>CM070682.1:35817661-37171941 GCA_036346265.1 Melocanna baccifera
TTTCTTTGTCTTTGGATATGCAGGGTTGCTTGGAGTCAACCATGGTCAACATCAAGAATCAGGGCTACGCTCATGGAGGAGCTGAGGCCCGAAATGATTAAGGATGCTAGGTGAGTTGGCTGAGCTTAAGCATGGTACGAGAAAGACAAGAAATGATGAAGGGAGGTTCGAGCGGCGGGTTGCACCATGTGATTTGGTCAATCCAAGTGAGGCATGGTTCGGTGGAACCATAATGGGAGAGCCTTACCGACATGTGGCAAGCCAGTGGTGCACATATACGTGACAAGCATGATAATTGCTTGCAATGAAAAGAAAAGACCGAGTTAAGAGTATTTTGGTAAATTGATCAAAATACCAAAAACTATCTTAGATAAAAATCATGGTGCTTGGAAGAGCGATTTAGATTAAGGAGAAGCTGAGAAGGAAGTTAGATCAAGGCTATGGACTTAGCAAATTCGGCCTGATGCGATTTGAAGAGCGTGCATAAGTGTAGTATGTGAGTTAAAACCCATGTGTACGGGGTTATCAAAATTTTCTATTATGTGATAAGTGGATAGTATCTACTAAGAGTTAGATAGGGATGGCTAGTCTATTTGTTTAACGGATTGGGATAGAGACTTGTTGTTAATCATACAACCATCCTCTCATTGAGACCAAGAGTTCTAGGGTTAGGGTTTGAGATAAGTTGAGTACTGTGGTGTGCTCTTTTGTCCTTCACATGGAATGGCTGTAAAATATTTATCCTCAAGTAGCAATACATCAATTTTTGTTTATCTATATAGATCACTCTTGTGTTGATTTATTTGCTCTTAACTTAGTTGGCTTTTGCTCTTCTCTCCCCTTCTTAACCTTGTTATACCAAGGACATGTAAGAGATGGAGATGACATCTGAAAATTAATCTCCACCTATTTAGACACTTGGTTGGTAAGTTTATGAAGAAATCCAGTTTTGCTAGGATTTGACCCTTACAAGTGATTTCTTGATCCAAGTGTTTTTGTCTCAATTTTTTTGGTGTCTTTGCTTGCTATGATATGTAGGAACACATCTGAAGAAATCTTGGCCATTATCCACGCATGAGCACGTCCTATTCATCAGTTTTATTTTTGCCCCTTTTTTTGCAACCTTCTTTCAAACTAAAACATAACAACTTTAATAATGATTTTCACAATCGTCAGTTGGAATAGGTATGTGACATCATAGAGAAGGTTCATGCTAAATTTCATATTATTTGGATCTACGAATTAAAAGTTTCATGAATTTTTAGTTTTGAAATAGTGTTGAATTTACTATTCTCATACTGAAAACACTATAGCGGCATGATCAGCTACTGTTCACCGATCTGACCGGGGTATTATTTGGCCAGTTGGATTGCTAGGCACAGTGAAGGTTGTTTTAATTAGTTTTCACTCGCATTTTTATGTATTGATGGGTGTTTGATCTTCATAGTTTCTCATAACTATTGGAGTGAAAATCGATAAATACTTAGGGGAAAAAATTTAAATGGTACCATTCACTTTTCTCTGTTGCCTTTTGGTACTACATAACCAAAAAACTGTGCACAAAAGTAGACATCATTGAACCAATCTTGCTTTGCTATGAACATTAATAAGAAACCTCATTACCAAGTCATGGAAGCTGTAGCCTACAGGCACATGATTAACAAGCTAAGCTGTAGTTGCATGCATGCACAGGGCTTGAGATAGAGACCGAGAATGACACATAGGGGTGGAGAACTACAACTGCAGTTAGTATAAATACAAAAGGGCGATATTGAGTTGCATGCATCAACCAGTTCACACAAAAGCTTAACCTGTTAGGAAAGGCAAACAATTCACTCATACTTCAACACTCCTCACGTGTAGATTCCTTCAGGCCTAAGACGCAGAACAGAAGTGGGTTGCAATTATTTTTTTAATTATGCCAACTAGGTCATAAACTTAAAACCTCTTGGCTCTATTACCATGAAAAGAGAGAAGAGTAGTAGATTGGATTTTGAGAGAGAACCCATGAGCTGGACTCTGCTCAGGCCTTCTGTTTTTATATATTTAGTGGTTTGCCATATCGGCTATAGGAACCGATTGCCAGTTCATACTTGCACAGGATAACAATACAGAGAGAGAGAGGAAGAGAGATTACAGGAGATGGTTTAAACTAGTTCCAACTACCTCTGTCTCTAAGAAAGACATACAACATGCAACTCTATCTTTTAATAGCCTAAAATACTCCCTCGACATCCTGATGCTACAAGGAACAAGGAGCAGAAGGTTGTGCCATTGATACAGGTAACAAAATAGGCTATACAGGAGGTGCAGCTGTTGTTGTACAGGAAATCTGAGAGAAGGGAACCAGGTGCAATGTCTCATTTTTCAGCAAATCACTATATTAGTGTCCATAGCCTTTTTCTATCTTTCATCTCCAAGAGCTTCTTGATATGTGGCCAGTTCATCTGTTACAACTGAGAAGGCACCCCAGCCATATGGCATAGTGCCATCTATTCGTCTCTTGGGTTGGTGAATGTTGTTGTGTAGATGGGTGACCATCTGGTGTACTTTGTTAAGAATAATCCCACATTAGTTGTGAGAGAGGAGAACACACAACTTATAAGTGTGTGAGAGCTCGCACCTATAGGACTAGTCTTTTGGGGAGAGAAGGTCCAAAACCACTTATAAGTATGTTGCTCCGCTGCTCCGTGGGTTTAGTTGTGTTTAGCCTATTTGGATCTGTGGCTCGAGGAGTAAAGCCGGTTGGACCTAGGCATGCGGCCAGGGTCTAGATCTAACAAGTGGTATCAGAGCTCAGGCGTCTAACATCTCCTTAGACCTCGTGATTGCAGAAGTATCCAACCAATGTGTGAGGGGGAGATTGTTAGGAATAATCTCACATTGATTGTGGGAGAGGAGAAAGCACAACTTACAAGTGTGAGAGAGCCCCCACCCATAGGACTAGTCTTTTAGGGGGAGAAAACCCAATACCACTTATAAGTATGTTGCTTCATTGCTCCGTGGGCATAGTTTTGTTGAGCCCATTTGGACCTGTGACCTGGGAAATAAACCTGGTTGGACTTAGGCATGCGGCCAGGGTCTAGATCTAACATACTCGGTCAGTTTCAGTCGGAGTTGTAGGAGATGGAGTAGGCAACGAAGATGAGGTAGGTGATGTCAATTCAAAGGATGCTGGCACCGGATCATTAGTAGGATGTTGTAAAATAGAGTTGGTGACAAGATATGCTCATGCTCATTAGCCTGAAATACTCCCTCGACATCCTGATGCTATAAGGAACAAGGAGCAGAAGGTTGTGCCATCAGTATAGGTAACAAAACAGGCTATATAGGAGGTGTAGCTGTTGGTGTAGAGGAAATATGAGATAAGAGAAAAACACTCTCATTGAAAATGACAACTCGAGAAATATAGATTCGACTAGTCGGAATGTGCAGGCATTTGTAGACTTTGTGAATTGGACTGTATCCCAAGAACACACACTGAGAGCAGCGAAACTTGAGCTTGTGTTTGTTGTATAGTTGAAAGTTTGGCCAGCACGCGTAGCCGAAAATTCTAAAAGAAGAATAGTCTGGTTGGAGTCCAAGCAAACGATGAAGAGGAGTATCAAGCTCAATGACCTTGCTAGGGGTGCGGTTGATGAGAAAACAGGAGGTAATAAGGCCTCATCCCAAAATTTAATGGGCATAGACGCATGAGCTAACAAGAACAGCCCAACATCAACAATGTGCCTATGTTTTCACTCGATGGCACTGCTTTGTTAATGAGCATGAGGACAAGAAACGTGATGGGACATCCCAACATGGTTAAAGAAAGTGTGTAATTTTCTATATTCACCGCCTCAACCGGTTTGCATACAAACTATCTTTTTATTTAGAAGGTGCACAACATGAGATTGAAATTATATGAAAATAGAGAACACTTCACTCCTATTTTTCAGTAGATAGATCCATGTGGATTTGTTAAAAACATTAACAAAACTAACATAGTATTGAAAACCACCAACAAAGATGGGAGCAAGACAAACAAGCTCTAATGGAGAAGAAAAAACAGTGTTCGAGGAATAATAAGGCAATTGATGACTTTTGCCCCTTTGACAAGCATCACAAACTAATTTTTGACTAGTGTTGCCAGAACATGGTAAATTATTTTGCAAAAGAACACGCTGAATAATGGATGAAGATGGATACCCTAAGCGACAATGCCATTGATCTCGAGTTGGTTTGACACCGGAAAAGACAGATTTTGGAATAGGAGCTTCACTCATAAGTAAGGGGTATAAACCACCCTCATATCTCTATTGAAGAACTGCCTTTGTGGCTCAATCCTTAACAAGGAAATAATTAGGATGAAACTCAAAGTAAGCTTTATTATCTTTAAAAAATTTGTGGATCGAAAGAAGATGTATAAAAGCCCTAGGTACATGAAGTATATTGTTTATATGTTGATCAATTTGTGGGGTATGAAATTTTGAATAGCCAATGTGAGCAATGAACATACCTGCACCATTTGCTACCTGTACCTAATTTTTTCTAGTGTACCTTTCCTTCACAATGAGCCGATCAAGGTCACTAGTTATGTGATCTATGGCTCCGGTGTCAATGTACCAATTTGCATCAACAACATAGGATTGAGTGGCAGCAGCAGCTACCCAACTATCTTCAGACTGATATGAATGGTCAAAGCGATGATAGCACTTTAGTGCTACGTGCCTGACCTTGCTGCACACTTGACATGTTGGGCGATTACCTCCCTTGGAGTTGTGCTAGTATTGTCCACCATCGTAGGTGTGCTGGTGTTGTCCACGACCTTCAATTCTTGGAAAGGATGAATGGTTGCTGCGGCCACCACAACTCATGTCGCGTCCACCACGATTGCCACGCGACGCTAAGTTCGTCGAGATGTGGTTCATCATAGCGTTCTAGCTTTATCCTTGGACCAGAAGACTATTTTGTTCAAGGCACATCTCAAGCGCCATGACGTGGACATACACCTCGTTGAGTGAAACCGGCTCGACCCGTGTGGTTAAAGATGTAACCAGTTGATCATAGTCATTGTCAAGTCAAGTGAAGAGATAGGTGGCAATCTCATCATCACTGAGTGAATGCCCAAGCGTAGCCAGTGTGTCTGCCAATTGTTTCACCTTGAAGTACTATGTGGCACCGGTGTCCTTCTTCTGCAAGGAGGCAAGTTGACAGCGAATCTACATCACCTGAGCCCTAGAGCTGTCGGATGAGAACATCCGATACAAGGCCTGCCAAACTTCTCGGGCAGTGTTCAGCAGAAGAACTTGCGTTAGTACAGTCTTAGAAAGTGATGAGAGAATTGCACTGAGGACCATCTGGTTCTGTTGGAGCCATCGTTCATACACCGGATTAGTCTCCATGATTGCGCTGTTGTCCGTCGAGCGCATGATTGTCTTCTTCGGTGCTTCCACCGATCCATCTGCATAGCCTAGAAGCTATTGGCTATGGAGGTACAGTAGGAATTGTGCCTTCCACAGAAGGTAGTTCTCCCTGATCAACCTCACATTAATAAAATTACCAAAGGAGGAAGCTGAAGGAGTCGATAAGAGGCTAGCCGATGCCGAAGTTGTTCCAGCTGTGACGGGAGCAAAGATAGAACTAGAGCAAAAGATTGATCTATTGCTGATGGGTTTTCAAACTCAAGAGGAAGACGGATGGATCCATTGATCGATATAAGGCATGATTGGTGGCAAAGGGGTTTAAACAGCACCAAGGCATTGACTACGACGACACATTTAGCCTCGTGTAAAACCAATTACTATACAGCTTGTGTTGTCTCTAGCAGTGATGTCCAAAACGCTTTCTTACATGGTGTTCTTGAAGAAGTGTTTTATATGCGACAACCTCCAGGTTATATACATGCTGATTATCCTCATCATCTTTGCAAGTGGAAGAAGGCATTATATGGCTTGAAACAAGTGCCAAGAGCTTGGTTCTCTCGCTTGAGTTCTAGACAACAGAAGCTGAATTTTGTTCCCTCAAAGGCAGATGCTTCACTCTTTGTTTATAATCAACATGGAGATACCATATATATGCTAGTATATGTTGATGACATAATAGTGGCCAACTCTTCTATACAGGTCACAAAGAGAATACTTGAGCAGCTGCAAGAGGATTTTGCTATCAAATATCTTGGTGAGGTACATTACTTCTTGGGTATTGAGGTTCAAAAGAAATCAAATGGGTTAATCCTAACTCAGAGAAAGTACATCAGTGATCTGCTTGGGAGAGCTCATATGAGAGAATGCAAACCGATGAACACACCTATGGCTACAACTAAAAAATTGTCCAAGACCAAAGGGACTGCTTTATGAACTCAATAAGCAAACCGATGAACACACCTATGGCTACAACCTATTGTAGGGGCACTTCAGTATTTGACATTGCCACGGCCTGATATTGCTTACTCCATAAATAATGTTTGTTAATTTCTCAGTGCACCTACAACTCAGCATTGGGCAGCCATGAAGCATATTCTCAGGTTTCTAGAGTATTCCTCTTCAGTTGAATTGAATATCAACAAGTTGTCTTCCAAATTGTTGAGTGCCTTTTCAGATGCTTATTGGGTGAGTTGCCCAGATGGTCATCGTTCCACTGGAGGCTATGCAGTGTATTTTGGATCAAATTTGATTTCATGGAGCTCACGTAAACAAGCCACAGTGTCACGGTCTAGCACAGAGTCTGAGTACAAGGTATTGGCTAATGCAACTACAGAGGTTGTTTGGATTCAATCCTTGCTGGGAGGAACCCGGCATTTCCTGCCATCCACGCGCCACCACCAAAGCCACCACCAACACTATAGCGATATGGTAGAACATCTCCTGCCATCCACGTGCCACCGCTAGAGCCAACATCTCCATTGCTTTGACCGCCTTAGAGCGGCTCTAAAAGGCCGTGAATGCCTCCCATAACCTGCATTGACTCCTAGCTTAACCATAGCCTCCCCACACCCCTCATCGGCCAGTAGAAAGCCATCGCCACTGCAAGAGCTCGGTAAGCTTCAATTTTCAATTCATGTTAATGTGTCCATCTTTTTTTATTACTCTCATCTGTAGCATCCTTGTGACCCCACAAACACCACATCAAGCTTGCCTTACCTTCTTTAGCTCCCTACCTTACTGGCGACCAACCTCTCCACTCGGCCGAGCCCCTCACTGTGGACAGCCCTCCACAGACCGCCATAGCCTAAGCCAACCTCACCATGGCCTTCCCCTTTCTTCAGACATGCTCAATACAAGCTTGTCCTTGCCGATTAGCCTTTGAATCGCTCTGGTGCCATGGTCGACAGTCGTAGGGCTTCCCTCGCTAACAGCTATCCACAGGGATCCCTAAACCTTACCAAGCCCTAAAATAGGTTCCCTAGTATTCCAGGAACCCTTCCATGCCCTTGGTTCCCATCGCTGGCCACTGTCGACACCGTAATCGGCCATCATCACTTTCCATAATCGGCCGTCGTCACTTTCTCTGCTTCCCGACACTATAGTGCTAAGTTGACCTTGATGATGACACTATTCATCGCGGACTTGACCAAAACAGTAGAAGCCCAACACACCAAAGCCAATCCAGGCCGAGGCCCAACACTGTAGATCCATGTTCACAAAAATCCGACCAGCTAATGTTCAAAATTGATCTGTCATGAATAGTGTAGATCCGTTATTGTTTAATCAAACCTAATGACTCTGATAAAATCCAAACCTAGCTAAGTCTATTACTGTAGCCTAGCCCTATTCACAACCCAAATCAGTATTGTTCCAATCCAAAATCGGTATTGTCCTAGGCCTGCCACTGTTTACAAAAATATGATAACATATTTATACCTATTTCAACCATCTTAAGTTCCTCTAACTCATTTTCAACTCCGTGCAACCGAACCAAACATCACTTAAACTCTATCCACCCAAACCTATTTTATTTAATCTTTTTGGTTATTTTTATTGTATTTTATTCCTAACTTGCATTCTATAAAGTAGAAACTTTTTAAAATTCATTATTCTACGCTAGTATTCGGACTTAGCGAGTTGGTTAACGAAAAAACTATATGAGCCAATGAAGTAATCAAGAACAAACCTAAAGCCTACAGAGAAAAGACCGAAGACATCGGAAAAAGAGGCAAGTCCCTATAATTAATCATATTGAACCTAGATTTCAAATAAAATATTTTGCTTTCAAATACAAATGCATGTTTGCCATTATTATTTATATAGATTGCCTAACTACATCATACAATTAATTCCTCTAATTTCCCTTCTTGATAATATATTTTTCTTGTTTTTATAGGATACTTATAATGGTAATAATGCCATATTATGGTTGTGCTTAAATATGCTCTAGTAGTAAGATTAAATACACCATAAATATTACCAACTGGAATATGATATATAATAAAGATAGTGATAACGTGGTTGCCACTGAAAACAAAAAATATCTTATAAAATGGTGGAGATTCGGGCAAGTGGTGGGTATGAGACTGATACAGGGATGACACCAGATTTGGATATATTAGTTTGTTTAGCCTGAGTAAATTAAGAATCAAATCCGTGTGTGCTTATTTCTACACCCAATCGTGCAACCACAAGTTCAATATGGGGTAGACCTAGCTAACTAATTTGCTTGATTTCTATGTAGACTCCCGTGCAATCGTAGTTAGGTTGGGGATAACCCGTGGGGTCATTGCCCAATTATAAAGTGATGTGAGTGAACCTATAGGGGTCACTGCCCGAGAAGGACCCAAAAAGTTCATGCTCTTACATGGAGTGCGCACTCGCCAGAAGAGAAAGGTTATCCCTAACAGTCATACCTTCGGAGTAGGGGAAAGCATCGAAACTGAGCATTGTAAAAGCTTTGTTATAATTTCTCAGTCGCACACCTACAAAGCGTGTAATGGCTGACATTATAAGATAATCATATCTTGTGGATAAAGTTATATATCTTTGCAGAGTGTTATACTCTAATCAAATAATCGTGCCTTCGGTCATAGGCAAAGTGTGTAAACAATACAGTGTATAGTTTTCATAAAATAGTTACTGGTTAATGGTGATATGAAAACAGATATAGAATGGTGTCCATGGACTGGACATGGTAGGTAACTATGAGGAAATTTGCTCCCGCATAGTCAATTGATTTTAAACATTTTGATTTTAGTTAAGCTAAGTCATAAGTTTGAAAACTAGCTATGATATAATATTTGACATATTGTCTTCGCGCTAAAGAAACATAATACCATCATGTGGTTAAGCCTTGCATATAGATAATAGCCCTATAAATATATTCTGCTATAAGAACTTATTGAGTACCTAGTGCACTTAATTTTACTTATTTTTACTAGAACCGATAATAGAAGAAGAAAAGATGCTTCAACTTTCAAAGAAAAGATGATTCAGCTTTTGTGTTAGGGTTACGGCCGTACTCAAACATTTTTGTAGGAATTTATTCGATTCTTCCTAATGTAAGTTAAGTTTTGGGTTTGAACGCCAATAAAGTTGCTAAAGTTAATCGTTAGATCATATTTTAATCAAGTTAATCCTTTTAAATATTTATGAGTAGGTACGATACTTTTTCTATCCGTAACTAAACTTAAGTCAACCTCTTTAAATATTCGTGAGACTGTTACGGTAACTAGGACGGCTCTATTACTGAAAATAGGGTCGTTACACTATCTCAAAATCGCAGCTATATCTACTATCCATCCATCATTTACAGGCTCGTGAGCAGCTGTACTATACTGCAGCATGCTTTTGACTTTTGGCTGAAATTTCACTGTAGCTGACTTTTTTTACTGTAGCTGAGTTAGTGGATAGTGTAGTGAATAGTAAAAAAAAGCTGAAACTTTAGTTTCAAAGTCAAAACGAATCACTGACTGCCTCGAGCGCGTGTGTGCGGAGAGAACCTGTTTGAATGATGCAGAACGAGAATGATGCTTGGACTAATATAGCATGCAAGTGCGAACTGATTATAATTACATGGGCTATTAATTAAACATCTCGCGTTCAGCTAGCCTCGATCGATCTTTGATTATATAGCACCAAATTACTGGCACATGATCCACAGTTCTCCGCTAAATTAGCGCTATCATTTGCACTAACTAAAACTTTACTACCCCTGTTCCAAAGTAGGCGTCGTTTTACAATGGAGTCAAAAGTTTTCAAACTTTAACCATTGTTGTACACAAAAGTATTTAGATTGTAATCATCATTGAAGCAGAACTATTATTTTGTTTTCATATTAACATATTAAAATTTGTGGCCAATGTCTAAAAATAACATCTATTTTGAAATAGAGGTATTAACACTAGCTAATGCTACTATTAGCTACAGCAGACATGTCAGTGTGAAGTGGCCACTCTGTTCTGTTTTTGCCTGCCATTATTTGGTGGCATTGTTGCTTTCTTGCTGAACTATTTCTTCTTTAATGCTGAGCTCCTGCTGTTTTCTTTTTTTTTAAAAAAAAAGTGGCAACTTGTGTATGATGCATTATATGGGCATATTCTTTTTGGTTTCGACTTATGATTTTTGACTGCAGCTTATGACTTTTGGGATATTCGTGAAAAAAAAGTACAGAGTAACAGAAACTCACATATGGTTTTGGCCAATATAAATGAAGTCACTAAAGTATGTACTATAATCAATTTGTAAACCCCGTCTTAAAAAGACACTTTTTTTGAAAGTTGTCAATTGTAGAAAAGCCAAAAAACAGTTTTTAAAAGCTGAAAAAAGAGAGGCATTATCACTCTCTATCACTGCTTGCCTTATAGATAATGTATCTGTTTCATAATATTAGTCCAACATGTGATCAAGGAGGCACACTATTTAAGTAATATTTAATAAAATTAATATATATTTATCAGTAGTATTATATCTATCTAATACTCCTATGAGAAATATGATCTGTACTAAATATTACTCAAATTTTATGACTTCTAAGCATGCGTGCCAGAATAATACCGTGAAATGAATAGAGTACTTGATGGCCTCCGTTTCTTCTGTCCACCTTGGACAAGCCGTTCCTCTTTGACATACAATACAGTTTTATTTTTTAAAAACTTATAGCTTATAACTTCTATAGAATAAATAAATATGATAATTTCTTAATTATTTTTTAAAATAGTTTGTCAAAATAGATTTTTTTTAATAATTTATTAATATTTAATTCATTCATATAAATACTCTCTCTAAAATCAAAAGCGGTGAGTCGAAAAGAATGCACATGTACTTCAGTGCCGCATCCGTCACTGTGCGAGTGCCTGGTCGAGTGGTGGTGCCCGAACCCCGAATCATCTCGGGCGCGTCAGCCCTTTGGAGCTGTCCTCGTCGCGCGGCTACGCGCACGCAAATCACTCCTCCTACGACGAATTGTAAGGCGAGAACTGGGGAAAGGCAAGCACGGTGGAGCCCCACCGCGCATGGCCCACCGTTTCCTATCCCTCTACACTCTTTTAAAGCCTCCTAAGATATGTCCCTTTCGTCAAATGAGGCCCCGTCTGACTGTCTCCCCCACAGTTGCATTGCACTAGAGTCTAAAAGAAAAGTGGTAAGAGGGAGAAAGGGAAAGAGCGAAGGAATGAGACTGTATGAGAGAGAGAGTGTGTGTACAGTTCAGCTGGTCTTCCTTGCACTCCAGGAATCAGGACCTGCCCGTTAGCTTGGCTGTCCCTGTAGTACTCAATGAATGCAACAGGGTTGGAATTAGGGCTTTGTAGTTTGTAGATGTACAGCCTCTCATCAATCTTAATTTCCAACTGGGTTGGAATTAGGGCTTTGTAGATTCCAGCACCAGTCTGAACTCTCAACCACATATGATACGTCATATGTCAACGCTGATGCTGCTTCACCATGACACACGACTGACAGAACCACACAGATTACACGGACAGCAAACAGACGGCAAGGAAGCCAGCCAGAGGCAAACTGTTGTGGCGTGTAGGATGAACTTGTGCAGCCATAGCTCCAGTGCTACACCCAGGTAGAAGGCTTTGGACTCTTACCTAGCTAATCTAGGCCTGTACAACTCACCAGCTAGTATAGTTAGGACTTCGGAGTGGTAGCCCTGGACAGTGGACACTGCGAATGCATGCCCTGAAGGCTGTAGCTGTAACTGTAGTAGTAGCAGACTAGCAGCCATGAGTAGCCACTGCAAGCAGCTAGGCATGCAATGGATATACTGTTGCGTCTTCATGGCACAAAGAAAGGCTCCAGCCACAGTCCAAAAAGATCTCAAATTAGGCAGATGATCAGAGAGGCTGCTGCCTGCAAAGGTAAAGTTGGCATCGACTATGCGTTGCATGGGACTATGGGAGGCAGAAGGGGAAAAAAGGAGGGGAGAGAGAGAGAGGGAGAGAGAAGAGGCCATGCATGCATTGTTTGTAGTGTGTGGCTATGCATGCAGACTGGCATCTTTGACCCATGCCGCCAAAACAGATCAGGCTCTGTTTGCAGAATTGCTCTGAGGATGGCTGTTAATAAGCAGTAAATGTGAGTGTGTTGTTTTGCATGGGAATGTTTACTGCAGGGGCAAGGAAATGCTCTGATCAATCAGATCAAGTCATACGGTTTCCGGTTCGTGAGGGACCTGGCTAGCTGCCAGGTTACAGTAGCTGCAGGAAATAAAGTGCAGAGGGAACGCAACTTTTCAGGCAGCGCGATGGATTCTGGAGATCGTATAGATAAATGTGTCGCTTCAAAAGTTTTCATGATATAGACTTATGCTCTTGCTAAGAAATTAGTAGATAAAAGTACACATGTAGCAGCTCAGCAAGAGATTTTTCTAGTATGTAGACCTAGACTACGTTTAATTCCGTTTTTTTCTCATGATTTTTAGCTGAAATGTGGAAAAAGCGCTGGTTAGTTTTTCTGAGCCATTCGATTAAAAATCAGAAAAGATAAAAAAACATTGTTATATCTGCACAGATAATGTAAAAAGAAAAAAAAAACTGCGTTAAGAAGCCAACATGTTTCAAATGGTTTTTGGCTACTAGAAGTTAAAAGCCAAAAGTTGTTTGAAAATATATCTTATTGTATTTGTCCCTAATCTTCATTTGTTGAAACATGTTCCTTTACTGTGCCAAAAAACACCTACACCGACATTCCGATCAACTTAAGATTACTTAGAACACAAAAGTTGTATGACAAGCTACATAAGATGTTTAAATCCTCCAATTTCTTATATATGGAATTCCCCATTTCAAACAGGGCCTCAGCCACCAAATACCACCCAAAATCAACTGGGCAAAAACAGTTCGCCACCAGCCAACATCGATCCTCCTAAAATTTCTTTTCTTTTCCTCCATTCCAAACAACCCCCAGCCGGTAGCTTTTCGTCTCATGCATGTCTTCACTTAAAAACTGATCGTGAAGGCACGTGTTGCCTTCGATCAAAACCATGCGATCGATGTACGTTGGACACACGCAGCCTCCGAAGTTTCACGGTTCTGAAAAGCGATATACATCAATACATGGAACAGGCGAGCAGCACGTTAATTACATGCTTCCTCTGCACGTATGTGTAGTATAGACATACGTAGGCGAGCGAGAGGCTCGTGCATGGACAGAGCTGGCGATCGCAGTAATCACAGGAAGCACGTACTAAGTACCAGTACTGCCTACGCTCTGAGGCACCCCATGCGTGCCCTGCCTTGCATATTACATGCAGCTTCACGTGAACCACTGCTCTGCAATGCATGCATGACGCACTGCATATATCGTGGAAAACTGCAAGGAGGAAGCGATCATATTTTGCTGATATATATATATATATATATATATATATATATATATATATATATATATATATATATATATATATATATATATATATATATGATCATACGCGACTGTCGCAAAAGAAAAAAAAAACAACGTTCGCCGACATAGCGTGAGGTTATTACATGAGCACAAGGAATGATCTGATCACTAGAACACGGGGGGAAAAAAGGCGTCCTGCTACAAACCATGCTGAGTTTGCATGTTATCTCTATTTTGCAGGAAACCATGAGGAATAAGCCTATACATTTCACTTCATCGAATTTTGCCGAAAGTCCATTTAACATATTAAATTACAAAACCGGGTTTAATTTTAACCCTCTAATATTGTAAAACTAGGCTAGTTACGCGGCGCCCTGCGGTGGTTCGGGGGAACAATTTTGCTAGCAGGATCTAAATCACTATGGTTAAAGATAATATGTAGACATCAGTTTTGCTTGACGGCAACCTCAGCTACCGAGGCAAGCTCGATTCTCATTCTCAGCTCCTTTCATCCTATGGAGGCGCGGGCCAAAGGCACTCGCTACGCACAGCTCCCAGTTCTTCCCAAAATTTACTACGAGATGTCAAGAACACGAACTCTACAAAGCCCAGAAACAGGTGATCAGCAAATCCTAGCATCGAACACAAATCTACACCACTCTACTCTACTATACTGACCAAAGCAAAAAAATATTTCCCCCGGTATGGCCTGGGATTTGCAAGGATCGATCTCCTTTTGCATTTGCAGCCCTGCAGGTACGAGCTGGTGTATAGTCCTATGTAATCCTACGGCATATCAATATTGCTGTGGCATCAAATCTCGTGCTGCTAAAAAAAACAAGTGTTTGTAATGGATACCAATGCGCGCACCGAATCTTTTGTTTGCTCTTCAGGAACGGGCACCACCACTGCAGGAACCTGGGAGATATCAACGAATGCAGCCTTGGCTTCTATAAAACGGTGCAAGCCATGGGAAGAGAGAGCGCGTAGGCGTAGCCGTAGATAGGAGAGGAAAAGATAATACGTGTGGGTGTAGAACCGTACGGAAAGGGCTTGAGCTCTGACATGGGCTTTGACCTGGCTTGTGTGTATCGTATAGAACTATTGGTAGATGGTATTGTAGTATGGTGTTAAAAAATGTAAAGGAGGATGGAAGGATTGGTTAATTAGGCTTTAGTTAACCCAAAAGATTAGCTATATTAGTCACACTGCAAAGTGGGTCGTGCTGGAGCCTAAGATGCAAAGATTTGACACCTATTGACACATCTGTACATAGCCGGTTCCCACCCGATGACCGGTTCAAGCTTAAGGGGACGTTTAGAATAATATTGACTTATATTTTTTTACTGTAGTTGATTTATTTTTTTACTGTAGCTGAGTTGGTTTATATGGCATAATTAAATTTAAAAAAAATAAAAATAAAAAATATGTTAACCTATCACGGACAATGCAAAGAAATACGAGAAACAAAGAAAAGGCAAAAAAAACCTAAAAATCTAAAAAAATCAGAAAAGGACGAAATTACTGAATAGTGAAAAAAGAGTAAAAGCTAGAAGTAGAAACTGACTTTAAGCCAAAATGAGTGAGGCCTAAAAATTTGCATGTCATTTTTGTCTGTTTTATGTATGATTTGAGAAGTATTTGATGATATATGTTGCTTTGCCTATAAAGTTGTAGAAAATTCTAACCAAATTTGGAGAAAAATCAAAATTCAAAGAAATTTGGACTGAAAACCTTTTTAGGAGGGAGTTTGCAAAACCATCTCCTTTTTAACCCTAGATTGTTCATCGCAAGAATTTCCTTTGTTTAGTTTAGACAGAGATTTAGAATTATTTGGAAAACAAGTTTTTATATGATACTAGTGGAATTTTTTTCTTGCAGTTGTGCGGCTAGATATTGTGTTTGTTATATAATTCTATTACCTTTCAAAAATATAATTGTATTTGTTATACAATTATAATAGTTGTAATATCTATATATTATTAATCTACATTGTTGTAATCTAACCAAAATAAGTGAAATAAATCTTCTCTTTTTCTTTCAATTAATGAGAGAATTTCTTATCTATATATGATTAATTTGCATAGTTTTAATCTTGCTCCTCTGAAATAAATGGTGTAGATCTTTTTTTTTCTCGGTTAATGAGAGAATTTCAAGGAAAATTTCTAGATATCTAAATCAAAGAAGGTACCTTAAATGTCATCAATTGTTTGTAGACATAATAGATTTTTCGGTCATGTTCTTTTGGGTTGTAGCTGATATCATTTAGCTCAGTTGATGGCTTTTGACCGCACTTTTTGAGATGGTGAGGATAATAGAGACACTGACATGAACGGTGCATGCGCTGGTAGGTTCAAGAAAATATTTAGAGAAGCGGTTTCGAGAAGGCATTTGGAGAAATTGTCCAGTTTATTTCAACTTTTGGAGAAGCCAAAACCAAAAACCAAAAGAACAGAGTCATCGACTTGATGCGACACAACAATATAGTCTACCTCTTTCTCCATTCCTAAAACAAGTTACTTTTGGTGCCCCTGCGATCACTTTTCAACTTTCAGTAGTAATACAATATATATTATTTTTTGTTGGTTAAAAAAAATGATTTTTATTTTTATTTGAAAATGTCTTTCCCTGACATTACGATTCACTAAATTTTCAAAATATTAAGGTAAGTGTCAATGGTCAATCTTGAATACTGTAAACAAAGTGGAATAGATGGGAGTAAGACTTATCATTGTATCAATGGTTAACAAATCAGCGATGGAACGTCAAACAAAGTTTTCTTACATATAGTTTGCCGTGACAAAGTACAAACAGATCCTTGATGGCACGTCAAAATTTAAGCTAAAAGACATAATTCACAGCTTAAAAGAACCCATCCACATACTTCTCATTTGACAAAAAATATTTTTTATCTGAAGGAGCAGTACGTAATTCGCTGGAAGGCAAGTGGTTAAAATAAGCAACACAAATAATGTCCCTCAAACTTGTACTCCCAACCGTGGTCATCTACAGCATGTTATGAAGCATGGGCCACAATGCCAAATCAGGTTAGCAGTTGTTGTGCATAACTCGAGATGCTCATCTAACCATGATTCTAAAATTAGGTTTACTTGGCCGAGTACTCACCTAAGTACTCATACCATATCCCCTCACCGAGTAGAAGTAGGCAAAAACAAATAGCTAACTGGTTTAACTAGTATAACCGGATGAGTACTCGAAGTAATCGGCTAACAGGTATATACTCACTGAGTGGGTAGTCCAGTCTAATGAAGCCCACGCTCAATTAAGCCCACAGCCCAGCAGAGAATCCCACACACACACCATGGCACTAGACGTCGACACACGCGCGCTTGAGGTTGTCCAAAGGGTGCCATTCCAGCAACAACGCATGAAATTGCAAAGGAAACCTAGGTCGGAAGAGAGGTGGCAGTGGCGGCTGCTGCTGTATCTCTTCTCTCCGGCTATGACTTCCCCTTCTGCGGCTCCTTCCTTTGGCGTCGGCCTCCCCTACTACAGCTTCTTCCTCCGGTGGTAGCCTCCCCTGCTGTATTTCCTCCCTTCGGCGATAGCCTCCCTTGCTGTGACTTCTCCCTCTGGTGATGACCCTCTGTTGTGGCCCCCCATATACATCAAAATAATAGCATCAAATATGACTTTGATTTTATATGAATATATATATATATATAAATCCATTACTAAAATGGAAAAACCGGTTACAAGACCGAGTATAAAACCAATTACTATATAACACTACAAGATAACATGACCGAGTGAGCACAGGTTATCGAGCTTTAGAACGTTGCATCCAGCCAAAGGACTAACATCCTATGACCCCAGCCGATCCACATTTGTGTTGTTGATCCAATAATATTTGAGAAAATAATAGACTTAGCAGTGGATACCGATAAAAGAGATTCGAAGTCTGGGCGTTATAGGAATGAAAAAGGATAAAATAAGATCAGCATTCCAATCTAACCATCTGCTGTGTTGTTCGTTTCTCTCGCCTTTTCATGCCCTCCCGCTATCACCTTTCCCCACTTCCAATCTCTGAAACATCACAGCCTCAGTCACAGGTCAAGGAGAGTTGCAACTTGCAAGCTTCCCTCTATCGTCTCTCTCCACCCCGCAAAAAGCTATAAAGGGCCAATAAATACTGGGAAAGGAAGAAACCAACAACACATAAAGGGAGAAGCAGTGCTCAGGGCCCCACGGGCATGAAGGTGTCGACTTAAATTCTAATCCACCCATTCTCTGGATCGAAGTGTATCTGTACATGATCTTATTATTCACTGCCTGCCACAGCCTTAAATATCCTCTTTCTGGAAACAAAAAAAATCCCTATCCCCTTCTTTACATTCAACAGATATATAAAAGGGGAAAAATTAAACCAGTAAAAGGAATCCTAACAAAATTAGGAGAAAAAACTACAACTACCATGGGAGCTGGAAGAACCAATCTCTCACCCCCCCCCCCCCCAAATCACAAAATTTACAGATACTTCTTTCGATCTCGTGGCTGCATTTCAAAATCCAGCCAGTCCGATTCTCATTGTAAATTTGAAGCAAATTGCTTTGCAGCTCAAATTCCCTGCACTGCTGATCGAGGTTTAACGGCGTTTACCCAGCCGACGAGCTGCTTTTACCGGTTCCCTGGGCATGAAGATGATTGTTGGTAATTATGGAGCTGCTTTGCCGAGCACAAAAACCTATCAAAACCAACTTCGAATCATTGCAGGTACTCTGGCCTTTGAATGGAATTCGCATTGCATCTTTACCCCCATGTCTAGCCATCTTCTACAAAAATTCTGCCAATGAAATCTTGAAACCTTTTTGAATAGAGCTTGGGTTCCACGGCAGATATTGAATTGGGGTCCGTCTGCAATGACTTGTACTTATGCTCTAGCCTTTTGGTGAAGCCATAATCCTGGAGAATGTCGATTATCCCGAAATACAGAATCACATCAAACACTTCATCAGTCTGGTTTGGGGCCAAGAATCCCCCACCACTGAGAAATGGGTCGGCCTCGCTCCTTCTGGATGCTTGCTCTGCCTGGGCTGGCATGTGCGCACCCAATCTAATCAATGGTTTCCTGAATTTACAAAATGACGCCACATGACATTAGAGAACCGATTAATGAATTTGAAATTGAGTTGTTGAGCATCAGGTGCTTTTAAACTGGAAGGAACAATCATCTCTAATACAGATGAGCAAACAGCTAGGTCCCAACAAGGCCTAAACGCATCCATGTGTTAACCAAGTGGACGGCAATGAAGTTTCGCACTATGATGACTGCTCAAGTTCTTATGAGATGAGCTCTGGGACCAGGTACAACTGAGTTATGAGGGCATGAAGGAGGTGTAAGACTCGTGACAAAGCACAAAATTCTGCTTTTATTCCGAAGGATGGCTATCAAGATCTAAAATAGATTCAACTAACTGATTTTTTTACACTAAGGCTGCTCGAGCCTCGGGGTATTGCAGATGCTCTATCTGTTTCAATTTGCTAACATGTCAAGATACTCAACTTGAAAATCTTCTCAATATTGTCTTCTTTAGCAAATAAATATTCAGAGGAATCTTAAACAGAAAAGGTACACAATATTTATCCTCTTTGGCAAACAAATGTTCAAAGGATGCATAGAAATATTTCATTTTCATGTGGTCATTATGTGCATTTGAGCAAAGTTCATTCCCTCCACAAAAATTGGTAGAATTATACTAACAAGAATCAAAAGGAATTAAAAAAATTGAACCCCTAGCTCCAGTGTTCCTAGCAGAGAATGCACAAAGAATGTTCACAACTCTAATCAATTTTCATATCATAGAATGCAAAGGGCTATGCACCTCAAAAAGGCAATGTGGATAAGTCTTGCCTTGATTAAAAAAATAATTACTCGCAACATCTCTGATGGACACAAAAAATGTTTCAGGACAAAATACAATGCACACAAGTCAACAAGCAAACAGAGAAGCATATGTTCCAACATACCGGCAATCAGGTATCCTATCAAAATCATGATCTGAGAAGCACAGCTTTGGCGTGCCGCCACCACCTTGAAATGACTCGCTCTTCATTGAAAGCTCTGGTTAAGGATTATTACTTCGGTTAGAATATATGAATGATCTTGTCAAGGTCAAAAACAAACAGCGTTAACTTACTTGGAGAAGCGGTAAAACTAGAGAAGCCCATCTTTGAGGCAGAGATGTCATCACAAAAGTGAACTCCCACCAAGAAGCTGTAATCCATAATCCCCTCTGACTCCAAAAACTCGCAATCTCTCCTGAGTTGCCTGAAGAATAAACTTCATAGAAGTTAGCATTACTATTCAATTTAAGGTGATATTGATGCCCCAAACATCATAAGGGTTGAACTTACTCATGCAGATCTCTATACCAAGATCGCTGCAATCGAAATACAAAGTTGAGATCCAAGTCTTTAAGAGTGGTTGTCTCATCAATCTCTTCTTCAGATTTGTCTGCTGTTCGGCCATAGGATGAACCTTTCAGATCAAAGCGGCGATGAATCCGGTATTCCGAGCAGAACAAATTGCCCATGACAATAAAGCGGACCTGGAGAAGGAAGTTGTCAACTTTGTCATGAATCATTAATATTGTGAGAAGTTGTCAACTTGTCATGAATCATTAACATTGTGAACAATTTGCAGCAAGGTTGTTGCAAGTATCACACCTCCTGTCCATTACGACGCTTTATACAGTGGACCCCATAGAACCTTGTGATTAGAGAGTCCTCATATCGACTAACATGTTCGTAGTAGCTAGGCAACATCCGAATCAGCAACTGCACAGGTAAAATAGCAACATGATGAGATACCTCAGCACACAAGAACAAAAAAAATTTTCTTCTCTGTAACAAATTGTACTTAGCAGCACATTTTGTTTTACATGTACAGAGACACAACTAAGTAGATAATACCAAAAGGAAAAAGTCCAAATTACTACCCTCAGGTATAGCCTAAGTCCAGATAACCCCCCAAAGAATGAAAAGATTTACTTAACCCCCTATATTTGCTAAACCAGATCAAAGTTCACCTTTTACCCATCTCCAAAACTGGTTTTACTGAGTTGACCGGTTTTGTTGACTAGGATTGACACATAAGCTATCCTACAGCCACCACAGTAGCCACTAAAACAAATCTTGGAGCCCTTCGTCAGATGCCGAATACAAAGAGGACAAGGTGAAGGAAACCAGAGAAGCCAAAGAGGCTGAGGAGAGGAACATGGAGAAGGAGGAGGAGAGCAGCATCGATGACGAGCTTTCCTCGGGAAGAAAGAAGATGGCGGTAGCACCGGTGTACGATGCTGATTCTGCTGCTGAGAACAGCTTAGAGCATTCGAAGAGAGAATTCATCGGTGCAAATGCAACACCACTGATAACAACAAGGCTGCAGGAGAAGTTTAGGTCCATAAGTTCCGAGAAAGAAGAAGCTGCAGAGAAGCTGGCCGGTCGTGAGAAAACAATAGAACATTTGACAAAAAGAGCATTCAAGGGGCTTGGAGCTCCAGACTGCTGTTGAATCATGGAATGCAGAAATTGAGAGTCAACTGCGTGAAGTTCTTGAGACGATAGCACACAAAGAAGCTGAAGTTGCAGACTTGAAGGAAAAGCTGGTTTAGTGGCTACTATGGTGGCTGTAGGATAGCTTATGTGTCAATCCTAGTCAACAAAACCGGCCAACTCAGCAAAACCAGTTTTGGAGATGGGTAAAAGGTGAACTTTGATCTAATTTAGCAAACACAGGGGGTTAAGTAAACATTTTCATTCTTTAGGGAGTTATCCGGACTTAGGCTATACTTGAGGGTAATAATTTGGACTTTTTCCATACCAAAACAAAGGCACACATTTGCAAGGCTTTGAACTCTTGTGAGAAACAAGATTTTCCGAATTCAATAGCATTTCCACAATGCAATTCAAATAACAGTGCAAACCGTTTCACAAGCGACAGCATCTCCAATATTCCAAAAGATTATCCAATTTCATTTTGACTCTCGACAAGTTTGCTTCAATGGCATGAGCAAAAATTTACCTTGACTTCCGAAATCTTCACCGTCTTAATCATGAAGCGATCATCTTGGGTGAGGTAAAAGAAACTCCCACTTTTCCCAGGCGAAGACAGCTCCCTCAGATCATCATTCCTGCAGATCGCAAGCATGTAATCCGCCAGATCAACAGCAAACAACTTCCTCAAATGCCTGCAAAATCCAAAATCCCAGCGAATAATACAGTAAGACACAAAACAGAAAAACTAAACCACAGCAGGCATTGATTAGATGGATCGGCAAGCAAGCACCTGAATACCATGGGGCAGTAGTCCTTCCACCTAAAATTTGAGGATGAATGTGGTGGTGTGACCTTTGACCCCTCAGGTGGGAACCTCAAGAACCTCTCACTTGGGACATAATCCTCCTGTTCCAGCTCCCGCATCGACACCGCCGCAGACTTCCCCACCGAATACCTGCAAGATGAATACCATGAACACCCCCAAATCCACAACCTCGCTAAAACCCACGCCGCATTGCCAGCATTTCACTACGGCAATAACTAAACAGTAATCACATGATGCCCAATTGCAGCTGCCGCATGAGCTCGTAGTTCTTATGGCCCTTGGAGATGGTCTGCCCAGGTCGCTTCCCCTCTGGCGTGGCGGCTGCCGCCGACGCCCAGCACGGGCCTCCGCTGGATCCTCGCCGAGCACTCCCCTGCGTCCGCATGTACGTCGCCCCACCTCTAACGGTAGCAGCCTCCCGGTAGAGCATGGACGACTCGAGCACGTCCACGATGTCGCAAGTGATGTCCCCCGCCTCGCCCTCCGACTCCCATATGCACATCCGCGGCACGGCAGCCGCCTTCTCCTCAATCCCCTCCACGGAGGACCTCTTCCGCAGTGCGCCCCCACTCCCCGCGCCAAACGGCGGGTAGAAGGTGCCACTCATGGCCGGCAGGTCCACACAGCTCCTCGGCCAGGAACCGACGTACCGGCTCCCGTTTGGCCACGTGAACACCCCCGTTCCCCAGGGCACGCCGTTCCCCCAGATCCCGTCGAAGCGGCTCCCGTTGGCCCAGATCAGCACGCCGCGGCCGGAGATCACCCCGGCGCGCCACTCCCCGACGTACTGGTTGCCGCAGGCCCAGACGTAGCGGCCGTGGCCGTCCTGGAGGTTGCGAAGCCACTGCCCCTCGTAGTAGTCCCCGTTGGCGTAGCTCTTGGCGCCCACGCCGTGGCGCCTGTCCGCCGCCCAGGCGCCGCGGTAGGTGGCGCCGTCGGACCCAACGAATACGCCCTGCCCCTCGATCCGGCCGCCGCGGAACTCCCCCTCGAAGGTGGCCCCCGACGGCCACGAGAACCGCCCCTTCCCGGACGCCTTCCCGCGCCGCCAATCCCCCTCGTACATGCACCCGTCCGCCCATACGTACTTGCCCTTTCCGTGCGGCGCACCGCCCGCGAACCCGCCGCGGTAGACATCCCCATTCGGCAGCGCCTTCTCCACCACCGCATCCACCCCCTCGCCGTCGCCCCACCCGCCGCCGCCGGCGGCGACGATCATCGCCGGCGCCACCCGCCTCACCCGCATTGCAGATCGGGAGGACTAGGGTTTGCGAATTGGGGCTTACGCAGCTACGCTTCCTCTCCCCCCGAAGCTTTTTCGCTTTCCCCTTCTTAGCTTTTTTTTATCCTGCTCTTCTGACTTAAGAGGAGCTTAGTCGCCAACAGCACGCGAACCGGCTCCGTTGGATCGAGATCGGATGGTCCAAATCAGAGCCCCTCGAGAAATGTAATATATCGCGATATATTGGAAATTTATCGTGAGCTGGATATAGCCGATCTAGACCGTCCGCTGTTTCATCCGGCGGTCTGGATATCTCGAACTGCACATTCTCCCGGCTCCAATTTTTTTTGGGCTCGTGCTCCTCTCTCACTGGCTTCTCTGTCGTTTAATTTGGGCTACGAGTGGTGTGTGTCTAGTAGTACTGTGTGTGTGGGGAATGAGGATAGAAGAGGAGCGAGTTGGCAGACGCTTTTACCGTACTACCCCTGCGGTTGGGGAATTCGCGGCGTGCAACGGCAGGCGCGGTCGTGCCTGGGATTACCAGAATGGCAAGGAGTTTACGGAAATGCCCCTGAGTTGGTGGGGCCCAGGGTGTAGCACGAGTCACGAGTGGTCCCGTCATCGTCCGGGTCGGGGGTAGGTGGAGCTCGGAGGCCGAGGATTGGTGACGGGTCGGATTTGGGTCCCGGAGCTGGGGACTGTGGCAGTGGCTGACGTGTGGGGTCAGTAGCATTTGTTTTTGACAGTGTTTATTTTTTTATTTTTGTTTTTTATTTTTTATATTTTTTGTATTCGTTTGTATTGTTTATGGTGGGTTAATGTGTTTTTTTATTTTTTAAAAAAATAAAATTTATTATACTAAATAAATTACTATTAGTTACAGTGTAAAATAAGCTATCTACAGTGTAAATTTAACTATAAACCACTAAAATTCAGCCCAACTATGTGGGTGATCGGAATAGCGATGGCTTTTGACTTTTGCTGAAAAAACACTGTAGCTGGTTGAAAAAATACTGTAGCTGAGTTGGTTTATTGGGTATAATTAAACGTAAAAAAATGTAAAAAAACCGAAAATAAAAAATGAAAAAGAAGTATAAGTAAATTTTTAAAAAAAAGGAAAAAAATTTCACTGTAGCGCGTACTGTGCGCGCTACAGTGAAAATATCGCCCATCGTTGCCGCTGTTCTGAGCGCGCCCTAAGTACCTTCTTGATTGGTCCAAGCTTGCCAGTATAGGGTTTAAATGGGCTCTTGTGCGATGATTCTGCAGGGACAATGTGTATTTTGGTACAAATGTTTGTGGAATTGTGGATAATGTAGAGATGAGATTCAAATACGAAAATGGTGACTATAGACTAGAGGTTGATTTTATTTCTAATTTAAGATTAGGTTTTATGGTCTCAGTAAAAGATATCCGGACAGGCCGCTCAACTCAGCTGCGCGCCTGCGCGTTTAGCTTCTGCGATTGAACATAGCTTTTTTTCACTATTTCTTTTTTGTTTGTTTCTGTTTTTTGTTTGTTTTTTGTGTTTTATTTTTTTCGTATTCCTTTACATTATTCGTGATAGATTAACATGTTATTTCTATTTTTAGATTTTTTTTAAAATTTAATAATGCCAAATAAGCTAACTCAACTATAGTAAAAAATCAGCCAACTGCAGTAAAAATAATCATATACCATCGCTATTCCGAACATCCTTATAAAACAAGTAATACATTGTGGGACGTTCGAAAGGACGAAACAAAGTACAACTGAAAAGAAACGGTGGGTGCTATTGGTCTCTAAACGTGGATTTGTGATGAGATGTTTGCTGGTTTTAAAATAACCCTACGTGGTATGCGCAAAGATTTGCTATACGACGAGATTATACAGAAACGCTAAATCGTAACTACAAGAATTATCCGTTAGATAAGCAATTGTTGAGAGCTGAATAACGCCTACGCTTCTTATTCCATGGACAAAACAAACGGATGGTGCCCATGGATCGCTGGATCCTGTCACATTTTTGCTTCCAAGATTTTTCTTGTAGTACAACTGTGTCCAATATATATATATATATATATATACACACACACACACTAGTAAGATACCTGTGCGTTGCAACGAAACCAAAATTTATAGCAAATATCATGCATGTTCTATCCATTCATCCTAAACCACTCCTCCAACATGCTTATTTGTCGAGTGCTAGTCTACACTGACTATTATGTAGCTTTAATTTTGTTAGGTCTTGTTAAGAATAAAATTGTAGGATTATTTTGTCAAATAAGCATATATAGGATATATTAAATCCTGTCATGCACATTATTTGAAAAGGCAGTCTAGTGACAATGTCAACAATAACTTATACTATCTGGTTCATTAAACACTTGAAACTCATCATCAAGCATGGATATAGCTCAAGCTTATAAAGTTTTTCATCAGCTGCATAGCTTGGGTGTTAGTAAATCAACTTGCAATCATTAATCATCATCTCGAGCAACCACAAGCATAAAATAAAAAGTGAGCAAATATGGTCTCACATCCTTTAATGCTCAAGTTATACAAGCACATAATCTATTAGGTGATAGCAATGAAGGATAGCAGATTTAACTGCCTGAAACCTAGGTACAACTCATTTTCAGCATATGGATGTCTCCAACCTATTTTGTATGCACAATTTTATCATAATGAGTTCTTTTAAGGTACATCTTTAACCCCTTGTACATAACGGACTAAGGATAAATCTTTGTTTTTCAGTTGTTTTTGTGCTAAGCACACCAAGAAACATTGACAAAGTCATGCAATTTTTGATATATTTGGTCTCTAATGCGTGCATTCATGTGAGTAACATTGTAGGAAGAAGATTCAATAATGTTTCATGTTTGAACCATTCCTGGATGCGTGCATGGCCTTAGTTTTCCGGTAGACATACACGCATTTATGTCGCATCCGTCTTATAGTTAACTAACTTTCCTAATACAACGGAAATAATAATCCGTAGTGTGTTTGTGAAAAGCTAATCTAGTTATAGCAAATACCAGCTCCCTAGCCTCCAAAACATCGCCACCAATCTCACAACACGAACTAATTGGCTCAAAAATTTGTAAAAGTCGCCTAGGTGGTTGAATGAGTTCGAGAGTACTTCATTGGAGAAAATGAACGTCTCGCAAAAGAACGGAAATTACAGCAGAATTAAAATTGTGAACCTTTTTAATTGGGTCTACTATAGGATCACAAATCCACAGTGCTGGCGATAGAACAATTCAAAATTTTAGGGCGCAAGGGAAATCAAATAATAGAAGAATGCCATGCGGTTGTCGATTAAACAAAATAATGCATTGCACATTTGAAAATGGAGTGATAATGTGTCCGTAAACATTACGCATATCATGAGGGCATAAAGAATGTTATCATCTCATTCCACCAATGTAAAACATTGGCATCGCCTTTCTTTCCATGCTCAATGAAGGGAAAAAATCCTAAAGCAAAGCCACAAGAACTATTGTGCCACCAAGTAATAACTCATCTTTTAAAAAGTTTGTGGTTACCAAAGAACAGCTACATGAGGAATATTATTGGCTAGCATATAGATAAGAAATCACCATACGGTGTAGGTGGTTTAACTTATATATTGTTGCAAAGTCATGTGCTCCAAACAAATATAACAATTGCGACCACACCTTTGCATTCACACTAACATCGAATAAAGGCAGATCGCAACTCCTATCAAGACAACCATTATGCTCACTTTGTGTCCCTTGAATAATGTACATGATCAAAGACAACCTCCGAAGACATGATGCGTATCATGCACAACTTTGCTATCCGAACATTGCAATGCATCGATGATTAGACAATGACCAAAGTATGTCGCTTTGCACTGAATGAAATATAAATAGGCGCTTCCCCATTAAGTAGAGATGTAGCAAAACACTATTTACAAAGTTGTGGGCACTTTGGGCGGAGTTATATGTGGGGTGAGATCTCCAAAAATATCGAACCTGCAAGCTGCTGTTGGAATCAATGAGGCGACGTCGGGTGAGGCAACAACGGCGGCGTTGGGTGAGGCGACGGGGGCGGCAGCGCCGGGGGAGAAGGAGGCAACGGGGGCGGCGGCGTTGGGGGAGAAGGATGCTCTAATGCTACAAAGCTTGATTTGACTCACCTTCCAATGCGACGACGTATACGCACACGGGCCCGACCAAATCCGGCTGGTGGAAGCGGCGGTGGGGGAGGGGTCGTCCAGATCCGGCTGGTGCTGAGATGGGGAGGAGGAGGCGGTGCGGCGGTGCGGGGTGGGGAGGCGGAGCGGAGTGGGAGGAGGGGAGGAGGCGCGCGGGGGGGGGGCGGAGCGTAGCGGGAGAGGGAGGAGGCGGCGCGCGGGTGGGAAGGCGGAGCGGAGTGGGAGGGAGGGGAGGAGGCGCGCGGGGTAGGGAGGAGGCGACGTACATGCACATGGGCACGACCAAATCCGGCCGGTGGAAGCGGCGGTGGGGGAGGGGTCATCCAGATCCAGCCAGTGCTGAGGTGGGGAGGAGGAGGCGGCGGCGCGCGGGTGGGGGAGGCGAGCGTAGCGAGTGGGAGGAGGAGGAGGAGGCGCGCGGGGGGGGCGGGAGGGGCGGCGCGGGGTGGGGAGGCGGAGCGCGGGGTGGGGAGAGGGGAGGAGGCGGCGCGTGGGGTGGGGAGAGGGGAGGTGCGGCGCGCGGGGTGGGGAGGAGGCGACGCGCAGGGTAGGGAGAGGGGAGGAGGCGGCGCGTGGGGTGGGAGGCGCACGGGGTGGGGAGAGGGGAGGAGCGGCGCCTGAGGTGGGATGAACGGTTCGGATTTAATTTTATAATCAGATCGAATGGTTGGGAAGAAAGGAGTGAGGACTCATCAACCACCAACTCCTTTTTTTAAAGTAGTAAAGATAAAGATATGACGCTGAAATAGAACACTATAGTGTCTGAGCATCAGTCCTCCTCGCCTTTTGGATTGCTTCTAGATACATGCAAGTGTAATAGTATCTAATATATCAGGCAAACCTGTTAGCATTCATTAAACAATGTTGAAACTTTTGCTATACATACTCTCACTTTCAATATATAACTTAAATGAATATGTTATACATTTTTATCACTTCGGTGTATATAAATACTAATTCTAAAATACATCAATGCGACATGGTTGAAAAAAATCAGTGGATCCATTTAGTTTTTGCTATATACCTTTTTTCATATATAAAGGGAGTATATACATAAATTTGATATAAAAAATGGATTTTGATGAATTTTTTATGGAACTCATTTTGGAGTATCTTATAAAATTATTAAAGTATGATCAAAAGGATAAAGAGGCATAACTTATTTGTTTAAGTAGTATGTGAGAAATAGGAGTATGTACTCGTAGGGGTATGGAATCATTTTCATATATATTAACTAGGACACCGTGATGCCCTGACACTATGATTTAAAATAGGTATTTTTTTTCTATGTATCACATACGAACATTTTTGAAATTTTTTGGATGTCAAGCTTAACTAATTTACTAACTTGGTTAAACAAGTTTGAACCAAAATTTAAACTAAAGTTGCTTTTTTTATGATAGTTTATCTATAGGTATGTGCTAATATATATAAAAATTAGTAAAGTATGTGATAAACAGTGTTGAAAATCTTTAAATTTGAGCATAATTTTTTCAAATGTATATATTTTGTTTGATTTGTTATATATAGGTATATTATCTAAAACTAATTTTTTTAAAAAAAATATGCTTAAATTTGGATTAAATTTACGCATTTAAAATCATAGTGCTACAACACCGTAATGGCGCACGCGCGCGCGCGCACACACACACATATATATATAACAGTTCGGTTTCAGGCACGATTTTCTAGGACCCGTTCATTCCAGCAAGTAATTGGATGGATCCAGTGGCAGACCCAGGATTTTACCAAAGGATATGTTGCACCAAAATTTTCATATGCAATGGATGAATGGCGGGCCGGGCCAGGCCTGGAAAGCCAACCCGTCGGGTGGCACGGCACGACATGACATATCGTGCCGTGCTTGGGCCGGCCCGGCCCGATGAGCACGGCCAACACGCTAGCGCCCGCGGCCGCCTCAGCCTCCCCGGTTCCCCTCCCGCATCCCCCCGCCCCCGCTCTCCCATCAATCCATAGCTCCCCACCCCACATTCCCACAAGCACAGTCACAGAGCAATCACAGAGCAAGAGAAGGAGTAGAGGGGAAGGAAAGGAAGAGGACTTGAGGAGCGTACGCAAGCAGTGGCAATCGGACCACCTTGGCAAGGGGTACGACCTATGCTTACCATCACCGACGCCAATCTTGCCCCGCAGCATCTGCACGATGGCGGACTGCACGGTGAGCGTGGTGGCCGATGCGGCCCATGCGGGCACGGACGACGTCCTCATGCTGAGCCGGGAGGAGGGCGGGTGCGGCGCCAACGAGCACGGACGGTCACGTGTAGAGCGTGTCGGAGATGTCCTCCAGGTGCAGCTTGGTGGACGACAGCATGTTGACCACCTTGGACCCACCACGCTTCGACACGACGATCTTCCTGGACGGTGTGACGGACGACGACGACGAGGGATGCGGGGGGAGGAGGGAGCGACGGGGGATCTGGGGAGCGACAGGGAGTAGGGGGCGGCGGGGGGGAGGGAGAGTAGGTCCGGAGGGAGGAGGGAGGGGGCCGGTGGGGGGAGAGGGAGGAGGGCGGCGGGGGGGAGCGAGGGGGAGGAGGCGGCGGCGGGGGACAGCGGGGGGAGAGGGAGGAGGGCGGCGGGGGGAGAGCGAGGGGGAGGAGGGCAGCGGGAGGGGGGAGGATCTACCGAGGGGGAGGAGGGGCGAATCTTCTGGGCCCCAGGGTATGCCGTAGCCCACCTAGCATACCCTGTGGGTCCACCCCTGGATGGATCTGTAATTGGTCTCTTACTCATTACCAGATCCGGATGGTGTTTAATGTCAATCATTACCAGATCCGGATGGTGTTTAATGTCAATGCCGGTGCTAATCGAAAGAAAGCATGGTGTGAAGTGCACAAGTCACGGAAATTAGTTTGGTAGATTCTTTTAATTTGAGGGATTTGAGTTGGTGGATTATATAAGTCACAGCTTCATGGGTCTTTTTTTTGTTTCGGTTTATGACTTTTAGACTATTTATGAAAAAGTGCATGGAGTAACAGAAATTTACGTATAATTTTGGTAAATATAAATGAAGTCGTTACCGTGTGTACCACAATAAACTTGTATACTTTGTCTTAAAAAGATATTTTGTTTAAAAGTTAGTTATTATAGTAAAATTGAAAAATAGCTTTTATAAGCTAAAAAGAAGAGACTCTAATATAAGGTTACGAAGAATGATTAGGTTTCTACAATTGATGAGGAGGTGGTTCGATTTTCTTCACATTATCTACTCTTTCTTCCATGCACGTTGTTGGGAATGTTCAAATTACACTTTCCAGATGCATGTAACTAGTACTGATATGTCCAACTGAACCATGGCATCAGCTTTGCAGGCTCAAAAGTCGTCTGAAACCCAAATGATTCTTGTCTAGTGAATGACCAAGACTCAAGACACCAGACAGGCCCCAAATCATGCAGTTTTTCAGCATAACATGGATCTCAGAATGCAACTAAGTTGGCTATACGGAACTCTCGCATAAAAAGCATTATACCACATCCTCTTTGAAAAAAGAGAGAATATCGACGCGGCAAAAGCTGGTTAGCTGATCTCGGAATCCGATGGTTTCGTCAGACGTGCTCATCCCCCATGCGATCGTAACGTCTTCCCAGTCTAAGACAGACAGACAGACATCGCGCTAGTTTTGCATTAGCAGGCCCCATGCCGTGCTAGTTTGACTCGACAAGAAGTGGAAGATGACATGAGGGTGGAAACAAAGTCTATGCTCACGCGTATTCTTTTTAACACATTCGGCTATTTGTTTAGACTAGATTAGTCGTCTGAAGTCTCACAAGTCGGCTATTTCGATAGTTTTGAGTGGTGATTAGTAGCTGTTGATCCGAGATCTAATTGCTTGCGTATACAATACAAAGATTAAGCGGTGGAAATTCCAACTCAGTAATAGCTAGCTAAGGGCACTCTTAATGGTTGTACGTAAACAATGTCTATAGCATTAATTAGTATACTATGTAGGATTAGTGCTGAGATGGATGTAAAATTAATGAAGAAAGAGAGGGAAACAGTGTCGCTGTAAGACATTGTTTGAGCAGCAATCCAATATGAAGATATTAGCTAAGACATCTATTGGAGAGAGAAGCGATGCCTACCATATTATAAGGATATACCACTGCATTAAACGATGCATTAGAGGAGAGAATTGGAAATAAATATTAAATTACAGTTTTGATTAGGTGGACCAAATGATAGATATAGTGTATTGAGATGATGATATCTAGCCTAATGTCATTATAAGATGACAATCCATAGATATTTGTATGTAGCGTTACCGTTGCGAATGCCCTAAAGGCTAGGTAGGTTAAGGAAAAGAGAGGTTGGTCTTTTCGCTAGGATTAGGAATCCAATGCTTGCTCTGAACTTGCCTGGGACATAGATTACGAGGTGTTCTTGATTGATTATCCCCCTTGATATGCTATGACCCGTAGTTTTCATGAGTTGCCGATTGAGATATCCAAGGGCGAAAGTTTTGCCACATTTGCTGCCTTCACTTGGATTAATTAAAGGGAAGGCGCCTAGTAGTATTACCAAGCCATTTATGTCGCGTAGATGAGTACCTATGCTCTCATCCTATCAGCGAGAATTCATCTCAACCCCAGTAGATGCTTCTAAACCAATGCCAAATCATAGACAGAAAAAACCTAAAGCCTGCACGGAAGGTGGGGGATTCCTACGCAATTTTACATGAAAGAAAGCATTCACTTTCTACAAATTTTGTATAGAAATTCTGCGTTTTAAATGGGACCTAACATACGATAGAAGCAAAATCGATCACGATGGTTTGGGTTCTCCTACACTAAACAACATGAGTACGTACGTACTTTGTTTCTTTTGCCACATGGATTGAAACAAGGGTCGATGCCTCACGCATGTATGAGACACGTTTTGGTTTCTATTCTCTACTTGAAGGAAGCCAAAAGGCGTGACCGAAAAATATTTCTGAAATCAAAGGTTGGGACATCTACGTCCTAGAGGATCTGATTTCGTTTGACTACGCAAAGGTGCTCCAGGGATTAATTTTGTCATGTCTGTATATAAAAGATGGAGATCCGACCTAACAATAATGCACAGTGGAATGGTGCGACAGTACCATCAGTACCATGGAAAAGGACACGATAAGTGGGTTGGGCGAGCGTACCAAATGAATAAGAACATCGAGCACTTGTCCTATAAAAAACATCAAAGGTGAAATGTCTAAGAAGTTGCTAGAGAATCCGTCTATTTTTCTTCATTATTTCACAGAACACATTCACAATCCAAGGCCATCAAGTTCAAGTCCCACTTCCCCGTTTGAAATAGGAACCTTGTAACTCGAAGAGTGCCGAATATGACTTATTATAAGGAAAAGGACATGTTTAGAAAACAGGAATTTCGTAAAAAAAATGGTTTAATTTCTATAGTAATATAAGAAATTTTCTATGTTTATAATGAGGACAAAAAATATTATTATAAATGTTGAAAAATTAGACTTCTTGAAAATTTGTTGTGGAAACACGTTCTACATCACGACTACAGGCCATCAAAGGGTTTTAACTCTAAGAATGATCACTATCACCAAGCTTGCTTCGATCATAGACTGGACAATCATCTCTCATTGGGGTTGGTGACTAACCAAAGAATGGTGTGCATCTGCCGAAAAATAAAAGAACAGAAACAACCCTGTGCTCAGGGCTCACGACTTGCCTGGCAGAGCTCACCGGAAGACTGTACCATGCACGTCCTTACCTCACTTCACAGGTACAACTTTCTTGGTTTTTTTGGCTCAATTTCTATTAGTTTTTTGCTTCTATCTTTTATTTAGAAAAGATAAAAGTTAATATAAACATCTAATTTCTCAAAAATATTTTCTTGATTCCTCTCACTACCATCTTGCTTCGGAGATAAGGTACAAAATCACAGATGCATCATCTACTTCACTCCTCTTACTCTTGTCACGTGCACACATCTCTCCCTTATTTTTTTTACATTGCTTATCACTTCTTATAAAAACCACTTTTTTTAACTATTACTATTTATTTTAATTAAAATTTATAAACCACAGCAAAAAAAAAACACAGTTAAATCTAATTCCAACGCCCCCTCAGGCCCTCACGACACGGACTAATCGGCAACAGCAGCAGTACTTAAGTAATGGTAAATTGCGACAACCACAGGTTTCAAAGAAGATATTACCATCGTGCAGCATCCAAGTTTGATTTTACACCTGCGAAGCGTCTGTGGCGCCAATCATTCCCGAACATACACCGTACAGTGCATGGTCAAATTCCTACATGACCTGGCTCCTTGTCTGTTTGATTTTTAGCGTTTGTCTGAACCGTGTCTTAGCTAGTGACATGATAGACATTTTGTTTGCTTTGCATTATAATGCCTGTCTAAACAATAGTTTTCTAGGAAATTTGCAGAAAACAGAATAATTATTCTATAATTATCATAAGATCCCTATATTTCGAACGGGAAAGGAATGCTTTGGGAAGCTAGAGCCTGATCTTGAGTGTGGCGAGTATTTTGACTTCTAGATTGAGGTACATCCTAACTCCTAGGTTATAACTTGAGGGTGCTAAACAAAACATCCCCTAACCCGGGCTGTTGATTGCAAAATCAGAAGACCCATGGATCCTACATTCCTCATCCATATGGATCGCCGTGCCTAGAGAACTTGTTCATGAATAATGAGAATCCATTACATTGGGTTGATGTGAAGCATTGATGTAAACAGCCCAAATTTGGCTTCAAATAAAACTTGCGTGCTCTTTAAATACTTGAATTCGTGTTGAATGTGGGTAATTGCACATTTAAAGAATTTGACGCTCCAGTCGTTTCCGTCATTGACAAATAAGATCCTACACTATCTAACGTTGAACCTAGTTTTCAAATACAAATAGTTTGGTTTTCAAGTACAAACAACATGCTTATTATTATTATTATTATTTGATTAAAATGGTATATTAAATGTTGATGCTTAGTCATACCTTGCCATCAATGTGTATTATCTCCTTCCTTGACTGTTGACATTATCTTTACCATATCACCCTAGGGTACTTATAATAATAATGCTCTATCATTGGTTAAACTTTAATCAACTATAATTATGCTTAGAATTGTAATAGTAGTAAATTTAAATACGACACAAACATTGCCAACAAAAAACAGGACATATTGTATAATAATTGGAGTGGTAACATGGGTTTCCATTGGAAATAGAAAAATATCTTTAAAATGATGGAGACTCGGATGAGTGGTTGGTATGAGACCGGCGCAGAGATTGCACGGGGTCTAGATTTGTTGGTTTGTCTCACCTAAGTCGATTAAGGACTGAATCTTGTGCCGCTTCTTTTCTATACCGAAATCGTGCAACCACAAGTCAAATACGAATTGATCTGGCCAACTAATTTGGTTAGTTTTGGTGTTGTCTCCTGCATATTAGATTGGTAGGTGTATTTCTGTATTTCTATTGTGATTATTCTATGAGTGACCCACACTGGTCACTATCGCTATATGGATTTCTTTTATTGTGAAGGGCCGTAGACTCCCTAATAATAAGGTCCTTCATTGAAAATGTAGCTCAGAAAGAGAATGTTTTGAGAGTGAGGCGTAACCCGAAAAGGAGCATCACTGTTGTTAGTGTTGAGGGATTTCTCTCTAGAGTGGGATGAAGTATCATGACATTATAAGCTAATCATATATTGTAGGTAAAACTGTACAACCTCTATAGAGTGTTATCATCTATTAGAATAGTCGTGCCTCCGGTCATAAGTACTGTATAGAAATGGCATACTTACGTAGTTTTAATAAAATAATGGTTATTAGTTAATGGTAGTTATGAAACAAAGGTATGAGGAAATGGTTAGGGTATCTTGTTATAAAAGTGGTATTTACGGAATGGAAACGGATAAGTGAAGCGTATTCGCTCTCATGATTAACTTGATTTAAGTTGAACCTTTATTCTTAATTAATTATGATACTTACATTAAAAAAATTCTTCCGCTACAAGAACTCTAAAATCTTCCTCTGTCAAGCTCTGCATTTATATACTTGCATCTGATATAAGGACTTGTTGAGTACTTTTGTACTCATGGTTGCTTAATATGTGGATCTAGACGACGAAAACGATGACCCGGTGTATAGATACTTCTATGTCTCTGACTACAACATTGAAGATGATGGTTAGGACCAAATTTAGCCGAATCATGGATGTACTTTTTGTTTTATTTATTTTTCCTTACTTTATGTGAATAAATTTATTTAGTTTGTCAGCCTATTCTGTAAAACATATATGTCTGTATGGATATAATAGCAGATATTGTTATAATATATGAGTTAACTAATAATAAAGAGATCAGCTTAAAATACATAGAAGATCCCAATTGACAACTTTGATCGCTACAATAGACGATCCGCAAAATAAGCATGTAGCTGAAACAAGCGAGGTGTTAGTCTTTTAGCCTGAATGTCTGGGACCGTTGGCAACCAAAGATATTAGCTTTGCCTCGGTAATGTCGTCACCAGCGCGGCAGCATATGAGCTCACTGTTTGATGCTATCATGACCATCGATTGTCCTCTCGAGCTTCGAGCTCGATGGCGCGCGCCTCTTTCGGTAAACAGTGAAGTGTAGCTTCGCTCAGATCCTAGGTCCTGTTTAAAGCGCTGTGTTTTTTTTTAAATTTTTTGCTGAATGATACTGTAACGCCATTAGTTTTTTAGATATTTAATTAAAAATAAAAAACACCCTTATAAATATATAGATAATGTAAAGAAAGGATCATGTTAAAAAGAAAACGTGTTTCAAATAGTTTTTCACTTCTAAAAAAAGCATCGCTGATTGTAACGTGGCCTTGCTACGGCCACGCTCAGTGTGTGAGCATGCTGCGGCCGGCCGCATGATCTGAACATGTGCGATGGAATAAGGCGTCGTGAATCTTTCTGGGTGTGCTTGAGGCTTGAGCTGCGTGCTCGATCGATCGATAGAGCGAATTATCAGCTTGGACGCTGACAAGACATGGCATGATGTAGTAAGATCCTGCTCTGCTCCGAAGGAAGAAAGCAGGATAGCAATTACTGGGTGGAGTCAAATTCTCTCGTCATGTTTCGCGAAACTTTTGTAGCAGAAAGACATCCTTAATCTATGGGAAATGCGTAGAGATTACTTACGGTGAAGTCTAAATTTTGAATGGTCTACCGTGAAGTCGTATTTGGGCTACTTTTAACTTATAAACCTGTAACCTTTTTCTTTGAGAAACATCCTCCGATTTCTATTATATCGTGAGATATAAGCGCGGCCTGAACCCTGCTTGGTTGGCAGAGGATGTCAACAAACGTCCCAACCACTCGGCCTTGAACCTAGGTGTCAACCTTCTTTTCTTAAGTGAATGCCGTTGCCATTTTTTTGTTAAAAAATGTAACTATTTTTTTACATTGAAGACCCTAAGCAAACAATTTGTTACTATCAAGTTCTTTGAGTCGATGACCGTGTTGAACTTTTTATCATCCTTGTCGGGAAGCTCTGGATCTTGCAACGATGATGGCAATTGGAGGTAAATTGTCAAGGATCTTTGTGCATGGATGTGTAGTTGTAGGGCCGTAATGATAACAGAGAGGGGTGAATGATGGCTTAGAAACTTTCTTCTGAGTATTTCCAAATTCTTCACTCTAGTAAGTACATTGCTATGAAGATCAAAATTAAAAGACTAGAACAAACCAACAACTTTAAAAATCAAAGAGCCTAACTCTTGCACCTGGGCAGTCTAACCAGCCACAAAGTTGCGGTCTGACTGGCGGCAAGCTGGCAGACCAGTCAGACCGGTGACCAGTCCGACCAGGCCAAGGAGTGGTCTGACAACTCCTCTATTCTCATAATAGAAAATTAACTTGCGTCCAAACCACTTTTGATGCAACTCCCAAAATCCATAGCAAATAAGATAAAATTTTACATACATATTACTTTGGGTCTCAAGAATCTATTCCATCCAAGGATTATATGAATTCTTGTCAAAATCCCTACCCTTTCCAAAGATAAACAAGGTTGGACAAAAATTGGGCAAAAACTAAAAAAATAGGGATATGACTTGCTCATGAGCAGAGGATGTCCAAGATAGATCTAGATGTATTCCCACATATCACTGCAAGCAAAATCTACTAAGCAAACCGCTTCCTTGATCACGGTAGAACTCTCATGGTAATGAGCAAGGGTCTTTTTCAGATCTCATGGGTAGACCTTAAATGAGCTACTCGCTCAAATTCAGATTGACGAGACTTTGGATCAGAAAATTTTGTGCCTTACTATTTACCTCCACATCCAGTGTATTCACCTGATCACCGACATGCACAATATAAGAATTGTTGACTTTGAGCCAAATTGAGTGCTCTTAAGCTTCTATGTAAGAGGACATCTAGGCCTTTCAATAAGAAAAGTCAATCCTATCGAAGACAGGCGGTTTGGTTGAATAATTATCTGATGCCATGGCTCTAAAGCCGTTTAAGATCTATCAAGAAGAGCTAATCAGGTTCTGGTACCACTTGTAGGACCGCAATAGCAACATGAGGGGTCAATCACGCCTTACAAATTTTACCCTAAGTATTCCCAAATTCTCCATTCCAGTAACTACAAAGCTTCAAAGATTAGAATGGGAAGTTTAGAACAAATCAACAACTTTAAAAACCAAATAGCACAGCTCTTGCACCTAGGCGGCCTGATCGACGGCGCCCTTTCCTTCAATATTTTTCGCCTTTCTCGTGTTATGCTTGAGTTCAACCATATAACCTGATATCCTTGACCATTTTGGGCCTCAGCTCCTCTATGAGTATGGCTTCGATTCCCGTCGTTGATCATAGTTAACTTCAAAGCTTTCCTGCATATCCAAATAAAAAAATCATTTTTGAACATAAGTTTTTCATAATTTGATCCATGTTAGCCAAAACATGTTTCATGCAGCATAAATATAGCGACCAAACATAATTCAATTCACTCAAAAATCAATTTCATAAGATCACAGAACCAATATTCAGAGCCGGGCTGACCACCAATCAAAGGCCGACCAGACCGGTCAAGTCCAAGGCAAAACACCTGTTATGGAAAAATGCAACCACCATTAAACCTCGGGTTATACCATACCGCTCGACGACGATCTTATTGGCAACTCCCCGATGGTCCGATCGGCAACAGCTAGTGGTTAGACCAGTTTGCTGATAAAACCCACTGAAAAATGAAAATGATACAAAATTTAAATTTTAACTTCGTAAACTTGACAATGATTTATTACAATAATATTCTAGACCTTTTCACATGGTCCCTTAGTAGTACTAGTGTCACAGTATGGAGTAGTTCGTCGGAAGAAAAACCAAAGGAGATTTATTTGTATCTAACTTGGCTTAGTGTCATCTCCTACGGAAGCACCACTATCGTAGTCTAGGTGTGTTGGTTGGTAATATCCATCCTGTGGATGACGACGAGACTACACATTTCTTCTTGTTTTGGATGGTGATGATTCACTTACACACTTGTAGCTTTGTAGGGTTCAGCTCGGCCTAAAAAGCCTGCGGGCCACTGGGCTTATGGGCTATACGGGCCAAACTTGAACATTCACACAGACCCAACCAAAAGATCCCAGCAAAGAGTAAGTACGCCCAAACTGAGAGTTGAAGGCCTAATCTGTTTGGGCCTAGTGATTACTTTTGCAGCAGCGCCGCAGGCTGGCGAAGCCCATAGCACGAACAGACGACCAACGAGATTGAAATTTGTACAGAATGTCTTGAGGTCTTTGGTAGCCGAAGTCTAGGCCCAGCAAACCTCGTTCCCTTCGATTAGGCCTTGTTTAGCCCTTCGGCGTAATTGGCCCAGCGCAACTTGAGTATTAGGCCCAGCGTCTTGGTCCGTGGAAGGTGATGCACAGAACAGACTTGTGTCCGTGGGCTCACAAGGACTGACTGACGACTCGGCACCGAAAGATCTGGGATCAAATTCTGGATAATTCACAATTGAAGCTACATAATGTGTAATTAGTAGGGCTCAAACACTGGTATTTAGCTAGACAGCACAGGTGCCACAACGTTGAAGTAGTTGAGATATTTTTTAAAAATTTGGAACGAGGTGCCAGTTGTTTTAATTTTGACATGCTGATTGCCAACAAAAAGTCTCGCTGTCATTTCACCACACAACATCCAATTTGCCAAAATTTGGAGGGTCCTATTTATGTATCCAACCGGACCCGTTCAAGCAATAGCCAAGCCAGAGGTTTAGTGCCGGGGTTGGGCCAAGTTTATGCCCAGTTGGCAGTTGCCACCAGCTAGCGTGTATCTCGAAACCCTACCCAGCTGCCTCTCATTCTATGAACATAAATGGCCAGTCCAACGGAGTAGAGCAGCTTTGCCAGCCCAGCGTAACGACCGTCTAACCGTCCATGCGTATATGTCTGGCTTAGGCCGAGCTGCGGTTGACCTAACGCAACTAGGTGTCTTCCAACTGGACGCAAAACCGGAGACGCTTAGCCCTTTCTCTTACTTGCTTTTGTTTCTAATTTCTATTTTTTTTTTAAAAAAAGTAACTTCTCTACTTATTTCGTTCCGAGAAGAAGACAGAAGATTATAGGTGTATCACTTATCCCACTCCTCTAGCTCCTATCACGAGTATATATCTCTCTTATTTTTTGCATCACTCATCTCCTTCTTCTAAATCCACTTCTTTCGACTACTACTATTTATTTTTAGCCAAAAATCATAAACCATAGCTAAAAGATATCAACAAAAATCAATACAAAAAAACGCCCCTTTAATCAGGTCTACCAAACATATATGGGTGCACATCACTCCAAAAGGCGTGCATTATACGTGTGCACTAACGATGCAAAAGCGCCCCCGACTCCTGTGCATGTCACTCAGGTTGCCATCCGACTGAACGACCGACGTCCCATCCGAACCAAAGGGTAAACGCAGGCAAGGCATTCGATCGCAGCTCCCGTTGCATGTGTTGCACGGGCCCCAAATCCACAGCCGGATCGCGCGCGCGCGCGCACACGTAAATGGCATTAGCCGGATCGCCTGCCTTGCTTAGGGACTAAGCATACGGCCGTTTACGCAAATCAAGCCCCACCGCACCGCACCGAACCGCGCGCGCGCGCCGGCGAGACCCTCCCCCGCGGCGCCAAGTGCCCGACAGAGAGAGGGGGAGACGCCAGACGTGCGCGCAATTAACTCGCAACTTGCCGGCCCCGCGCGGTGGTCTAGTGCGCGCGTCACCGCGCAAAGCGCTGCATTATTACGCGCCCCGGCCCAAAAACCAACCAACCGAGCCAGCCTCTCGGCTGGATCTCCTTCTCTCCCAAAGAAAGACGCAGCGCGTACAGGGAAAAGGAAGGGAAAAGCCCCCGGCGGTGCCATGCAATGCGGAGGCGGCCAAAGGCGGCACGGAAACGGCACGCGTATCCCCCGGGATCTCCTTGCTGCCGCACCCTGCTTTTCTGCATCTTTCCAGGGCACAATGGAGTGAGGGCGCCTCGCTCTCATGGGGGTCAAGGCTCCCTCGCGAAATGTCAGCTCCCTCCTGTCTTCGCGGTGCGATCCGTCCGTCGATCGATCGTGGCGGTGGTCGGGTGGGGGCGCCGGCCGCCTCGGCTGGCTGTGCTGTGCTGTGCTGTACGGTGTGCGTTGTACCAGGCCACTGCACGCGCATACGTACGAGCATCTGCTGAAAGCGACTTCGGAAAGGATCGATTCTGCACGCCACGGATTCCACGTACGCTGCAAATCTGCAGCCGATCGATCTGGATCCTGATGCATGTGCCATGCAGGGAGCTCACAGTGCCTGGGTGCTTGCTGAGGTCAGTGGCACGGTAGCATAGCTGCTGCTGGGCCTCCCGGTTGGGAGGGTCGGCAAGGAGAGTCCTGTACTTCGCTCGATCGGCTTTACCTGCAGCTGGGGCCCCGCGGAGATTCGTGCACGTACGAGACATCCACGGCCACGTGTGGTGGATATATATATATATATATATATATATATATATATATATATATATATATATATATATATATATATATATATATAAAATGGCAGTGAATGTCAATTCACGGGGGATCATGAGTGCCATGAGCCTGTCGGTCGATCAGGTCGATCGCGCGATCCCTTAGTACGATTGTGTGGCCAGGGACAGCGGGCCAGCGCTCCACTAGCGGCTTGCTCTCAAAGTTGGCTCAGAAAGCCCTGAACAGATGGAACAACCTGTGCCTGTTGGGCAGCAAAAGTCTAGCTTATCCGAATCGATCTCCCCCATGTATCTACATGTGAGTTGCTTCAGGGTAAAGAAGAACTAACACAAAACAAATTTAAAAAAAATCTAGTTGTTGCTAAACAATATAAGGTTGTGAGAGGGTCCGGCCGGATCCTGGTATAATCCATTTTTTTTGTATGTCGACGGAGTCGAGATCCTGTGATCATATTGTGGGGTCATATCTTAAAAATCATGATCCTAAAGATTATAAGGCCTATAGCATTATTTTATTTGGTTATTTCTGGTTAAGATCTTACGTAGAATAGGAATAAAAATGGTCCCGTAGGTTCATAGCATCGGAAGATCTAATATCGTGCGAGCATAGGTGGTCGATCAGCTAGATCAAGTGGTAAGAGTGCACACGCATGCCCTCGAGTGGCGTCCAAAAATATCTGAGGCCATCAGTACAAGCTTCTTCTTCTATCATTTTCCCATTGTTTGAGAGGTTTAGTGGCCGCCGAGCGAACCCTAGGGGCTGCCTGCGCCCCTGGTACTAAGATCCTACTATACAGTCAAGACTGACAAGCAACATGCTTCTCTCACAAAACATCATACTTGCCCTTTCCTTCTTTTATTTTTGTTAGACCATATGACTAAATTTAAAATATTTATAATGATGAATAATTGATAATATTTGAGACATGTGATGTGTGTAGACTTAAGTCGGTCAAGTTAGAACGAACTTGTGCCAGGAAAAGATGTTACTTTGGTCCTTGCATGCGCAAGTTAACTCGGAAGCGATTGTGGTGTACAACGAGGACTGGGAGATAGCTTGGTGTAAAGTCATGGTCCAAAAGATCAAAGATATTGGAGGAGACAACCGTGCTCGAGTTGGGGCGTGTAGAGATCAATGATGGATGATATATGTTGAAACTATGGAGGTGCAGTCCAGAGGCTACGACATATGACAATTTTAGCGTTCAAAATTGGATAGTGATAAAAGTTAAAAAACTTGTGTTACATAACGGTTTTAGGTCTCTTGTTTGTTGGAATTATATAATAATTTATTTGGGCTCTATACTATAAGTAGAGATGGGGTTAAGGGCTAACTCCAAGATTGCTAGATATAATTTTTGTGTTAGAGTTTGAAGTGTGCCAGAAAGATACTTTGTAACCACATAAACATGATCTAGAAATAAAAAAATAGATATTCAGAAAAAAGGTGGCAGCAGCGACGCATCGTGTTTCATCGCTTCGTTCCGAGGCATCATCGGGTGTCTCCCTCCTTGATTTGCGTACGACACCAACGCTCGTCTTGATTCTCGGCTCGATCCGCGTGTGTGTTTTTCTTTGACCGCTGCACCTGCTTGAGAGGGTGATCGTTTTAGCGATGGCTTTTGGTTTTTAGCTGAAATTTTACTGTAGCTGGCTGAAATTTTACTGTAGCTGAGTTAGTGGATAGTGTAGTGAATAGTGAAAAAAAAAGCTGAAACTAGAAGCTGAAGCCGAAAAAAGCCGAAACGATCAGGGCCAGTAGAGAGTGCCATATGTGTGTTGGAATTTGCATGTAGGACACGCGCGACAAAGGAAGACATCGTTGATGTTTTAGTATTAATCTTACATATAATTATTTGAATTTGAGGGATCTCTTGACGACTTGGTTACGATCACACAGAGAAAAGACACATAAATTTTTATACAAGTTTGGGTCTTCTCCTAAGAGAATAATAATTCTACTCCTGTGTTGCTATTGCTAAATGAACTAATTACAATTGAGAAAGAAATGGAGAATGTCTTGCTGTACTTCTATTCTCCCTCAAGTCTGTTTCCTCTTCTCCCTGACGTCAACCCTTATATAGCTTGTGAAGTGGCGGCAGTTGTTTTACGCCAAAAAACATCTTAACATTTCGGATGATAACTGTCTAACGGGAGTTATTATCAGAGAGATATGATATCTCACTCGTTGTGCAGCGGTTACTATTAAAGAGAAGTTATGTGCAGTTATCCATAAAAATAAGTGCACATGCTGACAGCCTTGTCAGACAGATCCACAATATAATAGGTCATCATAGACAAGTCAGTGAAGTTAGGTTAATCGCAGAAGAGTCTAAGACCATAGAGTGGTCGCATGATAACTTACAACTATGTCATGGTCGTAGAAGCACTTACGACTATAAAACGGTTGTAGAGAAGGGTTACAACCAGGGGATAGTCGTAGAAAAGGCTTACGACCGACTAACCAAATTTCTTCCTTATGAATAAGGGGTATACTTCAGAAGTACAATAACGTAATAATACTATTTACAGATAAATAATTTGAGGATTATTGTGTCCTAATCGACTGTGAAAGCGACGCTGCTCAATTTTTTAACCTGCTGCTACAGTAACCAAGTACTATAGCTACATTACTGTGTACAGTCGCTGCAGTAATTTGCTACAGTAACCAAGAAATTTTCCCCCCTTTTGCTGCCTTTTGTTTTTCTATTTTTGCTATGTGACAGGTTAGACAATCAGGAGACAATAGATTTAAGAAAAAATTGTTACTGTAGATTACAATCATTCAATCCATCTGGTTGCCATCAACATTCTGCAATTTGCAGCTTCATAGTTGGCAATCACCAGTGAAGCGGATAGCAACTTGGGATGTTTGTTGAGCTAGAAAAGATGAACGCAGAATGACAGACACGAGAGAGCTCTAAGCCGGTCTAAAGTAGCATTTGCCGAACAAGATAAGCAAGTAGCGGTGACGTAAAAATGTCAACGTCCAAAGTAGCAATTGTATGTTTTACCACTAGACTACAGGGCCCAGGAAAAAAAACAATGAGCAACCAAGCAAGCTCGAGGCCCATTGGCACACGAAAAAGATGCTTGTTAGGTTTGTTAAATTGGTCCATTCCTACAAAAGCTCATGCTGTCAAAAGGTTGGCCTCTGCTTCGATCATCTCTCAATTGCGCCAGTGAAAGCCGACCCATATGCTCGAAGAAACCGCCAAAGGAAAATTTGTTAATTAGCATGAGCCTTTCCCGGGTCCAGTCATGTTCAAATATGAATTAGTTCTCCATGTTATCTGCACTCTGCTTGTGTATGCATACAGCTAAAGGTGCCTCCTAAAGTTGGATTCAGTGGATATTTATACACGAAATCAATTTGCTTTCAGCTGGTCCACAGAGGAGTCAGAAGCCAAAAGGCTCCATGACGCCTTCAATCTTTTCACTTTCGTTTTTTTTAATAAGGAAATGGTTTGGTCTTTCAGCCTTCAGTACCTAATTTGTGATATCACCGAACCTGTCTGAATGCTCAAAAGGAACTATACTTATTTAGTCGCCCAGTCGAGAATTACTACACATCATGCTGCATTATTTGGCTACATGCATAATAGCTAGCTCCCCGTTGCATAGGGAACCTATGCAGACCTTCTTTCAAATAGAAACCACAAATTCAGTTTGTCCTACGAGTCCAGATCGAGTTAGTCTGAAATTGCGTAATAACGGCGACCGCTCGTCAAGATCCGGTCAGTCCGTTTTGCATCCCCTGTGCTTCCGGGAACGTACGGACGTGCCAACCGAATCATTGTTTTAATCGTCTGAGGGGCACGTGGGAACGTTCACGATTATTTGTGATAAATCACTGTTAATGTTTGTGGAGTTGAATTTTAAATTTATGAAAGATTGCAATTTTTCTATTAGGTTTCAATCTTGATGGTGAGTCGATCAGACCGGCTGTGCCTAACCGTCTAACCGGCCATGTTCAGCGGTTAGACCGGCTGGGCATAGCGGTCTGACCAGGTTATTTGTGATTTTCGACAGTGAGTTTGAAATTGGGAATTTGGTTATAGATTGGGTAATTTGGATCTAGTTCAGCGCATTTGTATTGCATGAAGCATATCTTAGCTAACGTGGGTCAAGTTATAAAGAATTTACGTTTGAAAACGATTTCTTTATCTTTAGATATGCAGGAAAGTTTTGAATCAATTATGATCAACGGTGAGAATTGGGACTACACTCATAGAAGAGCCTAGATTTAGAATGGTCAAAGATGTCGAGTGAGATGATTAAGCTTAAGCATGACACTGAAAGGCAAGGAAGGTTGAAGGAAAGGTTCAACCGATAGGTTACACAAGTCACTCAATCAGTCCTTGCTGATGTACAGTAAGCCATTGATGTACTTACACGTAGTAAGCATAGTGATTACTTGTAAAGAAAGATGAAGACCGGGTCAAGACGTGTGTATTTTAGTACTTTGCCAAATACCAAAAATATCGTTGGATCAAAACCGTGACATTTGAGAAAGTGGCTTAGGTTAAAGAGATATTGAGAAGATCAAGTGGATCAAACGTGAAATACTTAGTAGATTCAGGCTCAGGTGTTTTGAAAAACGTGCATGAGTTAGTGTGAGTGTAAAACCTGTATTGTGTGAGGTTAATAGATTTCCCCTATTTATACTAGTAGATAGTATCTATTAGGGTTAGATGTGAACTGATTACTCTGTCTATTTAGTGGATATGATGAAGGCTTGTCAACCATTCTAACTATTATTGAGTTAGGGTTAAGGTTTGAGATAGAATAGTGAGTATTGAGGTATGCTCTCTTGTTCTTCTCATGGAGTTGCTGTAAACATTCATCCCCAAATAGTAATATAATCAAGTTTGTTTATCTCTTATATATCCTTCTTGTCTTGACTGGTTTGCTTTTGTTCTTGTTGGTTTCTTACCTCTTCTCTTCCCTTTTGATCTTGATGGTGCCAAGTTCGTGTAAGTGATAGAGTTGACTCATATAGATTAAATCTGATCTATTTAGGCACTGTAATTTATAAGTTTTTGAAGTTGTCCAGTTCTTACTTCATTTAGAATCCTTCTTGAGATTTCTTGATTTAAGAGTTTTGGTTTTGATTTGTCAGTTGGTTTTGCTTGCTGTAACTTATGGAAACTTAGCTAGAGCCATCTTGGTTGTTCTTAACTCACAAGCAAGTTGTTTCTTAATATTTTGAGTTTGCTCAGTTTTGGTGTAATCCTGCATGTTTTGAGGAAAGATTAAGACTTTGGCATGAATGAAATAGATTCATGTGACCCTTAATAAAGTGTGTGCAAAGTTTGATTTTTTTATCATGGATTTTGAAGTTTGCATCACAAGTGGTTTGGACTCGGGTTGATTTTCTATTCTGAGAACAGAAGGGCGGATAGACTGCTCCAGGGTTGGGACAGACCAATCGTCAGTCAGACCGCAAGCTTGCTGTCGGTTAGACCACAAGTTTGCTACCAGTCTGACCAGCCATGTGCTGAGTTGAGCTCTGTGTTGTTTCAAGTTGTTATTTGGTTGTAGAGTGTGAAATTTAATCTTTTTAGCTCTTTAGCTTAAGAGTAACAGATTTCTAGTATTTAAAATTTTTTGAGAAGGTACCATTCATTCTCTATATAGCCATAGCAGGTCTACATCGTCCATCTTGATTTGATTGGTCTTGGAATAAAAAGCAACAACTTGATTGATCCTAGTGATCGTGATTTGTACATCATTGTTGACAAGTCAAAGATGTGTCGCACTAAGCTAAGACCGTCAAAACACAAGTCACATTACACGCACTGGCTGCACTCCAATTTTCCAACCCAAGGATCACGCAGCTCTTCTTCGATATTTCCATAGAAATCTTGAGACTCACGTTGAAAGAAACATTCCAGCCGGTGGCGAATCGACGTCAGGATGGAACTTTCTAGAGAGGGAAGACAAATGTAAACTACAACCGCCCCCGATGAGCAAATTTAGTCCTCACAACACTTCCATGAATAGTCCATGAAAATACAACGGACATGATATGACACCCTTTTTACCCGATATTTTTCTCATCTATTAAATGATGTTAAAAAAGGCCTTTGCTTTAAGAGGCTAGGAATTCCCAAATTAATCAGGAAGAAAGAGAAATATCTATACCACTTATTTTAGTAGATATAGATTATAAATTTACATATTAATCAAATATATTAAAGCTGCTACGGTGTATAAGAAATACAGCTATATTTTCAATCATAAGTGTTAAAATTATATGACAAATATATTTTCAAATATAAGCATAAGTACTACAGTATCTAGCATCACAACTACTATGCACAGGAAATTTAGCTGGTTATATGGATTGTGGGCTCTATTTAACCTGAGGAATCTAAGCCGTTATAATTGAGCTGCACATCTAATAGATGAGCTACATATGTTTCCTTTTCATGAATTAACACGGGGCTTTCTAGGCTTTTCTCTTTTTAATTAATTTCTGGTTAACATGCTGCTTTCCAATCGATACATGTACCTATGTACCAAGGAGATGAGATGCATGGGTTTTTATACATTGCTGTTGGGGTATCACCAATTCCATTATGCAGATGCGGCAGGGGATACATTAACATACATGATGATCTACGGTAGTGCGATTTCTCGAAAAAAAAAATCTACGCTAGTGCACAGTGCAATCCCAGGTGCTCTTCACCGGCAAAGAGGCCCCCGTCTATATCAGGAGGACAGGTTCTCCTCGGCATTGGCCGGCTGTGCTCTCGAGTCGTTAGGGCTTTAGCTACCTCGGGTCCCGGTGCATGGACTTTCCTCGAATTGTGTAAACAGGACCACGGACCACACCAGCTTTAGAATAGATCACGATAGATTTGATCAGGGCGTGTTTTTTTTCTCCTTTTCTTTATAGCTATGTTTATATTTTTTGTTTAAAATTTTTAAATTTTGATTTGTTCATGGTAGATATTACAGAGAGATACCCACTTATGATTTTAGCTGCTATATATGTTGGGCTTTTAATATATACTACATTTAACTTGTAGACCCTATTTTTTTAAAAAAATACTTCGTTTGAAAGTTAAATACTATAGCAAAAATCAAAAGTTGCTTTTAAAAGTTGTAAAGAATAGACCCTACGTTAGACGCCGGCTGGGCACCTGGACCACGCCCCAATTCTCGTCCAATAGATGGTGCAGGTTGCCAAAGCTAGCCTCGCTTATTTTGGCTTATATAAGCCAACTTATGCTTCCGCTTTTAATTTCTTAATTTCGTCTTTTTTGGTTTTTTATTTTTTAGCTTTTTTGTTTTTTTTGTATTGTCCGTGATGGGCTAATATGTTATTTCTATTTCTATTTTTTAAATTTAATTACACCAAAAAACTACCAGCAGCCATAATGCAAAATAAGCTAACTACAGTGCAAAAAACAATAAGCCGGTTTATAAAAGCCCAACTGAGCGTCGTTTGAAATGACTTCCGTTTCAGATTTTATAAACAGGAAGCCAAATCACACGTTCGACTTTTGGAAGTGGTGCTTGAAAGTAGCTTCTATTGGATCGAGCTCTGCTGTTGTCGTCGCGCTTCGCCTTCCCTCGACAGTGTCGCTTCTCTCTCCGGTATCTCCCTCTCTCTCGGTGCGCCGCCTCCCATTTGTCGTCGTCATTGCTCCTGAGGGCCCCCTCGACGTCGAGTTGCCCTAGGCTCACTGTCGTGGCCTTCCCTTACTCCTCCCTCAGCTCGGCTCTGTGTGGTCTAGCCTAGCGCCGTCGTCACTCGTCACCGACCACACCTTGTCGCTCCAACTGCAATCATGGAGCCCATGGAGCCGCTGCGCCCATCCCAAGCTGCTGGGGTCGCTGACTAGATCTGGCGTTGCTATTAGCGTGCCACCTCCTAGTGGTCGTCGCCATTGCTCCTACCCCCCGACGTGAGCTACCCTGGGCTCGCTGCCATGGCTTTCCCTACTCCTCCCTCGGCTTGGCCCAGTGCGATTTGGCCTAGCACCATCGCCGGCCACGCCTCATCGCTTCGACCACCGATATGGAGATGGCAGGGTGCCCCTCGCCCTAGCAACTTCGACGGTGGCCACCTCTACCAGTGAGTGTTCTACTCTATCCTAGTCCGGTTCGATTGTAATTATGCCTATGCTTATGTTTGTGGATGAATGGGGCACAATCTAGTCAGCTTAGCCAAAAGTTTCAGCCGAATCAAACACTTTCCACTTTTAGCCGCTTTTATCTCTAGCCATTACCGTTCTAAAGCCAAAAGCTCCATCCAAAAGCCAGAAGCTTTAACCGTTTCAAACCCCCTCAGCCCTGCGAGAGCTTTTCCCAATCACGACGGTCCGTTGCATCTACAGCCATCCGTTCAGAATCCGATGGCCTAGATCATAATGGAATATGGAGGACGAGGAGAATGAAAGCGCCTGCTCTCGTACACGCAGACAACCCCTCTCCTAAAATTTGTGTCGCTGGTCCATTCAAAGCGAGGGGGAGAACCAGAGATCGCGTAGCAGGTTGGCGAGAGAAACATATCGCAATAATTCGCAGCGAGAATATTTTAGCCGGGGTGTGCCGGTTTGCCCCGAAACACGCACCTTAGCCTGTAAGCCTCTCGTAAAAACAACCCGTGAACCGTCGCGTCAGTGGCGAGTGGCCCGGGCAGATTCGGTGGTCGTGTGTGCGAACCGAGCTGCACTGCAAGTTAATAGATCGATTGGCTTGGGAGATACGAGATATCGCTGTGAAAACCGACCGAAAAGTGTTAACAGCCGTCAACCATACAGTTAGGAAACCAGTGGTCGTTCGTAGTGAGACCATTAGTATTAAGTCTAAGATTGTATGTTAGTCACGATCAACATGTCATTCAGCTGCATAAACACTATGGAGTCATACTTGTGTTCAAAACAATAAATTATGCACTGCACAAAACAATAAACAGTATAGATACACTGCATAACAATTTTTATAAAATATTTACAAAATTTTGCACCTTATTTCCTACGTTACAAAATTCATGCACACTGTACAAATAAATAAATTACGGACGAAGTGCACACTGTACATATAAATAATTTACGGACGAAAATTAAATTCATGCGCACTGTACAAATAAATAAATTACGGATAAAAATTTTAAAATTTTTTAATTACAAAAGATTTAAAAATTAAAGACTACACGAATTTCAATTTACAAAATAATTTAATCATGGATTTCAATTTACAAAATAATTTAATTGTGGATGAACAGTAGACAAAGGGGTGGTGTGGCCGGAGAGCGCACCACCCAGGTGGTGCGGTCCTGGACCGTACGATCGGATACGTAGCCACACCGCATAGTCGCGTGGTCGAGGAGGGAGCTAGATCTAGAATTTTTGTGCAATGGAAGCTAATTTTGGAATTTCAGATAACAAAGGAGCCAGATATATGTCCAAACATCCACCCTGTTTGGCAGTAGATAACTATGTAATACTTGATTCTACACGATTGTCTCTGTTCACAAATTTTGTTGCCAATCAAGAAACATGGGTTAAATAGAGCACACTACTCAATATGGGATTTGATACATAGCTGAATGATTTTGTGATAAACATCATTAGCACCTCCTCTGTTTTCGCATGAACAAAACAATTCCAGATTTCATGTACTTTTTTTTACTACTGGATCACAGCACTCGCGTTCCTGAATTTCATACATGAGTCTACCTACATGAAACTCCACTGCACACCGACACTAGCATCACCATAAACACAGGAATACTCAGAACTCTACGATTGATTGCTTGATTCGTGGGTAGGAAACAGTAGCAGTAGACAAGGATGAGAGTATTGTAGCACTTATCTGCTAGGGTAGAAGTAGTGGCTATAGTCTAGGACACAGGGGTGGCATGGGACGGCCGCCGTGCTCCAGTTTACGTGACTCTGCATTGGAGGCGGCATCGGCATAGCTGCGTCATTGGCATCAGGGGGAGGCAATATCGGTGCAGGATGTCGCATAGCCGTGGTGGTTGGAGAGGTTGGGCATGGCTGATGGGGGGAGGCGAGGAAGGAACCAATGAAGAACAGTGTCGACATCGTCATCGTTATTGGGGACGGCGGTGTAGCCACCAGAGCCGAGAGAGACAACCCTGCCATGCTAGAATTCTGTGGCGTGAGAGTGAGAGAAGGAGCCAGCACAGGTCATCAGTAGGGGATGGAGGAGGGAGGCGAGAGGAACCCAAGGAGGTGGTCGGCGGTAACGGAGGTCGTCAGATTTGGCGGATCGAGGTGGCCATAGGATAGACACATCGGCGTGTTGGGTGCTAGAGGCACGAGTGAGGGGGAGGGGGCATAAGTGAGGTAGATCGGTGGAGGATGACAAGGGGAGCCCGGGAAGGTCATCAGAGGTGGCAGTCGGGTAGTGGTGCTAGGGTGTGTCGGTGCTGTTTTTGGGCGGCCGTGGCGTAGGTGAGTGAGGGGGATCGATGGAGGAGGGTAAGGGGATCCTAGGGAGGCCATCAGAGACGGTGGATCTGGGTGGCAGCGCTCGGGTCAAAGAAAGAGAGGGAGAGAGGGGGGAAGAGGGCGGTGGAGATGGCTGAGAGAGGGAATGGAGAGAATGGGGGGGGGGGGGGTAGGGCTAGGGATTAAAAAGGGGGTGGCCAATAGCAGGTTGGGCCAAACAGATTGACCGATTGGGCTACAGTAGGACGAGGGTTTAAAATTTTTCTTTTATTTTGATTTTTTGTTTATCTACTCTATTTCATTTTCTACTACATTTACACATACACCCTAAATTAATTCGACATAAAATAAACAACTGAGACAATAGGAAATATTTGCCTTTAAAATCATATCAAATCAGAAAGAATTGCACATCATGCATAATTATGTTTTGGATCATGTTTAGGAAATGTTTTAGTCTTAAATTTGGAAATCATCATTAGGAGTTGATTCCGATGATAGCCTAAGACACATATGACTCATTTCTGGTGTCGACAAGTTGGTGCGAGCATGAGCACACTCAAGCAAGTCACTCATTTGATCATGTTTTCTAAATTAATTTTATGGGTTGTGGGTTGTTTTAAAGTATTGCATATTTAACAATCTCAAATTAAATTCTAAAAACAATTAAAATGTGTCAAGTGGATCGGGTAGATCCACTGGGTGATGTTGAGGCTAGACCGAGGAGGTCCAACAATATTGCTATATCCTGGGTAGGGTTATGGAATTATTTGGTGGGTAGAGGAACTCATGGTAAGATAAAATAAAAAATTTGGGTAGGGTTATGTTTTGGAAGTCAGGGTTCCTCTACATAGGGATAGCACCTAATAACATAACCAACTGGCACTTACTTGAAAAGCAGTGCTAACAGTACTGACCATAGACCTAGAATGGGACGAGTTGAATTGAGTAACCAACCAAGTAGCTACCTCTATATGGGTGAGAAGATGGTTATTCCTAGGTAGGGGCAGCCACCCTAGGGTGAGAGATTACTGGGTAGGTATCTCCGCCTGTGTGCCTTTTGTAGGGATGGGTGGACAACATAGTTTAGAGTGCAGGTTTGCTAAAGGTTTTGTTTCCTTGACCTAATCATGTGCCAAAGGTAGAACATGGGACAAATTAAGCTAGGTCATGTTATGGGCAAAGCAGTACACTTCTGATCAAAGTAAAATATGGTATCACTCTAAGCTTCTGGGTTTAGAAGTGAGTTGTGTGGATTTTCCTTTAACACAAGTTGAAAGATCCCACGTCACTCTGCTGCCAGTACATTTTTAAGATTAAAAATCTGGCTTTTCCATCAAATGGGTAATGGTATCTAATTTCTGTGTTATTTTGGATATCAAATTACTTTTAGGAAGAATGACATGGCGGTTGGGTGTATATATGAATGCATGCATCCTGTTTTTGTGTCTTGTTGAGTACTTTTGTACTAAGACTTGCTTCTTTGTTGTTTTTAAACACGGTGATGTGTGCTAACCTTGATGAGGCAGAAATTAGTAATCATGTTGATGTGGACCCTTATATATATTGATATTGATGCTACAGTGGAGGGTTATGATTATGAGGAGACCAACAACCAATACTTTGAGGAGTAGATGGCCATCATAAGGGAGGCTTAGAAGACCTAAAACAATTGCATGGGCAATGTAGCATCACCGTAGCCAAACCTAAGAAAGCACCATATGAATATGACACCGTGTACTACAGGGTGAAAGTTTCTATTTGTGTATGCCATTGTTTCTTTAGCTAATCCTGACGCTATTGAAATAACCCGCACTCTTAATTAACCCTAACCGATGAGTTAGAGAGTTAGAATGAAATTTATTTAACGTCTAATGACTGAATTACAAGGCGAGTAAGTTTCTATAAACATACACAAGACCAGATTACAATATAAGAACCTTGAATAAATAAAATAAATCCACAAGTCTCATCCTAGTGAAATAATACACTGCATCTCACAAACTCTATAGCTCCATACACACAAGTGCATACAAAAGACTGCACATAAGTATCCATATATATGAATAAGTACAACTTAGTATAATACAATTGATTAATTTCCTCGAAACCAGTAGCATTGGCATAACCTATAGTAGCCAAATCAAACATCTGCAAGCAAAATCAATAACCAGAAATAGAGAAGAACCAAATTAGTAAATCCAACATTGATGTCAAAACCCTTTCTAGAATAATAGTAACGGACAATTCGCTCACCGGGATACCAGACCATCCAGGGCTAGTCGGCACCTCTCATAGCCATTGGGTATCATCATCTGATGAAATTAACAAACCTGAAATCCATTTCAATCCTTCACAAAAAATCCCACATAGTAAAACACTGTAGCACCCAGTAAATTACCCATAACTGTGCATTTCCAACGGCTCGAGCAACACAATGCACGCGTAATGAGATAAGATTGGGTAGAGGCTGAGAGCGAGAGAATGTGCCCAGCCACAACTAACTCGAGCAAGCCATCCCATTCTCTAGATCCACTTCCATCCCCATCTCCATCCACATTGCCCCAAATCAATCTCATCAAAGTCGAAGGCTAAGAGCAAGGAGCCACTGAACCTCGTCGTTGCCAGATTGGCGAAGAAGCAGGGGAACCAAGCTGGGGTTAGGAGGACTGAATAAGGGGAACAAGAACATAACCGGAACTAGGGGCACCAAGAGGGCAACAAGCAGGGACAAGGAGAATGTGAAGGGACCACATCCATCGGCACCAGCATCATCATCCACACTAGATCGCCCAACCCATGACCAAAATTGGCAAGGTACCCCACATGCTTTCCTTTATCTCCATCACTTTCACCACCATCCACATCATCACCCCACAAGGACAACAGGTAGTCATTCATTCCTAGGACCGAGCATGAGAGGGGAGTAGAAGCTTCCTGAGCCAGGTAGATCCATGACATGCATGAGGTGTGGCGTCGCTGGCTCACTATAGTGAGGCCATGCCACGACCAGCCGACCACGTGCACCCAACGACCTCCACATGCACCCCGGCGTATGAGGAGATCCTGAGACCCGTCACAACATGCCAAGTTTGAGAACACAAATCTACCACAAATTATAAAAAAATAGAAACCAAATCAAAAGGGAAAGAGGAAATCAAGAGCGAAACAACGAGGGGAGTGGAGGAGTGAATCCTAACGACTGAAGATGGAACCATAGCTTTAGGGCACAGAGCTAGTTGGTGGGGAGTCTAGGCTGCGGGCCAAAGACAGCAACGATATCAGGGGGTGGGAGAATCAGGGGAGAGACACATTTTAGGCACGGGTGAGAGAAAGAGGGGAGAACAGTGGTAGGCAACCCATCGACCGGGGACTAGTGAAGGAGGCGGCAACGTATGGCGACGGGGAAGGTACTCGGGGGAGTGCAGCCAAGTGCAAGAGACCGAGGGAGAGGAGAAAATAAGGGGACGACCGGGCCAGGAGTGGGCCAAGAAGATTGGCCTGGACAGGCTATAAGTGTGTGTGTATACATACACATATACATGCGGGTATATGGGTATATATACAAATGTATACACCTACATACATAATATAATCATGAATAGGCAATATCTGGCCAACAACTGCAAACTACGAATACACTAAATTGATAAACCTACATGCTCTCACATCGATAAAATAACAATGAATGACATGTACAAAATAAAATTCAATTATAAATACCATGACTCGTGTAAGTGACCAAATACTCACCATAGAGATACTTCAACATAGTATATTTTTTTAGGGAGGTACTTCAATGCTTTCTTTAATAGTGATTTGCATAATTTTTAAAGCATGACGAATGTTAGATAGATGTTATTTACCTTTTCATTTGCTTTGATATTAGTGCTACTCTTGTTAAAGAAGAAAGCATAGAAGCATTGCCCTTTTTATATATATTTTTGTAAATTAAGTCATAGCTTACGTATTAAATGCAGGTGATGATCCAAGACAAGAGAAATGACTTCACCTAAATGCATCTAAACCTAGGAACCACTACCAGATTCTAGGCAAGCATACCTTTGATCATCTTGACTAGAGTATCTTCACTTAAAACTAATTATTTCCTTATTACAATATCATCATCAATTGCATCAAATGAATTTCTACTTAATTCAATGAATGATGGGAGAATGATGGATGGAAATTTAGTAGGCTCAATTGAAGGAGTAGTTGACCTGTAGTGTAAGTACCTGGTCGGCAGAGGGTACCTTTGGGAAGGTGTAGAGAGGAAGGTTGGGACCCTCTGCATATGGATATAATCTAAGGATTTACCTGCTTTCACTCATATAATGGGCCTTATCTGTCTATCGACTATAGTCCTATCTAAGAAAGGTAGAACTAGTAACTTTATTATGTTATTATATACTCCACAATCGGTATGTAGATTATCTAGGGGATTTTTACAGGTGAGGTCTCAGTTGGATTCAAGGCCATAAAGGGTAAGCTCGGTGCCTATATTTAGCATAATGTAGTGTCAGGTGAAGGTGCGTCTGGCCTGGACCAATGACTAGAGATATCCTAGTTGGGTGGATATATAATATATAAAAATAGAGGGAAAATTTTTGCACTATGATTTGGGTATTACATCTAAGGAAATACGAAGAGCCATTCGCAATAAAAATTAGAGTAGCTATGGGTAAAGTAATATAAGCCTGCGTAGTGATATATAATCCTTGAATTCACATCTGTCTCCTACACTGGAGGCTACGAGGATCAAATAGGGGTTCTATATTATTATACGAGTGATCAGTAGATTTTTAAATTTAAAATATGAAGTCCTCTCCAACATAAAACACTTATGAGATAGAAGCCATCGACAATGTTCATACAATTGCATATTTGCTATTAATACTTATTGAATACCTTTATATTTATCCTTGCTACTATTCTCCTTTGTTAGAATTTAGTTTGTCCAGAGTCTTATCCACAACCGACGATGCATACATGGAGGGCAACTATGCCGATAGGGATGGAGCAGACCCTAAGTCTAACACGTATGAGGTGGATGCTCTATATGAGACGTAGGACGAGTAACGGCTACTAGTAAACCGTATGTGGAACCCAGAGTACAATAACATGCTTGTGTCCGTAATTTCAATATTTGTATAATTATTAGCAAGAAGTACTCCTATTTTTAGTGGTATTGTAATAATCAGACAAATGTTTAGCTTTGTTAAAACTTTAGCCTTGCGTGATAATGTTATTGTAATGTTATGGTACAGTCTCTAATTATTATCCTGTTGTAACACTCTAATATGACTTATTAGTCTGTAAAAGAAAATTTTATTTTATTTATCAGGTAGTAACCACAAACTAATGCCATTAACTAAGGTAATAATACGCGGATCGTCACACCTACTTTATTAAGTAACTATTTCCGTTACGGTTGACTAGGTCAAACCTACCGGGGACGTCAAAATCACCTCCTGATGATGACCGCGGTGGCCGGTGATGCCCGCCTGGTAGGCTTCGCTATAAAAAGGCTGCGGTCGACAGGGGGAGATATGGAGGGCATTTGGATGTTGCACTGACACGATGATTCCTTAGGCCAGGCCACGACTGGACAGCGCGGTTTGGTGGTGGTCTCTCTTCTTTGGTGACATGCTTGTTTGGTGTCACGGTGTGGTGTCACGGTGATGCTGCGTTCTTCGCATGTTTCTTCTTCTTCTTCGGCAAAGCGTTCGGTTTGGTCGTTTGGGCGCCTTCTGATGTGCGGTGGAGCTATTGGTCGTTGAAGAAAAATGAACGGAACAGTTGTGAGGTTTCAGGGCATGTCACACGGTAATTTCACATAGTTTTTAAAGAATTACCCATAGCAAAGATGCCCGCGTTCCAAACGGGATTCTTAACGGTTTGCAGAAAAGAAGGCATCACACGGGAGCTTACATGTTTAATGCTCTACTGAGCAATATATTTGCACTAGGTATATCATGTAGGTAAACCAACTAATTGATCATGTACCTCTTTTCATCCTCGTTTGTTCCTCAGTTTAGACCCCGCTCATTTCGGTTTTTTTTTTGTTTCTACTTCTAATTTCTGCTTTTTTTTCACTATTCAGTATTTCGTCTTTTTCTGAATTTTTTTAGATATTTTAGGCTTTTTTATATTTTCTTTTTTTCCGTGTTCCTTTGTATTATCCCTAATGGGTTAACATATTTTTTCTATGTTTACATTTTTTAAAATTAATTATACCCAGAAAGCCAAATTAGCTATAGTAAAAAAGTCAGTTACAATAAAATTTTAGCTAAAAATCAAAAACTATCGCTAAAACAAGCACTCCTAATGCTTGACTACAACGCAAGCAACGAGAATCTACCAAAAGAAGATGCAAAAGCACGGCTGTTTCTTTCGTTTCCATTTCGAGCAACATTTTTCACCGTGAAAGGCAGCACGCGTATCATCACACTGGCGAGGAAAACACCTTATTTTTTCTTCTCCTTCTTTTCAGTTTACGATTTTCATCGAATAAAAAAACCTAATAATTTTTATTATTTTTTTCGAAATAGTTTATCAAGATAACTTTTTAAAACGATTTATCGATATTCAATTTATTTACGCATATATTTATATTAAAATAAAAAATCATTAATTACAGCCATAAGCACCACAACTGAAAAACACGTACCCTCCTCGTGTGCACACTCTGTCTGTCCATGCCCAGCGATCGATCCCACTAAAACTAAGCGAATCCAATGTCTTTTGGCTCCCGCGCACAGCATGAGGCCATGCGTGGATAACGAGGCGGGTGCGTGGATACCGGTCGAATCCGGCTCGACGGCTGATCGGACGGACGCGCGCCATGCACGCCGTGTCGTCATAAAGGCGCGACCCGCTTTAGGTCCTGATTTTTTTGATGGTTTTATATATATTTTTTAAGATGATAATAAATAATAGAGATATTTATATAAACAGTTTACATATTTTTTGTTCAGAAATCTATTTAGAAAATCCACTTCAAAAAATCACCTATTTACTTCGATATTTTAGAGAAGCTAAAAACCAAATGTCTTATTCTTTTGAACTATAACTGAGTTTTTTCTGAGTTTTTCGAGATGATAGTAGAAGATGAGGATATTAACATAAATGATATACATAATTTTAAACTTAAAAAGTTATTCGAAAATACGCTGTAAAAAACCATCCGGTTTGCCAAAACCCAAAAGCGAGGGAAAAAAACAGTAACGAAAGCCCCAAAGAACAGTCTCTCCCTCGAGGTTTCACCTCGTTCGGCTTGGTAGCGCGCCTCGAAAGCTCGGTGGACCCCGCGCGACTGACCGGTCTTTTCACAGGAAAGTCCGCTACAGCGGTGACGACTGACGAGGCCCAGCCGTCGTAGTATAAAAATTAACGAAATAATCCGCTTCGACCTAAGAAACATGTGGTCTGCTCGGCCAATCAGCGCACGGTGCTCGTGCACGTAGCATCGTTCGTTGCCATTCATTGGCTGCTTACAAGTAAGACCACGTCTGACTTTTCTCGGTTGGATTATGGGTATAGAATCAAATGGTAAAAGCTTGCGATTATATATATATATATATATATATATATATATATATATATATACACACACACACATATATATATACATATATACATATATATACATATATATATATATATATACACACACACACACACACACACACACACGGAGTGGAGTATTAAGAATGTGTTGGGATAATCAGAAATGAACTACGTAAAAAAATGGCCGCAGGAGGGCGTTGGATATTTTGGTTTCGGTCAGAAATGAACTACCAAAAAAGGACAAGTTCTGAATGGAATTAAGAAATTTCACAGATATCTTGGTGGAGTTGTACTGTTTTCTACGGAATATATATGAAATTCCAGTGGCGGTGAACGATGGGTCGATGGTGGTGCCATGGTGAACAGATGTGGTGGCTGCTTGGTGCTGTCTACTTGCTTGTTAGTTATTAGGTTAGGGAATTAATGGGCTGGTCGGAAGGTCTGTCCATTAATGCGCTAGACTGACTGGGTTGTTTACCGGATATTCGGTTGGATATTTTCTAAAGTACCATTTACCGGTGCTATTTGGTCGAATAGGACGTCTCCCAATTTCGTTATTGAATCTGACGCTAACTATCAAGTAATGATATAGAATCTGACTAGATACTGAACTCTCTTCTAGAATTCGATACCGATCAGATTCTATACTAGATCGATCAGAATTAATCCGTACTATTTGCACATTACGTGCATTCCTAGGACCATGCAGCACACATGTTTTAGCCCGTTTTGTTTTCTTTTTTGAACTTCATGTTTTAGCCTTGTTTGTTTACGTGTAATTTAAGTATGTCCAGTAGTTAATCATTTAACTTGGATCGCCTCAAAATTGGCACTTGCCTAGTGAAACTTCAAGTCCAATTGTACTTCTTCGTAGTACAAAGAGTACTAACAAAATAACTACAGAACTTTGAGCTTGATCCATGATTCTCAAATAAAGAATTATCAAGAAATAAGCAACAAAACAATGAGAAGACATGATTTGTAACGCCCCTGTGTCCGGGGATGTACGGAAACCCGCAACTTCCCGTAGACCGTACAGTTGCGGCGTGCCGTACAGAATTGTACATCATTGCCAACAAGCTTCCAACATAAGATCCAAAGTTTATTACAACATACGACGCGTCGGTCGAGTTTAGCGTAGCGGGGCGGCAAGCCCAAATAGTTTACATTACAAAAGAAATCCAGCGATCAAGCCCGAGTGCGGCTAAAACCTACGACCACTGCTCATCCGCGCCATCGAGCCCGTCCGAAACCTCGTTGTAGTCTTGACCTTCTCCTTGACCGGCATCCTCTGGATTTGTGTTTAGGCAAGTTTGAGTACAAACAACCGTACTCAACAAGTTACAATAGCAAACCTTACTTTACTATATGCATGGAATTTTCAGGTGAAGGGGTATACTGGTTTTATTAATTTGGGTGGATGCAGTTTTATTTATAAAGCATTTAGAAACGATAACTCCAATATACTATAATTAAAGAAATAGGGTTTGAACATAAATTTCTTCTCTTTACACATGTTTAAAATATCTGAAAGCTACTTATGCCTCGCTACTGGTATCACCCATCAAGCACAGCTCCATTAACCGGAAGCACGGCGTATTCGAATACAACTTAAAATTTACTCTGCAGAGTTGCTCAGTTTTACCCACAAGATTTCTCAATTTCCAATGTCAAGCTATATACACACTGTCATTAGTGTGCGACTGTATTGAGAAGGCCAAATCTTTCACTGCTCAAATCACTATATAGACCCTACCCGACAGGTTACAACCTTTACCGATTTGGGTATCCACGGGCCAATGCGGAACACGACCGCCCGAATTGGTAAAGACCCATCGTTGTGTATACGGTGTCTACACACCCGTATCACCTCTCCAAACTCCTGTAGGGGTTCACTTAAAATGAGCAGCTACCGGATTAGGATTGACAGATCAATGCTTGTGGTTGAGCGGTGTCTGTGCTCTAAATTCAGCATAAGGTTCTTGTTCTTTTAATTACTCCCGAGACTGCCAACCACAACCGATAAACGATCTGAATCATATCGCCACCCGCCTGTTGCACCCTCCACCCTAGGGTAAGGTCGTGGACTTGTCCACTACGGGGCACTCCATTAACCTCGCCTTACCCTAGTACAAGAATTTAATTTATGAGAAAATCTGCGAACTATCAAATCTATTCGATAGCTCGTCATTTTATGTGAACGATTACACGAGGTTTAGATATATAAATACTAATTTAAATATCTCTAAGTCTATCAAGGTGAATGTGGCCTCAAGTTAAATATGGCATATGTCTAGTGGTAGGTCATAACTACAACATATACAAGTCATTCTAAACATTTTTATTTTAATTAAATAATTGATTTGAGCAAGTAGTAGTAATGCAAATAGTTTAAATACTAAATACGGGAATTTATAGGTTCAACATGCGTCAAAAGTTGTAACTTGCCTTGCGCGTCGATAACTTCAACGATCTCGTAGTGCGTAGACGACTGTCCCGAACCTTGCACTGCCACCTCGGACTCCTCGCAATCTAACGCGGAAACAAAACACATAAAAAAAATAACGATAAGCCTTTTTGATTTTTAAACAAAGCAATGGAAAGGAAAATAAATAAAATTAAATTGACACAAATACAGTAAAAGGATGTGGACTCGAATTTTTGGGAGTGGAATGAGGTGTAGAGGACATCGGGAAAGGAACCGGAGTGAAGAAACAAATCGAATGAGATATAATACACAAGATTCGGCTCTGAAAAAAAAAATAAAACAAGCAGCTGTTCACAAGCACAGTGCTCGGCCCGGCCCAAAACTCGGCGCGGGAAACGCGCGCGCGCTGCGCGCGCTTCAACGCCGACGGCGGACGCCGGCCCAAGAGCATTCTGTAGCGCGCGCCCGAACGACGGGGACGGCCGGGAGCCGTCAGATCGGGCGCGGAGGGGAGCGATGCGGCCACGTCGCCCCAAAATCAAACCAGTACGATTTAAAACCCACACCGCAGCTTGGCGCCGTCGGATCGGGGAGAGATGGCGGGGATGGAGCCACGACGCCTCACGCGAAACGGTACATTTGAATACACCATGCACCGCGGGATTTAAATCGAACGAGCGAGAGGAGGCCACGTCGTCACGAGAGAGAGAGAGGGGGGGTCTTCTTCTTCCTCTCGCCCGACAAGCCGAAGGAAAACAGGGCTTCGCCCTTCTTTGCAAATCGGCCACGACAGTGTCTCAATGCGGCCAGTACTGGTGTCAGTGGTGGTAGGGGGGTAAGGTGCACTCTTTTGCGCACTTGGATCGAGGTGGGAGCTCTAGGTGGCCGCTGTCGGAGGGGAAGAAGAGAGTGGAGGTGGTGATGGCTTGGGAAGGGTCTGGGAGTGATCTCGGAAAAAGGGCTTCGATTTTACCATCTAGAGAGTGAGGAGAACAAGGGGAATGCACGGTTTCAGCTCGAGGAGGGAACAGCCGAGCTGTCCACGGGGAGGTGGTGGTGGTCGGAGGGAGGTGCTCGGTGCGGAACCCGAAGGCGATTGCTTCACACAAATTGAGTTGGGCATATTGAGTGCGATGTCGGGGTGGGGCTCTAGCAGAAGTTAATTGCATTTTCATCGATGGAGGAGGGAGATCGGCGGTGAGGCCTACCGGGACCAGGGGTGGCTGGCGGCGGGGCTAGAGAGGGAGGGGGACCAATTACCTGCTTGGGGAGGGAGAGGGGAATGGCAGGAGCTCGTCCCCGGCTGCTATCGACTTTTATCGCTCGGGGGAGAGAGAGGGAGACAGCTCGCACGTCTCCGGCCATTAATGGCGCCTGAAGGGAGGAATGATGGAGCTATCCCTCTAGAACCTGACGACCATACCGGTAGCTAACCGTTGTTCGCAAGCGATTGGCGGGGAGGGCTGACATCGGGAATGGCAGTGGTGCCAGACCGGTCCGTAGGGGGCGCCGAGCGGAGGGAAGCGCAGCGCCTGCTGGACGCAAGGGAGGAGCGAGCGGCGATTGGCGGGCGCGGACGTGGGCGCGGGGTCTACCGACGGTTACTGACGCGCTGAAAGACAGGAGGAAGCAAGTTGGCACGGCTCTCACGCGTGAGGCACTCGGCGCGCACGCGAGGAGGAAGAAGGGAGGCGGCTCGGGCGAAGGCGCCAGCGCGCAGGCGTCTACGCGAGGGGGAGGCGGGGAGGGCAAAGGGGAGGGCACGAATCTCGAGGCAGAAAATCAAGGGTTGGGATTAACATTGACAAAATACAATGAACAGTGAACAACAATTTTTTTTTGTCTTTGAAGTTTTGGGGTGTTTCATGATTACACATATTCTATGCTACAAAAATGTGCTATAGCCTAGAGATGGTATCTCCATCCCAATTAAAGAGCAGGACAACGAGTAACAGAGAAAAGTTTATCTATGAACGTATACATATTGTCAGTGGCGGAACCAGGATTTGGCTACGCCCCGGGCTGAACTCTAACAACATAAAACTAACGCCAATTTGTACACATACCACGATATAACAAAAGTATATCATAATTGGCTAATTGCATTACTGATATAAAACTTGAGTTCAACACTAAACAAAACATAAAACATAATAAGAAAAACATGGCATGATAACAAAATATAAAAAATGTAACATAATATATACACAATTTGAGTACACGGCGACAAGTCGTCTGTGGAGATCCGAGATAGGCGTACTGGATCAGCAGTTGGCATGAACCGAGAATGTAGCAAAATCTGTAGAGATCACTCTTACGATAAGGATTCATGTTCCATAAGACATTCTCGCTACATTGGCCAGACCTAAGCGTAACAAAAGCGAAGTCATTAGGATTTGCAAAAAAGTCGAGGACTCCTGCATAAGGATCAAGACATTCAGTAATAAAAGTTGGGAGTTGCTCAAAATAATTATGTAGCTTTCTAATCACTCGAATGGCAAAGCAGCTCTGCCCAACTTGCAAACCCCGTGATGTGCCATTGAGAGCAGGCCTCAACTTATCACCAGCAATATCAACCTGCAGCACCAATCTGACTTCAAAGATTGCAATTTGGAACCAGATTCACATCACTAAAACTACAGCTAGTCAGCCACAAAAGATAACCATCTGCAACAATCAATCAACCACGCCACATCAATCGACCTCTTGAATAATAAATCAGAACAAAAATTATTCAGATCTGGTCATCAGCAACAAGCAACAATCAATCAGCAACAATCATCTGGTCATCAGCAACAAGCATCAGTATCAGCAAGACAGCAACAAGCATCTGGTCATCAGCATTCAGCAACAAGCATCATCAGCCGGCAGATCGGCAATAATCATCACTTCATCAGCCTTATTCAGATGCGGGAGGAGGCCGGGAGGGAGGAGGGCGGGGCCGTCGGGGCCTCGGGAGGCCGGAGGCGGCGGGGCGGGGGAGGGGAGGGGAGGAGGGGCGGCGGGGCCGCGGGGAGAGGAGGGGGGCGGGGAGGGAGGAGGAGGGGGCCGGGGGAGAGGAGGAGGACGGCGGGGCGCGGGGAGAGCGAGGGGAGGAGGGGGGCGGGGAGGGGAGGAGGCGGCGGCGGGGAGGAGGGAGGAGGCCGGGAGGGGGGGGAGGGGAGGAGGGGGCGGGGGGAGAGGAGGAGGGGGCGGCGGGGGAGGAGGCGGCGGGGGAGGAGGTCGGGAGGCCGGGAGGGGGGGGAGGCGGCGGGGCGGCGGGGGAGGAGAGGAGGAGGCGGCGGGGGGGAGGGGGAGGAGGCGGCGGCCGGGGGAGGGGGAGGGGAGGAGGCGGCGGCGGGGGGAGGGGGAGGGCCGGAGGGGGGCGCCGGTGGTGAGTGAATGGGGGGGGGCGCGGGGGGAGAGCGAGGGGGAGGAGGGCGGCGGGGCGGTTCTGCGGACGGGAGGGGATGCGCGGGGGAGGGGCCGAGGGGGAGTGAATGGGGGGGGGGCGCGGATCGGGCCGAGGCGCCGAGCGAGCGAGGCGGATCAGGCCGAGGCGCCGAGCGAGCGGAGCTGGGTTGGACCGAGCGCGGAGCGAACGCGGGATTGGACCGAGCAAGCGCGTGAAACATGGGCTGAATCCGTATAATTATACCCTAGGCTGAACTAATATTACCCAGGCTATACACTACATTTTTTTTCACACCCCGGGCTAGAGCCCACCCTGCCATGGGCCTAATTTCGCCCCTGCATATTGTTTATGTTGATGAAAAGCAAGCAAGACGAGAAACATGGAGGAGTCTTTCTTTCTTCCACTTCTGCAAGGGCATGTAGTTGATTGAGTGATTGTCATTTCAGCACCCCGACAGTGACGAAGGATAATTTTCGTTGTTGTATGGAGACGCAAACAAAAAAATTTAAAGCAACAAAAATAGAATCTTTCTATATAGTATTTACCTAAACCACTATGTAAGAACTAGAGCAAAGCTAGCTGATAAGAAAACACAATTGGGGTATCGAGATATTCCAGCTGCGAACGACCGGGTGTTAAATGGTTCATTTTCTAACTATATGATTGGCAGGAGAATCATGTTCTTCTGATCCACACCATTCAACGCTAGCGATCAATTCTCGTGAGCGAATGCATAATTTGTTTACAAAGCCGACAACTCATATTATGGTTTGCAATCTCATTTCAAAGGAGGATATGATTCTAATCCGACACGTTCCTTATCTTGCTTGGTGCGGTACTGTGGTGAAACAAAATCAGCAACAGCAATTGAAGGACCATGCACTTGCTTAAATGGTGACGATCAATTAGTACAATTGTTGAGTTGGATTTTGATTTCGTAAAAGTTAGCAAAATTTAGCTTTGTTGTCTATCAAGGGCTAGTCTGACCAGCATGCAACTACGGTCAGATAAACTTATGTTTGAGATAGTTGTTTGATCTTTAGATGTGTAGGTGGCTTAAAGAATGTTAGCGATCGACGACAAGGGATTGGGACTAGGTGGGAAAGCTGATGTCCATGCGGTCAAGAAAGTCCGAGTGAGGCTACGTTGTTTAAGCGGAAAGCACATAGAATATAAAGGATCATGAAGAAGTGAGTTGGTGGATGTGGTGCATTGAGTGATGAGGCCAATACACATAAAGATGGTTCAAAGGAGACTAAATGTGTGAAGACATGATGGTTAGTTATTTGGCTCTACGGGCTACGTATGAAAGTATGTAGAGACCCTTTGATACGAAGGAGAATACATAATTAAGGGAAGATGCCTGAAAGATTTGTCGGGGGTATTTTGGTAGTTGGCCAAATATTGGGTTGTTGCCTTGATCAAAACTATGGTGCGGAAGACACAAAAGAGAAGTGGTTTAGATCAAGAGGAGCTAATTTGGCTAAGTGGATCAATCTCTAAGGTGTTAGTAGGTCGAGTCTTATAAATGCTTTGAGAAACATGTGTGAGTCTGTAAGACTCGTGTTGGTGGGGTTGGCGGGGTTGATGGGTTTTTCCAATTGATTAGCGGGTTGATACCTACTAAGTGGTGCTGGCTATATAAGGAAGGAGAGAGGAGAGCTAGGGTTGAGGTTCTGAGAGAGACACTAAGATATAATAGTTTCTTTTCTTCCTCCTTATGTGAGAAATTTTGTGTGTGTAAGGATGGTGTTTTTGGTGCACCTTGTAACTGTCCATGTACTTGTGAATCACCTCCTTTACTGATAATAGATCAACTCTTTGATCTATTATTGGTGTTTCACTTGTTTTTTGCTTGATTTTTCATGTTATTGAGTAAGAAATTCAAAATTATGTTCTATGTCATTTTGTCCCAAATCTTTGACTAGTTTATCTTGTTAGGACATGTGGGAGTATATTTAGAAGACCTTATATCTTATATCCCAATGAGCAATAAGTAATTTGTATTTTAGGATTTTGGATGTTCTTGTGACCTAGACCGGCCTGAAACAGAGGACCGGTCATACCAACACTGGACCTACAATCGGACTGGCTTTGCGGTCATACCATCCTTATTCCCACGATCTGACCAGACTTGGCTATCAGACCGGCCCATCTATGGCGGTCTGACTGATGTTGTGTTGAAGGTTGTTGAATTTATTGGTTTCAATCTCAAGCTTTGCTTTGTGTAACTCAGTTGGTGTAATTTGAACTTGGTGACTCTAGTTGTCACATGAGTGAAAATTTTGAGTACCGTTGAGAAAAAGTGTCGAGAATCATTCACTCGTCTGATTTCTACAGCAATAAACCTGGAGAAAGTGACTAGATTTATTATCATGCCCTTTTTGGTCACTAGTATTGCACTAACTGTGTCCTAGAAAAAGAACTGCACTTGATACAAAGCTATTATCCTATGATATTTGCAGTGTATATATGAACTTTTCCATAATACTAAAAGCACATAAAGAAATTTGCGATCATGTGAAAGTCGTACAGTGCACATATTTGAATTACACGTAAAATCTTTGTTGAGTTGTTGCTCTAGTAGTTGTTGTGATGTTGTCGTTATAAATGTCAATTGTTGCAGCAATTAACTTGTGCATCTTGTTATTCTTACTGACAGCTCAAGTTAGCAACACAAGGAAGTTACTACCCTTTTTTCTGGGCTAGCGAAGACTAAGCAAGTTATTGTTAAATATCTATAACCTAAGTATTCTTCCTCTAAAAAATCTCTAACCTCAGCAATGTCACTGAAGGACCATGGAAGAAGGTTATGTTTAATGTTTGATGAACCATTGCAATATTTCTAAAATGCTTATTCGATTTTGCAAAAGATTGTATTTTGTTTGAGCTGTTTACTAGAATTTTCAGGAGAAGCAGTAGTACCAGCTTGAGAGGAGCGGTAATACTAGTTTTGGCAGAAATTATTGAGAATTTTGGGGTTTGAGTCATAGATTGAGTTTGGGTGATCTAGGTTATTGTATTAAGTTTGCATGATGTATGTTTTGACTAATGTGAGTTAAGTTGTGAAGAATTTGTGTCCGAAAATGATTTCTTTGTCTTTGGATATGCAGGGATACTTGGAGTCACCATGATCAACAGCAAGGATCAGGGTTACGTTCAGGGAAGAGTCAGGGCCCAGAACGATCAAGCATACTGAGTGAGATGGTGAGCTCAAGCATGGCACGAGAAAGGCGAGAAATGTTAAAGCCGAGTACAAATGACGGGTTTGTACCATGTGGCTTGGTCGGTCTAGGTGAGGCATGATCCAGTAGAACTGGAGCGGGAGAGATTTATCGATGCATGCCAAGCCAATGGTGAATCTATACATGGCAAGCATGGTGATTGCTTGCATTGGAAGGAGATGACCTAGTAAAAAAAGGGTATTTTGGTAGTTTGATCAAAATTTTAGAATCTGCCTTGGTTGAAAACTGCAGCACATAAGAGGCGCTTGGAGAGTGGTTTATGTCAAGGAGAAGTTGGTTTGATCAAAATGGATCAAGGGTAAAGGACTTAGCGAATTCGGATTTATGCGCTTTGAAACACGTGCATAAGTAAATGTGTGTGAGTAAAAGACATGTGTGTGGGGGTTTTTGGATTTTCCCTAATGTGCTAAGTTGACAGTATCCACTAGGGGCTTGGTGTGGCTGGTTAGCCAACCTATATAAAAAGATTGGAATGAATATTTATGTTAACCATTCAATCCATCTCTCTTGTGCTCTCATGTCTAGGATTAGAGTTTGAGAGTTGAGTGCGTTGTGTAATCTTTGTCTTTAAAGATGGAGTATTATAAAACTTACCTCCTCAAGTAAGTAATGTATCAATCTTTGATCATCCTATGGATCCCTCATATTTTGATTGATTTACTTTTAATTTGATTGATTTTGATCTCTCCTCTTCTTTTTTCTTAATCTTGCTGTGCCAAGGACGTAAATGAGATGGAGATAACATCTTAAAATAAATCTTCTATCATCTAGTTACTTTGATAGCAAGTTCATTAAGAAACCTAGTTTTCGTTCTTTTTGGTGTCACCAAGTGAGTTCTTATTTCACAGGTTGTTGGGTCATGTTCTTCGGTATTCTAACTTGCTGTGATATGTGAAAATACATCTAGAGTTATCTTGGCCATCATCCACCCGTGAGTAAGTTGTATTCATCGATTTTGGTTTTGGCTCAGTTTCGATTAACTTTTCTTTCAAAAGGAAAAATGTCTCAATTTTGGCCATGATTTTCATGATTGTTTATTAGAATAGGTTCTTGATAATCTAGAGAAAATCTCTACAAAATTTCATATTATTAGGATATATGAATGAAAGTTCCATCGATTTTTAGATTTAAAATAGTGCTGAAAATACTATTAATTTGCCTGATTTTGCTGTTGATCCGATCAGATTGCCATTGAAGGAGCGGTCAGACCACCGAGCCGGTCAGACCGTCGTTTGTAGGCCGGTTTGACTATTAGGAAGTGTTGGCTTCTAAGTTTTATTGACTTGAGCTAGTTGGTTTGAGTTTTCAGCTGAAAATTTTATGTTGTACACCTTTATAGGTGTTTGAGAATAGAACTTAGAATAATTGAAGAAAAACTTGAAGAAGGCATTATTCACCCCTTCTGTTGCTGTCCAATCCTACAAGTGGTATTAGAGCCTGGTTAGTTTTTCTTATAGATATTAACGATCTTAGGAGTCATGGTAGCAGACAAGTATTCAACTAAGTTTGCTATGTTCGATGGAGTGGATTTCTCGTATTGAAAGTCTCGTATGCATGCTTACAATGAGGCCCAATGGCATGCAATTTGGCTTAAGATCAAAAATTCTTATACCGTGCTAGCCGATCACAATGTAACTTCTCCTGATGTGGAGGCAAACAGTAAGGCACGCAACTTTCTGATTCAGGGGCTCAGTCGATCGGAGTTTGAGTGAGTCAGTCACTTTAGATTTGCTCATGAAATCTAGAAGACCCTCTCTGACTACCATGAGACCTCTACCATGATCAAGGAAGTAAGGCATAATCAACTCAAAAAAAAAAAACTCCAAGATCAAGCAAACGCCCGATGACTCTTTAGATGAGTTGTGGGAAGGTTTAACAAAGTTCTCCACAAACTCCATGCTATTGGCTTGACCTACTCAGAGTCTGAGAATGGACGCCAAATATTGAGTGCTCTTAATGTGAAGGTCCGGGGGTTGACAATCACATTCATCAATGACAATATTATCATGAGTGAACTTACCATGGATAAACTCTACTCGAGGTTGAAGACACATGAGTTAGACTTTATCTCGCATCTTCCCAAAACAGAGTCGATGGCTCTTGTGATGGACCCTTCTCGGAGCAGTTCTTCAAAGTGTGTGGATGTTGGCTTTTTTTATCTGCCTTGCACTCAGTTAGTGATGAGCAACCTGAGAGGCTATCTGAGAAAGATTTAGCCTTCTTATTCACCAAATTCTCTAGAGTGTACAACAAAGTAATAAACAAGAGGAGATGTGGTCCGGTGACATGCTTTGAGTGTGGTGAGCTGAACCACATTCGAGCCAAGTACTCCAAGCTAAAGGGCAAGGAGGAGAAGGACATTCGAAGGCGTCCTCAAGCTCGAGAGATGAAGGTCAGAAGCCTAACTATCGGAAGTTCGTCAACTGGGTCCTTGTCTCTCTTGAGTGATCTGGACTCGAGGACGGAGGACAATGTGGACAACACTCACAGTAAGAAGAAGGCCCAGGACTTAATTGGTATGTGCTTCATGGCCAATGACAGCCACAATGTTGACTCCTCTAACTCCGACGAGCCCTACAGCTACCCTAACGAGGTACGCCCTTCCTCCAAGGTTATGTAACGAGCTCTGATTGCAACTGAACAATAACTAAGAAAGCAAGCTAAAGCAATTAAGAGTCAGGACATGGTGATTGATCTCAGGGATCCGTTTCCATGTCGCACGTGGTTTCCATTTCTGCAAAAATCGCGGAGAGAACAGGCTAGATTCGACGGGGAGGGCTGCGTTGCCAGAAAAGGAAAGAGGGAGAAGAAGGAAGGCGATGCATACGGGGAAGACGATCTTGATAGGTGGGGCCCGCGTGTCGGCGAGAGAAAGAGAAGGAAAGGGAGGGCTGATGTGGCATGCCACGTGGCTACAACATGGCACCATGTGGGTGTGCAGTCTAATGCAGTGGATAGCGTGCGGCGTGGCTGCTACGTGGCGGTCGGACATTGAGGTGGAGCGCCATGTGGTGTCATATGTCTGCCACATGGGCTGTGTCGTCTAACGTGGCGTCGCCTGTGCGAGGCGGCGTACTAGAACCAATGGTCATCGGTGATGTGGTCCACGGCGGCAGCCGGTGAGTGGTGCAAACGAGAGAGGGAAGCACGGGGGTTCTGATGGTGCACGTTAACATTATCGAAAATGGCAGAAAGATCGTCGGCAGCAAGGAGAGGCGGCGGCGGTGCTCGGGCTCCGGCGGCGATGAGGTTCCGGCGATGCTCTCGGTCGGCGGTGTGGTCACCGAGCTTCGCCGAGGCACAGAGCAGCTGATGGAGGTGGTAGCGTGGCATGGGGATGCTCTGTTCAGCGGTGATTGCTTGCCGGAGTGCGGCGGCGTCTTGGAGAGAGGGAGCTACGGTGAGAGGGTTTCTTGGGCGCGGGGAGAGCAAATGAAGCACAGAGGGTGGTGGGGTGATGTGCTGCGGTGCTCGGGGAGGGTTCAAATAGGGTCGAGGAGGGGACACGGGGGAGGAATTGCTCGCCAGAGATCGCGGCGGTAGAAATTTGATCGGAGAAGAGAAAGGGTATCTGACAGTCCACGCGTCGGCCAGAGGGGAAAGGTAGGGTGAGTGGTTGGATGAACTCGGGCGGAGACGTGGGCTGAATTGGGCCATCCACGCATCGCTTGGGGTGGTGGGAATGTAAAATTTTGATTTTTTTTTCAAAAAAGCCCAGAAATTCAAATAAAGGTTAGAAAATAGCAAATAAAACCAAATAAATCCTGGAAAAAATCCTAAAAAATCAGAAAAAGACAAGGAACCTAAATAAAATAATTTTGACTTGATTTGACCATAATTATGGAACTGATTTTAATTACTCTCTTGGCTTGATTTTAGAATTTTAGAAAAGGGATGTTTAAATCCAAAAAAATCCAATTAAATAAAATAAATAAAAAGTAAAATTTTGAGATGTCATAGTGAGAAAGGAGGACATCGTCCTGTTGACTCCAGGTGTTCTCGACACATGACCGAAGATTCTAGATGATTCTCCTCCCTAACATGTGCATCCGACAAAGAGTTGATCACGTTTAGAGATGTTTCTACTGATACTGTGATAGCTAAGGGCATTGTGCATGTCAACAACAAATTCATACTCAAAGATATCGCTTTGGTGAGTATGTTGAGATGTAAGTTGCTATCTGTCTTCCAGCTACTTGATGAGGGTCTAAAAGTGAGATTAAAGAGTGGTGAGTGTAGAGTTCTAATCTCCTCTGAGCATATCTTTGGGATCTCTAGGTTTGAAAGGATTTTTAGTACTGATTTCAGTATCTCTTCTATTTCTAACATTAGGTGTCATGTGGTTTCTAACTCTCGTGAATTAGTGTTGTGGCATCAAAGGCCTGGGCACATAGGCTTCGACCATTTAAGTAGAGTTAGTAGTAAGAACCTGATTAGATAACTGTTTAAACTCAAAAGTGATAGACACCTAGTGTGTATGCCCTGGAAGTTTGGTAAGACATTTTCTGTTTCTCATCCACCTCTTACTTTAGTTATGACTGATGGATCTAGACAATTGCTTCACTTAGACATAGTATGTCCTTCTAGAGTCCAATCTGCAGGAGAAAAATGGAATGTGGTTCTCATTGTAGATAACTACTCTAGGTATTTTTGGGTGTACTTTTTAGTGTTTAAGGATGAGGCCTTTGATTATTTCAGATAGTTGGCCCTTAGACTAGCAGTCGACTTTTAAGGAGCCTTGAGAGCCATTAGGAGTGACAACATCGCAGAATTCAAGAACCATTCCTTTGCCATTTTCTGCACTAAGAGAGGGTTAGGACACTGATTTTCCTCATCTAAAGTTCCTCAGCAGAATAGAGTGGTAGAAAGGAAAAACATAACACTTGTTGAGATGGCTGGGATCATGTTAGATGAGCATAGCATCCCTAGAAGGTTTTGAGCTGAGGCGTTCTCTACTGCTTGTTATATGACCAATAGGGTTTTTCTGATATCTATTTTAGGCTAGACTTTCTTTGATATTAGATTTGATCATAAGCCTAGCATCTTTTATTTTATAATTTTTGGTTACAAGAACTTTATTCTTAAACACGACAATCTTGATAACATTTCCTTCAAATGGAAAAAGATCTTAATTTTGGTCATGATTTTCATGATTATTTGTAGGAATAGGTTTTTAATAACCTAGAGAAGATCCTTGCAAAATTTCATATCATTTGGATCTACGAATCAAAAGTTCATTCGATTTTTGGATTTGAAATGATGCTGAAAATACTATTCGTTTGCCTGATTTTACTGTTCATCCGATCAAACCACCGGACCGATGAGACCGCCGTTTGTAGTCCGGTTAGACCACCGGGAAATGCTGGCTTTTAAATTTTGTTAACTTGTGCTAGTTGGTTTGAGTTTTTATCAGAGAATTCTGTGTTCTACATCTCTATAGATATTTGTGAATAGAACCTAGAATACTTCAAAGAAAATTCAAAGAAGGGATAATTTACCACATTTATTGCCATCCGGTCCAACAGTTACTTCATGATCGAATTCCTGATTTACCGTGCCTGCATACCCGCAATAAGAAATGCCAAAGTAAAAATAAATCGCGAAAAGGCAAAGAAAAACAGAGCGTGGTGGAGGCAACTAGTGGAGTATGGGACCCTCTCCTTTGGCATTGGACGGCTGATGCCCCCTCTCCTTTCCCCAGCCTACAAATAGCTCCCCGACCCGAGCTCAGCAGCCAAACCATCACATGCTTGCAACAAAGCTTCCTGTGTAACAACAAGAGCAGCAGGAGATCTAGAGTAAGACTAGCTAGGATAATAACTCTCAAAAACTACGAGCGTTCCCAAGCTCTCTCTTGGAGTCTTTGTGACGTTTGCCTGCTTCCTTGAGGTAAGAAAGCTGTCACACTGGTTAAGCTCGTCGTTGGTTGCTCTGACTTGCATGTTTAGTCCGGCTTCTCTTACCCCTCTGATTTTTGTGCCTCTTCACAGGGAGCAAGCGCGTACTGCCACTTCACATCTTTCTCCACAAGGCGAAGATGTCGGTGGCAGTGTGCCACGGCCCGGCCGTCGTACCGGCGTTCGAGGTGCCCAGCTGGCTGCACCCGGCTGAGCCGTACAAACCGGATGTGGTCGTCGATGACCGGCCTGCTCAGGTGGACATATGGAATGCCATCCAGGCCGACGTGGACAAAGCGGCCGGTGCCAAGAAGGCCTCCAAGCCGTACGTCCACCCGCTCGTGCGCCGGTCGTCGAGCCTGATGAGCCAGAAGAGCCTCGAGATCTGCACCGAGAGCCTTGGCTCCGAGACCGGATCCGGTGTCTTCACGGCGTCCCCGGACGCCGCTGCCGACATGGCCTGCCTCTTCAACCCGCCGCTGCCGGCGGCGCGTGTTGACGCAGAGGAGTCTGTCTGGCAGCACAGCGCGCCGCGCGACTGCTCGGAGGAGCAGTGGGAAAGGAAGGAGCTCGTGGCGGTGAACTACCACTGCTCGGCCAAGACGCGGTCGCCGCGCCGTTCGTTCCCGCCGCCACTGCCGTCCATGTCGCGCAGCGACGGGCCGTGCCTGCAGATGCGCCCACGCCGCGAAGATGGGCGCCTTATCGTCGAGGCCGCGGTCGTGAGGCCGCGCGGGTACCTCCACGCGAGGCGCCAGGGCGGCCGCCTCCGCCTCTCCTTCGTCGACTGCTCTGCTCGCGAGCAGAGCGCGGCGAGCAAGAGCAACGCAGCGACCGAAGCGCCTTATTTTCCGGTCGTGGAGGCCAAGAATGAGCAAGAGGAAGAGATGGCCATGGAAGTAGAGGAGGAAGACGAGGAGGAGGTGGAGGTGGTGGACAGGGGCACCGTCGTGGAAGTCAAGGTGAGCACGCAGCCGCAGAAGACCACCTCCGCCAAGGTGCACCGCTCGACGCTCGTCATCAACAAGTTCGTCGGCAGCACGCCGCTCACCTTCGACCAACCTCGGTGCCACGCCGCCGACGCGCCGCACTCCGAGCAGGCATCCCGCGACGAAACGGCGCAGGCGGCGGCACAACCCCCGACGCTGCGCCGGGTGCCGTCGTCCACGTCCACGACGACGCTAGCGGCCGCGGTCGCGGTGGCCTCGACCGCGACCGGCACCTCCCCTCCCGGCGACGACGACGACGAGTGCGGCGGGCTGCACCCGTCGGACTCGGTCGCCGCCGACACCAAGCAGCTCCTCCTGTTCACTTCTCGGCGGCGCGACAAGCAGGAGCTGCTGCAGAGCGTGAGCCGGTGCCGGCAGCTGCGGCAGAAGCCGCTCTTCATCCTCGAGCCCTACTGCATTGCCACTTCCTAGTGGCACGTACAATCACCTTAGAAAAAAAAACAATCAACCACTACTATGTTACACAGCTGCTATTGCGATTGTTCGTCGCGGTTGCTAGGCCTAAATTAATCGAGCACGCACGGTGTTTAGGCTCCTACTATTAATTAGGTAATTAATAAACTTAATCCGTGGCCACAGTGGCTACTGCATGCTGGGTTTTTTTTAGTGACTTGCCATGTGTTGTTTGGTGTCGCTTTTTTTCCTGACTAGGCATCGATCAGTCGGTCGCCCTTTGCTACCGATGCAGTGGCTGCTGCCGGCCGGTGAGTGAGTACGTAGTCGAGTGGCCTCCTCGTGTTGTAATTGTTGATTTCGTGCCCTATTTCCAGTGTGATTTGAGTAATTAATTCACAGATTTTCTGTAACTATTGTTCTTGTTCTTGTTAATTATTGTGTCGGATGTTGCGTCGATCGGGTTGTCATTTTCATGCACATGACGCTTCTGATTTTAGTTTCTAACGGATTAGGCTGTTCTTTTTAGTTTCTAAAAACTATTTTTCAATTTTTTTTACAGTAACTAGTTTTTAAACAGAATATCTTTTTAAGACGAAATCTATAAATTAATTGTAGTATATACTATAGCGATATCATTTATATCAGCTAAAATCGTATGTGAATTTTTATTACTTTATACTTTTATAAATATATTAAAAATTATAAATTATAGCTAAAATCCATAAACGAGACCTTAATCGAGACGACTATGTGCGTGTACGTGCGCGCCGTTGTCGCGGCTTGAGACAAATGTGATAAAAGATACGCGAATTGGTAGTGTGTCCAGCTGCCTCGGGCAACCCTTGGATCATGCATGGTGGATAGTTGTACGTGACGTTTCCTTGCTATTCCTATCTAGACGCATTGGCTTGTCTCGGTGGTAAATGGTAGGCGGCGTCACTGGAGCAGCGCAAGCTTACACCGTTAAATCAAACCAAATTGAGGTTATCTCATTGACATTCCAGTTTACTGTAATCTCTACTCTAATCATGATGTGAAAATAGATATCTGGTAGAAGTTACAGCAGCGAGTGTTTAATTTCTGCCAAAGTTCGTGCAAGTTTTTTTTTTTGAAAGATAAGGTTCATGCAAGTGAGACTAGTTTACCTAAAATAAATAAATAAATGAACTAAGAAAACGTAGTGAAATTTCCTGTATTATCCGTTTCAAAAAAAGTTCCCTGTATTATGACCAGAGGATGTTATGACCGAGAAAAAGGAATCCTCTCGACCGAAAGAAATGGAGCTCATGAACAGAAGTATTGGAGGGGCCAAGGCCAGGTACCAAATGTCCAAGTTAATTAGATGACTGAAGATGTCGTCTGCACATCACATGTTAGTGAATTTTTTTATTGGCAACTTGCAGTGCCAGTCCTGCCCTGGACTGGTTATCAAGTTTAACAAGTTATTATCGGATTTCTTTTAAAATTGATATAATTCGATATAAAATCATTTTATTTATTGTTTATATGGTTATTTTAAATTTGAGCTAACAAGTCACTATTAAGTCGAGCCTTGTTAACATTTTTTCGCTTGAAATAGACATATTTTAATTTAAAAATTTTTAACTATTATAATCAAAGCAATTTTGATTTGAATCTTAATAGCTTTTTTGTCAGTCCTACTCCTGCCACCAGGCTGTGACGATAGAGTGGGTAATGGCCGGCTGGCTGGCCGCCGGCCGTTTTTGGGGATGAGAGGCTGAACCAAGGGACCGACCAATTAAACAGAGCGGGCTGGATGCTCTGCACAAGAACACAAGATCCAGCGAACAAATTACATGCACATACATATATGTCTCTTGAAAGGACATACTATCAGTTAAGAAACTCTAAATGTGATTGTCTGAACTCAAGGTGTGAGCCATCTGGTTAATGTGGTGGCTGATTATTCTCCGCTCCATTGCGAGTTGACAGTGTAGGATTGAAGGCGGCCATCGAGGGGGTGAATAGGAGCTCACTCCTTTTTTTTAATATCAAATCGAACTCCTTAATTGTCCACGGCTTCAAAATATATAGTGAAAAATCAAGCACGCAAGCCTAAAAGCCAATCCTAAAAAACTGAGCCCAAACACTCCTCTAACTGTCTAACCGCAAAGGTAGCGATCTGATTGCCTGTCGGTATGATTAAGGGTTACTGGCGGTCGGACCACTTGGCCGGTCTGACCAGAGCTTAGGTAGAGATAAGAACAGTTAGGGTTCAAGCCTCGAAAAGAGTCAATATAAAAATAACTGCTCCAAATCTTATGAAACTTGGAACAAACTTGTTGTGGGAGGGTCTCCGCGCTACCTCGGGCAGAAGATAACTCTAGCAAGCCAAGGCACCCCAAGGTGTGCCACGACAACATCATAGTAGCATCACACATTAAGGAATCCACCTTGGGCGAGGTCTGCGGAACAACCCCAAACAGGGTCCGAGGTCCAACCCCATATGAGGTCCGGAATCCATCCTAGAGGAGGTCCGTGCAGAAACCCTGGACGAGGTCTGAAATCCATCTCGGACAAGGTCCGCGTCACCCTAGATGAGGTCCAAAAGGTAAGCTGCCCTGGATGACTTGAAAAACTACCTTGTGTCCCCTCCACTGTTGCACAACCCTAGGTAGGGAGAGAGCCTCCTCGTGCACGTAGCGGCAACCCATATCGCTTTGAATGTGGTGCTAGTCAAAGAAGAAGATAAGCTCCAACACCCTGTTTACTATGTGTCTAAAGCTTTGCAAGGGGCTAATGTTAGGTATACCGAGTTGGGAAGCTAGCCTATGCTGTCCTCATGGCCTCAAGGAAGCTCTAACACTACTTCTTGGCCCATGAGATCCAAATATCATCGTCATTTCCATTGGTGACATGGTCCACAACAAGGAAGCATCGGGGTGAGTGGGGAAGTGGGCGAATGAGCTGGTCCTGTTCTCAATCACATTTATCTCGTGGGCAATGATTAAGTCCTAGGTGCTGGCAGATTTCATCATGGAGTGGACTCTCACAGAACTCCTCCTGTTTATCACATTAGTCGACCCCACTCTAGATGATCTACATGGATGGCTCTTGATGCTCGGATGGTGCAAGGACATGAGTGGTCCTTGAGTCCCCGAGTGGAATGTGTTCCTTATACTATGCCCACCTAGACTTTGAGGTGACAGACAACATCACTGTCTACAAAGTTTTGTTACTCGGGATATGCAAAGCTCGAGCGTTGGGGGCCAAGAGACTCCTCATGAAAAGCGATTCCCAGCACATCGTTTGTCACATCAACAAGAGTTACCAAGCTAGGGATCCAGCGTTGGTAAGGTACCTGGATCTCGTTCGGGCCATGCAGAAATACTTTAGTGGTATTACTATTTAGAGCATCCCACGCTCAGATAATGTTGAAGCAGACATCCTGGCCAAGGTCGCTAGCACACAGATGGAGAGGCCAGCCGGCGCCTTCTATGAGTTCCTAGCGGAACCGGTCGTGAAGGGGATCCCTGAAGTGTGCACCATTGGAGAGCAAGACTAGAGAAAGCTGATAATCAAGTACCTTGTCGATGGAATTAAATTCGTTGACCCCACCAAGGCATGAAGGTTGAAAAACTACGCAAGGGGCTTTATCATTCACAACGACATCCTCTACAAGTGTGGTGTCTATCAACTCTACCTCCGTTGTGTATCCAAGGAAGAAGGTGCCAACCTAGTCCATGAGATACACCAAGTGCTCTATGGTTCTCATTGCGCTCCCCGCACTTTGGTGTCTAAGGCCTTCCGGTAGGGGTTCTACTAGCCCATTGTCCTACATGACGCAGAGTCCCTTGTTCGAATGTGTGCCACCTGTTAGTGGATGGGTTGTGGCATGGACTCACTAGCAAATGACTTGTAGCCCATTCTGCCATCGTGGCCGCTTGCTTGGTGGGGCGTAGACCTGGTCAACCCCTTCAAGCCCCAAACAAGAGGGTACAAGTTTGTTGTGGTGGCTTGTCGACTACTTCTCTAAGTAGATTAAGGTCGAGCCATTGGCTAAGATAATCTCTGCAACAGTCCAGAAGTTCATACGGAAGAATGTCGATTTGGTGTGCCGAGGGAGGTAACTAATATCGATTTGGTGTACCGAGGGAGGTAACTATTGACAATGGGACTCAATTCGATGTAGGGGGTCAGACCCGGATTTTATCAATTCAGAATCCTCTGTGATTCTACCGCACTATTTTTTGGATTAGTACATAGAGCTCATAGGTACATTATTGAACATCAAATACATATCTTGCGGAAGTTTAACTAATACAATAGTAAAGCTTACACGTAGGCCGATCAGGTTGAAACCAGTAAAGAGCAGCAGTGAAAATGAAAACTTTACATATGTGGAACTTTCAAGATATGTCCACAGGCAACCAACTAGGGCTCGCAACCTAGTTCTTGGCCTCTTCATCTTCCAATGCCTTTAGATGGTCCACGACTTTTCTTTCTTTCTCTGACTTACTGATTAATAGTAATTGAGTAAAGTGAGTACGAAGGTATTTAACAAGCCACCATATAGAATGCAATAATAATAGATACAAGGCTGACAAGGGAGGCTTGAGGTTTTTTATTTGGAAAAGGCCACGATTAAAGTACAAATAGTAGAAAGTCTGAGATTTAGCATTTTAACTAAACCATATTTTTAAAGAATGTAAGAGTGTGCAATAATAATAGCAGTGCAGATTCCATCCACCTTTTAAAGAGTATGGTTCCATCTACCATATGCTATTTTGATACTTGGGTTCTATCCACCCGTTATAATCGTTGGGTTCTATCCACCTAGAGGAAATCAATACTCGGGGTTCTATTCACTCTTCGTGTTTTCACCCCAACTAGAAATATTATTTTGTAAATAGACACTAACTCAAGTAAGTTTCCATGCCCGCTAAATGACCATGGGTATGACTGTTTAAACACTTTTCACTTTGCAGAGATCGCACATTTTACTCACAAGAGACAACCAAATTTTATATTCTACATGTTTTCTTAGACATGCAGATCAATAAAGTCACCACAAGGGCTTTACAATGCATCCTCCCAATAAGATTACACCTACTAAGGTTTTCACCATCGTAGGGTTCTATCCAGCTGTTTTGGAAGCCCCTTCTTGCGCCATCATGTCAAAGGCCTCTATCTGGCTCACTTGCCCGTATTCCACTGGATGGCGCAACCCACGCTGGACCGATGCAAATTAATTAGCCAAGTTGTACTCATACTAGACTTGTGGTTGCACTATTTTATATTAGGAAGGGTTTACAAGATTAAGTCCTTAAGGTTATCTGGGCAGTTCTATCACAGGTCACATTCTCGTGCTCTATCTGCGCCAACCCCTCTTACCATTTATCCAGATATCTAAGCAAGTTTAGAGTTTTAGGGATAAAAATATTCTTTCAGTTCAAAATGCTAGTGATTTCTATCCAATGACTACCTAAATACAGGTTTCATATTTGAAATGATGTCAGGGCAATTTAATGCCGCCCAGGTATCTAAGCATGACTAAGTATGGTGCTTAGATATGGATTTATCACTAGTAAGTTTATCATTATTTCTAGGGCAGCAAGGTTTTATGTCCAAAATCAAGGAGTAGGGTATAGTAGCACGTCTATTAATTGGAGCTTAACTAGGAGTTTATCATGAATATAATTTGCATAATAAATTAAAGCATGCAATTGTAATAATTTGAATAAACATAATTTGCATTCAAAAGTAGGTGCAATATGATCAGAGTAATGATTTGCCTTACTCAATTTACCACGGCCTTGATCTTACTCAAAGCCTTCTCAGTCAGCGGTCACAAACTCTTGATCTTCGTCTCTATATGGATCTTGATCTCGCTCGATTTGTTACTTCTTTGGAACTCCAAATTCTAATTATGTGATAAACAATTGAATAAATCCAAATAACAAAAAACCCTAATAAATCTGAATGAACTCGATTAAGTTCTATTATGATTAAGTTAGGGATATGAGGTGAGGTTGAGTGAGTGCAAAATGTAGACAGAGTCAAACAAAGCTTGAGAGATGGGGGACAACAGAAAGAAAATTTGCCAAGAAGGGTGTCAAAGAAGGCTTAATGAGGATGAAGGAATATTCAAGAGAATATTCCACTCTAGATTCGAAGATGGCTAGGCATAGCTAACTGTAGAATACCACAACTTAATCTTTAACTTAATGATTTATTATTATTGTATATTTATTAAGGAATTTTTGTGATTTGGGTGAGACCTGCGGGTAGATATGAGGGTCTATACAGTGTACTAGGCATTATTTATCAAATATTGTTATATGTGGTTTAATGGCCAATTAACCAAATGATTAATTCACACACACACACACAAAGAGAGAGAGAGAGCAACAAAAGAAATAGAGGAAGCGAGCAGAACTGAAGTAGGGGAAGTGGCGCACTGCTTTGATAGTGGCAGCAATGGCAAGGGTGGCCGGAGAGGCGACGACAAGCTCAAAAATAGGTCATGGAGGGAGTGGGTAACTAGGGGAGGTAACGACACGGGTTGGGGCGAAGCAAAGGTGGCTCGACACGGTGCATGGTGGCCAGGCGCATGATGAAAAGGGGACGGCGGCAACCATGAGAGAGGAGGAGGAAAGGGAGCGAGCACGAGCGGGGGGAGGGTACAGGGAACTCACAGGCACGGTTGGTAGTAGCAAGGAGGTGCCGAGGTAGGTCGGTGGTGTGAGCCTGGCGTGGCATAGGGAGGGTGGCATGGGCGTGGCACTTGGGCGAAGGGGAGCCCAATCTGGTGGTCAGGAGGGAAGAGGGCATCATGGAGGTGCTTTAGTAGGTAAGAAATTGGTTGGAGTTCACTGGAGGGAAGGGGGCAGCAGTGGTGGCGACATCCAACTGGTATGAAAGAAGGCTATTGTGGTGAGCTTCGATTATGGAAGTCGGAATTAATGGAGGAGTTTTGCAATTGTATGGGTAGAACATGTTGTGATATGACTGGTTTGTGGAAGGGTTTGTCGGAGTGGCCGAAATGGTGAGGAGAGGGGGTGGCCAGTGCACAGCAGTGGGAAATGGGCTCGACTTCAAGCTTGAGAAGAGCAAGGGCATGGCAGGGGAGAGAAGAGAAAGGAGGGGAGCATGGAGGTGAACCCAAGTGGCTTTATAGCTGAAGGAGCTGCGTGGGGCTATTCCTGCACAGGAGAAGGTGACAGAGTATAGGAGTTGGTAGCACGGCATGCTGTGTGGAACAGGCAACGAGGGCACCGAGGGCGTGCGGTGACGACTGTTGGGCGACACAGGCATAGGCGCCATGGCTGTGTCAGGGATTGGGCAATGTGTGCACGATCTGCTTAGGCATGGGTGCATATGGGCGTAACGGAGTTGGGTAGCGAGGCTGAGCCTACATGACCTGCAAGGGCACGGGCAGTGCGACATGTGTAGGATCAAGGATAACCGACTAGAGGGGGTGAATAGGAGGTTATAAAATTCTTGCCTTTTAAAAATAAATTATAACAATTAATCACTAGGTAAATATACTAGATGAACTTAACCTATTCAATTCTAGTAATCCTAAGGGACCACTCCAAATAGAGATTGCAATAAACTACAAGCATAATAATATATGGCAATTACAAAGCTACAAATATAATCACTAAAAGAGATAAGAAATAATCACAAGTGGACATACGATGTTTTTTTCGTGGTATCGAAGACTTACCGATCTTCACTATTGGTTGCTCTTGCTCCTCTTCGGAGATGGCGAGCACCAAGCCACTCGCAATCTTACTCGAGCCTCTTCACAAGCTTCTTGAAGAGATCACCTCACGATCAACCATCCAGCCGTCTAGGTGTCGGCAAGCACCAAGAGTAAAAGATCACGCTTCGCTTGATGACGCTCAAGTGCCAAGAATCAATTTAATGGATGTATGCACTTGAAATGGCACACAACACCTCAAATGAATGCTCAAGAGAAAAAGTGGTGTGAAATGAATGCTCAAGGCTCAAAGATGTTCAATGCTAGCTCAGCAACCTCTCCTTGAGTTGGTGGGGGGTATTTATACCCTCACCAACCAAAACTAGCTGTTACAAAAATTTAATCTAAAAAATCAGGGAAATCGAAACTACCAGTGTGCAAAGTGCGGTGCTACCACATTTCACTGTAACACACAGTAACGGCTATGTCTGAGCGACAGAACTAGCCATTGAAAAAAAATAATGTGGTACTACCGCCGTTATAAGTGCGGTACTACCGCACTGCGGTAGTTGTGCTTATCGGTGTTGTACTACCGCATCACGGTAGTTCCACCGTGTAATCTTCGGTACTTCCGATTTCTGCCAATCTAAGTTTTCTTAGGGGTGCTCTCTGGAAAAAACGTACCACTGGAAAGGCCGGTACTTCCAAACATCGGTAATTCTGCTATCTGGTGTGGCACTACCGCACTGCGGTAGTTCCACCGTGCTATATACAGTACTACTGATTTAGGCAAGCCCAAGTCCCAGTGAGGTTGCTCTCTGAAAAAATGTACCACTGAAAATCCGGTACTACCGTACCCCGATAGTTCTGCAGTTTACATGGCGGTACTACCGGAGTCCGTTAGTTTCGCAGTTAATACGACGGTACTAGCGATTTTTTGAGAAATCACAGTTTATTTTTAAACTTAATTTCATGTGCATGCATGATTCTAAATTGATCGAAATGGCACAAGAACATGCTATCAAGCTATTATCTATAATCCCTCTTAATAGTACGACGACTATCCTATAATCCGATTTTCTAATCTTTTTCCTAAGACCGATAAAAAATAAAAGAGATCCTATATTTCATGTACCTTGTTTTTGATCCATCTTGATGTTCATTGTGCATGCAACTTGCTTTTGTCCTTTACGCACTTATGAGACTTAGCCTATGCAAATCTCAACACACATATTAGTTCCATATTCATAAATTGTCATTAATTATCAAAACCAAATTTTTGGAGGTCTAGATGCTTTCAATGTGCATGCGAGCGACGGGGCTAAGGCATGGTCGGCATGCGGGCTAGCGCACACGGTGTGGTAGACTTGCTAGGGCCAGGTTGGCTTGGCATGTAGGTAGGGGAGAGGAAGGAGAAAGAGAGAGAAGGAAAGGAGGATGGGCCAGTGGGCCAAGGGAAGAGAAAAAAGAATTGGGCCAAGCCCAATTCAAATTTTGGACTTTTTAGTTTTGTTTAATTTGATTTCATATTTTGGTTTTGGATTGAAATTTTGAATTTCAAATTTTAACTTCATTTAGCAAATGTTTGAAAAGTGTATAATTCCAATTTCATTCTGATTGACTCAAGTTTTTGGTTTCCTTTTTATTGTTTGATTTTTTGACACAAAATTCAATCAAGATTCTCAAAACTCAAATAAAAAATCTCAAAAAAATTCGAATAACACCAATGCACATTAAAAAGTTTTAATTTTTCATATTTTCCAACATTCTAAATTTTTGGGATGTTACAAGCCTAATTCTGCAAATTTTGCATAGGCCTGGGTGTCAACCTCTGTTTTGTATCGGTCGCTAACCCAGAGGCCAGCGACGCAGTAGAGAGGGATAACGGTGTCATTCTATTCAAGCTGCGCACTTATCTCTTCAACCTCTCGAATGGTCGCTGGTGGGACGAGCTGCGAAGTGTACTGTGGTCGACACACACTTCATCAGCTGAGCCATAGAGTTCACCCCGTTCAAGCTGCTATACTATGACAAGGCTGTAACATAGGAGGAAATCAAGCTCAAATCTCTCAGGACCATAACTATCTTGGATGACAACACTCACCGATCTCGTTGGAACAAGCCAACACTCTTCGGTAGGTGTCAAGACCCAAATATGCAAATTCGAACTCTCTGTGCATACCGCACTACTCTAGGATCATACTAGTGTACACAGTGTAGCATAGATAAAATATTGACCCTATACATGACAAAATAAAGGAAAAGACTCAACTATTAGTAATTATCAGTGTACGACATTATGGCCAACTTATAATAAATAGCTTGAAGGGTTTAAAAAACTAGCAGCGGAAAACAGCAATAAACGTAGAAGCCATTCAACATGCCCATAGGCAATCGACTAGGAAGCGAAGTTCTAATCCACGAAGTCGTCGAAGTATCCTCCTTCAGATACCTCCAGCTGATATGGCTCTTCTTCTTCAACTGAGTAACAACGGGCGTAAAGCCATGAGTACAAGGGTACTCAGCAAGTCATTTGTAACAACTGAATGTAATATAACATGCAAGGCTTACCATGTATAGCTGAAAGGTTAGTTTGCAGAAAGCAAAGATTTAAAGTAAATATTATAAATAGATTGAAAGCGAATTTTAAATGAAATGATACTACATAAATAATCAAAGTAATTGAATAAACCATAAGTGAATTACTCATTCACTTAGTAAACCAATAGTAAACTAACCATCTACTTTCCATGGCTCATTTCCAGCCAAATTTTTAAGAAAATAACTACCCCTTGTGTGAAATCACTAAGCATTATCCATAACCAGGGACAGAGCTATTTGAATTATTTTGCACTTTACAGAGGTTGCACAACTATATCCACACGATGTGATCATCCTCATATTAAAGAAAATCACAACAAAGTCTTTACAATGTTCAACCTCGATCTCAATTCCGCCTACTAAGGTTTCACCATCGAGTAGGCTCAAATCTAGTCGATAATTGCCCCCTCTTGCGCCTCATAGAAATAGCAACCATGTTCAACTCAATGGGGGAATTAAAATTGAAATATCACAAATTAATCAACCAGGTCTATCCTATACTAGACATGTGGTTTGCACGATATAGCTTAGATCAATAGCGCACAAAGGTAAGTCCTTAAATATTACTCAGGCGAGACTTCTACTTCCCTCAAAATAAATCCACACTTTCTCCTTTACTGCACGATCACTCGTCCAAGTGAAAGCAATTTTGTATAATCAATACCAATGATATACCAAGGTCATGGCATACAAATTTTATAACCGTGACACCAACCATGTTTCAACATCTCTTTAATTCAAATTAATTAATTTACCACATGTGATGATGAACCCATCGAACTATAAGCATGACTAAATAAATTAATTGTACAACTCATGTGATAACTAGTATGGTTAGCAAGCCACATGTCAGGTCACGTCGGATGCCACGTCAACCCTAATCCGCTGTCAGCAACCGAGTTACATCGTTCACTATTCCATGAGCTGGGTCTACCGTACGCTTACTATTTTATACACCGAGTCCGCAACATAATAGAATTTTATTTTTAGTATTTTCTTTTTTTCTAAATTTATCTAAAATTAAACTCTATCTTTTAGTTCTGGTTTTAAAGTTTTTAGAGTTCATTTGAATTTTATTTGAATTTTGTGCTTTTTTTTGCTTTCTCTCTCATTAGATCGTGTCTTCGAAGGAGCTGAAGCAAGATTTAAAGATCAAGAGCAATTAACTGAGTAAGGCCAAGACAAGTCGTGTCTTTCGATCATGTTGAACTCAGATTTTAAATCTATTATTTATATATTTTATTTTAAATTATCATGCGTTGCTATTTCATTACAAACCTTCATATATGATAGTTATTGTCCAATTTAATTAATTCCACCATGATTGTTTAAATGACATGATTTCATTGTCACTATAGGATAAAATATTATTTAGTGATACAAAACTAGATGTCACATGGGTTGTGCGTTTAATATTCTTAGCCATCCTTATAGTTACATTGGGCTTATCATCACATGTGATTAATTAATTTGACTTAATGAGATATTGAATCGTGGTTGTAGCCATAGTTATAAAATTTGTGTACTATGACATTGGTGTATCATTGCTGTTAGTGATACAAAATTGATATCCACTTGGACGAGTGATCGTGCTGTAAAGGGGGAAGTATAAATTCACTTCGAGGGATGTGAATGTCTCATCTCGGTAAAGTTTAAGGGCTTAACTTTGTACACCATTGATCTGAGTCTTACTATGTAACCACATATCTAGTATGGGATATACTTGAATGATTAATTTGTGATATTTCAATTTTGATTTCACCATTATGATGAACATAAATGCTGATTTCTATAAGGCGTAAGAAGGGTGTGATACAAAACCCGAACGACTGAAATTGAGTTAAGGTTGAGCATTGTGAAGGTCTTATTGTAATTTTCTCTAGCACTGGGATGATCACACCATGCGGATAAAGTTGTACGACTTCTGTAGAGTGTAAAATTATTCAAATAGCCTTGCCCCCGGTTATGTATAATGCTTAGTGATTTCACACGAATGATAGAAATTTCATAAATCTTAGTTTGGGATAACTTTGAAAAGTGAATGGTTAGTTCGCTGGTGGTTAAACTCGTGAATGGTTAGTTCACGAGTGGTTCAAAGTGGTTTATTTAATTCCTTTGATTATTTATCTGTTATCATTTCCTTTAAAGTTCGCTTTCAATTTATTTATTAGATTACTTTAAATTATTACTTTCTGCAAAGTAACCTTTTAGCCATCAATTGGTAAGCCTTGTATATTATATTGCATATTTGTTACAAATGACTTGTTGAGTACCAATGTACTCACGGTTTTATGCCCACTGTTACTTAGTTGAAGAAGAGGAATCATATCAGCAGGAGGTACCAGAAGGAGGATACTTCAACGATTTCGCAGATTAGAATTTTTCTTCATAGTCAATTGCCTATGGGCACGTCGAGTGGCTACTACGTTTATTTTTATTTTCTGCTGCTAGTATTTTAAGCCCTCCAGACTAATAAGTTATAAGCTTGGCCATAAGGTCGTATTCTGATAATTAATAATGTTTGAATCTTTTCCTTTATTAACCATGTATATGATAGATATTTCATCCATATTTATACTGTGTGTATTAGCGTGATCTTGGACTAGTGCAATATACACAGAGAGTCCGAATTTGCATATTCGGGTCTTGACAGTCTTGTAGGTTGTCAAGAGAGCTGCTGGCCCAAGGCCACGTGCCGACCCCTTTTACCAGCTGTGTGCTAGCCTAGGTGAACGATGAACGACTGCCCGGATTTGCGAGGGGATACTATTGTGGTAGGGTCTCTACACTACCTCGGATCGATGATTACTCCAGCAAGGCAAGGCACACCAAGGTGTGCCATGACAACATCGACATAGCATCAAACATCGAGGAATCTACCTTGGGTGAGGTCACGGACCAACCCTTGACTAGGTCTGAGGTCCAACCCCAGATGAGGTCCATAGTCCATGTTGGAGAAGGTCCATGGACCAACCCCAGACGAGGTCTGAAATCCACCCTGGACAAGGTCCAAAGTCCACCCCAAATGAGGTCCGCCTTACCTTGGACGAGGTTCGAGAGCCAACCCAAGATGAAGTCCGGAGACCAACCTCGGCGAGGCATGATACTTTAGGCATCGGTTGCATCAAGTGGGAGCTCAGGAGGAGTTGGACCTACCTAATATAATGGACAAAACTATCCTTAGGAGTGAACTAGGCCCTGGGGGTGGACTTGTAACTTGACTGGTCTCCCCTTCCCACTCTATAAATAGGACTCTTTATAAACGGAGAGAAGATGCCACCTATAACACTTGAAACCAATATGCAATACATTACTTTAGTCACTTGAGTATGATTCTCGTTGAGCCCCTTCCTCAAATCCGACCGGAGGTGCCTACAAGTTTACTGTATGATCTCGTATTGATAACAAAACCTTCACAAGGATGTCAATAACCTATTCCATGCAAAGATCAAGGGGAACAATGTCAAAGTTCCGACCATTATCCGAAACAAGATTGCACCAAGGCCGGGCAAAACATAAGAACTTAACTCAAGACTTGCACGCGGGTAAAGGTTGGTCAATATGACCTTTGATATACTCTCACACATACTAGCAAGCCTAACAACATCAACAATCCAAGCCGAAAAGTCCTCAAGATTATGACCTCCAAAATCACCCTTTTTTAATCAAAACCAGACAATCACAAGAACTTGCTATGGAAGGTGCCTAGATGGATGAGATCTAGTCTTCAAAAGATATGTCCATCACTTACACGTTCTTGTTGTAAAGCAAGTTCAAGAGGGGAGAAGGAAACACCAAAAATCAAGCCAAGTCGAGATTTCTGCACTTGAACAAAGAGGAGAAAAACTTAGACAAATTTTGATATCTATTGATACTTGAAGAAGAATATTTACAGCCACTCCCTAGCCAACCACAAAGTCTAAGAATGACAAAAAGCTCAAAACAAAGAGCCACAACCATATCTCAAAGGTTCTCTCCAAAAATACCAACCTACTCCACTTGCTTCCTAGAGAGCTCACACTAACTCTCTCGACATATCTCCTTATATAGTGGAGGCTTGCAAGAAATCCTAACTAACACATCTAGTTATGTTTCATCTATTTACATGGGCTAACCTGTTAACCAAACGCTATATCGGGTTTTACACTCACACATTTATGCTTCTCAAAACACACACAACTACTAACCCGTTAGTGAATCAACACTTGACCCACTTAAAATTTTCAGCACATCCTTGACCGAAATCACCTCTCTTGTATCTCCTTGCACTATGATTTGATCAAGTCTTTAACTTCCGATTTGGGGCAAAAACAGCAAGTCTTCAACTTTTTAGTTTTGGAAAAAAAATAGACCATTTTGCCCCCAAACCACCTTCCATGAAACTTCGCTCTTTCTTTTTCTTGAAGTAGCCACATGCTTCATCTTCAACTCCATGTGGCCCCCAATGACTTTCGACCAAGCCTCTTATGTATCCAAATCCCACCAAATCGTCCTCACTTGCAAATAGGGCCAAGTCACTTGGCACGCCACATACTTCCAAGTGCATCATGAAGACACCTGGCTTCCCTGATTGTTTTGGACCTTAGCTTCTCCCTGAGTTTAGCTCTAATCCACCTTACCGTTGCCTGTCTTGTCCACCACTGGTAGCTCTCACTCTGGTTCCTTGTATTCATAGCTTGTAATCACTCCACTAGCCTCAATCATCTTCCGACGGTACCTTGATCACTCTGGATCTCAACTCCCTAGCTTAGTCTCGATCCCTTCCGCCTCACCATGACCTAATTCTGAAGTCCTACAACTAACAACAACAAACAAACTATCATGTAGCACTGCCAACACACAAAATCATCAATTATTAATTGAACAATTGATGAGTTAAGGATCCTTACCTTCACATCAAAGCATTTCTATGTGCTTTCACATGCAACCTGTAGTGCCCAACGATTACCTGCCACATCTTCAATTATTCGGACTCCCCTGAACCGTCTCTTCATGCATTGGCCTCATCACTTGGCGCACCACATGCACTAACTTGCCTCTTCATGATCCTTGTATTTTCTGTGCTGTATTTTCTGTGCTTCTTGCTTGAGCCACGTGGCCTCACCTGGACTTACACACCGCTCGGACCTTAGCACCCTCCTAGTCTCAGTTCATTGCCATTGACTGTTAGCATTCTCTAAGCCACCTGCACATCTAAAGACCAAGCAACTATGTCGAGCATAAGTTCTATATACTTGACTCATGCTAGTAAAAAACATGCATCATGCAATGCAACAGAAAACCCTCATACCTCCTAGCCATGATTCGACCTCAAATCAACACAGCTCAACTCAACATATTCTCTAGCCACAGCCATCGGTCTGATTGCTCTCTTCAGATCGGTCGGACCACTCAAGTCAGATTGCTAGCCACTAGCCGATCTGACCGACCAACCGGTGTGATCGCATTTTCATTGTTGGTCACATTAGCCACTCAAATCCAATCAGACTACATGAGTCAACACCAAAACATGCTCTCTAGAAAAAAGCAGCCGCTAACTAGAAATCGGTCACATCAGACCGCCAGTCATACCTCGACCAAATTCCGGTCACACCGGACTAGCGGTCGAACTGTCGTCTAGAAGCCAATCAAATCGCTTTATCCAATCCAGTTTGACCGACTAAGGCAGACATCAACTCCAAAAATGCATTTTTCAAAAATCAAACTTAAACTTCAACACCATTTGCAAAATAAAATCAAATACTCATCATATACTATGGAATGACCTCTACATGGTTGCTGGTTTCCAATGGACGTTGGCAGCGCTAACTTCACATTATCTTGAACTTCCTAGGAAGGGACGTCCCTTATTGGAAGTACGCGTTTTAGGGTTTCACCTCCTCTGCCTTCGCATCACATTTGTGTCTTCATCAATAAGGTTTGGTCTGAAAAGAGAATGCAGCGCACAAACCAAATCATTCTTGACATCGCCCATTATTCTTCTTCTCCTCGAAGGTTCAATCAATTGTTACGAGAAAAAGAATGGAAAAGGGGGAAAGGGAAAAGAGAAAAGAAAGAGGAATGCCGTCAAACGCGTCCATACAGATCGTATACGGAAGATTTGTATGGGCTGCCATTGTTCAGCGAACCGATGCTCATCCGGCTGAAAAGACGTTGTCCGTGGTCGATGGGAATACAGACGTACCACAGCTGTTGCAATGCCATTGTGCCATGAAACGCTTCCTCGTAACATTTGCAATGCTACCTTCTCCTGTGCAGTGGTTCTGCTGTATCAGATGGTTGGATCTTGAAAGAGGACCTAATTTCAAACAGGAACCACACGTCATAAATGTATAATCCATAACGCGTTTAGAACTGAAATCGAAACTGAATTTAGTTATCTGATGTCGTGGGTTAGTGATAGTTAATTGCCGCCCCAACATGACACTGATCATCTAGCTGATGGTCCAAAGACAAGTAGCTATCAGCTGACCATAGGTTAAATTCCTCGGCTTAGTGCTCAAATATGTTTTTGACCAAAAGTACAAAGCCACTAATGAGGTCAAATTTTATTATCCACGTATAGCAGTATGAGTGGAGGTGTTCTTAAGTTCCTTTACCTATGGTCTTAGATGCATTAGTTTGTCTATGCATTGATAGTCTACAGCATATATATACAATGTGCGAATAGAAGAAGATGGGAGATATTAAGCCATACAAAAGTCCTTCTCAAAGTCAACTGCATAAACAAGCGAGTGAAAGAGATGCGTGGCGAATGGGCACAATTGCGTAGGAATTAAGGCTGCTCTTATCGGCTCACTTAGGAAGATAATTTCCCTAATGGAAAGAAAAAACAACGCACTGGATTTATAGCGATGTTGACCTACTCGTAATGTTAAGTATTAGACGAACAAATGACATATGGAATTTTCAAAGGATTCACTCCCATTGGTACGTAGCAACAAGAATAATGTAGTCAAGGAAAAGGCAAATGCACTACAGCCTAGTAACAGCAAAAGCTTGAGATAACTTATTGACAAATGCAACCGTGGTGCATCACGACATGGAAAAGAAGAACCTAATACTTTCCCTCTCCTTGGCGAAAAGTCAATTTAATTTTACCATTAATATACTACACGCATCTTACAATTGAAAGTAGAACTAGTTTTTTCTATCTTTCCTTCCGAATAATTAGCTAGACTACATTTATATGTATGTTTCACAATGTTTCATTTATGCATTTCATGTTTGTGTCTATCTATATTACATATGTTATTTTGTTATCCAGTCAAATTTATCAAATTGTTCAGAAAGCAGTCTTAAAAAGATGTTCAGAAAATATATATACACGCCATCATTTGCTTTGCAATTTTCTTTCTGTGCCAAATAGCACCAACCACAAATTGATTCTACCGATATCAATGTCTTTGCACGCAGATGTTCGGCACTCTCGTGGGCTTCTAATTGCTCCCAAGATGCGATCTTATCTCAACCTGACGAAGAAAACATTCTTGTTTTTCTTTTTTCTTTTACCTTTCTCCATTTCATCCTTTCGGCGACACAAAACTATATAAACTCTCAGGACATTGCATGGCTCACATTGAACACCGTGGAAACATATTGGCAAACACTCGGCATCATCCATTTCTTAGCTGCCTATAAAAAAGCGATGGTTCCTCCCTCCACTTTCACGTAAAATGGACAATACAGTTGCGGATGAGAATGACAGCTAGTAGAGCAAGGATTCTTCGGATCTGTTCTTTTTGGCTGCGGTTGATGATTTTTGGCTGCGGTTAATGGCTTTTTAGCTGTTTGCGACAGAGATTGCAGAAAGAGAGATACTCGCTTGCAATTTTTGATGGTACAGATATTAGATTTTTAACGTATACTACAATTAACTTGTAGACCCCATCTTAAAAAAATACTCCGTTTAAAAGTTAGTTACTGTAGCAAAAATCAAAAACGACTTTTAGAAACCAAAGATCATAGCCTTCGTATCGCCTAAAGGCTCCCCCTACGAGCCTCGCCCCCCAAGGGCGAGAAAAATTGTCTCCTACATGGCTAATTCTTGCGCCCTGTACCTGCTGCCTTTCCCCTTGCGTATATACATGTGGGCTGCTTTCGTTTGAATCCTATGGATCGGCGATAGTTTCGATTAGTTTTAGCTGTCATGGGATTTGCTCAGCTCCCCATGATCTAGACCGGTAAGAAGAAGACGCTTCTTGTCGCGCGCCTTTCTCAGAACATGTTTATTTTTTTTTTTTGGCATCTCGCAACTTAGCCTTGGGACTCCATATACATCCGAGTTGGATCAACACTTGTTAGAGAGATCGTTAAAACTTGGAACAATATCTGTGGCCAGAAACCGGGGAGCGTCTCGTTATTCCCTGTAGCTCCAAGCGCTGCTCCCTAGGCAGATAGGATCGTGGGGTTATGTGGTTAAGGAGCGCGAGTAAAAAGCGAAATCGACCTGTGGCAAGTTGGAGCACCGTCGTATGACCGTATGGTTCTCCATGCAAGACAAGCATCACCTTACATGGATCAGGATAGTCGCTGCAGTGTGGAATAAGAACAGTTTTTTTTATATAGGTGGAATAAAAACTGCTAGATGCACCGAACAGAGCGGTGGCTGGAGCGAGCACCCGACTAGGAGGGATGCACTGCATCCGGGCGGTTAATTCTCACTGTTTCGGACTTTTCTGCTGGCCACTGGGAAAACTAGAAGCCCTATGTGAAACATTTAACCCGGTGGTCTCCATCTAGGCATCTAGATGGCATCGACCAACTCCCATTGGAAAATTTTGGAACGAGGAGATTCCGGTGGCCCGGAAAATTTGTGACAGATGAGCCTCACTCCACGGTGACAGAGAAGTTCACTAAAATCGCCATCACAGACCAAGGAGATCAAGCCAAAAGCAAGCAAGGAAGAAGCTTTTCGCGACATCATGGCGGATTCCTCAAGGGAATCCACACCCACTTTGTTTAGTTTGCACGCGTTCCACTTCCACCCGGCCCGATTTTGTTTTGTTCCACGCGGGACGGCGGGGGGGTCAAACCGGCGAGCGTTCTCCGCCGCCCTGCACGATGCAGACCGGGCCGTGAGCGGAGCCGCCCTGACGTTGCGATTGCGCACGGCGAGCGACCCGGGTCAACCGCGGCACGTAAGGGGAAAGGAGTGGCGACTCTTCCCATGGGCCGGTCTCCGTCCGCGTTGCCGGGCTAGCTTTGCGTTTGCGTTTGCAGGTCAAGCGCCGAACGCCGCCGCGGCCACGGTTTTGCTGCAGGCCCACCGTCTCGCCCAGGGCGCGGCACAAGTTTTCGGACGCGTTCGACCGAGCTCTTGGGCCCGTCTTGGTGCCGTGCCCGGTGTGAGATTTCTTTCCCACCGCTACGCCCGCGGAACGAGCTGCCCGTAGAAACTTCGCGGAACGGCAAAGCTCGGCGGGTGGGGAGCGTGACCCAGGCCCATCCGCGAGCGAACGCCGAACGACACCCACGCGGGTGCGCTAATGTTTCGTGTTGGTGAAGCCGAGCGCGCGCCACCAGGGCAGCCCGATACATCCCATGTTAGAGTTTTGAGAAATAATGATACTAACCTTTCATATAATTTACGTAACCAATCAAAAAAAGAACATATATCATGACATGCACATACCTTATTAAAAATTCCTCCTAAAAACCCAGTGAAAAAAGGATGGAGAAAAAAGTACATCACATCCATTTCTTGTATCGCAATTATTACCTCATTAAAAACCTTCATGTGAGAAAACTTTAAAAAAACTCACAAAGGAAAAAAGAGTACAACATTAGATCTTCTGGATCATATAAGTCTTCTAGTCTTAAATAAGTGCTATGGTTTAATAATTTACTCCCCATAAACCATGCAATAAGTCATCTTATCCGTATACCTTGCACGCACTTCTGGAAGCTAAAGGCTAGAAGAGATTTTGTAAATATATCTATCAGATTATCACAAGACCTAACTTTCAATATATTTACGTTTCCATTCTTTTGGATCTCATGAGGATAAAAAAATAGGAGCAATATGCTTCATAATATTACTTTTAACATAGCTCATTTGCATCTGTATCATATAAACTGCATTATCTTCAAAGATAATAATGGAGTTATCAACGGTGTTTATACCACACGACTTCTTAATATAGCTAATCATTCGCCTAAACCAAGAACATTCTTGTGAGGCTTCATACCATAATATGCATATGTATTGTTAAAAACTCATTCTAAAAACCTAGTGAAAAAAAGAAAGAAGAAAAGAGTACACAACACTCGTTATGTATTGCATTTGTTGGCTCATTAAAAACCTTCAAGTAAAAAACCCAACGGGAAAAATTTACTAAAGAAAAAGAGTACAACGCTTATCTTCAGAATTTATAAACTGTCTTCAGGATTTATTACAATCTTCAAGACCTTTATCATGTCCATCGATTGGACTTATATTGATAGGTGGTAAAACCTTTAAGCTAGTGATCACCAAGTTAATACTTTTTAGATTAGACTAAGTCGAGATTTTCTGAATCTCATATATAACTATAAAGGTTTAGTATATGCTCCCCCTGAAGACAACTTTTAGTGAAGTCTTATTATTCCAATGCTTTTAATATATTTTAAGAGATGAATACAGGCCAGTATATTGCGAGTATATCTACTGAATTACCACAATGTATAGTCTTCTAGACATTTTATCTCACTATTTATCTGAATAACGAGATGATAAAATGATTTGGGAGCAATATACTTAACTTTTCAAAAAATACCACTTATCTATATGCGTAACACAAGCAAAATTTATCCTAATCAGGATATGGGAGTAATCAATTTCAATGTCATATTTCTTCTGGATATGACATATCAAAATCTTTCGAGGTTTTAATATTTAGCAACCATCTCTAAGTAGTACTGTATAACCAAAAGTCTGTTTTGCAGAACTGAAAGCATGGTCATACCACCACAGAGTTAATATAACTAGTCTTAATTTTGGCACTTACGGGATTAATCAATTTACTATTAACACCAATATATATGATACCTTCATGGTAATTAAAGATATTGCCACTCCATCAGCTTTTGGTAGGAGATGCACTTCATATGTGTTTATACGGCGCACTTCTGATTTTTAGTTTCTTTATTCCATTCTCTCGGGTCTTGGATGGGTCCTAATCCACTTCTAGAGATCACATAATCATTAGTATATTTTCGATCAATTGATGAGTTAATTTCTCTTTAGAGAGATGTTCTCTCTTCTAGAAGATACTCTTTCTTCGAGTAAGAGTTTATCAGGTATGAGTTATACACACACACACACATTGCAATTTACTTTCTTGTTGAAGCACCGAATCATTCAAGAATCGAGTTTTGAGTTCCTTCAGAGATCCCATCAATGATTTTCAGAATTCGATAATTGTATATCTTATCTATATCATCTGCCAGAGTTATTATATAATGGAACATTATTTCATTTATAACAGGAGAATATCGATCTCTACAGGGATCTTTGAACCATCGTCTTTACCACCTTATTATTTTATAATAACATATGTTTCAAGATTTTCATCTACGATTATGGTTCGGCCTCAATTGCTTTGTTTCATTTTTACCCGTACGAACACCTCAAGTGCTTAGTCATGGATTTTGGTTCCGGATTTAAGTTCTCATATGAGAAACTTTAGCAATTTTAGAGGCAAACTGGTTGTCGATAATTTTTCTCTAAATATCGTCATAATTGAGTGTCTTTTAGTGTTAACTAAATCTTCGTCATTTCTCAAATGAAAGCTTATTGATCGTTCTGTGTTCCCTAGTGTTGCAATATGTGTGCGCCTAATTACTAGGGTTTTTATCTTCATATGATCCTCTTCATGAAATATTTCACATTCAAGGTGAGTTCTCTTCTAGAATATTTAAGGAGCGTTTAACGATTATTGTGACTAATATCAGTAGACCTTAGATCCACAGACGTCCCTGTAGACTTTAGATAACTGACCAATAAGTCAACTTCGCATAGAAGGATATATTATTCAACCCAGAGTATTCCAAACTTGGCAACTCATTTACTTTCAATAAATACTATATAACTTCTCTATGCAAAAGAAATCTAACAGTCTTCTCGCCTCTAGCATACAAGAATATCAAATAAACATAGATTTACCTTGGTTAGTGCATGAATTTTCTACTAAAAATCTTTCTCCAAGAAAATATTATGACATTCAAAGATTTTGGGCATTCTCTCCCTTGATACTGAGATTTAATCTTGCTTAATAGTAGCATACTTCAAAATCACCCTAGAATGGACATATCACAGATGAAATTTTAGATCTAATCTGATCCCAACTATTGGTGGTGGCCCAAATGGTGAATGCTACGGTGGTAATATTATGTAAAAAATGATTGATTCTCCTAATATGTACTAATCCTTAGTTGTGGGGTTTTGTTAATGTAGTGAGCTAGACATTTATTAATGTAGTGGCATCAAAACTGCACATATCTATTGCTAATATATTATCCCAAATATCTGGTGGGTTATTAATCTGTGACAACAAAAAATATTCTTGCTTCTTATATATTGCCTAATATTATGATCCAATTACTCATACCATATTTTAAAATTTGGATCATTCAAACTTCAAGGTTTATGTTAATGCAACATGTTTTGACCTGGTCAAGAGTATTATGTTTTCACATCATAATATACATCTACAGAATGCTCTCAAGAGTATAAATATAACATTGCCACATAAAATATGATCATCGATTAATCTGTATAGAATATAATATATTCTGCTGAATATAATTCTAGTTTAATCACCCAGATAGAACAATTATTCGTTAGGAATATATGTGATCAATTAGGAGGTAATTTATATGCTTGTTATAATTTATGATGCCAAATAAGTATGACAGATTTAGATCATTTTGGATCATTAAAATTCAATAGGTTATCTAATATTTTGAGAGTTATATTTTCTTCAAGTAAATGGCTATAGCTTCTAGTGGCATATGTGCGGCAGCTTTATGCTACCGTGTAATTCCTATGTATGTGGTCGCATACCGACGACTAACATATTACTAGAGACAAATCAAGTACCCTTCGAAGGTTGCAATAATTTTTATTTGCCAACAGTGTGGATAGTAGTTTCAATTATCTCTCAAATAAACTAGATTATTTATAGCTTCAAACTTATTTGCTTCTGGATTTGACCTAGGATATGCCACTATGCTTATCATGACTCTCATGCCTCAAAGGTTTCAATATTCCTTATATGCCCAAATCCCACCACCTTTCCACGCCAACCATAAAATTTTGAGTGAGAGCGCCTGCTTCTAGCATTTGCTTTGAATTAACCCAGACTTTTAGCAATAATTTACTATTATACTACTTCAGGAGTAAACATTTATTGGTATGAAACTGACATTTACTTCAACATGGGGGTTATATATATAGACTTCAAGTCTTTGGTGTAAATTATTCCATATTTATTTGGGGTTCATAGTGTTTTCTAGTCAAGGTGATCCTTCTGAAATTTAACATTTTACTAGATTTCTTGTATCTTCAAGAAGGACAATTTTTCTGTTGACATCTGGGCATTAATGCACAAAGAACTAGTAAACTGAGGTACATCATTCCTTTCAAATGTCAAGCATAGTATTTACAAATTTTATTTCATGCATGATTAACTGTTAAATTTTATGTTATTGGCAATGTGTTCTATTAAGTAACTGTTCAGTAGAGGTAAGGCTTTAACATAATAATTTAGACCCAATATATTTATGGCATCTGAAAAAAAATATCTAATACATAATTTTAGTCTAAAGCAAAAAATAGGACATGCTTTCATAAGCAACATCAAGCTCTATAGAAGTTGCATCTATACTATTGATGCTAACCATATAGGAAAATGATACTTAAATAAAGCTAAAGGATAACTAGGAGAATGCTACTAGACTCCATATTGTTCACCGTGGATATTTATCATTTCCCATATTTATTCTAGCAATATTAGGGATTTTCTAATAATTATTAAGGTATTTAAGCAATTTTCAGAATTACTAATCCATTAAATAAATCTCCAAAAATACAATGCCAGAAAATAAACATAAAAGAAATATAATGCTTCTAAAGTGCACTAAGTCTAAAGTTTCACAAATTTACAGAAGCTCATACACCTAAAATCATGTTTTTAGGATTTTTTTTGAATTTTTTGGTAATCTTTAATGAATTTCTGCTAATTAATAAGTAATTTTCAGAATTACTAATAAGCAAAAACAAATAACTAAAGAAAATAAATCTAGATAAACACAATAATGACAATGGTGCTAAAAGATTATAATGAAGCTCATATAATTTAAAATTAATTTCTTTAGAGAGAAATTTGGTCTATTGAACTTACTTGCTATTTTAACAAACTTCTAGATCAAATTTATAATTATTATCATATTTTTAGGAAATTTTCTTAATTTACCAAAAACATTAGGGGTTTATTTGCAAAAACTGCTTGTAAAAAATTTGCCTTTTTGATTTAACTAAACTTTAGGGGCTAATTTGCAAAAGGGGGCTGGCTGGTTTCTATTTTACTTGGGCTAAATTTTGGCCCGGTCAGCCCATGGCCTTGTGGCCCATTACGACCGGTGGCTAAGGTTAAAACCCTAGCCACTGGGCTCCCTGGCTTGCGGCGGCGCGAGGGGGAGCCTCGATCGGGTGGGTTAGGCATGAAGGCGAAGCGGCGGCGGTCAGGCGTCGAAGGCGCGGGGTGGTAGCGGCGGCGGTTGGTCGGCCAAGCGAAGGCACGGACGGAGGCGGTGGCTTCGGGTGGATAGCAGTCGAGCACGGGCATGGACAGCAGGCGTGGCTTCGGGCAGCCGTGGTGTGCCTTGGGCGACGACGGGCCGGCTTTGTGTGACCGACGTGGGGAGCGATGGTGGGCGGACAATCGGGGTGGCTTTGGGCCAAGTAGCATCGGTAGCTTCAAGCGACCTTCGAGCAGGGCGAAGCCCTTCAATGGTCAATGAACAGGGCTGCAGTCTCGACTGGCGGCACCTTCGGGTGACCGACGTGGAGACAGCCTCAGCCAACGGCATCTTCGCACAACATTGCCCCGAATGAATGCTTTGTCCTTTGCATGTTCAATTCGTTGCATGGTTATTCAGTCCCCATTTTTTTATCTAACTAGGCAATTTGATCTAGAACCTAGATATACAATCTACTAGATTACATAGTTGAATAATCATGCATACGGATTATAGATCAATCTGAGACTAGAATCAAATAGAATACATCTGATCTAACACGAGCGGCGGTGACCATAGACCAACAGCTGGTGTTGGACCTCAGGATCTTGGTGCTAGGGCTTATGGCACTGGTGGTCGTAGTCTGCTTCTAAAGAGAGGGTGATCTCCCGGCCATCGCCGGCTCATCGGATCCCTAGCTTACTTAAGAAGTAGGAGGGACGGAGGAGAAGGAACCCGGTCAGTTGGAATAAATTTACAAAAAAGACGTATGTAGAGAGAGCGAGAGAGATGGGGGAGAGCGAGAGGAGCATGGTTACGATGGTGGCTAGCTATCAGAGAGGAGAATACTAGGATGTAAGAATAGGATTAGGAGGCATAGACTTGTAGGTGAATGGATGAAGATGAAACAACTAATTCAATCTAGTGCAACAAAAAATCCTGGAAGTGCAATAATAGTTCATAAGCTTGCAACAAACACTCCAGCTCCCCTAGCCTCGACCCCACCAAATCTGGTGATAGGTCCGACGAACTCTATCCTCTCCACAGGAGAGAGGGACTAGGGGTGGGAGTGAGATCACCGAGCTCCTAGCCATCGGTGAGAAACAGTGAGGTAGGGCAGCTGAAGAAAACTATCAATGGAAGAGGATAAGAATGATATTTGTGTGGTAGTGGTTCGGCCTGGGCGAGGCGTCCGATATGAGTCTTTCGTATCGAAGGTAGGAGCCGTATCATTTTCCAAAAAGAAATCTACTTTGTTACAACCATCACAATATTTTGAGAATGTTTATTCAACATATGGAGAGAACACTTGCAAACAAATCACATACTTATGTAATAGAATATTAGATGGTCTAGAGAAAATGCACAACAAGTTACTAGAATACATGCAACATATTCATCTCAATTGTGCAACATTGCAACAATGCCTCTTGCTACAACATCAACGCAATACAACAAAACAAATTGCTTTTGGCAACAATCAAGTGAATGTGTTGCAACAAAATTTCTAAACATGCAAGCAAAATGCATCGGAGAAGGAAGAAGGCAGTGGCGACATAACTCGTAGTAGGAGTAGGAAGTGATAGACCAAAAGCCTCATCATCTATAGGCCCACATCAAACGGGGTGGGATTGGATCACATCACCACCACCCCTACTCGAGCCCCTTACTCGAATTTAAGAGGCCTCACTGCTCCGCTATGGAGCTTCACCACCATTTGACGCCCTCCCCTAGCTTGGGAAGCCCCGAAGACCCGTTGCTACCGCGTGTGGTGGAGCTCCAACCGGAGCTTCCTAGAGGGTGACAACAAGCATGGTGAGAGAGGAAAGGGGAGGCGGAGGGGGAGAGGGGGGAGGCATGCGTGGCTTGGTGGGCTCCCGGGCCATGAACTCTAGCCATTGATGATGATGAGCCGTGGGAGAGGAGAATGAGCAGTGGAGCTAGATGGAGAAGGAAAGAAGAAATAGATAAGGAGAATGAATAAGATAGGAATGATGGAGTTGAGTTGATAATGAAGTGTACTATGCTTATCATTACCCATATTTTTATTATGTGGTGGGTCCGCTGGAAAAGTGAAACATGTGCTAATGTTGAAGGAAAACAATCTAGTATATCTGTGATATGGCGTTGAGGTGGAGAATCTACGATCTATTACATTGTGGATAGCCTTAGCATGGCTAAGATCCCCATTGTCTGACCATTATTAACAGGAGCGCAGCAGGCAACAGCAGGTTTTTCCGACCATGTGCTGGTGCCCGGGTGGGGGTAAGGCATCCATCGGTCAAAGTACACACGAGAGGGGAAGCTTGGTAGCAAGCAGTGGCAGAGGGGAGAGTACACGAGACATAGCAGAGGAGGGTACCAGCAAGAAAAAATTGTCCCAATAACATCAAGAAAGAGGGAAAGAGAGAGCGCATCCGAGCCTTATAGGGGGTGATCGTTTCAGCTTTTTTCGATTTCAGTTTCTAGCTTCAGCTTTTTTTTTACTATTCACTATACTATCCACTAACTCAACTACAGTGTTTTTTCAGTCAAAAGCCAAAAGTCATCGCTATTCCGATCACCCCTGTATACGTCCCAGCAGCAGCTAGTAGCCATGTAGGCTATATGTTCGTCCGTACCAAACACACCAGGTGGAGTGTTTGCCCTGCGCACGGCGCACCCACCATATGCTGGTCCGTACCAAACTCAGGTCAATCGCTGCTCACCTATCTAGAAGAGAAAGTGGAGCAGACGCCCACGCAGCAGCAGCAAATGGCCGATGCCGATGGCCACTTCCCCATGCTGCGAGCTGATTGATGGATCGATCAATCCACAACTATCAGAGGTCGTTCGGAATAGCAATGATTTTTAATTATTACTAAAATTTTATTATAGCTAGCTTATTTTTTACTGTAACTAAGTTAATTTATTAGACATAATTAAATTAAAAAAATGTAAAAATAAAAGTGGCATGCTAATCTAGAGCAGACAATGCAAAGGAATACGAAAAAAACAAAACATAAAAATTTGAAAAAAAATAGAAACAAACAAATTGCTACAGTGTGCTACAGGAAAACCGAAACCAACGCTCGTCGCTACCACTGAAGAAAAAGCCGCGCTGAGCACGGCCACTAACCTCCGTTATCCGTTCAAACTTTGCTACACAGCATCTCCATGCCAAATAGTGAACTGTTCACACATCTAAGCACTATAGCTATTTTTTTTAAAAAAATTAATCCCCGGACACTCGGTTTTGTAAATCTAGTCTTCTCATTATGCTCGATAGGTACATACTGAAACACAGGAGCTCGACAACTTGGCAAGACACTATGATGTTTGCACTAATGCTAATCATGCTTAATTAACGCTAGTATAACATATGTTGATTAATTAATACTAATTATGATTAATTAACAACTAAGGCACCCCTCCTCAATGGCTCTCCTAGCGAGCCCCCTTTCGATTTGCAGAGCTACAGTAGTTTGGTAGGTGAGTTACTGTAGCATGGCAAGCGATACATATCGCATGTCGCGGCTGCCAAACTTAGTGAGGGAGGTTAGATTTGTAAAAATAAGTATTTAGATACTAAATTTAAAAAAATAGCTACAATGCCACATGTGTGAAAAGTTCCCAAATACCCATCATCGTTATTGCCACCGTATATCAAATGCAAACTAGCTTCTCTGGTATCAACCGTTTGATCCGACGAGCAAGGCAATTTTTGTCTGCTTGATCCTGGGAAGCTAGCAGTGTTAGTATCCCAAGTTATACATTGGCTTATTAATATGCATGGTTGATGCTCACACCGACAGGACGACCGATAGTCCGAGATCATATGTAAACATCATCCTATTTTCAGGAAAGGATCATCACGTGGATCTTTGGCCCTGCAGTTTGAGTAGGGCAAGTTGGTAGAAGGAGAACTATAGAAGCATCAGATCGATCAAGCTTAATTTCATAGAAAGCTTACATTTTGTTTCCCCATAGTGATCGATCTTCATCCAAATGGACCAAACATCTGCTTCTCATGCAATAGCTGCACGGCTGTAGCCGATCTGTGTCCACAGAAGCTAGTGGCTGTGAGAGAGCCAGTGACTGCTTCTGTCTGGCATCCGAAACGTGGGCCGCCATAACGGCATTGAGACCAGAGGCAAATTCCACTTTGGAGCCGAAAGGATCGCCCCGCCCCGCCCCCTCACTCACTCTCTCCAGAAAAAAAACGAACCAATGCAAAACTTGGCAAAAAACAGCTTGCTTTAAAGAAAAGAACATGTCCAATCACTCACAGGAAGCCCCAAAAAGAAATGCTGCAACTTGCAATATTGTCAAACTTCTGTTCCAGACCAGTGAAATAGGCATGATCATAGTTCAGCAGAACAAGTTTGTCTAAAAAAAGATGTTGATAGTGCATGAAACAGCAACTAGAATGGATGGACTGCTACATCCACTCCACAGCAAATAGGTAGTGTAAGCATCGGTGGAGGGAAATGGATACGTACTCTGATGCGACGAGGAAGCAGTAGTCACTAAAGGCAAAAGTACTGATTACAGCAAATGCTCATGGCTATCTTTTTTTTTCTTCATATCTCTTGAAAGAGGAATAATTTCAAGTAGGCAATTTGTCTAACTGATTTGAAGGGTATATTCTTTTTGATTGTGGCTGATAGTTTTTTGGCTGTTTACGACAGAGATTGTGGAAAGAGAGATACTCGCTTGCGATTTTTGATGATACAGATATTAGTTTTTTAACGTGTACTACAATTAATTTGTGAACACCATCTTAAAAAAATACTCCATTTAAAAGTTAGTTACTGTAACAAAAACCAAAAATAACTTTTAAAAACCGTAAAAGAACAGAACCTTTATTATATCGCTGGCAGAACAAGTAGTAAACAACATAGCTGCACCAATCTTTAGTATTTACTAACCGGTAGTTGGTGGGACTGATTATATTGGTGCAGACGAATTGAAGTCTTGTAGAATTGTTGTAGACTTATAGGTGTATAAGAAGTACATCTTACAGGGCAACACCCCTATTTCATATATAAACATATGTACTATAGCAAATAGCTGTGCAATTGCGTGGCATTTAAGCTAGTTATTCTAGGGAAAAAAATCAAAATGATAAAATAAAGCCAATGCCTTAATATTTAAATTGTTCAAACGGAGAACCACATATATCCAAAAATACATGTAGTTAAAGATAATTGCAAATCAACTATAGTAGTTTCCTTTTGGTGGATTATAGAAACATTGCCCTAGCCAAAAGGAAAAAAAACAGGAAATTGCACTCTTGCGAATATCCCATCAATGCCAGTTTCAACTTTCACTGCTCTCTATGTGGCACAACTTCACTCTAAGAGACGCTATGTCACGTAGCACTGAAGTTAGCTAGCAAGTTGACTGTGGTCAGAATTCGCAATAGGTGTTGTGGCTCCGTGCAGCTAACCGGCACAGCGGTTCACACACTCTTTGGCTAACCCTAGCGAGCTACAGGCCTTTTGGTCAGTGGTCCATGTACAGTGCATGTGCTGCGCCTACAAGTCAGGAAAACATTTTCCGCCAAAATTTTATGAAATTCGCCCAAATTTGTCTCCCCTCCCCCCCTCGAAAAACCCAATCCGGCCAAAATATTGGCATTTTACTGGCCCATCACCATTAGAACCCGCCGAGAACTCACCATCCCACATACCCATTGTCTTATTCTCTATCTCTCTCTCAGTCCCTATCCCTTAGATGATCCACAACCGATCTAGATCGAGGCAGCGCTGACTGCGGGCTGCGAAGGAAGGGCGATAGGTGGCTACTGCAGTGCTGCGCAAGGAAGGGGAGGGCGGTGCTAGCAGGGGATGGGAAGGCGGCATCGGCTAGGGAGGAGGAGGCGGCGCAGATACGGACGGTGTGTGGGGATGGGAAGGCGGCTTGGCAAGGGAGGGGGAGGCGGCGTGGATGTGGCCACCAATAGATGATGGGAAGTTCTTTGAGTGGTCTTTTGAACCACGGAACTTAATATTATTCTGATTAGCATGAACTTCAGGAAGTGGAACAGCCCTAATGAGACGTTGCTGATTATTCTTTAAAAGAAATTCAGCATGCTTCTCAGCCTGAAATATAGTATGCATAATATCAGAATAAGTTTGGTAATTTGCAGAACGCCATTGCTGTTGTAGGACCCTGTCAGATGGAAGCATAGTAGAGAGAGTGAACTTCAGGAAGTGGAGCAACCCCAATGGGACGTTGCTGATTGTTCTTTAAAAGAAGTTCAGCACGCTTCTTAGCCTAAAGTATAGTATGCATAACATCAGAATAAGTTTGGTAATTTACAGAACGCCATTGCTGTTGTAGGACCTTGTCAGATGGGAGGATAGTAGAGAGAGTTTTCTCTATTTTGTCCGCATCCGTTGGTTCCTTTTCATAAAACCGCAATTTGGAGCAAATAGCATGAAGGATATGGTTATAGGCTCCAACAGTTCTGAAGTCTTGGAGTCGAAGATGTGTCCATTCATGATTAGCCTCAGGTAAGATAACAGTTTTCAGCTGTTCATATCTATTTTTGAGGGCTAACCATAAATTGAGTGGATTCTCCTCATACAAATATCCAGCTTTCAAATTCGGATGTATGTGATTCCGTATTGTGCTCAAAACAGAATATTTCACAATATCCGGTGGGATTTGATCAGCTAGATGATCGAATATAACCCTTTGCAACCCACGTGTGGTGAGGTTGATTTTCAGGTCCATAGCCCATGTAGGGTAGTTGGTACCATCGAGAGCGAGAGGCTCAAAATCTTTGGTAGATATTTAAAAATCTATATGAAAAGTACACCATAAAATGATTAATTTACATGAGGTAAATTAATATGTATAGTAATATTGGAATAAAATGCGAAATATATGGAAAACAATATGTGTATGGTAATCCAAATGAATATATACCCAAAATAAATATAACATGTGGTTATATTTATAATACTATGTAAGCACAATATTGGTGGTAAACACCAATTCATTGTATGGCATAGCGTATAAAGAAATGTAGCAAAGTGCTATAAATTGTGATCATAGTATTAATGTAAATATATGTAAATAATTTATTGTAGGAATGCATTTATAATATTTTGCAAAAATTCCCTTTTTTAATTAATTAATTAAGTGCAATGGTGCTTACGAAATGGGAATTTAATGTAAAATTGCTGAAGATAGTGAAATGCATATATGGTCACAAATCATAATGTAGATTAGTTGGAATAAAGTAGTAATCCCATATATGTAAAAGTTATAGAAATGTGCTTGGACATTTATTTAAACAATTACAAAATTTTCAGGTCCTGTAGGGACTGAAATGCGAATTTATAAAAGTACAAACTGACGGGTACAATTATAAACAAGCACATGGATTATACTGCAAAAACTACAATAGAAGATGACAATTTCAAGAAAATAGAGGGGGAAATTTGCAAAATGTGCAAAACCTAGGCTCAGGCCCGTTCGGCCTTTAGGCCCAAGTAGGGAGGTGGGAATAAATGGGCCAAAAGCCCATGTGTGGGCAGCCACTATAAAAAGGGGAGACTTAGGGTTAGGGTTTCCCTAACTCCCCAAACCCTAGCCGCCGGCCAAGGGCCGCCGCCGAGCGCCGCCGCCATGTCCCCCCGCGCGCCGCACCGCGCCGTCGCATGCTGCCTCGCCGCCGCGCCACGCGCTGCTGCCAGTGGGAAGACGCCGTGCGCCTCCCACGGACGACGACAAGCCGGCGTAGATCCGTGGCCGGTCGCGATGAAGGTGGTGGCCATCGGTGGACGTGGTGGTGGAGGATCCTCATGGCAAGGAGCAAGAAGAACTTGCAGCGATTCGCGCAGGGAATCAATTGAAGCAAAAACACCAAGTAATGCATTGTGATGTTTCTCACAAAGATGGTTCTTGATCTGGTGTTTTTCCATACCTTGTTGATTTGCAATCGTGTGTGCTGATAACGTATTGCAAGAGATTAACAAGTGTTGAGAATGAACAAATCTGTCTTTTCCTGTTAGCATTCAAAACTATACAAGATGATATATTTATACATGATGAAGAGGCATGTCCGTACGGACACGTCTGTACCGTCCGTACGGAAACGGCGCGTCTGTACGGACAGACGCGCCCGTTGGTCACATTTATCGCAACACCGACAAGGTTTGGGTAGGTATTGCAGATGTGGCCTCTGGCAAGGGAAGGACCAAGGATGGCTTCCGCATGGGAGTAGGAGGCGGCGTGGATGGTGTGTCCGGTGCAACAAGGGTATTGGTGATAGAACGACTATAACCAGAGGTAACAATTTTTGCTCTTTTGCGCATGCAATCTCATTCTGCTTCTTGGTGCATGTGGTTGACAATGCCCACAGGCAGCCGGAGTTCAACAATGGTTGTTGCTTGATATATGATCCTACTTCTTGGTGCAATCTGATGCTCTTTTGTGCATGCTTCACATATTGATGTTCTTTTGTGCAATCTGATGCTTCTTGATTCTCTTTTGTGAATGCAGTTAACCTATAGAATTTCAATGCATTGAAATTAATGAAATGTTGTTGTCATGCATGGAATTATAGGATCAGTATATGATGGAAGCATCTACAATGTGTGGACTTATGGATTTTCCATTGGCAGTGGTTTCAAGTGTAAATACTACCTTTGGATGGAAAAAGTAGTGGCACAACTCGACTAAAGCAGCATCTAGCAGGGTATCCGAAAATGTTAGGTCATGCCCTGATGTGCCTGCAACTGTTCGAGAAGCAATGAGAACTAAGCTGAAGAAAGGGAGGCAAAGGAGGCAAAATAAAGAGAGGCGATGCGAGGCATGGAGTATGGTGCATTTGCATTGCACGAATTGCCTAGTGATGAAGAGAAGCAAATGCATATCACAATGTAGGAATTATTGAGGTATTATCAGAGTCAACACGGTGGTTAGAGTGGTAGCTCCAATTTAGTTGTTGGCATTGGTAGTAGATCTAGTAGTAGAACTGATAGTTGTACTAGTAGCCTTGGTAGTCTGATACTAGAAAATGTTTCGCAAAGCAAGTGCTAGAGATGAAGGATTGGTAAAAGACTTCGATTCTGATTTGAGCTGTACAAAGGCACCAGTGCAAGTTTGGGTGGGCACGATGTTAAAAAAGGACAATAAAGAAATGCAAATGATTGGCTAAGTGTAGGCCAAATGGTTTCATACGAATGACATCCCTGGGAAGAAATCAAATTGCCCTTACTTTCAAGGAGCCTTGATGCTCTTGTAGAAACTTGGTGAGGGGGTGCAGCTCCTTAAAAGGGATCGACATAGATGGTCGATACTTGAATGATAATTTTGATGAATTGACTGAGTATGCTGATGAGTTCAAGAAAGATTAGCACAGATATGGGGTTACCATCATGTGTGATGCATGGATAGGACTCACCTAGTAAATTTCATGGTGTACTATCATGAGTGGATGTTCCTCCATAAGTCCATCTAGGAGACCGTGTGAGATGTCACTGGTCATTTTATGATGAATAATTGGCACATTTATTGAGTTGAATTTTTTGTTTTACTAAAAGCTCCTCTATTTTCATTTTGGAAATTGGGGGCAGTCTATCCGGTTTGTAGAGTTGGTCAGACTGTTGTGCATGGGCGGTCTGATCGCCCTGTAGGGCTGGTTTGATCGGCATGGAGAGCGCGATCAGACCGACCCAGGACGATTTTGTCGATTTTTGGGTTCCTGGACCAAACTAATATGAGGAATGTTTGGGATGAGTTTGCATTAGGTTTCACTAGAAATGGAGTTGTGAGGCAAAACTAAATAGAGTTTTCCTGAAATTTTCTGAGAGAGACTATTTGAGGACTTACACAAGAGATGGCAGTTTGACCGACCACACTATGGCGGTCAGGCCGGTGTGGTTTGACCGGCATGGTAGTGGCAGTTAGATCGACATGGAAATGGATTTCTGGGATTTTGGGAGATTTGCTCTTGGGTTGATCTTGGTTCGTAATTTGTGGTTATATTGCATTGTATGATGCATTGGTTTGACTAACGTGAGCCAAGCGCATAGAACTTAAGATCGGTATGGTTGCTTGATCTTTGGATATGCAAATGGCTTAAAGGACGTAGCAGACGGAGGCAATGGACCAGGACTAGGTAGGGGGGCTGAGGTCTAGAGTGGTCATGTAAGTCCGAGTGAAGCTATGTGGCTCAAGCGGGAGCACAAAGAAGACAAGGATCGTGGCGAGACGAGTTGTATATATAGTGCGTCAAGTAATGAGGCCGATGCACATAGAGATGATTCGGGGGAGATCGAATGCGTGATGGCGTGACAGCTAGTCTTTGGATACTATGAGTGACATGTCAAAGAATGCAAAGATGCTTTCAGGTGAAGGAAATGACAGAGTTAAGGGAAGGTATCTGAAAGCTTCGTCAGGAGTATTTTGGTAGTTGGCCAAGTACCAGAGTTGGTGAATTAATCAAAATCGCGACATAGGGAGGCGCACGGGAGAAGCGGATTAGGTCAAGTAGAGCTGGAATTGCAAGTGGATCAATCCCTAAAGTGTTAGCGGTTTGAATCTTGTAAGCGTTTTGAAAAGTGTGCGTGTGTGTTGGGGTTGACGAGTTTCCCTGGTTTTCTTAATGGGTTAGACCCATTGAGGTTATGTGTGCCAGTTATTTAGTGGGGAAGAAAGGAGGTGGCTAGATCAAGCATTCTAGGGTTAGGATTTCATCTTCCACCTTAGTCTCCTTCTATGGTTGCAAGAGATAAAGTTTGAGAGAGAAAAAGAGTGGTGTTGTGCCTGCACCTTGTAAACATCTTTCTCTACTAAATCAATCAAAGTTTTGTCTCAATCATATTCTTGTTTGCGTTCTTGCTTGGCTTTTGTTGTTCTTAAGCTTGATATGTGATTTCTTGTTCCTGCTTGTTCTAACTCGATTCCATGTTTGATCTTCCTTGCTAGGACATGTGCGAACAAATATGAAAGTCCTCATAACCCAGGTCCTCATGAGCAATAAATAATTTGTGATTTATGGTTTTGTGGTGTTCTTGTAACCTAGATTCGATTCTCTTCGATTCAGTGGACTTGAGCCCATGAGGATTCTTGTTTGGTTTAGGTTCCTGATAGCTTGAACAAGTTTTATACAAAATTTAAGTGTTTGGATGAGATTTGGTAAAGTTCTTGAGATTTGAGCTTTTGTCCTAAGAAATTTTTATACAAGGAATAGGGGACCAGTCAGACCGCCTCTTGTTAGCTGTCGGACCGGTCATTGATCTGCGGTCTGATTGGCCATAGCCTAAAGAGCTGATTTCTGTTACTTCAAGTTTCTTGCTGTCTCACCAAGTCTAAGTGGTGCAATCTGAGCTTGGTAACTATCATACTATCATAGTTATTGAGTAAAGATTTGAATACTAAACGAGGGGCAAATGTTTTTGGAATCATTCACCCCTCTCTGATTGCTGGCACCGGTACTACACCATCAATGCAACAGGGCACATCCAAAATGCAGAATATTTGTGGAAGCACATTCAGGAGGTGGTGGTGCACGAAATTGGCCCTGAGCTTGTCTCAAATAATGGAGCTAACTTTAAGAAAGCATGCTTAATGATTGTTGATGAGTTCCCCAAAATGTTTTGGTAGCCGTGTGCTGCCCACACTGTCAACTTGTTGCTAAAGGATATTGGAGGCTTCAAAGATGTGGTAGATATTGTCCCAAGTGCTAAGTAGGTATGTAGATTCTTCTACAACCATGTCAGGCTCCATGTAGCAATAAAGGAGAGAGTTGGTGGTGAGATTATTTGACCCATTGTCACAAGGTTTGTGACTGTGTACATATTCTTGCAAATCCTTTGGGATAAGAAAGATAGTTTTCAACAATAGATGGTATTGGATGATTGGAAGAACAGTGAGTGGAGTAGTAACCACAAGTACAATTTTGTGTATTACTACTTGACAAGCTGGAAATAGTGGGCAAGATAGAGTGGGGTACTAGATGAGGTGAAGCCATTGTATAGAGTACTTCAGTACATTGATCAACGAAAGACTGAAATAATTTCAGGATTTATGCCTAGAATGAGGCTACCTTCAAAATGGAAGCTCTTTTTTTGTGAGGGTACGCCCAATCATGACAGATTCTCAGGAGTAATGTCTGAAAGAGTTGATTATCTCTACAAGGAGACACTTATGGTGGCAGGTAATTTACTATACCATACATGGTTATGATTTTTTTGTTCTTTTCTCATCATGTGACTTCATTAAATCAATGGTATACTGTATCTCTGGATTGTATTTCCTTGATCACCATCTTCCTTTCAAGTCTTATCATATTGAAACAGTCCAATCCACATCTCCCTTAGTTTGCTTTCAGTTTTGTTGTGTCCCTTTGGTTTATGTATTGAATGGCTGGTTGTTGTTGGGTGTTTGTTGTCGAGCACTTGTATCTCCAGGCCTAGAGAAATCAGTATCCATATCCTTTTTTTCTTCACCATCATGATCAAGATCATCTTGGTCATCATCATTCCATTGTCTGGTGCCTTACTACTCCCATTCTCGGGAATAATAGGGGTTTCCACTATCGTATTCACCATGTATAACTTCCCATCCATTCTAAGTAACCTTTTCCCTAGGAATTTTTGAAAAAAATCTCTACATGCTACTTTAATCCAAGCTCTTAAAAACAGTCACACCACTTGGGTGGTACTCCTCCTAGTTGTATCCAGATTTCTTGCAAATCTGCATACTCTTATAGTTCACCATTCCAAACTTCTACTTCAACTGTTACTCATACTTTGTTCAGATTAAATACAGGATAAACTGCAATATCTTGTCTTTCTTGTTTGGTGGGAATCTCACTACACTACTGCAGAAATCATCATCACAGACGGTTCAAAAACATCATCACAGATGATTTTCTGAACCGTCTGAATTTATGGGTCAGTGATAATACGAGGTCATCACAGACGGCTTCCGAACCATCTGTGGTGTAAATATCACAGATGGTTTTTAGTTACAAACCATATGTATTTACCAACTATCACAGACGGCTTTTAACTAAAAATCTATTTCTGTTTTACGTGAATGTTTCAGCCACACACTCTTGGTACAATCTAAGCAGTGGGTACAAGCTTTGGCACATTTTGTACTCTAGCCTGACAGGTTAGCAAGGGCAGGATAATCATTTATGGTACAGAACAATAAGGAGCGCAAAGTGAAGTTCTCTCGTTTGTATGCATCCCATACCTGTACCCCTTCGTTCCACAATACTTTTAGATCTTCCACCAACGATGCTAAGTACACATTAACATCATTCTCAGGTTGATTTGGCCCTTAGATAAGTATCGACAGCAAAATATACTTTCGCTTTATACACAACCAAGGAAGAAGGTTATAGATGCAGAGAGTCACGGGCTAAATGCTATGTCGGCTGCTCATGCTACTGAAAGGATTCATTCTATCTGTACTCAATCCAAACCTTATATTTCTCGGTTCTACACCGAAATCTGCAAACCTCTTATCGATGTTTCTCCACTGGGCGGAATCAGCAAGGTGTCTCAGCGTTCCATCCTTCTTGCGCTCAGTTTTGCCTCATTTGGATTCGCAAAAAACCGCTTCAAACGGGGAATTATAGGAAGATACCATGCTACCTTTGCAGGAGGTCCTTTCTCCACCTCTGTTCCCTCGCCATCATTTGATTGATTGTTACGTTTGTATCAGGATATGTTGCACACCGGACATACATGCATGTTTGCATACTCTTTACGGTAGAGGATACAGTCGTTCGGACATGCATGTATTCTTTCTACTTCCATTTCCAATGGGCAAAGAACCTTCTTGACTTTATACGTGGTTTTGGGCAACTCATTTCCCTCCGAAAGCATGTCCATTAAAAGACCTAGCAGCGCCGTGAAACTCTTGTCGGACTAACCGTTGCTTGCCTTCAATTTCAACAGTTTAAGCACAGCTGACAACTTCGTGTACTTTGACCTGCAGCACGTGAATAAAGGTTTCTCCAAGTCCTTCATCAAGCCTCAAAATTTAACATACTCTCTCTCATCATAGTTCTCTTCTACATCACGAAGCATCTGATCCAGATTATCATCGTGCAGTCTATCCGAATCTGAACCACAATCGACATCATCCGGTGGCATATCATTGACTTCACCCGCGATGTCATCCGGCGGCATATCATTGACTTCACCGGCGATGTCATCCGGCATCATATCATTGACTTCGCTATGACTGGTTCAACACGTATACCCCTTTTTGAAACGCCTCCGAATCAAGTGCGCTTCAATTTACTCTCGATTCTTAAACATCTTTAAATTCTCGCAGTCAGTGTATGGACAATACATATATTCCACCCCCTTATTTAACATATCCTCCTCGACAGCTTTTGTAAAAGCAGACATTCCATTAATGTACTCTCCACTCACACGGCTTGCAGTATACATCCAGTTTCGGTCCTATATTATGCACATATATAACAACTTAATTAGTATTAAAAATCACATGCATTGAGGCTAGCTAAATCTTAATTAGCTAGATCTTCAAAGTATATATATAACAGTCACCAAAAATTAGTTAGATCTAAATTTTGATGCAACGAAAAACAAATTTCATTACTAACCATATTTAGGACAACCAAGAACTTGATGAATCTTTAAAGCTCTCCTGCCAAATAAGTCTCCTCCCACCAAATTAAATGGCCTGAAAGTCTTGAAGCCTCTAGCTGCAGCACCGGCTAGATCTGGATCGAAATGAAGACAGATGCGGTTTTGACGTGTGCAAAAAAATACCTGGTTGGATTATCACTGACGGTTTTTAACAAAACCCGTCTGTGATAATGGAATATCACAGACGGTTTTTAATATAAAACCGTCTGTGATATTCCATTATCACAGACGGTTTATCGGTAAGAACCGTCTGTGATACTCCTTTTTTCCGCCACAAACACCACAGACGGTTTCTAAATTAAAACCATCTGTGATAGTGTACATTACAGACGGTTTCACAAAACCGTCTGTGATTTGGTGTCTAGTATTAAGCTTTCTGTAGTAGTGCTAGGAAACACCATTCCTTTGCAATACCTTGATTTTCTAATACAATGTTCAACTCAAAATTGTTTGCCTTCATGTAACTGGTGTACTTGATCCTGTTGCGCACTACAAGCATGACATAAATGGCATCCAGAATTCCTGAGGGCATTCACATGCATAATAAGAAGGATTGCAGGCTCTCCCGAGAGTGCAGTGGATGCACTTCAACAATTTAACATGTACCGATGTCATGTAGGGTTTTTTGACTCGCAAGAGGCGTGAATTGGAGCTACGTACATGTATGACAGCTGGTACGTGAACATACACACCTTGTTGAACATATCATTCATTTGTTATTGCTTCTTGCCAATGACTAGCCTTGTGTTCGTTGTTTCAGTATCATGGTGGATGTTTTTTTTTTAGGAGATTACAAAACTCTACAGAAGTATGGCTACAGATTGTGTTCCAATGCGTGTCCTCAAGTGGCTGTGGGCATAACTAGAGCACGTTTGCATTGATTCACATGCAAGTGAGAAATCAACTTAGCTATGAGAAACTCCACAGGTTGGTCTATGTCCATTACAATTTAAAGGAAAAGGAGAAAAAAGGGAAGAAGATAGCGCTGGACCAAGAGTATGAAGTTGTGAGTAGCGATGATGAAATGGAAGATAATGGTAGCAGCCCTAGTTACATTGAAACTGAGGGTAGCAGCTCTCCCAATGAAGATAGTGATGAAGGTGAGGTTGCTGTACAATAGAACTATTTGCTAGGTATAACATAAGGTGATCTTATATTTCGCTTCTGTAGGTGCAAACCACCTAGCACCACTTGTGTTCATTGAAGAAGTAAACTTCACACATGCCACAAAGGATGGAGACCACGGCTCTCGGCGGGCAAGGGCTTGTAAGAAGAAGGATCTCTCTAACCTATACTAGTGTGCTGGTAAGTTTTGAAAAAGTGATTATTGACACGAATATGACATTAGTGATCCCTCTCTTGCAAACCTTCTCACCTGAACATGCCTCTGTGCTCCTAAAGCACACTGGCTACCTGTGCAGCCAAAAAGTCGTAGTGGGTATGCTGGATTTTTCGCTTTTCTTTTGTCAATTGCATAGCTGGTTTTCTTAAATGCTTTGAACGACTGGAAATACCTCTTTTTTCCTTCTTCAATTTACAGTGAATTAAGTAATTCATGTCAAAGTTGTGGCATTAATAATTTGATTTTTGGTTAATTAATATGTTACTTGCTTTTGCATAATTAGCTAAATGGGCATATAAATGTTTCAGAATCAACAGAGAAACGAATGCGAAATGGTGAGTTCAGAATACAGCCCTATTGTGATGGAGATCAAGCAATGGATGCAGAATGTGCTTTAAGTATCTTGGTTTGGCATAGCTCCTATTGAACCTTCGCTTCTGAACTGTTGTAATGTGTTGATGTGTGATCAACATGCAGTTATCCGAAGTTTTCCTGTTTCTTGATGATTTCTAGGCGAAATGTGTTGATTTGCTTCTGAAAAGCTTTAAGTATCTTGGTTATCCTGTTTCTTTAACTGAAGTTAGTACAGGCCAACATGCATGAATCCACCTCTTATTAGATGTTAGACCTGCTTCCTATCTTTTAATTCAATTATATTTCTGAGATTTCATCGATATTTCCGAGATATTACTTAGATTTCTGATATTCTGTAATTTTAGAATATATTCGTATTTCTTGAATTTGAATTGTATTCTTGAATATTTCATCTAAAATTTTCTGAAAAAATTCAAAAAAAAATTGAAATTTCCAAATTTTGCATTTCTCGTGGGTTCTGAGATTTTTTTATGCACCGAAATTGTTTTCCCTCCTAAAAGCTGTCAGTTAAGATATGTTAACTACCCAAAATGTCTAAAACTATTTTGAACTGTCAGAACTTTTTAGGTTCTTTGAAGTAACGGTCCGTTCGAAACGTAGAAAACAAAGAGTGAGAATAGGAAAAACACATGAACTCAACATCAGTTCTAGTGCAAGAATATAGGAACTGAAAATACACATGCATGATGTAGGAGAGATATTAACTGCTCAAAGTCGAAAACCATTAATTTGAACCGTCATAATTTGTTATGTTCATTGAATTAAGGTCTCCATTGGAATGTAGAAAGCAAAGAGCAAAAAATAGGAAAACATATGAATTGGACATCATTTCTAATTCAAGACTACAGGAATTGATAATGCATGATGTAGGAATGACCCAAAAGAGGACAAGTGGTATTCGAATGCTTCACAGGAAAAACATGTGAAATTTTCGTTCATTTAGAGGGCAAATGCTTGAGATCAAGATTATCTTGAACAAATCAAAGAATTTTTTCCATGAGATTTGAGCTAATGTTTGTTCCCTCCAAAATGTGTAGGATACGAAAGTTTCACATGGAATTCCATTAAGTCAATCCTTCAATCCAAATACGTAAACCTTTGTAGAAATTAAATATCCCTTTAGGATTAAATCCTCCAAATTAAATTACCTTGTAAATTACATGGTGTGATCATCTGGATGCAATACCTGGATTTGCCAGTGGCTTGATCACAAATCAACTATAAACTATACTCTCAGTAAATATAGTCTTATGATAAGACTAATGGCAGAAGAAACTCCTGATTATACTTTTAGCTGCAAACAGTAGTTTTGGTCAAGTCTAGAGATAAGGCTCATAGATTTCTGTCAATACAACAGTGCGGTACTCTTGTCACAACTCACAAAGGTCCCATATGTCTAGGGTTCAAAAGACCAGTACAAATATACCATATGACCTCGGACACCTACTATGCTTGTACACTACACTACATATAGCAAGATAATGCGTGGGTCCATTGTATTGGACAAGCAAATTCCTGTGAGGATACAAAAATACAAGGCCATTCGTTTCCAGAAGAGGGATTTCAAGGAAGAACACATCCCTTCGATCTGTACAGCTATGGGCTATGGCCACCCTCCCTTTCAGTCAATAAATGCCGTAGGTCACTTGTAGCCAATAGCATTTCAACACGCACACAGCATTTCTCCCCACAGTGTCCTTTTGCCTTGTATTCTCCTGAGCACCTCATTCACACCAACACAGTAGAATTCCCCCTTATCCTTATCTCTCTATAAGATGGCACACCCCTCTCCAGTTGGGGAGAGGAGTACGTCTAACATCGAAAATGCTATGCATCCTAAACACAATTCTCTAGCTAGATAGTCTCTTTCACGAGCCCATGCTGTGTGAGACTCAAGTGAGGTACTACTACTAGTACACCTCCTCACCGCTATGCACTCCCATGAGAGATCTTTTTGGCTGTGTTTATGGCTGCGGTTGATAGTTTTAGCTCTAGTACGAATGTTTATGTTGACGTATCGAATACTGATGAGTAGTTTTAAAAAATCTATCTCGATTAGCTGTTTCGAAAAGGTGACGAAGAAACTACCTAGGACCTTATGCATGGCCGGACATATCTGATCATTGATCATAGGTTACTCCTCCACACTTCTCACACACACTGCTCTTAGCCTTGTTCAATTCAGTTTTTTCTTATGACTTTTGGTTTTTAATTAAAATAACACTATAAATCATTCAATTAAAACATGGATATATCTTCATCAACAATACAAAGAAAAAAAATATCATGTTAAAAAGTCTAACGTGTTTTAAACGGTAAACTAGAAGCGAAAAAGCTGTTTAGTACTTTAGTTCAAGGACCTAGAGAGGATATGGGTTCGGGGCCTTTAGTCCCATCATTAACCATATGTTTCCTTTCCCCAAGCCCCATGGACATACCGCTTTACCAGCACCTGCAGCTCAGCGCTCCTTCCCCAAAGCCGGACCAATCCTTGTTCCACTACCCTTGCTCCCCTTCTTTCGCCGCCGACGCCTTCCACCTCGGCTACCTCGGTGCCTCTGCCGCCACGCCGCCCTCCGCCGCGATCGACTCGCCGGAGCTACTGATGATGCACCCGTTGATGGAGCAGCCGCCGGCGCCAAAGTTGGACGCCGGCAATAATGTGCAAGGCGTCGGCGTTGATCTTGAGAGGGCGGCGGCGGCGGCGAGGAAAGACCGGCACAGCAAGATATGCACCGCCGGTGGGATGAGGGACCGGAGGATGCGGCTGTCCCTCGACGTCGCCCGCAAGTTCTTCGCGCTCCAGGACATGCTCGGCTTCGACAAGGCCAGCAAGACAGTGCAATGGCTCCTCAACACGTCCAAGGGCGCCATCCGGAAGATCATGACCGACGAGGCGTCGTCGGAGTGCGAGGAGGACGGCTCGAGCAGCCTCTCTGTCGTCGACGGCAAGCATAAGCCGCCGGCGGAGGTGGGAAGAGGAGAGCAGAAGGGCGACCACAGCGAGGGGAAGAAGCCGGCAAGGGCAAGAAAGGCATCGACCACCCTAAAGCCATCAAGGAAATTAGGCAATGGGCACCCGGTCCCCGACAAGGAGTCGAGGGCGAAGGCGAGGGAGAGGGCGAGGGAGCGGACGAGGGAGAAGAACTGGATGCGGTGGGTGACGCTCGCATCAGCAGTTAACGTCGAGGCGGCCACCGCGGCTGCGAGGGTCGACGAGCCGAAACCAAGTTATTCGAACCGCTCATCGTCCCTGAACATAGTGAGAGCTGAATTGGAGGAGAGGTGCTCATCAACACTAGACATAAATGGAGGAAGGATGCAAGAAATGTCAATGGCGAGCGAGGCAAGCGACGTGATCCTAGCCGGCAATGGAAGATACGGCAGCAGCTACTACCAGGAGCAATGGGAGCTCGGAGAAGTCGTATTCGCCAACTCACGGTTCTACTGAGACTGAGAGGCAGCTACGTACGTACGGTACTAGAACTACTATATATATATATATAAATAATATCCTAGTTCGATGAGCGTAATAATTTCTTGTGTTAATTAATTCGAGTGTATTTCTCCTTGATATTGCCTTCGCAATTAACTTTGTGATTATGAACCTGGTTTGCTCATCGCATGATGTGTTAGAGCTAGCACTGTGTTGATTAATTCATGTGTACGTGGAATAATCTATTATGTGTTAATTCTATAGTTGTTAAACTGAATCCCTCTCTAATGAGGGAAATCAAATAATGTCCCGGTGAAGGAACTACAAGCAAGCTGCTCGAGAGCACAGTTACTTTGCTAGCTGAATGGACGAATGGCAGACCAAAAGTATGGCGAAATTAAGTTTTTTAAGTAAGATCTGAATTTTCATTTTCTCCTAACAAGGTGCAATTTGTATGGTTTTATAGTTCATTGGATGTTCATAAGATAATTACATCATTCCTAGATCATGTAAGACAAAATTTCTACTAAGTGCGATAAACAAGTTTTGCTTCCTAAATCCTAATTGGTAGGCGTACGTCGGACCATTTTGTTCTACCAATTGCCGATATGGAAACTTCAAGATTCAGCTAATGGCTTTGGATTTTCACTAGTTTTTCGATGAACTGCAAATGAACGCCTCAAACTTCTTGAATACTGTTCTCCACAATGTTTCCAATTTGAACCGTTCATTAATTGTACATGAATATGGTGAGTGTCTACTGAATAAATATGCACACCTAACAGTTGTCCAGTGAAATCTCGATTCCTACATTCGGAGTAGGTATTAGAAAGATCACTGTACCTATTACATAGCAATGATTACATGCATGGTTTCATTTCCTATTAATGTTTCTTTATTTTCCTCATTTCATATTAATGTTAGTACATTTCATTGGACATCAAGCATGCACATAACATATATATATATATATATATATATATATATATATATATATATATATATATATATATATATATATATATATATATATATATAGGAAACCTCTTTTCTACACCCGAGTGTAATTACACCCTATATCGTTTCTCACAACGTAGGGAGTATCTCGCGTAACGGAGAGTATGTACGTATAGTATACAAGTATTTAAGATCATATAGGTGGTATGAACAATTTTTCAGAGGTAGTATGTACATTTTTTTAGACATACTCCTTTTTATGTGCGTATATGAAGGTATTTACAAAATACGCTAAAAACTATGGACTCCCTTGCAATTTTTTAATGTGGTTCACATTGAAGTATCTTATAATTAGTATATGAGTATATCCAAAATGCCCATGGATCGCTGGATCCTGTCACATTTTTGCTTCCAAGTTTTTTCTTGTAGTACAACTGTGTCCAAAAATTATATATATATATATACACACACACACACACACATACACCCAAAGTGATAAAGGAGTATTTCAAATTCGTTTAGGTGGTATATTAGAGGTGGGTATAATTACACCCGGGTGTAGAAAGAATTTTTCCTATATTTTTTCTATATATATATATATATATATATGTATGTATGTATGTATGTATATATGTGTGTGTGAAAAATATCTTTTATACTGTGTGTTTTAATTAGGCACAACATCTGCTGAATGGGGAGCAATTAAGTGAAATTATCGAGGCATCAATATGCTTGTTTACTCCAATTGGCGCTGATTATCAAAGAATAAACCATGTTCCAAGCATTAAATATCACGTGTGTGTATATGACAAAAGTATCATGGTGGTAACATCTTGCATCAGCAGAAGATTATAGTCAACACATGCTGCTGCCTTGATAACAACACAATGGAAGTTGCAAGACTGATAACAACCAGCACGCATTTTTACCTCCATTATTCTAGGAATGATAGTAGTTCATTTAATTTTACGACCATGATTGTTGTGGTAGTTATAATTACGAAAAATCAAACACATATGGCAACAATAACCTTGTTAGACATGGTCGTGTTTTCAATTCACCGGAAGAGAATATGCAGTTTTTCTACAGATATAATATTAATCTAGAAAACTACTTTTGTGGGCTAGGTGTATGTGCAGATCTTTTCCCCACTGGTGCAGGAACTCAATGTGAAGTTAGGGCATATACTTACTACGACTAGCTAGCTAGCTGCAATCATGTCCAAGAATAATGATGTTTATATACTCCGTCGACGCTTGTACTATCTCAAGCTTCAGAACTAACTGCAAGTTATTTTTACAAAAATCTAAGTTCAAGGGCAAGGCATAAATTTGATTTTTTTATGTTTGAATTACAATAGGCCTATCTATTTGAGTATGTGCAAATAATGATTTTGGAGAGGCGTACCTTCGAAATTTATCATAAATGAGATATTATTGTGGAGTTGTATATATGTTTGTGAGAGATCATGTACAAGGTCTAGTATATAGTTGTGATGAACAATTGGCACATTGGTTGAAGTGAATTTGAATTTTGTAAAAGTTTTAAAAAAATTCAGATTTTAGAGTTGTTGCCAGTGTACCCGGTCGGACCGGTCAGACTGCTGGGAGGAAGCGGTCAGACCAACTTGTGAATGGCGGTATAACTAGTGGCCTGGTGTGACCGGATGTTGGGTGGCTGTGCGACCACCGGGGTGGTATGAACGATTTTTAATTGGTGGTTGCTTTTTTTTTTCCAAAGAGCGTTGTTTCGGAGTTAGGCACGTGTGGTACGACCAATTATTGGTTGGAGATCGGACCGGAAGTGTCTAGGAGGTGTGATGGGCATCGGACGGTGGACCGGTCAAACCACCATAGGGAGTGTAGTCGGACTAATGGCTGTGTCAGAAAACAATTAAGGGTGTTTTGAGGTGGTCTGAGTGTGAGCATGGCATGGATGCTGGTGTTTGGTTGTGTTGTGTTGTATGATACATAGTTTTGACTAACGTGAAGTGCATGATACTTATGATCGAGATAGTCATTTGGTCTTTGGATGTGTAAGTGTTGAGAACATTAGCGATTGATGACAATGGATTAGGACTAGGTGCGGGAGCTAAGGTCCGAGTGGTCATGTAAGTTCAAGTGAGGCTACGTGATTCAAGCGGGAAGCACAGAGAAGATAAGGATCGTAAACAGGCGATTTGGTGTATGTGGTACGCTAAGTGACAAAGCCAATATACATAGAGATGGTTCGAAGGAGTTCAAATGCATGAAAATGTAATGGCTAATCATTGGGTACTACGGGCTGTGTATCAAAGCATGTAAAGATACTTTGATATGAAGGTGAAGACGGAGTCAAGGGAATGTGCTCGGAAGATTCATCAAGGGTATTTTGGTAGTTAGCTAAATACCGAGTTGGTATCTTGATCAAAACCGCAGTGTAGAGAGGCGCAAAGGAGAAGTGGTTTAGGTTAAGGAGAGCTGAAATTGACAAGTAAATCGATCGCTAAAGAGTTAATAAGTTGAGTCTTGTAAACGCTTTAAGAAGCTTGTATGAGTGTGTAAAATCTATGTTAGCGAGGTTGACAGGTTTTCCCAGTAGACTTAATGGGTTTGACCCATAAGAGTTGTTGCTGGCTATTAAGATAGGAGGAGAGGAGGTGTTAGATCCAAGGATTCTAGATTTTTGTTCTACTACCTTGTCTCCTTCCATGGTTGTGAGAAAAAGTGAACTTGAGAGAGGAAAAAGTTGTACTTTAGCTACACCTTGTAATCATCTATGAGTATGCAAATCTTATCCTCCACTGAAATAGATCAAAGATTTATCTCAATCATGTTTTTGTTTGCGTTCTTACTTGGTTTTGCTTATTTTTGATCTAGATTTGTGATTTTGTTTTCGTGTGAATTCTAGCTCGATCTCTTACTTAAATTACCTTGCTAGGATATGTGAGAATAGATTTAAAAGATCTTATGCTTTAGATCCTCACAAGTAAGAAATAATATAAGTTTTAAGGTCTTTAGTGTTCTTGTGAACTAGGTTTAATTCTCTTCAATTTATTGAACTAAGTCAAAGAACCTTGTGATTCTTGATTGGTTAAGGTTCTTATTGTCTTGAACAAGTCTCATACAAAACTTGAATTGTTTGGATGAGAATTTGGCAAGTTCTTAGAATTTGAGCTCTTGACTCGAGAGGTTTTCAGGTCTAGAAAAAGGGGACTAGTCAGACTGGCCACACACTTATGGTTAGACCGGCTTGCTAGTCAGACCGATCGCAGGTCGACGGTCAGACCAAACGCAGGCCGACTGTCAGACCGGCCTACAAACCTATGGTTAGACTAGCTTGCTAATCAGACCGATCGCAGGCCAATGGTCAGACCAATCGTAGGCCGACTGTCAGACCAGCTTTATGCAGAAGGTTGCTGCTTTGTTGGCTCTTGTCTCTAGTTTTGTTTTGCTTAGGCTAGTTGGTGTGATATGAACTTAGTGACTATTACAGCCATTTGAGTGAATATTTTGAATATCTTAGAGGAAAAAGTTTCAGAAATCATTCATCCCGCTCTGATTGCCAACATCGGTCTTATAGTATGCTTCCAGTCTGATACAAATTATGTGACCATAAATTTAAGACATGTATAAAATAATGATAAATTCAGCCATTTGTGTGTCACATATAATTTGTCTTAGAATTTACACCTACTCTCCATTTAACTTTTACCATGTAAGTTTGATTGACATTTAAAATAGTGCTATCCTCCATATATAATATTTTACATTTGAATATGAATAGCATTGTTCTTTTCTGTTTGAGGTATGAACACTACAAGTTAGCGTGACCATTTTATCACTTCTTTATCTGTTAAATGTGTAATAAATGTCGCCATTGAAAATACTATTACAATATGCTGCTCTGTAAACTTTTGAAATATATAATTTCACTAGAAATGAACTCTTGTTGAAACCTATTAAGTTCACCATCGTAAGCCCAGGATCAATTCAAGGGAATGACGTAAAATCCATTACTACATGAAACTGAAAGGTCTTCTCAGCAATCAGCATTAGTCACAGAACTTTCTTCAGAAAAATTACTCTCTCCCATAAAAAATAGATGTTGTAGTTCTATACAAATAGAACAAGAAATTATTTGATGCATTAATTTATGATATTGTGTGCCCTATTAATTCTATACTTATCTCACGAGCATTTAATAGATAGCATTTAGTGGAAATGTTGTTTAGTAAAGCAAAAGGCACAACAAGTTGCAAACCAAAACCAATTTACTAAAACATCATCATTTTGAACCAGAGAGGGTAAAATGAACAAATTAAATACAACATACTACCAACATTGGCTTTCTTCTTTTTGACTTCTAAAAACCTTTTCTACAATGATTAGCTTTCGAATGGAGTGTCTTTTTAAAGCGGGTCTACAAATTGATTGTAGTATATACTGCAGTGACCTCATTTATATCGGTCAATATTACACACGAGTCTCTATCTTTTTATTCTCTTTCATAAATAATCAAAAACAAAAAACCACAGTCAAAAAAACAGACCCATTTACAATTATTCACCCAGCATCTCCGATGAAGTAATTTGTTACTATGAATTAGAGTTGCACTTGATCTTACTAGAAAAAGTGTCACCACAATGGGTCCTAGCAGTAAAAACAACTGTTTGTGCACGAAAAGTATACACCGATTAATTGCACCCACAACCTCAAAGGTCACATGCTGTACTACAAAGGTTTAACTTGCTCTTTAGAGCTTTATTTTCTAGCTTTTAACTTCTTTATTTCGTCTTTTTTTTTTGTTTTTTGACTTTGTTTGGGTTTTTATATTTTCTCTCTTATTTTTTTGTATTGTTTGTAATAATATAATATTTTTTTATTTTTAAAATTTAATTACGTTAAAAAAAGCTAACAACAACTATAATGAAAAAAAAAACTACAGTGCAAAAAAAACCAGAAACTCGGGCTTAAAAACCCAAATAAGCATCACCTTAGGACAAACAGTGCACACATGTATCAAGTCTTGTCATTCTGAAGTACTTTGGGTTAAAAAGACCAAGGCATTGTATATATGCACATGCAATACGTACCTCACCAGGAGACTACGTACTCCGCGCAGCACAGTACAAGAGTACTGTTCAACCAGCAGCCAATCGGAGAATAATGCAATTAGGTTCTTCTTCGAAACACACGTATATATCACTTCGGCCGTGCATCTTAGCCAAATTCAATCAGCAATCATGAATGGCATGAACTAAATTCTGCTTGTCGAAAGCACTTGATCGGACCTGCAGAAAGACGTTCGCTATATTAATTGATATATTAATCGTGTAGTAAAATTCACTGAACAAGGCTGTCATACATATAGACCACAATTTTAATCATTGAAAACGAACAATATTCACTACAAAATTATGGATATATCACCATTCTTTGGACAGATAGAACTTGCAAAGAAGATTATCCTATGGACGATAGTCAATGTAAGATGACAGCAGGTTGGTCCCCTGCAATGTGATAATCGGAGATGGATAATGACACAAAGAGTTCGACTAAGTTAAACTATATACATTGAATCTAACTTATTAGATATGCAATATATATGTTGGGTATAAGATTAAGGCTTCACATCCACACTGGTAAAATGAGGACGGCTTCTTGTTCCTTAATTTGTATGTGATGTCGCAGTAACAGGAAATATTGCAGGCCCTATGCTCCCCGACAAACGGGATTCGGCCGGCACCATGCAGGTCTCACAAAAGGTGTCAAATATCAGGTATTATCACAATTAAGATCGAAAACTACAAGTTCGTTTCCCTTTCAGAGACAAGCAATTTCTCACCCTAAAAAAAGCATTTCTCGGATAAAAACACACGGTGCAGGCAAATGTGTTCATTTGATGACACAACACTACAAAGATTGATCGAGTTTCCCATGTTTAAGCTAGACTTTAATAGTATTGAACATGCTACTATATATCATTCACTGAAGTTTAATGGAGTGCACAGAAATGATTGGTAAGTTGCCTCGGTTCTTACACTGTGAGCTTAGTTAATGCTGTTTTAACTTTCGAGTGCATTGATAACGCATCAATCCGCCTAGAGGTAATGATCCAATTGTGTTCTGATAACGCAAACCTAGCTAGCATAGAAACAAACTCACATAAAAGTTTGTGTTATTGGACTAAATTCCTGCTTTAAGCCAAGAAAATCTCAATTCGGGTGTAAACAGCTTAGTGCTCGATCGGTCTGTTGTTGTCAACTTCTGTCATGCATGCGGTAACTTTGGTAAATGTTATTCAGTCGATCTAAACACTTAATAATGTGAAATGTCCTAATACCAGTAAAATATTTGGTTACTGAGATAAGTTGGTAAATCAATTTTGTTCATAATGTGAAATGTCCTAATAGTAGTAACTTAATGGTGAGCTAATTAATTGTATCATATCAATATAGGATTTCCACCGCATCACCTGTTTATAAGCAGCACTGCATATACACAGGTATGTGGATCAATCAATGCTTGCTCCAATTTTCTGTTACAAAGACTTCAAGACCTATATATAGCCAACTGTTGGGTGTCACCTATGCTTGTAACTAAAGACCACGGCACTGAAAAAGATCACTTCACCTGTATGTTAACAACCAGTATCTCCCTACCCTACAAAATTAGTATATGCAATATACGTATTTTGTTTTTATACTTGCTCGGTCTTGATGCATATATAGTTGGTTGCGGTCTATATATGGGCCAGTCATTTTAGGAACATCTATAGGAATAATTAGGGGATTTATGGAATATGCTAGTTTGGCAAACCAATGCGGCAACTATATATGTTTTCTAGGGCTAAATTAATGGTCATGGTTCAAGTGTGACTGACCACATTTTAGGTAAGTTTATTTGTAAATTCTATGTGATTTAATCTCATAATTCCTAATTGTCAGGCCTTATAGATACTGTGTTAACCACTAATCCCCTTCGCAGAAAAAAAAGGTAACCAATCGATCTACTAAGACTGAATTGCACTACGCTAGCTACCTCTAACTACCCCTCTCCAAATCTTATCTAGGATTATGTAACAAAATACATATGGCAGAAATTAAGATACATTTTCTATAGTGAGGATATATGAATGCTAAAGAGTCTAGTAGTGTTTCTATCTTTATGGATGTTGTCATTTACCATGGGCTACTTCAATAATCATATGTATGAAAATGATTAACAATTAATTGACTAGAATGCAGTGCATGCAATGGAATTTATATATTGAGCTACCTTTGGGAAAATATGTCATATATCTCTATTTCCATTTGCATTTTTCTTGTTTGATTTTAAATTTGCATTTTGCTTTTTTAAAAAAAATCATTTGCTTATATGCTCACATGCACATATATAAATCTCAGTATGTTTTTGGAAATATTTATGTGATGCATTCATGGTGATAATGATCACCTATCTATACAACCTCTAAAAATTACAACGTGACTACTGTGATAGTGTACATGCATGCTAATAACATGGGAAAGATAAATATTTCTGAGCTGGACTTTGGGGTCAGATTGATCACCTCTCGAATTGTTCATGTGATAATTCCAAACTCATGCAATTATACTTGAAAAGCATGATATATTCAGAGATCACCTGCAAAGGATAATTAAGAATTAAAGCATTAAAATTTTAGAACAAACTGAAGGATAAATCCTAAAGCATTATGCAATAAATTTATTACCTTCTTGCATGATGCACCTGCATATATAGTTGCATGCATTAAAGTTTGGTGGTAAAAATGCAAAATTGGTCCTTCGCAATTACCATAATGTCGAATATTGTATCTGTGAGATCATGTGGAGGTCACTCTATGGTTGAGATGAGTAATTGACTTTCAGTTCAGATAGTTTGTTGAGTTTGAGTTTGGTTTTTGAGAGTTTACAATTTTTTAGTTGCATTATGTTGCCGACAGTTTGACCAATATTGGGCCCGAGGTCATACCGGCCAGGAGCAGTCTGACCAGCCTAGGCTGGCAGTCAGACCAACTGTGGGAGACAACGTTCCGACTAGCCTTTGGTTGGTGGTCTGACCGGCCGAGGTGCGGTGGTCTAATCAACCTTGGAGGTTTGGAGCTAATTTGGTTGAGTGTGGGTACGGCATGTGTGTCATTGCTTGTGTGCACCAAGGTTCTAGACTTGGTCATAGGGGTTAGGATTAGTGGTTTAGGTGCATATATTTTGCATAGTGCATTGTATGAATTAATTATGTCAATTGATGATTTTGTGTATTATGCGGTACATGACGGTTTGCTTCTTATTGTTAGTTGTAGAACTTTGGAGCTACGTTATGGTGAGGCGGTCGAGACCGGGACTAAGCTAGGAAAGTTTAGGTCCAAACCGATCAAGCGATCAGGGCTATGCTTAGGAGGAGCCAAGGTCCAGACGATCAGGGAGCCGCCAGAAGATGACCGAGGCTAGCAGAGTGGTTACAAATCGGGATGGCGAGGAACCGAAGTAGGGGGCAACGGTAAGGCGGATCGGGACTAAGCTCAGGGAGGAGTTTTGGTCCAGAATGGTTAGTGAAGTCAGGTGCTATCATGATGCGAGGAAAGGCATGTAGCGCGCTAAGTGGCTTGGGTCCGTTTGCAAGCAAGGACAGTTCAGTGGGACCATGACACGTGAGAGGCTTGGCAGCAAGTCATTGGAGCCACATAGATTTGAAGATGAAGCACAGGGTTGCTTCAAGGCGAAGGAAGTAGGAAGCTTTGTGGAAGACGATAGAGGGGCATTTCGGTAAATTGCCTAATACCAAAAAGTGGTGGTGTGCAAAACCACAGTGTGGCCTTAGTGGTTTAGGTCATAGATGTGCTGAAAATTCTAAGTGGATCAAGTGTTCATTCACTAATGGATTAATGAGTCTGTGCGCTTTGAGAACCCGGTATGGTGTTGGGTTAACGGGTCCTATGTAAGAGTGATTGAAACCCAACTAGAGATATTGGTTAGAGTTTCCCTTATGAGTCTCCATATATAAGGAGGGAGAGAGGTGGCTTAGGGTAAGTTTTGAGAGAGTTTAGGCCTAGCCTTTGAGAGGAGTTAGGGTTCTAGGAGAGAACCTTTGTGAGATGAGTTGTGGCTCTTTGTCTTGAGCTTATTATTGTTATGAATAGCGCTTGTATTCATCATGAGGCCAATGGGCCAATATATATACATGTACAGATATGGTATATATGCAGGAAACCCCTCACACAACAGGAAAAATACACAGCTATTAATACATATTTAACACCCCCTCAAACTTATGGTGGATAAACAACATGAAGTTTGGAGAGGTAAAAGCTGTGCTGGGCTCTGGTCAATGCCTTTGCGAAGAAATTTGCCAACAGAAGCTCTGAAGGCATATACTGAAAAGCAACAACCTGATCTTGCACCTGTGTCTGCATGTAGGAAACATCAATACCAATATGTTTTGTAAACTTATGCTTCACTAGATCTTTAGCAATGATAATAGCACATACACTGTCAGACAAAAGAGGAGTCGGTGCATAAACAGAAACACTAAAATCCTCAAGTAACCATCGTAGCCAAATAACCACCGCAGTCAACAAAGCCATAGCTCACAACTTAGCCTCAGCACTCGAACGAGAAACTGCCATCTACTTCTTAGTCTTCCATGCAATGAGAGAACCACCAAAAGATACAATAAGCAGAGAGAGACTGGCGATCAGAGGGATCACTAGCCCAGGTGGCATCAGAACATGCCTGGAGCTATAAAGAGCTGGAGCGAGGGAAAAAGAGACGACGAGAGAGAGTTCCACGAAAGTGTCGTAGAACTCAAAGAAGATGACTATAGTGGAGCTTAGTGGGAGCAGAAACAAACTGACTCAAGACATGCACAGGGTACGAAATATCAGAGCGAGTAACACCAAGATAAACAAGACCTCCAACAAGATGACGATAGCGAGTAGGATCAATAAGAGGCTCACCATTAGTGGGATGCAGATGAACATTAAGCTCTATGAGAGTCTTAGCTGTGCGCTGATCAGTAAGAGATGCACGATTAAGAAGATCTTGGATATACTTTTCTTGGGATAGATATAAGCTCTCAGGAGTAGAAATAACCCTAATTCCAAGAAAGTAGCGAAGAGGACCCAGATCAGACTTAAGAAACTACTCATGAAGATAGTCCATGACAAAAGTGATGTACCGATAATCATCTCCAGTAATGATCACATCATCAACATAAAAAAGGAGAAATGTCTGACCATGAAGCGAAATATGAATAAAAAGAGCAGGATCATGAGCAGTGGTAGAGAAACCAGCTGTAGTGACAACAGAAGAGAAACAATTAAACCAGACACGAGGAGCTTGCTTAAGGTCATAGAAAGATCAGCGAAAGCGACAAACGATACCCTCAGGAATAGAATACACAGGGGATGGCTGCATGTAGACCTCCTCATGCAACTCGCCATTGAGAAAGTCATTCTTGACATCCAATTGAGAGATAGACCACTATTGAATAGATGCCACAGCAAGATGAGTGCGAACGGTGGTCATGTGAGTGATAGGAGCAAAGGTCTCATCATAATCATGACTATGCTCCTGTTGAAAACCGCACGCTACAAGGCTCGTCTCGTAGCGCTCAAGAAAACCATTAGAATGGGTCTTAACCTTATAGACCCACTTGCACGTGATAGGAGTAACACATGCAGGAAGAGGAACAAGATCCCACGTGCTAGTACACTCAAGAGCAGCAATTTTCTCTGCCGTCGCATGCTACCACTCCTGATGAACAGCAGCATCACGATAAGAAGTCTGTTTGGCAAGAGCAGCGATAGCAAAACCAAAATGCTCAAGAGGCTGAATAGACTGGCGATCGCGAAGACCATACCGAGGAGGAAAGGCCAAAGAGGATGACCCATCAGATGGAGATGGCACATCAGAAGAATCCTCAACTCACAGACGACGAGTATAGTAGAGAGGATAAGAAAAAACAAGGTCAGGGAGTAACCTCGAAAGAGGGTGCTAGGGTGAAGGTGTCGACTGGGAAGAAGTCACCGGAGAGACCAAAGGCTGTGGTGGAGAAGTGGTGACTATGGGGGTGAAAGAAAAAGTCAAGAAAGAAAGTGGCTCGACAAGAAATGCTAAAGTGGAGGAAGGAGAAGGGTAGGGATAGAAAGGACGAGACTCATTGAAAGTAACATCTCGAGAAATCTGCATCCATCGGCCAACAGGATCCCAACAATGATATCCCTCATACTCAGCACTATAGCCCAGAAAAACGCACTAAATAGACTGAGCAATCAGTTTGGTGCGCTCACGAGGTGCAAGAAAAATATAGCACATACACCCAAAGAGGCAAATACTAGAATAATCAGGAGTTTTGCCACAAAGACGCTCAACTGGGACCCACCCTGAAGAGCAAAGGAGGGATGAATATTGATCAGAGAAGTGGCAGTAGAAACAATCTTAGCCTAGAAGTGTGGCAAAACAATAGAAGCACGAGAGCACGAGCTGTCTCAAGAAGATGACGAAGCTTACGATCAGCCACACCATTCTGAGCATAAGCACCGGGACAAGAAAACTGAGAGAGTACCCTGCTCAGCAAGAAAACCACAAAGAACTCCCGATAAGTACTCCTCGGTGGAATTAGTGTGAAAAACATGAATAGGAGAGTCAAACTGAGTACAGATCATGGTGGCAAAAGTCTTGTAAATGGATAGAACTTCACTACGAGATAACATAAAGTATATCCACGTATGCCGAGAAAAATCATCAATAAAAATTATGTAATATCGATAAACTCCTTCCGAAATGAAAGGAGCTATTCCTCATACATCAGAATGAACAAGATCAAAATGACGCTGAGACGCCGACTTACTGGAAGGATAAGGGAGTTGAAGCTGATTGCCAAGCTTACAACCCTGATAATAGAGAAGCATCACCAAACACAGACTCTAAAAGACCATGACGAAGTAATGAAGACATACATGACCCACAAAGATGTCCTAAACGATGATGCCACTGAGCAAAAGATGCGGTGGAGGCTGCAGTAGATATGGAGGCAGTGGTGAAGGCGACAAGACTGATAGGGACAGCGGAAGGAAGATGAAGCCAGTCAAGCTTCCAAATCCATTGTGAGTCACGATGGCGAGGGTCAATACCATCCAGAGTCCCCGTGCGACGATCGTAAACACAACAAGAATCAGAATCAAGAATAACACGACAACCATGATCAGTGAGCTGGTCGACAGATATGAGCTGCATGGTTAGTTTTGTAACATGAGTAACAGCAGGAACATGAAAGGATAAATTTGAAAGAGTGCCTCGTTCTACGATAGAGAGGTATCATCTTCCTGCTGCAGTGATTGCTCCTGATGCACAGTAGCAATGTACAAAGAGTCACCAGATGGCTTGTAGTGGTTGCGCAGATGAACCCACACTGCCTGTACAGAAGCCAAACTAACAACATCACTAGTGAGATGCACCTCCATGCTAGCAACCAGAATAGCAGAAGCATGAGCATCCTCATCGATCCATATCTTGTAAGCAGTATACTGAGTCTGAAAAGTCTCAATGGTATCCTCAAAAGCCTCATGTGCCTTTGTACGAGCGTCTTCGGAAGCATCCTTGGTAGGACAGGCTTAGCAGGTGGAGTAGGGTAAGATGGACAAGGCAACCCGCCAGTAAGAAACTCCCAAAAGCACTGACCATGCATGTGGAGACACATGTGCTGAAACCGGTCCCAATAATTGAGACCATTGAAGATTACCGAGCAACAAGAAACAGAAATGGTTCGGTCGGTCAACAAAAGGTAACCACCGTTAGGTTGGTCACGGAACTCACGCCCAAAAGATAAGGCGCAACACGAGTGGTTCATGTCCGGCGATGTAGTGACGGCCGCGAATCTGGGCGAGGTCGCGGACACCGCCAACGTGATCGGCGACGAGCAAACATGCGGCAAGTGGCAGCAGCCAAACACCAGCGAGGCGGCCAGACACCAGCAAAGAAGGCTCCGACGGCTTATAGATCAGAAGGCGACGGCGAAAGAGCAGCAACCTCATGAGACCAGCCGTGGCGACAACTCCGGCAGTATGTAGATTGAAAGGCAGTGGCGGAAGAGCAGCAGCCTCATTGGTAAGGGCAGAGGCCGTGGCGGGCAGCCCGACTCCAGACGACGAAGGGGCTGCAGTGACGACCACCGGTTGAACTCCATCGGTTTGTGGACTGGGAGGCGGTGGTGATGAAGAGTGGCTGGAGAAAAGGCGGGTGACGAGCGCGATGGAAAAGCTAGGCAACAGCTGGAATACGAACCAGTTGCGGCTGAGGAAAGCAAACCCTAGGTTTGCTCTGATACCATATTATGAATAGCGCTTCTATTCATCATGAGGCCAATGATCCAATATATATACATATATAGGTATGGCATATATGCAGGAAACTCCTCACACAACAGGGTAAATACACAGCTATATAATACATATCTAACAATTGTCATCCTTAGGCTTGTGAACTGGCTTGAGAGTAGCTGTCAACATTCATCTCCAAGTATCAATAGAGATCAAAATTTGTCCAAATATTTTCCTCTTGTGCACAAGTGATGAAATCTTGATTTAGCTTGGTTTTTTATGCTTCTCCTTCTCTTGATCTTGCTTTGTGCCAGGGATGTACAAATCATGAAGATGTCTCTTGAAGACCATATCTCATCCATCTAGGCACTTGTTATTTGCAAGTTCCTATGTTTGCCCGATTTTGGCTCAAGAGAGGGTGTTTTGGGGGTATTGATCTTATGGGCATTTTGGCTTGAGTTTGTGCTGTGATATAACTTGCTATAATATGTGAGAATCCATCCAAGATCATGTAGATTATCAAGGATTCACAAGTAAGAATAGATCATGATTTCTTTCTTTTGCCCAGTTTTGGTGTAACCTTCATTCAAACGGAAGAAAGCCAGAAGTTTGGCAAGGATTTTCTTGATTGTTGATTAGAATAAGTTTCTAATATCCTAGAGAAGGTGCATACAAAACTTTAAGTAATTTGGAGCCTTAGTTTGAGAGTTGGGTCAATTTGTGGTTTTAACCCAGTTTGGTGCAGCAGTGCTTGAAGAGCCAAAAGATCCTAACCTTATGTTATTTCATGATCCTTGGTTGGGATAGGTTTGCAAGGTCATGATCTAACCTTGGTTCAAGTTTTAATCCATTTGAAGTGGTGGATCAAAAGTTACACCATTTCTTGGATTTGAAATAGTGCTAAAAATATGTTCTATTCTTGAGAAGAGCCCTCTAGTTGGATGTCAGACTGCTAGAACCTGTTGAGGCTCATTTGGCTTGGATTTTCTTGGATATTTCCTAGTGGGTGATTGCTCTATGATCTTCATAGCTTCTAACAATTATTGGAGTGAAGAGCTTTTCTTTCTCTTTTGCGGAAGAGATTTGTAAAAGCTTTTAATCGTGTTGGCTCCTATTCACCGCCCTCTAGTCACCATTCTCAGTTCTACAAGTGGTATCAGAGCAAGGTTTGCTCTTTGAGTGATCTTAACCGATCATGAGCATGACGGCTAGTGTGAAGTCTTGTGAGTCTTTTGATTCATCTTCTTGTGACTCTTCGGACAATGACACAGAGAAGCCCGTGTTTTCTTTAATTGATTTGGCGAAGAGGATGGGAATTGATTGTGTTGTGTGTTGCACGGCTGGCCATTTCTTTTGTTCTTGTCCTAGTGATAAGGGTGAGAAGCCTTTGGAGCCTCAGGAGAAGGAACCCGATGGCAGTTGCGGAATGCCATGGAGGATGATCACGAGTTCTCCGAGGATGATTTTCGACTCAAGCTAAGCAAGATGAACAAGGAGAAACTCATTGATGACCTTGTTTCTCTAGATTCAAGGGTTTATGTTCTTAATAAATTTGTGCGTATTCTAGAGATGGAGAAGAGTAAATTGTATGGTTTAATTGCTAGGTTGATCTCTCCTTTGCCTTGTGAGTCATTGTCGGATCCCAGAACAACTCCGGAACCCTATGTGTAAATCGTACTATCCCAGAAAAAATTAGTGCACACAGGATTAATAGGGATACATATCATGCATAACAATCAAACTTTATTATAAAGCAAGTGTATAGGTCCTACTCTGGATCCTTTGGTAACTATTCAAAATATGTAACGTGTGTATGATATTCTTAACAACCTAGATCCTACTCTGGCAGACACCTCGGGATATGCTCAAGTTGTAGGTTCGATATCGGAGAACCTCTAGCAAACCATGCGGTGCATAAAGATGTACTAGGAGCAAAGACAATCTTAGAGCCAAACATTGACTTCATCTGTGCATTCCTCACATAACAGAAGCCAACATGGTTGAGTTGACAATAATCCATTAGCAAGCACATGACCCACTCAAAGGTTTCAACAAGGAAACAATGAAGCAACTCCACCCCCTCATCACAGAAGACAAAATCGGGGATACAATCCAAATGATCTAATCATCACCTGAACCAAGTGTCTGGTCGAAGACACTATTTGAGTGTCCATGATTGGATTGGATCACCAGCCCCCCACTACGACTATCGGAGGAATAGGTCTACAACAGATTATAATCTGACCCCTTTCCAAAGAAGGCACAACAGCCTAATCATAGGTTGTTGGGCTTTCTTGGTAGGCTTTCAAGCAGTGCGTTGGCCGGAAAGATTTCGACCAGCAAATCTTAAGAAATTCGATCAAAAACAAAATCCATTGGAATTCTTACAAATTTACACAACTGAAATCTTGGCCATGACATGCGACGACAATGTGATAGCAAATTATTTGCAACCAGTTCTCGAGGTTTCTGGCCGGTCATGGTTACTCAACCAACCAGTAGGATCGATCTACACTTGGGAACAAGTGTGCATCGAATCTGACAAGAACCCAAGTAAACCTTGTGGCAATATATCAAAAGGTTCAGTCAAGCTTGTAACGTGGCAGATTCTTCTGTTATTTAGTCATTCAAGACTAGATTAAGGAATAGGCGGTTTATGGAGGACATCGCAATGAATCTTCCACGGACAATCATTGATCTATTCGATATGGCCGATAAGTATGTTGCCCCTAGCGAAGTAGTTAAGTGGAATAAGGCCATCGATCAAATAAACAAGATTCCTCAGCCAGGCTTAGAAAAGAAGGAAAAGAAGGTCAAGAAATCATAGGATGGTAAGAAGAACTACAAGCCTAATGCCAAAGAAGTCCCTGCGATCTCGGAGAAATACTTCAAAAGCAAAAAGGATTATTCTAGTCAGAACAAAGGAAAAGCATCTATCGACAAATCCAAGAAAAGCAAAAGATGGTGTCCACTCCACCAAATGGAAAGGCACAATCTCTGTAACTGTCGTGCTTGGCAAAAGAAGCTTGCTGATTACTACTCAAGTAAGGGTCCTCTCCCTTCTATACAGGCGGCCAGAGAATCAAGCACCAAAAAGGATAAGGATGGAAACAAAGAAATAGAGTATTAGGAGCTAGATCTTATTGTTGATGTAATCATTGGCAGATCATTCTCCTACGAGTGCAGACGACACAGAAGATTGTAGAATGTGAGGTGAACCTCACCAATGCTGCAGTCACCGTCAAGCCATCTAGATGGTCGGAAACAACCATCTACTTTGGTCGAGAAGACTATCCCATTCCTTCAACTCGACTAGGTAGGTTCCCTATAATTGTAGAACCTACTAAAAATAACTATAAAGTTAATCGAATTCTAGTTGATAGAAGTAGTTCTTTTAGCATTTTATTTAGGGGCTATTGAAGAAATGCATGTTCCCAAGTCAAAAAAATAAAGCCTGTTAAGTATGCCTTTCATGTCATAGTTTTAGGATCGTTGGCCAAACCAATCATGCAATTGTCCCTACTGGTTACGTTCGGAAATCCTGATAATTTCCGAACGGAAAGGATCTCATTCGATGTAGTAGATTTTGAAACTTTATACAATGGGATACTAGGTCGACTAGCTTTAGCCAACTTTCGAGTAGCAACGCATTATGTTTTCCAAAGTCTCAAAATGCTAGGGCCAAAAGGGGTCATAATGGTTCGAGGGGACGGAAAAATGGCTTATGCCTGTAATTATAAGTCTCTCAAACTAATCGATGAATTACCGATCAGGAATGCTAACTCACCTTCACGGCACGTAAAACATTCAAGGCCAAAGGTGGCTCCAAAAAACTCCGGCCAAGTCAAGGAGCTACCTCTCGACAAGGAAAGGACTTTGGGAACTATCAAAGTCAAGATAGGACTCAATCCTAAATAGGAGGAGTCGCTTGTCTTGTTCCTCCGAGCGAACTCAGATATGTTCACGTGGCAAGCATACGACATGCCCGGTGTTTCCAGGGAGGTGATCGAGTATAGACTAGCACTCTGGCCTGACAAAACACTGGTCAAGTAAAGATTGCGGTGTTTTGTACCTGATCAGAAGGAGGCATTCTGTAGGATTAAAGATAATCGACTAGAAGGGGTGAATAGGTTCTACAAATTTTCGCTCTAAGTCTACCAATTATAACAAGGATCATTAAATGAACCTAGCACAAGTCAAGAACGAATTTTCTAAGTTTTCTATAGCACCACAAGCTATGTCTCTACCAAGTACAATTCTAGCTATACAGGATATATCAATTGAATAGCTAGAAAATTAAATACAGAAGAGTAAAGACAAGAAATAACCACAATAGAGACACACGATATTTTCCCTTGGTATCGAAGACTTGCCAGTCCTCACTAGTCCACTTGAGGTAAGTCCAAACGACTTGGACCGACTTCACAAATTAAACCTAACGACCTCAAATCTACTAGGGTTGCTCTTCTTCCACTCCAGAGATGGTAAGCACCACACCACTCATAATCGGCGTTAGACCTCTTCACAATCTTCTTGAAGAGATCACCATGCAAACTCCTCCCAAGCCGTTTAGGTGTCGGCAAACACCATGAATAATAAATCACAGTGTTTGCTTGAGGAGAAACAAGTTCCAAAATGATAAACAAATGATGCAATACACTTCAATGCTCTCAACTACTCAAAAGTGTGAAATATGAGCAAATGAGAAAAGGAGAGTGCACACAAGGCTCTAGTGTATTCAGTGAGGTCCAAGATTCATGCCCTTGTGCCGGTAAGGGGGTATTTATAGCCCTCAACCACACAATTGACTGTTTAGGAACAACTCCTAGAAAATTCAGTAGGTGCGGTCCTACTGCCATGTATGGCCGGTACTACTGCACCTACTATTCAATGGCTATTTTGTATGCATTTAATGTGTCTGAACTGGCCGTTGAACCTCGGGTGTGGTACTACCTCCAACTAGGATTGGTATTACCACACGGCGGTAGTACCGCATGCTAAGATTGGTACTACCGATTTCCAGAGCTTCACAATTTCTCCAAAAACATGCTATCTGGAAAAATGCACCGTAGAAAAATTTGGTACTACCACCGGCTGGTAGTACTGCTCCATAATGGCGGTATTACCGTCGGCCGGTAGTACCGCATCATCACAGTGGTATTACCGATTTTTCTAATGGTTAAATAAAACCAAATTCAAGATGCATGAACGATTTTGTTCATCAAGATATCACAAGTAAATTCCTCAAGCTACTAGGCATGACGCTCCTTTATAGTACGGCGTCTAACCTACAAATTCGGTCTTTTGGTTAAACACCGAGACCGACAAAATTAAAAGGGATTCTAAAGCTAAATTTTGTCATTTCTTGAGCCATGTCAATTCTTCATTATCTTTGCATGCCATTGTTGTGTTGTCATCAATAATCCGAGACTAAACCTTTTAACACATCTTAGCACACTTTGGTCCCAAACATAATATTGTCATTAATTACCAAAACTAATTTTTAGAGGCCTAGATATTTTTAATCTCCCCCTTTTTGGTAATTGATGACAACCAAAACAATGCGAAGGAAATTTAGAGATTTTTGAAAATACCCCAAGTCTTGAAACAAGTTGTATTTTCTTCTTTTGACTTTTGAATGCAAATTACTCTTGAGAGAAGTTCAAAAGGATATGAAGAATTAGTTGCATTTAGGAGTCGATCAACAAATAGAGAAAGCTCCCCCTAAATATGTGCATTTGAGATTTGAAGTAGTTTCCATGCACAACAGCACAAGTTTAGATTTTGGAAATTTTTTGCGGAGTTTCCTCTATTTGTTGAAATTCAAGGAAATATTTCAAATATGATAGGCATGAGTGCATAGACATGGTGAGCATGATGAACACGATTAACATGACCATAACATTAAAGGAACAAGTTCATAAGCATAAAGGTTCTAGCTATTACAAACTCATGCAAACATCTATAGTTCAAATGACAAATACTTCATAACAAGTTCTTCTCAAATAACTTGATAATATATAGATAGATAAATAACTACTCCTTTCAAGTACCAAAAGGAGCTACTCCTGAGAAGAGGGATCATGACGGCAACGGCGTTGATAGTGAATGAGAGAATGAGGCGTTGCTAAGGAGAGACGCTCAAGCGTGCTCACTTGCTGAGTCAAAAGGCGGCTAGCTAATTGTTGGTCTCAACTTTGTTGTCTCGAATTTGCAAGACAACATCGAAGATTTGGGACAAGGAGACTGGATCATCTGCAGGTGGAGCGTCCTTGTGCCCTTGCTCATGTTCTTCTTGAGCATGCGGAAGGGCAGCCGGGGGTACTAGAGCGGCTTCCCTAGGCTTGTAGGGCTTGTGAGGTGCCGGCTTTGCTCTTCAGTAGTGCATTTTTCTCATGATAAGGGCCATGATATATGGAGTAAAAGAAATCCTTTTGACCATATCATTCTTGGAGAGGTGATCTCCCTGATGATGAGGTCAACCACATCAACCCTACGTCCATTCATGATGCAGTCAATGATGTTCCAAGCATGACCTTTGTGTTCATACAACTGAGCAAAGACATGCTGTTGGAGCTTTGTGTGGAAGTGAGGATCTAAAGATGTCCATGCTTTGGTGAACTGGTTTGGATCGCGGAGTATAGCATACTCCTCACTAGTGATCAATCTTAGGTTCACAGTCTGCTCTGCAGCTTCCTCCATTTCCTCATCCTCTTCCTCATCACTCTATTCGTATTCTTCTTCTTCATCTGACTCTGTTGCACTTTCTTCATTTTCATCTCTAGTGACTTGTGCCTTGTCTTTAGTCCTCAGCTTGGAGGAAGGAGTCGGTCTCCGAGTCACTGTCCTCCCTTGAGGGTGCACGAACAGAGGCTGCCTTACGAGGAGCGACCTTTCGTTGCAAAGGTCTGGCTTGAGATCGAAAGGGGTCAGATCGATCCGCTTGTTCACCTTCGGATGCTGGGTTCTTGCCAACAGAGGTTTTGGTCCTTGGCATCTTGAAAAGGAATTAAGATAATTAGGACAGGAAGATTGGATTTGAATTAACGTGCAAAATTAGTTGACAAACTTTTAGCGAAATCGGTAGTACCGCTATCTTCCATCGGTACTACTGGTCTGCGATAGTACCGCTCGGGAGGGGCGGTATTACTGCATCTGCCGAAAGTTTTAGAGCAATATCCAAATTTTGATTTTAAGTGCTTGGCATGGATCAATCCAAGGTAAGAGGTAGACAATAAAAATTCAATAATCACATGAGCATAAGCAAATAATTTTGAGTATGAATAAGAATGTACATAGAATTGCAGTGAGCAAAACTTGAACACTACACGTTAGAGAGATCAATCAAGCTCTCTCTCTCTCTCTCTATATATATATATATATCCATGGCAGACACTGAAGCAAATGAGCAACAAAACACAACATGTTAAGCACACAATCAAGGACAACATGCAAATAAATGCTATGGCAAAACTTATCTATCCATAATTAGTGATACCACTTGTATTACCAACACTATATAAGCATAAAACATGTCAATAAACAAAACATGTCTAAATTATGCTAACATGAATCAAAAGTAGGATATGGTAACATGGATATCTAATGAATACATGGATATCTAGAGCAAGATATCACAAAAACATGATAGTGAATATATCAAGATAACATATGTTCACAATGACAAAGCCAAGCTCACACATACATAAAAATCATAATCAAAATTCTAGTTTATGAACATGTAAGCATGAGCAAGCACAACATGACATAGGATAAATTGAGAATAACACATGATAATGCCAAGAAGCTAAAGCTCACAATTCACAAATAATATATCACACTACCATGTAAATAGAAATCATGACATGGGAAAATGCAAATACATAGTTTGCTGACATCAAGCAAGTATATGAATATATAGAGCAATATACTAGCAAAAGCATGATACATAATGTCTCAGAAATAATACATGCTCGAAATAATCAAACTCATATATCCACAAATCATAAACAATTAGTTAGTATATGGATATATAAGCAAAATACATAAAACATCATGATAAGAAAGTAACATGAGAAATACATGCCAATATGCTACACAAGAGCATATGGATAAGCAAAACATGCCAATTATGATCAAACATGAATATAAGAGCATGAAGGTATAAAATAGCTCACAAAGTAGGTGGAAATACCAAACATGAAAGCACTTGCCTCTTGGAGGCCATCAAAGGGAACAGAGAACCATCAAATGTTCCAATCATGCAATAAAAGAAAAGACCGGAGCCCATCAATCCATGTTCTCTATCCCACGTCCTCGGTACGTACACATGGGAAGAACAATCTACCCAAGTCTTGAATCTCAAAGGGTTAGTAAACAAATATTTGAGAACCCAATCTTGGACACCACCACTAGAAGCTTGTAGGTTAGCATGATGCAATGGATGGTTCATGCAAGAAAATCCATTCTTAGAGGCACGCTGCGAGTGGATAACTCGATGAGGAGAACAAGTGCTATCTCTAGAAAAGCAGTGAATGCCTTACTTGAAAGAGCCAAGATGACTACCAACAAGAGCACCAAAAGAACTTACAAATCCTCCTAGCCATGTGTGCACACCTCGATGGGAAAGACGAGGTCCACCACTTGAGAAACGACGGAAATCTTTTCTTAGGACAGCATGTGGACTAAAACCAAAATCATAGAAACCAAGTCCACGACGTCGTCCAACACCACTAGAAAAGATGTCAAATAAGCCATCAACAAAGCAAGCCTTTATGTTGGCTCATTAGACATAAAAGCATTGGTTTGATATAAGCATAAGTCTACATGATATCTATCCTGCCCACAAAATAAGCAATAGTGCAAAGATCTACTAGGAGATAGTCCGAGAGGACGAAGCACCATTCTTTCTTAAAGGAGAAATCCCTTGGGGACGAGCATGAAGACCTCGTGTCGGCACTAGGTCCACATATGCCATGAGGTGGGCCATATGTGTTTCTGAAAGCTTGACGACGGACTTGACTCTCATGTTTGACATGGTGAAAGCAAACTCAACAATGTATTTATCTTTCTTATAAAAGGTGCAATGATACTTCTCATTGAAAGATGTAGTATAATGTGAGCCAACACATGAATAACATGGCATAGAAGCATTTGATTTCAACTGTCGGACCCCAGGTGTTGAATATTCGTAATCCTCGTGTGTACCACTAGTCCCATAATCAATTGCTAGTATATACATCCACAACATTGAAAATCACATCCATACACATTGTATTCATACAACTTACAACAATAGGTCATACATATGTGATTGATTTTATATATATACATATATATATATATATATATATATATATATATATATATATATATATATATATATATATATATATGAAGCATTTTTTCTACACCCAGGTGTAATTACACCCTATACTGTATCTCACAACGTAGAGAGTATCTCGCGTAACGGAGAGTATGTACGTATAGTATATGAGTATTTAAGATTATCTAGGTGGTATGAACAATTTTTTAGAGGTGGTATGTATATTTTTTAGACATGCTCATTTTTATGTGCGTATATGAAGGTATTTATAAAATACACTAAAAATTATGGACTCCCTTTCAATTTTTTCATGTGGTTCACATTAGAGTATCGTATATTTAGTATATGAGTATACCTAAAGTGATAAAGGAGTATTTCAAGTTTGTTTAAGTGGTATATTAGATGTAAGTGTAATTACACCCGGGTGTAAAAATTATTTTTCCTATATATATATATATATATATATATATATATATATATATAAAGTTTACAGCAAAAGGCTGACTGACCAAATAAATATAAGTACCAACTGAGTGCAAGGCAAGGCATCATAATTATACTAAAAGCATCCAGCGGTATGCCATCTTGTTCCCACAAGCAATCAACAAGGATTAGGCCCTACAATGACCCGTCTTCGTACCTTCCGGTACCGGGCATAAAGTAAGCATCGTCATGGAATATTTATTCTTCATTCTCTAAGCAACAATTTCAGTAAGATTGAGTACATTGTGTACTTAGCAAGACTTGTAGTGTATCACAACATATTATATAAATGCAAGGCCAAACAAAGGATGCGACTCTATGCTATAAGTTATTTTCAGCATGAAATAAGTTTTCATTTGTAATATCATAGGTAATAATTTGCAATTGAAATTTAAAGAGCAATTGCTGTGTAAAGAAATAACAAGTATATAACTTAAATAAGAGTAAATTAATAAATTTCAGCCATAGACACAACACATACATCTCAACATACCATCTCATCATTTCCAACAAAACCGTTTTGTCAAAATAAAAACTAGACCCTATGTAGCTGCACCAAGCATGCTCATGACCATGAGCATGGCTATTTAAATAGTTTTACGCTCTCGAGAAGCTGTACTATTTTACCCATATGAGATAATCAACTATAATGTCAGCCAAGGCACACTTTCTTAGGTGTGCAATGAAGTGATTATCATATAGCCTTTACATCATCTAGACCTAACCATGCACCAGCCCGGTGAATGACAAACCCTCACTTAGGCGTGTCCATCCTCCAAGTGAGACACCTACTATTGTATTGGTAATCTTTGGTCCTAATGCCTTGTTGAAAGGAGCCCCTACAAGTAAACATTCCTGGAATGCCCTTACTATGGCCTACCAAAATGTAAGGCTAGTCCTAGATAACTTAGTTAGCTAAAGTCAGAGCCCAAAATAGCACATGTGGTTGTATAGTTAGACTTAGATGTGTGACAACAGAGTTTGGTCCTTAATCGACCCGAGTGAGAATCTCCTCCTATCTACATGCAAGATCACTCTCACATTTTTTAGTTTATAATATAACTCGCTTGCGTCAAAACTAGGTTTTTCATTTTATTTTCTACCAAACTAACAGAGGTTACCCCTATAGTCCAACCCTTTAAAATTTTCTACCAAACTAACAGAGGTTACCCCTATAGTCCAACCCTTTAAAATTTCCAATTTCCACTCACAAGTTTTTCTAAACATCCAAACTTAGTGAGAGCTAGAGCATGGCTAAGTATCTAGACGATATACGTAAATGTAATATACCCAAATTGACATTAGTTAATATACCCAAATTGACATTAGTTACTATCTAAACCATGTTCTAAAGGTTTCAACAATAAGGATATCAATATCACAAGGAGGATCAGTGCATACAATAGGAATTAACTACCGTTACACACAAGTATAGCGATTTTAGACAAACATACATGCATGCACAATATTCTATGCAAAAAATACACAATAGCTGAAATAATAGGATCAACATGGTCAATGAGAGTGCTTGCCTTGCTCTGGTTGCTTAGAGAGTTGCTTAGGATCGTTCTCGTAGTTTTCCAGCATGATGGTATCTAATTGGTAAAACCAAATGAGCACAAATAAGATCCAAATAAATTCAAATAGAGATCAAATTCAAATATTTTTACATATTCTGATAGAGCATGATTTTAGAGAAATTTAGAGACAAAAACACTAAATTTGGAGTTCATACGCAAAAGTTATGATCATTTGAATTTAGCTCCGTTTATAAAATCCTGAAAAAGAAAAGATGATGTAGAAGGCACATTTACACTAGAGTATGCTTTCCTACCAAGAAAACGAACTTCCTTTGAACTAGAAGCGGCTTCTCCCATTTTAACTATTTTCATAATTTTCTTTTTATCACAAGTGGGCCCTGCATGTCAGTCTCACATATTTGAAATCGCATTTTAATTATAAAAGCAGTAAATGGGACCCCAATGTCATAGACTCATTAGCTTTTCTAATTACTTAATTAAATTTTTAATCGGTTTTTATCTCTGATTTAACCCAACCGATGAGTGGGCCCTACTGGTCAGAGAAAGAGAGTGAGCAAGGTAGTAAGCAATGGCTACTCTGGTGACCTCATTGGCGGCGAGGGAGACAACGGCGTCGTCTAGGGATGGGCAAAATGGAATGGTGGTTACATGGAGAAGCTATGGGAGGTGGAAGCGATGCCAGGGGAGCTCTGGTACGACGGCGAGGAGCGGCAGTGGCTGGTCAGGGTTGCAAAGGCTTCCACAATAGGGGACTCGTGCTCACGCTAAGGCTTAGTGTGCTGGGCTCAGGTGCCATCGCAAAGCTATAGAGGCTAGCACATAGACCAATGGTCACCAGAGGCGTTAGCGGCGAGGTTTCCCATGATGTTGCCATGGTCGGCGATAGCAACGACCAAGAAAGCTATGGCCATTGGCCAAATCTACCATCATGTGAGCACCAGGGGGTCTGTAGGAGGCTCACCGAGGGTTCGCTCGAGGATAAGGTGGTTGGTGACGGCTCATCGGTAGTGAGCAGCGGCGGTAGTGAGGAGGCTTTCGGCGCTGGCAATCCTTGGTGAAGGAGAAGCTACCGGGAGTCACGCATTAGCTTCCTAGTATGGGAGAGATGGTGTGAGATCAAGGGATTGAGCTGGGGCTCACCGGAGAAGCATGAATCATCGAAAATGGCGGTGGCAGACGCAAAAGCGAAGGAAGCTTGGCCTCGGTGCTTCACTTGTTTCAGAGCAATTAGATGATAATGAGGCTTCAGGGGAGTGTATCAGAGGGGAAAGGAACTCACCAAAACAGCGAGTTTGTGGTGGTGCAGGGGAGTGAGCTCATCGGTCTTGGAGAAGACAACGCAGTTTCAACTCTCCAAGGCTCTGACTACGATTGAAAGGGAAAGGAAGTATCTGAGAGGTGCATAGATAGCTTAGAGAGGGAAGGTCGTGGTCGGGGAAGCTCACCAATGATAATGGCTGCTCGGAACAAGCTCACTGGTGTCGAGAATGATGCGCTCATTCTCGGCGATTCAGAGAGCTAGAGGCTCATAGAATGCACGGAAATGAATGAGTGGGAGAGCTGAGGAGAAATTGGTGCAGTGTGGAACTTAAATATTGAGGAGAAGGTTGCGGGTGGATGTGTTCATCTTATGTAGCCATGAAGAGAAAACGCGAGCACGTGCGCATCTCTGCCATGTGAATAAAGGGAAGGCAACAAGGCGTAATTGAGAGCACAACATGATGGGACAAGACGCGATTGGAATGGGCAGCGCAGTGCGGAGCTGTGCGCGATGAACAGTGCGCATGTGTTCGGGCACGCTAGATGCTAGGAGGTGGTGCACTAGGCTTTGCAACATGGCCTTGAGGTCCACTAGGTAGTGGCAGGGAGCGAGGCGGAGGCAACGAGGCACTTTGTGCATGCGCCCACGTTGGCGAGTTGGGCGATCGGGACGTGGAAGAAGGCTTCTGAAGCGCTGGCCCAGAGTGTCAGTGGGAGGGAGAGAGGGAGTGAATGGGCATGGAGCAGGCCAGTGCTATGTGCGAGAGAGATGGGTCGAGCCATTTTGACCCAAAAGAAATCAGGAAAGTTATTTTATTTTTGAATTTCTATTTTACTCCGAGACTTTGCGGAATTTTTATGTATTGTAAATGAAATCCAAAAATTATGAAAATTTTTGGAACCTCTTGACATAGTGTAGATTCTTGTGAAATTTTCCCAGGATTCTATCTATTTTAGATTTCACTCAGGAATTCTTTTAAGGACCTTGTTTTATTCACAATGCACTATTTTAATTTGCGAAATTTCGGAAACATGCTAAGAAATACTCCAACATTTATTTCCAGTACAATGAACTTATATTTGCATTTTTGGGATTTACATTAGTGAAGTTTCAAGTATGGTTTTCACTATAATTTTCCTACGGCACTTTCTGGTTCATCTTTTCATATTCAAAATTTTAATTCAATTTGGATTTCATCAATTGTATATTCTTTTCCCAAGTTAGTGTTCACAAATTATCTTCCAGAAAACTTTAGTCAAAAGCTAGGAAAACTAAATGTCTACAAAATACAAGCAAAATGTTTTAAATTTTACACATTTTCTAACATCTTGAATTTTAGGATGTTACAAGTCTACCCCCTTAAAAACAATGTCGACCCCGAAGATTTAGTGGGCTTGGTAAAGAAATTCGGAAATTTGGTCCTAAGGCGGTCTTCCCGCTCGCATGTGGCTTCATCTTAGGTGTGGTTACTCCACTAGACATTTAGCATCTTGATGGCATGTTGTGAGTGTATCGCTCGGCTTCCTCCAAAATGTGAATCAAGTGCTCTGGTAAGAAAGATCAGGTTGCAAATCGATGTTCTCTAGTTGAGTGAGCTCACTCGGAGTGTGGAGACACTTTTTGAGATGAGAAATGTGGAAGACATCACGCACATCTGAAAGTTGATGTGGCAACTCCAATTGGTATGCCACTTTGCCTTTCTTTGCATTGATTCAGTACGGTCCGATGTATCGAGGTACCAATTTTCTATGGAATTGAAAACGGCGGATGCTACACAACGATGAGACCTTGAGATAAACACAATCATTTATCTCGAAGCTCAGCTTGCGGCGGGGATGGTCGGCATAGTTCTTTTGGCAAGATTGTGCTTCCTTCAACCGTCTCCTTATTGCATCAACGTGCTCTTAAGCTTCTTGGATAATAGCCTCGCCCAGTGGACTAGAAAAGCGGTGTTCTATACTTTCTCCCATAAAGTACTTCACATGGAGACATCTGAAGTCTTGATTGGAAGCTATTGTTGTAAGATAATTCGGCGAACGCCAAGCATTTCTCCCATTTCGTGCTATAGGGCAGCACATATCCTCCAAAATCTGATTTGGCCTCCTGTTTGTGGGTGTAACGCTGTGTTAAAGAATAGCTAGGTTCCCAAAAGCTCATGCAAGCTTTTCCCAAAATCGTGAAGTAAATTGAGGACCTTGATCGGCAGTTATCGTCTTTGACACACTGTGTAGACGAATGATATTGTTCATGCAAAGCTCAGCGAGCTTAGCTCCATGATAAGTGGTGTTAACAGGGATGAAATGAACCACTTTGGTCAAAGCGGTCGACAATAACCCATATCAAGTCGTGCCCATTTTGGGATTTTAGCAATCCGATAATGAAATCCATGCCGATGTCATCCTATTTCTACTTGGAAACTTTCAAAGGTTGGAGCAATTTTGCTGGTCGTTGCTGCTCCTCTTTGATTCATTGGCATACATCGCAAATGGCAACATGTGCGGCAATGTCCCGCTTCACACCGGGCCACCAAAATCATCCCTAGAGATCTTGATACATCTTTGTACTCTGGGGATGAATGGAGAGCGGTAAATCATGGGCTTCTCTGAGGATTAGCTCCTTGATTTCTTGATTATTCAGGACATACAACTACTATCCATACATAACCATTCCACCTGCATTTTCAGTGAACTTTGATTTTCCACCGTTTTGCAAATCATGCTTGATTTCGGTGATTGCTTGATCTTCGACTTGAGCGGCTTTTATCTGAGATTCGAGGGGGCTTTGCAGTGATAGGGCAGCAAAGAAAGCCTCCTCAACCACTTCTAGGTTGAGCCTCCAAAACTATGCATGCAACGCAGGTTGACTCGCTTCAATTGATACATCAATGCAATGAAGCTTCCGGCAGAGAGCATCAGCCACAATGTTGGCTTTACCGGGGGTGGTAATGGATGCTAAGATCATAGTTTTTGATTAATTCAAGCCACCTTCTCTGCCTTGGGTTTAGATCTGGTTGCATGAAGAAATACTTCAAGCTTTTGTGATCGGTGTAAATTTCACACCGATTAACGATGAGGTAATGTCTCCAGATCATAAGAGCATGAACCACGGCTGCCAATTCCATGTCATGAGTCAGATACTTGCCTTATGGGTTGCAATTGATGTGAGGCATAGGCTACAACTTTGCCCTCTTGCATCAACACACAACCGAGGCCATGACGATATGCATCGCAATACACAACAAACCTTGTGTATGTTGGGCAATACGAGCACTGAGGCTATTGTGAGCCTCTTCTTTAATTCTTGGATGCTCTCCTCACATGTCGCTGACCACTCAAACTTCTCCTTTTTAAGAAGTTGGATCATCGATCTTGCAATTTTGGAGAAGTTCTCGATGAATTGGCAGTAATAACCGGCTAGACCAAGAAAACCCCAGACTTCAAGAATGGTGCGGGGCTGACCCCTAGCTAGTACGTCACGTACTTGCTGAATTTTGCATATAGTTGATGTTCCTGAAGTTTCTCGAGCACCATACGCAAATGTTGCTCATGCTTCTCTGCATTCTTAGAATAGATAAGAATATCATCAATAAAAACCCCCATAAACTTATGCAAATACTCCATAAAAATCTTATAAGATTCATGAAACTAGCAGGAGCATTGATGAGTCCGAATGACATCATGGTGTATTCATACAAACTGTAATGAGTGCTGAATGCAGTCTTTGGAATGTCCTCCCACTTGATCTTGAGTTGAAAATAATCTAGTCTCAGATCAATCTTAGAGAAGACACATGCACCGTTCATTTGATCATATAAATCAGCAATCCGAGGGAGATGATATTTGTTCTTGACGGTGACTTCATTTAAGGACCGATAGTCAATAAACATTCTTAGACTATCGTCTTTCTTCACGAATAGCACTGGCCTTCCCCACGGTGATGAGCTAGGATGAATAAATCATTTGTCCAGTTGCTCATTGAGTTGTTGCTTCAATTCAACCAACTCATCTAAGGACATGCGACACGGTCGCTTGGTAATAGGTGTTGTCTCGGGCAGCAAATCGATGACGAATTCCATGTCACGGTCCAGTAGTATTCCTGGCAATTCATTGAGAAACACGTCGGGATATTCGCACATCATGGGCACTTGACCAAGCTCCAGAACTAAGATGGAGTTGAGAGTGGGCTGCCGCAAGGATACAACATGAGCGGAGGAGAAAACAACCTGCTCTCCATCGGAATTGACAAGAGAAATGGTCTGATTGGCACAATTGATATAACCTTTATCTTTGGACAGCCAACCATCTCGAGAGTTATATCTAAGCCAGGTATATCTATCATAATAAAGTTGGCTTCAAACTCCATGCCATTGACCATAATCCTGAACCCCAAATAACCATATCTTGCATTGATAATTGACCCGGGTGAATAAACTAGCAAGATGTTCTCTAGGAACAGAGTTTTTATTCTTTTTTGCATAGTGAATTTCTTGGATATAAATGAATGGGAAGCTCTAGAATCAAATAAGACCAATGTAGAAGGCTAAGGGCACAAGGAACGTACCCAGCACCACATCAGGTACTTCGTTGGCCTCCTCAGCGGTCATATGGTTAAGACAACCACGCCCAAAGCCTAGAGCCAGTGTAGGAGCTTACTGTCCTCCTTGACCTTATGTGAAGCCATGTATAGCTTCTATTCCTTACATGTCATCTAAAGTTAGTGTATCCACCTCATGTGAGGATTTAATTGACATGCATTGTTGTTCTAAATTAGATGCTTGTACTTCCTCTATGCTTTGCAATACTAACATTGTAGAGGAAAATAATGAGCTCAAGACCCAAGTCACAATATTAAAAAATGACTTGGAGAAGTGCTATAAAGGGAAGGCCTCTCTTGATGATATCTTGAGCAAGCAACAAAGCTTGAATGACAAGAGAGGTATTGGCTTCATCTCCAAGAAGGAGAATAGCAAGACAAGGCACAATGCAAGACATACGAAGAAATATGCCAAGTTCCTTGATTGCAATAGGAAGGGTTACTTCGCCTCTAAGTGCCCCAACAAGGTGGAAAACAAGAAAAATCAATCAATGAAGAGGCAAACCGGCAATGAGCAAGATAAAAAGATAAGAAGGGGTAACAAATGCCAAACTTGCTACAATTGCCGGGAGAAAGAACATTTTAGTAAGGATTGTCCCAAAGGTATCACTCCTAAGCCATCTCTTGTAAATGAACATTTTTTGCTTAGGAAAGATAAATATGGCAATGTGTTTGCTAAAAATGTTAGTTCACAAAATTTTAATGTTAGGGCCATTTGGGTGCCCAAATCTATTGTGACTAACATTTATGGACCCAACCAAGTTTTGGGTACCAAAATGCGCTTAAAAGCTTAATAGGTACTTAGAGAGGCATTGGAGGCTTGGTTTATTCATGAAGAGGTGAATTCCACCATATGCAAAATGGGATTCAAGTTTGAGGATAATTATTCCATATCAAGAACCAATGCTATCTCGGTAACAAGTATCTACAGTTGAAATATTTAGCCCTTGCCTTGTGTAGGTTGCATTACATAAAAATTATTTAAAAAGGGTGCTCTTTCTCTTGTTCTAAAAGTTCATTATTGTAATCATGAGCAAGATGTGTGGCACATTAAGGGGGAGTGCTAAATCATATTCATGTATATCACAACCCTAAGTGTGCCCAAATCAATTAAGTGTTAGTATTGATTTTGAAAAGGTAAGCCATTTAGCCAAAAGTCAAAAACTTTGAAATTATTAGTATATCTTTGAAAAACTAATTGAAAAATATATACAAATGCATTTTAAAGGTTTTCCAAAGGTTTTGGTTTTAGAAAAACTTATTTCAAGCAAAATTAAGTTTTCAACCCAAAACTATCAATTTAGTATATTGTTTTGGCTTTAAACTCAAAATTTGGCTAAAATCAATTCTAAAAGGAATTTGAAAATGAGTTCAATACCAAAAACCTAGAGTTGGCTATTTCAAACATTATTGGTATTCAAAAGTTTTCCAAAAGGCCAACCAATCAAAAGTTATTTGGATTTGAAATTCGTCCAAAATCTTGAGTTAACCTAAATGGTCACAATCTAGCACTTAAGTGAGTTTTACCGTTTGAGCTAAAACTATTGACATATATTAGCTCATAAGGGTATTTATAACTCATACATGAAACCAAATGCTTATTTTTGCAATCTTGAAGAAATTTATTGAAAATGAACTTGTTTTGGAAAATTGAAAGCTTAGTTTGCTAAAAACTATATTGAAAATAGTTTTAATCTTGGCATATAATTGGAAATGCTCCATAAGAGATTTATATTTCTTTGTGAAAAAACTTTGGAGCATGGTACAACACTATATCAAAGCACTCCTCAAAAATCCTAATCTCTCTCATGTTTCCAGAAAAATCGGAACTACCGGTGGTAACTACAGTACTTCCATTTTGCGGTACTACCGGAAGTCAAACTACGGTACTACTGCATTTTCTGGAAAATAGCTGATTTGTCTAAAATTTGTTGATTTCAATTCTCTCAGTCATTCATCTTGCTCCTCAAAGTCAAGATGATCCATTTTATCCTTGATTAGCTACCCTCAAATATTTATTGACTTCATTTGCCATTTAGCTCGCACCTTGATTCTTTAAAATGGCAATCTCTAAAAAAAGTGGTAGACTTTTAGTCATCTTGACATCGACGTGTACATCATTCCTATCTTTTCAAGCGACATCATCCATTTCCTTCAAGTGGTATCCCTTAGTTGAGAAAATTAAGTGGTATCCTTAATCTTCAAATTGATATCTTTTGGATTGATATCCTTCTCATCTTGACAAGCAAATCTCTCTTAACCAAGCTCTTCACATATATGATATCATTGATCTCCATATAATGCTATCTTACAAGTGTATCCACCTTTACAATTGGTGTATTCTCCAATGATATCATACTCCTTTTTCAAGTAATCTTTCAAGTGATCTATTTCTATAAGTGGTATCTTTATGCAAATGGTATCAAGTTTCTACAATTGGAATTAATTATACTAGTATGTTACAAGTGGTATCTTATGTCATCACAAGTGGTATAAAAGTCAAAGTGGTATATGGTTTTCATGGAAAAGACAAGATAACCACAAAAGGATAGAAGCACCTATTATGGATAAAATGTTTACAAGTGGTATCTATGATTTCTGGTGCTAGATGACATAAGGAGAGAAATAGAAGAAAAGGAAAATGGAGGAGAATCCTTTGTGTGTCAAAGGAAAAAGATAGAAGAACCAAGTGGATCCTTGGTGAAAGGGGGAGTTTAAAGGGAAGTTTTATTGTAAAAGTAAAAATATGGTATTTTGGGATTACATAAACAAAGGGGTAAAGTATTACTATTGGGAAATATATTTTGCCTACTTTGCCAAAATATTTCATGAACCTTGAGAGTGAATGTGTTTCATTCTTATTTGCTTAATTTGGTGTTCATGAAGTGAAAATCTAATAGTATGCAAGTCTAGCCCTTTTCAAAATGGCTCTTTGGTCAAAAGTCAATAATCTTGTTTAAAATGCCCAAATTTATGAAAAACTAAATACAAGTACTTAAATTGTATTTCAAATGTTTTCCAATGCTTCATGAGTAAAAATTTCTATTTTAGAAACAAAATAGCAAATTTGGCCTCAAAAGGATCATATATGATCTTGTTTTTGAATAAAAAGACATATTTCCTTAAATCAAAATCTATTGAGTTTTTGAAAACGTTTTCAACACCAAACTTGTAGAGTTGGTCATTTCAAATATTTCTCTAGTTCAAAGCTTTACAAAAGACCAACCGTTGAAAAGTTGTACTTATTTGAAATTCGCCGAAAAACTAATCTTGACCTAAAAGGTCATATTCTTGCATATAATGAGTTTAGCTATTTGAGCAAGATTTCTTTGTGTATTTTGTCTTGAAATAGTATTTATAACTCAAATGAAGATAACAAAGCAAAATACTCCATGGAAATCCAATTTGTTTAGATTTTAAGCTCTTGAAGCAAAATCAATTCATTCTCATGCATACAAAACGTATTTTGCCATATCTTTTGAAAGAAAATTCCTTTATCAAAAATTCTTTTTGGAAAATACTTTAATTAGTCTTAAGTTAAAATCTGGAAAGTTTCAAAAGATTTAGACTTCATTTAAAAGGATTTTGTATTTCTCCTCTCTTTTTAGAAAAATTTGGCAAAGAAAGCTCAAATTTGCATAACTTTTGAATGGAGACTCCTTTTTCAAAAATTCTTGTTGTAAAAGTTTCTTAGGAGTTCAAAGTTCATTTCTACAAAATTTCAAATCATTTCAACTTCACTTGAGAAAGTTGTGCACTTTTCTCATTTTGCAAAATGCTGAAAAATTCAGAAAAGGCATGACTTTGAGCAGATTTGTGATTTTTATATATTTTAGTGTGCTCATAATCTGAGGTAACTATAATTATGACTTTTGATCCTCAGATATTGGTCTATACTAACAAATTTTCTTAGATTTATTGGACCTTTGTAAGTCAATTTTGTAGCTAGATTTTGAAGCTCATTTGGAATGCGAAATCCTGAAAATCTGAAACTTCGCATTGGAGTGTGCTTCAAATGCTACAAGTGATATTAAATGCCAAAGGCCCTCAACAAGCTACTAAGAGTAAGATTATTTGAATATATTTCAAATATCTTCAGTTGATTTAATTGGTATCAAGATTTCGATTTACTTGTTGGCTAAAATGACAAATGGGGGAGAACATGAAATCTAGTATGATTGGATTAATTGCCAAAAGGGGAGAAATAAGCTATCTATTTTGTTACATCTTTTGATATCAAGCTCCATATGTTGAAAGCCTTCATTTTGGCAAAATTTGTTCATTTCCTTACTTTTTGATGATAAATGCCAAAAGGGGGAGAAATATTGAATAATAGCATTGTATAGCATTGTTATTGAAGGTATAATGCCAAAGGGGGAGAATAATGTAGAGTAACAGAGTAGCAATGTTAAAATTGCAAAATGGGAGAAATATGCTTCAAACTTGAATAATGCCAAAAGGGGATTTCATCAATAGTCCTTATTTTGCTATCATATGTTCATTTTCATCCAAATGCTATTATTGTTAATGGGTTTGTCATTCATCACCAAAAAGGGGGAGATTGTAAGTTCAAGCTCCATTATGTTGGTTTTGGTGATAATGACAAGTACTTTTGTGAGACTAATATGCTTGACTGATTATGATATGGTTTAGTCTCATTTGGATGAAAAGGTGAAATCAAAGAGGTATGCATTCAACACTTATATTCATTTATATCTTAGTGCATTCCTTAGATCCAAAATATAGATTAAACTTCACCAAAGTCTAAGATGAATATGTGCATATGCTTTTATTATATAGCCTTGTATGCACACATTTAGGGGGAGTTCACTCTGTGTTTTGTGATTTCATTAGTATTGATCCATATTTCCTTCTCCACATACATTGGGATCTCTACTTTGAAATATATCATTTGAGTATATAAAACTTGTGTAGTTCATATATACTCATATTGAATCATATTTCTTTATACTCAATTGTTTGTGTATGGGACTAATATGATTATCAAGTGTTTGATAGATTTAGTCCCGGATGTTGATTGACTATGGAGATACATGCAAAGATCGATAAGAAGATCAATATGGCTCGAGACAAAGGTCAGCATGCATTTGAATTTAAAGTCTAAAGTTAACTGTGCTCTCTCAGGAAAATCGGTAGTACCGCACCCACCTGCGGTAGTACCGCAGCGCGGTAGTACCGATGTTTGAACAGCGGTACAACCGCAGTGCGGTAGTACCGCATGTTACGAGGTAGTACCGGTTTGCGGTACGTTTTTTTCCAGAGAGCACCCGTTTGGGGGACTTCAACTCACAGAAATCGGTAGTACCGAAATTTGAACGGCGGTACAACCGCAGTGCGGTAGTACCGCATGGTACCGCGGTAATACCGATTTGCGGAATGTTTTTTCCAGAGAGTTCCCCGAGAAAAACTTAACTGGCTAGAAATCGGTAGTACCGATTTCAGAACAGCGGAAGAACCGCAGTGCGGTAATACCGCACCTACTTGCGGTAATACCGTAGTGCGGTAGTACCGCACTTTGTACGGCGGTAGTACCGCACTTTGAGTTTAAAGTTTTATATTCAATTATTTGCAATTGTGGTGGTTATCATCAATTACCAAAGGAAAGATTGAAGAATCTAGACACACCATTATGAGTTAATGGTATATTTTGGCAATTAATGATAATCACATTATGGGACTAACATTTTTCATGAGTTGGATGAATAGGTTATGGTCCAAGATGATGAAAACTTTGGATGACTTCATATGTTGAAGATCATCAAGCAAAGATTCAAGATGGAAATGGCTTCATTAGTTGAAGGCCATCAAAAGAAGATGCATCATGTGTTGATGCATATCAAGACATCGAAAAGGAGATGATCATGAGTTGATAATCAAGTCACGAGAAGACAATGACCTAGACTTGAAGTGAAGATGTTCATCCTCAAGCTTCAAGAAAATGCTCAAGCCAAAGGTATGACTAGCTAGGGCTAAGGATGTGTTCCTAGTCTTTTACCGGTCTTGGTGTTTGGTTGAAAGACCGGATTGCTAGTATAAGTTTGTTGTACTATTAAGAGGGGTCTTGTCTAGTAGCTTGAGTCTTATCATGTGTTGATAGCTCAATCTTGCTTACGCTAGCTCTCTATGGCATGATGCTATTATTTGCGAATGTATTTTGCAAATAGTTGAGGCTCATGCATCCAATCCTTGCAACATGTGACTATACTTTGCAAATGTGTTTTGCAAATGGTTGAAATCCATGTACCTTTTCCTTGTGGTATGACCTAAGTTTGCAAATATGTTTTGCAAGTTGTTGGAGGTCATACAATATCCCTTGACATGGTCTAATATTATTTTTCTCGGACTTAGACTGGATAGTGACTCCTTGGATCTCTCATGATTTCTGCATTGATCTAATGTGTTTGAGATCATGCAAATAGATGGGTCGTGTAGCTCTCTGAATAAGCTTTCCATAGAGTCCAAGATCACTCAATTCCGATATCGGAGTCAAAAGTTATGGCCGTTTTCCTAACTGCTGTCTGCTGAAAAATAGAAGTGCGGTAGTACCGCAAATAAATCGGTAGTACCGCACTGCGGTAGTACCGTACTGCGGTAGTACCGCAAATAAATCGGTAGTACCGCACTGCGGTAGTACCGCACTTTGTACGGCGGTAGTACCGATTTCCCTGATTTTTTCAGCGGTTTGACTCCAACGGCTAGTTTGACATAGCCGTTACTTTGTGCTACAGTACAAAGCGGTAGTACCGCACTTTGTACGGCGGTACTACCGATTTCCCTGATTTTTTCAGGGATTTGGCTCCAACGGCTAGTTTTTGTGTGTGGGGTATAAATACTTACTTGTGGCTGGTTGGGGAGTAATCTTTGGCACCTCTTTTCACTTCCTTGAGCTAGTGTGAGCTTCTCCACTCCATTGTGCATATGTTGCACCTTGTGAGCAAAAGAGAGTGGTCTCTAGTTACATGTGTTGCATCTAGAGGTGGATTTTACATCCACTTGAGTTTGTGCATTCGTTGCACGTGGTGAGAGTCAAGCGAGGGGCTTGGCTTATTACTCTTGGAGTTTGCCGACTCCTAGACGGCGTTGGAAGCGTCGTGCGCGGTGATCTTCTCAAAGAAGGTTGTGAGAAGACCCGGCGTGTTGTGAAGGTTGGAGCTCACCTACCCGGAGCGGGGAAGAGCTACCATTAGTGGAATTGAGGTGTTTGGCTTAATTCGTGGAGCCGGTCTAATTCGTTTGGGCTTACCTCAACGTGGATTAGGGGAGACCGGCAAGTCTCCGAACACCACGGTAAAATATCGCGTGTCATTTGTGGTTTGTTTTCTTGTGCTCAATTTATATTCAAACAATTTACATTCATAGAATTAAATTGATTGCTTGTCACACTAGGATTGCAAACCTTTGACATAGGCATAGATTGTTAGTGCACTTAGGCGAACCTAGTTGATTTAGTCAATATTTGTGCTAAACCAATTTAACTTAAGCTTCCGCATTATATACTTGGTTTAGATAAATAGATATTGTTTTAGATTATAAGAGAATTTTTAAGACCGCCTATTCACCCCCCCTCTAGTCGGCCTTCTCGATCCTACAAGGGGGCACCAACTTGTAGATTCAAGTTGTAGTGAAACCTTAGTAGTGACGTAACTAATTTGGTAACGAAACATTGTAACAACCTTATCATGAACTCTCAGTCGCATACCTAAGGCAGTGTGCTAATCACGTGGCACAACGAGAGGACATATTTTGTGGGTAAAGTTGTACAGCTCTGCAGAGTAACAAACTATTCTAGATAGCCATGTCCACAGTCAAGGACATGCTGAGTATGATTTTTCATAGATTAGACTTTGGTTTTATAAAATCTGGTTTGTAGGCAAATGAGAAATCTTTTGGAAAGATTCTGGTGGCATACCCGTGATTAGGTTAGTATGAGGTTGGTGCCTATACTAACGATATTATTTCATTTAAAACGGTGTTTTTATATATTGTATTAGATTCAACTTTTGTATTTACTTTACGGTATTTTACCTTAATATTGCTTTTCGCACAAATAACCACAATATGCCCTCCTTTGTCAATTCTTGTGCATGTATCTACTCTGTTAAATCTCCTGGTGTAATTTGTGAAGAACTTTATGTGCTCACCTTACTTAATTATTGTTACCAAAGGATGACTTCATCGACTACGATGAGGATTGTGACGAATAGGCCACGTCTTACAGTCATTCACTTATCGGCGGAAAGGGTATGATAACTCGAGTTTCGCCCTGAGTTTTCTACTCGCTCCATGCGACTTAGCAAACGTGGAGGGGTAGAGTAGACAGATTAAATGTCAATGTCCACCAATTCCGTTATTTCTAACTCCTTTGGGTGATGCATGAGCGTTCGTAACATCCCAACCAATGGATTGTGAGGGGATCTTTTGTGGAGAACCATGCACAACATCTTCAGCGGTATCACCGATTGCGTTAACTTTGTGCTTCTAGCAGAAATCTCTTGCCGAACTCCCATCGAAACCAAGGAAGAGCCTTCCATTTCTTCGACAAGAAGCTTCCATGATGGAGAACAATTGGAGATCACCGTTTCTGGGGGCTAAGTGGACTCAACCCGATCCTGTGAATTGCTAATCAAATGGTGAGTGTTATTGTCTTTGCCCGGCGTCCTGCTAGGGCTAATTTAATTGATATTGTGACTAGGTGTCAACTGACTCCCACAATACATAGGAGCTATTGGCGAATAGCGGTCGTCTATGCCAGCATTGAGACTACTCTGAGCCTCGAATCGTGGTATCACGCTCTTGTTGCTGTGTTTGCCGGTTGAAAGTATCGTGCTTGCCGTGGTGCCTAGACATTCCGACAAGATTGGAACACCTGATTCCCCAAGTAGCGTTGATGACTAGGGCGGCGTGGGAGAGACTTGCCGATGCGTGGTAATCCATTTGTGCACCTACACGTAGCGGGCATGGTGATTGCTTGTAAGGAAAGATGAAGACCGAGTCAAGGCGATGGTATTTTGGTAATTTACCAAATACCGAAAACTTCATTAGATAAAAAACGCAACGCTTGAGGTATTCTTGGGAGAGCGGTTTAAGTAAAAAAATGATGAGAAGATAAAGTCGATCAAAGGCCAAAGACTTAGCAGATTCAAACCCATGTGCTTTGAAAAGCGTGTATAAGTTAAGTGTGTGAGTAAAACCTATCTTGTATGGGGTTAATATGTTTTTCCCAAATGTTCTTGTGGATACTATCCATTAGAGTTAGATGTGGACTGGTTGCCTCATCTATTTATTGGGTTAGAATAGACACTTACAAGCTAACCATCCAGCCATCCAAGATTCCAATCTTTTATTCTAGGTTTAGGGTTAGAGAAAAGTGAGTGTTGTGGTGTGCTATATTGTCCTCCTGGTGGGATGGCTATAAAAGTTTCATCCTCAAATAGCAATATATCAATTTTGTTCATCACTTATGGTGTCTTCATGTTTTGGTTGATTTGTTCTTGTTCTCTTTGGTTTTGATCTATTCTCTCCCTATCTTGATCTTGTTGTGTGCCAAGGACGTGTAAGTGATGGCAATGACTTATAGAGATTAAATCTCATCCATTTAGACACCAAGTCTTGCAGGATTTCGAAGTTGCCCGGTTTTGCTTGGTTTTGGTTTATTCTTAAGATTTCTTGATTCCAAGGTTTTTGCTTTGAATCTTTGGGAGATTTTCAGTGTGTTTGTATTGGTTGTGGCCGATGCCTTTTGGCCGAACGTGAATAGTAGTGGCTGAAAAAAGTGGCTTTTAGAAGAAGGGGTAAGCGGTAGGAAATGTAAGGGAAAGATAGATGCGTGCGCGAGACGGGGGGCGAGAGGAGTGGGGTGTGTGATGCTCCCGTGACCCCTTGCCTTATTCTCGAAGCGAGATGAGAGTGAAAAAAGCAGAGAAACCGTTTCGAGAAACCAGGTGTTCATATTAGCTTTAGGCTTTTCCAAGTAGAACCCAATACAAACACCCCATTTGCTTGCTGTGACATATGAAAATACATCTAGAGTCATCTTGGTCATCCTCTACTCACGAGTAAATCATATCCCGAGATTTTGATTTTCACCTTGTTTTGGTGCAACCTTGCTTATCTTTGAAGAAGGTTGGAGCTTTGACAAAGATTTATACGATCCTTGGATGGAACAAGTACCTAAAACCCTAAGCAAGGTGTGCACAAAATTGCATCTCATTTTGCTAGAATTTTGGAAGTTGCACTAAAAGTGATTTGGATTCATGCCGATTTTCTATCCTAAGAACAAGGGAGCGGTCAGACCGCTAGCTTGCCGCTGGTCAGACCATAACTCTATTGCCGATCAAACTGCCTAGGTGTAAGAGCTAGCCTCTTTGTCCTTTGAAGTTGTTGCTTTGTTCTAGGTTTCTAATTCTGATCTTCATAGCACCGTAGCTACTGGAGTAAAGAATTTGATAATACTAGGGGAAATTTTTTGAGGCACCATTCACCCTTCCCTTCTGTTGCCATTGCGGTCCTACACTCATCCATCTAGATATTTGTTATTTGTAAGTTCTTGTGTTTGCCCGATTTTAGTTCAAGAGATAGTGTTTTGGGGTTTTCGTCTTGTGGCCATTTTGGCTTAAGTTCGTGCTATAATCAATTTGCTATGACATGTGAGAATCCATCCAAGATCATCTAGAACATCAAGGACTCACGAGCAATAATAGATCGTGGTTTCTCTCTTTTACCCGATTTTGGTGCAACATTCCTTCAAACATAAAATGTCAGAACTTTGGCAATGATTTTCATGATCGTTGATTGAAATAGGCTAATGACATCCTAGGTAGAGAAGTGTATACCAAACTTCAAGTGATTTGAAGCCTTGAGCCAGATCAATTTATAGTTTTAGCTTGGTTTTGGTACAGCAATACTTTAAGAGTCAAAAGGTTCCAACCTTCTTAAGTTCTTTCATAATCTTTTGTTGGAGTAGGTTAGCCTTGGTTCAAGTTTCAATCCATTTGGAATTATGAATCAAAAGTTACACCATTTCTTGGATTTGTAATAGTAATGAAAATATGTTCTGTTATTAGGGAGATGCCATACTGCCAACCAACTAGAGATCAAACCACCAACAAAGTAGTGGTTAGACCACCCTCTAGTTGGAGGTTAGACCACCAGAACCTGTTGATGCTCATTTGGCTCTATTTTTCTTAGATCTTTCCTTATGGGTGATTGGTCTCTGATATTTATGACTTCTAATAGCTATTGGAGTGAAGAGGTTTGCTTTCTCTTTTTAGGAAAAGAATTGTAAAATTTTTTAATCATGTTGGCTCCTATGCAACCCCCCTCGCCGTTCTCGGTCCTACAGTCTCTAAACAGTAATTCATTTCCTCCTTGATGAACTCCCTATTTTGCTCTTCACTTTTTGTTTAAGCTAGAAATTAATTCTATTGATGTCACCTTGCTATCAACTTTTTAATCCATTTGACAATGTTTGTCCATGGCCTCGGGAATCTGATCCATTTCGAAATGTTTGTCCAGTAAGGAAATCAAGAGGGTGGTTATTGTATTGTTTCCACTCCCTACTTAAATGTTTTAAAAGATGTTAAATGGTTGTAGTATGTAATTTTATTTAGTAGAGATATGCATGGTCATTTCTCATCAACATTTTCTTAGATTTAGCGCTTCCTTAGTTTGTATGCATGGTGGGCGTGGACAAATATTATGAAACGGAGGGAGTACATGCTACGGACGTTATAGGTCCTTATCCTACTACTACATAAGTCAATTACAGTTCCCATTGTGGTAAGCTGCGAGGGATTTGTAGTGACGACTAAACCAGTTTGGTAGTTTATTCTCCCTTGGTTGTTCTTGTATCAAGTGATTGATCTGTATATTTTTCCTCATTTTTGCTGTGTTCCATAGCTAGAGTACTATGGCGTTGTATTTGAACCCTTTTTTTTCGTTTATGATATGATACGCAACTCTCATGTGTATCCTCGGAAAAAATTAGTCCCCATGACAAAGATGATAGCTAACTGGTATATAAGATAATTTGACAACAAACTGAAATATATAAAAAAAGATATTAAATTATCAGGTGTCTGCCTAAACCCCGAAGATATAAACGGAAGATTTTTATTGTGTATAGGTACTCATATGGATAAAATTGTATGATCTAACAAATAATACGTAAGACTTTAGTGTGAACTTTACGTCTTCAACAAGCTGACGAGTAGCCCAAATTAATACCAATATTTTGTTAGAGTTTGGGTTAAAAAATATTTTTGGCACAACAAATTGAAGTTAAGATCGAAATAGTGCCATATATATTCGATAGGCAGTACACTATGAAATTTTACCATTTTTCCTCGCAATTTTTTCCATCTTCGCTAGCTCCTTTATTCTTTCTATGAAAAGCACTACATATGGTCCAATTCTTCATATCAATAACACTGATATCATAAAGAAAAATTTTAAATTGGTCAAATTGAGTTCAGTGAGCTGAACATATATGGTCGCTTAACTGAATCGATACTGGGAACTAAAGCCCCAATTTAGAATAGTGTCATCTGCTTGGAAAGGACAGAGCTACCGGTTACGTTGTTTAATCTACAGATCAAATAGGATTGACAAAATGAAGGAGCAAAAAAAAAAATGAAGAACGCATTACAAAGCTCGCTCACTTGCAAACTATAGCCAAGCAACCACGCACGAGGATTAAAAAGCTGCAGCAAGCTAACACGTACAAGAGCAGCATTGGCCAAAACTAACTTTCTTGCATGCTTTTGCCTGATTGACCAAGCATAGCCTTGTCATTCTGCAGCGTGTCACTGTAAGATTGCTCCTAAGGGAAACATTGAATTATTTTTTTTTCTGGGTTTCTTCTAAAAACAGTAAGAAATAGGTAAGCAATTGATCTCTTTTTACAGGCACATCGGGAAAAAAATGGTAGCAAGAACTCAATGAGAGCCCGATGTGATGATGCCAAGAAGAGGCGGCGGCGGAAGACGAAGAAGAACAAGAAGAAAGAGGAGGAATTATAAGCTTACCTACGGGTTGGAGGCTTGGAGCAGATGGCTTATTCTATCGGAAATTCACCCCAGGTTCCTGAGAAAGAGAAATTAAGGAGCGAGGAAGTGAATATTGACCTCCCAGGTAGCATTTTCACTCTCAAGAGAGAGAAAGTAGAGAGAAGGCTATCCAGATGGATACATTATATGTCGAGGCGTGATGCTTCCTTCCTTCTCTTTTTGAGGAAATGATTCAAAATTCATGTGGAAAAGGCTGCAGATATTCCCTTCTTTTCCAAAGAAAACAAAGAGAAACCAAATGCGTTTTACGTCGCGTGGCTTTGGATAAAATGGCAGGATAAGGGGAGAACTTTCGCTGTTGGCACCAAAAAGCAACAAAAATAGGAAAGGTCGTTTCCATCGTGTACGAGCGATGAAATCTACAGTAAACTAGTACCAGCTTGAATTGTCAGCGCTTGGCTTGGCTGTAGGCCATTCAAATAACTTTAAAGCCTCATGTGCTACGAGCGGCTGTTATCCTAGCTTACGCTTCCTCACAATGACAAAGTATAAAATGATCAAGCGGAAAGTATATACACGTATATCAATTGTCAAGAATCAACTTGAAAATAGGAGAATGATAAGTAGACATCTTAAATTTTTACATTGGATCGAATATAGATGTGGACTACATTAATGACATGTTAAAGACACAAACATTTTTGAAAAGACCCATGAATTACTAGATCTCATATACTTCTACCTTAGCTGGAGTCTAGAAATAACGCCTCTCCAAAATGAGTAGATTGTTGTCGTGTTTCCATTTGGGCTGGCGCCTATATTCTCTTTTCTGTATTAATGAAATGAGGTAAATCTTCTGCCCTTGTTTTAAAAAGGAATTTGAGTAGATTGCACTACAGTAGTCACTATCACTTTGTTACCTATCAATTATCTTAATAAAGCAAAGACAAAAGAAATCACCGTGTTTGCTCTCACGTCCTAGAAATTCTGATATTAATAAAAGAAAAAAGAGAAAAATCTACACTTTTGATCACGATAGGTTCAAATTATAACGGTCTAAATTAAAATAAAGATTCCATATTAAGTACAACATAGAAATAACAGAAATTCAGAATAAAAAATAAAACAACAATAGTAATTTGATTTTCATACGATTTTCCAAGTAAAATCTCTCTCAAGCCCACATTAATCAGAGAAAAAAGAAAAAGATATATACTGTTAATGTGGTGGGTCCATATTATAATAGTATAAATTAAAAGAAATCGTTCATATCAAGTACAATCCAAAAATAATATAAATTCGGAATAAAAATAAAATAAAATCAGTAATTTGATTTTTCATATGAATTCATAATTAAAATTCCTAAATAAAAATAATTTAGAATAAAAATTTAAAAATAGCAATTGGATTTGTATACAAATTTCAAAAAATAACTGAAATTCAAAATACAAAATAAAATAAAATTAGCAATTTGATTTCAATACGAATTCCAAAGTAAAATCCCTATATAATTGTAATTAGGAATAAAAATTAAACAAAAATTAGTAATTGAATTCGTATACGAATTGCAATAAATAACAATTGAAATTTGAAACAAAAATAAAAGACAAACTCACAATTTGTTTTCCATATGAATTCCAAAGTATAATATCTAAAATAACTAAAATTCACAATAAATTAAATAAAATTAGCAAATTCATTTGTATACGAACTCCAATAAAAATAACTAAAATTTTGAATAAAATAAAAGTTATAACGAGGATAACACGAATATTGTCGGAGGAGACTACGAATTAGTTCAATGGCATCCATCTATTATCCTGCAAAAAGACATTAACCTACGGGGAAATGAAGTGCTAAGGCAGTGGTAGAGATGAAGACAATATCATGTTGTTGATGTTAGCCATTCGATGAGGATAATGTTGTGATGCCTGCTAGAGCCATTGAAGAGAAAGGCTAAAAATCGAAGGAGCCAATGACCACAACGACAAGTGATAAGTGTCAGCAATGTTGAAGAAGTCAATGCCCAAAGAAGCTCGAAGACAAGCTATGAACGATATGGGGCCATCGTGTAACTAAGAACGTGTCATCGTTGGTGAGAAACACGATGTCACTAATGATAATGAGAAGATTCTCCACATCGTTAGGCAGCGACTAAAACAGACATACTGGTATCAGTGAAGGTAGGAAGCCACCTTAATTAGTGAGGAAGCCACAACGTTGAATTGGCCAACGTCAAAGAAGAAGAGCGATAGACACGAGATAATAGGATATTAAGCACGTATAACATCATACATGTGTATATACATCCATGCGTCTATACGAATAAAAGTATAGACATACAGAAGCAGAGGAGCAAAAAGCTCATAGTAAAGATAGCGTAGCCATAGGAAATCAGCTCAAGGCCATCGGAGAGAGTGTGACAGTTGTCCCCTGTAGGGATCGACGACAGTTGCATGTGTATACATGTTGATGTCGCAATGGTCAGTAGTAAGCAATAATTGGAAAGAAATAGAAGATAACTATGTGGTAGAATATTGCATTGAAAGGAGTAGTAATTGAGAGGCATCAATCAAGAGTTAGGCTTGTTGCTGGAGGTTAAAGCAAAAAAGTTGTGACAGCGAAAAGATATAGAAAACACACGGTTTGGTGAAAGCTACTGACATGTGAGGGAAGATAAGTTCATGGTAGGTCGTACATGGTACATCGATATATACGTGAATAAGATACTCTAATATCATATAAAGTAATAAGATAGTTTACCGCATACATAGTCAACGTATTGCTTAAGATTAAATAGAGATATATGTGCATGTATACATTTTGAAAAGAAGTACTAATAGAGGAAGAACATAGGCATGTAGTTACATAATCCATTTATGACAGAGAGTGGTTACGTTTCAAAGAATCCTAACAATTTATTATGCTCAATGATTTTTTTCCCATCAAAATTTATACTTCAACTATGTTTTTTAATTTATATATTTTAAGCTTATATTATCATTTATGATATTTACAATATCTTAAAATTTTAAATAGTCTACAAGATACGTAAATATATTTTTAAATATCTAAATTATATTATTTAATATTATAAATTTTAAAATAAATCTAACCGCGTATTGCGCGGGCCACCTGATGTTTTATCAACTATTCAAGTGGTCACGTGTAGTGTCACAAATTCACACAATTGACCAAGATCGAAGAAACTTATGGTGGAGAGTTGTTGCGCAAAACATGTGCACATTAAAAAAAAGGCAAAAGGCCTAAAGTATATGCTACACATAAACCGAGAACATAACAATACCTCCGGGGAACGTGCACGAGAGGTTATCGGAGGCATGTTCCATGTGGTAGCTTCAGCTCTGCTTGCAAAGTACGATCCATCACCCTATTGCTTTATGATCTGTACATACGGATCCCGACATATGTATTGTTCCTGCCATTTCTTCAGGTGTTGGCCATACGGTCTATAGACAGAAGTATATATGTTAGTACCAGTAAGCGAGTACGATCTGCAGCTTAAAAGAAAACATGGATACATTCATGGCCAGGTTCGGCGAATGATCGGATCCACTACTCCAGGGCACAGCAACAGTGCTGTAGAATGAAAGGATCCAGTCGTCCATAGGTGGGTTAGGTACACTGGCATATATGTGAACTGCATGCTGGCCACATCTTCCTACAACGGTGCGCGATTGGCGCTCAGTCACAGAACGAAACGCAGCCTCTCTGGGAGAAAGGAAGCGGGGCCCGGGAGAAAGGCGACTTTTCGGGTGGGTCCAGGAGCGTGCCACTTGTCCCACGCCTCCGCCTGCTAGGCTGCAACACCCAGGGCGGCTACGGCCACGTCACGTCCCATCGATCAGTGAGCATGCGGTCACGTTTCATACTTTCATTGGCCGAACCTACAAGTCCCGTGCTCAAAACATGCACTAATGCCACTGGTGCATAGGGTTTTAGGCACGCCCATTCTTGCTTTTTGGCTTTTAATTTATTTTTTATTATTTTTAGTTTTTTTAATTTTTAAGTTTTTTGTCGGTTCTTTTTTCATATTCGTTTGCATTGTTCATGATGAGTTAATCTTTTTTTATTTTTTAAATTTAATTATATCAACTAAGATACAATCAGTTACAATGCAAAATAAACCAGTTACAATACAAATTCAACCATAAGCTGGCATAATAAGCCGAAATGAGCCCCCCTTAAGCACAAACATTTTTGGGCACCGCTAAGCTTATCACTGGCCATTTTTAACCCTTTTTCGCTTTTGACTTTGGTTTCTTAAATAGGACGATTATTTCGAATGATTTCTTTAATTTGTTTTTTAAAACATTTTTTTAAATCTAAAACTGTGTACATCATCTACGTCGACGGCTCTATCATCCATCGTCATCTCGGATAATACAAACAAAAACTATTAGTCGTAATCCGAAAGAATATGTTCATTCGGATAATACATCATCTCAGTGGTAGAGCATGAGATGATTGCAGGTCATGTTCTTTTAGCCTTTTAACTTTCCTGAAAGTTTAAACAAATAAAATAATTTATTTGAAACAGATTCTCTAAATAACTTCTAAAACCTAAAATAATATATATTATTTACATCGATATCTCTACTATTTACTACTATCTCAAATAATACAGATAAAAACTATGCAGTTCAAACGAAGAGAGCCTATATTGCGGTGGTCGAAGTTACAGGCCCAACGACTCCGTTCTTTTTTCTTAAAATCAAAGACAGCCAACCCTTGCGTATTATCTTTTGTTATCAACGTTCTTATGTGTGTTCATGCTAGATAAACTTATACGAGAATTTTTGTGGTAGCCGTTAAATGGTGATCACACAAATCTCAATGCACAATCAGGCGACCATAAGGCCATCTCCGACGTGTGCAAAACCGATTCCAGGAGAGGGGAGAGGGAGCTTCGAATCGATTCCGGTAGCAATCGATGCTAGCAACAAGATTCCTATAATTGATTCGTCAACTTGAACCGAATCCAAGGGAGTAAACAAATTTCTTGTGGCCCACCTGTCACAAGAGGGGGAGCTGAGCAGCATGCCTCTCGACACTAGGCATCGCTGCTCACCTACGTCACCGCACCTCTAGATCTTGTGGTCTCCGCCACGGATAGTTGATGTCGCGCCTTGCACTCCACCGTGCCCTCCCCGTTGCAGCCTCAACCTTGACGAACGATGGCATGACGGTTACGAACTACGATGGCGACGAAGCGAGCGGCAGCTCGAAGGGAGCCACCACAGCTGTGGCTGGCGAAATCGGCCGACGGTGGAGGCGAACCTGGCGGCAGCGGTGATGTTTGGGATGGAGGTGGAGACGGGATTTGTGAGAGAGGCAGCCAGAGTGTTTTCCTGTTTTTTAGATGGATCCCGGCAAGAGGTACCACACCTTGGATCGAGGGAGCTAAGTTATTTCCCCCTCTAGCTCCCCGTCACAAATGGTTGTTGATGTGAGAAAAGAACAACCAAATAACCTATTTGTAAGTATTTACAAAAAAAACATATAAGGAACACGTACCTTTGTTTTTAACAAGAAGACTTAGTGCTTGAAGCCGTTGCCTTGATCACCATAACCTTATGCTAGCTCCACTGTTAACTTACATGGGTGTCTGTCCACAAATCGCAAGATTGGTTGTACATATATATATTCTTGCACATGTTGTCCAAAGATCCACTTTCGTTGTCTCGTAATATTATACTTCTTTTGGCTGATAGTAATCGTCAAATTCGCATCTTAGATATATACCTTGAAATGTATAAAAAGAAAAGAACTTTTCGCGACGGGGAGTAATTAATATCTCATGGAACTAGGTGCAACAGGAATATGACATATAGATTTTGTTCATATTAACTTTACCGATGGTTTTTAGTTGAAAATGAATAGTAGTGATTGAAAGGAGTGATTTTTAAAAAGAGGGGGTGAGGTGGGAAAACAAGGAAGAGATGCGTGCACGATATAGGAGCGAGAAGAGTAATTTTGCGAAACTAAATATTTATATTGAATTCTGACTTCTTTAGATAGAAGTCAAAAACAAAAGATAATACGAATGCTCTTATAAATCAATTAATTAATAAAACCTAGTACTAAAAGCGAATGAAGGGGATATGCGTGGAAGAGTGCTATACAGTGTGAACAGGGTTTTCCATGTTCTAAAAAGCATCACTATTCATTAACAGGATTACGCAGCCGGACAGAAAGCGCAGAGGCGTCAAGGAAAATTCTACGGCACTTCTCAAATCTTAACCACGTTGGGAAGGTGCACTCGCTCTGATGTGCGCGATTCACGCCAGCGATCAAATCTTTGACTACACTTTTTGCTGATACCGATAGATCGATCAGAATTCGACAGCTTTAATCAGCAAGAAATTGCCGCTCAAAAATAATCAGCGATAAATTGAGCCTAGCTAGCTAAACTAGCTAAGGTAGTACATATCAGACGAGAAGTTCCAACAGATGAGAGTGAATACTTGAACGGAACACAGCCTGATTCACTAGATGGAACACTAGCGCAGCCAGCTCGATCGCCTTAGGAAGCCAGCGACACGAGCATCCCATTATGTTGGATCCAACGACCACGGTTGTTTCTCTAGTCAATTAAGATTTTAAAATTACAATAGAAAACGCACACTCACATATATCATATGCACATCATATACCACACACATACGCATACACGTGTGCACATCTTACTAACTCACATTAGGACTTCAGTGGAGACGGTACCTTACAGAGCGCGAGTACATGCTTTCTTACTAAACGTGTCTTTAATTATTTCTCAACGTGTGGATCAAATATAGATTTGAAAGTTTGCAGCACGACGATTGATTCTTTGTCAATGTTGTCAGTTTTTTTAAAAAAATCATTATTATTTGCATTGTTTTCCAAGGGATGATAATACGGTAGCACCTTAAGGTGGTAGCAATGGATATGTCGATTGAACGAGACTTCAGTTACCGGGGGACATATGTCCATTGAACGAGACTTTGCCGGGAGTCCCCCGACTACGCTTGTTTTCTCCTAGTCACTCAAATGCTCCGAGTGGCACCTACAATTTTCAGAGCTACAATTTTCATGGTTAGTTGGGGTTAATGACTAAATCGGCCACTTGAGTTTGGCAAAAGGGTCACTTTGGTTTTGGTCCCTGAGGTTTAAAAAGGGCCAAATGGGTTCCTAAAATTTGCAGTTTAGGGTCAAATGAACCCCTAGATGACACGTCTTGCCAAATGGACATGTCGCCTTCACACCCATTCTCTTTGGTTTCGGCTGGTGGCTTTTAGCTTCGGCTAATGAATTGTAACAACTGATAGAGAAGTTGTAATTTATTTTAGGTTGATGGCTTTTGACTTTTTTCTAATTAAGTTGAATTATGCTAGCTGACTCACTCAGATGCATAAAAATGAACACACACAACTAGGGAATAGTTGCAAAGCATGAGCAGTTCAAGTACAACTTACGAACATGTGACCTACTGTCTATTATGAAGTTGTGTAATGCCATAGTTGTGCTAATCATCTTTTTTTGGGTCTCCGCGTCGAAGCCGAAGATATGTTGCAAGATGCACTATTTCATCTTCCACACATCAAACATACGCTCAATGATGTTGCGTAGTGAGGAATGCAGGTAGTTGAACATCTCCTTGTGTCTATGCGGCTGACCACCATTCACGAACTCAGCTATGTGCTATTGATTGTTCTTGAATAGCGCTAGAAACCCTTTCTTGTTTGGATACCTTGAGTTGACCAAGTAATTCTTTCCTACGTTGTAAAAAACAGAAAGCGTGCATGAGATGGACAAATCCAAAAAAACATAATTTTATGTAATCACTGGTAGAGTCAGATTGGTACCTCAGGAGGATGTAGAAACACATGGCTGTAACCAACAAGTGTGTCCAGGAGGATGCACGTGTCGTGCATTGACCTAGGCCATCCAGTGACTACAAAGATGAACCTCATATTGAAGTCACATATGGTCATTACATTCTAGCTTGTACAACTGTGCTGATTTGTGTGCATTACTCGCATGTTGGTAGGCACTATAACAGGAATGTGTGTCCCGTCAATGGCACATATGGCTCTAGAGAAGAGTAGGTGAAACCTGGGATCCCTCAATCTTTTGTGCACATTACTAAAAGTTGGATCTGTTGGCCTCACGTTGTCCGTCAACATGGCATACAAACAGTCTAGCACATAATGGAACTTCAGGCAGACAGTTGATCATGAGTGTGCAAACCTATTGTGCCCCTGACTATTCGATTGTGGTGCCCCCATAGTCCATAAGAATATCTGAATGCTTCCTTGGAAATCATGCTGGGCCACGATTGCAATCCGTATTGAGTGACAAGCGTATCATACAGTATTTAGAAACATCTCCTCCCCATTCTGAACATGTCATGGCACAATCGATGCGACACAAGCTGTTCATCCACCCATTCAAGCCCAGTCTGCATTGGCTCCATGCGAGGCCATCTAGACAACGCTCGAAAAAACGCTGAATAAGAGCCATTTCAAGCATCAAGGGCGGGATGTTGTCATCATTACTACTGTCGCCTTCGTGCCCCAATATTGCCGGTTTGCAAAACAGCATGGAATTCGTCAACTCGACAGTTACAAACAAAATAGAGGTACTAGTAAGCTATAGTAACAATGCCCATGTGAACAAAAATAGATAAAGAAACTCCAATAAACACATAAACATTGAAATAAATAATTCACCATACAACATAATGTATGTCCAACAACAAATAACCACATGGCAATATTACGTAAACACACGGAAATGTTTCAAAATGGGTACGAACTCAACATGCGCACATAGTCAATTACGCGGACTCAACATGCATACACAACCAGTATGTAGGTAGTTGACACAATAACTTGAGAAGATCACATAGTCACTTAGAGGTCCCCTGCTCCACCTCGTGCCTGGTAGAGCGGCCACATCCTATGTAGCCAATTGACACCCCTCGGGTGTTCACAGCGTCACAAAACATCCCTATACTACCTCTCTATGAGTAACTCACGCGTAGAAGTGCTTGTCCATGTTCTCAGGGTAGATGATGAGGGCATCCGTACTACAAACACATCTTCTACTCTAAATGTACGTGACAATGTTCTTGAAGCACCAAAGGGCCTTCATCCATGCGGACAAGAGGGAGGAGAAGGGGCCCATGCGGCCAAGCCCTAGGAGAAGCAATGCAACCGACCGTAGGAGAAATTCAAGTCCAACCAAGTGAAAGGAGTCCAAAATACTTAGAGATGCAAGTCCAAGTCGTATGCTGCCAACTCATAGCTCAATATGAGAGAAATAAAAATGTTTATACTTTTGTTAAGTTATGTTTTCCATTTTGTGAACTGAGCCCAACTTGTAAGCGAATGGGCTTAAGTTGAATAAGGCCTTAGATCGTGTGTGTGTGTGTGTGCATGTGGAACTCTAAGCCCATGTGGGGCTTGTGGCCCAAGTTGTATGCGCAATGGGGTGCGCACCCCTTTTAAAAGGCAGCCACCACCCCTCTCTTGAGGATATACCACTTTTGATAAAAATTAATCTACTAAAATTCTTGTTTGTGTTCTTCTTGATTGCTAAAATTCTATAGAGAAGTAGGTGTATTCTTCAATCAAGATCATTCAACCTTTTTATTGGGAATTAGGTGCACGATAGATCTTTGCTTAGTGGTCGGCAAAATCAACGCGAGTGTGTTTTGGCAGATTAAAGAGTGATCGTCCCTTGCACTAGTATTAGAGGATCACTACAATTCATCCCATGAGTATCCAATCGTATGTTGAGAAGATCAAGCGACCCCGTTCAGTAGCCATCGACAATGACCAAATCAAGCAACTGGGGCTACCTCAGTGCGAACCCTCTTGTTCGGCCATAGCAGTGGTGGTTCGACCAGTCATTGATCTCTCATACATGTCACATATGTGCTCCATGCACTCGTGGATCATGCTGCTGCGAGACTTCTTTGAGCTGGGGCCGAAGGTCATGGCGACCTGCTTGGTTGGCCGCTTAATAAACTAACAAGAGGGAAAACGAACTAGGCATAAATATAAAATCAAATAAAATTTAAATAAACTTTAAAAACTTTAAAACTAGAACCAAATGGTATAACTCAATTTTAAATGAATTTAGAAAAAAATAGGGTCGATCGGAGCTAGGATGGAGAAGAACGGACTCTTGAAAAATCTAATCTAAAGAAAAATACTAGAAAATTGAAAAAGATTATTGTGATGTAGACTCAGCTCACGGGAAAACTGGTCTATAGTGGATTCAGCTCAAGGAATAATGAACTGTGACTAGCTGGCTGATGCGGCAGATATGGCTGATGTGGTAGCTGACTGGACTAATACATGACTGACAGGTGATACTAGGGCTGATGTGGCTGATGACGTGGCAGGGTGACATGGGCGGACATGTGGCAAGCTAACGTGGCATCCGATATGGCATTTGGGACAACTTTGGTGCTGATGTGGCACCACGTGTCATGACACGTGCAACACGTCCGATCTAGGACTAAGGTGGCACTAATATGGACGCTGACTGGGCTTAGCTGGCTCATAGGTGCACGGCACAGTGCAGGCTGACATGTGAGACTCGGCTATCAAACTCTCGGCTCACATGGACTCAGCTCACAGAGAAGGCGAAGGGTCATGTGGGCGCGGGTGCGGGGTGGCGTCAGCGTTGACGTCAACAATGTGCGGACCAAGTCGGCGCTTTGGCGCATCAAGGGGCACGACGGAGCAAACGACCAAGGGTGGCGGGCGACCGAGAGATGGAGGTTGTGCATGGCGAGGTGGAATGACAGAGCTGACCGGACAACGAGGCTAAACGGCAGTGACACTCACCGATGGTTGGGCGGATGACGGCAGCGTTTGACGATGGGAACGGAGATGGTGTCGATGACAACGGCGACGGCGGAGTTCGACGAAGCAAAGATAATGGCGACGGCTGCTAGGTGCGAAAGTAAGGGCAGAACCCCACCCTTTTTTGCACAGACACCAAGGATGGTCGAGTCGAGTACGACGCAGAATTCACGATGAAGACGTGGCAGTGGATGATGAACAGTAGCCCAACTGACCTATGCATGACACGTGGCAGTGGAGGAGGATGAACGGCTGAGGTGAGACAGCACAAATGAATAATGCTCAAGCTTCCTGATGTCTAACACGTGCCACAAGAGATCTGGTGGTCAATTTGGGTGAACTAGATGGGTGACGTGTGATAGGCCAAAGATCGAATTGCTGAGAGTTGATGGGTCGGATGAATAGTAATGAGCTTAGCCCCATACTGTTCAAAGGTTTCTGAGGATTTTCTATTTTTCAAAATTCAAATAAAATTAAAATTATCTCTAGAAAATAGCAAATAAATTTTAAAAATTTATAAAAAAATTCTAAAAAATTTTAAGACACAAGAAACCCAAATAAAATATTTTCAATATTTGTTAATGTTTATTTTATTCATATTAAATCTTTTTAATTATTAAAAAAATTAATTTGAGCTTGAATTAAATCCAGAAAAATCTAAATGATGAATTAAATCCAGACGCCATTGTAAGCGAACTACACTGTTGTACATTCAAACAAGGAAAACTTTACAACGTTTGCGTTCTCTTCTCACTCAAGGGGTACTTACATTCAAACAAGGCAATGATTTTATTTACATTGAGACAACTGCATGTCGTTGAGAAGATACCCGAGCAATCTAAGTAAAACTGGAACATCTATCAATCACGAAAAGAAGCAAAAGCCACTGATGACATACTTACAGTAGATAATTGGAACCGGAAAATTGCCCATCAGCTACCCTTCCATGCTTTTGGTTAAGACGTGATATACTTATATTTCCTCCATATTTGCTAAACCTTTCTAAAGTTGTGCAAATCTCAATCAGCTTAAAGTTGTGATTGAGCCTACATGCACATCACAACCCACAAGTACAAATTTGTAATGTTAAGCGGAGTTAGTGAAGTTTAAACATCATACACAGGCATGCGCTCTTCAATGGGGACACGGCAAATTGGACATTTCTTGCACTTCTCAGCACAAGACCTATCAGAAATCAACAAAGAAAATGTCAGTTTCAAATCGACGAGAAAGTGAAATACCCAATCACACAAGGTTAATCAAGCCAGTGCTGAAGCATACTTGCATATAATTCTGTGTCGGCAGGGAAGTAAGACCATGCATATCTCTCCCTCGTAGCAAATCCTACAAAGAACCTTCTCCTGAAATGAGGGGAAAATGGCTTTGTCAACAGAGAAAAAAGTGATAACGTGTTAGCAAGCCAACAGGTTATTATCAGTGCTCTGTAAAAGGTTACTATCAGTAAGGAATGACAAAAAGGAAAGTTATTTCCAAAACTAAAGTTAAACCCTTTACAACACTAGTATTTCAACGTGAGGGAGTGCAGCAGAAATTTTTAGAACATAAACTTTCAGGATATAGAACATAAATAAATAAACTGCAGTGTAAGTATACTTGCATGGATGTTCGCCTTAGATCCATAAGCTTGATAACTCAATATTTCAATCCGTTAACTTGTATAATTTAATCAAGGCTATATGGCAGAAGGTCCTTAAACTAGGACTGCTCAGACCTAATGAATCACTTGGCAAGTTTAACTTTAGGGACCGAATGTCAAGTCCCCGAGTTCATGGGCTTAAATAGAACACCTGTGCAGGTTTAAGGCCGTATGGTGCCAATTTATTTCAATGAAAAACGAGCCCAAACAAATCACAGCAAGAAATAGTACAGTTTGAAGCCTCTCATATTCCTGCTTGGTGCACTTGGTAATTTCAGATTGCTCTCCCAGTGCTGCCTGAAGTCTCCAAACCTGAAAGTGAATGGGTAGAAAAGTTATTCCTTTGTTGATTAAATGTGAAGCGAATAAATTTGCAATGTAATGAATAATTATAGCACAAAAATAAAGAGGTGTGACCTCTTCTGCAAGATCCCTCTTTGGCATTTTCCTAACTACCTCAGGTGGGTAGCCACAAAATGTGTTGTACCTTCAGCAAAAAGCAAATAATCAACACAGAAAGCAAATGTGCTCAGACCTTCTAAACATTACAACCAACCAGGAATAACATCACATTGAGCAAATTAACTTAAATCTAAATGAAAGGTATAAGCAGGACAAAATCAATTATAAGATACCCATTAGATTCAGCATAAAACAGCCGGGCTTGTTCTTCCTTGCTCCCTTCATCAATAGACCACCAACCAAGAAGCCTGAATAACATATATACACAGGCAACATTATTAGGAGTATGCCTGAGGGTGAAATACTATTATATTGTTCCTGCACAGCAAAAAGATAAACCAACAAGAAAGCATATAAATAGAATAATGGATCATAGTAGCAATCAAATGGTACCTTGAACCATGATGAAGCAAAGCAAAGCAATCACGGACTTTTGATGACACTGTAAGGTAATTGGGACTAACTGGCCCATTACGCAATAGCAGAACAATCTTCTCCACCAATCTTGTTAGAGAGAAAAGGACACCAGCGCCTTGTAGAATAAATAGTGGGGAGAAAAGAACAAATATTGGAATATAGCGCGCGCTAGGTGGTGTACCCTGAAACAAAAATATACAATTAAGCTGCTAATCAAGAAATGGATTGGTTACTGGTAATGAGGTTTTGAAGCCCATTATGGATCCAAATTTACAGAAAGCAGACACTAACAGTTACTGGCTAGTTTTTAGCTGTCCCAGGCATGGGAAGGGTTTTTACTTAACCCCCTAGTTGAACTCAGCCAGAAGCGGTCCTATTTCAGTAGAACTGTTCTATAAACTAAGTTCTTGTTTTTAGTGTTTTCAAATAATGTCTTATTTTGAAGGAAAGAAAACAAATCCAAAAAAATATTCCTGGAAGCTTTTCATCCATCTAGTGTCTAACAGTACATGTCATCAGTTTATCAACCACAAGTTTCCTGCGTAATATATGATTTGAATGGCATGTACCTCCAACCGCATACAAAGTAAAACTTGGAAAGCCACCAGAGGTATTTTCATTACATGACCTCCTATGTCAGGAAGGCCACAGAGCCTCTCTTGTTCGTGATCTTCCAGCGATGGGAGGACAAGACCACTCTCCCAATCACGATATCTAATTGCAGCTGATGATGAGCTAGCCTCCTCATGGGTAGGAGGCTTATGAATCATGGGATTGAACCATCTTGTACAAACAAGAAATGCAAAACACTCTGCAATCCTGTATAAACAAGGCGCTGGATTAGACTATTAGACATCTCAACTACAAAAGAAGAATGCTATTGGGACCAGTCTCACCCATAATTTATAAACAGATCCCACCATCCCAAAGCGCCAACATCACCTGTCATATGTAATAAGCCACTATTACAAAACATTGTGCAACAGAGGTAAAGGAGGCCCAAGACAAAAAATGATAAACCTCTACTGTAGTACTGTACAATCTACGATAGTTCATTAATTCAACTGATTCTTATCATATTGAACTTATGTTCTGGAGATTTGATAAAATGTAACCCCTACAAGCTCATGAAGTAGATAGACAATTCCTAAATAGAGCCAATACAGCCTCAGAGCAAAAAGGATCGCCTCACTTTCAACTCCCAAGTCACTCTCTCAGAAGAATGTGTTACAATGACAAGTCCTGATGAACAAAGAAGACATATTTTTGAGAAAGCCTAGGCATTCCCTACTATGGAGCCATGGCAAACAGCACTAGTCAAGAGCAAGAAAGCAAGCTTCAACATTATAATGCAATCTAAGAGCACAAAACAATAGACACATCACACATGGCATATTAACAAACTCTATAGTGAAGGTCCCTACAATCAGTAAGGAGCTAGCAAAAAAAAATAAAGTTATTTAGAGTCATTAAGCAAAAATAGGTTATTTGTCATGGCATATTAACAAACTCTATAGTGAAGGTCCCTACAATCAGTAAGGAGCTAGCAAAAAAATAATGTTATTTAGAGTCATTAAGCAAAAATAGGTTATTTGTCAAGACAATAATACTGAGACACTCATTTTTTAAAATGAAGTAACAATTGGAAGGCAATTCAGGAAACTTACCAGACAGCTTGAGAAGTGTGAAGGTTGTAGCAGCTATAAGAAACACCATAGAGATTGCAACCCAAAAATGCTGGTTACAAAATTAAGTCATGTCATATAAGATAAATGTCAAACTACTATACTGTAAGTAAAAAAGGATGCACACTGTATATTATCCTAGAATCTACACAAGATCAGAAAAGTGGTAACCGCTATTTTCCCAGATGGTTTTGATATGTCCAATTTAAATGCAAAAATTAGATATTGACCGGTTCCCACACAGAATTACTGCTCATCACTATGAATTAAAAATAAATAAACTAAAATTAAAATGTTTCAGGGCCAGCGTTTGTTCTCCCGGTACCCACTGGGAAAACCAGTTACCACCGGGATTTGAAATGATGGTGGGAACATATAGCTTCAAAAATAAGGATAACACTCAATGTTATACATTCATTAACAATACGTTGATATGAAATGTAAAGCATTGAATTCTACAGTACCAACTAGAGTATCAGAGCAAATGAAATGATCCAAACACATTTGGTGAAATGCAAGTCCTGATCAAGGTTTGCTCTTTCAATTTGAACATAATTTACTTTGTTATGTTAAGACCTCATTCAACACAAATTTGTCTGGCCCTAAGTCTTAATATCATACTTTAGTGAATTGATGCAAGATATTTCAACAGTTGGATCGAATTTCTTGTTTGGCCTATATAGAATTATATCTGCTCCATAATATGAAACACCACATCATCTGTGTATGTTCTGTATTCAAGCTTGTAGCTGATTTTTGTCACATTACTACATTCCACTACCAATGGATGCCAAAAATTAGTCATTCTGTTGCATGACTTTTTTCAGCGCTCTAATTTAGAGGCATTCATATTTTGTAGCAATTTTTTCCTCATGAATGAAAGGAGATTATGTTAAAAATATGCTTACATTGCAGGAAATAAAAACTGAACTATAATTCAAGTTAATGGAAAAACTTTCCAAAGTCAGATTCATTGGTACAACAAACTTACAGGAAGTGTCTCCCAAATAGCTTCATCACTCATGCTTTCTTCGTCTCCTGGCATTAGAGCTCTACACATTCTGAACAAAGGAAAGCCCATAAAACGAAACATATAAAGGTTAACATCAATAGTAACTATAGCATAATTATTGTATTGAACTAAAAAATAATATATTTTATTGCATGTACAATTCCATCTATGGGGATATTTGAAAAAATTAAGGTTCAATGGTTCATAATTAGGACAGCAAAGAGAGATAAAAAGAGATTGAAACAACAGTAGTTTGAATAATTGCATGCCAAAAAGAGCGCTCTTAACGATGGGCACTTGTCTTAACAAATACATTCATAACTTCTGGGCGGAATGCCACCATTTTGTTAGAATGTGCAACAGGAAATTCTTTGCCAAAAAAGATTAACAATACAGGTTTAAGTTTTAAGTATGTTGTAAATGAGTTAATTTCAGCCCACAGGTAGTGCATTTGCATATAGAAAAAAATTGTGATGCCACTATTGAAGGCAACAAAAAAAATAGTTCTGATTCATTACCTAAAATTGTCGACAAGAATAATCGCTTCAAAGGCCAGCAGAGGAAGGAACACAACCTTCAGATCAACAGCCGGATGATTTCTAACTGGGAAAAAGGAAAGAAAAGAAAAGATGGGGATCACAGAATAGAATAGAGCTGACAATAGCATCAAAAGGCAACATATGATCCAGTATTAAGCTGTTTCAGGAAACTCGGTGTGGTTGCCAAAGCTTTGTTCATCTAATGACTTCAGAACCTACCCCTTAAACTTTCAAGATATATGCAAAGAAGCAGCTCGAACGCAATTAGCAATGGCGCTGCAACAATAGAATGACAGGGCGCCCACTACATGAAGACAGACACCCATTAGATCCAATGCACTGTAAATGAACAACACTTGCATACAGACCAACCGGACAAATCAATATTAAACCTTACATGACGTCCATGAGGCAACGAAGGGGCTGGCATTGAAAACCTTCCACGAGCAACAATTCCATGAAATAGCCAAAGCGGAATGAATATAATCCTGCATGATCCAATTTACACAATTAGCATTTGGAATTAACTTTGCCACTGTCACAAGCAAACTAATCATGTACTCATACAATTCTGTTTGTGATGAGTATTTGATTTTGCTTATACTTCGTTGTCGAAGTTTGAATTTGATTTTGAGTGATTGCAATTGTTCCTGTTGCTTTCCGTTGCTGGCGGTATGACCGGCATTGGGGCCGCGGTCATACCGGCCAAGGGCAGTCTGACCGGCCTAAGGCTGGCAATCAGACTGGCGGTGGTGCGGCGATCATACCGACATAGAAGCCGTAGTATGAACGGCTTACAACGATAATACCGACCTGTAGTTGGTGGTAGCTATTTTTCAGATAAGGTATTTCTAGAGGTTTTGGGTTGTGACCGAGTGCGGTAGTACTGACAGTGGAGTTGCGGCACGATTGGAGAAGTGTGGTACTACCGGCCGTGTGACAGCGATACTACTGGTTGGTGTTGGGCGGTTTGACCGGCATGGGTACCACGGTTAGACCGGCCCCCTATTACCGAGAGGAGTTGGAGGTTTGGTGTGGTACAACCAGCCATTGAATGGCGATAGTACCGGCCTCTATTGATTTGGTTGAGTTGGTGTTAGTCATGACAGGAGTCTATACAAATGTGAGTCCTAGCATAGGTCCATACGTGCGTTTTGCTAATGAGTCAAGTGTATGTCACTTGTGCTCGGATCGATTGCTTGATCTTTGATGTACAGGGTGTTTAATGATTATTGTGATCAACGGCAAGACTGAGGCTAGGTGGTCATGGCATGTCTCATAAGCTTGGGCAGAGCATCATCTCAAATGAAGAAACATGAGAGAAAGACAAGAATCGTGAGGAGGAGGCAAATGTATGCAAGTGGTGTGCCAATTGGACTTGGACGTTTCGAGTAGTGACGACATTGGAGCAGGCATACGATCTTGACGGTAAGTAATTGGGTATTACAGATTATGGTGTGATGTGGTGTGCTATAGGATTCGGGCGTTTCAAGTGGTGACTGCCTCGAAGCGAGCGCACGATCTTGATGACGAGACATTGGGCATTGCATCTTCGTGTGAAGTTTAGTGGGCGGCAATTGAGGAATTAATCCAATGGCGGTTGGAGCAGGGGTTTGCAAAACTACGGCGTTGGACTAAGTGGTTTAAGCCACGTCTTAAAGGATGGAGCGTCTTATCGGACTATTGGAATCTTGAAAGTCATGCTTTGGAAAGCGTGTAAGTGTGAGTGAAAAACTTGATCATGTGTAGGTTATCGAGTTTCCCCATTTGTAAGTTGTGTGATATACTAAGAAGTGGCTGGTTGTTTAGAATTTGGTGTGAGATAAAAGTCTCCACTATATAAGCCTTTGTATACGTTGAGAGATGAATCAATCAAAGAGAGGAGAGATTAGGATTTCCTTGTGTTGGAGTCGTGTGTGCGTGCGCACTTAAAGTTTGAGTTCTGTCCTCCCGAGTGAGTAGTCGTAAAACGTTCCTCTTCAACTTCAAGTGACATGAACATCCAAAGTTTACGTGAGTTGTACCACGGATCCTTGACTGTGCTTTTGATTTGCTTAGTTTTCTTATTTGGATTTCTCTTCTTGATCTTCCCTGGTACTAAGGACGTGTAAGAGACAGAAATATCTCTTGGAGATCAGATCTCATCTATCTAGACACCTTATAGGGAAAGATCTTGAGTTTGTCCAATTTTCTTCCTAAGAGAGGTTATTTTGAGGTTTTGCTCTTATAGACGTTTTGGCTTGAGTTCGTGATGTGATCTAGCTTACTATAATACGTGAGAATATATCTAAGGTCATCTAGATCATCAAGGACTATCGAGCAAGAGTAGATCAAGATTTCCCTCTTTTGTCCGGTTTTGATGCAATCTTCCTTGTTTTGGATAAATGTCAGAATTTTGACATCGATCTTCATGGTTCATCCATGATTGGAATAGGTTCTTAACATCCTACGGAGGGCTTGGGCTTGTACCAAGTTTCAAGTATTCAGATCAGTGATTTAGAAATTAGCTCTTTTCTTAGCTCGAATGCAGTGCTATTATCTGCTATGCCCCGGCCAGTGGTCATACCACAGGACCAGAGCGGTACTACCAGCGAGCCTCGAGCGCACCCTAGTTGGCGGTAGTACCCATGAGACAGATGTCTTATTTGGCTTGAGCTATTTGGCTCTTGGTGAGCTTGTATTTCAGCTGCATGTTATTGATGATACTTAGGAGGAGATTTTGATTGAGTCCCTCTGACTCACCGTATCAATCGTACGGAGGAGCTCCAAAATTTCCCAAGATACATAACCAAATCTGAACAAGGCCTCAAAAGTAAAGAATTCAGCAGGAAATCTACAATAGTTCACCTCCAGAACAATCAGAAACCCGAGACACTGACCGGCAGGGGCTAAATACTAACATTAACTCATCAGTAGCCCATTATGCAACTGCCCCAGCCAGAACCAGGAGCCAATCTAGAGCTGGATCATACGCTCCGAAGCAAATTAGAGTCCACCACACGTAGCGAACCGACAACAACAAATAGACCCTCAATCGCATCGCAAAGCGAGCACTGGACTCGCCCAATTCCCTAAACTGCATCTGCATCCCGGGGAAGCAAAAAATCACCACATCAACCAACAGTTCCGCCCAAATCCCACACCCAACTCGCACAAACCAAACCAATCAGATCGATGCGAGGGCGGCTCGGGGAGGGGCTACGGTTTATAGTACGTACCACCAGGAGTAGGCGGTGCGGCCGTCGACCGAGAGCGCGAGGAGAAGCGTGAAGCAGAAGAGCGCCGCGTGCGCCGCCGCCGCCTGCGCCGTCTTCCCCACCCCCGCCCACGTCTGCGCCCGCCGCCGCTGCATCTCTTCCCCTCCACAAACTCCCGAAGAAAAATCTCCTCTTTTCCTTCGCCTCTGCTTCCTCGGGCTCTCCGGGAGGGAGGAATGGGGGATAAAGTGAGCAACAAGGGGGAAGGGTTTCTTTCTTTCTCTCTCTTTCTTTAGTCTTTCGTGACGGAGTATGATTAGATGATTCTATTCTCTCTCTCTACCTCCGCTTGTAGCTGCTCATGGAGGCGGGTTGGGTTGGGTTGGGCCCGATCGGATCAGATAGGGAGGAGGAAATGCGCCTCTTGCGTTCGGGGAAGACGACGAGCTGGATTTTTTTTTTTCCCCTTTCGTTTCTGCATCCGTTTTGTTCGTTTTGGCCGTGGATTCCAGCGTTTTTTTTTGCTGCGTTTGGAATGACTTTGGTTTATAATTTTTTTATTATAACTAATTTATTTTTTATTATAATTGAGTTAACTTATTTGGTATAATTAAATTTTTTTAAAAAAATTAAAAATAAAAAACATATTAACCTATCACGGATAATACAAAGGAATACAGAGGAAAAAAAGAAAAGGAAAAAAAACCTAAAAATTCTAAAAAAAAACTCAAAAAAAGATGAATTATTGAATAGTGAAAAAATAGAAATCAAAAGTAAAAACTAATTTTAAACTAAAATGAACGATTATTTTAGAGGAGAGAGAGAGAGAGAGGAGTCCTGAATGCTTGATCGTGATATCGTTATGAAGGCTTCTGTGGTCGAATCGTGCTGTAACAAGTAGTTTTACTCAATGTAGCAGTATTTTTACCATCATTTCTACACAAAGGTTGCCGCAAGTGTATTGCGCTCGCTCGCTCTCTGCCTTAACTTTGTCTTACTAGTCCATTCCCTTAATTTCACTTCTTTCCAAATTAGTTTTTCAAAAAAAACTTCTTTCCAAATTTCCTTGGAAATATCACACAGACCCATTTGCATCGCATGGTGGGGCCTTCCTCGTTGGGTTATTGAACATAACAAGGTGTTGCTGACTTCTTGTTGCTTTTTTTAGTAAATTGTACTTTGCGCTATCTATTTCGATCCCTGTTACGCAAAACACCAGGCTTATTATTTGTTTGTATATAACGCCATATAATCTGATAATCCATTACACTTTGCACCATATATAATCTAACCCACTTAATCGACGTTCGAGGACCACCCGCAAGCACCACGTGTGTGGGGTGGAACGAGGGGTTTTATTTTTTTCACATCACAAGAGATTCATCCAAAATACCAAACACATCGGTCTCCCCGCGTCGTGATTAGAAGCGAACAGAGTTTCTTGGTGAAGAGTGTCAAGGAGCTCAAGGCGAAGGCTAACACCGAGATGGCCGACTCGCACCGATGCAGGAGACATCGTTCACTGTGCTCATTAGGTGCCAATGGCATGTGAACGGAAGGTCTACCACCTACATGAGGACAGCCGTGGTGAGCGGCGTTTCGAAGGCCAAGTACGCTTAGTGAGACCATGGACAAGCGGGTGGGGTGGTCGGTGTGGCTCCTAAACCGGGCAGTAGCGTCGCTCAACAAGGCGGCCGTGAAGGACCGCTCTCGCCAAGTGGCCTAAGGATGAGAGGATCCCAAGTTCGCGCACCTGGCGCTGTTCACACCAACGAGTGTGGTCATTAGTAGCTCATAGCGACTCGATGTGTGCGGCAACAACTTCGGGTGGGGCAAGCCGGTGGCCATCAGGGGCGCAATGGCTGCAAGAGTATGGCGCTGGACAGGGGCAGATTCGGTATATAGTTATTGGGGTCATGTGACCCAATAGAATTTTCTAAATTCTATAAAAAATTATTGTTCATGAATAGAGATAGCTCTATGGTGCAATGGAGATGACTCTAATGATCTTCTCAACTGGATCCGCCCTTGGAGCTGAAGGTGTGCCTTGCATCGGACACGATCACAAGGCTCATCGCTGACGAGGAGTTCATGGATGCGGTGACCATGGCACAAGGAGCTGTATGCAATTTGTTTCTTTATTTGATCACATGGTTTGTTGGGTGGTATGAAATTTGTTCATGTGTTTATAACATATCGACGATGCAAGTATAAACCCGAGAATTGCGTTCATATTGCTGGATGCATGCAAATTCACTCAGCTGCAAAGCCACGTCATCACGCATGTGGCACCTGTGGGAGGTTCCAAACAGTAAGCTAAGTGGGTTGGATCCTATTGCATACAATACCTATTGCAAAGTGCAAAGAATTATCATATTATATGATGTCATATGATATGCTTTAGAGATGATTATATCACTTCTATGTTTATGATCTTTTAAATAATATATTATTTTATCCATTTAATAAATATTTTTTATATTTATCAATAAGTATGTGACTTATTTGTTGAACTCTTTATTTATGTTTTAATGTTATTCTAAATTATCTTTGATATATTATTATTATGTGGCACAATTACGCTTTATAGATCAGTACATGTATTAATTGATGATCATATTTTACAGATCATAAATATGGGAATATCAAATCAATAATGTGGATAAATGTTAGAAAATATGGTGTTAAATTGACCCACCATGAGATATTATGAGAATTGTTATATTCTTAAATATCATCAGTTGGTCTCATACATAATATATATAGAATTGTAAGATCCAAGATTGTCATAGTTTTTTATAAGTGTAATAGTTTATTTAGTAATTGCTAAGCACTACTCCATAATGGGGTGGACATAAAGGTAGCTTTTGAGTTTACTATAAAATTTTGAGACCCGAATATGCAAATCTGGACTCTCTGTATATACTACATTAGTCCAAGATCACGCTAGTGCACACAGTGTAAACTAGATAAAATATTGACCATATACACGATTAACAAAAAAAAATTCAAATATTAATAATTATCATAGTACGACCTTATAGCCAAACTTACAATTATTAGCCTAAAGAGCTTACGAAACTAGCAGTGGAAACAAAATTAAGCAAAGTATCCACTCGACATGCCCACAAGCAATCGACTGGGAAGCGAAGTTCTAATCCGCGAAATCGTTGAAGTATCCTCCTTCTGGTACTGCCTGCTGATATGGTTCCTCCCCCTCAACTGAGCAACAGTAGGTATAAAGCCGTGAGTATATTTGTACTTAGCAAGTCATTTGTAACAAAGATGAAATATAATATACAAAGCTTACCAATGGATGACTGAAAGGTTATTTTACATAAAGCAATAATTAAAAGTAAATACAATAAATAAATTAAAAGCAAACTTTAAAAAAATCAATAATAAATAAATAACTAAAGAAATTAAATAGACCATAAGTAAACTAACCATCCACTTAATAAACCTCCAGTGAACTTCCTTTTCACTTTTCAAAGTTATCCAACTTAGTTTTATGAAATAACTACCCCTCATATGAAATCACCGAGCATTGTCCATAATTGGTGACATGACTATTCGAATAGTTTTACACTCTGCAGAGGTTGCATAACTATACTCACACGATGTGAGCATCCTCACATTAAAGAAAATCATAATAAAGCCTTTACAATGTTTAACCCCAACCCAATTCCGCCCGCTAAGGTTTCGTCATCGAGTAGGTTAACCACTTAGTCAATAATTGCCCCCTCTTACGCCTTATGAAAATCAGCAACCATATTCAACTCAATGGCGAAATTAGAATTGAAATATCATAAATTAATCTGTCAGGGCTATCATATACTAGACATGTAGTTTGCATGATAAGCCTTACATCAATAGCACATAAAGTTAAGTTCTTAGACATTACCTAAGCGAGACTTCCACATCTCTCGAAGTGAATCCATACTTCCCATTTACTGCACGATCACGCATCCAAGTGAAAACCAAATTTATATAACCAACACCAATAATACACCAATATCATAGCATAAATTTTATAATTGTGGCACCAACCATAGTTCAATATCTCATTAAGTCAAATTAATTAATTAATCGCATGTGATGATGAACCCATCGTAACTATAAGCATGACTAAGTAAATTTAACGTACAACTCATGTGACAACTAGTATGGTATCATTAAATAATTTCTCATCCTATGGTAACAATGAAATCATGGCATTCGAATTATCAAATGGTGATTAATCAAGTTGGATAATAATTACTAGGTACAAGGGTTTGTAATAAAATAGCAATACATGATAATTTAAAATAAAATAAATAAGTAATATTTTTAAAAACTAGGTTCAATATGATCAAAGTACATGACTTGCCTTATTCTTGCTCAGTTATGAATTCTTGATCTTTTAGTTGTGCTTCCGCTCATTCGAAGGCGCGATCTAATGAGAGGGAAAACGATCGAGACACAAAAATAAAATCAAATAAAATTTAAATAAACTCCAAGAACTTCAAAACTAAAATCAAAAGATATAGCTCAATTTTAGATGAATTTAGAAAAAAAGAATGGGATCAATCGGAACTTTGATGGAGAAGAACGGGTTCTTGAAAAATTAAATCTAAAGAAAAATACTGAAAAATTAGAAATCCTATTGTGCTCTAGACTTGGTGTATGGAATAGTAGGTCTACGGTGAACTCGGCTCATAGAGCAGTGCATGGCGACTGGGCTTCCTGACGTGGTGGCTAGGGCTGACGCGGTAGACACGTGGTAGCTAACTGGACTGACAGGTGGTAGGTAGGGCTGATGTGGCCTTACATGTAGCATGCTGACGTGGCACGTGGGATGGCTTGGATGCTGGCATGGCATTGATGTGGCATGACACGTGGATTGTAGGGCTAAGGTGGCATCCTTGTGTGGCTGCTGACTTGGCTTGGCTGGCTCATGGGTCTACGGTACAATGCATTTGACAAGTGGGGCTCGCTGCCAGTCTCACGACGCACGGTAGTTTGGGTTCACAGAGAAGCTAAAGTGTAGGCCGGTGCCAGTGCGGTCTAACGTCACATCGATCCAACGGTGACGAACATGCCACGTGGAGGGATATCGACTGTTGTAACGGCATAGATCAAATCAAGTGCTGCTGGTGGCGAATTGAACGGTCGGGATGTCGATGCGTGGCACTACATGAGACACAAGGCGACCCTTCGTGAGCGAACGGGCGCGGTGTGCATCGGTCGAGGCGGCGATGTTGCATGTAGACCGAGGGGCGATGCGATGGGCGGAGCGGTGGCCAGTGAAGCAAGGCAAGGCGATGTGAGACGGCTTGACCGGAGTGGGATCTCACCGGCGGTGATTCGGCGAACGACGGCAAGACGAGCTGTCAACAACAACGACGACGATGACAACCTTGTTGACGAAGCTGGTGGCCATTGACGCAGAAGACGTCAGCAGTCGACATTGGTGACGGTGGATCTCAGTGATGACGGCTGCGTGTGGTGCGAACGATGAGACGGACGGAGACGACGGTGGCAGCTATGAGAGATGTAGAACATGAGGGAGGCGGCGGGCTTTATAGCATGGACCCTGAGGGCTCCCGCTCGGAGACGGCAGAGAGACCCGGTTGGGCACCCACGCTGAGGCAGTGGTGAAAACAGCAGTGACTCCCGATCGAACATGAAGAACAGTAGCCCGACCGGCCGATGGAGACATGTGTCACTACGATAGATCGGACGGCCGAGTTTAGATGGCACAGGTGAACAGTGTAATGCCTCTCCGATGGTTGACACATGGTGACGCTGGGATCTAGCGGCTCAGGTGGGTAGGGTCTAGATGGCCGACACGTGTCTAGGGAGAATCGAACGACTGAGAGTGGTTGGGCCGAAGTGAACAGTAATAGGCTCGGCCCATTACTGTGCTGAGGGTTTTTAATTTTAGAAATTTAAATAAAATAAAATGAGCTCTAGAAAATAGCAGATAAATCCAAAAAATTTACAGAAAATTCCAAAAAATTCCTTGAAACACAAAGAACCCAAATAAAATAAAGCGCATATATGGTGGAGTGACCTCCTATACCTCTCTTCCCTCTTCTATCTCTCTGTTTTCAAGTTAACTCGAATAGAGTGTTACTTGTAGTGGTAGAGGATGCCCCTGTTTTATAGATAGTTGGTGCGTAGTGTGCGGGGAGTAAATTTTAGTGAACACAAGTATACCAACATCCACGGGAAGGAATCTCTGGCTACAGGATAGGTTGGCGAGTTGCCATTTCACGGGGGGAAAACTGGTGCGAGTTGTCATTTCAGTCTAAAAAGGTGGCATGGTGTGGTCTTGTCTCTCAAAAAAGGGCGTGATGCTTCGTCATATGCATGTTTTAGGTATGGCACTGATGAGTAGGTGTCCAACGAGTAGTTATGTCGCTCAACCAAAAAGTGTAGACATGTGCAGTGCTCACCTCATGGGCCAGCCACCATGTGGGGCTCACCTCATGGGCGCACAAACCAAGGCAACCTACTAGTCACTTCTTATTGATTTTGGTTTAAATTAGGAATTGAAATTGAATTCGAGTTGTTTCCTTTTTGTGAGTTCGGCTAGGTTTGTACAAGGGTATAAAGTATTGGCCACCGTCTCCTGTAACACTCCAACGTTAATTTTGAGTCAAAACAATTTCTTACTCTTTGGTTTATGCCGTGCACTGCTATGAGAGTTGGAAAGCTGACTAGTTAGCGTTCCACCAAATAACCGGTTATCAGTGTTTTTGATGTTTCTCATAGACCAGCAACATCATTTATCTTGGTGTGGTGAAAGGATAGAGATCCAGAACGTGTTGCTAGTTGAATTCTGATACATGGGAGTCTGTAATCGAGACAAACAATCATGTGTTTCTGTTCATCAGAATTTATGGGATTTCAGGTTAGTCATATATTTATCTTTCAAGTGAAATCTTACATCGTGAAGATTGGGCACCCCTTGTATCAGCCATTCCCTTCTTACCATGTGTGATACGTGCATTTGAAGATCGCCGTATACGAAATGCAGGATTGGAACTGGGACTTTGGGTTAGTTTAGGGTACCTTGCTCAAGCAATTGGGTTGCTCTCATCTGATGCTGGGCGAGCATCCTTCATTACAGACTTCACGTTATATTTTTTGCACTGATGATGGAAATGCTTGAATTGGCGAAGGCTGTGGTTGAAATATCTAAGGAGTTCTGTGAACAGGTGATAGTTGTGCCTCTAATTGATGGCATTTTTGGCGCCTCGATCCCCAAGCTGACTTGGTTTGGGGCCGTAGTATCACTTGTAGGAATTGGCTTGCTGGAATGTGGCGGCTCTCCTCCCTGTGTAAGTAATATCACTATTGTTCTTTTTGTATTAGCACTTACTATTCGGTTGTTGCCGTAATGAAATTCAGAATCTTACAATGCTTCGAAGTTCTCTTACACAATTTACTGCTTTCCTTATTGCTTCTGTCAAGAGGTTGTTTATGCAACAATAGTCATACTCTTAATAACTAGCATTGCAATAACAATGGTCAACTGACTTCAAAAGATACCAAAGTTTGTTCAAATAAAATTGAGTTCATCTTTTGAAGGATTTGGATATATGTATGTATGTATTGCTTGTCTTTACAAGTAATATAATTTTGATTTTGTGCCCCCCTCCTGTTGTTTTTAAAGGTTGGTGATGCGCTGAACTTCTTCAGTGCGGTGTTTTTTTGGGATCCATATGCTTAGAACTGAGCAAGTATCAAGAAGTACGGACAAGAAGAAGTTTATGGCTCTTCTTAGCTCTGAGGTTCATAACTGAATCTGTACCTGCAGTCTCCCATATCCATTATACTGCTCTTATCATCTTGGTCACTATGGGAACCATCTCACTAACCCTCTATCAATCAGGTCCTTGTTGTGGCTTTCTCCTCGATACTCTGGTTTTTGTTCAAAGATAGCTATGTTGATGTCAATTATTCCAGCTTTGAAGCATGGAGTTTTGTTATCCTTTGGGATGCAGCAGCTTCGTTTCCTTGGATACCAGCATTGTACACTGTAGTTTTTCTACAGTGTTATGCCTGTGGGCAGAGGTTAGTCTACTTCTTAGAGTATTCTAGTAGTTTTAGGGTTATTCTTGTTCAAGGCTTGCTTAATTTATGAAGTCATCTTATATGCATCTCTGTGTACAGATGGTAGCGATGGGCGATGTTTCAGCAACTGAAACTGCAATTGTTTACGGGCTGGAACCAGTTTGGGGAGCTGCATTTGCTTGGTTCCTCCTAGGTGAAAGATGGGATAATGCTGCATGGATTGGGGCTGCCCTTGTACTATGTAAGCCTATGATGCTTCTTTTGCTTTGTTGTTTGCTTTAATAGTTGCATTTTGATATTCAGATAGGCAATTCCTTGATCTAAATGTTGGTATTTGACTTGTTTGGTATCTGTGTTTACGAACTTTCACAATGAAAAAGGAGCCTGAATGTAAATGGTACTTCGAGCTTCTTAAGTATATCTTGGCATCCTTTTCACCAGGTGTGTTGATATTCTAATATCGATCTTACGTATTATTTATTAGATTTGGGGGAAGTCACTTAAGATTGTAATATGAATACACAGAGTAAAGACACTCGAATTTTATCTAGGTTCGAGTCTTCTCCTGAGAGAATAATAACCCAACGTCCTGTGCTATTACTGCTATGAAAATATGTTACAAGCGTGCACAGTACAAAGAATTACAGAATGGATTACTCCTCACTGGGACTTATCTCTCGCACTGGCCTCTATCTCTACACAAAACCTATCCTTTATATAGCTGGCAAATCAGTGTTAGTTGCTCCTTGCCCAAGAGGCGTCTTGTCGCTTCGGGAGTTAACCTCTGGGCAACGGTTAATGTCAGAGAGACGTAGGAGTAGTTTATCGTAAGACGGTTGTTGTTAAAGAGACGTGGGTGAGATTGTGTGTGGTTATGGTATATAAGCGCACACCTAACTGTCTTGTCAGACCACCCTACTACAAGAGTATATCAGTCGCTAACTTGGACAGTCGCAATAGGACTCAACCAAGTAGCCGTAGGAAAGGCTTACGATTAGATGGTCGTATGAGCTACGACTAGGAAGTCGTAGCAAAAGTTACGACTAGATAGTTGTAGAAAGACTCACGAGTCATAACTTGGTAGTTGTAGAAGTGCTTTCGGAGTCGTAGTGAGTCTTACGACTACTTTATGAAATTTCTCCCTTATTACTAAGAGGTATATTCGAGAAATATGATAACATAATAAACTAGAGGATTATTTTATCCTCGTCAAGGTGGAAGCTTCTTGAGATCTGAATATGTAAATCCGAACTTTCTATGTATACCGCACTAGTCCAGGATCACGCTAGTACACACAGTATAAACATAGATGAAATATCGACCATATACACGATTATTAAAGGAAAAGACCCAAACATTAATAGTTATCATAGTACGATTTTATGGCCAAGATTACAAATAATAGACTAAAGGACTTAAGAAACTAGTAGTGGAAAATAAAAATAAACATGATAGCCATTTAATATGCCCACAGGTAGGGAGCGAAGTTCTAATCCACGAAGTCGTCGAAGTAACCTACTTCAGGTATCTCCTGTTGATATTGTTCTTCATCTTCAACTGAGTAACAATAGGCATAAAGTTATGAGTACATTGGTATTTAGTAAATCATTTGTAACAAAGATGTAATATAATATGTAAATCTTACCAAGTGATAGCTGAAATATTACTTTACAGAAACTAATATTTTAAGTTAAATATAATAAATAGATTGAAAACAAACTTTAAAGAAAATGATAATAAATAACTAAAGGATTTAAATAAACCACCAGTAAACTAACCATTCACTTCCCAAAGATATCCCAACCAAGTTTTTATAAAACATCTACCCTTCATGTGAAATCATCAAACATTATCTATAACCGGAGATACGTCTATTTAAATAGTTTTACACTCTGCAGAGGCTGTACAACTTTATCAACACGATATGATCATTCTCACGCTAAAGAAAATCACAATAAGATCTTTACAATACTCAACCTCAACTCAATTTTGCCCGCTAAGGTTTTACCATTCCAGCCCACTCTTATGCCTCATGAAAATCAGTATCAATGTTCATCACATTGGTGAAATTGAAATATCACAAATTAATCAGTCAGGTCTATTCCATACTAGACATGTGATTGCACGGTAAGACTTAGATCAATAACGCACAAAGTTAAGTCTTTAGACATTATTCATGCGAGACATTCATATATCTTGAAATGAAATCCACATTTTTTCTTTTACTGCACAATCGCTTGCCTAAGTGAAAACTAATTTTATATAACTAATACCAATGACACATTAATGTTATGGCATATAAATTTTATAACTGTGGTTACAACCACGATTCAATATCTCATTTAGTCAAAATTAATTAATTGATTACATATGATGATGAGCCCAACGTAACTATAAGCATAGCTAAGCTTGCTAAATGAATAACCCACATGATAATTAGTATGGCATCACTAGATCATTACCCATCCTATGATGACAATGAAATCATAGGATTCAAATTATCAAGTGAGTGATTAATCAATTTGGATAATAACTACCATACACAAAAGTTTATAATAAAATAGCAATGCATGATTTAAAAATTAGGTTCAACATGATCAAAGAATATGACTTACCTTGACCTTACTCAGTTAATGGCTCTTGATCTTCAAATCTTACTTTAGCTCATTCGAAAGCGTGATCTAACTAGAGAGAAAATAAAATAAAGCACAAAATAAAATCAAATAAAATTCAAATGAACTCCAAAAACTTCAAAATCAGAATCAAAAGGTAGAACTCAATTTTAAATGAATTTAGGAAAAAGAATTGTGTCAATCAGAGCTAGGACGGAGTAGAACGAGCTCTCGAAAAATCTAATCTAAGAAAAAATACTGGAAAATAGAAAATATTACTGTGTTGTGGACTCAGTGCACGGAATTGCTAGTCCACGTAGACTTGGTACACGAAAAAGTGAACTGGTGATGGGTTGGCTGACGTGGCAGCTAACGTGTGTACTAGGGCTGACGTGGCATTAACATGTGGCTGATAGCTAGCTATTAGGGCTGACATGGTAGTGACTTTGTTTGACACCTGCAACCTAGGGCTGACGTGGTAGAGTGACATGGCATGTTGACGTAGTATTGGGGATTGGCTCGGGTGTTGATGTGGCACTAACATGGCCGACACGTGGGTGACACGTAGACTCTAGGCTAATGTGGATGCCTACGTATCATATGACATGGATACTGACTTGGCAGGGTCTAAGGGTGCACAGAACAGTACTCTGGTATATGGGTCCCACATGGCATAGGCTCGGTTCATGGTGGACTAGATCTATGGGAGAGTTAAACCAACAGTTGGTGCAGGTTGACGTCAGCCGACATGCGCTTCGGGGTGACCCTTCAACGGATGAATCATCGTGCAGTGCCGCGGCCAAGGGTGATGATGAACGAGACGGCGGCGACGGAGCGGCTGACCGGTGGGCGAGGGTGGCAGAGCGAGTGAACGGCGGCTAGCCGACGACGAAGGCAGACAGCGGCTGAACGACGGTTAGGAATGATGGACGGGGCTCGGCGGTCACTCACTAGCGGTGGCTGGACGACCGGTGGCGCACAACAAAGACGACAAACGTGATGGCAACGGCGTGAAACAGCGATGGCACTCGTCTGCAAGGGATGTGGAACTCGAGGGAGGCGGTGGCCTTTATAGCGTGGACGCCGAGGCGTATCCAGCTCGGAGATGGCAAGAGTCCATGACATGGACGGTGCAAGACGACGTGTGGCTTGGTGAGGGATCGAATGGTTAGTGCGAATGGCATGGATGAATAGTGACATATGGCATTTATGGTTGACGTGTGGCACAGGTGAAATCGGACGGCTAGCATCCGTGTGGAGGGAGGAGGGCAATGGATGGCTAGAATGCGGTGGCGTACAGCCAATGGCTGGTGTGTGTCCACCGCGGGGCAGGCCGTGTGGATGGGCTCGGGCTAAATGATTTTAGGGTTTTTAAAGGATTTTCCAATTCATAAATTCAATTAAAATCAAATGAGCTATAGAAAATAGCAAATAATCTAGAAAATTCTAAAAAATTCCTTGAGACACAAGGAGCCCAAATAAAATACTTTCAGAAAATGTTAATGTTTATTTTAGTCATATTAAATTCTTTTTATTATTAAAAATTTAATTTAAGCTTGAATTAAATTCAAAAAAATTCAAATGGTGAATTTTCTTTTAAAAGTTTTAAATAAAATCTGAAAAACAGGATGTTACAAAGCTTAACTGTACAACTATTCGGATCTGCTCCTGAAAAAACCAAGAAAGTTGAAGCGCGCAGCAGCAATACTTTGGATACCCCACTGAAACTGCAGGACTACTTATTAACTGCTATCCCAGTGGATTCCAGGAAGAACATAGGAAGCCAATTAGAGAGGTAATTCTTGTATATTGGCTGTCAACTACTTCACCATTTATCTATCTCCACTCTAATCTTCGTGGCATGTCCATATGTGTTGTGATAACCATTTTTTACTTTGCTTAAATTATTTATTTTCTGTAAAATAGGAAGAATAAAACATTGTAGCTCAAAATCAAGGCAGTAATGCATCCTCCGAAGAAGGGGTCAGAACAACCTCATGGGATGTGATCAATAGTGATACTTCCTGCAAGCTGATGCAGTCGGAGTTTACTCCACAGAGAAAGCTTGCTATTCCCATTACCTCTGGGGTTGATTGCCTTCTAGGGCACCAAGTAGAGACCAGAGAGAAGCTAATGCCTCGTACATATTAGAAAATGCGACATTACTGTCTGGAAACTCTTAGTCGGGGGTTTACCAATGTATACATGGTACTACCGATGTAAAGTGGGAAAACTTTGTAAATTCCGGGATCTAACTGTAGCGTTGGGTAGATTTCATGTAAATATATAAACACAGCTAGACGATTGTATAGTGCTGAAAATAATCATATTCATACCTTCTATGGGATTTCCTCAACTCCTTGCTGCGAGTCTGTGGTATTAAAAACACATCGTGTTTCATGATTCCATCGTATGTTAAATTGGATGTATAGTTAGTAATCTGTTATTCTGCATTCGCAATAGCATCTGAATCAAATCCTCTAAGGGAAGAAGCAACTAAACAAGTGGGGCTCTAACCTGGGCTGGTGGGGTGAAACTGGAACCTGGGTCTAATGCGGCAAGTCGAGCTAGTTGGGCTGATTCCTTTAGAGCGTACGTTTGGGCGTAAGCCCAGTAAGCGACAACATTGGGCCCTACTGATCACGATTAATGTGTGCGATCGAACTACAACGAGGTAGGAAGTATGCCGTTGTTTCAAGGAAAAAGGAAGCGTGCAGTGCAGACATGCACGCACTTGGGTTAATCCGGCTGACAGCGAACTAACTCTCAGATCAGATCGTGCTGGTGGCAATGAACTTGGACTCTAACGTCCACAAATCGAACCGATGGCGTTTGTTTCCTTGATCGGTGCAAAATGTCGTTGGCGTGTAAATGACATGACGGTTCAGGCAGTGTGCTGGGGTAAGCCATAGGTTCCGTGCAATAGGCTGGCCCAGGCTGACCAAAAGATGCCGTGGTGCAGTCCTCTGCCGGAAGCATGGGCTGTGTCCTAAGTGAACATGTAAGGCTGTAAAATCCATGCGCACAGCCGTGAAGTACGCTGCATTTCCTCTCTCTCTCTCTCTCCCCTCGTTTTTTTTTTGGAAACAAGGCATTTCCTTCTCCTCGAAAAGAAAACGGCGGAAATCTTCGCTCTGAATTTACTCCTAGATCTAGGCGATGGATTCTTCGAGTTTAATCTAGTGTGCAACTTGACTAGACGATCCTGCCTAATTTAATCCTCAGAGCATGTTGTTTGTAAGCAAAACACAGCGCATTTGGAAATCGGTGGTCCTCCCCCCCTCCCTGCTCTCTTGGAAGGGCAATTGGTTGGATGGAAACAGGTTGTCGTTTGGAAAGGCAGGAAATTTGCCAGACTCCAAGGAACGCATGTGACAGCCTCCTTATGATTAACAAAACGGTGGGGCTTTTCGGTTCTGTGCTACTCCATTACCCTTGTGAGGTTGCAACTCCGGCGTTTTTATCAGATCCAGATCAGCTACAATCACCCACAAGCAAATAAGCAAATGCGTTCCTAGCCCACATACCCATGGAGCTAAAAGAAAATGTGATGTGTAGGATCGACCATTGGAACAGAAAATTTGACAGCCTCTGCTGCATCTCAAGCCTGTTTTTCGCAATTGGGATCGCTCAGAGTGCTTAATCCAGGCCGTGAATGAATAAATCAGATAAATGCATGCAACAGGCAATGGCAACACAACCCTGCTACAACCACTTCAGGCAGGGGCTGGCTACATGCTCAGTTCAGTCACCTGCGGAAAACGAAAGGGACAGAGTGAGAAAGGAAGAAAAACCGTTCACCCAAGTTGCACAAAGAAAGTCATATCCATCACATAGGTGAAGGAAAAATCAAGCGACGATTCTTTTTCTTTGCAGTCCAGCTCAACTAAATCAAGCGACGATTCTTTTTCTTTGCAGTCCAGCTCAGCTAAGTGACTATAAAAAGGGTGGGGTTTTTTGGCTGTGGTTGATGGTTTTTAACTGTAGCGCGAGCGTTTGTACGAATGAACTGAATACCGATAAGCTGTTTCGAAAAAACGATAAAAAAACCTCCCTTTTATTTGTTCATGTAAAGTCATAAGTTTAAAAAAGAAAAAAACCAAACCCTAGCCATCCCCACATCAACCTGATGATTAAACTAAACTAAATTAAACACCCCTAACAAGGGCCATCCTGCCTGCCTTGCCTTCCTATTTTTCCTAACGCGAGGACGATTTTCGGACGGGAGGCAGCGTAAGCGTATGGCGTGGGAGAGCTACATGCGGCTTTTTCAATGGGAAATTTGGATACATGACACCTCTCATTTTGGCGTTCTATGATGTGCCACTTCTTCCACTGTAATCGATTATTTGCTCTTGCTTTCATCTATTTCTCTAATATTTGTATTTGTGGCATGAATTAGCCACGAATAGTTAGAGGAAGAAGAAAGGTCAGGGGCAAATAGTCAATTAACATCAAAAGTGATAAATTCTAGAGAAATAGATGAAATCAGGAGTAAATAATCAATTACGACGGGAGAAAAGACAAATCATAGACGCCAAACTAAAAGGCATATATCTAAATTTCCTTTTTCAATTGGTCGTTCGCCGAGGAGCCCCTCCAACGCCCCCACGGCGCATGTTCTCCCGCGGCCGTCCGCGTCACCGGGTGGTTGTCCTTGATTCCGTTTCACAGGTTCTCTCTCTAGAATTCCGTTGCCAGATTTTTTTTTTCCCCTTCTCCGCGGGGAATTTTCTTTTTGGACCGGCCGGGGAGCTGGAACCAGAACAAGATTTCTTCTTTGCGGCGATGCCGATGGAAAACGATGTGGTGCGCGCGGAGAGATCAGGGATTCGTATGCGCGGCGCACGAAGGATGATGCGTGCACGGCCGCTGCTGACTGCGGCCTCCACTGGATCCCTGAGCGCGTGGGATTTTCGGTGACGAGCTCGGCGGATACCGTGGGTTACTTCTCCTTTTGCTACTGGTCATGGAGCAATGCTTTCTCGTATACTCCATGTTTCTTAATTGCCATGTACTCCTGCAAGCTGTCTGACTGACAGTATTTGAAACGAGAGTTCAACAGCACATTTTAATTTGCAAAATATTTAATCAGGAACTTTGAAACTGTCCCGGGAAATCCTTGGTAATCTAGTATTAGCCATGTTCTTTTATTGACTTTTAGTTTCTTCCAGTAATCTACTTCATTTGGCCGCGCACTCATGCGTGAATATATATGAAGTATCTTTTCTACATCTAAGGCCCCGATTAAAATGGAGATATTTTCACTGTTGAGCATCAAAATACTGTAGCACTTTTGTCACGTAGTGAAATTTTTTTTGTTTTTTGGTTTTTTTGCGTTCCGTTTTTTTTCTCATATTCCTTTGCATTGTCCGCATTAGACTAGCGAGCCGTTTTTATTTTTACATTTTTTTAAAATTTAATTATGCCTAACATGCCACTCAGCTACAGTAAAAAATCAGCCAACTACAGTGTTTTTTCAGCAAAAGCCAAAAGTCATCGCTATTCCGATCACCCCCTAAGTGTAATTACACTCTATATCGTATATCATAATGTATGGAGTATATCGTATAACGGAGGGTATGTACGTATAGTATACGATTATTTAAGACCATCTAGGTGGTATGAATAATTTTTCAGAGGTGGTATGTATATTTTTTTGATATACTCCTTTTTATGTGCATATATAAATGTATTTACAAAATACGCTAAAAACTATGGACCCCCTTACAATTTTTTTCATATGGTTCACATTAGATTATCTTATAATTAGTATATGAGTACATCTAATGTGATAAAGGATATTTCAAATTCGTTTAGGTGGTATATTAGATGTGGATGTAATTGCACCTGTAAATGCTATTATATATATATATATATATATATATATATATATATATATATATATATATATATATATATGAGCTATTTTATGATACCTTAAAATAAAAACAAAAGTTTATAATCCTTTTAAATATTAATGGTTAGATTTTATTTCTACTACTACTTTTCTTCTACCAGTATAATATACTATAAAAAACCTTTATTAAACCATAGCCCAACTCAAAAGAACAACCCTATGTGGAGACAACCATGCATGGTCCTGTAAGAGAGCATGAATGGACTGCAGTACAAAATACTCCTTCCATCACACAATATAAGGTCGCGCTCAGCGTTGCGATGGCTGCCGAACGCTAGCATTTGATGTTTTGTTTTGTACTATTCATTTTTTGGTGTTTTTTTCCCATATTTCTTTGTATTGTTCATGATGGGATAACATATTTTTTAAATTTAATTATGTCAAATAAACCAACTCAGCTATAGTGAAAAATAAGTCGGTTACAGTAAAAAAAATCATAGACCACCGCCATTCTGAACGCCCTATAAGTCTGGCATATATACCTAGAAAGCACGTTATTTAAGTAATATTTAATAAAATTGGGTTATAGTTGCTTCTAAACAGAGATGGTGCTACTCTTTCTTATTAAAGACAAACATAATCTAATTTTATTTAATATTATTTAAATAATATAGCCTTTATGTATACGTGTTGGATTAGCGTATGAAACGAGGCCCCGTTCCATGTTGGTAGGCATGCACAGATCATATATATGTGCGCATGAATCATTATCTGTCACCATAATTGGAGCATTTGCATCGTGTGCTTTGCTGGAATATCGACCAAGCTACCAGATCAATTATGGTAGTGTATGCATTAAGCTAACCATTTCACGAAAGACCTCGTGTTGCATTAATCGCACCACCAAGTCACTAGTCTGCGCCAACACTGAGTTCTACAACCTTCAATGTACTATGGAGGATAGTAATGTGGTATATTACGGGAAAACAGTGTCCCCTCTTGTGGCTCGTGCATCACAACCGCCAGTTGCCATCCAACAATTCCCTGCGACAGTCCAGAAACCAAGAGAGGGTTACAACATCCAGTTGCAATAAACAAGCAACGACTTGGGATCAAGCAGCCGACCGGCGGGGTCGATCAACTTGATGCGAGCCTCGCTTCATTTGATGGCCGCACCCTTTGTTTAACTGGATGAACTAGTCTCCCCCTCACTTTGTTTAATCGGGGGCAAGTTCACATCTCCCATTGGCACCAATCATCAAACGTTTGTTTCAAAACCTACGCCTCATTTGCACCACCGCCGCTCCGGCTCCTCGGCTCTTCTCATCCATACGTGTATGAATCCTCATTTCTTTTACCTTCAGATAGCTGTCATATCGATTTCGCTTGCTGTTCGTGGAAGATACTCTGCGAGTTTTCTACTAGCTGCAAGCGGTTGACCCCAGCTACGCTTGCATAATTTGTCTCGATCGCTTGGTCTCCAAGCTCCTGACGAAATACTCAACTGATCATACTTTATAGCCATAGAGTACAATTTAAGGACCAATGCTTAGTCTTAATGCTAATAACGACCAGCTAGTTTGCTTGTCCAGGTCATTCGATTACAGCGCTACTGTTCAGTTCAGTTTAGAAATATTGTTGATGAAACGATTGCTACTGGTAAAACAACACAGCAAAACACAACCCACACGTACATTTCCGGTCGTTGCTGGTTATTAATTCCCAATGTCTTAGAGAATCTTTGGACTGATTGTCTATTGAGGAATTGAGACTTCTGCAAATTGTTTTCGATGAACAGGCTGGAAGCTGTGCGGGTCTACCGAAAGTTTATAGTATAATTTAGATAACCAAGCGTGTGGAATTTGTTAAATGAATGTGGCTGATGTACCTGTCCTTCCTTGATTGGGGGAGTCAGTATGGCACTTCATTTAAAACAATTACTATAAGTTTGTGACCTGCATTAGGAGTTTAGAATTGCATATGGATCTATGTTAATTTATTGTGTATCCCTCTGATCTTCTCCTCATAGACTGATCATTTTATAGACATGTAACTGATTGATGTATTGTGGGCGATAAGGAGGACCCTTTAGAACACAAAAAATTGATCGAAAATGAATTTTCTTCTTTTTCCAATCCCTCTCCGGTTAAAGCGAAAATAAGGACAGTTGCAAAAGAACCTCTCCGGTTAAAGCGAGGAGAAAAAGGAAAGAAAAATAAGAGAATATCGAAAATAAGGTGCCAAACTGATCAGAATAATAGCGTTGAAAATATAGGATAGGTAAAGTTGGGATGCTCTAATAAATATGCTTTAAGATGATTGATGTTTCCGAGTTCTTGCATAGGAAAGCAAAATAGTCATATTACTGTTTCTCGATGTGATTTAAGGGGGCCAACTCCATTATTCGTTTGGGGGGCACTTTTCAACACTTTATAGCTATTTTTTTTAGTTCAGCGTTAGAAAAGTTGGCACTGACATCGTACCTGCAGGGTGCTAGGGAGGATGAACATTGCATAGTTGATCAGCCTAACTCTGGTATTGTTGTTCTACTTATCCTCAGCATTAACATAAAAATTTTGGAGCTGTTGAAAAGATAATGATGTTCTTTCAACAGTGCACCACATCATAAAGTAATAAATACCTCTAAATATCACACAGTAGAGCGCTGTAACAATTTGCTGACAAAACAGCACTCTGTTCGGCCTTGTGGATGTTATTCTTCCAAAAGATACTGGTAATAGTTTTCAGATCTCTTCGATGTCACCTAAATTTTGTGGCGATTGAAATGATAACAGGAAGCATATATTCTGCTGCGCAGCTAGTGATGGGGAGTAACAAAGGCTGGGATGTTGATTGTGCTAGGAAAGCCAGCATGTCGGGCCATGTGTAGCGTCGGCAATCTATAGTGATGGAAATAGTCGCTGGGACGAAGCAATGTGAGGCGTCCAGGGATCGAACATTTGAGCGCGTACCCAGCTTCCAACTGCAAGTCGGTCATGCATGCATGACAGCATGAGTGGTCAGTGGTCACGCTGCTAGAGTTGGCCAGGGTCTACTGGTAGCGAATCCGTCCTGCACTAAACGGCTTTCATTTCTAGCTTTTTCTGACTTTCAATTTTAAGTTAAAAACCACTTAAAATACGTCGGTTTCTGATTTCAACTTTTTTTGCTTTTTTTTTTATTTTTTTTCCGTTTCCATTGTTCGTAGAAATATAATGTTGTTTTCGTTTTTTTCTCTCTTTTTTTCATTTTTGTTTAATTGAATGATTCAAAAAAAAAAATAACAACCGTTATAATATAATTTCAGTTTTAAACCAGTAGTCTTAGCCAACGGCTGGTTGCGGCGGCACTTACTAGCAGAGCCAGAGGTGGATAATATCCTATAAGAACGGCGCGTACGCTACTGTTTTAAATCCTGGGATGCTATGGAAACAAATTCAGCATGACAATTTTGATGCAGCTGATACACCCTAACCCCTTAGCTGCAGCTCAAGTATCGAGCTTACCAGAAGAGTCACTCAGAAAATCAAAGCCTTGTTTGGGGGAGCTGTAGCCTTTGAAATAAACTGTTTTTTTCACTTTTTTACTAAAAAGTAGCTGCAGCTAATGGTTGTAACCTTTCCACAATTTGGTTTTTTATTGGGCTAGCTGCTTCAGCTGTGAATGAAGGTTGAAATATTTGAAATACCCTTGAGAGTTCTGAAGGTATCTTTGTGTGCTGATTTAGCGTAAAAATGATTGATTTTGATTTTTCTTTTGCAGAAATATGTATAAACAACTTAATTATACTAAGTTAAGAATATTCGAGCAATATTGCGCTTGTTTGATCGTTCATAAAGTCATTATCATCTATTTCAACCTTTAACATCACTGTTATCAATGTGATTTCAGTCATGTGCTACTCAATCAAATCCAACGTTATTCCCATGTCCATTGTTGTAGCAAAATTATTGAATCAGATGCTAATCGAACACATTCATTTTATAAGAATCATCTAAATAAGAAGAGATGCTTCTAATTCTATCATACAAGGACCTCAAATATGAATAAATTGACAACATTAACCATTCGGAGCTCTGAAATCCAAATCATTAAACAACCAACTAACAGCAAATTGGGAAGGACAATAGCAGGAACAACAATTTTGGGATAACTAAAAACCAATCAATTAAACACCGATAGCATGAACGGCAAATATTGGGTAATTTACATGAAGAACCAAATAGAAAAGAATTATGGATCTCACATTGGGGACGAGCCGATGCGATGCTAATCCGGGAGAGGGGGTGGTTGCCCGTCGTGAGTCCTCCCCTCTACTAGCGGCGGCAAGGATGAGGAGATTGGGGTGGCGATGGTAGAATGACGGCAACGCCAAGGAGCGTGAGGCAATTGAGGTAGGTCACAGAGCTGATTATTTCGGACACTAGGAGGACGACGGCGGCATCCTTCTCGATGGTGGTGGTAGCCTTCGGGTTAGGGAGGGCGCGGCATCTGAATCTAGGAGGGTGGCGCTTGGATTTGGGAGGGTGTCATTGGAAAGGGGGCAGCATTGTTGGGAGGGTAGTTGGGGTGATGGTGATTAAATGCTATAGGGAGGTGGAGGAGGCCATGTCATCGACCAGAATGGCAGGAGGTGGAGGTGGCGACATCATCAATTGGAGCTGATAGGAGATGGCGACGGTGTCTAGGTGATGCGGCACGCCCGATTGGGACTGTAGGAGCCAGGAGATGAAGATGGCAATGAAGCTTAGGTGATGTGCGCGCGGTCGACTGAGACGACGGGAGATGGAGGTGGCGTCGTCATCGATCGAAACCAGTGGAGATGGAAATGGCGTTCAAGCAATGGGATAGCTGTGCGGGGATAAGAATTGCTTGGAGGGAGGGGTCGCCAACGACGGAGGACTTGGGGGACGGCGAGTGGCAGCGACCGAACGGGATGAGGCGGTGATGGTGCAAACCCTAATCACTGGAGAGAAGAGAGGAGTGCACGGGGTGGGGAGTGAGAGAGCGAGCGGGAGTCGGGACCTGTGAACCGAATGAAAGCTCCTTTTTTTTATGCGGTGGCATTTTATAGAATAATTTTCACTAATTTTCAGTGACAATGTTCCAACTTCAACTTATCAAAAGCTAAGAAATCACATCTCTCTTAACTTTTAGATTTTAGTATATTTTCCCAAAAATTAGCTTTTAGCTTATCCCAAAATTACTGAGAAGCTTGTCCGTTTGAGGGCTTTTTTTTTTTTTGACTATTTGAAGCAGAAACTGGCGTAAAGCGCGAACAGGGCCAGGATAATGCTGGTGCCCCCGCGTATGCTGCCCGGTTCACCGTCTCCAATCCCTAGCTGTTCGTGCTGGCGGGACACGTAGCGCCCATGTAACCATCCAACTGGTGGCCTGTAAAGCGCCCGGTACGTGTAGCCCACCCCCATGTGACGTGACGCTGGAGTGGATAGGCCTCGCACGGTCGCACCGCGCGGGCCGTCCCGGGGGGCAAACGGCGTTGCGGCTCTCGCCTCGTCCCGTCGAGCGCGACGGCACGGTACCGCGCGCGCCCACGGTCACGGGCATGACCGGGACACGGCCGGCCGCGCGAGCGCGACGGGAACGTGCGTACGCGGGTGTGGTGGGGGCGCGGCCTGCTCAGCTTTGCTGTTGCGTTCCCTGTTGTGGCGTATAGGCCGCGGGCCCCGGATGGCAGGAGGGAGGGCCGGGCCGCGTGCGGAGGGTGTGACCCGTGTGCCTGGCGTGCGCGTACGGCCGGCTTGGGGAGGTGGGGTTAGTACCCTGCGCCAAAATGATTACTTAGTGAAAACTATGGCACAAAACGATTGGTGAGGACCTCATTTCATTACTAAAGGGTAATAATATTAATCAATATATTATTATTTATTTAGTCGGTAGAATGTCGCTCTAACGAATAATAAGTTTATAAGAGTATTGTAGCAGAACAATAATTAGAAATTGTACACCTTATTACAATATCATTGCCACACATGATTTCAATCCAAAACATGGCTTAACAAATTCTGGCCAAATATTACAATACATGGAAAGGTAATGGTTCTAACTACTAGTCATACAAGACAGAGATGAGTACATACCTACACACTAACAAACTCAAGTTCACATAAACGACTTCTAGCCGCTTTCTACTCATCCTAACTTCTATGTAAGGCACCTGTCTTGTTTCATACTACAGTGGTCCTCCGCGTAGACCTCACCATAAACATGTATCTAGTTGTCTTGACTCACCTCCAACAAAAAGGATTAATAGTAAGAGTGATTACATAAGTACTTAGCGAGCTTATTTAACAAAATACACTGTTTGCTCATAAGCTAACATTTTCTGGAACATTCATTCTCATTCTCATTTTCTTTCGCATTCTCATTTTCTCTCTTTTTTATTCTCATTCTCTTTCTCATTTAGAAAATAAATGTTTTTAGGTTGTGAAAGAATTCTAGATTGTTAATTTAGAAATCTATTGAACACTTGTATAGTGAATAAAAATGTCCACTAGTTCTGTAGCTTCCAGTCTAGGAGACAACTATGAATTCATAATTTATATAACACTACACAGACTTCTACCACTTTACCCATAGTCACTCTGATTCTTGTAGTGTGTGGATATTCGTATTTCCTTATATGGGATGCCCAAATCAGAGCGTATAACTTTTACCTCTATCTCAGTATATTATATCTCCACCCGACTAACTTATAATTGTCGATTCGAGTCAGTTTACTACCCTCACTCGGCACCCTCATAATTATAAGACACTTGTTGGTCGGGCCAGAAATCACCTTTACCTGACACTCCACCGTACTAATATATGCACTCTGCATCTCCTACTTTTAGGATTTATACTAGTTCTAGGTTTATGCGACTTTGGAACCCCTATTTCTGGGCTCCATACTAGTTCTGGGTTCCTCTTAGATCCCCTACTTCCAGGCTCTATATCGGTTATGAGTTTCTTCACTTAGTTATACTACTTAACCATGTGGAGAATATAATAATTTTGATAGAGTTACTGATTCAGCTCACATTTAGATGGAACAATGGTTGATATGATTTATATGGTCCATTACACAAGTGATGTTTCTATGTCCTTATATACTATCCTTATGTAGAATGTCCTACTCATACTTGCCTCTTTTTCTCTTCTGATCTTGGGGACCCTCCACTCATCTTTTATTTATAAGAAAATTGATTCTATGCCACTGAATAGCGTCCTCTTCTATAAAATGCTACTGAAAAACACTTTCTCTATTATATACCATTGAATTGCACTGAAATTCAATTATATATAATTACCATCAGTTAGGGTTCGTTTGCCCTTGGAAAAAGATGTTTTTGCACTTAATTCAAAATCACCCCTTGTGATAAAAATTAAATATAGGACAAATTGGCTTAGCCAAAAATACTGAATTTTTATAGTGGATTATTGGGGTAGTGTACAACTCAAATATAAAATTTCATGAACTGGCCCTTCCATTTGGTCCTTTTTTAAATTCAACTCCAAAATCCGCCTATTTGAGTTATTTTATAAACTGGGACAAATTCAATGTAGAAAAATACAAAATAATAATTTTAGGGAGATATGTGACATATTAGGAGCATGTGAGTATTATTTTAGAATTATTTTTGGACCTTATTTAGTTTCTCTTTGTAAATAATAGTCTTTATTAGCATTTAAATTAAAAATCAAAAAAGTTTCTTTGAATGGTGCCTTGACATATTTTTCCTACCTCACTGACATATTGAAAAACACCCTTGTGAATTTTTATATTTTTTGGAGGTTGTTTGCTATTTTAAATAAAGTTTCTCTCGATCTTTTTGGTAAGGGCATTTTGGTCTTTTTTTGAGAAGATAACAGCCTCCACTAACGATGCACTAATGGCAGTGACATATAATTAAATTTTGATGAAATTCGATGGCATATAATAGAGAGAGTATTATTCAGTAGTATTTTATAAAATTGGAAGCTATTCAGTGGTATAGACTCAATTTTTTTTTATTTATTGGTACGACAGTGGTTTGTCCATCTGCTTACCCTTCTCTTATCCTATGGGCAATTGCTCCAGCAGTTGAGACCGTGATATCTCTTTCATGTCTTTTTCATAGCATTTATCTGATTTAACCGTTATTTTTATTTTTATGTAGGGTGATAATAATTTAATAAGTAAATACTTGTTTTACTGAAGATACTTTGATTATATGTTCAAAGAGATGCTCACTTGGAATTTAATAATAGAGTTGGATTTAGGTAAGATCAAGTGAAATCCTTCCCTTGACTCGGATTATTGCCTGCATTTGATACTTAGGCTACAACTTAATTTATGAAAACACAATAAAAATGTGATATGATGATGTGCTTGTGCTCCTAGGGTGATGCTTTGGTCAATTAAATCTATTGTAGTAATTTAATTAAATTCTATCCTCCACTTGCTGCTTGACTTTATTTTACTGGCATGAGGTTGTAGGGCTCATCTAAGAGGTATGCTTGACATTTTGTTGATTTTTCGGTAATTTCCTGCTCAGATGCAATTAAGTAGATACACGTACAAATATAATTGCAAATATATTCCTATCCGATTTTATGCATGCAATTACACTTATTCATTTTTTACATGGGTGTGTACGCATTTATCTACCCTCCAAAATAATTCTGGATTTCAGGGTCACTCGGATAAAATCCTCTGTCCTGTACCTATTCCCTTCCTTTAATTTAACCATGCATGATGGTTTAATTTACAAATACAAAAGATATTAAATACTTAAAAATAATTAAATAAATTATACTAAGGCGTCCATGTGCTATTCCTGAATTTTATTTCAGTCAATTGTATATTTTTACGAATTAAATGCAACTCAAATTGCTGAGTACAAGTTTAGTCGCTGCATATGGTTTTTAGCCTTTGGATGGAAATTGATTTATTCTAATATTCTAGAATAATTATGAGTGGGTTTCTACAATTTAAATGCAACTAAAAAATTATTTGGATATTTAAATATACATCAGAAGGCTCTAGACAATAGTACACGAATTTAATTTGCACATGCTTAATCTCTCTCCCCCCTCCATTTCTTGTTTGGCTGAATCACTTCTGACCACTCCTTTTTCTTTCTCTCTCTTCCTTTTCCTTATCTTCTTCTTCCATTTCCTTTCCCCATTTATTCCTCTTTGCTTCCTTGCTCCGCCCAGCCGAACTCCCTGGCGCCGCCTCTTGCTGTCGCTCGGCACCTGTGCTGGCCTTCGGCTCTGCCCACGCCACTTGGGTGCATCGTCTCTTCTGGCTCGGCCATCACACCTCTCTGCCTCCTGCACTAGCCCCTACGCCTCTAGCCCTTGCTCCCCTGCGCCTGACCCATGGCCTCCTCCCCTAGGCCTTGCCTTCTCTTCACATTGGCCTACTTGGCTCCAATCGCCCCATGGCTCACCCCCGACCTCCAGCATCGCCTCCACTACTGAATCCTTCTCCCCTATTAACTTCTTCCCCTTTTTATTCGCTATCTTCTAGTTATTGATTTTTATTGTTTTAATATGTGATTTGCGATGATTCTTGTGCATGCATGGTGAGGGTAGTGGCAGTATGCTATCTTGGCTTGCTATGACGGGGCTCAAGGCCTTTCTGTGCGCAGGGAGCATGTTGTGGCTATCGGGTGCGTGTGGTTGGCCGATGGTGGCATGTCGCCATCACTGCGGCTAGGTATACTCTTCCCCCTACTCCTCTCTGTGATGGCTACGATATTGCTATGGTTGTATGGTTTGTGAATGTGGTGATGCATGTGGCGTGGTCCGGAAAAGCAATGGAAAAGATTATGAATGGATGGTGGCTACCTTGTCGGTCGTTTGTTGGCTTGCTTCGGGAAGAATCAAAGTTTGACATTGCTGGTCGCTTTCTTAATGTGGTTGTGCTAGTGGTCGACGAAATTAATGAATAGTGAAAAAAGCAGAAATTAGAAATTAAAAACTAAATTGAGCGGTGCCTAGATTAGGAAAGTTTGGACCTATGATGTCTATTTTTTGGTGGATTACCAGTTTAAGTTAGTCATGTAATTTCATTTCTTTTTATACTCTATCTTTTTTGCATAGTCCGAACCAAATACATTTAGGAGAGTTGTAGACGATGCCGTATCCAATAGGGATTGGTTTCCAAGCTTATGTCGGTCACTTGGCCTGTATATATTTGTGTACATGACCTCAAGGTCCTTAGACAATTAACATTATTTTAGATTAAAGTATCTCGTCGTTTTCACGTTTGTTCTTTTAAGTCTTAGGCGCAACCAAGATCTTAAGAGGAATTACAAATTCTTTTATTAAAGATCTTTCCGGTGGAATTGAGAGATGATAAACTTCACTCGGTGGTCAATGGAGCACGTGTGTGATTGAGCTAATTAAAAAGTTGTCAGTTCATTGTGTTTGACAGTAGGTGAGCAACTACAATTTGTCGAGTTTCTCATATAAGTTATGTTAATCCCACGTTAAGAAGATAGAGCGTCTTGTATCATTGTCTTAGCTACGAGATGCACATGAATATTAAGAAATATGAGTATACTACCAATGAACCTACGTGGGATATGTCGAACAGAATGACTCGCATAAGGTGATCGCTCACGACTTGTTCGTGCGTAACATAATTTCCTACTTCTTTTTTACCCCGGATGGTTATTCTCAAACCGTATATACGTATGTACAATAATGCACTGGAGCTTCATCGATCAGGTACGGCCTGATTCCTCCAAAAGGAGGTTCGAATTGCATCACGTATTCATTCATGTGGATATATACAAGAGCCGTCACGACTTGCCCGTGTGTATCATCTTCTGCATCCAAGCGGGTGGGCGTAGCAATTCCCCCTCGTCTCGAACAGTCACGCACAACGCGCACCACCGAAAAAAAGGTTCGCCTCCGGTTACGAAGTCCGATAAAAATTCCCGCGCAACCGCGCGTTGCGCGGTGGACCCATCCCCCGCGGCTCCACAGGCGCAGCACATCTGAGGGCATGTACAACAGTTAAAATAGCTGCTATCGATATATATATACACATCATATATAGATAACAAAAAAAAAACAGTTTGTATAATTGGCTGTCTATTTAGTTGTCTGCAACCTCATCAAAAAGACAGCTTGTAAAAAAGACGGCTTGTACAATGCTCGTAACGCCGTCTCTTCGCCTAGGAGCACGAGCGCGGGTCGTCTCTTCGCGAGAGGACGGCTTGTGTCTCTCTCTTCTTTAATTACAGTCCACGTCAGATGATTTTACTGTGTTAGCATGATAAAGATAGCTGCTATCTCTCCGTTGTACCTGCCCTGATCCATGAGGACTCGGGCTTCACGGTGATCCCTTAGGAAACAGCACATGGTGCTGCTTGGCATGTGGCGGGATGCCACTCGCTCATGATAAGGATCCTCGTAAACCTACGGCTGGCCATCGAGAACCGTACTGGCGGGGTCCCCACATCGGATCGGCCGCACGAATCGCAAAGCGTACATGGGATTCGTCGCGGCCGTCTGTGGCCCACGGCAGCTAAGCCGTCTGTATTGGGTTGTGATTCCGTGCTCAGTTGAGCCTTTTTTTGTGATTTTTGGTTTTTTATTATAGATAGCTTATTTTATATTATAGCAGCTACTAGCTTTTTTTTATTGGAATTAAAATTAAAAAAAATTAAAAAAGGTTATCCCATTACAAACAATGCAAAAGAACACGACAAAAAGAAAGAAAAGGCAAAAAAGCCCTCAAAAGCTAAAAAGTCAGAAAAAGATAAAATTAAAAAATAGCAAACTATAAGCTAAAATCCAGAAGCTGAAGCCGAAACAAATGGAACCTTAACTGTGCATAGGAGGAAATGATGGATGCCAAAGAAAAAACAAAAATAAGTGGAGGTCAGGGTCCAACACGAGAATTTTTTAAATAATCAATTTTTAATTATGAATTATAGTATTATACCCTTTTTTTTGCAGTTTTGACTATATGTCGCCCAGTATAGGTACTCGTCGTACAGGCTGAGGTCATACGCAGTGCCCTTCTGCATGAAGTCCTCGAGTGCCTCCGCCCACTCCGCCACCCACTGCTCCATCTTCGCAGCCTAGCTCGTCTCACTACCACCCCCTCCTATTGTGCATGCGAAACGTGCAACTACAATTAGAATGCATTGTAACAGAACTGAGAAAAAATATAGGGACATGTGTTATATATAACTCACACGTGGACCTACTCAAGCATCCGATGCTTGACAGGGACAGGAATAACCTGACGGATGCCAAACTGGTGTATCACCTTGTGCACCGCGTAGTCCTCGATGAACACGTCGAAGACGAGCTTCTTCTGTATGACCCAATACACGAGCAAGCACAGCGACAAGAGCCTAGCAGGGGCATGGTCTGCTATCTCCTGAGCTGAATATGGCTCACAACGCATGTCGTCAGCAGTAGGGTGGTCAAGGTGCTCGACGAAGTGGTCGTATGCATGGATGACTTGTAGGTGTGCAAACTATGCTTGCGACTCAGAATAGTGGTTACAAAGGATGACCCGTAATACATGTATAATAAAGATTCTAGAGAGAATGTACCCGTCTACAACACCAAAGGTACCCTGCGGTAGGCCAGTCCACGGTGCTCCCATGGTACATGTTAGTGCGGTACGGACCGCTGTCAAGCAGCACCGGGCATCCGAGGGGGAAGAACTCGAACAACCACAGTTGCAACAGGAGGAGGTAGCCTATGAGGACAGGGGTTGTCCTCGTCCTGCAGCAAATGTCGTACATGCCGCAGTACGATGCGGCAAGTACAACTGATCCCTAGCTATAGTGCACCACCTCGTCCCTGTCGGCGATGGCCCTCGCATACCGCATGAGGCAGACGTCGATGGAGTCACTGTGGTTGCTGGTAAACAGTACCCAACCGAACAACCATAGCAAGTACGCCTCCAGGTGCCGTGACGCCTGGTACTCGTTGGCGTCTGGGTCCAGCCGCTCAACCTGTGCAGAAACGAAAAAGGATAGTGCCTCCACCATCCACACAAGAGGTAGAAGGTCGGCATCGCTCAACCTACAAAGCATAAAGAAGTACATAGCGCAAATATCTAAAAAGACGTGTCATAGTTTGAATACAAACCTGTCTTTTCAACATTTGTCTAGTCTCCAAGCTCATCGGGGTGTCCACATACGGACCACCCCTAACTGGGTCTCCTCGTCCCCGCCCTCAAGATACGGCACACGACTGCTCGCGCGATGCTGTGCGTTGACGTGCCGGCCCAACAAGCTAAAAGGCCAGTCTGAACCACTAAGGTCGTGAGCCATATCTGCAAATCAATTTGGAGTTAGCAATTACGACGCAATTACTGATTTAATTATTAATAGCGCAGCTCCGGGAATTCTTCAAATCATTTTTAGCCAATTTCACGTATGCTATTATGCATATTTAATTTCCCATTGGTGCATACGCATTTATCTACCTATCTAAATAATTTTAGGTCTCAGAGTCACTGGACTAAATTCATTTCTCTTTGTACCTATTCTTTTTTCGTAATTGGTATACGTGTAACGATTTACTTATAGATATAATAAAAAATCAATAATTAAATTAATTATACTAAGGTGTCTCGGTGGGATGTCTGAATTTTATTTGTGTTATTTGTGAATTTTTACGACTCAAATGCTATTTAAATCATCACGTACAATTTTAATTGCTATGCGTAATCTTAAATTGTCACATACTATTTTATATCGATGCATGATGTTGTACTTGTTATGAATAGTTTTAAATCTTTTGATGGCTTTTAATTATTTTAAAAATTAAGAATACTTATTATGAGGTTTCTAGAATTTATAAGCGACTAAGAAAATTACCTAGATCTTCAAATGCACAATGGAGCATCTAAATGACAATACAATTATTAACAACTAAATTGGTGTTACTTTCTAAACTATAAATTGAATAATTTCAGTTGTTATTGTAAATTGTTTGGAAAATAAATATATAAAAACTATAAAAAAACTCACCGTCGTTGTTGTGCAGATCTCTCCTTCTCTCTTCCCCTCCGTCAACTCTTCCTCTTCCCCTCCCTCCCTCCCTCCCCTCTCCTCTCCTCTCCTCATCCTCCTCTCCTCCCTTCTCTCCTCTCTTTCTCTCCTCCGCCCCTTTCTTTCTCTCGATCTCCGGCGAAAGCAAATGAAATGAGGTATGGCGACGCCGGACCGTGCAGAGCGGTGTATACCCCCTAGTCGCCCAACGGTTGGAAGAATAGGGGCAATGTCGTCTAATGGTTGGGCGAATAAGGCAATGTCGCCTAACTATTGGGCGACAAAGACTATTTGTCCAACAGTTGGGTGACTTTACCATGTGTTGCCAACGGTTAAGTGACTTGGCCATATGTCGCCTAACGGTTAGGCGACTGACCCAAGTCACCCAACTATTGAGTAACATATAGTCAAAAATGCAAAAAAGAATTTTGTAATTCAAAATTACAAATAAATTATTTTTTAAAAAAATCTCCAACACAGCCCATCCTCGCGCCATTTCTATACAATGGCATCGTGTGTGCGTCCCAGTGGCCTTCCACAAATATCTGGCCTTCCACAAATATCTACACCATTGATTGCTATGCTAGTGCATAACTGCTGTACTTTGCAGTGGGACTCTGTGACATAGTCACACTTTGGTGTGATTATCATGAGGAGATGATTCAGCAATTCTATGTCATAGTATACGTATCCTCGAACTTTGACTAGATGACTTGGATGACGGGATATGACAAAGTAGAGGCCACCAAGGGTGAGTTTGAGACAGCTCTACGAACTTACCTTGGACATTAAGAGAAGATCTATACAAGGCCACCTCTCAGAACCATGGCATGGACCCAATTCTATAATAACTCTGTCAGATTTACTCCTAGCAAGATTGCTGGACTTCTACCCCCGCTGAGCCTTACCAATCACATCACCAACCACACCTTCTCAAAGAGCGAGAATTTTGATGTAGTCAGAGGTCATGCATGGAACATTATTGACTGCATCATGAGCAGTCACCGGTTTGATGTGATAGATCTTATTATCACGGAGATAGTCTCCTCCAAGAATAATAGGGTCAAAAGGATTTATTTTGCTCCATATATCATAGCCTTCATCATTAGAAAGACGCACTATTGAGGTGCAAGGCCAACCCCTCACAAGCCCTACAAGCCTAGGGAAGCTGCTCCAATCCCTCTACTGTCCTTCCTCGCACTCAAGATGAAGAAAAACATGAGCACATGCATGAGGACACTCCACCTGTAGCTGATCTAGTTTTGATTGTCTTAGATTTTTGATGTTGTCTTGCAGATCTGAGACAACCAAACGAAGACAAATTATCAGCTAGCCTCTCTCGCACCGAGTGTGGGCGCCTTAGAGCGTGCTTCATCCTCCTCGGCACCGCGTTGTCCTTCTCCCATGCACTATCAACGTTATCGTCGTCATGACCCCGCTCCTCAAGAGTAGTTCTTTTTGGTACTTGATGCCAAAGGGGGAGAAATTGTGGACAAAATGCGGAGAAGACAAAGGAGGAGAAGAGATTGGAAGAAGAAGAAGCCTTAGTTATATTATTATCTATCTATATTTGTTTGAAGTACTAGTTATGAGGAACTTGTCGTTTGAACTATGTTTGGTTGATTTGCATGATTTTAATAGCTAGAACCTTATGCTTATAATGCTTGTGAACTTGTTGCTTAAATTGCCATATTTGGCTATGATATTCATGTTCAATATGTTCGTGATGTTAATACTCTCATGCTTGTTATCCTTGAATTAGTTCCTCAAATTTCAACAAATAAAGGAAACTCCACCAAAATTTAAAATCTAAACTTGTGCATGGAAAACACCTCGAAATCTCATATGCACATATTTAGGGGGAGCATTCTCTATTATGTTGTTTGACTCTTGAATACAACTAATTCTTTATCTCTTTTGATCTTCTCATATGCACATGAAGTCCTCTTTTGGGAGGAGTTTCATGCGTGTTCGAGCGATTAGCTTAGACTTCGTGGAGTAGGCCAGGACACGCGAGGGTCTCGATGCTGAATTTATACTCTATGGAGTGGGACGGGATGTGCGAAGGTCCTAGCGCTGAATTTATACTCTGTAGAGTGGGTCGGGGCACGCGAGGGTCCCGATACTAAATTTATACTCTGTAGAGTGGACGAGGATGCACAAGGGTCTCGATGCTTAATTTATATTCCGTAGAGTGGACGGAGCCTTCCGGACCCTGCACTTGATTTTAGCCTCTGTAGAGTAGACCAGGATGCATGAGGGTCCCGGCGCTAAATTTATACTCCATAGTGTGGCGCAGGGCCTGGAGGGCTCCGTGTGCGATTTTAGATTTCGTAGAGAGGGTTGGGATGTTGAAAGCATCTAGACCCCTAAAATTTTGTTTCGGAAATTAATGATAATATTATATTTGGGACTAATATGTGTGCTAAGATGCTAGAAGGCCTAGTCCCAGAGCATGAATGACAACACAACAATACTATGCAAAGCTAGGAAGGATCGATATGGCTCAAGACAAATGTAGGCTAGATACCGTACTATAAAGGGGGGATCATGGCTAATAGCTTGGGAATTAAATTTGTACCATCTTCATTAACAAAAAGTCATGTATGCATCAAAATTTAGTATTTAGAAAACTATGTCAAGAAAATCGGTAGCACCACATGGGGGTGTAGTACTACTGATCGATGGTAATACCGCCATTATGGAGCAGTACTACCGATCGATGGTAGTACCAATTTTTTCTACAGTATGTTTTCTTCCAATGAGTATGTTTGTGGACAATTCCTGGAGCTCTAGAAATTGATAGTACCGATCTCAGCATGCGGTTCTACCGCACTATAGTAGTACTGATTCTAGTTGGCAGTAGTACTGATCTGTCTGTGCAACGGCCAGTTTAGATGCATTAATTGCACCCAAAAATAGCCATTGAATAATAGGTGCGGTAGTACTAGCCATATATGGCAGTAGTATCACACCTATTGAATGTTCTAGGATTTATTCCCAAATAGTTGAATTTATGGTTGGAGAATATAGATACCCCCTCAACAACACAAGGGCATGTATATTGGACCTCATTGAATGCACTAGAGCCTTGTGTGCATTTTGCTCTACTCATTTGCTCATATTTCATATTTTTGAGTAGTTGAGAGCATTGAAGTACTTTGAATCATTCGTTGATCATTTTGGCACTTGTTTCTTTTGAAGCATACTGTGATTTATTACTCTTAGTGCTTGCCAGCACTTAAACGGTTTGGGAGGTGTTTGCACGGTGATCTCTTCAAAAAGATTGTGAAAAGATCGAGCGTCAATTATGAGTGTTGTGGTGCTTGCCATTTCTGGAGTGGATGAAGAGCAACTATAGTAGATTGAGGTATTTAGGCTTAATTCGTGGAGTTAGTCTGATTTATTCGGACTTACCTTAACGTGGACTAGTGAAGATTGTCAAGTCTTTGATACCATAGGAAAAACATCACGTGTCTCCATTGTGTTTATCTCTTATCTTTACTCTTTCGCATTTACATCCTAAGCTATTGAATTGATATATCTTGTGTAGCTAAGAATTGTATTTGATATAGACATAGCTGTGGTACTATAGAAAACTTAGAAAAATAACTCTTGACTTGTGGTAGGTTCTTGTATTGCTCATAGTGATCATAATTGTTAAATTTACAACGGAAATTTTTGGAACCTCCTATTCACCACCCTTTAGTTATTTATTCTTGATCCTATAAGTGGTATCAGAGCTTGGTCACTCACTGATTAAGACTTAATCGTTTAAGAAAGAAAAGTATAGCTAGTGAGAGAAGTGCTAAGGAAAAACACTTCTATTTGATGACTCAAATTATGCATATTGAAAAATTATAATATTAATTTATTTAAAGGCCATGAGCCCAAGTATATAGAGAATCATAAATATGGGTTGTGTTATGCCTCTTGATTCACACCATCCCACAGAACTCGAGGAGCGCAATACTCATTTAGATGCTTAAGCAATGAATGCTCTTTTTAGTGCTTTGAACGTAAATTAGTTCAGTTGAGTGAGCAATTTAGAAACTACTCATGAGATTTGGACAACCCTCTCGAAAATTTATGAGGGAACATCCATGGTCAAAGAGGCCAAATTGCATAGATTCCTGATCAAATATGAGACATTTGCAATGTTGCATCATGAGGACATTAATGAAATATTTTCACATCTCAACAACATTATAAATTAACTCAAGGGACCAGATACCTCTCTAACCAATGTTGATATTACAAAAAATACTTAGGGCCTTGCCAGAGAAGTATGAGGTATTGATGACACTCTTTCTCAACTCACCCGAGTTGCCAAAGATGACACTCAATTCTTAGGCAATCTCATAACTTGATACACTTAACTACCTCATTGGACTGCAGGTGGCCTATAGAGGTGTAGCACATCTAGATGCCCGTGTGCTCATAGAATGCCTGGAAGGCCGTCGCATTGAATTGCAACCATTGTCCACCGTGATTTCTCTAGGGACCCCAAACCAGCATATGATGTTTTGCTAGAGGAATTTCTGTGCCACCGCTAAAGTTATCTTGATGAGAGGGACCTCCTTGACCCACTTGAAGACGTAGTCATATGCCACGATGACAAACAAGAGTCCCCGATAGTGCGGGGTAGTGGACTAACGATGTTGAGCCCCCAACGTGCCAATGACCATACGAGGGCCAATAGAAGCCTTGTCTAAAGGCTTTCCCTATGAGGGACCGAGGGGATTCGACTATGTGTGGGTGAATCTCCCCATCCATTGGCATCATTGGTAGTGCTTAACTAGTTCCTTTGTGTCTGAAGCCACTATGGGCCAATAGAAGCCTTGTCTGAAAGCTTTCCCTACGAGGACCTAAGGGGCTATGTGTGAGCCACATAGGCCACTGTGAATCTATGTGAGGAGCTCCTGGCCCTGTTGACGTGAGAGGCATCATAACAGTAGGGCACATATGGCCTATTTGTAGAGCACCCCTCCTACCATGTCGAAGGTTCTCATCTAGTGTGCCAATCTCCGGAGCTTCTGTGGGTCATCCAGCTCTTTGGCCCCTTATAAAAAAAGGGACTATCGGCTTCCTCCAATCATCCTTCTGGCCAATCTACAGCATGTTGGAGGGCTCCATCTGGCCTTGTGGCACTGCAACGGATATGAGGACTTCGAAGAACACACTGGAGGGCAGGTCACGTCACTGACTAGCATACTTTGACAGGGCATTGGCTTTTGCATTATCGACTCTTGGTATGGACTTGCCTGTGACTCCCAAAAAGTGTTGCTTCCTCGATTAACTGCAGCGAGGTGCTTAGTGAGGTTAGAATATTTGGTCTAATAGGATTTGTCGACGTGTCCCGCAAGCTAGCGAGAGTCACTATACACAAGCACCCTTTTGGCTCTAAGTGCCTTCACTTTGCAGAGGCGAAATAGTAGGGTCTTGTACTCTGCAATGTTGTTGGTTGCTAAGAAAGTCAAGACATGCTACGTGCACTAGTCTCTAACCCTCGGGGGTTGTTACGATGGCCCCCCACCCCTCTGCCTAAGGCGTTGTATGCCCCGTCCATGTGTAGGGACCATACTAGTTCTAGAGGTGGTTCACAACTTGTCTAATGTGATGGGGTCCAATCTGTGATCAAATCCATGAGTATTTGCAACTTTATTATGGTATGTGCGATGCATGTGATGGAAAAGGGGCTAGCTCGACCACCCAATTGTTGATGCGGCTTGTGGACTCCTTGTTCTATAACATCTCCCCAAGGGGGAAGGACGAGGGCACTTGATCCTGTCTGCTAAAAATAGTGGCGAAGCTTATGCGAGGCCATGAGTAGTGCATAGGTCATTTTTTCTAGATCGGTGTACCATGTCTTCGCTCCCTAAAGGACCTCAGAGATGAAGTACACCAGCGCTTGTGTGGAGCCTTCCTCAAGCACGAGGACCACACTGACTACGTACGGTGTTGTTGCCAAGTACAATAGGAGCGGAGCTTCTGGTGCTGGACACACAAGCCTGGAGATCTTGGCAAGGTATTCCTTCAGTTGGTGAAAAGCCTACGTGCACTCATCGGTCCACTGGAATTCGCTAGATCCACAGAGGGTTCTAGAGAACGGGAGTGCACACTCTGTATCCTGCTAGCCTCTGGACCTCCCTAAAGGTCTTGGGAGCCTCCATGGCCAGGATGGAATCAATCTTGTTGGGGCTAGCCTTGATGCGCCCGCCAGACACTAGGAAGCCGAGCAATTTGGCTGCTCGGACCCTGAAGCCACATTTCTCTGGGTTGAGCTTTATACTGGCCTGGCGAAGGTTGTCGAATATTTCCTGGAGGTCTGCTTTGTGGGAGGCCACCCACCTACTCTTGACGACCATGTCATCCATGTAGGCCTCTACGATATGGCCTAGCCGGGGCACCAGGACCGAGGCAACAATCCTAGTGAAGGTTGCTCTGGCATTCTTTAGCCTGAAGCACATTCTAATGAAACAATATGTCCCACTAAGGACTATGAAACTTGTTTTGGCTTTGTCTTTCTTGGCAATATGTATTTGGTGGTATCTGAAGTATGCATCGAGGAAACTAATCAATTCACACCCTGCTATAGCATCACAGAGTTGGTCAATACACAACAAAGGGTAGTTGTCTTTAGGGCATGCCTTGTTGAGAGTAGTGAATGCAACGCACATACGCCAGCTGTCATTTGCCTTCTTGACCAGCATTGGGGGTGGTGAGAGCCACTTTGGGTGGACCACCTCCTTAATGATGCCAGAGGCGATCAGTTTGGCCACCTCCACCTTGGTGGCCCCATGACTTTCTAATGACATTCTCCTCATTGTTGCTTAACAGGCTTCACGCCAGTGGAGCGCTCAACCCCCGTGATGTTGGCGAACGACCTCTAGTAGGCACCGCTCAGCCTCCTGGGTAAGGCCTTCCCCAATTGATATTTGTTTCAACTGGTCTTCGCTATTGAGTGGCACCCTTTTTACGTCACCATCCACCCTCCGCTTCGGCATCCTTCCTGACGCAGAGGGAGGGGGTGCTACCAAGGGAGAAGTAGGGCCTTTGCTCACTGCATGCACATTATTAAGAGGACTCTGTGTCGGACCCGGATTTCACAATCCAGAATTCTTTATGATTCTATCGTACTATTCCCTGAATCAGTAGATAGTGCTAACAGTTACAGTACTGAACATCAAAAGTACATATCATGTGAAAGCGTAAATGTATTAGTACACTTACTCATGGGTTGATAAGGATGAAATCAATAAAATACAGCAGCGAAAACAAAAACTTCACACAAGTGGGACCCTCATGATATGCCCACAAGCAGCCAACGAGGGTTCACGACCTAGTTCTTAAACTCATCATCTTGAATTCTTGTTGATGCCCTTAGATGATTGCGGGGCTTGTATTTCTCCTTCTAACTTACTGAATGATTGTAATTAAGCAACAGTGAGTACAGGGATGCTCAACAAGCCACCACATATAATACAGTAATAATAGATGAAGGGCTGAATAAGGAAGGCTTAAGGTTCTTTTATTTGTAAAGTGTCACGGTTTTGAAATACAAATGTAGAAAATTCCTGAGACGTCACACTTTTAACTGAAACAGAGTTTTCTAATGTGTGTGAAAGATTGCAATAATAGTAGTACAGATTTTATCCACCTTTACATATCACCTGCACCATATGCTAGTTTTTCAGTGTCATATCCACTTGTTATCATCACTAGGACCAACTGCCCAGGGCAACACAAAGACCAAATTTTCATCCCACTAACAAAATTTTTGAAATAGAACTATATCGATGTAAAGTTCCCAACGTCCACTTATGACCGTGGGTACGGCTGTTCGAACAGTTCATACTTTACAGAGGTTGTATATCTTTATCCACAAGATATGATTATCTCATAATGTCGACCGTTACACGCTTCCGTAGGCATACGACTGAGTAATCATAACAAGGATGTTCCAATGCATCATTCTAGTGTGGTTACGTCCCTTCCGGTCTTTCCTCTGTAGGATGTGACCATCCCTCGAGAAGTTTCCCTCTTGCGCCATCACGGCAGAGGCAGGATGAGACCATCCTTTTCTTTACACGTGTGCACACCTTCATGTAACCACGCTAGGAGTATGCAAATTAGTTAGCCCTACCAACAATTTACCAGCTTGTGGTTGTATTGTTATACTTTGGGAGGTCATCACAAGATTCAGTCCTTAGGGCTATCTGAATGGTTCTACCACACTCCACACTCTCGTGCATCCACTGCACCACACCCTCGAACCATCCGATCAGATAGTTAAGCATTTTGAGGTTTTTGGGAGCGCAAAATATCCATATTACAACATACCAGCCATTCTCCATTAATGACTGCCTAAACTAACTTTTCATGTTGAAATGATGTTAGGGTAAATTAATACCCTTAAGTATCTAAGAAGTACTAAGCAAAGCGTATAAATATAGAATCATATGGCGCAATCAGAGGGAGGGTGAATGATTGCCTCCACTTTTTGACACCTATAAAAACAAATCTCAAACTAGAAGAAAGCAATCTCGATTATCGAACGTTGATTACAACCACTTGTTCGATTGCTCGCTACGATTGCCTTAGCACGTGATTGAAGACACCCTCTGTTTCCAAGGTTCAGCCGCTCAATCTCTTCGACCGCTCAAAAATAAGAATCAGATGCTTAGCGTTGCACGTAGTTGTACGTTTCAGCTGGTTTTGCAATCGCCAAAAAATCTTTAACACGTAATGAACTAGATTGATTCAAGATGATCTTTACTGTTGGATTTTCGTATATTTACAAAGTCTTCTCACAAGCACCGCTAAGAACCCTTGCACAAAAAGCATTCTCCAAGAGACTCCAAAAAACCCTTAGCGTCTATCTACTTTTATATGCTAGTGCCCTAAATTATATCCGACTCAAATACGAACACGGAAACCTATCTCTTCCTCAAATCAATGGACCTGAAACCCTTCCGAACACATGTTTTACCATATCTCTAAACTTCCTATTATGGACTCCTTCCAAAATGTTTCGAATCTTATCACGTGATGAAGCCTTCAGGATCATACCTCCCGTATCTTTATCACGTCTCATCAACTTCTATGCTGAAGCCTCCAAGGCTGCACCGCCCGTAGCTTCTTCATGCATCACCATCTTTGATCTCCATATGCACCAGCATTAACTCAACCATCTCGCATGACATCCACAAATGTCTGGACTTCAGATCTCCTTATCCTAGTCCTGGTACTCCTCATCACCAACCATAATCGTCTCCACACCAACCTGCACATGTAAAGACCAAAGAAACAATTCCCCGGCACAAGCTCTTAATAACTTGACCATCATCAGCACACTCACAAACCACACATACCCTTGTCTATTCACAGATAAGGACCAAACCTTCCACGACCACCAACTAGGTCATCCACGATACACAACTTGGTCAACTACAATCATACAACTCGTCGCTATCCAGATATCCGCCTTAAATCCTTCAAGACAACCGCTATCACAACAAGTACTCAAAAATCACAAGTACTCAGGAAATACCATCGCTTCACTTAAAACACTCAGGAATAACATGCATCGCTACCAAGTTCAAAACAATTGAGTACTAACTTTCGAGTATTGATCACATACCACAAACCTCCAACAACTAATTGCAATACCGACGACAACCCATCGTGAACCATGATCACGAAACCATGATTATCGAATACTGAGTCATTCCGACTTCTGAGTACCAAACCATTCTGACTACCGAGTACTATTCTTTGATCACCGAGTACCTACCTGGTACTATAGCGCCAACCTCCAAACACCGACCATCATGCACCAACTATTCATACCGTTGGCCTAACACGAGTACTCGAAGTATTCGAAGATGACAAGAAATGAGGCACTCGTACCGACCATGAAATCTATGAGTACCAACCATAAAACCATCAACTACCGAAGACAATGACAGTGACTGCAAGTCTATGACTATAAAAACAAGACTACGAAGTGTACAACAGTCCGTAATGTCTACGACCATCAACTGAGAAAATATTTGACTATCGAGTACTAACCAGTAAAGTCTATGAGTATTGAGTACTGACCAGTAAAGCTTACGACCATCGAAAAGTAGTGTAGCTATGACCTTCAACCAGTTGAATGTTGCTAACAACCACTTCACTATTCGAGATCAAAATCTACGATTACCTACCGTGGTCGAAGCTGGTCGTGGTCGAAGTCGGACGTGATCGAAGCCAAACATGGTCGAAGGCTGTCGTGGTCGAAGTCATTGGATCCTCTGATGCCACTGAAAGTCATCTGATGCTTTGATGTTACTAGAAAATCATCCGTTGTCACTTAGCCGATCAAACTGATCCGAACATCCTTGAAACAGAGCATCACCCAATCTTCATCTCTACTCGACAGCAATCCAATGTCACTTCACCAATCAGACTGGCCTAAACATCATTGAAGCAGAGTGTCATCAAATGTCCATCGCTACTCAATAATCGTTCAATGCCACTTAATCGATCGAACTAGTTTGAACATCATTGAAGCATAGCGTCATCCGATGTCCATCGCTACTCGATAGCCGTTCAATGCCACATAACCGCTCGGACCCAAAATCACTCGCAGCAGAACAAAAACCACTCGGAGAAGACAAAAACTACTCGATCTTGAAACCTTCGACTGCAATCAACTGAAACTTTCACAAACGCAAAATTCAAAGCAATCCAAATGTCAATTATTCATCATCACATTATTTACAACCGTCCACCTGGACTAACAATCTCCCCTTAATGAATACATTGACAGCACATCAAAATCTCTCGAATCAATTGCGTTTTGCAAGAAAAGCAAAATTTGTGAAACTCAGCAAACACTCGGCAAAACACATAAAACTCCCCATCAACATAAGAGTATCAAAATTCTCCAATTTATCCCCTGTTCCTCTCCCCCCTTTCTCTAATTTCTCCCCCTTTAGTAATGAAATCATCAAGGGTCCCAAAGAAAGGATAAGTCTAAAAAGAAGCAAAGAAAGTAAACATTCAGAAGCTTTGAGGATTATCCAAATCATTAATTTAAGAGTGTACACAAGCCTTCATTTTGAGTAGAGCTCTCTAGATCATATAAAATCATGTCACATAACACTATCAAAACTAGTTTGTAACATGATTAAGCAATTTATATCAATGACAGGCATCTCAACAATGACCAAACCAATTACAAAGCACACAATGAGATATCACAACAAAAAGTGCAAACTTCAAAGTGAAACTAACTTTACATCTAGGTGAGTTAGCAGTCTCATATAGAAAGCTATTGTTCCTTACTCAAACCTTTTAGCATGTGGCATGCTTATAGATACTTCTTTTCATAATACCATCTTTGTAGCATTTTTTTTATAAAAAAATCAATGGTGGTATGCTTGAAACATACTTCTTTTGAATTTATTATTTAACCGTGGCATACTAGAGGCATACATCTTTTCAACTTGTCTCCTTCTCATTATTTTTTTAATAACATACCAATTGAGTGATCATAAAGAGATTGCAATATGAAACATACTAGCCACGTAGCCAAGATTTAAAATAAGACTCATAATCAAGCTAATCTTTTTAGATGAACATCACAAAGTACTATCTACAATCCATCTAATCAAAGTCTTTAGCCATGTCATGTTTTAGTTCAAGTATAGAAATTTAATTATAACCAGTCATGATCAAAACTACACAACATGTCAGTAAATATGATAAAATGAGCTCTACAGCTCATTTGATTTCAACGGCTTGAATTTGATGAATTGTTTGTCAAGAATAATAAATAAAGCTTCCAAAATTTTAAAGACCAAGCTTCCCCTTAGAATAATTTCATAGGATGCAACACATCTAACTCACTTCTTAGCCAAGCAAAATAAGAAGAATCAAGAGGTTTGGTAAAAATATCAGCAACTTGTATATCAGACGCAAGGAAGTGCAAAACAATATCTCCCTTTTTCACATGGTCTAAGAAAATGAAAATGAATATCAATGTGTTTAGCTCTTGAATGTTGCACATAATTTTTAGCAATACTAATCGCACTACTATTATCACATTAGAGTGGAACACAATCCAGATTTAAACCAAAATCCTTAAGAGTATCTGTCATCCAAAGCAATTGAGAGCAACATGAAATAATAGCTACATATTGAGCCTCAGCTGTTGAAAGTGCAACAGACACTTGCTTCCTAAAAGCCCATGAGACAAGAGATGTGCCCTAAAAGTGACAAGTGCCAGTAGTACTCTTCCTATCAATTCGACATCCCCCAAAATCCGCATCTGAATAAGCTCTAAGGGTAAGACAAGATAAAGAGGACTGCCATTAACCAAATTCTAAAGTTGACTAAAGATATATGAAAATGTGCTTTACCGCTTGTCAATGTGAACTACGTGGGGGAAGCTTGAAAGCCAGCACACAAATATATAAAAAAGTGTTTGTCTGACCTTGAAGTGGTAAGATATAAAAGAGAGCCAATTATGCTTCTATATTCTCTTTGATCAACAGGCTCTCCATCTTCATCAAGATCCAACACGGTCATTGATCCCATGGGTGTAGGCATTGGTTTGACTGTCCCCATATCAAAATGACAAAGTAGATCCTTAGTGTACTTAGTCTGATGAATAAAAGTACCCAACTTTGATTGCTTGATTTGAAAGACTAGGAAGAATGTGAGCTCTCCCATCAAGCTCGTCTTGAATTCCCTGCTCATGGTATCTGAAAACTTAGAAACAAGAGTATGAGAAGAATCACCAAATATGATATCATCCACATAAATCTGAACGAATAAAAGATCATTGCCATGCCTGAGAGAAAATAGAGACTTATTTACCTTTCCCATTGGAAAGTCATTTTTTAGCACATATGATTTAAACCTATCGTACCATGCACTGGGTGCTTGATTTAGACCATATAAAACTGTAGACAATTTGAATACATGGTTAGGAAACTTAGAATTTTCAAAACTAGGTGGTTATTTGACATACACCTCCTCCTCTATATATCCATTAAGAAAGGTAGTTTTCACATTCATTTGATACAGTCAGAAATCTCTGGATGTGGCAAATACTAATAGAATTCTAATGGCTTATAATCAAGCTACAAGTCTAAAAGTTTCACCAAAGTCAAGACCTTCTACCTGGCTGAATCCTCGAGCTACAAGTATAGCTTTATTTCAAACAATAACCTCATCCTCATTTTGTTTGTTCTTAAAAACCCAATTGGTTCCAATAATATTATGACCACGAGGAGGTGAAACTAATATACAGACCTTGTTCTGCTCAAAAATTTCTAATTCCCCATACATGGCATTAATCCAAGACTCATCAGATAAAGTGTGAGATACATCTTGGGATTCAAAAGACGAGACAAATAAAGAATGAGCATACGGGGTATTGGAGTTATATCTCAGTATTAAGCTTAGGACAATTAGTGTAGGAACCAGTCTCATGATAAAGCATTTATTAAATAGACTCTTGAGATGAATTAAGCCTAGCCTGAAATAGATCACACTTAAAGCATGCTTTAGATTGAACAAAAAACTAGACTTGAATTTCTCAATTTCATTTCTTGTATGTTTTAGCTTTTCATCACAAGAGTCGTGTGCTAATTTTAATTCATCAAGTTTAGCAGTTACATCACTAAATTGAACCCAGGTTGTTGCATTAATCTTTCTTGCAGACTCTAATTCAGAATGTAAAACATGATATGACTCACAAGACTCATCATGATTTTTAATTTTCTTTTTATACTTCTTGAGCTCCTCTGTCAATCTAAGCACAGCACAAGATAAGTTGCTATAAAAAGGTTTTACCTTATCTGGATTGCTGTAGAGATCATCACCGTCAAATTCCTCATTATTTGCCACAAAGCGCATTCTGGTGAAGTCTGCTTCCTTTGCCTTATTGTCATTATCTTCCCCATCACTTGCAAAGCTAACATCACTTATATCAATCTCCTTAAGCGTTGAAAGTACATTGTTGACCGCCTTGTGATAGTTATGTTTTTTTTGCTTGAGGCAGTCTTGAACCGAGGTCAACGAGTTGATACCTTATTGTCTTTGACCTCCTTACTCTTAAGTCTGGGGCAATTCAACTTAATGTGGTTAAGTTCACCACATTCATAGCATCTGAGATGACCTCCTCTACGCCTCAATCTAACATTGTTGATCACTTTGGTTACTTTGTTGGACATAAGTATGAGCTGCTCTTCTGGTATCTCCTTCAACTGTTCATCTAAAAATTGTACACAAGGCAGATAAAGGAACACTCAAAGAACTATAAGTACCGTTAGCTTGGTTAGTCACTAAGCCCAAAGAACAAGTCTTGTTTATCCTGGCCAAAATATCAATCTCGTGTGTTTTCATCTTAGAATACAGCTTATTCAAGGTAAGAGATTCCATGATAATAGAATGATTGATGGTGTCACTAAAATATTCCAAATAGACATATCTAGATAATTTAAAATTTATCGGGCATTGTTAAAATCAATATATCTGACATCAACAGATTATCTATCACTAATAATCTTATTGAAGCGATAAAAAAGAGCATTTACTAAATCTCTCGGTTTCATATCAAATTTAGAATACTCTTTTTTTAATTGGTTCTGTCGAACTCCTTTAACAGACTTAGATCCTTCATGATAGCCAGCTAGAGTGGTTCAGATTTTATTTACAGATTTAAAATAAGCAATTCTAACAAACTCATTTATACTTAAACCTTGCAACAAAATATTTTTAGCCTTAGCATTTGCTTCTAGATCAACAGTATTCTCAATAGTAATGACCAAAGGCACTTTATACGAATTCTCAACCTTTTGCCAAATAGCATTACCTTGCACTTATAGAAACACCTCCATGTGTGTCTTCTAGTTGAGATAATCTGTTCCATCAAAGTACGATGGCTTACAAGAGAACCGATCACAATCTGACACCATTGCAACTTGGCTCTGATACCACTTGTAGGATCATATAATGCAATCAGAGGGGGTGAATGATTGCCTTCACTTTTTGACACCTAAAAAAATAAATCTCAAACTAGAAGAAAGTAATCTTGATTACCGTACGTCAATTACGAACACTTGTTTGATTGCTCGCTACGATCGCCTTAGCACGTTCCATAGACCCATGAGACAGTCGAGCCGAATTAGCTGCTAGCTCAGTGCCATGTCAGCCCTAGAGTTCACATGGCATCACATCAGCATGCCACATGTCAGCCATGTCATCCTACCATGTCATCGCCATGTCAACCTTACGACACGTGTGTCATGCCATGTCGCCACAACGTTAGCCCTAAAAGCCACGTCAGCAAGCCTAGTTGCCACACACTATTCCGTGCACCCAGTCTACCGTAGACCAGCCTTTTCGTGCACCGGATTCGTTCTCCTCCGTCCTAGCTCCGATTGACCCCGCTCCTTTTTCTAAATTCATCTAAGATCGAGCTCTATATGTTGGATTTAGTTTTACAGTTTTTAGAGTTCAATTGAATTTTATTTAAATTTATTTTGTGGCTCATTAGTTTTCTCTCTCATTAGATCACGCATTCTAAGGAGCGGAAGCACAACCAGAAGATTAAGATTTCATAACTGAGCAAGGTCAAGGCAAGTCGTATTCTTTAATCACATTAACCCAGTTTTCAATCTATTATCTATTTATTTTTTAAAATTATTATGTATTGTTATTTTATTACAAACCCTTGTACCTTATTGTGCTAATTGTTTAAATCTCTCACTTGATAATTTTCAATATCATGTTATCCTTATCACCATAGGATGAAAAATTATTTAGTAATACCATACTAGTTATCACATGGGTTGTACGATCAATTTGCTTAGCCATGCTTATAGTTACAATGAATTCATCATCAAATGTGATTTACTAATTAATTTGACTTAATGAGGTATTAAACTGTAGTTGGTGCCACAATTATAAAATTTGTGTACCATGACATTCGTGTGTCATTGGTGTTGATTATATAAAATTAGTTTTCACTTAGGTGAGTAATCATCCAGTAAATGGGGAAATGTGGATTCACTTCGAGGGATGGGGAAATGTGGTTATATAAAATTGGTTTACACTGTGTACACTAGCGTGATCTTAGACTAGTGTGGTATACACAGAAAGTCCAGATTTACATATTCAGGTCTCGACAAGACCATTGGATGTCAGCACCGCTTCACACCCCACGCCAGGTGATATCATCAGGATGACGTCAGCCCTAGTCGAGTCAGCTACCCACGCTAGTTGCCACCTAAGCCCTAGCATGATGTGTAAGTCCACGTGGCATCCCACGTCAGTACTCGAGCCGTCCCATATGCCATGCCACCATGCCATATGTCACACCACACCACCATGCCACGTCACTCTACCTTGTTACCTATCAACCATGTGTCATGCCACATCAGCCAGCCTGTCACATGCACACTGTTCGAAGAGCCAATACCACTGTAGACTAGCTATTCCACGCACCGAGTCCATAGCACAGTAAAATTTCTGAATTTTTAGTATTTTCTTTAGGATTAATCTTCCGAGAGCCCGTTCTCCTCTGTCCTAGCTACGATTGGCCTGATTCTTTTTCCTAAATTCATGTAAAATCAAGTTCTATCTTTTACTTCTAGTTGTAAAATTTTTAGAGTTCATTTAAATTTTATTTTGTACTTCGTTGTATTTTCTCTCTCGTTAGATCGTGTATTCGACGAAACTGAAGTAAGATTTGGAGATCTAGAACCCTTAACTGAGCAAGGCCAAAACAAGTCATGTTCTTTGATCATATTGAATCTAGTTTCTAATCTATTTATTTATTATTTTATTTTAAATTATCATGCATTACGATTTTATTATAAATCCTTGTACTTGGTAGTTATTGTCTAATTTGATTAATTTTACCTTGATAATTCGAATGCCATAATTTCTTATCATCATAGAATGGAAAATTACTTAGTGGTACAATACTGGTTGTCACATGGGTTGTACAATTAATATGCTTAGCCAGGCTTATAGTTACATTGGGTCCATCATCATATGTATTCAATTAATTAATTTTAACTTAATGAGATATTGAATTATGGTTGTTGCCATAATTATAAAATTTGTGTGCTATGATATTGATGTATCATTACTGGTGGTTATACAACGTGGTTTTCACTTAGACGAGTGATCATACAGTAAAGAGGGAAGTATGGATTCACTTCGAGAGATATAGATGTCTCTCTCGGATAATATCTATGGACTTAATTTTATGCGTCATTAATCTGAGCCTTATCGTGTAACCAAATGTATAGTATAGGATAGACCTGACTGATTAATTTATAATATTTTAATTTCACCAATGTTATGAACAAGGATGCTGATTTCCATAAGGCGCAAGAGAGGGCTCTCCAACTAGGTTGTAGCCTACTCGGACGCGAAACCTTAGTGGACGAAATTGAGTTAAGGTTAAGCATTATAAAGGTTTTGTTATGATTTTCTTTCATGTAAGGATGAGTATATCGTGTGGGTAAAGTTGTACAATCTCTCCAAAGTGTAAAACTATCAAATAGCTGTATCCCCGGTTATGGACAATGCTAGGTGATTTCACATGAAGGATAGATATTTCATAAAATTTGGTTGGGATAATTTTGGAAAGTGAATGGTTAGTTCAATGATAGTTTATTTAATTCCTTTAGTTATTTATTATCGTTTTTTTACAATTCACTTTCAATATATTTACTGTATTTACCTTCAATTAATGCTTTCTGCAAAATAACATTTCAGCTATCCATTGGTAAGTCATGCATACTATATTGTATTTTTGTTCTAAATGACTTGCTAAATACCAATTTACTTACAGCTTTATGCCTACTATTGTTCAGTTGAAGAAAAAGGACTATATCAGTAGGAGGTACCTGAAGGAGGATACTTCAATGACTTTATGGATTAGAACTTCGCTTCGCAGTCGATTGCCCATGAGTATGTCGAGTGGCTACCATGCTTAATTTTTTTTTTCGCTGCTAGTTTCTTAAACCCCTCAGGCTAGTAAGTTGTAAGTTTGACCATAAAGTCGTACTCTGATGATTATTAATATTTGAGTCTTTTTCTTTGTTAATCGAGTTTATGGCCAATTTTATCTATGTTTATGCTGTGTACACTAACGTAATCCAAGACTAGTGTAGTATACACAGATAGTCCAAATTTGCAGATTCGGGTCTTAACAGAAAATCCACCCCTAATGTGTCTTCCCTTGTAAAGCTGATGTCTGCTTAGGACCATGCCAGGAGTAGTTGTGCTGGGTATGTGGCGACGTCGGGGGCTTGTATTCACAACATGTTCGGTGGGGGCTGGACAAGCGGTACTTCTGGGGGCTGCTGCACGTGTGCTACCACCAACACCATCGTATCTAGTGCACACTCCCTAGCTACGCTTTCGTGGAGCACTGCGATGGTGGGGCAATCGTGCGTGAGGTGCTCTCTCTAGCCGTACACTTCACACCATGGTCCTTGTTGACGCCAGTCTTCACGACCTCACCCCTTTTCGTGCCCGTGACCCCTTCAACCACGATCACAAACTTCGGGTGTAGTGTTTTCTATGGCCTTCGATACTGAGGATGTACCTAGGCCAAAATCCCTTTCACTGCTTGTGGCTGGAGCCATGATGTCGGCCTTGCGTTCCATCGCATCCTCCTCTGCTCTTGCGTACTTCTCCATCTTATTGAAAAGCTTAGACACCGTTCTTATGGGCTTCTGTGCATTGTATTCTGCGAGTGATCCCTTCCAGAGACTGCGAATGGTGGTACTGATGATGGTCATCTCATTGATATCTTTTACCAGGCAGCGGACCTGCGTGAAACACCTGAAATACCCTTACAACTTCTCTCTCAGTGTTTGCTTTATTGCAAAGAGCTGATCGGCATCGACTCTCTCCACGTAGTTGCCTTGAAAATTATTGTGCATGAGGTCCCGGACTTGTTCCCACATGGAACCAGGTACAATGGTGAAGAACCAAGATAGCGCAACTCCTTGGAGGGCAAGTGGTAACCCTTTTGCCTTCGTCGAGTCGTCGCCCCCCTCCACAGCTCCGATGGCCATCTCGTAGATGCACAGGAATTTGCAAGGGTATGTATCTCCCTTATACGGCTCCATTGTGGGCATTATGAAGCCCTTTGGATAAGTGCTCTACTACAAACCTGCACTCGGTGGTGATTTGGAGTCCACTCACTCGGGGGCACTGCGGGCGCCCACGTTAGCCTCGTGACTTTTTGTCCCTTCCGCTACCACCTCTGTCACCACCACGATGGGAGTCTGTTGACTCTGGGTCTCTTGTATCTCTCGTATGGCCCTCCAAAGGTCTGCCAGCTTTTGCTGCAACATTCCGCAGATCACCTCCAAGGCACCTCCGCTCATGCCTGGCACAGGGACCAGGATGCCCTCTGTTCTATGTGTGGTGATTGTGAGAGTGTCAGGGCTAGCGGAGGCCACCACTTGGGTGCCACCAGCATTGCCAATAGGGGTCGCAGTCGGGTTCTTCGTCCGCTAGGCCTCCCACTCTGTCGCTAGGGCAACTGCTGGAGAGTCGCTCTCATTGCCTGTCGCAGTCACAGACTGGGTCACTCTGGTGCGCCTCTGCCATGAGAGCGAGAGGCCTTCAACCACCAGCTCCCTTGCTCTCGTTGTAGTGGTCTTAGCCAAAGTAGTTCTCTTCTGCTTGGAAGTCAACATCGTCACCTTCCTTGGTGCCATCGCATCCAAGTCCCTTGCTCCGACTTGTAGTTTCTCTACTGCTCCTATGGACGGTGTCAACTATTGTGGTTATAGACCAAACAAGGGGTGATAAAGGTTACAGAGAGGCTACAAAGGAGCTACCTAGTAGAGAGTGGATATAGAAGATGTATATATTACGTTTCTGCTACTGTATAACCTTTTTTCCTAAAAAAAATGAATCCTCCTCTCCATGGTGACTTAGGGGTATATTTATAGCCATATAGAGGTTGTTTACATAAATACCCCCTTAGGGGTTATACTAGTAAGGGTAAATATAACTTTTCTCTAACATAACCATTTTAGGCTTGCCACAGTCACAACAGACCTTTTGGCACAGTGAACCGATTGGGCTAAGGTGAGCCACTCCCTCAATGGTAATCATCTTAGCTGTTATTTTGCTTAGCCCCTTATTAGCAACGAAATATCACATGGGTGGGTGTCGCCCTTGCCATTCCTCCTTCGTCCCTAGCACTTCTTCATCTTCGCCTCCCACACACACCGTGACGAACCACGTCCTGCTACAGCCCTTGGTGCCACTGTGTTGTGTTGCATGCTCCCATCACACATCTTCGCCACCCGCGGACGGCAATGCCTAGAGGTGGCCAACGGGCTGTGTCGGGCTGGCACCGCACAGGCCTAGGGCAAGCACGGCCCGTTTAGGCACGGGTAATAAACAGGCCAAGTCGTCCTGGCCCACGAGCTGAGGACCAGACCCAAGCATGGACTGTGGCCGTGACGTGTCGACACGGGCACGATTAGGACTAAATGGGCCACGTTGTGCCGGCATGGACCGTTTAGCTCGAAAAAATTCAAACAATTACAGAACATTTTACAAAAATAAGGAAAAATGATAGATAATTACAAAATAATTATAAAAAATTATAGACATTGTAATCATCAAGATAATTATTATCAATGTTACAATGAGCTTTACTAACTTGTCAAATTATATTGCATGGCTGTCTCGTTAAAAACTTTACCAAGTAAAAAATTTAACTTGAGAAAACATTGGCAAAGAAAAAAAGAGAATAACCTATAAAGCTTACTAATGACTACATCTGAAGAAAAATATCAAAAATCTGATTCATTGCTATCTAAATACAAATTGTCAAAAGATTCTTCTAAATCTGTATTCTGTGTAGTATGTTGGAGTCTTGATTCAGCTTGTTCCCAGTTTTTTACGGTCAGAAGGATTTCGACCATCTCGTTCGAAAGACTTGTTCTTCGCTTCTCGATTATTCTTCCAGATAGAATAAAGGCTGACTCCGAGGAGACCGTAGAGATAGGAACAGTCAACACATCCCGTACTAATATGGATAGCACTGGGTATGTTACTTTCTGGTTTTGCCACCATGAGAGGATGTTCAACTCTTACTCAAAGTTGATGCTATACTGTTGAGATAACTTGATAGGTCCCCGGTGCTTTACTGCCCTACTTCTCCTGACTGATGTATACCTACGTGAGATCATTGAGAGGAAAAATCAAATATTTTGCCCCATTGCATAGTCCTCATAGAGGTGCTAGGGGTTACCTGGGGTCTTTCCAAACGCACAAACCCAAACTTATTTTCGTATTTCTCGTATACCTCATGTAATTTATTGTTAACAACTCTATAGTATGTACAATAATCTAAACCAGTAGTATCAATTAAAAGTTGCAGTACATTTATAAATCCTTGAAGTTTGGCCCTAAGATCCAAAATAATGGTGAATACATATAAAATAGAAATATCTCTCCAATATTTTAAAAACTTAGTTTTCATGACAACTACATCATCTCGTAGTACATGATCATTTTCAAAAGACTTCAGGTAGGTGGCAATTGTAAGAATGTTATGAACAATTCGAGGAGAAGCTAGGTAGTATACTCTAGAAAGACAAAGTGTAGCCTTATGAAAAAGTTCTAAAAAAATTATTTTTTCACCAACAATCCAATCGTGCTCAGTAAGTTCAGGGTTTCTAACTTAGGTTCTACTAGAGGAGCTACGAGATTGATGAACTTGGGTGTGAAGGAAAACAGATAATGTGCTCTTATATGGCACTATATGTTTAAGCATAAGGTAAATAGAGTTCCATTTAACAGGCATGTCAAGGCCAAATTTTCTAGGGTGAATATTCATTGCTACAAAAAAACTCTTATATACGGCTATTCGTTAGTTAGAACAATTAATATATGAAATTGCATCTATAAAAGAATCAATCCAAGCATTTAATCTTTTAAACCAGATTTAACAATAAAGATTAATAATATGACAAGCACAATGTTGATGCAGTAAGAAAGATTGTGCATAAGTATTAAAATAAGAATTTTTATAGTCTTAGTGTTTGTAGCTGCATTATCTAAGGTTATAGAAAAAAACTTATCCGTGAGGCCAAAATCTTCTACAACTTTAACAATACATTCTGCAAAATTTTCAACAGTATGTGAAGCATTAATTAATTTAAATCCTATAATTCTTTTTTCCATTGCCCAATCATTATTAACATAATGTGCAACAACACTAATATAATCCTCTCTAGCTCTACCACTCTATATGTCTGATGTCAAAGCAATAGAGAATGTACAAGTATGAAACATTTCTTTTAATTTTTCATGATAATTGTTATAATATTTAATTAAATCTCTAGTTATAGTTTGCCTAGATACAGCACTAAATCGAGGGTTATGAGCAGTTCTAATATATTTTTTAAAAATATCAGACTCACCAAAATTTAAAGGTAAATCTTGATAAGCAATTAATCTACAAACAGATTCGCGAGCTACCTCTGGGTTGTACTCCTAAGTACGTACCGAGCCGTCAAGATTATATTGCAGCTGCGTTTGGCATATTTGTATTCCCTATCTTCTTTTGCATCTTGCAACATGCCGTTGTAGGTGATCCGTACCACCTGAAGATTTTGCAATTAATTCATTACCACAAATTTTGCAAACAACATACTTCACCGAATTCCCATCATCGTCGGTCCTGAACTTCTTGTCAAAATCATTCCAGACTTCTAATGTAGTAGCTCGTGATCTTTTTGAACCCATGCTATGGGTTGTGGATACACTTGTTGAGCCAGCAGAAGATGAATCGATTGGACCTACGCCGCCGGGCCAACCACTTCTTCTGGCTTTACAGTTTGTTATGGATGTAGACTTTCCGCAGATGGATATCCTTTTTGAAATGATTACATATCTTCTGTGTGAGGCCGAATTCGGAGAGTTGAAAAATCATAGTTCTCTATTGAATTAACTGCAAATTGAAACAGTAAAGTACAATTATGTGATTAACTTACTACTCAATCAGAAAATAATATGAACAAATTGAAATAAGATAGCACTATTACCTTTTCTGCAGCTATAAAAATTCTTTGAAGTTTTTTGAATTTTCTGAAGTTCGCACAAATTTCTCACTAATTTTGCCAAATTTCCATAAACACTACCGAATTTTTCATAGCTAAAAAGAGAGATAAGAGTGAGATTTGAGGTATGAAGAATGAAGACCAGATGTCCCCCTATTTATAGAAAAAAATTTATATATTTTGAATTGTTTGCTATTTTTTCAAAAAAAATTTTACACCATAACAGTTGAAAACAGCTATTTTTAACCGGGCCGTGCTGTGCCAGCACAACCGTTTACACCCACCCTCGAGCCGGACCTATAATAACAAGCCTCAGACCAGCGTGCAACAGTATGACTCATTTAAACAGCTCTAGCAACGCCCTTGCAACCTCGCCTCTCCTCAACATGTTCGCTGCTCATCTCCATTGCCCGCTAACCCTAACTCAATGGCTGGCACCCATTCACCGTAATACTTCCTCGTTTGTTTGCTTTTTGGCAAGCGCCGGGAAAGGAAACATTACGGTAATATAGAAGTCGTGCGCGAGATAGCCATTTCCAATATGAATTAACTATCTATAGTGCCCCGCTTCCAATGAGCTTAATGAAACAAAGAAAAAAATGCAAGCCGCACAGCGGGCCGCACAACTGTGGACATAGACTGAAAAATAATTCACCTTGCCGTCTGTTCTTTTGGGCAGTTGATAATGACTTTTGGCTCCTTATGCTTTTTATCTATATTTTTCAATATTATAACGGACAGCATATACAACAATACGGATAGTTTATACGATTCAATGTTTGAAAAATCGTTTAAAAATTCGCTTTAAAAATACATCCATTTATTTTAATTTTAAAAGAATCAAAAGACAAAAAAAGCATTACCATCGTCTTCCAAGACGGACAAGTGGGGCGTAGTCGCGTAGACGTAGAGCCCCATTCCTCATCACCCTTTTTAATTGTGGCGATTTTTGGGGTGGTGGGCGTTAGATTTCTAACTGGGTGGTGAAGTTTGGTGCAAAAGGTTGCAGCGACGAATCCGTCCATCGATCCAACGCTGTGCGTGCGTTGGAGAGGCGCAGGTGGGGCCGGGCGGCAGCGAGAGACCATAGATAGATGCCTTCCTCTCTGGTCGCCTGATGCCTTCTCGCCCATCCTTCCCCTACTACTACACTACTACTCTCGCTCTCGGCTCTTCCCACCTCAACCTTCCTCTCCCCTCCCCTTCCCATCCTTCCCCACCCCGCACTTTCCCAACCCTGGATCCAAATCCCAACCTATCACGAAACCGAGGCGAGGAAAAGTTGCGAGCAATTATTAGCTAGATAGCGACGTAGCTCGCGGCGAGATCATGAAGCGCGAGTACCAAGACGCCAGCGGGAGCGGCGGCGGTGGCGCAGATATGAGCTCGTCCAAGGACAAGATGATGGCGGCGGCGGCGGGGGAGGAGGAGGAGGTGGACGAGCTGCTGGCCGCGCTCGGGTACAAGGTGCGGTCGTCCGACATGGCCGACGTGGCGCAGAAGCTGGAGCAGCTCGAGATGGCCATGGGGATGGGTGGCGTGGGCGCCGGCGCCACCGCGGACGACGGCTTCGTGTCGCACCTGGCGACGGACACCGTGCATTATAACCCCTCCGACCTCTCCTCCTGGGTCGAGAGCATGCTCTCCGAGCTCAACGCGCCCCCGCCTCCGCTCCCGCCGGTCCCGCAGGCTTCGAGGCTCGCGTCCACCTCGTCCACCGTCACGGGTGGCGGCGGCGCCGGGTACTTCGATTCCCCTCACGCCGTCGACTCGTCGAGCAGCACGTACGCTCTGAGGCCGATCCCCTCACCGGTTGTGGCGCCGGCCGACCCGTCCGCGGACTCCACGCGGGAGCCCAAGCGGATGCGCACTGGCGGCGGCAGCACATCGTCCTCCTCCTCGTCGTCTTCCTCTCTCGGCAGTGGGGGTGCTAGGAGCTCTGTGGTGGAGGCTGCTCCGCCAGCGACGCAAGCGTCCGCGGCGGCTAACGCGCCCGCGGTGCCGGTTGTGGTGGTGGACACGCAGGAGGCTGGGATCCGGCTGGTGCACGCGCTGCTGGCGTGCGCGGAGGCCGTGCAGCAGGAGAACTTGACGGCCGCGGAGGCGCTGGTGAACCAGATCCGCGTTCTCGCCGCGTCCCAGGGCGGCGCCATGCGCAAGGTTGCCGCCTACTTCGGCGAGGCGCTGGCCCGCCGTGTCTATCGCTTCCGCCCGACGCCGGACAGCTCCCTCCTCGACGCCGCCTTCGCCGACCTCCTCCACGCGCACTTCTACGAGTCCTGCCCGTACCTCAAGTTCGCTCACTTCACCGCGAACCAAGCCATCCTCGAGGCGTTCGCTGGCTGCCGCCGCGTCCACGTCGTCGACTTCGGCATCAAGCAGGGGATGCAGTGGCCCGCGCTTCTCCAGGCCCTCGCCCTCCGTCCCGGCGGGCCCCCGTCCTTCCGCCTCACCGGCGTTGGCCCCCCGCAGCCGGACGAGACCGACGCCTTACAGCAGGTGGGTTGGAAGCTTGCCCAGTTTGCTCACACTATCCGCGTCGATTTCCAGTACCGCGGCCTCGTCGCCGCTACGCTCGCCGACCTGGAGCCGTTCATGCTGCAGCCGGAGGGCGAGGCGGACGCGAACGAAGAACCTGAGGTGATCGCCGTCAACTCAATGTTCGAGCTGCACCGGCTGCTCGCTCAGCCCGGCGCCCTGGAGAAGGTCCTGGGCACGGTGCGCGCTGTGCGGCCAAGGATCGTGACCGTGGTAGAGCAGGAGGCCAACCACAACTCCGGCTCATTCCTGGACCGGTTCACGGAGTCTCTGCACTACTACTCCACCATGTTCGATTCTCTCGAGGGCGCCGGCTCCGGCCAATCCGAAATCTCGCCAGGGGCGGCTGGTGGTGGTGGTGGCACGGACCAGGTCATGTCCGAGGTGTACCTCGGCCGGCAGATCTACAACGTTGTGGCGTGCGAGGGCGCGGAGCGCACGGAGCGCCACGAGACGCTGGGGCAGTGGCGCAACCGTCTCGGCCGCGCCGGGTTTGAGCCCGTCCACCTGGGCTCCAATGCCTTTAAGCAGGCGAGCACGCTGCTCGCGCTCTTCGCCGGGGGCGATGGGTACAGGGTGGATGAGAAGGACGGGTGCCTCACGCTGGGGTGGCACACGCGCCCGCTCATCGCCACCTCGGCATGGCGCGTCGCCGCAGTGTGATCAAAAGTTTTGAACGCTGTACGTACACGCCCCCGGCTCACCGGCACAGCTGCAGCTAGATGTCAATGAACGCTGAATTGCAGCGACCGACGATCGCGTTACGGTTTCTCGCCGGTGTGATGAGATGGACACTGGACCCCGACCAGGCCGGCCTGTTCGTTCTTGTTTCCATAAACTCTCGTAGCTTATTATGTTTAAATGTCTATTATTATGTGTAATTCCTCCAATCGCTCATATTAAATAAGGACGAACCGGATTTCTTTAGCTCAAATGAGAATTTTGTATACAAGGCATCTAAAACTGAGCTATGTTCTGGTGTGCATCAGTTAGGGTGCTGCTCGCCGTTCTTGTCTAACATGATGCTGTAGTGTAGCCTCATATGCGCATGCTGCGCATATGTGTTTGCTGCACCAGCCTTCGCCTGCGATAATCTATGACGTGAGGGGTGCAATAGATTCACAAGACTAGTTAACATATCTGCATATGTTTGAGCGTGCTACAAAAAGTTTCCCGATCTTTAGCAAGTTTGGGTGGAACAGTTGTTTTAGACTTAAGGATTAAGTCTGTTGTTTTTTGGTCTTAGTTTCTGTAACTCCGTTTGGGAGAGTGTGGTCGGTTAACTTTGTTTGATTCTGTTTGACTGTAGTCATTCTCGTTGGATGATCAGGGCCGAAACTTTGTTTCCGTTATCTAAGAAAAAAAAGTTTCCCGATCTTGAAAATGTTGCTGAGGATGGGTCTTGCGGTTGCTGTGTTGGAAACACCTCGTTTAGTTTCCTCTAGCGTAATCTCGTTGCCTGTATGGTCGTCCTCTGCTGGTTGTTTCTCATCTAAAAATGATTAGATTGTTGCGTTGAAAGCTACATAACAATCAAACTGAATGCTGCACAGTAAAATATTGAAAATACTGTCTGCTATGTAAGTCAGTGCACCTTATTAATTAGCCTACCTTATTCCCTCGTAGAAATTAATAAGAGAAAAGGCCAGGCCATGAATACGCATGTGATTTCTAGTTTTGCCTACGAAAAAGAAATCTGGACATATATAGCATCATTACAATGAAATATTCTAATTTTGGTTTTATACGCACGTAAATTCCATTTGTAACCCCCCGGTCGACCGCACGACTCGACATGCGCCGATATATGTCCGGTCGTGCAGTCCGGAACCGCACGACCGCACTGTAGCTAGGTCATGCGGTCCGGGACTGCACGACCCAACTGTTCACCGAGTATATGTTTTTGTATTGTGCGGTAAGAAGAGGTATGAACAGTTGGGTCGTGCGGTCTGGGATCGTACGATCTAGCTACAGTTGGATCGTGCGATCCCAGACCGTACGACCGGACACGTGTCGGCGCATGACGAGTCGTGCGGTCGACCGGGGGGCTATAAACGGAATTTACATGCGTATGAGGCCAAAATTGGAATTTTTCATTGTAATGGTGTTACTTATGTCCAGATTTCTACGAAAAAAGGGTGAGTCAGCAGTTGACATCTTGCATCCACAGTATATAAAAATAGGAGATCTTAAGTTATCTTAAGGTCGGCTTTATATATTACAGGATCTGATATAAACATTAAAATACAATTTTTCTTTTGAATCCTGTATTCTCTCTCCTTCTACCAGTCAATCATCGTGGTATGAGAAATATTAAGTAGAATTCTCCTTAAAACCTATATATACATGAAGGATGCTCTCACGGTAAGCATCAGATTAGCGAGACTCTTGTCGACCAAACGGAGCTACAAGCTAGTGCCCGTACATGGTTGTATTCTCTGTTAACCCCGCGTAACCACCGTCGTTAATTCATAGGTACACGAACTTTTACTGCCTGCTGTGCTGCGATTGGCGCATAGTGAGGGGAGCAGTGGCAACCTGAGAGGGCACTGCAGGTACAGTACGGCACATTGCAACTTCTGTTGAGGTCTTGTCCTCCCATGGGGGCACACCCACCAGCGTCGCCACCCCCCCCCCCCCCCTTTCAAATTAACCGCGCGGCGCGTAATTGTTCGGTGGGCGCCGAACGCAGATAAACATTTACGTCTATCGCCCGCGTCTGACAGTAAAAACGCGTACATATGTGCGGTCTGTGAAATCTCCGTGCTTGGCCACGAATCTCACCGACGATGCGCGGTGGTTTGCAGAGAGGTTAGCGATGAAGACCAGGGTTTTTTTTTATCTGCCTCTGCGGTTCTATTTAACCCCGAGGTAAGATTCGTCACGAGGGCAGCCAATGAGGTGAGGAGGTAGTAAGTAGAAGTTAGGGGGTGAGAGGAGGGAGGCGGGCGGCAGCAACAGCTGTCCAATCGGGATCAGGTGCCTCATGTCAGGAGATGATGGGTTGCGTGGTGGTAGGGGCCCATCCGTCGGCCTGTGCCTCTCTCCCCCCTCTTCTCTCTTCATCCCAGTCACACAGCTAGCTAGCTCTGAGTCTCTGACTCCTCTCCTGCTCGGGCTTGGGACAGGCAGGACCCACCACAGATAAAGAAACGAAAAGGAGAGAAAAATATGGGTCTGGGCGGGGGAGGGGGGCCCGTCCGCCGATCCGGTGGGGGTGGACGTTGCGCCGGGGGGTCAATTCGGGTGTGACCCCGACGCGATCGCGCGCCCGCCCCGTGCCGTGCCGCGGATTCCTCCCCCCTCGCCGCTTTCCGTCGCGGATGGGGAAAAACGTTGCGCGCCGCAGCGGGCGACGTTTGTTTTCCGCTCCTCTTTTGCGGCCCTCACCCACACGCGCCGATGCGTGGACGCCCGTGTCGCGGTGGCCTAACCGAACTCGTTCCTACGTGATGCCGCCTCAAATGACTTCGGTTTCTGGCTTCCGGTTTTTAACGCCGTGGGAGGGGATGGGGCGCAGGCAGCAGGTCGGCCGCATGGAATCTGTTGCGGCCGCGCGGAGGCCGAGCGTACGTGGTGTTCCGCGTGGAATTTCGCTGCGTTTTCCGCCGGCTTCTAGAGGCGGGCGGGTGGATCGATCTGGTGGATGTGATCTGTTGTGAATCGTTGTGGCCCGTGCACATGCGATGGCGAGATGCCGTCGTGGCGGGTCAGGGCTGATCGAGTTGCGGTCGAGCCAGTGTGACGGAAATGCGGGCCTGTGTCAACTCAGTACTCTTACAGCGATAGGGTAAGTTTGAAAAGATCCTTTCTTGTATGGAGCAAAGGGCGAGATGTTATAGCGATAAATAGCGATGGCGAGAGGGGAATCTTCAATGTATAGGAAGCAGGTTGGTCCTAAGGTACGTTTTATACAGCTGGGTGTGAAACCAGAACAGAAATAGTCAGAATTCACTATTTCTTCACATATATATATATATATATATATATATATATATATATATATACCTTACAATTTGACAAAAAAACACAATCAATAATTATCACATTCAAAACCATAACTTATAAATTCAGTCCATTTACTTAAAGAAATCAGAAAAATCAGAAAAAAAATAGCAATATCCTATGTTGATCCAGGACTTAATTAATGATGTCAAGTGCTCGACAAGACGATCGACGAGTAATAATGATCAGGAGACGCGACGTCGGTAGGTTACAACTTGGGCCTATGGGTCCCAACCCCTGGAGATAGCGTAATACATCTAAGAAATTATTCCATCGAACGTACTCCCCCTGGATCCGGGAATAGCGACATGAACTAAATGTCCTGTCCAAGCCAAAGAACTTACCCCGAAAAGTCCTGACAAATGATGATTGAGATGAGATTCTGCGTTTTTTATGGGCTCTGGTAATCGGCGGCTTAACCAAGTGAGATGGTGGATTTTTCTTTCGAGCGAGGTAGGATTGAGGAGGAAGGGAACAAAATATGAGTGACTAGGGCAATATGATGCATATACGGTGCAGCCACTGTGTGTTATCTTCCCTTCGTAAGTGGCTTGGTTGGCCAAGCACCTTGGGCCATACTTGTATCAGTTGGCTGCACTTCCACATGCTAGCTTGTATGTCCTGGGCCTCAATTAGTATCGTCTTAGACCTAGCTGCGGGAGCACCAAGTGGACCAACGGGAGTCAGGAGACCAAGAGCTTCAATCTCTGGGTTGACCATGTATTCTTTGATTTGGGTTGGGAGTTTCACATCTAAATTTACATAGACTATACAATAGAAAAATGATAATTGACCTGGTATTCTGTGCACCCCCACGGGGCACTTTAGATCCGCCCTGAATACATGACATGTTTTTTTGGACTGCGGTTTATGGCTTTTGGTTGCAGCTTATTAGTCTAATAAATAGTGATTACTGAGAGAAGCTAAACGCCAAAATCGCTGAAAAGCCAAGAAGAACAGAGCCAGAGCTTGGTGCAATATGATATAATCAAGGATGGCATCACGGTGCCAAGGGGATGCTCTGGGTTTGTTTAATTGGATTAGGATCGAGGCTATAGAAGAATTGCATTTTGGAGCTCATCGACGAGGGCTCGGTGGTGGCAGCGGTTCTTGGTCGAAGAAGGGAGGAAAAGCTTCGGGGTTGAGATTTTGCGTGAATGAAAGTTAGTGAGTAGCTTGGCTTGGCTTTAAGGCTCGTTGAAGGCGGTGGCGATAGTGGCATGGCCACAATGTGGCCAATGCGTGGAAGTTGGCGTGGTGCCAAGGGGCTTCGGCAAGGTGATGGCGTAGCTTGCAGTTGCGGTGGCGATGTGAGGTGTGTGATATCCCTTTGGTGCAAGTGCGCACGCTGGCCGGGCGAATTAAGATGTCGGACACGCGTCGAGTAGCTAGCAATAGAGGTGGCAACAACGAGGTCGGTTGTGGCAGGAAGTGGCGCATGGCCCAGGTGCGATGTGATGGTTAGTTAATGGCTAGTCGGCGAGGTGATGCGGTTGTTGTGCGATGGTTGACGAAGTTGCAGTGGCGAGTTGGCGGGCACACAAATGGCTGGCAACCGCGCGATAGGAAGAACAGGGGCGCAGGCGGTAGGGCAAGAAGGTGCCAAGGACAAGGTGAAATCGTACTTTCCCAAAAGAAAAAGTGGAAATTTTTTGAATTCAAGCAAATTTCAAGAAAAGTAAAAAAAAACTTAAGTTTGTTGGGTTGTTTCAGTCGTTATCCACTAATCCTTGTTACGGGCCTCGTTAGCTGCTGCCTGATGTGGCCATTATACGCTACATGACTTCGAAATGTTACTACAGTTACTACTAGGCCAGCCTCGCGAACTGGTACTACTTCCGGTCAAGTTTACGCCAAACTAACAGCCTTAATTTTCACCATGAAACTCAGCTAAAAACTTGCCACGTACTTACTACCATAGAGACTATTCTTTTTTCCTAGAGAATATTTGAGTGATTCATCTTTGGCTCCATCCCATTATCTTAAATTCCCAACACACACCACCATTAAAAACGCCTTGCAGTGTCAGGGCTCCAACGCTTGGGCTAATCATTCCGGCATTTGAACCTGCCGGGTAGATCGATCGGGAGCTACTTAACAATTTTGAGGGGGCACGTAACACGTTTCGAGGTCCTCGCAAGAGACACCCTCAAGCGTTAACAGCAGCGGTGGTTGCTGCACGAGCGAGGCAAGAAGAAGGCAATGCAACGCCACTAGAATACTGGAAGTGTTGTGTACTACGGCCATGCGAAGAGAGTTTTTTTTTCCTTACAGAATCTTTAGGATCAGTGACCACTAGGTGGTCCCTCCAATTCCACCCCATGTGTCAGACGGTCATACCACATCGCGCAGCAACGATTAGTAGTATTGTTTGTACTACAAATCTCGTTCCTACGCACGCACAGTGCGGCTACCAGAGCATGGCAGATAATTAAGTACTGGTGCTAGCTCTGTAATAATCAGACCTGGTATTAGTAGAGGGAGGATTCCCTGATTCCCCCCCTCTCTCGGGATGCTTAACCTAACCGTGATTTGTTGGTGTTTGGGAAGTAGTTTAAAGGAGCCTACGCCTGGGAAAATTGAGTGCTTGCCCGGGCGTTTGTGCCCGTGCATTTCGGTTTCAATTTGTGACTCTTAACTTTTAGAAATTAAAGTTAGAGTAAACATGTTGACTTTTTAATTTTTTAATATTATTCGTAGAGATGTAACAGTATTTTTAATTTTTTTAATTGAATAGCTTAAAAAAAATCAATAGGTACTATAGTATAATTTTAATTAAAAGACAATAACCAAAGACTAGAAGCTGCTATTTCAACTAAAAGATAATAGCCGAGAATGCTAAAAAAAAAGTCGGAATGAACAGGCCGACCGGGTTCCGGGGTCTTCTGTAGCCAGTAGTGGTCACAACTACGTTGCATGTATGTGTCTTGGTACCCACACTTTTTCTTCGATGCTATTTATGGTAAATAGGATTGTTTGGGACCGAGGAGGATGTGGCTGGAGACGTGCTTCACCATCCCTGCACAGATCGGGCGCGTTTGTCTCCCTTTACATTGTAGCCAAGCTCGTACTTGTGTACTACTAATGAGGTCCTGTTTGAAGAGAATTAACTACAAAATGTTGTGATCGTTGCATGTGGGGATTTCCATAAAATTTACGATAATCCTGTGTTTCAAACAGAGACTAATAAGTTCTAACTCAACGTTAAGCACTACTTAGGAGTTCCGTATATTAGGATTCTTTTGCAATTTAGGAATTCCGTGAAATTTTTATGGTTCAAATTATCCTAAATACTTGAGGAGATTTTGTGTCCATTCAAAATTTATGGCACAATTTATCTAGAGATAATGTTTTTTTTTTACCGTGGAAGGAAAATACTTTCGACAGCCCTGTTTGGACGAGAGTAATTCGGGTGGGACTTAGCTGAGTAAATAGAGGTTCAAACACGAAACGAAACGAGGGTAAAACAGTAACAACCCCGTACTAGACAAGGCCACCTGCGTCCAAACTGTAAACTAGGGGTGAAAACGGATCGGATACAGATAAATACTCTACCATATTTGTTTTCATATTTTTTTTCGAATATAGATATGAATACGGATAACTCGAAAACGAATACAAATACGAATAATATCGAATACAGATACGGATCGAATACGAATCGAAACGAATACGGTTACGAATATTTATCGGAACATGAAAACCTCTTAAACTATACATCCAAAATTAACGAAAATACGTAAATAATTTGTAACATCCTGATTTTCTGGAGTTTATAAAGCCCTATTTTTAAAAATAATTTTTCTGGAATTAAATCAAGCTTAAAATAAATTTTTAAAATTTAAAATAATTTAATATAATTAAATTAATATTTAACATGAGCTGAAAATATTTTATTTGTGTTACTCATGTCTCAAGGATTTTTCTGGTATTTTTGGTGATTTTTTGGGATTTAATTGCTATTTTCTAGAGACTTTTGGATTTTATTCGGATTTTGGAAATAAGAAAATGGGGAGATTCTAGAAAATCCGGATATCCAGTTTCATTTTATCCGGATTATCCGTATCTGTATCTGTATTCGACGGATACTAGGTTTATTGTATTCGTATCCGTATCCGATAAAAAAAATTCGTATCCGTATCCGATCCGAGAATTATTCGAAAAAATTCGATCCGACACAATTTGTATCCGTATTCATCCGAATCGATTGGAAACTATCTGATTCGTTTTCACCCTTACTGCAAACCATGGAGGCATGGTGTAACGTGCGCGTTTCTCGTTGCAAGCCAAGAGAACAGGAATCACTTCCCCGTGGACTCAGATGCAATCTCTCGTGGGAAATGTATTCAACACCATCCCTATCATTTGTATTTACGTGGATAATATTTGTATTCGTACTCGACTACATTATAACACTGGTTTGTTACGAAATAACGCTTCCGTGATATTTTCCATCTCTGACAGCCGTTAGCCATGTCAAAAGACCAAATCGCCCCTCCGGTGTTGGAGCTGCCTCTCCTCTTCCATTACGGTTTCTTCTCAGCCGCCGCCATGATCATAGTGGTGCTCTCCCCGTTCCCGTCCATCCAGCACTGCCCGCAGCAGCTGTTGCCCAGTATATGTCGCAGTAGCTCGCCCAAGCTCGGGCCCTGGCAATCGCACCGCCATCAAAGTAACCACTGCCGAGGTGGTGCCAGAGGACAGGACGCGGCCACCGCTGCCGCATGCCAGAGCATTCGCGACCATGCACATTACCGCGTACAACCGCTTGGATCCAATCGATTTATCAAATTGAATCCAATGGTGGCTGGCTGGCGGAGTGGGGGCGGGCAGGGAGGAGATCGGGAGGGATATATGGGCACGCCAGTAGTCCAGCTCCGCTCACTACGCCGCCGTCCACCCGCGGCTGCTACTTGTGGCACCCTCCCATCCCCATCTTCGCCACCCAAGGACAACGAGCTCAGCATCAATTGGTACTAGCGAACCAGCGATACCCTTCTTCTTTCCTTCGTAATTAGCACAGGAAGGTGGAGAGAAAGAGACTAGGGATTGGAGGAGGTCACGTGGGGGGTTGGATGGAGGGTTCTTGGTGCCGGCCATTAACGGAGGAGGAGACGAGATTAGTTAGGTGCACGAGGTCGATGGAAAGGTGGGGCATTAGCTTGAGATGCAGTGAGGCATAAACCTGTCCAAATGGGTCGGACACGTCGGACCTACACGGGCCGCACCGCGGCCCGGCACTGTAGACCCGGCCCGAAATGGTACGGACACGATTGCTAATCGGCCGCCGCAAGACGCGACGCCGATCGATCGCGTAGTGCCGAGGGCGCGTGCGGCTGGTGGCGCGACGCGACGCGGCCGTTTAGCAATCGGTCGACACCGCACGCGACGACCCAAAGACGCCCGCCTAACGGCTCTAAACGGGCGTCGCCGCGCAAGCACGCACGCCCGACCCGTAATTTCGAAAAATAGTCGTTTTTTTCTAACCGTTGGGGGTAAAAAAATTCGAGAAAAATAGCAAAAAATTCAAAAGAAATCTGAAATTTTTTCTATAAATAGGTGGACATCCGGCCTCCATTCTCCACACCTCAAATCTCACTCTCCTCTCTCGGTTTAGCTGTGAAAATTCCGAAAGTGCTTCCACAAATTTGGTGAAAATTCAGAAAAAATTCCGAAAATTCAAAACTCTTTAGATTTTTTGTGAGAGCTGCAAAGGAGGTAATAATGTTGTCTTATTTTAATTTTTGGGTATTATTTATTAGTTTAATTTTTTGCTATTATTTGTTGGTTTAATAGGAAGTTAATCGTTCTTTACTATTTCAATTTACAGTTGATTTAATGGAGAACTACGATTTTGAACTCTCCGAATTCGGCCTCTCGGCGGAGGATATGCAACCGTTTCCACAAGTATATCCATCTGAAGATGCCAAAGAAACGATGGTCCCGGGAGCACAGGGTCCAATCGATCCATCTTCTGCTGGCTCAACAAGTGCATCCACGACTCAAAGCACGGGTGCAAAAAGATCAAGAGCTAGTACATCAACAGTTTGGAATAATTTCGACAAGAAGTTCAAGACCGAGGATGATGGGACTTCGGTGAGGTATGCTGTTTGTAAAATTTGTGGTAATGAATTAACTGCAAAATCTTCAGGTGGGACGGGTCATCTACAACGACATGCTGCAAGCTGCAAGAAAAAGCAAGGAATACAAATGCGCCAGACACAACTGCAATATAACCCTGACGGCTCGGTACGTACATGGGAGTACAACCCAGAGGTAGCTCGGGAATCGCTTTGTAGATTAATTGCTTCTCAAGATTTACCTTTAAATTTTGGTGAGTCTGATGCTTTTCAAAAATATATTAGGACTGCTCATAACCCTCGATTTAATTCTGTATCTAGGCAAACAACAACTAGAGATTTAATTAAATATTATAACAATTGTCGTGATAAAATGAAAGAAATGTTTCATACCTGTACATTCTCTATTGCTTTGACTTCTGACATATGGAGTGGTAGGGCTAGAGAGGATTATATTAGTGTTGTTGCTCATTATATTAATGATGACTGGGTAATGGAAAAAAGAATTATAGGATTTAAATTAATTAATGTTTCACATAGTGCTGAAAATATTGCAGAAAGTAGAAAGTATTATTATCAACGTTGTGCTTGTCATATTATTAATCTTATTGTTAAATCCGGTTTAAAAAGATTAAATACTTGTATTGATTCTTTTAGAGATGCTATTTTATTTATTAATTGTTCAAACCAAACAAATAGCCGCATATAAGAGTTTTTACGTAGCAATGAATGTTCATCCTAGAAAATTTGCTTTAGACATGCCTGTTAGATGGAACTCTACTTATCTTATGCTTAAACATATATTGCCATATAGGAGCACCTTATCTGTTTTCCTTCACACCCAAAGCCATCAATCTCGTAGCTCCTCCAGTAGAACCCAAGTTAGAGACCCGAACTTATCAAGACGATTGGGTTGTTCTTTGAAAAATATTTTCCTTTTAGAAATTTTTCATAAAGCTACACTTTGCCTTTCTCGGAGTATATTACCCTACTTCTCCTATAATTGTTCATAATATTGTTGAAATTGCAACTCACCTAAAGGCTTTTGAACATGATCATATACTACGGGATGTCAGAGGTGCCATGAAAATTAAGTTTTTAAAATATTGGAGAGAAATTCCTATTTTATATGCATTCGCTTTTATTTTGGATCCTAGGGCCAAACTCCAAGGATTTATGAATGTTTTACAAATTTTAAGTGAGGCTACCGATTTAGACTATTCTTCATACTTTACATTAGTTAAGAATAAATTATATGAGGTATATGATAAATATGAAAATAAGTTTGGATCTGTGCGTTTGGAAAGACCCCCGGTAGTCCCTAGCACCTCTAGGGGGCTATGCAATGGGGCAAGATTTTTGGTTCTTCGTCTAGTTCTCGTGCAGGTACACATCAGTTAGGAGGAGGAAGGCGACAAAGCACTGGAGACCTATCAAGCTATCTCAACAGTGATAGCATCAGCTTCGAGCAGGAGTTGAACATCCTCTCATGGTGGCAAACCCAAAAGGTGTCATATCCAGTGCTATCCATATTAGCGCGGGATGTGTTGACTGTTCCTGTCTCTACAGTCTCCTCGGAGTCAGCATTCAGTCTTTCCGGAAGAATAATCGAGGAGCGACGAACAAGTCTCTCCAACGAGATGGTCGAAGTACTTATGACCGTCAAAGACTGGGAACAAGCTGAATCAAGACTCCAACATACTGCAGAAAATAAAGATTTAGAAGAATCTTTTGAGAATTTGTATTTAGATAGCAATGAATAGGATTTTCAATATTTTTCTTCACATATAGTCACTAATGAGCTTTATAAGTTGTACTCTTTTTTCTTTACCAAGATTTTCTCAAATTGAGTTTTTACTTGGTAAAGTTTTTAATGAGGCAGCCATCCCATGTAATTTAATAAGTTAATAAAGCTCATTATGTCATTGCAAATATTTATTTTTATGATTAGCAATGTCTATAAATTTCTATATTTTTTATTTTTTTGAATTTTTTCTAAATTTTCTACAATTTTTTTTACAATTTTTCTTATTTTTCTACAAATTTTCTTATTTTTTCTGTTTTTTCGGGCTAAACGGGTCGTGTTTACCGGCTTAGCCTTAACTGCGTTCGCGCCAAGACGCAAGACGGCTTCGGGCGTGCACTCGCTTGCTCGCGGCCGCGCGGCATGACCCGCTTATTACACGGGCCTTAACGGGCGCGTCGAGCACGGCTCGGGCGTCGCGTCTCTGCCGGCGACACACCCAGCTGGCGGCTTTGGTGAGGCACTGCCTATCTAGGTGAGGGGGACAAAAGTGATATTAAAACTATATTTTCCTGCCTCAAACACCCGTGCCGTTTGAGATTGATGGAAAAGGTACGGTGGTGTTATTTCGTAGATCTTTAGCGTGTTATAATGTAGGCCTCGTTTAAAAATAATGAGGCTTTTATTATTTACCTGTGACTTTTACCTAATCGTAGTAAACTAGGTCGTTACGATATATCTCTCTTATTTTTCTATCCCTGATGTCCTCCTTATTACAAATGTTTCATGTGTACGTACATACATACGTATATATGCAATGTTATTGAGTAAATTTTCTTATCGGTCATGCTAGAACGACAACACGAACAAGTGGAAGGATTATTTTCATTTGCCATTGAATCAATGTGCGCTCACTAGACAAATAAACATTGCTGCTACAGTGGGACTAGATTATTTCTAGTCCCCCGTATCAGTTGGAAATCTTTTTTGCCTATACACCGTAAAATGGCATTTGTAGTGGCCATGGGCACATGGCTTCTCCAATACGTTATTCTCTTACTTTTATTGCTACCATCCTAGGGTGCAATCGGATCTAATTTGGATATATACTGTTTATACCATATTTTAACCTATTTTTTTCTTGGATACGAATACAAATTCAGAGTTTTTGATATGATATCGTCGGAACGGATACATAATGGTTTCAGATAGGAAACGAATAATATGACGGATTGCATGGACACACAAAAAGGAACATACATTGAACCTGCCCAACCTAACATTACCTCGACCCTTGCCTCGCCATCCCACCCTCCACTGCCGCCCACCACCCTTCACCATTGCCCACCACCCACCGTTGTCGTCCACCACTACCCTGGCCTCCCTCTATAACCGAGGGGCACGGTGAACCTGTTCGGGGGCGACCTCTCTGGTGGAAGCTAGTACCAATAGAGTAGGCGAAGGGGCTATAGTGCCAAACGGTAGCGATTGATGTCAACTTCATCCAATTTGACTAACCTGTGTTCTTCTGCTCCCACCCTCTGCAATCCCATGATGCGCCGCCACAACCCTTAGGTCCACCACTGTCGTAGCCTTCGATGTGCACCATTACTGGCTAGATCTGTCTGCTCCTAGCTCCCTCCAGTTCGTGCAGTTTTCGAATCTGAAATCCAACAGAATATTGGTTTGTGCAATTTCTTGAAGCTTTTCATCGTGAAATTTTTCTTGGATCTTGAAAAGAGAAGAAAAGAGTATGTACACATGTATTTGATCCCCTTCCCAAGCGGTGGCTCCTGGCAACGGGACTAGAGGGGGTGGCTCCCAACGATGTGGGGGGACGATCCAGGCGACAGGGGAGGGGGCAAAGGTGGCAATTCCTGACAGTGGGGTGGAGGATCCTAGTAGAGGGGGCCAGCGACAATAGCTCCTGGCGGTGTAGCCAAAGAGGGTGGCTCCCAGCAGCGTGGGAAGATGATCCACGCAACGAGGGGCAGAAGTGGCGACTCCCGACGGTGGGGCAGAGAATCCCGGCGCAAGGGCCGGAGGCAGCGGCTCCTAACGACGCGTTAGAGGCGGCTCCTAGCAGTGGAGTCCAATCCTTTCATGTGTTTGTGGTGAACGGATCGGTGGGTCAGTGGGTGGCTGGAAGGTGTCAATGGGTTGGTCTGCTGGCCTAGCAGCTGGGCAAATTTATTGGATATCTGTTCGGATACTATCTAAATTACCGAACACCGATGCTATTCAGCCGAATAATAGCTATACCGATTTCGTTACCAAATCTGATTAAAGATATCTGGAACTGATACCGAATCCAACTGGATATTGAATTCCCTTCACGAATATGGTACCAACTGGATTCGGTATCAAATCAGTCAGAAAATACCCAACATGTTTGCACCCTACACCATCCTCAATGCCAAGAGCTTGGATAATTTTTTTTGGAAAGAGGGTATTTGGTTATCATAATTATAGAGGTCACAAGAACAAATTCCCAAAATACACAAATAAAATCCCATAACATGCAGTTAGTGAGTCTTAGAGCAGGTACAATGATATATACAACTGTTGTCTATAATATTGTCCATATCATCTATAAGCATCACTAAAAACAGCTCCTACAATGGGTTATCTTTTTATATGTTTCTATAGACAGCTCCTCCATAAAACAATATATCTTGTTTTTCGTGTTACAGTCGATTATTACATGAGAGACGGTTTAATTCTCTATGCTTCCTCTCTCTCTTCTTTATATCATCTCGTGTCCTACGTAGAAAGATTTACAAATAGCTGACGTCACATCATTGTATATACACTAAACCATGGTTATTAACAACAGTACATGAGCCATTCTAGTTTGGACCAACCACCAATAAACAACTCTTCTCGTGGATGTAGCAAGAATTTTCACTGAGGTTACTAAGAACAGTACCTCTAGAACAATCCTGGTAACGATTTTGCACGGTTGCAATCAAAAGTTTCACTAAATAAATTGCTCACTGCATATAAAAACGATATGCTATGTCGTAGCACGTTCTCGCTCCTATTCATTCTCGTTTTGATAGAAACAAATCACATGCCATGGGAATGGGATGAGCAAGCAAACCCTAGAACTGGAACACTCATCGAGGGTGCAGAGAGTATCTGTCGTTGGGGTGCAGAAGATCCGTGCGTCCTTTTGCTCCCCTGGCTGGCAATCCCTGGTGATCTTGTTCTGATCTGACGATCTCCTGTGGCCTTTGATTTGTGTGCAAGGACCGAAGCCCGCATTGGATAATAGTAAATGGTAGTGCGCCCACTATTGGGAGCTACAATTGCATCCGCCGCATCTCATCTCCCCCGATGTATACCCTCACGTGGGAGTCCTGCTCGCCTCGGCCCTTTCTGTCGAGCATTTGCAGAAATCACCAGCTTGCAACATCCACCTCTTATTCCAAGCTATTCCAAGGGAGAGGAGAGCGATGCATTTGGATGGACCATGCCGTCAGAGCCACCAGACTTTTTAGCGGTTCAAAAATTTTGCACCATTGTTCCCTCTGCCAATCTTCAGAAGTAGAGTTTTCAAACAGTATTTGGTTTTTGAGTGCTGCGAGATTCTTCACGGTTTCAGAAATTTGGTGATCTTAGACCACATGTCTCTGAACACACTAAGAAATGAGAATACGTATGAGAACTGTGCATATTTGATTTTGAAGTCCTATTTAGAACGTGGCAGTTAGTTGGAACCACCAAAAACATCTTCCTAGGCAGACCAACAGCCTAACAAAAAAAAAACTGAACGAAATTATGCTTTCCCAAGCCTCGTATCAGAATTCCCGATTGTCTCGGAGATTTTTCTTCCGCGACACAAACGCCCATGTCCCTCTGTGCCGCCCATATCATTTCGTGCCGATTTATTAATCCAACCATCCGAGGTGACGTGCGGTTTGGCAGGTCCATTTGGACTTTGTCCCCAACACTACTAGCAGTAGGGGTATTTTTAATATCTTGACGCTGCCTTTTGTATGAACCGATCCGTACTCTCGAGTCCAAGACCGTGAGAAAATTTATCTCGATCGTCGTGTCGTTTTCGAGAAAATGGACTCGGGCCGTCGCGTTGGGGGGGGGGGGTGTTCGGAGAGTTACGGGACGCGAATTCTTATTCGAAGGCAATGTGACGCCGTAATAACCACCGATCGCGACAGGGTTGGACTGATCGGTCCGCCGATCCACGTCTCTCGAAGCCGGGCTCCTATCCGAAGCAGAAACCATGCGCGGTAAGATACTCCTGCTGTTTTACGGGGTGATCGGAATAACGATAGTTTTTAACTTTTAGCTGAAAAAACACTGTAGTTGGTTGAAAAAACACTGTAGCTGAGTTAGTGGATAGTGTAATGAATAGTGAAAAAAAACTAAAGCTAGAAGCTGAAGCCGAAAAAAACCGAAACGATAGGCCTTAATCAGCATGGAACGATCGATCGGACGTTCGCTACGTTTAATCTGTCGTTGCGTCGCTGCCCATTACGTGTTGCTCTGAGACTTGAAATCTATCGACTTCTACCATCCAGGCCATCGCTAGTCCCTGTCACCTCTGTGTTTCAGTTGATTAGTAATAATACGTAGCGTAATTCGAAGCATTTGCGAGTAGAGTTTACACCTCGTCCAAATCTGATGCGTAGGCAGAGACGTTGGAACGAGAAACGGAGGGGTTGTGTCCGGTGGTTCGTGGTGCTCGTTGCCAAACAGAGAGCCCATCCTCAGAAGCAACACTTTTGATGCCTTCGCCCCACTTCGCTGCTCTCTTCCCCCAGCTTTCTTATTTTTCTATTCCTTTGGGAGCTTGCTTTAGCTTTTGCGTCCTCTTTCCATCTTCGTACTGGCTATAGCCTACCACCGTCTTTGATGAAAGGTGAAAGACGTTACAAAAGTATACACTTGTAACTCAGTCATCTTGTTAGGGTAAAGTTTCACGAGTTCTTTTTGCTGCAAGGACGTGTGAGGCTGTGCCGTGCATGTACGGGTGTAGATACGTCCAGTCTGATTCAGATGATGGGACTGTATACTTGGTCGCTTCTAGCTTAAGGTCAATTTGCAGCGGAGATTAGAACGCCCTTCTCATCCGGTGAGATACCGTGGTTTTTATACTTACTGTGGTAATTTGTTGGATTAGAGTGAAGTTTAGTGTGCTACGTAGCACAGCCGAGAGAAGCTTTTTTTTTTTGACAGAATCAGAGGATGGCACAAGTGATGTCTTGTCTGGTCGAGTTGGTGTTGGTTGCACATAACACCTCATCTGTGAGGTCACGTCAGCTTTATGGCTTTGAGGCCTCCCTCTCTATTACCAGCACAGCGAGACGACCGAAGAAACTCGTATGGTAAGAACAAACAGTGTGCACCATCAACTGTATGGAATTTGGGTATCCGGCCAAACGAAAGGAGAGGGAAAACGCAGCGATATCATTTTGCAAAATGAGGTGATGTTGGCAGCATGCCTAGTCAGCGATCACATTTTCTATCTCCGGTGTCGATTGGAGAGAGAGAACAGTAAGTTTTAAATATTCTATTGGAATCTTTGCTTTGTTTTTAATTTATTTGAAGGGGTATGGGTAAACATAGGTAGATGAATTTACCCTCTTCTCAAATTCGAAATGAGTATTTCCTTCTTATCCATATTCTACCTAAATAGTTTGGATATGGGTTTGGATAAAAGTATTAGGTACCCAATGGCGCCCCTATTCATGAGCACCAGCACAGATCGATCGTGTGGCATGGATCACGTCGCGCGCAACCGTCCTGTGCAGACTCTTGAGACCATGAAGCGCGTTACGCGTGCATGCTTATTCCCCCATGGTGCCGGCCACGCGCGCGGCCCAACCCGAGCCAAAGGCGCACGGTGGCACGTACATACCTACGGCGTGCGCTCCTACCGAGTTTTTGGCACATTTAACATATTTTGGCGTCGTTTACAACAATGAACGTAGATATATGGTAATTACAAAAATATTATTTTTACCGTATGGTGATCGGGTGCCACACCATGAGGCTGACATATGGTCAGGGGTGCTAGGTGGCCATACGGCTAAGGGCCTACCGTCCGGTGGCCGTGCGGCCAAGGGCCTGTAGCTCAGCGGCAGGGCGGCATGTAATTAAACTGGTTAATTACTTGTCTTAATTAGTAGTTTATATGTACTATTTGTTTGAATTTGTATATATAGCAAATGAGCTTAAAAATTATAAAATTTTATGTGCCGCCTTCCGACACAACATATTTGACTGTATAATTTTTTCATAATTTTATCCACTCTAAATGTTGCTCAAAAATTTATAAGATTATAACATTTATAGGTGTTGTTACATATAGCAAATAAGCTCCAAAAATTACAAATTTTTATGTGTAGGCTCCCGACATAGTTTTCCTAATTGTCTAATTTTCAGGAATTTTATATACTCTGAATTTGCAATGTCAATTTAATCATAATTAGAGATATACGGTGCTCATTTAAATCACGGTTTAAATCATACATCGCACGACCACCATGCGATGGCGATCTTTTGCAATGCGTGTCACCCCTCCTTCACATATTTGTCACCCCTTGCTGTTTTCCCCTTGTTCGCTTCCTTCTTCGGACATATATTGGCTCGTCCATGCCGTCTCCTATTACCAACTCCCTTGCCTACATAAATATCAGTCTGTTCATGTCGTCCCCCCTCATCCGCTCCTTTATCCGCACAAATGTCAGTCTATCCATACTGTCCCCCTCGCCCGTGGGCTACACGTCGATAGCGAGTCTGTAATTTCCAGTGGCAACACACTGGGTTCACTTTTTACTCGACCACAAATACGGAGCTCTCATAGTCTCTCATCTCAACTGCATTTCTCTTCTTGTTCTGGCGCTCGTCACTGTAAAATTCACTCCCACAATATATCCACATACCTCACAACATAGCGTTCATAGAGAGAAAGATCTAGCAGACAAAGTCGCATTTCGCCATCTACTGAAAAAGGAGGGTTAACATGAAAACTCTATTAGCAATAAGAAAAAAATAAACTATTGGCAAATTGTACTCCAGAGTATGGGCATCAGAAGAAATATCGTCTGCTATCGAAATGGCCTTTCATGACCTGTACGATTGCGTCCTTCCTATGTCTGCATTTCGGTCTTGCTTAGACGACCCCGATTGGACTAATACCTCGGTATCTGCTATGGTATGTTACTATAAGACAGAGAAGGTTCTTCTTCCCATAAGAAGCGAAATGCATTTGAGATGAACGATAAGCGACTGCAATAGCTCCATATTTGAGACTAAGCAAAAAGGGAACCCGATGTGTTGCCACTGAAAATTATGGACTCGTTATCAACACGCAACACCATGGGCGATGGGGGATGGCATGGTAAAAGTGACATATGTGTCGATGAGGGAGCGGGTGAGGGGAACAACAGGGACATATTGACATTTATGCGGGTGAAGGGGACGGCATGGATAAACTGACATTTACACGGGCGAGGGAGTGGATGAGGGAGGGTGGCATGGACAAACTTATATTTGTGCGGGTAAGGGAGTTGTAAGGTGGGATGGCATAGACGAGCAACATATGTCCAAAGGAGAGAGTGGGCAAAAGGGACAGCAGCAAGGGGATGACAAATATGCGAATGAGGGATGTCACACACTGTAAAAGATGGCCACTTTATGGTGGCCGTGACGCCTACGATTTCAACCGCAATTTAAATGAGCATCGCGTATCGTTAATTATGATTAAGTTAATATGAATTAACATAATAAATTCAGAGCACATAATTTTTTTAAAAAAATTAGACAATTAGGAAGACTATGTTGGAAAGCTGCACATAAAACTTCATAATTTTATAATGTAACAAATACTACAAATACCATAATTGTATGAATTTTTGAGCAATATTTAGAGTGGATAAAATTATGAAAAAAATTACACAATCAAGTATGTTGTGTCGAAAGGTCGCATATAAAACTTTATAATTTTTTAAGCTCATTTGCTATATCTAAATATTCAAATAAATATTATATTAAATTAATAATTAAGATAGGTAACTAAATAGGCTAATTAGCCGGTTTAATTACTTGCGGGCGGCAAGCCCTGAGGTGTACGGTGGCTGGGCGGTAGGTCCTTGGCCGTAAGGCCATCTGACACCTCTAGCCAGGTGTCAGCTCACGGCACTGTCGCCTAGTCACCGTAAAATAAAATTGATATTTTTACAATTGTTTTACGTCTATAATCATTGTTATAAATACAATACCAAAACCCCTCAAATTTACCAAAAACTCCGGCCCTGACTCCACCCGACCGTATGATAGTATTCCCCCTCTCTCGATCCATCATGTGAGGGGGTGATCGTTTTGGCTTCAGCTTCTAGCTTCAGCTTTTTTTTCACTATTCACTACACTATCCACTAACTCAGCTACAGTGTTTTTTCAGCCAGCTACAGTGTTTTTTCAGCTAAAAACCAAAAGCCATCGCTATTCCGATCACCCCTGAGTCGCGTCAATCTCACGATCCACACACCGCACATGCAGAGGTGGTAGCTAGGGATTAGGATGCAGCCGAATCTGAGGCCGGCCTACAATAATAGCACATAGCTTAGCTTATAGCAGCGTAGCCGAGGTGTACGTGACCGTATGCTGCTGCGGTTGACGGGTTGTTGCGAGGTGACCGACCTGTGACGGCCGCGATCCAGGCGGGCGTACGCGCCACAGACAGGCGAGAGGGGAGGTGGACAGATCCATGTGCCCGGCACGCACGCAGCTCTCACCGGCCGGGACGGGGCGTACCGGACGACGCGGACCGGTTTCATGTCCCCCCTGAACAGAAAAAAGAAGAAAAGATGGCCGTGTTCGTTGCACCGCAGGTCCACCGGCGCTACAGGGAGGAGGGAGCTAGCATCGTACGTACGCCTGGTACTGACTAACGGGGGGAGGGGTACACATGTTTAGCTAGAATGAATTGTTTTGAGGCAAATCGATAACCGTCGTCGTCAGCGTATACGAGCGACCTTCTAGAGATGATTAGGAATTGTTGACGTAGAGCACAACTTGTGCAGCGTAGGCTGTAGAGTATGTATGGCTGTGACTTGACATTGAAAAGGTAAGCTTTCTGGTATCGCAATTCGCAAGCATGGAGAGGATAAGATCCTCGGACCAAGCAACTGAAGTGAAGTGAGGCGAACACAAGGACGAGAATTAATTACGACGCACCAAAAGCAAACTATGCAGTACGGACTAAGTTAATTTAAGTTGGTTTTGTCGGCCCCGGACGCGTGTCGCGTGGCCGTGCAAGCATGCGCGCTTAATTTTACCAAGCGATCGATCGAACATTAACGAAACGAGAGAAACATGCACACATATGATTCGTGGGGGTGTGAACATATACTGCAAAGGTAAGCTATGCCGATACTGGTCCTGTTCTTTTAATCTTTTGATTTTTAATTTTTTTTAAATTTAAAAAAAATGAGACTTAAAAGTTAAAGTAAATAAGATGATTTTTTAAAGTAAAATTTTTAAACAACTTTTCAAAATTCAAAATTATATATATTATCCATATTAATACCTCTACTATTCACTATTATCATTAAAACACCACTGATCGTAGAAAAAAAATAAAGGTAGCTATCCATCAGCTAGCTATAAGGTTTGTTCTTTTTGGTTGTGGTTTATAGTTTTTGGTTGAAATTTTTGAATTTTAGCTGTTTGCAACAGAGATTACGGAGAGAGATACTCGTTTGCGATTTTGGATGGTACAGATGTTGAGTTTTTAACGTGTACTATAATTAACTTGTAGACTTCATCTTAAAAAAATATTTTATTTAAGAGTTAGATACTATAGTAAAAATCAAAAACTATTTTAAGAAGTTAAAAAAAGCAGACCCTATAGCTAGCCTACTCGGATAGAGGGAATCGAATCTGTGGAGGATGTGAGAGGTTCATCTCACAATAACTTCCCACTGTTCCTTTTGACAAATAGCGCGCGCGTCACCGTTTTGTGTTATTTTCCGGTTGGTTGGTTCGCCTTTAACTCAAATCCGGGCGATTAAGCACATCAATGTTTTTTTTGACAAAACTTAGGATGACACAGTAGTATGAATCTGACAAGTAAGTGATAGTAGGAAGTACTAGCAGGCAACACTAATTGTTGCATATTGCACAAGTAGGTTTATTTCTTTTTTAGCTGGTTTTATTTTAGCTTAAAATCAATTTATACTTTCAGTTTTTGTTTTTTCACTATTCAGTAATTTTGTTTTTTCTACTTTTTTAGACCTTTTTATCTTTTCTTTTTTTTCTGTATTCCTTTGTATTGTCTGTGGTGGACTAACATATTTTTTCTATTTTTAAATTTAATTATATCAAATAAACTAACTTAGTTATAGTAAAAAATAAATTATTTACAGTTAAAAAATTATAAATTAATATTGAACTGAGCGCTACCTTTTGCTTGATAAGCAGGCGACCGACCAGCCTAGCAAGCTTAGCCAGTATATAGCATCAGATTTCCAAATTATGAAGAGACTGTCTGCTAACCAATCTTGTCAAGGTAACCAGTCTTGTCGATTGGTATGCTTACCATTAGTTAACCATCTAGTCGTATGTTCTCCGTGTACTCTCATTGCACTTGTACTGTGCATACGAAGCTGTCAAATTAGGAATTTTTATCAGATTTTACACTATTGTAATTATAATTAAAAAATAGCTATATACAAATTATATTGACAGAAATATGTTTTTACCATTCAGTAACAAGCGGCAATACTGGTGGGGTGACGCGTGACCCCTGCCGTCCCGTGGCAGATGATAGGCCGCCTACCACCTCGTAGGTAGACAACAGGCCATCTGTCGCCCCGTGGCCGAACGGCAGGGGATTTGCCGCCCCATGAGGAGACGATAGGTGATTATGCCGGTTAATTAGCTGGCTTAATCGCATGCTATTTTTTATTTTGCTTAATATCTGTTCAAAAATTTAAATATAGCAAATGAGTTCGAAAAATTACGAAAATTTATATACAGTCTTCTGACAAACGTAGTTGATTATGCAATTTTTGGTAATTTTATCCACTGTGGCGGCCTGCAGGCGGTCTGACGTCTGTTCGCAGGACGGCAAGGGCCACACATCACCTCACTGGCGTTGCCGCGCGGTCATCGGACGGTAAAAATGCTACAGTTATTTTTGTAATTACGATTGCAAATAATGCTAAATCTGACAAAAATTCTATGTGTATTGGCCCTGAGTTTATATAGCTAAGCAACTAATCCTGTTTGGAACACACTGAAGCATATGGATTTCCTTAGAGTCCTGTTGGGTTAATATAGCTTTCCGCAAAGTATAACTCCCCGTTCCAAACACACGGCCGACACGTCATGCCGGATACAGCGAGAGCCCCACCGCCACAGCCTACAGCTCATCTCCGAAAAAAAGTTGCGGCCACGCATCTGATCCGGGGGGCCACAGGGAAACGAAAAGGAAAACAGGCACCACATGCTGGCACTGGCAAAGGTAAATGCCCGGAACGCAAGCCTGTTTAGATCCAGCAGCAGAAAGGCATGCAGCGAGACGGTCCTCCGATCCGCGACCCCCCTCGCGCGCATACCGGTAAACGGGGGCTCGCTGCCCGGCGACGTACAGAACAAGCCTCGTCCCGGATCCTGTCACGGCGACTGCGAAAGCGTGAACGCACCAAGGGTTGCAACAAAGTCGCAGTAACATTTCCTGGCAGTGGCAGTGGTAGACCCAAAAGCTGGGCGAGCGTATGGATGATACAGCACGTGATAGACCCATAAGCCCGGTATGAGTAACACAACCACGCATCACATGGGGGGAGAGAGAGAGAGAGAGAGTTGGTTGGCTGTTACATTGTTAAAGATCTTGCGAGGTAGGGTCTTAAGAGGGAAGGCCCTCACTGATAAGACGTGTAGGTCAAAAGGCACCATAATAAGGCACACTTGACGCGCGGAATGCACATACGCACGGGGCTCACCTGTCCTGCGTTTGCACAGTGCTATCAGGGGAGGGCTTCGCCTCGGACCGCACGGGGCAGTTCGGTTGCTCGGTAGTACGTACTAACCCTATGAACGGCCGGCGGATAGCTTGAGGAACTCATTCATCAAGACAGAGAGAGAGAGAGGAGAGAGAGAGAGAGAGAGAGAGAGCCACGTAAGAATCGTTCGTTCCGGCCGGCCGGCGCGAGGGGCGGTAGGTGGGTCACGCCCAATTCATTCTCGCGCACAGCTCCCTCTCACTCTGAACTGTGGTCACGACGCAGTTCTGTTCACGCATGGTCCCGGATCAGATAAAGCTAACATCGAAAAGAACCGTACCTAACCACCACACAGAGCGTTTGCTCCATGGGCTGGGGTCCCATTCCGTTCAGTTTTAGTACCGCTGCGTCCATTCGGCAACCGGTAGTGGAAGCCAAGTCGAAGGAGCTCTCCTCCGTGCAGCTGGACATGCCTGTTTCACTTCGGATGTAAGGAAACGCACCCCGCCCCGGTCGGCCGGTCCCGGTGACGTCCCTCATCAGACGAGCTGGATGCCGGCGCACTTGCCGTGTTGCTTACCTCGCCCCGTACTGGTCAAACCCAGCTCAGCTGTTCTCATTCGCCATTTATTATTACCTCCAGATATTGATATACCCTGTTCTGATTCGATCATTCGTTTGTGAATCCGCCTAAGCCAGGTGAGAATACTGGAACGGGGCACCCAAACAAAATTCATGAATCAACCATGGCACCCAATTGGCTAGGTTAGCACGGAACAAGTAGGATCCATGCACTGCAACTTCTGGGACGGGACTCCTACGTATGTAGTCTACTTTTCTTAGCTTACTACTACTGGAACAAACGAGTCAATGACCTAGGCTAGAACTAGTGCTCCTGTACTTGATCCAAAACTGACCCAACAGCCAAAGCCTAACTCCGGCAATCAACGTGTCACCCACTTATAAGAAACGGAATTTAGCCTCAGGTCCACTTGCACGTCCATGCACAGGACGGTCCCGTGTTGAGCAATCCGCACTAGATTAGGCACACATCACTGATGCAGACGTCCCTAATACAGGGCATTTCTGTGATAGGAACATGTAAACAACAAAAACCGAAAGAAAAGGTTGAAACGTCCGGCCGACGTGGTTTAGCCGGCTAAGCAATTGGGCGTCAGCACATGGCTGCCTAACAGCCTCCAGGAGCGATCTCGCCAGCGGCAGCCGTTCCAGGTAAGAGTCCTGAAAGCTGCGCTTCAGAGTAGCAAAGATATGGAACATCGTACATGTGACTAGGTGAGCATGGCAAAAGGTTTTGTAGGCAAAAACACGGTGCTTCAACAAATAATTGTCGAAACAGATATTATACATGATGGTGAATTGGGCATCAAGGACACCAGTAAAGCACATTTGAAGACATTATTTACTACGATCAACTCCCAAAACCTGTGTTTCATTTTGCTTTTCCAAAACTTGGGGGGACGAGTGAATTGACTCCACAGAGGACAGCTCCGTTGCCAACCACCAGCAGCGATAATTTAGTACCTTGTGAGGCCAATTGAGCATGTGCAGCATGATCCATCGGTGGCACTCATGTACTTCTATTCCACCCCCCAGACATGCAGAACTTTGTGCACAAAATCTGAAGCCACATCTGCACGCAGAAATAATTCCAACGGCTTGGTATTTATGGAAATAACTTCTTTATCCTATTAATGGCAACACCAGCCGTCTTGTTCATTGGTTCTAGAACAAGGGCATAGCTGAAATCTGTAACATGTAGTGAAGGATTACACAATCAGATCTGGCACTTAATAGTGGACACAATAAAGGAACAGCTGTTGATAATCATGAGTCATCCAGTTCATTGAATATCAATCAACAGACATGAATTCCTTAATTTCAGGTTATCAGGTACAAAGAAAAGGGAAGACATACCGTCAACAGCATCCTCATAGTAACCAAGCATCTCCCTTGCCGTTCCTCTCCGTAAATAAGCTTTCACACTCTTAAGGTATAAAAGATTAACATGAGAATGTATAGCAAACATCAACTCAATCATTTGTGCAAAAACTCATACATTGTCAGAACCTCAACAAGATTTAAGAACATCTACCTTAGAAAACCGAAAAGAAGCTGAAAAGAGAAGTCTAGTAAACTTCCATTTTTACTCATTGTCTAAACTTACGTAGTAAATAATGTAGAATAATATGCAAATATGGATGTACATAGCATATCATACTTCAAAGTTCAAACCAACACAGCAGATCCTAACCTTTGGATCAATATTGATGGCACTTGTGCAGTCTGCTTCAGCTTGATGGTAACTGAAAAGGTCCAAAAATGCGAACCATGAAGTAACCAAAGTACCAAACAAACACTCATACAAGTCAGTTCATCAACGATAAATGGAAGAAAAAAGATGCCAGAGAGGGAAAGATCATACCTAGCTAGTTCTAGAAAAGCAGCAGCTCTGTTACTATAGTATGTGGCCACTTTGCCAATTAATTTGATTGCTTCAGTATAAAAAGTTATCGTCTTTTGCCATTGTTTCTCCTTATATGCAATGTTACCCTGTCAAGAGCAAGTGACAGAAAGAAAACCCAGTAAGAGCAGAAAAAAAAAGAAATCTTAACTCTTGTAATTAAGGGTAGCATTGCTTTTGAGCCTAACAGAGTGGCATGCAAAACACCCCACTTGTGATCATAGTTCTGGGTCATGACAAACAGGTTCAATACACAACTAGGATTGGTATCAATGAGTATCAAACAGAAGTATTGAACTGTACATCTGGATCCACGTACAGAGCAAAGTCATCAGATGCAGAAACCAGCACTGTTTCAATTTTGTCAAATGCTAACACGTAACACTTAAAATTGGCATGATCTCCTTAGTGAATTATCACCAGGCTTTTCTTCGAACAGTGAGTTACTGCACATTGCATGCCAAGGTGCTACTAGGAAAAAAGTAGTGGTTGCAGATAGCTTTGAGCAGAAGTCCGAAAAATAAAAGCTACATTCCTAAATCACTGACATAAGGAACTGACTTTCTCTTTGGCAGCTTCAGCAGCTTCTTCGTTCATGGCTGTTTACTTGAAACATTAGATTTTGCTAGGATCTCAACTTGCTCTAGGATGGTAGCATGCATGGCTTGAGTGGTGTTCAGCAAAAACCGATCACCACCATGCCTTGCAATGAAGGAAACTGAAATAGGACACTTATCACGTGTACACAGAGGAACCGTAACCTGAAAAGGGCATCAAAATTGTTGCATTAGTAAAGATGCAGTAAAGGCTCACCAGCAAAGAAAGTCCATGTGCTTGCTAGGGATGTCAGTAAAACCCATCATCTGTTACCCAAAGTCATACCCTCCCCAAATTTACAAATATGGTAAGCATATTTTCACCCTTTATGCATGAAGGATAGGGCATGGTGATAGCCACTAAAATTCAAGGGCATGGGCAGGACATTAGCAACTTTTCCGATACCCACCAATACCCACAGCCAGGTTCAAATCTAACTCAGAGATAGTTTGCTTCTCTTACAAAAGTAGAAGTAAAATATCACCTCTCAATCAATAGAAGCATTAAATCAAAACAACAAACTATCAACTTTCATGGTTCGCATCTGCTAGGTCAATTCGCCAATGAACTGATTCAGCTAACTATCATTCATAGGCGATCATCTATATCATTTCCCTGTTATTCGTATGTCATTTACTTGTTTATTTGTACTGTTAGTCTGGTGGTAAGCTGCTAAATTTTTGGAATAACTTTTGCAAAACTACTAATTCACTTTGCAACTTACACTGAAGTTTCCCCTGGACTGGTGATTGAACTTGTAGGAAGAGCTTTAAAAACTCACTTATTTGGCATGTCCATGTCATGCAAAGGTCAACTAATCATCAAGTTCTCTGGATCCACGGCATTTTAAGTGTGCATTTAGGATTTCCCTCTATAAGCTATGATATTATTGTTTGCTAATTGGATGGAGTTTGTGTTCTGACTTCCGAGTAATAGTTGATACTTGTTAGAACATAGAATTGAACATGGAAGAGACTTCCACGAAAGATTCACCCCTATCCCAAATAGCAACGGAGCCAAGAAGTTGCAACTTAAAAAAAGGTTCAGGGGAAGGCCATCAGAGGAAAAGAAATAACAAGGTTTATATGCTAGTAACATAAATGAAATGACAGATTATGTATGAAAAGAATGTACCTGACAACACCCTGACATGCTAGATAAAGATGAAAGGCATAATGTCTGAGCATTGTAGCTTGCAGATGAGAGTTCCCTAGCATTAAGTTTTGGGGGGCATCCCAAAGCAGTTGGAATGACCAGAATTCCATCATCCTGTGGATTAACACATCATCATAAAAAGGCATTGGTACCACTAAATAAGTAAGATGATCACAGCACATTCAGTGGCATGTAAGATTGAGAAACAAGAATATGAATCACACAAACACAAGCAAGCAGTATAGGAAAATCATCTCTACATAACAAGGATCTAGTAGGATACTTTCATTAGGCCTTCCTTTTCAGCAAACAAAAGTTCTCTCTCAGATTATGTGCACTATGGGATGACAGTACACTGCTAAAAGTAAATAAACTGATATCTTCATCTCCAGCAGAAGCAGCTTTTGAAGTAACTGGGCCCTAGGCTTGTGTTACCTGAGTGCTTAGAAAAACAGAGCTCAAGAGCTGGTTCCCAATTCTAATATGTAATAATGCAGCAAGGAAAAACAACAGCCCAATCAATATCTGTTGTGGTCGGTGGTTGGGTATAGGTCCGAGCAGGGTTCCAAAAACCAGCGGTTACTGATTTGACCGGTGGGTACCAAGTTTTCAAAACCCGGCCGGTTTTTCAAAATGTACAATTGTACATTTAAGTTTGTGACTGCATAATGCACTTTCTAGATTGATTTAGGCTTTTTTGTGTTAGATTACATATTGTATGAGGTTAAATATGAGCTAAATATGCTTCAAAACATCCCAATGTCAAAAGTTTTAGTGTTTTTTTTTTTCTGGTTTTCCGGTTTTTTAGTGGTTTCTCTGATTTTTGGGTGGTAACCGGAATAGGTTTTAAAACATCCCAAGTTCAAAATTTAACCGGTTTTTGGCCGGGTTTTCCGGTTATCGGCCACAAGGCGGTAACCCCTCCGGTATCGGAATTTCTAACCTTGAGTTCGAGGATCGAGGGTAGGGCACTCGCCCTCATCTAACTACTAGCATGGCACTTTCCTGATGTAGTAGAGAGACTCTGAGGCCTGACTTTAGAAGAAGGGGGGGACTAGAGACTTGTTTGATTATTCACTACTTGATTAGAAAAGATAACAATGGCGTGCTTATATAGTGTCGGCGTCCTAACAATCCAATATAATCTTTCCAACTATAAAAGATAACATTCCTAATATATAAGATTCTATCCGTAACAATAATTTGATAGTTAATGAATCCCAAAACCTATCCAACCAACTAATTTTTTATATTAGAAAACCAATCAAGCTACTGAAACGAACAACACTGCCACAGTACCCATACGGGCACCATTCACGTGTGCTACAGTACCATGGTGTTGTTCACGCGACTGCTGCAGTGCATCGCCAGAATCATAGACCATAGCATATCACATGTCAAAAATCAAAATAAAGATAAATATTGACTGTCATACAAACAGAGAAACAAAGAATACCAGCAGAATTACTGAAATCGAACAGAAGTGACTATTTCCTGTGGCCAGTAAAGATTGTCATATTCTATGGTCAGCTCTATTCATTGCTATCTACACTTCAAGGCACTTTCTTTTAAAAAAAAGATAAGAAAAACTAATAAGAATATCATATTTCAATGCCACATACAGATGCATATTTGAAAAAACATTCTATTAGAAACAACTAACTTTTCTAAGCATACCACTTTGAGTAGGAAATCCGAAATATGACACTTGTGAGAGTGATAAAACGTGCCATTTAGTAGAAAATCAACTCTGTACAGACTACAGAGAATAAAATTTGATCCAAGAACAAATGCTTTCATGAAACACTAGGTGTGCTTTCCCTATGGGTAGTTCCCAAAGCTTTGAGCACAACATCTCACATTTAAGACATCACGCAGAGGCATAAAAAAGGTTTTTATAATGAAATTATCCAGCAAAACTATCAATGGCCAAACAATGTGCTAAGCAATCAGTCACAAGATCAACCAGTTTCTCCTGATAATGTAGGCACCTGCTATCATAAGCTCACTAAATTATAGTTCATTCTGAACTCAATGTTACAATACCTTAAGAAGTGCACTGAGAGCTAAGCGCACTTCCATTCTTGCATCTTGGCAGCTATCAATAGTCGAATCATCATCATAAGACAAATTACCAGCTATGTAAGAATCAACGGCAGACTTAACCAAGTTTATCCACCCCATATGCTGATCTTTGAATTCATGCCTGGGTTGAATAACAAAATAACACTATTACATTGTATCACAGCGAATTGTCAAAGTATGCCAAATTAAATGAGAGATTCAAATATAAGCAGGGTGAAATTCTCAGTTTAATCAAGACAATCAAGCGATGAATATAATAAATATGCAACAATAGAGTACATCTAAAATAAGTCTATAATATCTGCACCAAAGCCAAGCCAAAGTACAACAGAGCATGTCAGATAAATTCTTTTGTGTACTTAACACCATCTGGTAACTGGTATTCTTTGTTGGTGAACACCAACAGAGCCTGAAAAGGTTGTTCATGCCCGCAAATCCCGACCCGAGATAAGTGGCAAGTGCTAGTTCAATGGCGTGATATGTCCGCTGCGGATGCTTCCTGGGAAGATGTTGATCACTTCAAGAAGCAGTATCCTTTTCAGCTCGTGGACGACCTATTTCTTGGGGATGGGAGAGATGTCATGTGGGGGCAAAAAGTACTCCAGGCGCAGTCCAACGGGGCGTCCAACCGACAACAGCACGGCCAGCGACAGCGCATGACGCGCTACAGTCCATACCGATTCGATTGAGTTCAGGTTAGGAAAAGTATGTTCATTTAGGAAAGCAATGGTTGTATTGATTATAGGACTAAATAAGGTATTAGGAGTCAATGTTGAACCCGGTTCAGATTAAAGCTGAATCCAGGTTCATCGGTTTGTCCTATATATGAGGACGGGAATTGTAAACTGAAGGATAACAAGAGTTCAATCTCCTTTATCTCTGTTTTCTCTATTCTCCTATCCCCTGTTTCCCGGTGCCCTTCCCTTGTGCCGTCTTCTCTGCTGCCAATGACGACATGGGACCTCCCAACCGCCGCAAGGGGCCCGGTCCTCACGCCCCAATTTTCCACGACTATCGCCTTTGCTCATTAGCCCATGCTCATGACATCAGATGTACAGGAAGTTCAGATTTACTGCTAACAAGCGAAGGTAACATGCCTTGTTGCCAGATCGTTCCAGTTTTGAGGATGCTAACCTTACGCTTTTCTAGTTACTTGTAACTTCTTTGATCAAAACAGAAATAGTGATTGGAAGATCCTTGTGTGTGTGTGTGTGGCTGAGGTAATTCTTCAAAAGGTATCTTCATATTTACTATATACTCATTATTTCTAGTAATGTTCAGAGTAAACTCAAATTTGGTAGTAACTACTGTTGTTATCCATGGTACAACATGTTGAATTGCCAACCATAGTGCAAAGAAATCTTGTCTGCTGAAAGGTCACAGTATGAATTGTTAAGACGTAACTAGGGTTGGGTGAATTCATCAAGTGCATAAGAACAAACTAACAAAGTATCTAATTAGTTGATCAGAAGAATTAGCAAACTTTATGGCCGACATGGATTCATATTTTGCCACATCAAAACAATCTTAAACACTGTTATTGATGAGCAATTCTCCTAGTAAAAAACTACATGATGTCATTGATGTGAACACCAGTAAATGAGAAAGTTCCACATAGATGCATGCACTTCACAGTTGCACATAGATACATGCACTTCACAGAGCTACACTTGATAAGATCATTATATGACAACAGAGGAAAGTTACCAGCTCTGTCTAAGGCCATTTTGACATAAACTGAACCATGGAACACACAAAATTGCATTTATCAAGTGATAAATGTTAAATGGTTTCCCATCCTCACCTAAAACACTTGAATGGAATTTCATTATAATGTTCTGTCATAATGACATTTTTTTATATTCAAATTTTCAAACTGTTAAACAAAAATACAAGGGTGGGGGGGACATGAAACAATAGAGCATACCAAAAGCACCATAATTCAGTTCGATTGCAAAGGCAAAGTATTATGTTATATGCACCAACCAATTCACCCAAAAGCTTAAACTGATGAGGAAAAGTGGACAATTCACATATACTTTAACACTCTCCCTCACGTATAGGTTCTCTTAGGTCTAAGACGTGGAATAGAAGTGGGCTGCAATTATTTTTATTTAATTGCGCAAATTGGGTATCGAACTCAAGACCTCTTGACTCTTATACCATATTGAGTTGCATACATCAACCAATTCACCTAAAAGTTTAAGCTGATAAGGAAAGGTGGGTAATTCACTTATACTTCAACACAAAGCACTATGGCAAAAGGCAAAGGCAAGGAAATATACGCAAGTACTTATCAAGCCTGTAAGCATATGGTGCTTCTTTCAGCACCATAAGTTGCACGTAAACTGGTACAATTTCGTTTGTGTGTCTGTGTGGGTGGGTGGTCCATTTGGGTCCCCACTACTCGTAATACTAAGATCTGATATTAGAAGGACAATGAAGCAAGTAGCAGTAAACAATAGTATAAATACACTTCTAATGTTGCTTAAATAAGGACAGCATGTTGCACGCATAAATTGTCTTATCTATTAACTAATGCATGAAAAAAATTCAGCTCACCCAAGGCAAAATCTACCATGCCACCAGCAACAGCGACAGCCGATCCACTTGAGCATCCTCCAGGTACTCGATTGGGAGCAGCAGGATTTGTTGGTGTACCAAACTGTTTGTTCTCCCCATGGAAACTGAACAAGTAATGTGTATTAAGTCAGTACATACACTAGATAAATGAAAGCTCGAAAAGTAGTCCTAGCAAATGTAAAGAACATCTATCATCTTTATGATATTTAGCAAAAATGAAAAGGAACAAAAGAAAAGAGGAGTTCAGTGAACTTGAGACAATTTTCAGAAGCCATATGCAGAAAGCAAAATGACTTTACCTATATGCCATCTCATCAATAACAGTTTTCCCAACACAAATAGCACCACCATCTACAAGAGTTGAAACCACTAGAAATGTTTGTGTTGCTGCATCGTGTCCCCTTGCCCATTCTAGACTGCCAAAACTTGTTATATAACCACTGATGTGAAATCTGCAAATCATCAAAGCAAGAGATATTTGTGCTCAAGGACAAATAATGCAACATGCAGAAAGGAATTTATTACCAAATAGATGAACTGGTCTGCCACTTCCAAGTTCCAGAAACCATGACATAAGCTATTATGAAGTTCAGGCACAGTAACATTTTTTGGGTAGTAGTGGGTAAATTGAAGAATAGAAGCACAGTTCAACAGAAAACCAATGGAATTATGCATGTTGACACCATCATACATTTTTTAAGCACTAAAAAATATGCCACAAACATGTATTGGACATATATTTATATAATACATATCAGACATGGCCGTGAAGTTCCAACCATCTATTTGGATAAAGAGCCTACACGCAAAAGCATGCTGGTAGAGTTGCAGGGAATAGAATTTCACCCACGAAACAGATATAGCCCATGACACAGTTTCCAGGGAATGCCTACTTCAACTCAGTTTGGCATCTATTATATAATAATTATTATATTTTAAAAGATCATTAAAAAGAGCCACAACGTTCGCTCCAAGAGGGTAAAAATCCCCACACTAATCGGAAGAATGAGAAAGATCTATGCCATCAGTTATGGAGGACCTGAATTAAAATGGTGTCGATAAATAAAACATAGGTATTAGAATTGCCATAGTTGTATAAAAATACAGCTATATTTTCAAATTTTAATAATATTTGTTAGAGTTGTATAGCGAATATAGCTCTATTTGTATCATCTAGCAGTCCACTTGCGCAGGTTTTACAGCTAGTTGGGTTGAGTTTGGAACCAAAAAACGGCCCATCGAACTCCTTCCAATGAAGTCATAATGGCTTGATCTAGATCTAGCTAGTCCACTCCAGGATCTAGATCTAGCTAGTCCACTCCAGTTTTAGTGATAGAATTGGAAGTGCAGTTAACCCATATTAAACTGGATAAAAAAAGTCAAAATGTCAGATTTCGAGTTGAGCCAGATGAGAGCATGTTCTGAAAACTATGATATTATCCAGTATTATCAGAACAAAGTAATCAATCTTTGTAATGTTACAAAATATGTATCATGAGTTCACAACTGTTTGGATTGTATTAAGACTATCATGATTGTGATATGAACATATCACACCACAAAGATCAAACTTCAGTTGATTTTATCAAACAGGCCATGAACGTTTCCACAGCAATGTTGTCACAGTATTACAGTAACACTAGTACACTACTATATAGCACAACATCGCCAAATTGAACTTAAAAGGCTTTTGGAGACATACCGGCAAACAGATTTTTAAGCAAAACATGATAAATAAAAGCCCTCCACTAGTTTGAGGAACAATTTAATTCTATCTGGCAGACCAAAAATTACGAGTATTTAACAGAGGGTTAAGTACTTAAGTATGTGCTTAAAAAGAAGCTGATTAAGGAAAAGAGAGAGTAATATGACAGGTTTTGCGCGCGCGGAAGGAGGGAGGTTGTTATTTTGGATCATAGGAAATAAACTTTATCGCAAAAGGCATTACATAGAGTAGTTTATTTCAGATATATAGTGCATTAGCACCGCATCGCTACACGCCTACACCGCACAACAGCATTTATTCATACAGCTGTGAATACTGTGGAGGTTTGGCAAGCAACACAACATGTTAGCATAAACAGAGGACTGTCCCAATGCTTGCCACGGGCTGCTTCTGAGCAGTGATCATCTAATAAACAAAGTAATACATTGCATGCAGGAAACTAGAGTCTGCCCCCTAAAAAATGTGTTGCCCAAACCAGTGCTTGCTACCTATATTTGTCTGTCCTACAAAAATGTGACCTTGCCTCAACCTTGATCTCAACTCTCATCTCAAGTTAAGCTCTACCAAACAACCACTTGGCATGAAAAGGCTAAAAAGATAAAATTCATGAAGACAAGGTATTAGCTCATTATTATTCATTTATTCATAAATAAAGTGATTCGACGAACATGTTGGTCCATGCCATTGGCGAAGGTGAGGCAGCCTCAACATGCCTTTCATGTCATAAATTCACCTCACCAAAAGTTACAACGGATGCTGCACTACTGAGCTATCTAGTTCTATGGTAGATTGTTAAATAACTGTGAATAAATAACACCACAAGGCATTTCCCCCCTTTTTGGCGTCAGCCATCAATATTTGGCAAGTCATGCATGAAGCTGTCTCATATGAGGCATTACAATCAACGATTGAAACAAAAGCCTAATATGATTCAGGACATCCAATGCTCCATGCTGAGTGAATTCTATCGCCCCAACTGACTGATACCAACACAAAATCCCACCTCCTCCCTAAACATCATAGTGATGTCATGCTAGTATGATCCAACCGATCGAATTGCCACTCCCGCAGTGCTAACTCGCTCCCTACCAATCCAATCCGGGGCTAGAACTTACAACGAGGCAAGCACGAGGGTGGGCGAGAGCTTACGAGCAGCACCCAGAGGTTGGCGGCCGCCGAGGACGCCATGGCAGCAGGGGGAACTCGTCAGCTCCGCGCGGGCGGGGGCGAATTCGAGGGCTAGGGTTTTAGGCGCAGGGGTTTTGAGGGGAGGGCGGTGCAGTGGGGGAGGAAGAGGAAGACGGCGAGGGGCGGAGGGGAGGAGTAGGCGGCGTGCGAAGGCTGGATGGATAACACGGTGCGTGTTTGCTTGATTGCTTCGCAGACCTAAAATACCGCGTAGGGCTGTAAAAAAAAGCTCGAGGCTCGCGAACTATTCAGATTCGACTCGTTTTAAACTCGATTTGAGATCGGCTCGAGCTTCAAACGAGTCGAACTCGAGCCTGATATTAAATTCGCGAGCTATTCGCGAGCCTGTGATATTTTACCCTAAACCCTAATCCCGTCCCGCCCCCCGCCCCGAAATCCCGCGCCCCGGCCCGATTCCCGCGCCCGCTGCAAATCCCGCGCCCGCCCACTCTCTCTCGCGCCCGCCCGCTCTCTCTCTCGCGCCCGCCCGCCTCTCTCCCGCCTCTCGCCCCCGCCGCCTCTCCTCCCCCCCCCCCCTCCCCGCCTCCCGCCCCGCGCGCGCCGCTCCGCGCGCGCGCGCCTCGCGCTCGGCGCCGCGCCGCCTCCCATCCGCGCCGCCTCTCTCCCCCCTGCCTCTCGGCGCTCCTCCCCATCCGGCGCCGCCTCTCGCCACTGGCGCCGCCTCCTCCCGCCGCCCCTCTCTCCCGGTCTCCTCGCGCCGGCCGCCGATGCCGCCACCGCCGGCGCCCTTTTCTCCGCCACGGCGCCTCTCTCGACCGGATCCGGCCAACAGGTACCGAGCTTTGTCTGAGCCGAGCTCGAACGAGCCTGAAATTGTCAAGTTCATTCGAGCTCGGCTCGAGTTTCTACCGAGCTCGAGCCGAGCCAGGTCAAGCTCGCTCGAGCTCGGCTCGTTTACAGCCCTAATACCGCGGGGGATACGCCAAGGAGAAAAAGGGAGCTTTATCAGACAGAATCATCAAGTAGACCAATTTAAATACTTCACGATTTAGTTAACCTGAAGCGATTTTGAAGACATAAACGTGTTTGAGATTTTGAGTAAGCCTACATCCGTGGGTGTTATCTATTCAGTCTCATAGTTTGTTACTCCCTCCGTTATTTTTTAACGGCTCCAAGATTCAATTTTTAGCATTACTTTTTATAATTTTGTATTATTATTATCGATATTTTAATATCGATCTTACGTATGATTTGTAGAGATTTGAGAAAAACTCTCTCAAGAGACATGCTACGAGAACACAGAAGACACAAAAATTTTTATACAGATTCGGGCATTCTTCTAGAGAATAACAACTCTACATTCTATGTCACTATTGTTCAAAGAGAATAATTACAATAGAGTAATGCGAAAAAGAATTGCAGTATCTCCTCTCCCCCTTCTTCTCCGACATCAACCCTTATATAGCTTACGAAACAACGGTCATTGTCCCGCACCAAGAGACTACCCAATGCTTCAGGATATAACTGCCAGAGGGTAGTTATTGTCAGAGAGACATAACTAGCCGTTCGTCGTGTGATGCTTGTTATTAGAGAGAGATTGTGTGCAATTATTGAGCATAAATGCATGTTCTAACTGTCTTATCAGATAAACCCATAGCTTGGTATATCATCGTAGATAGGATGGTTGGAGATACTCTGATGGTAGGAAGGTCTATAACCACAAGGTGGTTGTAAGACCACTTACGACTAACTCATGGTCATAGAAAAATTTACGACTATAGGATAGTCGTAGAAGGATTAAGATTAGATAGTCATATGACAGCTTTACGACCATGGGATGGTCGCAGAAGGATTAAGACCAGGTAGTTGTAGGATAGCTTGACGACTATGGGATGGTCGCAGTAGAGCTTATGACCACTCTGTGAATTTTCTCCCTTATAGATAAGGGGTATATTTAGAGTATATAATAATGTAATAATTTGAGGATTATTCTATCCTCGTTATCTAGCCCCCTAACTTCAAGTGAAAATAACTTACTTAAGTAAGAGAAGTCGTAGATGATAGATGATTGAAATCAGTGCCGTTTCGATTCCATACGACCAAAAGTACGCTTAGTCAGAAAGGTATTTTCACTTGAGTTATAAAGACAGACAGACTCCAAGAAGGTTTCCAATCATCCCTCATAAATATGTCCACCGAAGCTGTTCCCGAAATAACCGTTCGATTCCCGAGGTGGGTAATCGACACACGGTTATAAAAGATTAACTTAGGTAGCTTTTGGCTTCTTCACTTCCCCTATTGCTCCGATCTTTCTTTTGCTTTCCGCCACCGAGCAAGTCGTCTTCTTCCTCCAAATTTTCTCCAAATCCAAACCATCCAAATGATCCAATCGAAAAAAAATAACAAAGTCCTCATCCAATTGGGCGGTGTCGTAGATAGACAAGACCAAATTGAGTGCTTTGAAGGGGGTTGAGAATATTCCTCTGCAAAAGTTTGTGAAGTGGATCGAAGTCTTCAGACAACATTGGCCGACAGGAGAAATCGGGTGCCTTCCAGTGTTCTAGGCTCAATATGAGTGCGGCCCTCGCCTCCTTGCTCACCCTTTCCTCACAGCGGTGCTTGAGTACTTTAGAGTCAAATTGGTGAATTTGGTTCCCAATTCGATCATGATGCTCAGCGTTTTTGTGTACATATGTGAGGCATACTTAGCCATCCCTTCAGACCTCGAGCTACCGGCCGGTAAGCTAGAATCGTCGAGAGCTGTGGATTGAAGCTTCACGACGGCAAAGATGGAAATGTACATCCAAATATACACTTGGTCACCATAGTCGAGTTGAAAGAAGAAGTGGTTTTACTAGGAGACCACCAGCGAAGACAGTCTTTCCTTTGCGAGGAAGGCTACGAAGAAGAACTCATCTTGGAACTCGGTTCCCAAGGACATCAATCGGATAGCCCCTAATATCTCAGCCATCAAAGAGTTGAGAGACAAGGACCTTACGGGCTGTCACGTGGTGAAAGACTACATCACCCATCGAATCAGCCCCCTGAAGCGATTAGCACATCCAATGTGGATGTATTTGGGAGCTTCAGATGCAATGAGAGACTACGAGGATGGTAAGCAACCATCGTACTCATACTCGTAATTGAATTTAAATTTTAAGCATTGTACACTGACCTTCCTATCCGAATGAATGATCTTGATTTGGGGGAATCGACTCCTGGGCTAAGCTCATTTGCGAGAAGACTCCATCATAAGATGTGGTGGCCCCTCGTATCTTGGTGGACGTATCCATTGAGGAGAAGAAAGAACACCTAAAGGTAATCGAACAATCGACATCTTCTTTGAGTCTACGTAGTCGTAGAGACCGACTAAATAGTATTATGTTTTCCTTTACAGAGCATAGGCGCGATCGACCGTTAGGACGACCAGGAGGTTGAACTGATGGTGATCGGTGAGGAAGAGGCGGAGAAGGCTCAAATTTCTCTACCCAAAAGACGTCGTCTAACAAAAGCTGATGACAAGGAGAACAAAGGGAGCACGAGTGATATTGTTCCCTTGCCGTTCTTTCTCTTGCCCCAACTACTCCAACTGGCCCTGCACAGCAATGTTTTGCAGAAACGACTACCGCAAGTGAAATAGGGGCAGTCGTATTCGAGCAACCTACTTCTAAGATCAAGGTACCCTTCAACCTTGACGCCAAAACCTACTCAGTTGGCGCTTCTCAAGGCTTGATCAAGCAACTTGAAAAGAAAAACTAGAAAAGATTCTTACCTTTTGTGAATGAGATTACTGCTACAGTAAAACTTATGATCGAGAAGGAGGTTGCCCTCTAGATGGTCGAAACCAATCTTGATCGCCAAGAGGGACAAAAGGAACAAGGGGGGCATGGCGTGGTGTCCTATGTTCAAGATCTTCGATTAGATGTGGTCGAAGACATCGTCATTCCTCCACAACCAGACGTGGTTGGAGAGGAGCAACAAAAGAAACTTTCAAGGAAGGTTTTATCTAAGTTCAAGATTAAGGGTGCGACAAGAAGATATGTAAATGAAAACATAAATCTGATATTTTACCTTTTATGTCTCCTTAAATGCCAACTCACTCTTGTGATATCTAGCTCGGCATCTCCATCGACCAAGGACGCCCTTGTGGAAAAGCCTTCTTGTCATGAAGCCGGTGGACCCTCCGAGCGTCGCGTTAAGGAGAAAGTCATTGAAGGCACCCTTCCTCAACAATAGGAAGGTACGATCAGAGAAGAAGAAGAGGAAGGACCTAACTTCTTCTCTACATATTTCAATCCTGCATTTATAGTAGGAACTCCCTCCTGCCGATCTCTGAGTGTTCCACACCCCAAAGACCTTTCCGACAGAGGGTTCATCTTTGACGACGAGTGTCTTGAGAAGGTATGGTGAAATAAAGTCGATGAGCTCGACGAGCTCAAAGACTCCAAAGGAGCACTTGCCAAAGGAGCTCGACGAGAAGCGAATGTTGAACTCACCAAGAAGGTAGAGGCTTGGTAAGTCACTTGACACTCATAGTTGAATTTTGTTACTACCACTTGTTTAGTTTATTATGCTGGTTTTTGAACTTTATCAACTTGGGAGTGATGAGAAATTATTAACTACGGCACTCGAGAACATGAAGCTCGAGACGCGAAGGCTAAAGAAAGAAACATCGACTAGTCGATGAAGCTTGCAAATGCAATTGGCACAATCAGATCATTAGAAGAAAGAATAAATAGTAAGCTCTAAACTTACGATTGCTTATTCAGACATCGTCCTTGTCTTTTTTACTCTCTTCTTCTAATAGAAAAAGTGACTAAAATAACTAAGCTCTGTACCGAGGTCGAAGAGAAGGCTAAGATGATCAGAGAACTTAATTGTCTGAGTCGACAAGGAAAAAGACAAGAAGAGGAAGGTCAAAGTCGACAAGCTTAATGCTCATCTAGCAGATAAGAAAAAGGTTTACCTTCCAACTAGCCTTACTTGTAGATAGAAAATTGTCTGACCACCTTTGCTCTGTTTACAGAGACCATGATCAAAATAAAGAAACTATCCTAACCATCTACTCATAATCAAGAGGAGATGAACTCACTGAAGACCATCCTTTGAGATAACAGACTCCTTCTCAACAATCTACTCGTTAGGTTTGGTGCGGAGAAGATAAATCCTTCCGAGGACACCATAACTGCCTACACAAGTATGATTGGACTACAAGTCATAGCACTCGAGAATCATCTCTCCACCTTGAAGATCGAACAGGCTGACTCGATGCGGGATACGGTCAAAGGCACTGTGAGCTTTGTCTTGGCAAAACTCAAGGCAAGCGGCCAGAGCTTGAACTTTCATCTAATCGAACACGACCTTGGTTGCCTGACGAAGAGGTAGCCTGACTAGTTGAAGAATTTGAGCTAATCAGTCGTAAGGTTGCAGAGGAAATGCAACTCGAGTCAGAGTAGTTTGTAATCAAAAGGTTTGTAAAGAACATACCTTTATCAATGAAAGTTGGCTTCATTTTTCTACAATCTATCTTGTTGAGTAGTTAGTACTCGTAAGATAAAAAAAGAAAAAAGAGAATGAATTTACAACTAAGAATAAGTTATACTAATATCTCTATCCTAGCTCTCGGCTATTTATTTAGTTTATATAAATAAATAAAGCAAATAGAACAGAGTAAAGTATACAGAGAGTAGAGCAACTCGTCATACCATCGTTGTCGAATTTGATTGTCATATTCTGGTAGCAAAAGTAAGGAACAAGTCAATGCTAGGAAGTTCCTTCTAGTGGGCAAGACAACATGTAGAGAGAAAAGGCTTCAACTAGGTGATATTACCTCACTTCGATCTGGTTGACTAAATCGAAGATATGAACAATGACAAGACAAATACTCAGAATTCCTTTTCTTATACTCACTTGACATCTTCGTAGACAATGCAATCGTTTTGTGCTCAGAATTCCTTTTCTTATACTCACTTGACATCTTCGTAGACAATGCAATCGTTTTGTGCTGATAGTAAGAGTTAGAAACAGCGCGACACTAGGAAGCTCCTTCTAGTGGGTAGGGCCACATGTAGAGAGGAGAGACTTTAACTAGTGGTGTTCCCTTCTCTGACTAGTAAAAATAGATCGGATATACTAGAAGTGGTCAAACAAATATAAAGAAAGCTCTACTGAACAGATGATAATAAAGATTTAAACAAACTTAAAGCTTTATTGAAAAAGAGTAGAAACATTTACACAGAAAATTTACACAATTGGCGATGCTCCAATAGTTTGAGAGAATCTAGTCGTCGTCCATAGCAAGTCGCATAGAGTCTGATCGTGTGACTTTGAACATAGTGTAAGGACATTCCCACTTGGAGGAAAACTTATTTCGATTAGACTGGGATTGGATTTTCCTCAATATCAAGTCACCTACAGCAAGGCTGCGAGGTTGGACCTTACGATCGTAGACATATGCATGGCTTGCTGATAGACTGCTGATCGAATTAAGGCTTGATTCCTCTTTTCTTCTTACAGGTTGATGTCATCCGTTCAAAGTTGCTTTTGGTGGGAGTCGTTGAAGTTCTCGACTCTTGCCAACCGGATCTTTAGTTCTAGAGGAAGTATAGTTTCGGCCCTGAAGACTAAGAAAAAAGGAATCTCTCTTGTTACCCAACTTGGAATCGTACGAATTGCCCATAATACTGAAGGTAATTTTTGTACCCAAGCCCCCGAGCGCTTTACAAGCATCCAAGACTCGAGTCTTGATATCTTGCATTATTTCGCTAATCGCCCACTTGACTGCCCTATTACTCTGAGGATGGGCGACTGAGGCATAGCAAAATTTGGTACCCAACTCATCACAAAATTCTTGGAATTTTACACTCAAAAATTGCTTATCGTTGTCTTCAATTATCCGACTTAGGACTCCAAATTGAGTAATCAGTAATCACACTTCTCATCATGAACCTCTTTGCGGCTTCCACTGTTGTCCTAGTTACAGGTTCGGCATCGATCAATTTTGTCAACATATCAATCACCACAAAAAGGAACTCAAAACCATCCGGTGCCCTTGGGAATGGTCCTAGGATGTCAAGCCCCTAGGTTGCAAAAGGCCAAGATAGAGGGATTGTCTAAAGAGCCTAACCTGGTTGGTATATCTGCCGACTATAAAATTGGCTTTGTACACACTTTTTAACCAACTCTTTGGTGTTATTGAGGGCTGTTGGCCAGTAGAAACCTTGTCGAAAGGCTTTTCCAACCAACATCCTATAAGAGGTATGAGCCCCATAGATCCCTCCATGTATGTCAGTAAGGAGTGATAATCTTTCTTTCTACGATATGCATCGCATGAGAACCCCTTGAGCACTCCATTTGTAGAGTACCTTATCGACCAAAGTATACATTTTGGCTCTACAGGCTAAACGATCTACTTTGAGATTGTCATCGGGTACTAAACCCTTCTGAAGATACTCGTAGATGGCAGCCATTCAGATATCCTCGTACTCTATCGAGCTTGTCTCGTTAGGCGTTGTCTTTGGTCCTTCGATCAGAGAAAGCTCCTAGAGTTGCTCTAAGAAGACTCCCTGTGGTACTTACGATTGAGATAAAGCTATTCAAGCTAACTGGTCAGTGAGAAAGTTATCCTTCTGAGGGATATACTGTAACTCAAAATCGAAAAAGTGCTTTTCAAGCTTTCAGACTTCCAACAAGTATTGAAACATGGTCGAGTTAGAGCACTGGTATTCTTTTCCAACCTGATTCATGACTAGTTGAGAGTCCCCTCTCATGAGTAGTCGACGAATCCCAAGCACTTTAGCGGCTCATATGTCAGCCAACAAACTTTCATACTCAGCCACATTCTTAGTAGCTGGAAAGTGCAGTTGAATGACATACTTTAAAGTCTCTCCCACAGGAGATTCTAGGACCACACCGAGCCACTTAGCATAAGCGACCCATCAAAGTACATTGTCCACTGGTCATAGGAGTTGTACTTTGGATCCTCAGCGAGTTTAGGATTTATCCATTTAGTGACAAAGTCGACTAAAATATGGGATTTCACGGCTGTTCGGGACACAAAATGGAGGTCGAACTCCCTAAGTTCTACCAACTATTTTGCCATACGCCCCATTGTTTCCCTGTTTTAGAGGATCTCTCCTAAGGGAAACTCAAACAGCACAATAATTTTATGTGCCTGAAAATAATGTATTAGCTTCCTCGAAGACATGAGGAGGGCATATTAGAGTTTGGACCTGAGGGTAGCGCTCCTTATGCCCATGTAAGACTTCCCTTACATAGTAGGCTGGTCATTGAACGTTATCACGCTCAGCAACCAGCACTGTGCTTTAGAGAAACCAAAATATGAGCACTCGTGAGATATCTCTTGACATCCTCGAAGACATCGTTAGTCTCTTTCGACCACTCAAAACCATCGTGTTTTCTTAGGAGCTTGAAGAAAGAGAGTACTTTCTCTACTAGACGTGCAATGAAATGACTTAAAGCTGCCATACATCCAGTAAGTTTTTGAACTTTTTTCTTTATGGTCAGAGGGTCTATCTACTCAATGGCCTTGATCTTCTCAGGATTTAGCTCAACATCTCCTGCCAAAATAAGGAATCCGAGCAACTTTCCTGAAGAAACTCCAAACATATACTTCTCTGGATTGAGTTTCAAGCGGTGCTTTCTGAGGTTGTCAAATATCTCCTACAGGTCTAAAACATGATTAAGTCGTTTGATGCTTTTTACAACCAGATCATCAATGTAGGCTTCCAAGTTTTGGACCATTTGATAAATAAAGGTCAATTGCATTAAATGCTGAAAAGTCGTACCAGCATTTTTCAGACCAAATGGCATTTTGGCATAGCAAAATGCTCCAAATGATGTAATAAATATGGTCTTCTCTTCATCTTTTAAAGACATATTGATCTAGTGGTAACCAGAGTATGCATCTAGAAGACTTAACATTTCACAATCGACAGTAGAATCAACCAATTGATTAATACGAGAAAATATGAAATCATCTTTTGGACAAGCTTTATTTAAATCAGTATAGTCTATACACATACGCCACTTACCACTATATTTCTTTATCATTACAAGGTTAGCCAACCACTCTAAGTGATCAACTTCTCTTATAAAATCTACTTTTAGTAACTTGTCCAATTCTGATCTGATCGTTTTCCGTCGATCTGGTGCAAATCTCTATAACTTTAGTTTTACGGGTTTCTTATCAGGCTGTAGAGCTAGTCTATACTCGATCATCTCCTTGAAGACTCTGGGCATGTTGGATAGCTGCCACGTGAACACATCTGTGTTTGCCAAGAGGAAAGTGACAAGGGCATCTTTCTATGCGGGGTCGGAAGTGACCCTGATGCGAACGGTCTTGGAAGACTTGGATGAGTCCAGCGGGACGTCCTTGACTTCCTCATTCAACTTTGGCGCAACTTTAGGCTTTGAGTGCTTGCTCGAAGGTTGTGTCTTGGTAGTTTCTCGAGTCGGTAACTGCTCGACCATCTCGAGAGACTTACAGTTGCATGTAAGCATCATTTTGTTATCACAGCATACTGTGATCACCTCCTTAGGACCTAGCATCTTGAGATATTGATATGCACAGTGAGCAGCAATTAGAAAGCGAGCCAGAGTTGGTCATCCGAGTATGGCATTGTCTGTCGTATCGAAATCGACCACATCAAACGAGATCTTTACTGTTCTGAAATTGTTCGGAGTACCAAACGTGACAGGCAGAGAGACTTGGCCAATGGGCTTGGCCGAAGAGTCTGGTACGATAATATGTAATGAGTACCATGCTGGCCTTATCTTGGTATGAGGGACCTGCATCTCGTCTAGGGCACTTACAAATAAAATATTTAAAGAACTTCCGCTATCAATCAATACGTGATTCACTCGACAATTGTTGATGGTGGGCTCGACCATGATCGAAAACTAACCCGATTGAGTCGAAGAGATCGTACAATCCTCATTCTTGAAACAGATGGTAACTTATGACCAAATAGGAATCTTATTGATGAGAGGAGGGTAGATAAAATTTATCTCATGCTCAACAGCCTTGTACTGCTGCTTCGACTCATAAGCTTTGGACCCTCCGTAGATGTGCTTGATGGTCTGCTTCAGATCTTGGATCGACATCTCCTCATCATCATCCTTCGATGGCTTCTGACTGCTCGACTGTCCTACCTTCGCAGGGGTTGGAAGCAGCCTTTACAGGAGTAGTCATCCTCAAGTTTTCATTGAAAAACTTGGCAAATGCGGAGGTCGCGCCTTTCCTTCTTATGAAAGGGACACCACCTCGGGATGTTGTTCTTCCTTTGGGGGCTTTGCCTTTGCCCCGATCAGAGTATCGCTTGGGGTTTCATGGTGCTTTGTCGCCTATAGCCAAGACTTCCTTTGAGGTTCTAGCATGAAGTGTTTGCCCCTTTGTCTTGCTGTTGGACTTCTTGGCCTTTCCTTTCCTCTTACCGCCCTCGCCTTCCTCTCTAGAGCCTCGATTATCTTGATCGATGGTCTTAGCCCATTTGACTGCTTCAACGACAGCGCGTAACAGTCTACCATCTCAAAGAGCTCAGCGACGATAATTGGAGGATGCAAGGAGATATCCTTCGTGATCCTCTTGTTGCAGACTCCCTACTGAATAATCTTATTATTGAAGCATTAGAGACTTCTGAAATTGAATTCCAAACTTGGCTGAACCGCTTGACAAATTGTCATAGGGTCTTATTGATTTTCTACCGCATCCAATGCAGGTCGTCCTCCTTCCTAGGACGATTGTACGTGCCCTATAAATTGGCTAACAGGAGTTCGCAGAGATGTTGCCATGAGTGAATCGACTTGAGTGGTTGGTTGTACAACCATGATTGAGGGGACCCTTTGAGCACCATGTGCAGATAGTTCGCCATGATGTGCTCGCCACCGTCTATTGCTCGCACCACAGTCGTGTAAATCTGGAGGAACTCGATGGGATTCTGAGACCTGTTAAACTTCTCCATATTCACTGGACGAAACCGTGGTGGTCAGTGCACTGCTCCGAGTTCAGTTGTAAACGTCCGACATCCGGTAACAAGTTCATGACACACTCAACAATGTCCAGCAATCAGTGGGGCCAACCTATAGTAGGTCTCATCCATAAGAGGGGAATACACATCATAGTCCATCTACTGCTGTAGATTCCTTGTCCAAATCGGTGACCGATCTCCCTCTCAATGAGGATACCAATTCGGATTCATTCATGTGACCCTTCTCCAGCTAGAGTTGTGATTAGGGGACCGATGTGACCTGCTATCATGCCTATTCTCACGAGGTGAGCTTTGTGAATGACTGGATGCGATCATACCTGTCTAAGTCGAGGAGTTGTGTCGACGAGAGTGCTCGAGCTAGGCCATCATGTTGCGGAGTCGTCATAGCTTGGTGCTCGAGCGAGCCCTTGGGTTGGGTTCTCGAGTAAGTCCTCGATACGTTGAAGCTCCCGAGCCTCTTCAGACTGATACTGAATGTGCCCAAACAGAGACCTCTAGGCAGTCAGTCGACTCCTTTGAGTTGTCTCCAGGTCCTCTACGACTGGGGCTGGGTGAGGCCGCCTTAAAGAAGAGCAATTATTTCTAGGATTTCTTCCATGCTCATCAAAGAATTGATCTCACTCATCGCTAGAGATCTCCTCGCCATCCTTAGTAGTGGAGGGAGAGTGTGCTTGGTGGAGAGCATCCTAAGGGCCTCCTCCAGGAAGGTGATGAGGATCTGCGGAGAGGGTAGTGACCTCTTATCGAGAATCTTCACTTTCGGTAGAGGTCTACTCATATGAAAAATCCTCTAGCGATAACGCATTGTGGCTAGGAGTAAACCCCGCTAGGTAGGGGAGTTCTGGGTTATAACTGTCTCCGATTGGATTGACCCTTGCCATATGAAAAAAGTGACTTCTCCCTTTGGGCGTATTGCTGTGGGGGATGTGGATCCTTCCTCAGCCTTTCCTGCAGTGCAACTGACAAGGTCTCTGGACGAACCTTTAGAGACAGCCTCACCGCCGGAAGCGAGCATTGTTTGCTCATACTCGTAGAAGGCCTCCATGCCGAGGTTTGCATACTCGGATAAATCAAACCATTTCTCCTCGTTCCACTCTCTTACCATGATGATATCAGAAGAAGAGAACTTTCCAACAAGAAGATTACTGGATTCTTGAAAGGAGATCTCCATGCATAGTGCCAACTATCGATGTTTTAATATCGATCTTACGTATGATTTGTATAAATTCGATGAAAACTCTCTCAAATGATAGGCTACAAGTAGACAGAAGACACATGAATTTTTATATAGATTTGAGCCTTCTCCTTGAGAATAACAACTATACATCTTGTATCACTATTGCTCAAAGAGGATGATTACAATAGAGTAATGGGAAAAAAAAGAGACTTGCAGTATCTCCTCTCCCCCTTTTTCTCCGACGTCAACCCTTATATAGCTTACGAAACGACGGCTATTGTCCTGCACTAAGAGGTATCCCAACGCTTCAGGATATAACCGCTAGAGGGTAGTTATTATTACAAAGATGTAACTAGCCATTCGCCATGTGACGATTGTTGTTAGGGAGAGATTGTGTGCAATTATTGGGCATACACGCATGTTCTAACCGCCTTGTTAGACAAACCCACAGCATGTTATATCATCGTAGATAGGCTGGTTAAAAATACTCTGGTCGCAAAAAAGTCTATAAACACAAGGTGGTTGTAAGACCACTTACGACTAACTCATGGTCGTTGAAAAACTTACAACTATGGAATGGTCGTAGAAGGATTAAGACCAGATAGTCGTAGGACTGTTTTACGACTATGGGATGATATAGAAGGATTAAAATCATGTAGTCGTGGGATAGCTTTATAATTATGGGATGGTCACAGCAGTGCTTACGATCACTCTGTGAATTTTCTTTCTTACTAATAAGGGAAATATTTAGAGTATATAATAACTTAATAATTTGAGGATTATTCTATCATCATCAAATATGTTCTAATAAAATTATAATATTATAAGAATATTTTAACAAGAAATCCAATTATGTAATTTTTATAACCAATCTATAAAATCTTAAACTTATTGATAATTAAATTTTAGAAAATTTGACTACACTGACTCCAGGATGAACAAAGAGAGTATTTAGTGGTCAAACCTATATGTCGATGAAGCCATAAATTTTGGGACATTGATGTGGATATAATAATTAAATGGCTAGTAACAAACTTCAAGTTACACAATTTTTTTTCCTTTTTATAATTAAATAGTTAGGAAAAACTTCAAGATACGTAATTTTTTCTTTTTTATAATTAAATAGTTAGGAAAAACTTCAAGTTACACAATTTTTTCTTTTAAAAAAAAGACATACATGCAAGCTATACTTTTTTTACTGGAACATTTATATTCCTTTATATTGCGCGCACGACTAAATCGTCGGCTACCGCACGTAGAGCATCAGCTGGAAACTGATCCGTCCACAACTCATGAACGTTCAGAGCCCTATCACAACCTCATGCAGCAAGAACATGAGCTACATTATTACATGCCCTGGGGCAAAACTCCACTCAATACTCAATAAAGTTTAACATAAGGGAACTCCTAATGTCGCAAAATAAAACCCAATTCGGCACAAGATCAAAGGCAATGCCTATCATTGCTTGCTTCAACACCAAGCAGTCAATCGAAAAAATGAGCCGACCCATACCCAGTGAGGTCAACGCTTGGATTGCGTTGTGTATTGCCCCCACTTTTGCTTCCAATGCACCACATATATTCTCCAGATGTCCCAAACTAGCTGCCATTAGATCACCAGCATGGTCATTGCCAGAGAAATGTAGCAACCTTCAGAGCTTGCTTCCATCCCTGCTATAAAATATAGTTGATTATCTCCTTAGCTGTAACACATCCCTCCATTTCTAGTCGCACATCTTCCATTTGTGTTGCCCTCCACCTCTGTTTGACATGTTTGCATTTAAAGAATAGATGGCCCCATCCTCATCTAGACGATTGCAAACCAGACAAATCATGTTAATCTCCATACCTTGCCTTCTTAGGTTTATGTGAAGGACCATGTGAGAATATCCTAATTTATGATGAACCATTACAATTTGAGAGTTTTGAAATTTTAATTGGCAGTGTTACTAGTCAGTCTAGGGAAGCCTGGTCAGACCAACAGTGTGCCATCGATCCAACCGCTCGATGGTTGGTAGTCTGACCAGCTGATGATTGTTCAGATAGAGACTTTCGGCCAGAATTCATAGTTGTGGATTTTGAGTTGAGGAATGGGTTATGGTGAGTATAGTTAGTGGTTTTATGTTGCATGAACTATGTTACAGCTAACATAAATCAGATTGTGAAGAACTTATGCCTAGAAACGACTTCTTTGTCTTTCAATGTGTAAAGTCGCTGGAGTCAACCGTGGTCAACGGAGAGGATCGGGCTAGGCTCATAGAGGAGCTGAGGTCCAGAATGATCGAAGATGCTAGGTAAGACAGTGAGCTCAAATATGGTACGAAAAAGACAGAAAATGTTGAAGGCAAGTTCGAATGACTGGGACGGCGCCATATGGCTTGCACAAGCCAAGTGAGCCATGGTTCGGTGAAACCAAAACGGGAGAGACTTAGCGACACATGGCAAGCTAGTGATGCACCTACACGTGGCAAGCATAGCAATTACTTGCAGTAGTTGGCGATGATCGGGTCAACAAGGGGTATTTTGATAGTTTGATCAAAATACTGAAAATTATCTTAGATCAAAACCGCGACGCATGGGTTTGGAGAGAAATTTAGGTCAAGATGGAGCTGATTTAATCGAGACAGGTCAAGGCAAAAGACTTGATGGATTCGGGATTATGCGTTTTGAAAAGCATGTATAAGTGACATATATGAGTTAAAACTCGTGTGTGTGGGGTTAACGGATTTTTTCTTATGTGCTAAGTGGATAGTATCCACTAAGAGATGGTTAGGGCTGGCTAGTCCATGTGTAAATGGGGGTTGGGTTGGAAACATGTGGTTAACTATTCAATCTATCTCTCTTGTGCCTTTATGTTTTAGCGTTAGGGTTTGAAGTGTATGGTGTGCTCTTTGTCCTTCAAAGTGGAATAGATATAAACCTACATTCTTAAGTAATTAATACATCAATCTTTGTGCATCTCTTGAGTCTATCTTGTGTTTGTCTTTTGGTTCGTTTTGATTTCTCTTCTTTCCCATTTTGTGATTTTTCTGTGCCAAAGATGTGTAAGAGGTGAATAATCTTTGGAAATCCATCTACATCTATCTAGGCACTTTGATATCAAGATTCACGAGAGAATCCGGTTTTACTTGATTTTGGTCTCATCAAGTGACTTTTTGTTTCAAGAGTTTTTAGGTCATGTTCTTTGGTGTTTTAGCTTGTTGTGATATATAAAAATACATTTAGAGCTATTTTGACCATCATCTACCCACGAGCAAATTGCATTCACCTTTTGGGGTTTTGGCTCGATTTTGATGCAATTTTCCAACAAACCGAAAAAGGTCATAAGTTTGGTCATGATTTTTATGATTGTTTGTTGGAATAGGTTCATAATAACCTAGAGAGGATCCGTACAAAATTTTATATCATTTAGATCAAAAGTTCTCTCGATTTTTGGATTTGAAATCGGACTGTAGCAATCGGTCAGACCGCCATTAGAAGACTGGTTAGACTGCCATTTGAAGGCCGGTTGGACCGTCGGGAAGGGTTAGTGTTGTGGCTATAGACCAAACAGAGAGAGTATGGTGGTGGAGAGTTAGGTAAACAAATGACCTCTTGAGTCTTTCCTAAGACTCGATATCATATATATATATACGTACACTCGTAAGGAGTGTCTTCACAACTGTAACTTCGCACCGAAGTCTTCCTTAGTACATAGTTCTCAACAGGCTAGCTGGGTTTAGGTGGGGCCACCCCTACAACAGTTAGATTATAAGTTTTGTTAATTTTGGCTAGTTGATTTGATTCTTAGCTGAGGATTTTGTATTCTACACCTCTGTATGTGTTTGAGAATAGAATCTTGAATATTTAGAGGAAAATTCTGAGTTAGCATTATTCACTCCTCTTTGTTGCCATATTTGATCTTCTATTATGCGATAGCATTATTCACTCCTCTCTGTTGCCATATTTGATCTTCTATTATGCGAGTGTGTAGGATCGATTCACACTAAGATAGGCAATCAGAGGGGGGGTGAATGATTGCGGAAGCTAAAAATAAATTTTTAAGATTCTCCCCTAAACACAAAACCTATTTAAGCCGCGTTTAAATAAACCGGACAGAACACTGCGACCTCACTAAAAATGATCTCAATAAAAATCCGTAACTCCGATGAACCTCAAACTTTGACAGAATAAACTAGAGAAAGTTATTGAACTAACCCAACTGGAATCACGTCAAACGGAGGTCTAGAACTCGAGATATAAACTAAACAAGATCGCTAGTATAAATAGTGCCGAAAATTAATTAAACCTTAATTACCTTTTGCTAATACATGCATGCATGCAGTTTTTCTAGTAGCTTCCACGTGAACTACTACTACTAGCTAAAAGCTTGCTTTATAATTCATGTCCAGGAGCTAGTATTCTAACGGTTGTTGTACCACCTTAGCTTCGGAAAATGTAGTCACTTAACATTTGTATTCCAACAAAGAAATCAGCTGCTTCTTATCACAACTCCAGATGTTCAAGTAGTCAAGCTAAGTAACAACCAAGAGATCGCAACTGAGTCCACAAAGTTGGAGTAAACTCTCAGAATCCAACGATCATTGCATAATTTCATATCTCATTTGAAGTAAGTAGAAACAAGATTCAATAGACAAATTAATGAGATGTTAACGTAATATCCTGTGATAATAGTAACTATGTATGTATTAATGAGATGTTAACGTGATATCCTGTGATAATAGTAACTATGTATATATGCAGTTTGATTCTCTTTATGGATTGATATCAAGAACCATGAGCAATACTAATCATAACAGCTGTTGATGAAAAATGTGAAACTAGTGAAAGAAAGTCACAAAGGTAAAGTAGATCTATACCGAGAGCAGCAAAGCGAATTCCATCCCCAGGCAAAAAACCAATTCAAGATTGCTTTTCACATATACCTCAAAGGTTCACGGCCGCCACAACTTATCTCGTCGCACCCTTTCTTCAATCTACCCGATCAGGAAAGCTGCACTACCAGAACAATCGTCGCAGCCTGTTCTTTCTTTGCTTCGCCTCCGCCTCGGAACAAGCCGCCCTGATTCTTTTCTCAAAATCCCGGCCGCAAACAACAGCTGCCCGTCCAGAGCTTTCTTTTTCAGATCAAAGCCATGATGCAGCCTTTTTAATCTTTCGAACAGTGCAGCCTTTTTTCTACGGAAAACTTCGTCACGCGATTGCTTTTAGCGATCACCACCGCGCGCCACCAAAAACAACCGCGCGATATTTTTGTCTTTCCAAAAGCCACAACCGGCCAAAATCCCTCTATATGTTTTCACGTGGCTCTCCTGGGTTACAAATCACGGCTCGGACAGCACACGCAGCTGCCGCACCCCCTTTTTATCCTGCTACATAACTACCTACTCCAATACGGAAACGCACCACACGTAACCAAAACTGCATACAACTCGTCCTGGACCTTTTTGCCTCAACTAGGCTTTTTGGCCCACTGTTTTTCAAGGGACCCGAAACCCTTCCTAACACGGGTTTTTCACTTCCGATTTTTCTAGCCTTCCACGTGTCGAAGCCTCCAGGATCGCACCTCCTGTATCTTCTCCACGCATCATCTCCACGCACATTGTTCTCTAGCCCGAACATCCCGCATGACATCATTGACCGATAGGACCTCGGTTCCTCCACGAACTTAGTCCGAAACCTCGCCACCGAACCTAGTTTCAGTCCGTCATCGACGACGTTCCGCCTCAAGCAACACCTGCACATGAATAACCACACAACCGCGTACGAGCACAAGTCCACGACTTGACTCAAGTCAATCCGCACAATACCTCACACGAGCGTATCATGCAACACACCACAATTAATATCATAACCAACGTTGTCAATTATTCATCACCTAAAATATGCTAGACATGGCCACATGGTCTAACAATCTCCCCCTTGATGAATACATTGACAACACATTAAATTAACACGACTTCCAACAAGTCTAAGTGAAGAACTGAAGTCAAACTCTTAAAACTCTCCCTCTCAACATAAGAGAACCAAAAAACTCTTCAATCTCTCAAATTTCTCTCCCCCTTTGGCAATGTAATCATCAAGTAATTTTAGTGGGTAAGAATAAATCTAAGAAAGAGTAATAAGAATAAAAATTTAGAAGCTTTGTAGATTATCCAATAAATCAACCAAGTCATATTTTTGAGTAGAGCTATCTAGATCATATAAAGCCATATATTATATAGCAAAGTCAAAACAAGTCCGTTAATATGATTAAGCGATTTATATCAATGACAGGCATCGCAACAATAACCAGACTAATTATAAAGAGCACAATGAGATATCACAACGGAAAGTCAAAGCCTAAAAGTGAAGCAAACCTTAACTCTAGGCGGACTAGCAGTCTCATGTAACACTTATTGCTCTACACTCAATTCTTAGGCATGTGGCATGCTTGTAGCATACTTCTTTTCACAATGACAAACTTTTTTCTTTTTCTTTCTTTTTTATGGTGGCATGCTTGAAGCACACTTCTTTTCACTTTGCGCACTTTTGTGCTTTTTCTTTTTGTTCACTATGGCATGCTTGAAGCATACATCTTTTCAATTCTCTTTTCTTTTATACTTTTTTTTAAAACATGCCAAATTGAGTGATCATAAAAATTTGAGACATGAAACATACGAGCCTCATAGCCAAGAGTTAAAATAAGACTCACAATCATGCTAACCCTTTTCGATGGACATCGCAAAGTAATAAATATAATCAATCTAGTCAAAGTATTCCGTCATGTCATACTTTTAATTTAAATGTAGCAAGTTAATTATAACCAGTCGTGATCAAGGCTACACAGCATATGAATAAATATGATAAAGAGAGCTCTACTACTCAATTGGTTTCAATGACTTGGACTTGATGAGTTATTTGACAAGGATAATAAACAAAGTTTCTGAAATTTTAAACAACAAGCTCCCCCTCAAAATAATCTCATAAGCTCCCCCTCAGAATAATTTCATAAACTCCCCCTCAGAATAATCATATAGAGTGCAACACACCCAATTCACTTTGCAAACGAACAAACTGAGAAGTATCAAGCGGTTTTATAAGAGTATAAACAATTTCAAAAATCCAACTACATAAGATAAAGGACAACATCACCTTTGCCACATGGTCTCTCAAAAAGTGAAATATCTTGGAAGCCATCAAAAAAATGAAGAACTATTAAGTGTTCCAATCAAGCAATGATATAAAAGACCGAAACCCAATCAAGCTCATGTTCTCCATCCTCGTCAGCTGTTCTTACATAACAGAAAACATCGATCTCACAGTACCGGGGTTAGTGAAATAAGATTTGGGAATCCAGTACTGAGATACACGATGTGGAGGAATAGTAACAAAACTAGAACGAGAATCATGTGTATGTGGTCGATTAGAACGCCGAAAATAACGTGAGTTATTTGAATTAAATCCCAAACCAGCATATGAAGCAGATTTAAAGTCATCATAAAAGTTCTCTAAAAACTTAGATTTTGCATAAGTTCTAGGAATAAAAGATGATACATATTTTTGTCTTATTGCATTCAATCTTTCTCTCCTCTCTTTCTTAACACGTTTAAAGCAAAATTCATGCAAGTGTCCATCTTTTCCACAATAATTACAAGTGTACTTAACTTTATATTTAACTTGAGAACTAGAAGCAACATTTGCATTCACTTGATTAGTAGATGGCATAATACCAGCAGACTTAAAAATAATTTGTTTCGGTTCAGATTTTACTTCAATTTTTCCAGGTTCAAGAAACTTAACAATCTGAGGAGGATTATTCTTGGCATGCTCAATATAATTAAATCCTAAACCCCGATTCTTCACACTTATTTTTGACTTGTCTAGAATCATATTTAGATTTTTCTTGCCAAAAGAGAATCTCTCTAAAGTGTCTTTAAGGTACTCATTTTCTTTAGTTAAAGTGGGACAAATTGAGCACTTAAAGGATTTATTCACAAAATTCTTAGAAGCACTAAACTGAGCCAATCTTTCTTTTTCAGCAAAATCATTAAGTTGTCTAGTCAAAGCTTCTATTTCTATGTTAAGCTTAGGACAATTAGAACAAGAAGATGTCTCATGATAAAGCATCTGTTGAATTGTTTCTTGTGATGAACTAAGTCTAGCTTCTAACAATTCACATTTAGAACAAACTTTAGAATGAACATTTGAATTACTTGATTCTAAACATGTAGAAGAACTAAACTTGAACTTTTCAATTTCATCATTAGCATATTTTAATTTTTCATCACAAGAGTCATGTAACAATCTTAATTCATCAAATTTAGCATTTACATCTCTAAGTTGCTCTAAAGTAGAAGCATGCACATCCTTTAATGAAGTAAGCTCAGAATAAATTAAGTCACATGATTTGCAAGAATCATCATCAGGAATTAAAGCTCTAAGTCTTGCAATTTCAGAATTTAAGGATTCAATCAAAATATCATGTTTCTTAATCTTTTTATCTTTCTTTTCTAGCAAAGTACCAAGTTTAGCAACAGCTTTAGCTAAATCATCATAAGAAGGTTCTACCTCATTGTAGTTGTCGCTGTCAAGATCATCATTGTCGGTGGAACTTCTGCTACTTGCCATCAGACACAACCCAATTAAATCTTTCTTGCCTTTGGGAGCATCATCCTCGCTGTCCGTGTCCACATCACTCAAATTAACTTGCTGAAGAGCCGAAAGAACACGATGCACCACCTTGCGATTTATATAGCCATTCCTTTTGTTCTTCTTTTCTTTCTCTATTTCTCCTTCTTTCTCGTTTTCTTCCTTTACAAATCTTGCTAGAAACTTTGGACATTTGAGACGAATATGATTGAGATCACCACACTCATAGCACCTTTGAGGACCGAAATTTCCTCTCTTTCTTGATCTCACATTCTGCAAAACTTTTGTGAAGCGTGTAGAGAGAAGTGCCAAGTCATCTTCCGGGAGTTGTTCTAACTGTTCATCGGTTAGTGAAGACAAAGAAGACAAAGCATAGCTAGTGGAAGAATTATCACCATTAGACTTGCTAGATTGTGAAGTTAAAGCAATTGATTTATTACTATTATTTTTTCTAACAAAAACATCTAATTCATGAGTTTTCAATTTAGAATAAAGCACATCTAATGTAAGTGTACTCATGACAGTAGATTCTCTAATAGATGTAACCTTCATCTCCCATATAGACATATCTAGTGCTCCAAGTAATTGACGTGCATTTTCAGCATCAGTATAAGTAACATTAACAGCACGTAGGTTACTAAGAATTTTATTAAAGCGAGCAAAGAATTCATCTATAGATTCACCAAGTTTCATCTCAAAACGCATGTAATCCTTTTTGTACATATCTTGACGTACCTCTTTAATAGTAGATGATCCTTCATGATAATCACATAGTGCTTTCCATACCTCATATGCGGATTTGAGATGCACAACTCGATCAAAATCACTCCTTCCTAGACCTTGAATTATCAGGTTCCTCGCCTTGCTATTAGCCTCCACTTGTGCCATGTTCGCCGCTGTGACAGCATCATTATCGGGCACTTGATAAGGCTTGTAGACCTTCTCCCATATTGCAAATCCTTGAGCTTGAATAAATGCCTCCATCTTCGCTTTCCAATACTGAAAATCAACACCATCGAAAACACAAGGTTTTGTGGAATACCTATCCGTCGACATGTTATCTAATCACCGGTTAAGATCAATTAGAAAAATAAACCTTGCTCTGATACCACTTGTAGGATCGATTCACACTAAGATAGGCAATCAGAGGGGGGGTGAATGATTGCGGAAGCTAAAAATAAATTTTTAAGATTCTCCCCTAAACACAAAACCTATTTAAGCCGCGTTTAAATAAACCGGACAGAACACTGCGACCTCACTAAAAATGATCTCAATAAAAATCCGTAACTCCGATGAACCTCAAACTTTGACAGAATAAACTAGAGAAAGTTATTGAACTAACCCAACTGGAATCACGTCAAACGGAGGTCTAGAACTCGAGATATAAACTAAACAAGATCGCTAGTATAAATAGTGCCGAAAATTAATTAAACCTTAATTACCTTTTGCTAATACATGCATGCATGCAGTTTTTCTAGTAGCTTCCACGTGAACTACTACTACTAGCTAAAAGCTTGCTTTATAATTCATGTCCAGGAGCTAGTATTCTAACGGTTGTTGTACCACCTTAGCTTCGGAAAATGTAGTCACTTAACATTTGTATTCCAACAAAGAAATCAGCTGCTTCTTATCACAACTCGAGATGTTCAAGTAGTCAAGCTAAGTAACAACCAAGAGATCGCAACTGAGTCCACAAAGTTGGAGTAAACTCTCAGAATCCAACGATCATTGCATAATTTCATATCTCATTTGAAGTAAGTAGAAACAAGATTCAATAGACAAATTAATGAGATGTTAACGTAATATCCTGTGATAATAGTAACTATGTATGTATTAATGAGATGTTAACGTGATATCCTGTGATAATAGTAACTATGTATATATGCAGTTTGATTCTCTTTATGGATTGATATCAAGAACCATGAGCAATACTAATCATAACAGCTGTTGATGAAAAATGTGAAACTAGTGAAAGAAAGTCACAAAGGTAAAGTAGATCTATACCGAGAGCAGCAAAGCGAATTCCATCCCCAGCCAAAAAACCAATTCAAGATTGCTTTTCACATATACCTCAAAGGTTCACGGCCGCCACAACTTATCTCGTCGCACCCTTTCTTCAATCTACCCGATCAGGAAAGCTGCACTACCAGAACAATCGTCGCAGCCTGTTCTTTCTTTGCTTCGCCTCCGCCTCGGAACAAGCCGCCCTGATTCTTTTCTCAAAATCCCGGCCGCAAACAACAGCTGCCCGTCCAGAGCTTTCTTTTTCAGATCAAAGCCATGATGCAGCCTTTTTAATCTTTCGAATGTCGGCCTTTTTCTACGGAAAACTCGTCACGCGATTGCTTTTCGCAGTCACCACCGCGCGCCACCAAAAACAGCCGCCAGTATTTTTTGTCTTTCCAAAAGCCACAACCGGCCAAAATCCCTCTATATGTTTTCACGTGGCTCTCCTGGGTTACAAATCACGGCTCGGACAGCACACGCAGCTGCCGCACCCCCTTTTTATCCTGCTACATAACTACCTACTCCAATACGGAAACGCACCACACGTAACCAAAACTGCATACAACTCGTCCTGGACCTTTTTGCCTCAACTAGGCTTTTTGGCCCACTGTTTTTCAAGGGACCCGAAACCCTTCCTAACACGGGTTTTTCACTTCCGATTTTTCTAGCCTTCCACGTGTCGAAGCCTCCAGGATCGCACCTCCTGTATCTTCTCCACGCATCATCTCCACGCACATTGTTCTCTAGCCCGAACATCCCGCATGACATCATTGACCGATAGGACCTCAGTTCCTCCCTGAACTTAGTCCCGAAACCTCAGTTCCACCCGAACCTAGTTTCAGTCCCGTCATCGACGACGTTCCGCCTCAAGCAACACCTGCACATGAATAACCACACAACCGCGTACGAGCACAAGTCCACGACTTGACTCAAGTCAATCCGCACAATACCTCACACGAGCGTATCATGCAACACACCACAATTAATATCATAACCAACGTTGTCAATTATTCATCACCTAAAATATGCTAGACATGGCCACATGGTCTAACAGAGTGGCAAGACTACTATGTCCGAACCTCCATAAGAAATGGTGAATTTTATATGGGCACAGCAGCTTCCATAACTCCTTCCAATCCGGCATATTGTTCTGTGTAAAGATACTAGTGCTTCCCACAACTGTACTTGCCATCTGCTCCCTTCCTTGCAAATATACTTCATAAACTGATTGAATGGAGAAACATCATTTTGCATCAAAATACTTCTCCAAGTATATGGCATACCCGGAACCGGTTTCGCACGCAGCAGATTTCCATCATCGAAGTGCTTGGGCACACAGTAACTCTGGATTCAGTAGTAGACACCAGGCTTGCCGAGCCAGCATTGCCATATTGAAGCATATATATCACGGAACCCCAGCCCACCATCTTTCTTCTTGCATGTAAGCTTATCCCAGTTCAACCAGTGGATTTTATGCTCATTCTCATGGCGGCTCCACCAACATTGGCATATCATTCTACTAGCTTGTTCACATACACCCTTCGTCAAGTCAAAACATGCCATGTCATATGTAGGATTGGCCTGCGCCACCGCTTTAATTAAAAATCTCCTTTCTTGCTCGAGATAATGACTTCTCCTTCCAACCCTGTATGCGGTTCCAAATCTTGTCTTTCATATAGGCGAAGGCTTTTCGATTTCGACCGTCCAATATATACATACAGGGAGACCTAAATATTTCTCCATCCATGCTTCAGAGATGAGCTACAATTCATTCATAATTCTCCGGCGTCAACCTCTAACTGTGCTCTTACTGAAAAGAATACCGGACTTATCTTTATTTATAATTTGACCCGAACATCTTTCATACACCCATAAATTTGACCCGAACATCAGCTCTAATCAGTAGCAATGAGTCATCGGCAAACAACAAATGATTTATACGTGGCCCCCTTGACTCACTTGAATACCTTTGATCCTCCCTCACAATTCAACATAGCCGTGAAACCTTCTGCACACATAAGAAATAAATAAGGGGGTATCGTATCCCCTTGTCATAAACCTTGTCGTTGTGGCTTGATGACATCTGACAACACACCATTCAGCTTGATCCTGTATGTAGTTGTGTTCACACACTTCACGATTATTTTTATCCATTCTTCACTGAATCCCGGACTGTTCATCATAGCTTCAAGAGAACCCCACTCGACCCGGTCATAGGCTTTACTCCTATTGAGTTTGAGTGTTGTGAAACCTTCATTGCAAGGCCTCCTATTGCGTAAGAAGTGTGTCAACTCATAAGATACGCCACGGTAGGGTTTTCCCTGATCCCGAATTTCTCTACTCTACTCTCTAGGTGTTTTCCTTCTAGTATGAGCTGACAAGCATAGGTTTGTTCTCTAGTGATCTGTGGTCAGATTTGGGAACTGAACCAGGCACAACGGTAATTGGTTTTCATGTGTTTACTTTAGGCTTTCGGGGTCATCATGATGCAAAACAGGAAGATTTGAGGATTTATTGCGGAGTTAAACTTTCCATTCCTGATGGTTGCAAATATAAACTTCTTGCTGTATCGTTTAGTTTCCATACATAACATGTGCAATTAGTTTCAACATGCCAAGTTAAGATTTGGTGTTTTGGGTGGTGTAATGTTGTACTGTACTAGAATTTTGAGGAAAATATGCTTTATGCGAAAAATTTTAATTTTGATGGAGGGTTACGACTATGTACTTGATGGGATTAGCAGTGATTTAGTGTTTTATTGCTTGTTATGTGCTGTAACTGAGATGAACAACTGATCTCATGCAGACTGAAGCTAGTTCGTGCAATACTTGAATGATTGCTTAGTTACATACATTAAGTGTGAGTTTTTCTATAAGTTAGTGATGATGCTGTCATCAATCGCTTTCGAAGCATGAAGGAACATCGTATCAAGTTATAATCTTTTAAAAATATTTTGTGATATTGGTTGTAGTGCGAGCATGTAATTTGTTATATTTGAACTTATGTTAGAATAGTTGTGCCTTAAGTTCGTGAACTTATGTTAGAATGATTGTGCCTTAAGTTCACACTCTTATCGTCAAAATCCGAGCTCTGCCACTGTACATAAGCATAGATATACTAGTTTTTATCAGTACTTGATGCTACTGTTATTTGCTTTCTATTTTAGGATTAAAAGAGCAATTCATTGCACCACATGCTTTGAAAAGAAACACGTTTTAGTCGTTCCAATTTCCTTCCAAGTTCAGAGGACATATAAGTATGTCCAACTCGATCTACACCTTAAATTAATATTTTGACTATATGATTAGTTTCAGACTTTGTTTTTCAAAAGGAGGACAGGAGCTCTGTCAATCAATTGAAGAAGATGGTAAAAATTTTACAAATGCATAGCGCCTTCCCGCAGGCCTCGATTAGCACAAGCTAAAAGAAACAAGACCGGATTCCATATGTTCCGCATGGAATAAATCACATACCCGTTGAAATGAGCAACGAAACCCTTTGGCAGCCTTCTGGCCGCTTATTAGTTTCCGACTTTCAGTAGTAGAATTTCAATACAACATTATCTTGTCCATCGGAACAGATAATGGACAGTAGCTAGGAGCATGGTTCTCATTGCGGGCAGAAATACTGGTTTTACTAGTGACCCGATAAAATTTCAAATTGACTCTAAAAAATTTATTTTGTATGAATTTTATCAAATATAGAAAAAAATTGTCAAAATTTATTTTAAAAAATTTTGGCTGATATTTTTAACTGATATTTTAAAATTCAGATTTTGATTTAAAAATTTCAGCCTAAAAGCCTCCAAAATTTTTCAATTATCCGTTATCTCGGTGTTATCAGTACTCATAAAATTAATTTTGAAATCGGTAATGAGAAACTTGGCTAGGAGTCCAACAGGAAAAAAAAAGAAGCATTTTGTACACAGTACTAGCAATTAAGATTTAGAAAAGAGCAACTTTCACTAAAAGTCACTTACTTTTGCTGTGGTTTCCATCTGAATAGCAATCTCGCGTCTTTCAGCCTTACAAACTTTTAGCGATCAAATCGACATCTTTCGATATCTCACCAAACCGAGCAGGTCAATTATGTTTGGCGACTCGTATGGCCGGAAATGAACACTGCTAATAACGTGGCACATGGTGGATTGGCAAGAAACGACATTGCACAGGAGCACTCAACAGATGACTACGGCCCCGCTCTAAAGACTTCTGGAAAACGTTGGCTTTTTAATTTTTTTTCTCATTATTCATTTGCATTGGCTGATAATGTAAATTTTTTATTTTTTAACTAAATTAATTAAAAAAACTAATAGTTGCTATAGTATATTTTAAATTGCTACATTGAGAAATCAAGCCTAATTAAATCCGGAGTCCAGGAGCTAGTAATTATTTCTGCCGAAAGAAACCATGATCGAAATGGAAAGGGCATTTGCGGTTTGTGCGGAGCGCTAATATTCTTGCTGGCCAGTTGGTGAGTGGGCGCGGTGCATGCACGGCATCTTGTGCTCTTTGCTGTCCACTGGCAACCCGTGAGCTAGACAACAAGGCCCGCGCGCTCACGAGCCAAATAGAACAAAACACGCGCGACATGTCACCTCCCGTCCCTCGCCGCTCACCACCCTCCCATTCTCTCTCTAAATCAGTGCCTACTGCAGCTGCAACTAGAGTTTACCACGTCGCTCCAGCCAACGCACCCTTGCCGCTTCCCCTAGGCAATCTTATCTCGCCGAGAACGACGACGTAGCAGTATAAGTTGGTGGCCGCGGTCACGAGCAGAGAGGCAGAGATCTCTAGAGGTTTGGAGAGGATGGCACTCGGCGGCAGAAGCAGCTCCGGGCGGTTGCGTCTGCTCGTGGCGATCGGTCTCCTTGTCTGCGCCGCCGTTGCGCCGCCCGCCGCCGCGCTCGACGTCGGCCTCCAGTCCTTGGGCGCCGCCGGCGCCGGCGTGGTACGTACACAAGCTAGCTCACACCTACACACCATATACGTACATCTCCTGTTGTCGATGAAGCGAGCTGATTGTGCTTCTGTCGATTAATTCTCGGGGGCCGGAACGCGGGCGCAGAGCAAGCAGGCGTGCAGCCGCACGTGCGAGTCCGACCACTGCACGAGTGCGTAAGCCTGCTGCGAAATTAACACAATATATGTGTGAACAAGTATTTCTTCTCCATTAATTGCGTGGCTCGCACACTGAAGTTTTCCGCATGATTCTTGTGCTATACATATGCAGCGCCGCCGTTCTTGCGGTACGGCAAGTACTGCGGCATCCTGTACAGCGGCTGCCCCGGCGAGCGGCCGTGCGACGCCCTCGACGCCTGCTGCATGCACCACGACAACTGCGTCCAGGCCAAGAGTAATAATCTATGAAGCTCGATCTTAATTCAGCTAATAATTAATCAATCGCCAGCAACTTTGTTGTAACCGACGACCACCTTAGTTCTATCGAATTCTCTCCTTAGTCTCTTCTTTCTTAAATGGGTTGCACTTCTTCACACTAAGCCTACGGGATGCCCACTAACAAGTCCTTCAAGCAACAACCTTATAAGTGGTATTAGGCCTCCTTCCTCCCAAAAGACTCTCATGGGTGAAGATCCTCTCACACTTATAAATTATGTTTTTTTTCTCTTTTACAATCCATATGAGACTATTATTTTCCTAACAAGCTTGATCCATCAATTATGTGATCCGTTGCTTGATTTTGCTTGACCTTTTAGATGACTACCTGAGCACGGAGTGCAACGAGAACCTGCTGGAGTGCCTGGCGAAGCTGCGGAGGGGCACGTCGACGTTCAAGGGGAACAAGTGCATGATCGACCAGGTCATCGACGTGATCTCGATCGTCATCGAGGCCGCCGTCGCCGCCGGCCGGGCGCTGCACAAGCCGTAGCTAGCTACCGCGGTGGCCATCCGGTGGCGCGCGCGCTGGGTGTGTGGTGGAGCTAGCGCGCGAGAGGACAAGTAACAATTTGTGCGGTAGGTGGGTGGTACATGCTCTGCTTGCTCGGTGTGTCCTGCCCTGGCCTGGCCCGGCTAGTCGCCTCGATCACATGGGTGATCCCTAGCTAGCTAAGACCGGGCTGAAACTTACGACAGATATATGGAAATGATCACATGATATGCTAAATTTTACTTTTCGGTCGTTGTGCTTACTCATCTCGTGTCATAGCTGGTCCTACTGTTATTACTGTTTAATAAGTTTAAAGAAAGCTTTATTGTTTAAGGCTACGTCCGGGGTGATCTACAGATCGATGCTGTAATTTGTGTCGTCCGAAATATATATATATATATCTTTACTATTATAAAAGAAGGAGTTGGTGGTTGATCCGTGTTTTTTCACTCTTTTTTTAACCATCCGATTTGAGGGAAAGCAGTGAACGTTCACGATTTACCCCACGGGCCGACGGCCGCGCCTCCCTGCGGAAGAACCTCCCTCTTCCCCCGCCGCGCCCTCCTCTCCTCCCTTCCCCGCCTCCTCCTCCTCCCTCCGCAGATCCGCCACGACCCCGCCGCCTCCTCCTCCTTCCCCGCCGCCCCTACTCCTCCCGCCGCCTCGTCCCCCCCCCCGCCGGCCGGCCGGCCGCGCTTCTGCGCGGGCGGGCAACCGCCTGAAAGAACCTCCTCTCCCGCCGCCTCCTCCTCCGCAGATCCGCCCCGCCCCGCCGCCTCCCTCCTCCCTCCTCGCTCTCCCGCGCCGCCTCCTCCTCTCCCCGCCGCCTCTCCTCCCCTGGCCTTCCCGCCGTCCCTCCCCTCTCCTCCTCCCCCGCCGCCCCATCCCCATCCCCCCCGCCGCCCCTCCTCCTCCCCGCCGCCAAAGACGCTCGCTCGCGGCCGTCCGAGTCCCCGCGGTCGGACTTCTCGACCCCACCCCACGCGGCGCCTCCGCCGGCGGCGTCACCATCTCCCTCGCCCTCGCCGCAGAAACCGGCGAGCCCGCCCTCGCCGCCGGTGAAGTTCTCCTCCCCTGCGCCCCCGACGAAGGTCTCCCGCCTCCGTCAGAGTGCCCCGCCGATCGCGCAGATGAGAAAGCGTTGGCGGGGCAAGCATGACGGATCGGCGTTCGGGTTCTTCTGGGACGCCATCGCGCGTGCGGGGAAGGTGATGGGAAGAGGATTTTGTGAACTTATTACTAAATTTCAGATTTTGATCGTTCCTGCTTTCCATTTCGGGATATGGTGCTTCGATGCGTGGGATTTCCTTTGGATTGCCACAGCGCACGCGAGCTCGGGCGAGTACGTCGCGAATCGGCTTGGCCGGATCACCAAGTACCAGTGGCGCTCAATGACTACTACGAGCACCGCAAGGTGCGTGGCCTCCTATTTCTCCTCCGTTATTTGCTTTTGCTGCATTTTCCATGTGATCCTAGGGGAATTGGGTTCGATCCATGTCGTTTTGGTTGCTTCACACGCAATGTTATTGTTATTCTTAACTGGATCTGCAACTGTGATGAGAACCGGAGATAGAATGTCATGGTAATATTGAGGCGAATTGGGCAAATATCTCTATTTGTTTGGATGTTTGGTTGGTGAAATTCATCTGTGGTCGATGCTGATTTAGTTTATCCCCGTGAAGTCTACTTCTTGGTGCTAAGCTTGGAGTTGTCCATACAACTTTCCAGATCATAAAAGCGTTGAGTAGTGTCTTCTCGGTGTGACAGATCTTTGGGAGCCGTCTTATGTGGTAGGTCTTTCGCCCGAAAGGCATTTGTGTTTGTGGAGAATATATGCGAAGGGTGTAAATGGTAGTGGTGCCTGTTAGATTGTGTCTGTCTACACCAAAATTCAAGTCAACTTCCATGTTACAATATCTGTAAAGATGGAACCAACGATAGGCCTGATACACAAGGCAAGAATAGATACCTAATCACCCTTTTTAGCTCTTATAAGAATGATGGAGAATTATCCTGGGCAAGAAAATGTGCAGTAGGCTTGTCATATTGTCTAGAGTGGCACGCTTTGAAGCTTTTGCAAAGTGGCTCCCTGGTCCTAGCTTTTGAGTGCACCTACTTTTTGCGTTAATTATTGCCTCTCAACACACTTAAGGACACTTTATGATGATTTTTAACAATCATGATTGGCGAGAGGGTGACATGACAAAATTATCTTTGATGTTATTTGCATCTTTCATATAAATGGTATGCAGTCCTATAGCATTAATGCCATTATACCCTTTTAAATTTTCTGTTGTTAAATGCCATCTAAAATTGCTATGTTCATGATTTGAATGTGATCCATAAACTAAGTCTTCAAGATTTAGCCTATATAGTTAGATCATTACTTGATTCAAATTTAGCCCGAGGCGTGATCCAATTCTGGATCCGCCACTTAATTACAAGCATATATATCGAGTCTGGACTACAAATCTAAGAGTATACGCCAAATCTAGACTAGAAATATTGGTCATGGTTCCATATGTACTTTTTAGTGCTTACTGTTATACTGTGTACTTACGTGTTTGTGGTTCCTTCTATGGTTGTGCTACATATCTACATGTTCGCGTCTCCTATATTACATGCCTACTTATGATAAGATTTAGAATTGATGAAGCCAAATGCACTTTATGATTATACGTCAGATCTTAACTAGAAATCTTGATGATGGTTCCATATGTACATTTTACTGCTTACAGTGCTTACTGTTATATTACATACCTATATGTTTGTGGTCTCTTTTATGATTGTACTACACATATATATGTATGTTTGCGGTCCCTTTTATCATAACCACAGAGATGAGCTGTACAATCATATGCCGAGTCTAAATTACCGAGGTACCGATAGAGCTGCCAATAAACCACTTCTAAAGACAGTATTTGAGGTATCAAGGTGTAACCTTTCTGTTCTTTCAGGTGTACCCTTGCAGATGAGATATATAGTCCTGATGTATTTGTAACATTTGGACAACTGGTTATGTAGGTCATGATGCGTTTGTTCAGTCCTCGAAAGACAACAGTACAACTGGCCGTTTAGGTAAATGTCGCATCTGTGTTTAGGGTCTAAAAGCTGGGACCAAGAAACAGAAGTACGAGAAAATTAGCGAACGGAAGATAGCCACTTCAATTGAGGTGATTCTTCTTCCCTGAAAATTCAATCATGACTATTAACCAACTGGTGCTTATTATCCTTTGCTCAATTGCAGGCTCTCTGTCGTGGATACCCTTCTGAATTTGCATCTTACTTCCATTATCGCGCTCACTACGTTTTGAAGATGTGCTTGGACTATCAATACCAAGAGATTGTTCGAGACCTTTTTATTCGAGAGGGTTGGTTTTCTATTTATATGTTGCTAGCTAACGTTTTGCATAGCAATGTTTTAAAAATGCTATTTTTGAGACATTTCGATGGGAAATTTCTTCCATCAGAGGCTTCGGTTTGATTATGTTTTCGATCGACCATTCTTAAGTACCAGATCACAAATGACCAGTGTTCCACCACGTGCTATTGTCGATACTACTCAAAGCACTCTCTTTCGCACTTCACTACAGGAATGAGTATCGATGTATGTTCATGCTCGGTTGTTTTAGGTTTGCAAAGCAATGGACAAAGCTCGGGATGGCTCCAATAGCAAATAATAATGACGATCGGTATGTCTATCTTGTGATCGATGTGATGATAGTTGCTTATTTCTCTACAAATATCATCAATAATCTGTAGACAACGATATGTGATGAAATAGTATTAGGATTGGATGCCCGATTTAAAATGAGTACAACACCAATTGGTGAGTACAAAATGACAATAACTACCATAAGATATATTTTGATAGGAAGCAAGATCTTTTCTGCTTTCCTTGTCGAATGTACTTTTGCAAATAATTTAAAATTATGGTATACATCCCGATGCAGTGAATTTTCAACAACATTCTTCCGCTTGTATTACTATTACTAATCACATATGTTTGCAAAATCTGCATTTCTTCTCTGTTTTTATCTAGCTAATCCGTGGGTTGACTAGGTGTTTTTAGGTTGGCTAACTGTCTCTGAATTTATTTAGCCATCAAGAGGGAAGGAGAAATGGGTGGTCGATGATCATACGCGACGTCAGTTCCACCTCCGAGAATAAATGCGCAACTTGTCAAAATAGAAGTCCCAGTTGGACTGATCCATCCACATCGAGAGATCTTGTGGTGAGTTTTTGTTTCGTTTGATCGTTTAACTTGCTCTGTGATGATCGCTCACAACAACACCGAAGTGATTCCGTTTATCTTTTTGCTATGTAATTTCTGACCCTCCAATGACCTATAGTTCTCCAGTTCGACATTTTTGGGTCGGTCAAGTGGATCCAACGCACAGGTGCCCAGAGGAGGGGAGGATCTGTGGGTCAGCATCGACGGCAAGCGAGCCATGCAGGCGCGACGACTGCGGTGGAACCTCAAGGGCAACCAGACCATGTTCGTCAATGGGGCGCCCGTTGACGTCATGTGGGACCTCCACGTCTGGTGGTTCCGGGAGCCACCGGGCTGCGTGGTGGTGCTGCTCTGGGCGCGCAGCACGCTCGAGAGCCGGCTATGGCTGGAGGAGGAGGCCGTCGCGCCGGGCTTCTCCCTCGTCGTGCAAGCCTTCAAGAGCCCGCCTTGATGGTCTTGGTTGATGAGGTCTCATTTGCTCACTGCTCTGGCTACATGGAAATTGGTAGAATTATTAATCAAACCAAGAAAGCAATGGTTGGTGTGGTCTTTACTGTTTATAATTTAGATTTTCATTTCGAGGGATAAATAAGTTTGGGAAGAAACAAAGGACAATGAACAGGTGGTATACAGAGAGGTTGCTGTGACTGTGATTGTGTAGGATCCTCTTCTCCTTAATTTCCTTTTGTTTTTTCTCTTCTCTGAATTTTTCTTTAGTTATGTGTGCCCGTACAGTTAACAAACAACAACAAGAAAACATTTTAGTTTATTTTGATCTTGCTGTGCTGTATGAGGTGGTGTAGATATGATATCGGATACTGGTTTCTGCTTTTTGTACAATAGAAATCAATGTTTACCTCCTCCATTGGCTTTACTCTTTACTGTTCTTATGCAATATAGCAGTAATAGTGATACAAGTGATTCTTACATAGCATAGACAGATGTCTGTCTATACTATGCAATGCAATCAATATGTCAATGTCTGCATAAATTTCTTGCACTGTACCATCAAATTCCTTGCATAGTTCATCTGTACACTATTATGCTGCAAATTTGTATCACTTCTAGATTGATCGGGTTATTGATGGTGTTGATGATCCATATTACGCCATGTATTTATGTTCTATTATTACTTTTATCTTTTGGATTGTGATTTCATCCCTTTGTCAGGACACCTGATAAAGTTGTCAGTATTAATTTTCTCTTGATGTCATATGCCACTTGAAGATCAAAGCTAACAGCTCATTAGAGAGCAACAATAGAACATATATGTTTTGTTTGATACATGATGACGTAAGAAAAAATTGATATTTATTATTCAATTTGAAATCATATTTGATAGTATGCATCACTTTTATTTGGTTTTTCGTTGCAACGCACGGGCATCTTACTAGTATATATATATATAGGACAAAGGCAACTTGTCCTTTATTCGGATTATGTTTGATGTGATGGTAGTATGGCACCACCTCTTTTAGCTTCCAACTTATACGGCCGTCAGATCGATCTGCATAACGGGATTAAGTTCACATACAGTCGTCCGAGCGATTGTTTTTACGTTGCAATATACTAGTAATATCTACATGTATGATGAGAGTAAGAATGCTCCTCTCCATGCTTGGCCTAACATACGGCACAAATGCTTCTCAAAACCGTAACCAGGTGGCCATACCCATACAGCGCTACTGTCCTTTGGAAGCCTTCAGGGACTAGCGCGCAGGACCTTTCTTTGTTTCTAGGCTCAGCCGTTGCTGAAATCCCAAGCAGATACAGTGTCACATAACAAATTTAAGAGCGGCTGCGGCAACTCTGAAGGAAAATGGTACCACGAATCACCATTGACCAAATAGTGAAGTACGATCTGTTTGAGAAGTGAGCTAGCTAGTATTGCTCCCTTCATTTGGTGCACAGTGGATTTAACATAATATTAAGAACCGGATACATGTTATAGGCATAAATATCCATGAAAAACACAGTGGCAAGTATTTACACTGTTTACAGGTGAAAGAAAAGGCAGCATTGCAGAGCAGCGTTCCCCAATTTTATTGCAGTAAGGATAAACAATTAACACCATCACTAGGACTTGCTTGCTGGAGATTCTCTTGTCTTTTTATTGCCATAATTCTGGTAACTGGTTTAACTAAGATGCATAAAGCGGTTCAGGTGCAGTTTCTCTGTAACCTGAGAAACAAGCATAAAGAAAGCCTGTTAGAAAAAATGAGGAAAATCACGAAGTTTATGTAAACAACGTCACTAGGTATCATTCCATAATGTTGCATCAGGTGTACAATGTGCTTCACCATCGCACGCAAACAGCTAATTCTAAGATGAGAGTACTATTTTGTTGAAACACCGACTGAATAACCTCCATTATTACTGCTGCTATTAACAAAACCATAAGCACTACTATTAACCTAACCTAAAAAACATATTCTTGCCGTGCTCGTGTCTTTCAGTGATTGACAGGGCACATAAAATGCACAGCATCCCTAACAAACAAACAACAACTGTATTCAGATGATACCTTCTTTCGTTTTTATTTGAGAGTAACCAAATGTGTCCTGAGGTTCTGCAAAACTATCATATAAATGTACCAAATATAGATAATTATTATGCAGTCTAAAACCAGCAGCTTGGTTTCAGGGGGAAACAAGTGCTGGCCACGTTCAGTACAAACTAGGGCTTGTTTCTAGGTACTTTAATTCTGAATGTTAATTATGTGAAGACCTTCTTGAGCAAATATAAATTTAAAACAGAATTGTAATTGAAGCATTCTCCAAAAGTGTCATCATGAACTTACCAATTTTCCTTGGACCATTCACATCCTTCACCTTCAGTATCAACTACACCTAAGCTCAGTGCATGTCTTGACACTGGAGAAAGATTCTCAAAGCTGTAGAAGAAAGCTAAAACATCTTAGTAAAAAACGAAACAGTTGATTGCAACGGAGAAGCAGCAGCGATATGGAAGGGGAACTTCACCTCTGATGTACAAGATCTCCATGAATAACCACCAAAGCACCTGATTTTACTTCCAGTAGCACAAATTCTTTCTGATCATAGGGTGGGAAGGGGTGATCAAAATGGGTACCATTTTCATCTCTGATCATTCGCCTTTTCAGACCATCTGGTGCAAAACATTCAAATGATAAAAATTTAGATAGTCTGGTAGGCACAAGAAGATTTTTAGCATGAAATAATTGGGTGAAAAAAATATATGTTTATGTGATCCAGGAATTGCCCATAGGCAACCATTGGTTATTGTTCCATCTTTGAGTGCAAGCCAAAATCCTATGCATGAGGGAGGATCTGTATAAAGGAATGTATTATCCTGGTGTGGTGGCACCACCTCGCCACCAATGCCTGGTTGCTGAAATGCAAAGAAAAGGAAAATAACCCAGTAAGGAATTTAAAATGTATATCATGCCAACAAGAAACTAGAGTCTGCAAAAGGTACCTTAAATATGTACATAGATTGAGTAATTGCACGTCTCTTGTAGCCTACAGAAGAGAACAGACTAGAAACATTCTCCGAGAAAGCAAACTTTTTGAACACGGGGTCAAGTTCATGTAATGCTGCATAACATACAGCATGGTGGAGGTTAGATATCTCAAGAGTCAAGACATAATGTTATCATATAAATATACAAGTATATAAATTAAAGAAGCCATTCACGACATGGAGAACACAAACTCATATTAACTAGAAAACAATAACCAAGCAGGATAAATTAGCTCCAACAAACTGAACCACATGAACATTTGACTTAACCCCAGACTACAGACTAACGGAATTGATAACAGCATAAATAAATGCAAGTTTGAAATTTAAATGATATATCCTTAGAATAAGAACAACAGCGTCCATTGATATGCTACATGATTGGTTATTTTTAAGACTATTACCACCAGCACCTCTAAATCGATGCAATTTTGTTTAGGAGGTATAGTATGTTATCTTCTGTCCTAGATGTAAAATAACATATTTGTTAGTACACAGAAGTGGGTATCAATTTTCTTGGTTTTTAGTGAAATAGGAGGTGTCCTCGCTGTTTCTCACACAAATTCAGCTTACTAGACAATTTAGAATATACAAGACATGGGACATCAGGTTCCCAGCGCATGCAACAGAAGCAGTCAAATGATATTGCATGAATCAATCAGTCATGGTATGAAAGACAAACAAGAAAAACGGATTTCTAGCTGAACTTGATTGCACCATTGAAATGCTAACCATGCCCGACTTTATTTATTGAAAGTTCCTTTGGCTGTTTCAAGCATCCATTGCCTCCAAACACAGGCGGAGCTACATTGTGGGGCCCGGTGTCACAGGACACCTAGTCCGAAAATCATTTTTGCAAGTATTAGCATCTTCATTCCATGCGTGAACCCCCTAGCCTAAACTCGGTGCACCCGGTCTCTTCTCTGAAGCTAAACGAATAGAGCACTAGCAATCTAAATTTTTAGTAGCTAGCAGTAGTCCACGAGGAACCTCCACTATCTCTCAACCCACGAGGTAACTAGAGCAACCAACCCTTGAGCCAACCCAAGAGGGAGGACTGCAACGGATAATGGTGTCTATTTGATTAATCCTGAAGCGTGTCACCTCACATAGCCCTCTACGTCTGTTCATTTCGTAAGGTCAAGTAGAAGATATGCACCACTCCTGCTACTGCTACACCCAGCTAGGTAGCAACTATTCATTAGAAAATGAGATAAATCGATACCACCAGTTGCCCTTGTTTGCCATCTGGCTACAGTGCTGCCTAGTCCCTGTTGCCTCGCGCTCTCGCCGACCGAAGGAAACTTAGACCCATCCAATGAGTATGTACTTTGCTCTAAATTTCTCTCAATTATTCCATTTTGTTTAAAGAATAGGAGGATAAATTTGTGAGTTGGGTATTCAATGTGATAATTGTTTATTGATTTTTGTCAAATTGTAGGTTTAAGCTTAGTGTTTCAATTTTAGTTTGTGCAATACTATCCTAGCTCATTGCAAATTAGATGAAAAATGTAGTATTTGACCACAGTTAAGTAAGTAAGCCACTTTACATATTTTTCTATTATATTATTCTTGAATTATTGAACATACAAATATCTAATTGATCTTTTTGAATTATTTGATGATGATTTCATGAATGATATACTTATTTGTTATGTGGAGAAAGAAAAATTGTAGAAACTTACCAATAATATTGTGGTTCAGTGCTTTATGAATTTGAAATAATGCAAATACTAAAAGGTAATGATTTTACTTATATTTGATCATTCTAGTTTGTTTACTTGAAAACTTTAAGTAATTTTATTCTTTTTTATAGACTAATGAGATCAGATGATATATTTTTCTAATGCCAACCAACTTTTTTGTCTGTGATTTCGCACTTAGTTTCTTCAGTTTGCTGCAATTAACCAATGTTACTATCAGGCTTATTTATTTTTGTAACTATTTCAATCATTACTTCTTTATCATCATACACATATATCGGTTATATTGAAGTATTGATGCTAAAAATTGCTGGACATATTACTATTTGGCATAATATTGATTGAAAATTATGTATGTTGTTATATATATATGATGAAGTGGTAAACTCTGTTTATTTTTGTTCTAGTTCCGCCCCTGCCTCCAAATGCCTTTTATGTGATTTGTAGAAACAGCAAAACAGATAACAGAGAAATCACTATCCAAGTCAAACTTCCACAAGCTAAGAAGATGTAAAGCAAGAATAGAACTAGCAGCTAGAGTAGTTCGCCAACTGTAAGTCTGTAACACTTATCTTCTATTTTCTGACAAACTACCACCAGTTCCTAGTTCAAAGAACATATCTGGTAAATGTTACTTATTCGTGATTCCTAGTTGACAGGATACAACTGTAACTCATCCCCACAAGTCCAAGATGAAAAAAATCGCATACCCTCGAAGAAGAAAGAGATGTTCTCCGCGCTCTTAAAGAAGTAGTCATCCTTCACCTGCCGCTGCATCGGAAAACAATGTAAATTCAAACCGTGCTGCATGTGCGGCTCAAATCCAAATCTAGCAAATGAAATTTGAGGTTACTTATATGGAGAACTGTACATGGCACGCGCCTACAAGGCTAGCTATTCGGGAAAGGAAGCAATGAAAAAACCGGGCAGGGTTCGAGACGATTCGCTTCTCATCGTGACATACATGATCCTTGGTGGAGAAGACGGTGGAGTTGGCGCCGTCGAACCCGTCGACGAGCTCGGCCATGCGGCCCCGCATCGCCTGCACCTCCTCCGCGCTCGAGAACGACTCCAGCACGACGTACCTTGGGACCAACGAGAGCACACAGTCACAGACATGATTAGGATTAGGGCTTCCGCTTTTAGTTTTAGAGTTGGGCGATTCGCCTCCGGTTGCTGAGAGCGTGGGGAGGGTGAGGGAAGGAGATGGAGCGGTGATGCACTCACCGTGGGCATCGAAGTAGCTGAGCTGCTCAGCGGTGAGGCTACCGGCCGGCGGCATGGCTGTGGCGGCGGAGGGGAGGTAAGAAAGAGGATTGAGAGCTTTCGTTCCTTCCTCACGGGAAAGCGGTTCCGGTAAAGCGAGCGGCGTAGGGACCGGGGAGGAGTTCCATTAGCCCATGAGATGTGTGTGTTGTAATAGACTAGCTACGGAGGCGCGGCGCTACGCCGCGCCGACCATTGCGTGTATTGAAACAAAAACGACGAAATTTTTTAGTAAAAAAAAGTGGATGGGTTTTTCTGGGGAAGAACGGGTTTTTTTCCTGTAGTAATAGTAGAGAAGGGCGTATAAATAGTTGGTTATTTGTAATATATTTATGCTGTATAGAATTATTTTATAAGATTGCATAAGCTGGAACAATTTGGTTGGCTTGTTTTGTTTATGGTAGTAAGAAAGTTGTGAATAGGAGTAGGCACTGAAAACTATAGAGTGAAACATAATATATAACTACATGGGATAAAGTTAGGACATAGCTTTTCTGTTTTTGTTGATATGAATACATCGAGAACGGAAGGAAACATTGTACTTAGGTAATATAATGCTTACTGCAGGGTATTGCTCTTTAGTAAGGGCAATTTCGCTGATAGGTATAGCATAACTGGAAGCATTCTTTACACCAAAAACAGGTTGGAGCATAACTGGGAGCATCCTTTACACCAAAAATAGGTTCGATGATCTAGGAAAAGTTTTGACTGAAGCGAAAGCAGTAGCAGCGTTGATTCACTGTGTAGCAAAATTTGTGACAGGCAGTATGGTGTACTGAAGCAGAGAGGCTATATGTTTTTAACCGGGAATGAAGCATGTAGTTTTCCTGCAAGGACGGTATGGAAATAATAGTCAGTATTCATTAGTTTATAATTTTCTGGTAGGAAAAGTGTAGTATTGTAGACTATTTTGCTATATATATACGTATTGTGGTTGCTCATTGGTTTTCGTCTGGGAATAGCTCTCTTGCAGTTTTCACTTTTTTAGTAGGCTGAATCGATCTGTAAATTTGTATATGTAATAAAGGTGTGAAGTGCAGATTTAAACTATATAGGTTTTTAAAGGTTTAAATAGTAGTGGTAATGCTGTCTAGTAATTGTGAAGTAAATTACCTGCTATCTAATTCTGTAGTTGAGGTAGGTAAATCACTCTCGGTAGCCGTAAGAGCGTCATGGGTCTTTTTATCAGAGGGGAGCACTGATGCAAGCTTATGATAAGTGCGGCAGTGGTTAGTTAGAGAAGAAAGTATGCAAAAAGCATTAAGTCTGAGTTGTTACCTGTGAAACTTCAATAGGCGTTGTTGGTAACTGGGAAGGAGTTTGTATGTGCGTAGTTGTAGTAGCTGGTGGTATGAACGGTATAGAAAGAATTTGTTTTGCATGATGCGTACCAGATTGCATCTTCATGGATGTTGACGCTGAAGCTTCTGGTTTGTCTGTCAAAAGAAGTTTATTTTGATCTAGCTGTGCTATAAGTGACCGCACACGAAATGTTGGGGTATCACTTTGTAGTGAGCCTTCTGACATTTGAGCAATAATTTCATATTTTCGGCCTACAATTGCATTTATCTCAGGGGGAACATAATTTGTTTGCCCTTCAGTTGTTGCAACGAGAAGCATAGGCGGTCTTCCAATTAATTCCTGGCCGATGTCACCAAAGAACATAAATTCTGCACGTATATTGTTGTGTTGCTCACTATCTTTGGCATCAGTTGCGTACACATTTATCTTGTATCTATTTCAAAATTTGAAAAGCAGTGTGGATAGCAATCTTTTTTGATTAGCTAATTGTAGATTCTATGAAAAGTTTGAACTGTATGAATATGTGAGTAGTAGCATACCTTGGCTCTGCTGCTGTACCAGTACACCTTTCACATTTGTATCCATCTCCATGTGGGAAAGTTTTTTTTCCAACATAAAGAGCATGCTAGATACCACCATGACTGTGTGGGTACTAAACCTGTAATGAGGATAGAAACTCTGTATCGCTGCCCCTGTACGCATTATATTTAAGAATAAGTAATGAATTGTGTTTGGAAAAGGGGTGGTGTAAATCTTTGTGTAGTGTGTGTTTTTTTCTCACCAAAACTTTGTTGGGTATGAGTTCCAATAATTCTCGTACTGTTGTGGTAGCTGGATTGCTGTCAGTAGGGCTTTCTTGTTGCCATTCAATCTGGTGTGGATGATCACTAATGCTGTAAAGTAGATTGTCAAGAAAGGGCAAATAAAGTTAGAAGTAGTATCATGTGTACAGTGATCGTATAATTGGTAGCAATGGAGATTGTAAATAGTACGTGTTTCGTAGGGTTTGTATTTCAGGTATCGGTATATTGATATACCATTTTGTTGCAGAAGTGCTTTGTAGTGCAAGCTGGCCTATATTTGTGGACAAAAGAAACACCAATTGGTAGGAAAGTACGATAAGAAAATGTAGATAAAATATGGTTGCTTTTCGTCTGATGAATCGAGAGTTGATTCTTTAAATAGAAATGGTAGAGCAAACTTGAATATGTGCCAACTAACATGCCAACAAATAGAACGATAACCGGCGTGGTTTGAGAGGTGGTGAGGAGTGGTTCAGCATTAAATAATTCAGCATGTTGTCCCCATAATGTTATAAGAGCTGCTTGGCTGTAGACAGATAAGAAGAGAAATGGTTTTGGTGAAATTAATAAAGGTAGTAAGTTTCTTATAATGAAATTAGTACACCAATAGTAACAGCACATAGTATGGAGTCTATAGGAATGGACTGGAATGAATGTTGTATAAAGCATGTATACCTTCCATCTGTTATTTTGATAGCACGTTTAATTGTTGGTCCTAACTTTGTTGTCGTCTGTATAACCGGTGAAGCAGAAGTTATGAGGGCAACAACATCTGATAATTGATGAAACCAAGGCAGAAAGGGTAAACAAAATTTCGTAATTCTGTAAGGATACTAGTCTATCTGTATTAAGATAGCAATTAGCATACCTGATAGCAAAGCGTTTTTTCCAATACGATCATTTAAGATCGAAAAGGGCACCACATTGTATGCGTAGATAGGAAATGTGTCTGGTTCTGGCAATATTTCTTTTACTTTTGTATATTTGGAAAACCGAATAAAGTTGCTAGCATGGACTGCTTTATATGTCTGTTTTGCATCAAGGACCTCGAAATATTCAATTTCATATATAGAGCGTTCTTTTAGCAGAGGTGTAAATATGTGAAGCCATTTTTTGGGAACAGCACCTTCCATAACATGTCCCTAAGAAAAGGACAACTTGTTGTTAGGCATTAAAAAACAAATACACTGTGTATAGAGGGAAGCAAAGGTAAAAGTACAGAGATGTTAGCAGTGTGTACAAACTAAAAATCAACTTAGTGGGAAAAAGTGAACAACTATTTAGATAGGATGAATGAATACACAAGTTCAGTAGGGAAAACCTGTTCGTGAAGCATGACGAAATCTAAATGGTAGATATCTGCTGCATCACGTGGATTTTTGAATTCCCAAACACGTGCTAAACGGACAAGGATTTTCCATTTATGCGAACTCTGATTGATATGGTTTAGTAATGTATATGCCATTTCGAAGCTGCACAATAAGAAGAGTCATAGAGGCGCTAACATATTAATAAAGATGGGGCATTGATTTTTGTATACCACAATGAGAATTGCATAAGTTATAGTGTTGAAAGCACAAATAAGTTAAAAGGGAGGAAAGACACAGTAGAGTCTGAGTAATACAAGAGTGTATACAGAAATGTCTAAATAGAGATGTACAATCTATAATTCAGATAAACGAATACTTGAGTGTGAGCGGATTTTTTGCCATATGTTACAGGAAACTGTAAAAATGACTATGAAGGCGGGTTTGCACTATAGTACTGTGAGGGTTTAATAAGACAAGTAGGAAATGACTATAGAATGGGGAAAACAGTATTTGTTTTGTATGGCTGAAATTGAAGCATATAAAGATATAACGGAATAAAAGCTGTAAAATAGATTTAGTAATCTAAGCAGTGTGTATATTTAAAGAGGGGAAAAGGGTAACGTATGCAATGTATGTAAACAAATAGATAGATGTACACTGTATTCTTTAGTAGAAGGAACTGTAAATACACCTAATAAAACTTATTTAAGGGGTATTATTTTTAGGATATATTAAAACACAGACGAAATGGACATATAATAAAAGGGAACAATTTATTTCATATGTAGAAGCAAGAACATAGTTGTATATTACTATCTAAGTTACAAAAGGAGGTATTAATTTGGAAAAGTTTTTTTCTCTAGCTGGTGGTGCTAACTGATATGGAGAGGAATGGAGTAATGTGGAAATTGTAATATTGTTTTTGTATACTGCAATGAGAACTGCATAAGTTATATTATTGAAAGCACAAATAAGTCCAAAGGGAGGAAAGACGCAACAGAGTCTAAGTAATACAAGTGTGAATACAGAAATGTTTAAATAGAGGTGTACAATGTATAATACGACTGAATGAATACTTGAGTGTAAGTTCTTTTTTCCCATTCTGTTACAGGTGGTTGTGAAAACAAGTATGAAGGCGTGTTTGCAGTATGATACTGTGAGGTCTTAATAAAGCAAGTAGGAAACGACTATAGAATAGGGAAAACAATAGCTGTTTTATATTGGCTGGAATTGAAGCATGTAAAGATACAAGGGGAAAAAAGCGTAAAACAAGTCTAGTAATTTAGGTGATGTACACATTTAAACAGGGGAAAAAGGGTAACATATGTAACTTATATAAAGAAATAGATAGTTATGCACTGCAATCTTTAATAGGAAAAATTGTAAAAACACTTAATAAAACTTATTTAAGGGCTATAATTCTTAGGGCATATCGAAACACAGAGAAAACACGCATACAATGAGAAAGGAACATTTATTTCATATCTAGGGGGAAGAACATAGCTGTACATAACTATGTAGGGTACAAAAGGCGGTATTAATTTGGTAAAGGGTTGTCTTTCCTAGTTGATGGTGCTAACTGATATGAAGAAGTATGGAGTAATGTGGTTATGTAGGAAGGGTGAATTAGAAAAGGTGGGGAAAACAAAAAGGGAAAATATCAAACAGAAGCAAGTACTTCTCTGTATACTATATTTTTTTGTCTCAACAGAAGCAACATCGTCTTCGTTTTCAATGAGTATCTTTAATCCTGAGTGTGATGTCACTCGTGATATTGCCACATATAGCTGCCCATGGGAAAATACCGGGTTTCTCAAATAAATTCCAACTTTGTTTAGAGTCTGGCCTTGGCTTTTGTTAATAGTCATTGCATATGAAAGCTTAATCGGGAACTGTCGGCGCTGTAGAGTAAAAGGCCATCGAGGGCTTGTTGCATTTAATACAACTCTTGGAATACAAATTGGTTGCCCAATATTGGTTCCAGTAATTATACGGCCTTCAAGGACCCGATCACCAAGCCTTGTGATAATGAGACGTGTCCCATTGCAAAGACCCATAAATTGATTTAGATTTCTCAGCAACATTACTGGAATACCTACTTTGAGGCAAATCATATGATGTGGAAAACCATTGACCACTATAGAATTTAAAAATTCAGGTGGGTAGAGAAGATCAGCATCACCAATATGGCTATCAAACTGAGAGATTGAATCAAAGCTGAGGTATTCTTTGCTTTGACCAGGAACTCTATCAAAAATAGCTCTGTTTAATTCGTCAGCGACAGTATTTGTTGTACATATGATTGAGCAAGCAGCTAAATACTGACTATCTTGGTAGCTTGAACAAAATGAATCGTAGATAGCATCGATAATTGTATCCATATTGTTATTTGCTGGCAGTAATAGAAGGTCATTTGGTATAGTTATCCAAGTTGCAGAAAGCTCTCCTGGTTTTCTAGTCATTGGTATATCACCATTGCCAATATTAAGAACCCACTGAGCAAATATAGAAAGAGCCTCACGCTGTGCAGCTGGGAGGTCTGGGTTGTGAAGCCTCATATTTGTGGATAGTCTTAGTATCTCAATGTGTTGCCAAAGTGATGACTTGATGAGTGAAGCTTCGATGATTTCTTTTTTGGTACCGCCTTCAATTACAGGTAAAATTTGCCGAAAATCTCCACCAAGAACCACGGTTTTCCCACTGAAAGGTACTGTTGTGTAAATAGAATCTTGAACAGACATAATATCCCGCAATGTTTTGTCAAGCGCTTCAAAACAGTGTCTATGAGTCATTGGCGCCTCATCCCAAAGAATCAATGAAGTCTTGGTAATAAGTTCAGCAAGCATCGTTCCACGTGCTATATTACATAAACTTCTTTCATTAATATTAAGAGGGATCCTAAAACGAGAATGAGCTGTGCGGCCACCTGGAAGCAGAAGCGAAGCAATTCCCGATGAGGCTACAGCAAGAACTATTTGAGCTTCAGCTCTTAATGTAGCTATAATAGCATTCCAAAGGAAAGTTTTTCCAGTACCACCATGTCCTGACACAAAGTAGAAACCGCTTTCTTTATGAGCAACACATGATATAACTTTTTTGTATACAATAGCTTGTTCAACATTCAGCTTAGTGTGCAGCGATTCAGACTGTGCTGCCAGCAAAACTCTATCATACGCAAGTTCCTCGGTCACAAGTCTATTACCAGAAGTAGGATTACCATATGTTGATGCGCAGTTTATGTTGTGTGCAGAAAAATCTAAGCCATTCTTCAAAAATATGGAAGATAATTCATTTATGAGATGGGCCTGGAGGTAATCAGGTTGTATGGGATATGTTCGATTTGGTAAACTCTGTCGTATTCTGTATGATATATCATCAGCAAAGAAATGCCAATATTTATCAAACAAATTCTGAGGACAAATCACACTACAGAATGAGAGCACTACCATGAATAACTGCCTAAGCTGATATGCTGTAACCCAAACAATTGCTTCATCGAACAGCAAGAACCATTCTGTGTCATCACCAACTAACCCACGAGCTTTGCAAGCTTCCTTGAAAGTAAGGTACTGTATACCATGAAAGGACTTAATATCTTCATAGCTTTGTGCACCACAAACAACCATTAGAAGCATCCTTAAATAAAATAATTTGCCAGTACTTGGGTGTACATTGTATATACGACCAATTTTTGGTGATTTACACTTTCTTTCTGTCCATTTTCTGCTGTCAGTGTCCCATCTCCATTGTGATGGGAATTGATAATAGGTGAAGGACCTTGCAGCCTTGAATTGCTGATTAGCAGTAAACCATTCAGTCAGAGTAGTTTTGAATATTCTTGGATCAGAAACAATCTCTTGTAAATGTCTTTCTTCATGGTACATAACTATATTCATGCCAGGCATGTGCACAGACAGGCGCTCAATAGAAGGCATGCAACCATGTATCTCAAACTCAAATAATCGCTAAAGTGCTTCGCATGAAGATAAATATCTGTAGTATTGGGTAGGTAACAAATAGTATGCAGAATAGGGAAAAAAATCTGTATAGAGGTACTATGTGCAGCTAATGTAAAAAGAAATGTAGGTAAGATAAAAAACAGTTGTAGACTGTTCAGTATATTCTTTATTTGTAACAAAGATATATTCCTATGTTTGTCAAGAAAGTAAGTATCTGCAGCACCATATAGAAAAAAAGTAGTATGCAGTCCAGAACAGAAAGTTTGTATAAAGATAATATGTACAGTCAATGGAAAAAAATGGGAGGGAGATGAAAATAGAGAAGCATAGCCAACCTATTTTTTTGTGAAATTTATGCGTAAGAATATTCTTATAAGCTAGGGAATACAAGAACGTAAATAATTTGGTATAGAAAGATGCAGTCCTTTGATATAGGTAAAGCAGTACCTGCATTTTATATAGTCAGCAATTTCATCTATCCCTTGTCTAATATGTGTGCTAGCTGAGCTTGGTTCTTCATTACTGGTAGAAAAATTCATTCTTGATCTATCTTGACCTTTAGTAAGATATTTGAATAAATATTTCACAATGTTCGTTTTGTTACACCATTCAACATTGATATGTGCTTGGAATTTTTTGAGTAGATTGACATTGTATGGAACAACCCATGTATTACCCAACTTGATTCCATTCTTTGTAATGAAGCGTTTATTATCTTGGCGACGATATACTGGAAAGCCAGATCCATCGATAGATGTTTCTGATCTAAATTGTTTAGGATATCGTTTTGAGCACAGCCCATTCTTCATACATGGGCATTTCCTATTAAGATCTCCACATGGTCCATACATCATAAATTCCTCAACAAGAGTGTAACCAAGGGGGTCAATAGCTGGATTCGGAATTTCAGCACATATAAGGGTATCTATAAATTCAGCACATAGATCTGAGCCATGATTAATAAGCCATATAAGAGTATGAACATGAGGTAGGCCTCTTTTCTGAAATTCAATAGTGTATAGAACTGTTGCAAACATAAAAGGTTGGCAAGAGTGAGAAATGCATGTATAACGATGTAATGAAAGCGTAATATTTATTGCAGAAATAGTAAGATCACCTGCTCTTATAGCACCAAAAGCGTCACCATTCTTAATGTCAGAAATATACTCATTAAGCTTCATATGAAATACCCGAGTCACTATATCAGGACGGTCTACATATTTTTGACCTGGCTCATATTTGAGAGCATCTATAATTTCTGGCCATGTTGAATTACATGTGAAAGTGGAGAACAAATCTGGGGGGTCGTATTCACGGCAGATAGCCATAGCATCTTGATAATTGAGCGCATTGTAGCGAGGTCTACCAGTGAAGCTTGCAGGAAGCAAGATTTTGACACCAATATTTTTGCCTTGTGCTGTGCCTTCACCAAGCGCATCCGAAATGCCTTGATATGTTTCTGAACGTAACATATCTTGGTTAAAAAATGGAATGATAGTCGGTTTGCTTCAAGGCATGAATAGCAATCAACCTCTATCTAATTTGAGAGCCGACCACAGCATGTGTAAAGATTTGGTTCTTTTTTTTCGATAATGGCACTCATAGCAGTAGTATTCAAGCATTGACACCTCACTTCTAACAGAAGGTAAACTGTCAGCACTTTCTTTGTACTTGATACCAAGATGGAATCCTTTTTCACCGTATGGAAATAACAGTGGATATTGAAGAGACATAAGAACGGGATTTAAAGGTGACACATGCTTTAATTCACCATGCCGACTTTCAACAACTATATCAAATTTATTATTCTCTAAAGATAAGTCACCAACAACTAAAACTGCTAGCTCAAGTACAACTGGCAAAGAATACCGATCACCATGGCTGTCAAAAGAACCAATCAAGCGGATATAAATTTTTGGGTTTTCTTGAGAAAGCAATCGGTCACGAGCCATTCTGAATTCTTTTACCAAGACATTGTAATAGTCAAGCATAATAATCAAGGTAGTGACGATATCTGAATCAGGCTCATCATGCAAAGTATCTTCTTGATCAAACACAGATAATCTGTTCTGAAGTTCATTGTATGTGTCATAAATGTACAGCTGAGCATATTGGGGTCGGTGGCCTGGTTTAGGCACTAATGATCCAATACGGTGATGAACAACCCCATTAATACGGAAAACATAAGGCCCTTCACCAGTGTTAATAGTTCTATCAACATCTACGCCCAAGAAAGTGAATGCAAACAGGGAATTGTAATGACGAATCAAACGCATAAATCCGTTTGAACGAGAGCCTTTGTTGAAACCAATAAGTTCTCGGAGTGGGTAGGGGAATTCTTTATGTGATGGAAGGGAAACTCTACCGGCCCGGCAACATCTATTATAGACAATACATTGATGCCTAAGAGAACTCCTATGGTGAGACCTTTCTTGAAACCAAAAAACAGCATCACATTTATTATATTCGTAATCTAGGCCACCATAATACGAACGATCACCATATGTGGCTGAAACAATGCAATGAAAGCAACATTGAACAAAGAACAGTAAGCAGGCATAAAAAGCACGTAAGACCCACGGAAACACGGTGCCTGCAAAGGGGGGAGGTAGGAACAAAAAGTAGTATAGGATGGGGCATATTGGCAGACCTTTTAGGTAAGAAACTTGTTCCTTACAAAGAGGAACAGATGGTTCGCTTAGTGGGTTTAGATTAAAAGACCATATGCGACCTGAAACGTGATGAAACATGAAACAGATATAGTACCAACCATGAGGTAGGTTACGGTCCAATATGAAGGGGGGAAAAATAGAAGAGAAAAATCTAAAAAGGGTTCTCGAAAAGAGTAATACAAAGAAAGAGACCTTCTCTATGAATAGCACGGCGCGAATTAAACAACTTCCTTCTTTTCCTATTTTCTGCTGCCTCAGAAGGGCTAATCATTGGGCAAAAATAGTTTCCTATCATGTAAACAAAGAAGGGTGAAGCAAAAAAACAAAGCAGATATAACTAAAAAGGAAAAAGGGAAGGTAATAAAGAGTGTGAATAACCATGCTGACGCATCCATGGAGCAAAAACACCAACACCTGGAGAAAGAACTGTAGAGTAGAATACACAAGTAGAGATAAAATCAGAAGGAAATCAAAGGTTTTTTAAGCGGGAATGAAATCAAGTGGGAAATGGGCGTGCATAAATTAGGCAACAGAAATAGTGGGCATACATTGTTGTGGCGACGGCTGTGTAAGTACTAGGGTGGTAACATTAGACAAAGCATAGGTAGGCAGCAGAGATAAATCCGTAGAATTAGTGGGTTGTTTCCCATGGCGAATTTGGTCTCGCCTAACTCTAGGAGCGTGCGTTGAATCCATAAAAATACATAACAGTAAGTAACAGGACAGCAATTCAACCAGGAGCCTAGCACTGAAACTGCGGAAAAATAAAAAGCAAGGAATGTAGAAATTGAAGTCAGAACGGGGAGAAACAACCGATGGGTAATAGAAAATGTAGAGAACTTAATGCTACGTATGTAAAAGTGCAAGAATCTATGTAGACCTTGGAAAAAGGAAAACATTTGGTAAATTTGGTACCAAGGCAGCAACAGTAATAGAAAGCAATGTTAACACTGGGAAAATCACTACGCACTAAATTTGATATCAAGGATGAAACAGTAATAGAAAGAAGTGTTAACACCGTGTAAACCAGTGTGTAAACCAGTACGTAAACAGGGTTGTAAAGCAGGGCAATATGGAAGCGCTATTACAAGAAGATAACACTCTAAGAACAAGCATGGAGGAAACAAAAGCAAGAGGTTTTCAAATCAGGGTTTTCTAAGCACCAACTTTAAGACATCGTAATATGTCTAGGGAAATAAGTAGAGGGAAAGTACGACAATAATAAAAGGAAAAAAGAGAACACTAAAACTGAGAAGGAAAAGGAGTGTGAAAAAGGCACGCATAAGAGGGAAAGAACAGAAATAAGGCAAGAAGGGTAAAAGTAAGAAAAGGTAACTCTGCTGGTATGCAGAAGTAAAGAGATGGTAAAAACATGCATAAAAGGGGTACTAACATATTGTAATAAGTAAGACAATAACAGTAGAAATCACTGTAAAGAACGGGGAAATAAGAATGTAAAAAACACACAAACAATAACAGGAGATTAAGTAAGGGGGGAAAACCGTGTAAATAAGCACACAAGTAAGCACGCACAATGTAAGAAGGCTAAATAAACATGTCGTAATTGATTTGAAAATACAGAAAGATGAAGAAATCATATGCAGGAACAGGTATAAGATGCAATTAATAGAGCGGTGAGCGAAACAGCTGGCATAGGTAGCACTGAAATAGCTACGTAACCAAATATGGACAACGACAGCTCAATCTGGAACAGAGGGACGATACAACAAACTTGGGGGGAGGGGGGAAACCCACCTATAACAACTGTAACATAGTAACAAGGGAGCACTTTTTCGAGAATCGATGACTACACTGAGCGCAGTTAACACAGACAATAACGGTATGCAAACTTATGGTAATAACTGTTACGTGTGCAAGTAAAAGCAGTTAGCATTACATAATTATCATAGCATAACAACAGCGAGCCAACAACAACTACGCTTAGAAAGCATAATAGGAGGAGGGGAAACCTAACCGCAAAAAGTAGCAATATACTAAGTAAAAACAAATAAGTATTACGGATTTAAATAAAAGGGATCAGTGGTGCGTACTCGCCGCAACATAGCGGGAGCACTTAAATAAAAACAATCAATAATACATAAATAACAGCAGGCGGTACCACAAAACGGACTTAAATAAAAAGGATCGGTATTACGTAGACACCACAGCATAGCAGTAATACCTGAGCAAAAGGCAGTAATAATAACAGAAATAAGGTTTGGTAATAAGAGGAAGAGTACCTTCTGCGAAAAGGTTCGTAACGATCAACTATTACGTAAACCGACACCTGAACCAAGATGGGTATGCGCAACTCAGAGCAGCTTGAAAAGGCAGAGGTGGCCGGTAAGCTAACAAGTCACATAGAACCTTTTCGTAACAAAGACTGTAATCTTTCACCGTCTGGTCAAACAAATAGAGGTAGAAAGAAAGCACCAACGAAGCGGTAGATCAGTTCGGAACAGCAGTAAGTACCGATGGAGCGATAACCTAGGCTGGAACAACACTGCATTTAAAAGAGGAAAAATCAGCAACAAAGCAGCAGCGAAATAAGCAAAAAAGAATCGAGCACCTTTTCATACAAGTAACAAATTAGGGAGCGATCGGTAAGAATGTACCTGGAGCAAAGAACGCGACCTAAATCAGGGGATGAAGAAAGGACAAGATGCATCACAGACGAGAACTTTCCTGAAAAGAAGGCAGGAACCTCCAAATAAACGGAACGCAAGCACAACCAAGCTACCCGAAAACAAATAGGGCGATAAAAGGTATGGAGTTAAAAAAAAGTACCTCACAGTGGGCAGGTGCTCTGTATAAGACGGCCCGAATCAGAGCGGCATACAAAGAACAAGCATTACATCCTAAAACGTCGTAAAGAGCATCCCATTCGCACGGCGCGGACCGAGCCAGCACCACATGAAGAACGGGAACCGAAGGAAGAGATAATCGAAGGAAAGCCGAAACAACTAAGCGCAGATGAGCAACCAAACTGAAAGAACAACCGAGGAAGAAGCACCAAGAAGGAAGCAACAGCGGACGCGTCCGGTGGGAAGTAAGCCCAAACCGAAAAGGGCCTCAACAAGTCCGCACCTCGTAGTGAGCGTGGCAGACCAAAAAGAATACCCACGCAAGACGGAGACACCGAAGCAAAGGAATAACAGCTAGGCCACAGGTATCAGTGGCGCGCAACCGGGAAAAACAACGTAGCAGCGGAGACCGAAGAGAAAAACCATGCACAACAATCGAAGAAAGAAATACCGCCGATCGGAAACTGGGGGCGAAGAACGAGCTCGTAACACCACCCCAGAGCACAGGCACACGCGGCAAGAGACGCGGGAATAGGGCCCACGGCAAAACCGCTGCCCGCAAAGGAGAAGCGAGGAGCGCAGCACGGTGCCCCACAGCGCGTATACACGCGTCGAGCGACACGCCAACGGAGCCCACATCGAAACCGCCACTCACAAATGGGAAGCGAAGAGCGCACAGTGCATACACACAACAGCGCCGAGAAACACGAGCACACGCGTCAAGCGAGGCGTAAACAAGGAGGACGTGGCACAAGCGAGGAACCGGGAAATCCCCCGGGTTTACTATACGTATGATTCTAAAATAAGGTGATATATTATCAAATGTGATATAAATTATACAAGAAAGATCAGTGTGATCAAATTTGCTATTGCTCATTTCCCATTAGCTTCACAGTTTTTCCTCAACTCCAACTGTGTACACCTCGTTTGAGCCGGTGTACTCTGCCTCTCTATTCGTTGTTTGTGCCAGTGTACTCCATGTCCCAGTCATTGACCTCGGTGTTGTACACTTCTATTTTATCATTATCCTTGGTGGTGCATACCAACGCCTCGCCATCCTTACCGGTATCCTCCTTTCTTCCACACTAGTGTACTCCTCTTCTTTGCCACTAAGTACTGCTTCGCCTGCCTCCTTTTCTTTGTCGTTCTAGTGTAGCAGCAACATGACGGTGCACAGGAGGAGTTGTCAAGGCTCCGAGGGGCTGGACTAACGGATCAAAGGGGCTGGCTGCGTCACCATTTTTTCATAGCCATGCCGTCGGATTGAGATCTAATGGCTGAATTGATCTAGTGTCTAAGATTGACTGAGGAAGGAGATTGCCCTAGATATAAATAAACAAAGCATTCAACCTGTCCACTCCCACCTAACACTGCCTCCTCCACTCTCTTGCCTCCCCCACCCACGCACTATTGCGCGGGAGCCACCACTGCCCACACCTCCTCCCCGCTGGCAGCTCCTAGCATCGATGCCACCTCCCCATCTCCACTCACCTCCCCTCGCCCATGTGCCACCTCCACTCCCCACGCCTCCTCCCGGTTGGCAGCTCCACTCTATGCGTCACCAAGCTCATTGCCATCGAATCCACCATCCCTAGGCCACCACCGCCAGATTCATCGTTTCCGATGTCATTGCTTTGGATCCGGTTGGTACACCTCCTCCTCCATCTCCACCTCCTCCTCTGGTACACCTCATCCTCCACCTCTAGTACTCCGTCGTGGTCATCGTGCTCCTCGCCGATGTCCTCAACCCCATGACTACCTAATCTCGGGGTCATCGTCCTCGACATCGGCGTTCTCCACTCTAGTGTGGTAGAGCTGGTGGACCCGAGGTTCCTGCATCTGGATCCGGCATCCCCAAGGTCGCCACCACTAGATCCAATTGTCCTCGCCTCCACCGCCACCAGAACAGGCTATCCTCGCAACGACATAGTGGGGATGATTGTGGATCAAGAACATGGAGTCGTAGCTGGAGCCGAAGGTGGTGGCATCGGTGAAGGAGAGTAGGGAGAGAGGTCTCCGTAGTCGGATCATGTCATCCCCGCGCCGCTATTGTCGAACCAGAGGGAGAAGCCAGAATCCGGTGGATCTAGTGATCTTTGACCACCAAACAGCTAGATTCGGCCATCCTTGACTCTGGCGGTGCTAGATATGGCCATCCTCGATCCCGATGCAACCGTCTTCCTTCTCCTGACGTCGCCTCCTCGCTAGCTGGTTCACGCCACTGCCACCTCATCCTCACTCGCTGAGCCTAGCCATCGCTTAGCGATGACCTTTCTGCTTTGTAGTGGGAATTGATCACCAAATATCTGAGGTTATAACAAAAGAAAACTAAACTTGCTAGAATTATTCTTTTAGCACTATTAGTTCCTTTTGATATATTCATAAAATATCAGATGTAGTAGTTCTCCTACTAACATGTTGGTACTTTGGGCAAAAGCCACGCTGGATCATTCTTTTGAACGAGCGACTTTCACCCATTCTAATCGATTGATCTTCTGAAATAATATATCTAGCAATTTCCTCACGAGCAAAAAGCGGATTGTATACCCAAGTACTTATAGAGCCATCGGCCTCGAAGTTCAGTTATGTTTATACTACTCCCCCTCGACTCTGTGTCACCATCTTGCGTAAGCATATTTTGTAGTGTCGATTCAGGTGTTCTATACCTACAGCTGTACAAGTAGTTAATTTAGCATTACAATAATTACAAGTTTGTGATTTCTACCGTTTCACCATCTTGGATTTCTTGGCTCTAGGTCATGTTTTTCATCAATTCGCCCTTCGTCTAGATCCGCCAATGTTGTCATCCGTGGGCTGACGAGGGAACTCTAGACTCTCCATTGGCTCCGAACCGCTCTGGTACTATTTTTAGTCCTCTGCACCATCCACATGATGGTCATCCATGCCGTAATCTCTCATACTTGGCGAGAGCCGACGAACATCAATGGGAGTCGGAGCCGGAGGCGAACTAGGAGAGCGACGACGAGAGCTTATACTAAGTCGATTTGCTACCCTTTTCGTGCTTCGACTCCTCTACATACCGCTCGGGAGCTCCTTGATACTCTGACTTCTTGGTAGCATAGTGGATGAATGGTAAATAAATGAGGAGTGTAGTAAAGGGATGTTGAAGAAATAGGGTGTAGAGGGATGTTGAAGAAGTGGAGATTGGAGAGTATAGAGTGTAGAGAACTCTTGAAAAAAATGAAAGATTGAATAGCTTGTGAGTTGTGAAGAAATGAGAAGTGGAGTTAATTTATAAGCATGACAAAGAAATGAACGTTACTCGGCCATTGAATGTCCCGAACGTTCATTCTGAACGTTACTTCTCGTAAAATATAGATGCTATGATAGATTGATAGCTTAGCTGAAAAATTGGTCTTCCTACCTACCCCATCCCCCTCTCTTCTTCCGGTCTCCCCCCTCTGGCCCTCCCTCTTCCACGGTCCACCTAACCCCTCCATGGCCGCCTCCCTCCTCGCTTAACACCCTCCCTCCTCCTCCACCTAACCCCGAGCGACCGACGGGCCGAGCCCCCCATCGCCTCCCTCCTTGCATGAGTCGCCTCCTTGGTCCACCTCCCCCGGTCCCCTCCACCCCCGTCCTCCCCTAGCCCCCTCCGCCTCCCTCCTCCCCTGGCCATTGCCTCCTCCCCCGGCCCTCCACCCCTGGCCCCCTCCGCCTACCTCCTCCCTCGGCCACCGCCGCCTCCCTCCTCCCCTGGCCCCCTTTGCCTCCCCTGGCCACCTCCATCTCCCCGGCCCCCTCCCTTTCCCCTTCCCCCAGTCGCCTCCCTCCTCCCCTGGCCCCCTCCGCTTCCTCCCCCGGATGCCTCCCCCCTTCCCTGGACCACCGCCACCTCCCCCAACCACCGCCACCTCCCCCGGCCCTCCCCCTTCCCTTGGTCACCTCCCCTAGCCCCCCCGCCTCCTCCCCCGGCCCCCTCGCCTCCCCCGGATGCCTCCGCCTTCCCCAGCCACCTCCACCTCCTCCGGCCCTCTACCTCCTCCCCCGGCTGCCACCTCCTCCCCCGGCCCCCTCCGCCTCCTCCCCTGGTCCCCTTCGCCTCCCCTGGATGCCTCCACCTCCCCCGGCCCCCTCCCTCTTCCCCCGGTCACTACGGTACGTGGCGCAGGCAGATGCGGCTCATCTCTGTGCCGCGAACCACGTTGTTCTGAGAGCTCATGCGGAAGGTCGAGATGGTGGACGAGGGCGGTGGCAGGGTGCTCGCCCGACAGCTCCAACTCGCAAAGCGTCGTGGCCGTGGACGAGTCGGGGCAGCGCTACCTCAGCACAACTCCGAGGCACTACACCGTGTAGTCCGTGCTCGAGATTGAGTACACTCCTTCCACTCCACTCTACTCACTCTCTATGCTCTGTGATTGCTTATGGGGTGTGAATTGATGGGATGACAACAGGAGGGCGGAGGTGAGGGGACGCAGGAGGGGGAGCTGGGGAGGCCGAGGCGGCCACATGCGCTGGCGTACTGGCTGTGTCCCCTGTTGGTCGTGCTCGTTGGGTCAGGTCGGCCCAAATACGACTCGATATGTTATGCCGTACCGTCCGATAGGCCAACTTTTTAGACCTAGCTCGGCCCACCATTCATGCCATACCGGCATAGCCCGTTACACGACATGTCTATACCGTGTTTGAGTTGCGCTGAACTAGTTAAGCCTAAGATGGGCATAAATTGGCCCAACTCACAGCTCCGCTCTGCTCGTATACTTTCCTCTCCGCCGCCGCCTTTGGCTTTCGGCCAGCCGAAACATTTGCACAGCGTAGCCCGCGTCTCGAGTATTCTCGGTCGCTGCCGCGCCTCTCTGTCCAAACTCCAACCGTAAGTTTTGCTTGGAGATGCCCACCGCGCTCCGCCGGAGCACAGGTCCACGCGCCCGGCCGTCGACCAAAAACCCAACCCGTTAAAAACCCAGCTACTCCGTTCCTATTTCCTATTGTACTAGTACAGCTTTCTTCTTTCCTTTCCATTTGCACGAGCTGAGAGGAGGATAAACAAAGCCGCGCGAGGCGATGGGAACTGTGTTGGATTCCCACTTCTTGGCGCTCACCGCCATCGTCACTGTAATCCCCCAACCCCTCCTCCTCTTATCTTCTTCTCCCCTTGGATGAATCTGGAAGGTTCTGATTTCTTGTTCCATTTTTGGTGGTGTTGTTAGGTGGGGTACCAGCTCGTCTTCTTCGTCATCACCGCTCTCCTACGGTTCGATAAGGTCACGGATTTCGCCGGTAACCACTTCAATTCTGGCTTGTTCTTCTTCTTCCTTTTCTTTTTTCCTTTTTTGTTTCCCGTTGCTGAGAGGAGGAATTGTTTGTTTGGTTGAACCTAGTTTAGACTTAAGACTGGAACCGCAGTGCTTTGTATCTTGGCCCAAGTAGCACATAGTTACTGGCAGAATTATACTGGTGAATCAATTCTTGGGTGATCCTCTCTCGGTATTTCGAAGAAAATGTTGAGCCTAATCAACTCTCGTTTGAAGTTAGTTTGGATAAGGCTGTGAAGTTTGTACAGCCTTTTGTGTGCCTTTTGTTGCTCCAACGAATATATGTTGACGCACTCCACTGATATGTAACAATATCTGCAGATAGCCATTCTACTGCTTATTTTTCGGAACCTTAACATATGCTGTGCCATAATGTTGTCGACTTGTTGTGCACGTGAATTTAGATGCTATCTGTTCTTCATAGTTAGGGGCAACCACTGCCTTCAGAACTAGGTGTTCTGATGGATTCCCTTGTTTGTGTTCGAGTGTGTATTCTTAGATAAGTTTTCTGCAATGGAATAGCTTCGTAGTATCCCTTCTCTTTTCAGTGATTCCTGTTCTTTTTCCAGGCAGTACAAATTTTGTCATACTTGCCATCCTAACGCTAGCTTTGAAAGGAGCATGGCATTTCCGTCAGGTAAATAGTCGTGTGAAGTATACTTGTTCACTTTGTTACTCATTTGGTGTAAACATGACTCTGTAAGATGACGCTTTCTAATACAGGAGGGCAATAAGCCTTTAGTTCAAAAAAATTGGTTTAAACATGGTCAATGTCTAACTTATCAGAACTCTGCTGTTTTTCCCTTTATGCTGAATCGCATTTTTTGGGCACCAATACTTAAAACAATATATGCATTTCTGAACATCGATCCCTTTCTCAGATTGTGTTGACAGTGCTTGTTGTAATTTGGGGACTTCGCTTAGGACTGTTTTTATTAATGAGGTATGTTATCCTAAAACAGTACATTCTGTTGAAAGTTGAAACACATAGCCCCCATTGGATTATGTCTCTGTGTTATCTTAATTGCTTCATGCCTTCAAGCGCACATCTTGTGCAGTTGATCTCACTCAGGCAGATTATTATTCATCTTTTCCAGCACTTAGCATAGATGAACAAAAACAGGTACTTGTTGTTCAACAGTATTAGTAGTACACAGAGTCTAATAATTAGGATTATTTTCGTCTTGCCATTGCAGTATTCTGCTATCACTGTTGGCTGTTGCTCAGCCCATGTCTACAAATTTCAATTCATTTCATTTCACTTCATGAACTAGAAAATGAATTTGCATAAACAAGCATGTGCAGTATTCAATCACCCAAGTGCAGATTCAGATGCACACATCGGATTGAACCTAAGAAGGCATATGGAGTGTGCACTGAAAAGGAAAATATGTCCTTAACAGTTAATAGTAGGACAATGCTGCTTCGCTATTGAGACGTTTACTAGTAGTTGAATTCAGGACTGATGTGGAGTGTTGAGAATTCAAGTAGTTTTTCAATTTCTAGGAATGGGAATAATGCTGATTTGTCCAGGAAGTCAACTTTATTTGCATGTTGCTCAGGAATGTTTTTTCTCAGTCTTTCTCCCCTGCAAGATGTTGTTACATTACATAAGCTAAGTACTTAGCATACCTTTGTTACTGCTAGACAAAACATATTGTTTTTGTCAAAATGAGTTGCTAATGCTTGTTTTGCCTACCGGCATCTAGGATTTTGCAATGGGGAGAGGATAAACGGTTTGATGATATGCGCAATAACTTGGGAAAATTAGCAGTCTTCTGGATTTTTCAGGTATCTTTTGCAACTCATGTTCGACAATTAGATCTGGTTAAGACGTTAAGTAGTCATGTTTTTTCTCAAGATAACCTCACCAGACCTTCTATCCTGATTTGGGCAGGCTGTCTGGGTTTGGACTGTCAGCTTGCCCCTTACAATTGTGAATGCGAGTGACAGAAACGCCTCGATTGAAGCTCGGGATATCATTGGTTGGATAATGTGGTTGATCGGGATATGTGTGGAAGTGACAGCTGATCAGCAGAAGCTTATGTTCAAGAATTCTCCAAGCAACAGGGGAAAGTGGTGTAATGTGGGCCTTTGGAGTTATTCCCGGCACCCAAATTACTTTGGGGAGGTTAGTCAATTCGCTTTGGTTACTATTGGCATATAGGGTGTCTATAAAATTTTTGATTTATGGTTGGCCGTGGTTTAATATATGGATCTAGCTACCATTCTTCATGCATAACAAATATGTTGCTTACCCTCTGCATCCTGGTTTTCTTTCCCTAGGGTGCACTCAACATTAGTCGAAACAACATAACATACATGGTACATATGCTTGTTCTAGTGGTTTAGGATACAGTTTGGAAAAGCTGAGTTATTTCTAAGGAAGAAAGACTCAACCCAAATAGACCTAATATGATTCACTAGCGGCATTTGAGGTGTCATCGTTGGTCAATGGCTGCTAATTGCCAACCATATTTGTTACACCCCGGCCCTCCATAGAGTCCGGGATGCTACCACGACAACCCCTTAACACCTCAAATGGGTGCTGCTATTAAAAATTTCAGCAGCACCTCCCCTGTTTATGGGTCTGTTCTTTTTAACTGCGGCTAATGGCTTTTGGCTGCAGTTGATGGCTTTTTGGCTGTTTGCGACAGAGATTGCGGAAAGAGAGATACTCGCTTGCGATTTTTGATGGTACAGATATTAGTTTTTTAACGTGTACTACAATTAACTTGTAGACCACATCTTTAAAAAATATTTCGTTTAAAAGTTAGTTACTGTAGCAAAAGCCAAAAGCGGCTTTTAGAAGCCGCAAAGAACAGGGCCTATACAATTACAAACAGGGAGCAAACAACAAACATTAATCAAATCACAATAGGATAACCAATTCTATATCACCTATAACCTTAACAGGCGTAAACTTAAGGCTCCGCGCCCATGAAGGCTCAACACCACAAGCTCGTAGACATTCTAAACTAAAAGGCGAGCTACATAAGACATATCGTATGACGTTAGCACTATCAGGAGAAACCCATTCTCCTTTTTGAGCAAAAGGGGACCGATCGTGTCCCGACGAACCTGCAATACTTTCAAAGCAACTCAAATCATGGTTTAACTAAAACCAACACAATAAGAGCTTAAACATGAACGTGAAGTGACTGGCTAGGTGGTTATTTAACAAGTGTGGTGCAATAGGTCCTACTCCCATCCCATGCATGCCATCAATCAAGATCACCTAAAAAAAGTCAACAAAACAAGCGTGAGTCAAAGGCTTAGTAAGTATAAAATAAAACAGTAACACAGATACACACAACATTCTGTATCCAACACAGATGCTTCCATTCATTTTCATACAACCTCTTCCATTTTTCATCAACCCTTATTTACACATTTGCTACTTTTCTTTGTCACCATGCAAATGCATGTGCTCATGCATATATCTTTCCATTCATTAGCTTATACAGGCATAGCGGAGTGAGCACCCGTCGATGCTCACCCAAGCCCGTCCTCTTTCATGCGGGGACCTCAAACCCGTACTCTTTCATACGAGGATCTCAACCTCCACTCTCGTGAACTGCCTACCGAAATAGGTCTTTCTTCACTCCTGTGGAGAGTCCACATAGAGTAGACCATAGACACCATAGAGGCCATCTATTTTCATGTCATAAATGCATGCAATGCAGCTTCTCTAAATAAACATACCAACATGTCATGTTCCATTAACTACTATTCGGTAACGTACCAGCATCAACATTCTATCTCCTGTACCATCATTCATCATTCATCGGTATGCTCGTATGTAAACGGAAATAGACAACTCACAACAGCATGGTAGATGGTGCATCAATAACAAGTTCATAGCAATCACTACCCGAATTTACCGTTTTACATGCACTTGCCTGATCAATTCTATGGGTGGTATGTGGACAACATGGATCCCGAACCTCCACTTGAACAAGGATTAACCATTTCAATTCTTCGCTAATGCAAAACATACACATACGAGCAAATGGCATCGCTCTTACGCACAAACCTGATGCAGCCAATTCCTTTCTCACTGGACACCTTCCTGTTGTCTCGATGCTCAACCGACCCAAGAATTTAGCGATATCGTCTCATCTATACTTGCGGATCGAACCATATATGCTTAAACTCTTTATCTTTGCTCACTATCGGCTCGGAAGGACAAATCATGTAATCTTTCTTCGATTAGATATAGAACTTAATCTTACGTTAACTTGTCATCTACCATTAACATTACTGGATGCTACTACTACTCCAGTACTAGCATCACTTCTCTCTCTTCATCCATTTTTTTCTCTCCTTTTCCCTCTCCCGCCACGGGTCAACAGTGGCAACACCGATATCACCGTCCAGACATTCATATTAATAAATGGTATTCTAATGGCCACACAATCAATTCTAGCAATCGACAAATTAACTTATGCAAGAATCGATGAATGAATAAGGAGAAGGTTTCTGTGGCATTTCCCTAACCCTGAGCGATTAGATCGGGGCACTACCTGTCATTTTTTGGTCGGATCTGACAGATCTGGCAACAGTCGAACTTCCCTTTTATCTTCTTGCTCTTCCTTTCCTCACTTGGTCGACTTTCCTCCTCTTCTTTCTTTTTCCTTTCTTCTCTCTCTTCCTTTTTCTTCACAGCCACCCGGCGCCCTTCTTGATCTCACTCCCGGCCGCCTCTTCTTCCCTCAACCGGCGGCTCCTCTCCGTCCTCCCCTCGGCTGGCCGGCTGCCCTCACTCTCACGGCCAACCCTTGTCTCTCCCCTGCCTTGCACGACGAGCAGCTTGAATGGCCGACAACAGCGTGCGACCGGGCGGAGCAAGGGGCGGCGGCGAGCTGCGGGGCAGAGCGGTGACAACATCAGGGTCGACAACGACACGGAAGCTGGAGGCGGCGCTCGGCAAGCAAGGGGTGAGGAGGCGGCGACGGCGCGCGGTAACAACAGCAGCAGCAATAGGGGGAAGCGGAGACAGTGGCGGCGCAGGGTGAACATGGGGGCGATGGCGTCGTGATTTAGAGCAAGCACTTTTGTGCACAGGCTAGGTTTAAGTGAAAGACATTTACTGATGGAGTTTGTGTATATCTTTTAGCAATGTAATTGTACAAAAAGAAAGTAATTTCTTCTCTAGTCTCTACGAGTGACAGCCTTGACCAAGCAAGTAATCTAGGTCAATTGTTTGCTACAGCAAGCAAGTCTCCTTTTTTGGCCACAGTGAAGACTTGCGGACCTTCTCTCTTTGTCATTGTTCCATCATGAACAGTTATCTGTTAGTGCTAGTTCCAAATAGTAACCTCGACACATACTGGTTACGTCCTTATGAATTTCGAATGCTAGCACATTATATTCTTCATACACCCAACCCTTTATGGTATAGATTCTGTGCGCTTTTATATGGAGTTTTGAACATATCCTGGCATATGTTTTGACAATTTAATTTGATGCAGATATTCCTTTGGTGGGGAATATTTGTAGCATCAACCCCAATTCTCTCAGGAGCTGAGTGGCTTGTAATCCTGGGACCTATATTCCTGACACTCTTGCTTCTTTTTGTTAGTGGGATTCCACTTCTTGAGGTTAACCTCTATCTTGTGCATTCAAAATCCATCGCTAATTTGCTCTATCACTTGCAAACTGATGCATTCTATCTTTTATATTTCTATGTGAAGTCATCTGCTGATAAGCGCTTTGGTCAGTCAGAGGAATACCGTGTATACAAGAACACTACAAGGTAAGCGGACATTGTTATACTGGTCATATTCAGATCCCTCTCCAATAACTTCTTTGTAACAGCAGAGTAACTTCTTTATGTGTTGGTTGTTGTCTGCAGCCCTCTTATCCCATTGCCACCTGCACTGTATGGAGCCCTGCCTGCATGGTTCAAGGCAGCTTTCCTTCTTGAGCTCCCCCTGTACAATCCTGGGCCGGAGCGTAATCGTGTCAGTTGAGTGACCAATGTACATTGTTCTGCTGATCTTTAGATATGTACATGTATAGTTTATAGCCCTCTGAAGTACTTTGTTATTGTGGATGAGCTACTCTTTTCCCTTAGATTATAAGGGTTTACAGTGAAGTTTATCCATATGTATCTCCCAGGATGTTCAAAAGCATATATTGTGTTTACTGAAAGTTCGATTTTCTTTTCTGCCCCTTTCGTTTCCATGTTCAGATGATTGTGAAACGTGCATGTGTTAAAATTAATCAGGTTTGAACCGATAGTGAGCATATGTAGGGTATATTTATATTGGCTTATTGGCTTTTGCTTCTGACATTTGCTTCCAGAAGCCAAAGCTAATACGAATACCCTAACTTATATAAGTTGTTTTTATCAGCCACTAATATTTATTAGCCACTATAATATACATTTTTTACATATTGTAACATGCTTTGTATTTCATTATATCATAATTCCATAAATCACATGACGGTTTGAATGTTGCTGTTTTTTTTATATAATGCACTGCTATTCATCAGCTATTACTATTTATTAGTTGCTTCTATCAACCACTACTATCCATCAGCCATTACTATTTATCGGCAACTAAAAGCCAACAAGCCAATATAAACAGGCCGATAATTCCATCTGTTATATAAGCTGTGGTCTACTCTGTTGATATATATCTGGTGATGTAGCTATCTAATATTAGAATTCTGTGGGGATTTTGGAGGAAAATTAAGAAACATCCTGCAAAATTCCGGTGAAAATCCTGCATTTCGAATGGAACCATAATAAGAAATCAGTGTGTACACTTCAAAAACTCTACACTTCTGAGAAATTTAACCTGCAAATGTAGCTGCAAAGTTGTATGCAGGCAGCTAGCTACAGGCCGGTAATGTGGCCAAAGGAAGCAAATTTATAGGGAAGGGCTTCACCGTGAGGCTCTCCATTCATTGTCCATCCAATATGAATAGACGGTAGATGGTGGATAGGGAGCCTCACGAGAGGCCTTTCTCCATAGGATTTTTTGCCAAGCTGCCAGATGCCTGTAGTATTGTCCAAACACTAGTACACCACGACTAAGAACACAAGCTAATTTGTTTACTCGCATCTATGTTAGTCTGATCCTTTTGTTACTGAACGTCTCGCTTCCTCATACTTTGTACTGAATCTCTTGAGTTTATATTAATTTTGTGTTGTGTTCACATTAGTCTTATATTCAATTAGTCATGTGTTCTCATTAGCTATGCTAAGCTATATATATGTGTAATCCTTTGCAACTTGAATTAATAAATTATATTACATGATTGTCCTAAATATTCCACTCTCTCATGGTATCAGAGCGGTGCCGCTGTCTCCACAGCTTCCGCCGCGCCACCCTTAGGAGATGATTTCGTCTTCATGATCTCTCCCGGGGGTTACGCAACCCGTAGTTTAAGTCGTGTCGCCGATCATCTAATCGGTTACCAATTAGAGTTTCCTTGATCATTTTTAGATCAGATTTCTCTACTTTTTTCGATCATAGATCGGTTTGCATCGCTTTACCGATCGGTCGATATTCCTCAGCTCCGGACTTCACTGCCTTGGCTTTAATCTCTCTAATATCTCCTCTCCTTCGATGATGTGGTGGCATGATGCACTGCGCTTGTCGATATGACCCTCCCTTCGCGGTCTTCCAATCGCCTCGTCTACTGTCGTCATCACGCCAGATCATTATCACCGACCTATCGTCCACGAGCATAAGCCGTCGCACCACCGGAAGCGCGTTGCCCTTGATCATGTCTGCGTTCTTCATGTACTGATATCATCATAGTTCGCAGACATCTTCACCAAGAGGTTGTTTACCTCTGTCTTCATAGAGTTTAGATTCAGTATGAACGTCCGTATTGGTGACGTTCAGACTGCGGAGACATGTTAGTTTGACCCTTTGGTTACCGAATGCCTCGCCTCCTTATAATTTGTGCTCAACTTCTTGAGTTTATATTAATTTTGTATTGTGTTCATATTAATTTTATATTCATATTAGTTATACGTTTCTATTAGTTATACTAAACTATATACATACATACATACATACAATTCTTTATGATTTAAATTAATAAATTATATTACGATTGTCCTAAATATTCTCAATCTAAGCCTCACGACGGCGAGATGGACACCTTGTCGACCTCCACGACGTACTCCAGCGTCGCCCCGGGAGGCACCTGCGCGTCGTCTCCGAAGTCGGCGCCGTCGTCGCCGAAGCCGAGGCTCGGCGGGACCACCACCCGCCGCTTGCCGCCGGCCTTCATGGACCGCAGCACGTACTCGACGCCCTCGCACATCCCCCTGGTGTATGGCCTGGAGCCCATGACGAGAGCTAATGGCCTCTTGCCGTCGCCGAACGTGTCCACGAACGTCTCGCCGCCGGCGGCCATCCGCCCCTGCAGGTCGACCACCACCAGGCCCCCGGGCCGCGGGACGTCGCCGCCGCCGACTCGCATCTCGTAGTACCGAATTCCATTGGGCAGAACGACCTCCTGCTCCTGCTCCACATCCCTGAAAGCGAACGAGACGTGCAGCGCGCAGACAGACGACGGTTAAAACCGGACGGTGAAGACAGGAGAAAGAAACGCGCGGGTTAAAGATTCGTGCACTGACTTGGTGTTGGCCTGCTGCTGCGCGACCTCGAAGCGGGTCTTGAGCTGCTCCGACACGACGCCGACGGCCAGGAACCCGACCCACGCCAGGCCGGCTCCGATCCCGAACCGCCGAGTCAGCGACGACGCGACCCAGTCCGTCGAGTCCGCGGCCGCCGGCGTGCGCTTCGGCCTCGCCGCCTGCGGCTGCGTTTGCATGGGCTGCTGCTGCGGCTGCGGTGGCTGTTGCTCGGGTGGGGGCTGGGGGCTGGGCGGGCGCGATGACTGCGCGCACGAGAGGTGCGGCTTCGCGACGGGGCGGGCGAGGAAGGCCGGGGAGCTGCCCAAGAAGGTGGCCATGGTGGCTCTGTGTTTCTTGCTTGACAGACTGATAGGTGAGAAGCAAGCTGGGAAGATGGATAGGTTCCTTTTTTTCTTGCTTTGCTTTCCGACGTTTCTGAGATTTTTGGCTATGTTTTTTCTGCGTTTCTTGGACTGAAATGTGGCCACACACGCGCGCGACCGCACGGAGTCTTATCCAGCTTTTTGTTATCTGCTCTGTTTGTTTGTGGGTACGTACTGATCCTTCGAGGGCAGTACTAGCTGAGCTGACTTCTTCAGTTCTCTGTTCACTAGCACGGCGGAGACACAAGTACACTACGCCGCAGTAAGATTCTGTGCCACACAAGGCAAGGCCGATCGTAACGTTTTCATCAGAGCGTGTAGTAGAAATTGGCATGCTGCTTGGAAGGAACACGCACCGAAAGGAAATGAAGACCGAATGGCACGTCCTGATTCCTGAACAACACCGTAGATAGTATGGTGTTCCGTCGGATGACAAAACGGTATACAAAACTACAGGAGACTGAAATATGCTTCTTTGAACTCTGGAAATGTTTGGACACATGCTGATCGTAATTCGGTCGCCCTACATGTTAGTTTGGCGCCGAGATGGGTCTCCGTTGGAAACAGATGTAGGCAATTGCGCGTATAGCCAAGGAAACGAGCCTGCGTGCGCGCGTCCCAGTGGTACTCGAGGTAGCGCACGTAGCGGTGGCGCGTCCCGTTCTGACACGGGAAGGGGTAGTCGCTCCGTGCCGTGCGCGCGCTGCCGGCCTCGTGCGGCGGCCTAGGCGCTTGCTTCCCTCTGGCTCTGGCCACGTCCCTGCCGCGCATCCTGTCGTGCGGGTTCACCGCGCTGCTGGACATGGCTGACGCTTGTCACGGCGATCGGTGCTCGCAACAACACAAGGTGGCCGCGCGCGCGCGCGGCACACGGTAGCTACGCTTACGCCGTATCACGGTGGCTTTTGTACCACCCTCGAACGGTGGAGGCACCGAGCTAAGAGATGCCAAGGCCTCCAGGTGTTTATAATTCTCTCTCCCGACCGTGCGTGTTAAGATATGTACTACTCCTATTGCTACACAACAGCACAGTTCCAGCCAAATGTTGATCCAAATAGAAGCCGATTTTAGAAAAAGGAAATTGAAGCCGAATTGGAATTCGAGTTCACACCAATGCACTTGTACACGGCCATGTAGATAGGACTAATATGTGCGGTCCAGTCTATAAGGTGCTAAACGACTGCACAATTCAACAGGCCGACTAATTCGACCAAAATAATTGCCCTGCCCTGCGAAATCCTCATAACTGCATTGCTAAGTACTGGTGGGAAGATGCTTATCTCTTAGCACTAATGAGATCCTGCTTTCCCTTCCAATTCAAGACAAGTCTGAAGGTCACAATGAACTACCATGTTTTAAACCTTTCCTTTTCAACTCCGCGTTTCAAACACACGACAACAGGCCAGTACGTCACTTGCAAAGTCATCACAACAACAGTTTCGTAATCAAAAGGTACAACTTGCATTCATAATGATCAAAAACACAACACACATCCCTAGCTATTCAGAAGTAGACTACATAATGATCTACAACAAAAACACACATCCATGGCTATTCATGGGTAGAGATTTGGCAAATATATATAGGTAGATGGCTACAAGCATGACAAAATATATTCAAAGCAGCAGGACTGACAGATAATTTAAATAGGTTTATAAACTTACCATTTTCAGCATCTTAAACAAGCATAGTCCCACCAGCACATCCGAATAAGTGTATTCTAGATTTCAATAATTGACAAAAGTCAAAACTGCGAAGCATGGATTTAAGACATTTCAAGAATTAACACAAGCTGAAACTTGGAACATATGGATTAATACAAGCCGAAATTGAAATGGAGAACGGACCAAATGATTAACCAAAATGGCAGTCAAACACATAGAATCACCTAACAATTGCATCTGTTAAAAAGTAAACAAATAAACAACCAGTGAAAACTAGGTAAATATGTGTGCTAGCTAAAAGTGATGCCATCCTTTCTTTGTTAAAGTGCAAAAAAGTTTGTGTCCAACAGAATATTATGGTGCATACGTCATTTACCAACATTTATGAATATACCTTGCGATAAAAATTCAGAACATATCACTTTGTAATAATTTATAGAACCACAAGTATACAACCACATCAAGGATCATCTGATCTAAAAGCATAAAAACCTATGATCTTAACAAAACATACTCTATTTTACATCATCTACACACAACAGAATAGGTTATCCAGCACAAATTTATTGGCTTCAGTATGACTGTAACACAGATATGCAATTGTACAGGACTAGTACATAGATGGGTCAAATTACTCGTTAGCCAAAACTCAATCAGATGGCACTTAAAATTCTCTCTGAAAATTCACTGACCTTTATACCAGATATATCCTCATTGCACATTTTGACACACATTTGGTCAAACAGCAATCACAACACAAAACACAGAATAGAGCAAGATGCACTCACTTAATTGTTCCCATAAGACAAAGTACACTACTACATATAAACACCAAACTCTATCTAGATAAACCATTAGGATAGACCAGAGTAATCAGGCTTCAAGTGATTCGATTCAAAGAGCCAACATAGAACATAACTAAAAGGTTCTCCGGCATAGCCAAACTGATCTAAGACTATATTGATTCAACAGGCTTCAGCACCTACTGATATTCACACGACCACTGCTCAGAGGTTGAGCTCAACAAAAGCATCTTCTATCACTGCATTTTCAGCAAATCATTCTAATTGGACAGGGTACAATTATTATTGAGACTCAAAACAAATACTAATTATGATTTGCACAAACATAAAGAGTTGAAATTTTCTTGCATAGCAATTGGGTTCTTTTTCAATACCTTTCTTTACCTAAAGCTTTAGAAAGCAAGACAGCTCTAAAACTGAATACGGAAGTGCATAACAAAACAAAGAAAATAAGAAAGTAATTGGCACCTCTTGGGACTAAAATGCTGAAAGAACCATATAAAATCTCCACAATGAAGATCAGATACAACATATGCCCTCTGCAAAAATAATAAAATAATGAATCTGAAGTTATGTGCTAGCTGTAAACATAACAAATTAATTAATAAAATAATGCGTCAAGCATCTGTTTAACCTGAAAATAACACACCAAAAAAGGAGAAGGGTCTACATTTGAACATGACAAAGTTTGAATTATAGCGCCAAGGATACGACAAGATACATAAGTCCAGTGTAAAATCATCATAAAAATATACTAAAGTTACGGCAATTTAAAACCTGGTTTGCAAACAGAAAAAATAAAATGGTTCTAATCATCACAATGCCTGTACCTCATAAGTGCTAATCTAGATCCCTCACTTTCTAGTAGAAGTTTCCCTCATAATAGCCAAGAAGGATCTTCAGCCCCTTTTGTAGTAGATTGCTTCAGTGAGTTGCATAGACAGTGTCATTTCGTCTTGGAGGTCTATCAGGAATTGATCCTGGCTTAAATTTTGAAGCCTCATGCCTTGCAAGTTCAGGTGGCACAGGACTGTTGCTCTGTATAAGCATCTGTTTCAGATCAAAGAAAATATCAGTGTTCTCCAGAGTTAAAAATGAAGTTGCAACTCCCTTCTTTCCTGCACGTCCTGTTCTTCCAATACGATGTGTGTATGTATCAATTGAACCAGGCATCTCATAGTTAATCACATGAGCCACATCAGGAATATCAATACCACGCCCTGCAACATCAGTCGCCACAAGAACATTGAACCGGCGGTTCCTAAATCCCTCAAGGCTGATCTCTCTCTGATCTTGTGACTTCCCTCCATGTAGGGTTGTGACACGGAAGCCTGCCTTGTCCAGATCCTTAGCACGGTTGTCTGCTGACTTCTTTGTATTGCAGAACACAATCGCTGTCTTGTCCCCGAGATCTGTGAGTATCTTCTGTAGCCGTGGCATCTTCTCTGACTCCTTCATCATGATCACATTCTGGGTGATGAGATCAGTGGTCTTGCCAGCTGTACCAATTGTGACGACAACTGGGTTCCGGAGGTACTTCCTAGCAAGACGCTCCACAGCAGGTGGCATGGTGGCACTGAACATATAAGTAGTCCTGTAAATCTTCTTCTCATCAAGCTCCTCATCCTCATTCTCAGGTTTCAAGTTACTTGACGGCATCGCGTCAAGGACACCAACAACCTGTGGCTCAAAGCCCATATCAATCATCCTATCAGCCTCATCAAGTACAACATAGTTGCACTGATTGAGCACAGCATACCTTCTCTCCAAGCAATCAAGAAGCCGACCAGGCGTTGCAATTACAACCTCACAGCCCTGCCTAATCTTGAAACCCTGCTCCTCAATCGACTGACCACCAACAATGGACACGACCTTAATGCCTAGATAGGTTGCAAATTTTACAGTCTCTTCCTCAATCTGTTGAGCAAGCTCACGAGTAGGGGCCATGACGACGGCATAAGGACCCTCAGCCTCATTCTCCTCACTTATAGGCGGCAGACGGGTAATGTATGACAGCATAGGGAGCACAAAAGCTGCAGTTTTGCCAGAACCTGTCTCAGCAATGCCTATCACATCGCGCTGCTGAAGACCAAGTGGAATGGCAGCCATCTGGATCGGCGACGGTTTTTTGTACCCAGCCTTCTCGATAGCACGAAGCAGCTCAGTTCCAAGCCTGCTCTCGGTCCACTTCCGCATTGGCCGAGGTATGCGAGATCCCTTATAGGAGATATTGTAGTCCTCACGGAAAATGCGCCAATCCCGCTCAGTCATCTCCTCGAGACCCTTCTCGGTCCAGTGCCTGTCCACGCGCATGTCAAAGGCGTCATACATCTCCGCAGCAGCAGCCTTCTTCTTATCCACCGCATCATCCTCAGGGCGGTCCTCCATACCAGCCTTGCGCCGCTGCTCGGCACGGGTCTCCCTCTCGAACGCAGCAGCCGCCTTCTTCTGCTCACGCCGGTCTATACCAGCGAGGAAGCCGCGGCCGTAGAGGAGCCGGGCCTCGTGCGGCGTCTGGTAGAGCGTGTTCATGTCGCGGCTGGTGTCCTCCGTGTTCTCCCAGTCGAACGAGAAACGGAACTTCTCCGAGGGCTTGATGACCCGCTTCTTGGGCTTCTTGGACCCCAGGTACTGCTCCTTGATCGCATCCAGCTCCTTCTCCCGCTCCCTCTCCGCCATCTTCTCCTGCCGATCTCTCTCCTTGTCCTTGTCCCGGTCCGCACGCTCCCTATTCCGGTCTCGCTCCCTTTCACGGTCGCGGTCGCGGTCGCGGTCTCGGTCTCGGTCCCGGCGGGAAGACTCATCTCGGTCGCGGTCGCGGTCCCTATCGCGATCCCGATCGCGGTCGCGGCGGGAGTCCTCGTCGCGGCGGCGGTCGCGGTCACGGTCACGGTCACGGTCCCGGTCGGAGGAGTCGCGAGGGGGGTTGGACGAGGGAGGCGGCGGAGGGGGGCGGGGGAGCGATTGGAGGAGGTCGAGGGCGGAGCGGCGCTGGTCGGCGACGGCGGCCTGGCGGCGCTCGAGGGCGAGGCGCTGGCGCTCCTCCCGGGAGAGGAACACGGGCTTCGCGTCCATGGCGTCATGGGAGCGCTTCATGGCGGCGGCGGCGGCGGCGCGGCTGGGGCGAAGCGAGCAGATGCGGCGGCGGCGCGTGGAGGGGGGGAGGGTTTATCTGGACGGGTGGGGAAAGCATCCGGTTGCTGCTCATCAGGCTGGGATAGGCGACACCGACTTACAGGCCTTGGGCCGTGTTTTCGTATTGGACTCGGGCACGCATGTTGGGATATGGACCAGTGTAATTTGTATGTGACGTTCATAGGCCCTGTCTAATTTAGCTGTGGCTTTTTATTTTTTTTTTTGTTAAAATAGTACTGTATTATTCAGCTGTAGCCTTTTGATTTGAGTTAAAATAATATTATAATGACAGAAAGTAAAGATCTTTATTTGGCTTTTGGTTGAGATGATACGAAAAGGAGAAAAAAAGATGGAAATTAAAAAGGATCTTTTTAGCCGCAGAAAGTAATGATGTTCAATTCACCTTCTTGGCTAAGATGACATGGAACAGAGAAAAAAAGATAAAAATTAAAAAGGATTAAATGAAACAAAGAAAGAAATTGATTGGCGGAGGCGGCGGAGACAGCGGCAGGGACGGAGGGAAGGCCTGAGATGGAGGCAGCGGCGGGGACAGGCGAAGGCGGAAGCGGGGCGAAGGGGATGGCCGGCGACAGCTTCCCAGCAGTAGCGGCACAAGCCGAGGCGTTCCAACCCGTGTTTGGCTTCGTGAAGCCAAGCCGGACATGGGAAGCGGACGCGGGGCCATAATACTACACAAACATATCCTACTGAAAATGTGTGCGATGGGATGACATGTTTCAATTTTTCAGTTGCTTCCACATTTAAAATGAAACAGCGTATGGTTTAGGTTTCAACATGTTTTCAGCAAAATGAGTGCATGTTTCAAAATTATTTCCAAATATGTCTCAATGATGTTTCAAGCAAGTGGCAGCTGCACAACAAGTACCCACCGTGCCTATCATAATACGTACTTTTAAATCTCAATGCATATGCTCCTAGTTAGCTTACATAGTGGACTGGCCTCTCCTACTGCGACCCTTGATTTCGCTTATGAGTTCGCGAGCGGGCGCCGGCGCGGAAGCCGCGGCCGTAGAGCAGCCGGGCCTCGTACGGCGACAGCAAGAGCCAGTTCATGCCGCGACTGATGTCCTCTGTGTTGTCCCACTCAAACTTGAAACGGAACCTCGCCGAGGTCTTGATGACCCGCTGCTTGGGCTTCTTGGACCCCAGCCACTGCTCCACGACCCGAGCTCCGTCCCTGTTCCTCTCTCTCTCCCGATCCAGATCCATCTCCATCATCCCCGCGAGACGATCGAGCTCTGTCTCTGCCGCGTTCCTTGGAGTCGCGGTCTCCGTTCTGGCGGGAGGCGTCGTCGCCGCTGGGGCTGTCGTGGTCGGTCGTCGGAGACGGGGACGACTTGGCCGTGCTCCGGGGAGAGGCACTCGATCTCGGTCACCGGGAGGAACACGACATCCAGCTCCATCGCGCCGAAGGAACGCTTCACGGCGGCAGAGGCAGCGGCAACGCGGCATGGGCAAATCTTCGACGTCCACGACGGTGGGAGTTGGAGAATATACCGACATAAGTCGCTCTTTTAGGCCATGTTGGGCTGGACACTGACGCCAACCAAGTGGAGATGGGCCTGTTTGGGCCTGATTTTTGTATCGGAAACGAAGAGCAGTGGATAGCTCGTGTGGGCTGTTGGAGACCAATTGGATTACTTTAGAAAAAGATTCGAGCGTCTGGCCTATCCATGTTTCCAACCCTAGGCTCAACGCGCGAGCTCATCTTTTACACACACAAGTATGTTTAATGGGAAAATATGTGGCTGCACTGTAGACCAGATCTGTGTGCGTGTAGAGTGTGGTGTGCGTGAGTGTGTATCTGTTTGTAATTAAAAAAAGGAAAAAATCTAAATTACTACTCTCAAGTATAGTCTAAGTTCAAATAACCCCCTAAAGAATGAAAAGGTTTACTTAACCCCTGTGTTTGCTAAACCAGATCAAAGTTCATCTTTTAACCATCTCTAAAACTGATTTTGCTGAGTTGACCGATTTTGTTGACTAGGATTGATGCATAAAACCTTTTACCTTTTGAGCAGTGCTTCAATACTTTTCGCTCTAATAAAAGTAGCACTAATTTTAAAGCAAATGAAGAGGTAAGTAACATCACCATTTATCATACTTTAAAAATTATACAAATCACTGTTAAGAAAAACATTAAAACACCTCCCTTACCTTTTACCAGAAAAACATTGAAGCACCTCCCTTATCTTTTACCCCAAAACGTGAATATTATATGCAATCCTCGCCTTCCTCGGTGACGAAACTGATGATCGAAACAGGTCGGACGGATGTATACCTACTCTCTCTCTCTAGCGTTTTATTGCTACAACGTTACTAGGCAGCTAGTTGCTGAAGCTAGCCAAGGGAAATGAATAAATTTGGACTGATCAACATATTGCAATGGCGACAATATGTTTGAGGAAAAAGAAAAAATTAGTTAGTGATCACGATCCATCTCCCTGGGGACTATGGCATGTAGGTGACACACATTGATGGATTAGTAAGAGCAATTAGGTAAGTGGCCGGCTGCGTATGGTTTTGTCTACGTGAGTACGTGTAGTCGTGTATATTGTGACTTGTATGCATTGGAATCGTCCGTGGAGTCGTGGTGGGCTCGCAAGGCACCGAAATTTTTCTATTTTAACCTTTTTTTTGAAAAATATTCACATTTAGACCCCTGACAGTTTTAATTCCGTTTTTGGACCCAAAAGTCGGCGCCGTGGGACACGGCGCCGAGATAAAACGTCTCGACGCCGTGGTCCACGGCGCCGAGCTCGCGTACCTGCTCCAGCGTGCTGGCATGTGTGGCGCCGTGGTGGCACCACCTCGGCGCCGTGTGTCGTGGCGCCGACCTCGGCGCCGTGTGTCGTAGCGCCGACCTCGGCGCCGAGTGGCGTGGCACCGAGGTCGGCGCCGTGGGTCTTGGCGCCGAGTTGCTGAAACCTAAAAGGGCAAAAATCCCCCTTGGGATCTTTGGATGATTCGGACGCACGTGAACTAATTTTTGTATACACATTCAAGATTTTGGTTTCTTGCTACAGGTCTCAATGATCTAATGCATTGAGATTTTAAACTTATAAAAACACATATTTGATTGACATCCTGGTGAAGACGTTTAGCTTCTGGCAAGATTCGAAGGCCTTGCGGACAGAAAGGTTTACAGTGTGAATCGATACTTCATTAGCGGCCATTCTGTTGAGCATCTTTGTTTTGCCATGGAACTCTGTACTGGTAATGTTCAGAATTCCACCACTAGTCCTAACATGCATGCCTTAGGGAAAATAACTTGCTGGGTCTATTACATTTTGTCTCTTTGGGTGTAGCGTGGTTGTTTCCCCTTTTGTCGCGCCACGAAGATGGCTCGCTACATCCTTCTTCTGTCACTCTTGGTCTTGAGAGCGCCTCACGAGCTTGAAGCTCTTCCTCCCGACGCTTGATGGTCGCTTCACGTGACTTAATCGCTCCCGCCTCCTTTGCAACTCATCCTCCTTGCCCTTCGACGGATTTGGTCCACCCTCACGCGGCGCTCTTGCTCAAGCCGCATCCGCTGCTCCACCTCGCGAGCTCGAGTCATCTTGACAAAGTATTGTCCTTTGTTTTCCACCGCACCGCCCTCGCCGCACAAAGTCGCCGAGTCTTGTCTTGACACCGCATAATGACATGATGACACCTCCTCGGGCCTTTTCCATCCGCGTGCGTGAGGGGCCCCGTTACTATCCGGAGGTCGTGAACACGTGTTAGCTGCGTCATTTTCTTGGTCCCCGGCCCCTCGTGAGAACTCTTTAAATCGAGCGAAGCCCGACCCCTTCTCCGTCGTGCGAAACATACCATGTCGGAAGTCGAGGTCCAATCGGAGTTGGGTCCCGAAGGAAGACCTCCCATTGGAAAGGAGGAGAACTTGATTCACGATCTGCTGATACCAAGCCGGCGTGCTCAACTTTGCATGGCGAAAATGCACGACACAATACGGACGCGGTTGTGCGGTCTTGGATGGCCCATCGATGGCGGCGACGTTTCTTCCGATGCCCACACTCGGGGTAGAAATTGCTAATAGTTCAATTTTCATTACTACTTATGGATCCTCCTTGTTAACCGTTCTTTCTCACGGATGGCGAAATCGACTTCTCACGCTGGATCGACCCGCCTCACGAGCGGCATGTTGTCATGTACGTGACTACATTATGGGAGCGAATATTTGAGTTGGAGGAGCGAATCGAGACTCTCAACGAGAGAACAACGACCTCCGCCAGCAGATGCAGCGCGAGGGGCAACGAGGAGGTCGTGAACATAGGAAGCTCGTGCGATCACGGATGTTGCTGCACGAACCCTAGCTGCATATGTGCGTGCCACTACAACGACGGCCACCACGTCCGGCGTCCACCTCAACAATACTCCATGTGGGTGCCACGAGGCTCGTTTGGTTTGTAGGCAACGAGGTGTATGGTTGATCTCGCCTATGTTGCTAATGTTTTATGCTATGTTGTACCATGTGTTTGTTGTTATCGTGTCGTCTCTTCTTTGGAGAGTTCATGTATGTGCATGTAATGCAATGAAAGTACTTGTCATATTAAAATGATGCCTTTATTGTAGTTAAAATAATTTCACAAGCGCATGACAGTACGAACACAACAATTGCATAAATGATTGCGCGAAACCATGCGACGTTACAACATCTCAATTACAAAAAAGCATTCCGAATATATTATATCGTGTTAGTCAGAAATTTAGGAGCCACTGTAAACACAAATAACACATGAATATAACATATACTCGTATGTACAACAAGTAGCTCGTTACAAAACCCGTCACTGCCTCCTAACCTTACCCTTACCAAGTGCATCGCTGCCTGGAGTGTAACGGCTAGGCTCGCGGCGGCGTCTGCGTGTCACACGCTGAGTCGAAGGCGCGTCAACGAGCTGAGACGGGCCTATCTCATCGTAAGTACGCTCCACCTCGTCCTCGTCGTCGTGGTGACCGCCCTGGGCTGGGAAAGTGTCACTCGTCGTGGGGGACGAGCTCAACTTGTGGACCCTGCGCGTCGGGTGCGCAAGTGCAGTCGGAGGCACGAGTACGTCCCTCGCCGCGCCTGTCCTGCAACCACAACGACCAGCCGCACGGCGTAGCCGACCTGCTAGCCTCTGTCGTCCAACATTTTGTTAACCAACAAGATACGAAGAATATAGGTGAACAATTTTGTGAGTGGCTTTGTCGAAGCTTACCTCTAGGAAGCTACGCGTCCTGACGTCGCCGATTGTCCTGGAGAAACTCTCTATGACCTGTACGGAAACTCTCTATGACCTGTACGGACTGCTTCAGTGTGTTGCCCTGCAAACAAGCACAAGAATGGATATTTGGCTATATGTAGAGGTTTTTATGTCTATTGGAATATAAGCAATGAGATTGAACATTACCACTCGGTCCAGGATCGGTGCCGTCTCCACCTGCGTCCCAAGTCGAGTAGGCGATCGTGGCGGTGTCTTCATCGCCGGAGGACTCAATGTCGGCATAGTCATCTTGAGTCCATTGTCCCTTAAGCTTGGTCCGCGTCGAAGCCTGGTACCAAACTTGGTACCGCCGGAAGTGCGCGTTGCTTTGTGCGGCTCGTCGTTGTCGTCCACGTTGTCACGAAAGTGTCCCCACTCCTGAGCGCATACGCGTGGTGGTCTTCCAAGCTCGAAGTCTGTGACCTTCTTCATCGTTGACGATCAAATCGCATGTCACGTAACCCAATAAGTAAAATTAGTGAAAACTCAATTAGAATCCAAGGTTAGAAATGAAATTGCATGGCACTTACTTGTGCAAGGCCACGAGCGTGGAGAACGGCGCTCATCGCCACAAATGCCTCATACCAAATCGACGTGCTACTCTGTGGCGCGGTGATACTCAATAGCATAGAAACAGTTAGTGGGCACCTCATCACGTAGAGGGCCTCGTCTATCTTTGCCTGATCTGCGCCGAATCAATGGCCTCCACCTCTTGCTCGCGTCGGCTCCCACTTAACTCGCATAGCAACAATTAACTTGTTAGGTACTATACAAACAAATGAAAATCACGATACCAAAGGGAATTAACTTACATTGGAGGCCGTGGCGCATCTAGCTCATTCGTGAACTCTAGGTAGGCACGCTTCGTCTGGCGTAGGGAATCGAGACCGGTCCCAAAGATATGCCAATGTCGGACGTCGGCGAAAGGAACCTCTGCGAACCATGGGCGAGGAGGCAAAACCGTGGGACGACCAAGCGGTAGGCGACACCACATCCACGGTGGAGGAGGTAGAGGCAACCACTCATCGACGAGTTCGCCGAAGTCCGACGACACGCCTCGCAGAGGTGGCGTAAGGAAGGCCAACACCGGAAGCCACCTGTATCGCCCGCCGTGTCCCGATCGGTGAGGCGGTGGATGTACATCCACGACGCGCTGTCCCCGTTCCGTCGGGAAGAGAACGCAGCCAAACAAGTGAATGATCCATGCCCCGCAAGTATATGTAAAATGATATTAAATCAAACTAAGTATATGTACAATCGGGACGAGTTGGATCGATATCCACCGTACTGCGGTAGTAGGCAACCGTCGCTCGTCCGCACCTTCGTGACACATCTGCGAAAGTCTGCCGGAGCGTGTGATTGGAACTCCGAGTGCGATGGCTCGCCTCGGCGAGAAGCTCTCTCGAGGAAGGCCTCTACTCGGGCTCTCCAACCGATGAGGCACGCACGATCCGATCAACGGGACGGCCGTGAATGGCGACACCAAGCATCTTACGAGTGTCCTCGGCGTAATAGTCATCTCACCGAAAGGGAGGTGGAAGTCGTGAGTCTCGGCCTCCACCTACATGATACCAAAAAGAGGACGACATGTCAGAGAATTTGAGGCGCACATAGCCGATAAACAATGAACATGCAAGTGGAGCAATGGTTTACGAGAATACCTCGAACAGATGAAAGTTATCCTTCGTACCATCCTTACGGAGTAGATTCTCGGCAAGATGCCGAGTACACCAACGGTGGTGCAAAGCTGGATACCCGGTATCTGCTCTGTCTGGCGACAAGTATGCCCGGTGTCTATCGGATATGACACCAACCTCCCTACCAGGGCCGACCACGTGCCTCGAGCGAGCCGCATGAACCATCCCCAATCGTCTTTGTTCTCCTCTCAACCAAAGCAAGCGCCAAAGGAACCAACGCGTTGTGCGTCACAGAAATGGCTATCGGTGTGCCTGGTACTTGCCAGAAGAAACGTCACCGTCAATGGAGAAGACGGGACGACAATGCCGAAAGGCCTCGATGGGCTGAGCAAAGCACCAGAAAGCACGGAAGAATATCTGCATCCCATCTTGAGTACATTCGTTTGGTTTCGGGACGTACTCATAATGCATGCCGGGATTAACCGCTTTGATTGCATTGAAGAGTCTTGCAAGCTGCAAGTACCCATCTTCCAGTCCCCATATATCATCTTCCGGATCGTTGCTTTGCCCTCCATGCTTTCCCATATCTTATCTCGTATCCAAATTTCTCCTTAACAATCCCAGCAAGTGTCTTCACCTTCATATTGGGTTCTCCCTTTACTATGTGACACAATGACTTGGCAATAATTGTAGAGGTCAACTGCCGATGCTTCGCTTGAGCTCGCCCGGCACAAGTATGTGGGCCAACGATTCTTGTGATCTTGAACTTTCTGTGTCCTTCTGTTTGCTAGCACAAACCCTCCATCCACATGTTTCCTTCTACACACAACTGTGTACCTCCATTGCACATAAGAATGCCTCACCTTGAATGGCCTTTTACGAATCACGCATACTCCTGCAGCCACCTTTTCAATGCGGACATGTCCTCAAACACCATGCCCTTCTCAATTGTCATGCTTGACCGGCCTCGGGAGCATCTAGCAACTCGTCATCCCTTCCTTCGCATAAGCCTCATGAGAATGCCGAAGATCGCTGAATTCATGAACCGATGGATCCGGCCAGGCAATAACGCCTAATCGACTCAATATCACTTTCGGTCGACTCTCCAAAAGGGCGGTCATCATCGGAATCAACGGCCCTTGCGATCTCGTAAGGCTCTAAATCATCCACAATTTGAACATCCACACTGTTGGAGTCCCTACAGACTTCTTCAACGTTGCCAGATGGAGCAACGGGAGGAACACCCACATTATAAATAATGTCTCCTGCATCATAAGCACGAAAACAAAACGATGGGATCGAGACAAAAGAATGGAATGACTGGAAAAGGCTACAGTGTTGCTCGACACTTACTGGGATGATCCAGAGGGGCCACCACGGCACATTCAACTCGAGCTGGTTGAGAAATCTGAACCTCGTTCGGGGCAGATAGAGCATCAGGCACCTCAGGCACTTCTTCCACATCCACCGCAAGGTCCGGCAACGGAGGGTCAAAGGGTGCCTGATCACCTAGTTCCGGTGAAGAACCATGAGGGGTGGGATCAATCGACACCTTCCGCACAACAAGGTCCAAACATTGGAACTCATTCCTCATAACCAATTTGACATATTTGTCCCACTGATCCTCACAACCAATTAAGATCAACCGCCTTAGAATTGTGTCTTTCGAACCGAAGTGAAGTAACCCCTCAACTGTGATACTCTCCTCGTTTGCATGACAATGTAGCTCCTCCCGGTCCCGGCAACCAACTCACTAAACGACGGCCTATCACTTGGAATATCGAGGCACCCTTTGCATTTCAACAAATCGAACATTTCCATAATCATCACTTGTCACACTGCCTCCATGATATAGGGTCACTAGGTTGTCCATCTACTTCATACATAAAATATGTTGAAATAACATCAGTAACATGTTCAAATACCATCAGTAACAAAACCATACTATGAAACAGTTGTCCACCATTGAGAAGTTATGGTTGGCAATAGCAGTTACCTAATTTATCCAAAATTAATGAAGTTAGCATAGTTTAATCAATTCATACTACTTTAATCAATTCATACCTAATTTAGTGATTCGTCATTTATATTTGCGGATCAAACTCTATATGCTTAAACTCTTTATCTTTGCTCAATATCGGAACGGTAAGACAAATCACCTAATATTTCTTCTCGCTGATCTCTCCATACTACTAGTCTTTACTACTTTTCAGTCACAATTCCACATACGAACACAAAAACACCAATCTCTCCATCCTGTAATTAATACGGCTATACCGATTATTCATCCCCTTACTAATCACATATGGTACTAATTGCTTACTCAAAGCAGTCACTAATCATCCCGGCAAGCATTAATCTAAATACTTGGCATTTTAATGGCTACATGAATCGATAAACAACCAAAGAGGAGGGGTTCCCTTAGCCCCGATTGATTAGATTGGGGTTCTACCTTCTTTTCCTTGGCAGAAACGGGTAGATCAAGATCGGATCGATCCTCCCCCTTTTCTTTCCTCCTTCTCTTTTCTCTCCTCCTCCTACAATGCACGAGTGAAAAAAAACTACTAACTGGTTGCTATGATGTAGAAGATATAAAATACTAAACATGAATAGCAAGTATTCCCACAAACAGCAAGTCTTTCACAAGATACTAGTAACCATGCACAGCAAGTATGAATGGCAACCTACCATTGATCAAATGTAGTCATTGTTCCATCTAATAGTCATCGAGCATGTGGTACAAGAACTTCTACTAATTGACAAGTATCTAACATAACAAGAACATCCACATAACAAGAACTTCTACTACTAAGCATGAATAGCAAGTATTCCCACAAACATCGCGATTACAATAGCAAGTATCAAATGTAGTCATTGTTCCATCTAGTCATCGAGCATGTGGTACAAGAACATCTACAATCGCACTATCGAGTTAACATGCAATGTCTCGTGCTCACGTGTATATCGCACGTGTGGTAGTCGTCACCAACGCCCGGACGTGGGAGGGGAGGGGGAGGAGGGGCGGGAGAGGCCGGGAGAGGGAGGGAGGCGGCGGGGGAGGACGGGAGGGGAGGGGTGGGGGAGGCCGGGTGGGGAGGGAGGCGGGTGGGGGGGGAGGGTGGGCGGAGGACGGGAGGAGGGGGGGGTGGGGAGGCGGGGTGGGGAGGGAGGGTGGGCGGCGGGTGGGAGGCCGGGTGGGGAGGAGGCCGGTGGGGGGAGGAGGGGGGCGGCGGGGAGGTCGGTGGGGAGGGAGGGTGGGCGGCGGGGAGGCCGGGTGGGGAGGAGGGTGGGCGGAGGCGGCGGGGGGCGGGTGGGGGGAGGAGGCGGCGGGGAGGGGAGGGGAGGGAGGCGCGGAGGAGGCCGGGAGGAGGAGGTTGGGCGGAGGCGGCGGGGGGACGGGAGGAGGAGGAGGCGGGCTGGGGGACGCCGGGAGGAGGAGGCGGCGGGAGGCCGAGGGCGGCGGGGAGGTCGGGAGGAGAGGGGGGCGGGCGGCGGCGGGAGATCGGGGCGGGGATTTTGTTATTTTTAGGTTTAGCTAGCTCGGCGCCAAGATCCATGGCGCCGAGGTCGGCGCCACGACACACGGCGCCGATGTCGGCGCCACGACCAACAACCGCCAGGTGGTACCACCTCGGCGCCACGCAGACGGCACGCTGGGCGGTGCGCGACCTCGGCGCCGTGTCCCACGGCGCCGAGACGTTTTATCTCGGCGCCGTGGGAGACGGCGCCGACCTTTGGGTCCAAAAATGGAATTAAAACTGCCAGGGGTCTAAATATGAATATTTTTCAAAAAAAGGGTTAAAATAGAAAAATTTCGGCGCAAGGCACTAGGCTGAGTCGTCGAGAGAGTGACACAACATCATAAATTCGAAATCTCGTGGATAAATTTACATTAACAGACCTATGTTTTGGGGGGGTAAAAGGTAAATTGTCCTATGTGTCAATTCTAGTCAACAAAAATGGTCAACTCAGCAAAACCAGTTTTGGAGATAGGTAAAAGGTGGACTTTGATTTAGTTTAACAAACATAAGGGGTTAAGTAAACTTTTTCATTTTTTAAGGGGTTATTCGAATTTAGGCTATACTTGAAGGTAGTAATTTGGATTTTTTTTCTTAAAAAAAAGAGAAGAAGGTGAGTGAAAAAGTTTAGAAAAAGGTTCCGTGACTAACACTGTCTCTTTTTTTGTTGCAAATGGCGCGGTTGCAAATGGCGCCATTGGCGCGGTTGCAAAGGTTCCGTGATCTGGTTTTGACTGTATCTCCAAAAAACAGTCAAAAAAAAAAACTCACCAATTGAATCTGCATCTCCGGTTTGAACTCTTTGACCGTACTACTATCTTTGCACTGTCATGCTCAAATCTCATTAAGCTCGACAACCTCTTACCATTCCGCTGGAACGAACCAGCAACAGCAAGCAGCTCTATTTACCGCACGTGTTATCTCGCCGTCCCACACTCCACGTGCAAACCACACTAGCAGGAGGCAGGAACAAGCAGTGGAGCCTCGGGTCATACTAATAGAACTTGCTCCAATCACCCCCATGCTTAAAGCTAAAGCAAACCAGACATCCTTGTCGTGCCTGTTCGGTGGATGCGACGCAACTCGAACTGTTCGTCCCTTCGCAATGAAAGTACACAGCACATATGACATGTCATCTCGCTTACATGTGGGCCCTAAACAAGAACGGTACGAGTACAGGCTGATCCAGCCTACAATATCCGGACTAGCTAGCAGCTGGCTGTATCCCATCAAGAAGCTAACAAACCAAGCTTCGATCGATGCAAGAAGAAGCTGTTCTTGTCAAGCTAGCAGCAGTGGTAGTACTGGAATACTACATAAAGATAATGCACAGCACAACAGGTTTCATTCATGCATGGGCAACATCACAACATGGTAGGGCAGGTCCACCCAACAGATTGTTTGGTGAGCTGCATCCATGCAGAGCTGGGTGGCCAACTTGGTCATCTCATGATTTCTGACAGCTAAACCAATCATGCATGCCTGTTGCATTCAGGGCATAATTAAGCACTCGTATCCATTCTCAAATGAAAAGGAAGTACTAGTAGTATCCAAAATAATAAAAAGGAGGAAAGGAAAGAAGCAAAGCACAAGTCACAACAATGCAATGCTCAGAAAACAATTATGTTATGCACAATGCACTCAAACACCTCACATTCAGAAAGCCAAAAGCATTACATATACAACTAGAAAATTTACAGGAAAAGAATAAATAGAACAGCTAAAGAAGCCCACTGAGCTGAGACTACCCTTTTTTTAGCCTTTTTATAATCACTATATACCTGGCACCAAAGCTGGCAGTGGCATGTTTCATGTTAATGAATTCCAAAGCTTTCACAAGCCATGATTTCTGCCACAAAACACACCTAATGGTAATGGGGGCGGCTCACCAACCCTCTTGCCCTTGAGCAAAAGTTTGGAACCCCCATAAAATGAAACCAAAAGAGGATGTCGAAAGTGGTCCACAAAAACATTGGACCTTGGAAGGCAGAATTGCAACATATCTGCCTTCTGATGGCAATGCCGAACCAACTGTAGAATGAGAGCACCAGGAGGAGCTCCTTTTCCTCCTGGCATGAGCCAAAATTCTGGCATGACAATACTAGTTAGTCAGCAACCTTTTTTTTCTCACTGTTGTATGGATTTCATCTTGAATGCAATATCCTCGAACATGATCATGGGGCTCCACAGCTGATCTGAAACCAACAAGCAAGAATTAAGGTTCTAACAGAATTCAATTGGGTTAGAATGTGGTGTTGTTAGGCAGGAGTATTTGGTAAAAATTTTAGTATTGTGCAAAGGGCATGTGGGGTGCATGGTTCTTTTGGTAAAGCAGTATTTTGTCTATTCATCGTGTATGGAACTACAGAACTTGTACTAGACTAATTTTCTTAGAACCTAAACAAAAGAAACAATGATTGTACTATACTCCATGTGGAAAAGAAAATTCAGCAAAGCATCACCAATATAAAGTGCATCTTTTTACCTTTAGTTCGTGTAAGGATGCAGATAATGGGGCGAGAGATCTCCAGAGTTCCTTGCACGCTGCTCAATCCTTCTCAGGTCCCGAAGGTGCTGCAGGATCTCCTGAAGAAGATCAAACCCCTTGCCTCCTTTGTTCAAAGACCTCACACACTGTTTTATAAACTCCCTGTCTGCCTCGAGAGCATGCAGCCTCTCATGGACTTGATCAATTTCATTGGCAATTGCAAGTTTATCTTGCTCTTTCGAAAGTTCCAACACAACTTCTGCTGAGTGATCTGCCTCGGCATCTTGCTTTGTTAGGACATTCCCATTTTCCACGGTAGCGTCATCAAATAACGGGAGGAGCTTCTTTCCTCTATAGCTTACACCTTTTCTTTTATCATGAAGTTTGAAGCTGCTATCCTCATCAGAGAAACCATTTGAGGCTCCACTTAAATGGTTCTCTGCTGAGAAATGCTTGTCCGTCTTCATGTTATCAGATTCTTCATCTTCAAGGTCAAAAAGCCTCTCCTCTAGCACTTTGAGCTGTTCAAGTATGGAGAGTCTCTCTTCCTCAAAATCAGCTAGAGAGCCATCAAGTGTAACCAGATGCCTAGCAGTTTCTTGTAAAACAACATCAGTAGGAATACTGCCATTGCTTCCATTAAGACCATGGGCAGATTCATCACCTTCATAGAAACTCTGGGAAAGGTCATCACTGTCTTCAGCACTTGATGATGCTGAGGATGATCCATTCTGGTCATCAGCCTTGTGCTTGGACATTTTCCTCCTCTCCTTCGCCTCATAGAGATGAACCTTGTGGCGATACAGTTCGAGCTCTCTCTCCAGATCTTGCTTCTCCTTGTCTCTCTTCACAATCAGTTCATTCAGCCTCTGCAATGCTTCTTGATCATACTCCGATTGCTCTTCCATAAGCCGCTGGTACTGAATCGCCTCCATCTGCATTGCTGCTTTCTGTTCTTGCAAGCGATTTATCATTGCCATGGTCTCATCAGCAGCTATAGCAGCTGCATTCCTCTCATTTTCAAGTTCAGCATATAGGGTGTTCAATGATTTGCGTGCAGCTGCCAAAGCAGATTTTAGTTGATCAACACCCACCAGCTCCATGCTTTCCAGATCAGTAGACATGGTAGCAACACTTGAACCTACAGACTGGGCATCAGAGGTCACTGATTTAGGGTCTGGCAACTCCTGTATATCACTGATACCTTCAACATGAATTGGTGTATCAGGAGCTCTCTCTCCTTCGATCTCATTACAGTCAGGAGATAATTTGTCTAAGCTTGTTGAAGGTCTATAAGAAATTTGGTGTAAGCTTGGTAGAGCAGTCTCAGTTGGATCAACTTCAATATCATCTGTTCAATATTAATAATCAAATTTAAAAAATTAGAAAATCATATTAGAGAAGTCAATCAAACATAAAAATGCAGCAAACTGGTAGAAACAAGCAAAGCACTCTTATGATCTTAGCATATTACTTTTGCCTGTGTTGATGTTGTCATCAAAAGAGTCTATTCCATACTCGAGAACACCAGCCTGTTCAACCTGCTTCTCTTCAGTGTTCTCATTCAAAGTCACATGAATTTGTTCCCAAGAATCAAGTTCCACAGAGTCCAATTCTTGTTTTAACTCAGCCTGTGCAATTTTCTCCTCTTCAAATTCTTCTTCAGCATGCGGTATCAAATCCAATTCCTGATTCAGCTCAGCTTGTTCAACCTGCTTATCATCAGTATTCTCTTTTGATGTCACGGAGACACATGGCGCAGCTTCCATTGGCATAGAGTCCCATCCATTCTTTAGCTCAGCCTGCTGAACCTGCCCCTCCTCAGCATTTCCATCTGATTTGTCAACAACAAATTCATGCTCTCTGAGATCTGTTGGCGTGGAAAGCAATTCCTTTTTTAGAGCACCCTGTTCAACTTGCTCATCCTCATATATCTCTTTCCCAACAGATATTTCCTGATCCTTGTCTTTGAATCCACTGTCCTCCTCAGGAGCTGCAGGTAATATTTTAAAATCAAGGTGGGTTGCTTAGTAATATTAAATAACCAAAACTATCAGCACGGAACAACTCAAAGGACAGTAAATGACATGAGTTCACTTCTATTTTGTTAAGAGGTCCATTTCATCCCTATCAACATTCAGTTAGTTTAGGTCAGTTCTCCTTTTTCTTCCGTTTCAATAAAGGTTTATCAATACAAATGTGACAGTAGAGGCAGATGAAAACATGAGCACTAGCTAAAATCTAGCATTCTTTCTCTGTAAAAAAAGAAAGAAAAAGCTAAAATCTAGCATAACAAATGGAGTATAATAGCTAAAACATGAAATCTAGGTAGAAATACTCAATGAACATCTCCAGCAGAGTTATATGCCAATTTGCAAGATTAAATATTCTATTATCCTTTAGCACTGAAATGGCCGGCAGACTAAACAGATATGCAAAACGGCAGGTACAATAAATAGATATGCAGTGAAGCAATTGCAAAAGCAGGTGATATTTATAGCCAGAGCATGGGTAAACTGGAATTCCAAGAATTTATTTATCAAAGGAAGAATGTCTTACACTGCTGATCAGCTAAGCTCTCCGTGGTTTCCCATGCGTTTATCTCACTGTCGAATCCATTCTCCATACAAGCCGGCGAGACGACCAAGGCAGCAATCTCTTCATCAATCAGCCGATCAACCATATCATCCACCTTCTCATCATCAGAGGTCACCACAAAGTTCTCTTTATTGGCATTAACCGTGTTCTCCGGTGCCACAAGGTCTGGCACCGCCGTCCCATGATCAACTGCTTCCTTCCCTTCACCACCGGATTGAGATGACACAGCAGTCATGCCGACGGCCAACGAGTCAATGGATTCAAGAGGCATCAGCCGCTCAACATTGCCAACAATCTCAGCACACTGAGCTGCCATGACACCAATCGAGTCATCCTCCACCAATGGCCTCTCGTCGAAAAGCTCGATCACAGGACCCTCCTTGGATACAAAGACCACGTCTCCATTTAGACTTGCTATGCCCCCTTCCTTGTAGCCACAATCCAGGTCGCGCGCCGCCGGCCCGGGGAGCACGAAAGACGGCGAGTAGAAGCCGCTCTCGAGCGCGATGCCGCAGCACGCGCAGGCGAGGTCCCGCTCGCCGAGCTCGCTGCGCCTCATCCATGACAGCAGCGCCTTCCCAGGCGCCGCCGCCGACGCGCAGTCCTCGCACATGTCCCCAGCGTCCGCGAGCCGCCGGTGCGCGCGGCAGTACCCGAGGCGCGACACCTCGGTGGCGTGCGCGTCGCACAGCACGCGGCGCAGGGGCTCGGCGCCGGCGCGCTGGTGGTGGGGCTCGAAGAGGCTGTCAACGCCGAGACGGGAGCAGAGGGCGCACGGAGGCGCCAGGCCGAAGAAGGCGGCGAACCTCGATATGAGGTAGGAGAAGACGCCGTTGGCGAGGAGGAGAGCTATGAGGATCCACTCCAGTAGCGCGTAGGCGAGCACCCGCGCGACCCGGTTGCTCCTCTTGCACAGAGCCGCGGTGAGGTTAGCACCCGACGCCATGGGCGCCTCCGAGACCATCTCCCCAGCTCGGCTCTCTGCAACCGGAGGGAAATGCGATCAAGATGCCAATTTCGCAGCCGGAATTTGCCGTGGAAACCAAGAAAGCACAAAATTCCGTGCTTCTGGCACTAAATTCCGCGCCAGCGTTGCTAATTGAATTGAAACGTATCGGAGAACACGATCCAAATGCGATTTCTAGTGGAACAACCAACCACTCCAAGAAGAAGCCGGTTTCTTGAACAAAACAAAACTCTCCGCAACTTGCTCCTTCCTAAAGCTGAACACCCTCCAACTACAGCAGATTGCAACAAAGACTGGATTTTTACAGGCGGGATTTGGGATCTTTAACGCGGAGAAGAAGTGGGCCTAGTGATAGTGACAGAATTATGTGTGCTAGTGTTCACAAGAACAGAGAGAGGAGGGAGGGAGAAGCGAGGAGGGGAAAGGAGAGTTCGGTGAAAAGCGGATGGACTAACGGAGGCGAAGGGGGAGGGGAGGGAGACTTCGGAGGCAGGGGAAATGAGCCGGGGCGGTGGTGAGCTAGTACTAGTAATCCTCCGCATTATTAAGCCCTAATGACCGTCATTAAGTAGAGCCTTAGGCAAGAAAAGAACAAAGCGGAACGTTGGGACGACGCGATAATTAACTGGTACTAATTTCAAGCTTTTCTTCTGTTGGAAAGGTTAATGATGGTACTAGGACCTAATTAAAACACAAAAAAAATATTTGCACCTCCTATAAACTCTACTGGAATCAGTATAATTCCGCAGAATTATTGTAAAATTTCTGGACCTCAGCGTCTTCGAGGGGAAAAAACGAAACTGATAAAAATTTGTTGAACGTTTTTTTAAGGGGGAAATTAGTCGATTTTCTGGCATTACAATATGCTTGAAGATTCACGCTCACGCCGCCTCTATCTCCATCATCGGTGAGGTCAATCGTGCTACCATCCCCTCCATTGTGCACACGCTCCGGCCAAAATCGGACGAAGATTCATAACATTAGAGTAAAGGTTCACTGAAGCCCTCAAACTTCGAGAGAGGTTGAGGCGGAGGAGGATCGACGGTGGATGGCGGCGGCACCACCGGGCGAGGGCTTGGGTGAGAGCCGGTGGGCAGTGGAGGTCGATGGGGATGACAAGAAGAGAATATTGGGAGATGGTGGCAGGGCAGGCAAGCGCAGTCAACGAAGGAAGAGGAGTCGATAATGGTGGCGAGGCGGGCGGGCGACACCAGTGGAGGAAAAGGAGGTGGTAGCGCGGAGGAGATGCAGGGAGTGCGGTGGAGCGCCGGTTATCCTAGCCGGCATCGACAAGGCAGCGGCGAGAGAGGATGATCACGGAAAGCAAGCCGTGCCACCACATGAAGCATCCGAGGGGTGTCGACTCGAGTGGATAAGGCTAGGAAGAGATTGGCTCACTTGGCTGTATAGGATGGGAAAAATGATCTGGACCATTCAATCTCCCTCTGATGCTCTAAATGTGGCTGATTTATTAAGATAAATAATTGGAATATTAATTAGACACTCCCAGAAAAAACAAGCAACGTCATTACCGGAGATTTTCCAATGTGCTGACAGTGGCGGTACTTCTCTTCGTTCATTTTCTGCTGTTACACTACACAGATTCTGTTGCCGTCTGCTTTTTCCAAAGACGTCTCGTTCCGATGGCGAGTGACGAGCGAGATCGGTCGCCGGGCCAAGCACGGCTTGTGTTAGACGAGTTCGTTCGTGTGCTGATGAATCGTTTGCGCAAGGACGCTCGAGCGGTATTGGAAAATGGCACGACGACTTGGACTCGCGCTACTAGTTTATTACTGCTGAAAATAGACCTTATTTTCGCATCCAAAGACGACCGGATCATACATATAAAAAAAAATGCTAGCTTTCACTGCCTCACGATCTGGAAGAACGTGATGGCACTTCTGGAGATCCTGGCGTCTCCTCTTTGACCTGGCTTGCAGCTGCTTGAGTCTGCTGCCGCAATTCTCTGTTTTTGGAATCAGGAATTAGATGTCTGAACCCTCACAAGAAAGATAAGGAAAGAAAAATAGATGTTTGAAATCGAGTGTGTGTCATGTAAGGAATTAGAAATCAAGTGTGTGCCGTATGAGGAATTAGCTTGGAAATTCCAAAGAGAAATTGACAGCTTCTCCATCCAAGCTCAGGCAAAGGATGGCCTGGTTTGAAATACAGAGGATATAAATAGCAGGCAAGGCAAGTTAAGGAAGTATACAACGTTTGACTTTTTTCTGGAGGGGAATTAGTAGAATTTCATTCTGTTCAATTTTTACCAAGATTTGTCCTCCCGTCCACCTCCATCTTCATCTCCATCTCTGGTGAAGATCCGGTTTCGAAATATAAATATTTAGATTTGTCCTCCCGTCCACCTCCATCTCCATCTTCATCTCTGGTGAAGATCAATTATCGTTAAATCTTTAGATTTTTAATGACTTGTATATAAATATTTAATACTAATTAGTTTTTTTCACAAAAATCTTTAGGGGCAATTGACCCTACAGAAACAGGCTGCCTACACCACTATTTGTATGCGTAGTGATGGTCTGACATGAGCACACAAAACAGCCCTCTTCGTTTGCATGTTCACGTACGTATGTCTACAGAAGTCACCGGGGGTCTGCACGGTATATATCGACATTGATCAAAACGATAACAACCAAGGGGCAACTGTATGCTCAATTCAGCAGGATGAATACAGCATAAGCTTACGATTTTTTCGGGTCTTATTCACGAATATTTCCGTTCTCGGCAATATTATCAGCTTAAAAATCGAGGAAATGAACTGTATTTGTCGCATCGCACTATTCCAATCACTCTAATATCGTGAGCACAAAGCGTTTGTACACTCTAATGGCGAAGCCACAACGATAGTTTGATAAATTATCACCCGGCTATAGTCCTACTGGTAAGGCACTGAATTTTCAAGGACATGTCCTAATAAACTCTAAGCTTCATTAAAACCATTACCCTTTGTCAACCCGCTTGTACCGTGCACAAGATGTGCTATCCGTTACGTCGTTTTCAGTCTCATCAGAGCGTTAGTGTGCAGTACTACGTATAATCTTTTTTTTAAGAGGATACAAATCGTCTGTGACATTAAGTAAAATCAATTAGACCAGAAAATGATTAAAGGAGACACCACATACTCATATATGACGGTATTCATAGAGTCAGCCATTCTCGTGGAATAAAATTCACATATAGTAATGTTTGCCATCATAATTATAAAAATAGCTATATATCAAACGTATTAATAAAAATAATGTATTGACAAAAATAAGCTTAAAAAATTACAAAAAATTATGTGCAGCCTCCGGATATAACGTAGTTGATTGTGTAATTTTTTTTATAATTTTATCTACTATGAATGTTGCTCAAAAATTCATATAATTTTGATATTTGTAGGAATTGTTACATATAGCAAACAAGCTCCAAATATTATAAAATTTTATGTGAAGTTTTCAACACACTCATAGTAATTGTGTAAATTTTTTAGAAATTTTACGTACTCTGAATTTATCACATTAATTTATATTAATTTAATCATGAAATTAGCGATACTTATACATATATCTTTTCTTTCCCGATGCCTCATTTGGATAGTTGTCACTCTATGCTTGTTGCCCCCCCTCAGACGCTCCCTCGTTCACACTAATATCATTACGTTGGTGCCGTCCCCCCTCGCCGTCTCCATCGATTGGACAATTGTCAGTGTTACCATACCGTCCCCCTCGCCGATTTTCTCGTCTGCACATTTGTCAGAGTTACACTGTCGTCCCCCTCGCTCACTCCGTCGTCTACACAATTGTTAGTGTTATCATGCTATCCTCCCTCACCCGAAGTAAGACCCTATCATCCATAACATAATAAGAAGTGAATATATGGGAAAATGTTATTAGTGGATTAGTCTTAATATCACCTATATTACACTCGGGGGGACACGCCCCTGAGCAGCGTTGCCACATTAGCGTATTTGCGAAAAATGCCCTTCGAATTTTGTGAAATCACGTACGGACCCTCGGGATTTTTTTGCAAAAAAAACCCCTACCACCTCAGTTTTTCGCAAAAAACCCTCCACATCTCTGAAATTATATACAGGTCCTTAGCATTTTAGGGCCCTCCTTTTGCTAGTTAGCACCCTGTAGTTTTTTTTCGAATTACGCATATGTCCTTGGTTTTACGCCAAAAAACTCTTTGTTTTCTTCGGAAATACATATAAATCCTTGCTTTTTTCAGAGAAGTTTCTCTTACAAATTTTCTTCTCTTCTATTTTGGTTACATAGTAGCTAGCGTGACATGACATTGTACTTATGCTGCTAGTATATATATAGAGTTGCAGTCAAACTTAAACAAAATGGACGCGTGGTGTGACCCCCAAGCCCAAGAAAATAGCTTTTGCTTTCGGCTATCCGTCTAGGTGTGAGTCGGGTGAAAGTGCCAAGTATGGCTTTCCAACATTTAGCTTTCTCCTCTTTACTTTGCTCGCACGCACCCCCACTAAGAAAATTATCAAATCATCGTCATCCCAGAACCAGAATAATCCGCATTATGATTAATTTAGGAGTTGCTCATTTTAATTTATTTTTTTTACTGTTTAGCACTATAGCCGATTTATGTTACACTGTAACTGCTAATAACTTTTTTTAGCATAATTAAATTTAAAAATAAAAAATAGATTAGCTCATCATAGATAATACAAAAGAATACCAAAAAAAGGGCAAAAAAACAGAAAAAAAATATAATTAACAAACTAGAAGGCAGAAGCCAAAAGTTACAGCTTAAACAAGTGGGCCTTAATTATCCTGCAGAATTCATCAAGGATGTCGTTGTAGTACATGATTACAATGGTAGTGCAAATGCACGTGTTAGCCCAGGCATAACAAAAAGAGTATCCAATATATTAAGGGGGTGATCGGAATAGCGATGGTTTTTGGCTTTTGGCTGAAAAAACACTGTAACTGACTGAAAAAACATTATAGCTGAGTTAGTGGATAGTGTAGTGAATAGTGAAAAAAAAGCTGAAGTTAGAAGCTGAAGCTTTTAGAAGCCATTCCGATCACCCCCTAAAAACAAGCCATAGAACCCAAAGAATTATGTTAAGCACGGGGTTAATTTAACAAACAAGCTATCATAAAGTTGTATTTGTCCAGCATCCCGGTACCAACTGAATTTGTGATGCTTAGTTAGTTCTTCAGAATTAGAACTAAAACCAGATTTCACAGAAAGTTCAATATGCAATCAACCAAATGTCTTGAACCATGTTGCCCCAGATTGCATCAACTGGTGCGCACACAGTCACACTGGATGGATTACTGCAGAATGGTAGAGAATTGTACCATTTGAAGAAGAAAACGGACCTAAGTTAGGATGCCAAGTACAATATACAGTGTTTTAATTGCTAAGAATTACTTTAACAAACAACCTGTGCGAGTCACTGGTTTAGTTTAGCTGATGCGAAGGCCCTTTTGCCATCGAATGGTTCAACCTTCCACTACGGAAAAACCAACAACAAGTTGCACCGGTCTCGAGTCTTAACCATGCAAAATTTAAAGAGTAGAGAGCACGGTTATATGAAGATTTGACAAAGTACATCTTCAATTTTGGTACTACTGCAGCTACTGACCTGGCAGCCCACCCCAGCGAACATAGAAACGGATTCGTATCCTCTACCATTGCATGTTCTGCCATTACTTCTCAACTAAGCCTCGGACGTCAGATTTGGATGTACGAATGGGCCATTTCAGAAATTTTGGATATGAATGGCTCAGGACCAGTAGAATACAGATTCAAATAAAGCTAGCTAACCCAAGATTTTGTGGTACTGGAGTCAGGACAGCTGCTCGTCCTGCTTTCAGTAACCGAAGTCGATAAACAACACGCACAAAACCCATGCTAATCCAAGAAATTTAGGTGGTGTTTGGTTCGTAGATTTTGGGGGCCTAATCTGATTGCATGGAAGCGAATCCCGTTATGTCTTTTGTTTGGTTGACGTACGCCGTAATCAATTACCGTGTAATCGGATAGCACGCCAGTCGGGGGTAATCGGAATACATTACCGGAGTCATGCAGCCCACGACTTGGGGGTGCGTTTGCTTGGTGAAGCAGGGTGAATGGGATGAGATGGTATAACTAGGCTGGTTTGCTGGTGGGATAAAATGAGACATGATTTTGTTTGGATGGGATGATCCTGAATGGTTCAAGATGTTATTTGGTTTGAGGGATGAATTTGAATGAGTTGTGTTGGGTAACCTTTTCTCTAGCAATAGTGAGATTACCTCTCTTTGCTACAGGGGCGGAGTCAGGAATTGAATATTGGGGGGGGGACAATATGGACAACAAGTAGAGTAGAACCAATGAACCATATCGGATTTATCGATCCAATAGTCACATATCAGAATAATATGTTTTACAAATTACAATGCAAAGAAAATTACATCTCTATTAACTTAAACTTAACCCTACGACTACCAGCAAGATCATAGGCTTTAATAATCAAGATAGTGGTGATGATGATAATGATAATAACATGTCTGTCTAGTTGGATGTACAATGATGCGTTGATGATCAGAGACAACATAACTAAGTTAGCAAATGTCAGATTCAACTGACCATCTTATAGACTCAAACTGAGGCCAAAACTTCATTGACTTGCAACTGTCTTGTATATTTCAATTATTTCGTTAAGAAAGTTCTCCATGTTATGCAGCAGATTTAACAAGAATGCCTGATGAGATGAACTAGAAAAGTTTTGTTGATAAGCAAGCACATAGCTATTATATCTACATTAAGCTTGTTACAAACTGTATATAGGCAAATAACACAAGATGTAAAAATTTGGGTGTATCTGTTATGATGCGAGAACCTTAGTTGAGCAACTCGTCACCAAAATGCAGCTACATAACCGATCGTAAATTCGGGATGCTAAAGGGAGCAAAGATAGATAAAGCGTGGAGCTAGCTTTCTGGTGTTGGTGATCTGTCTTGACAGAGACCTAGTGCTTAGGCTTGAGCAAGGTCTGGCAGCATGATGCTAAAGCATCTGAAGCATCCGGAAGTGGCGGAAGGTTGAACGGGGGAGAAGGCCACCCTCCTGATGCTTGACCGTCAAAAGGTTGGGGGGTGCCAGGCCCCTGCTGGCCCCCCTCTCTCCGCCACTGCTTTGCTAGTTGCCGTGCTCTGTGGCAAGGTCAAATTGAGCTCGGACGCCGCACTGTACCACGCTAGTCGCGTGGACACCTCGCCGTTTCGGCCAACCTAGCGGCTTCTTCCCCCAATCCAACCGCATTAAAGTATGTTCCACACTCTCGATCGCTTTTCCCCTCACTCAATGTTGGAATTCCACGCACAGGAGCGACGGCGCTGCCTTATTCTTCTCTTCTGGCCAAAAACCAACATCACCATCGCCCTCTCCTCTCCGGCCAGTTTCCCTCCGATTGCTACTCTCTTGGAACGTCCTTGCACCTCCTTCTTTCTTACCCCACCACCAATTTCAATTCCCCCTTGCTCGTGCTGCCCCCACGACGGCCTCATCGTGCGGCCCTCTCCAGCCACTCTGATAAGCTCCTCTTCACCCCCTCATGTAATTGTGCCCCTGTCTCTCCTGGCCACCACCACCACCCCATTTCCTCCCTAAGTTCGGCCACCGTGTACCGTCACGTGCCTACCTCCGCTCCACCCGTCCTTGCACCACGTGCTTAGCGTCCGATTTATGGGAGGGAGAGAGGAAGACATAGAGGAAAGAGAGAAAGGAGAGGCAACACCTTGTGCGGAGGATGCGACGTCCAGTAGATTGGCGGCGTCAGCAGTAGAGGAGGAAGGTGGTAAGGAGAGGCAGCATTGAGCTCTTACGCGGAGCGAAAGGGATGAGCGCACGCAATGGGAGCGGACGAGACCATCTTGTACAACGTCATTTGGCCAATTTCATCAAATGGAATGGTTCATCAGCGTCATTTGGCCAATTTCATCCAATGGAATGGTTCATCAGCGTCATTTGGCCAATTTCATCCAATGGAATGGTTCATCATCTTATAAAAATATTCTCAGAATCTGTATCACTCCATCTAACGAGTTAGTTCAATTCACTTAATCAAACACAGAGATAGAGACATATCCAGAACCAACTCATACAAATATGCCATGGTTCACCAACAAACGCACCCTTAGCTCCTGATCACGCATGCCGCCCGCCGCTCCCTCATCTCCCGACGCCAAATCCGTTCCTCCTCTCTCAGCCATCTCTCTACTGAATCAAGAGAGGGATTCCTCCCCAACTCGCGACCCACTCGTCGCGTTCCCCTCCTCTCCCGCGCGCGGCGCGAGCCACTCGTGATCTGTTTGGTGGCTGTTGCGAGGCTAGTTGGCGGCGCCCGCCGGAATGGAACACCAACGACCGGCGAAGGGTCAAGGCGCTGGGCTGCGTGGATCTAGATGGCGGCGCTAGGATTTGGGCTGAGCCATGGCGGAGGCGTTGGAATCAGGTCCGAGCAAAGTCCACGGATGGGGTTCTTATTTGCTTGCCCGGCGATCAAGCTGTTCTAATTTCTTGCTCAAACATGTACTGCTGGATCTGAACAACAGAAATTTCGGTTTGTGTTCTTGATTCAATTTGTCAGTTTTTTTAGTTGATGATATATCTCTCTGTGTGTGAATTTTCTGCTAGATGAAGGTGTTTATTTGATTTGAAATATTCGGTTGATCACTGGAGTGACAATTGTTAGTTGTTGATCGTCAGATTTTTTTAATGCTTTGTATCACATCTCTACCTATCACGGCGGTGAGGCGATACCACTATTCCCAACCAAAGCAGCAATGTTTTTGAAGGGGTGATTATTTTAGCGATAACTTTTGGCTTTTAGTTAAAAATTCCCTGTGATCTGATTCCCGTTACATTAACGCAGAAATAGAAAACACAGGAATGGGAAAAAAAAAGTAGGAATAGGATAGAGTGTAAAATGAAAACCTAAGGTTCTGAAAACAGAGGAATGGTACAAGCTATTGTAGTATTGTTTGCTGATCTGTTTTTTCTTTTTTCTTCGACTTATGATTTTTAGACTATTTATAAGAGATAGTATAAAATAATAGAAACTTATATATGATTTAAAATAATAGAAACTTGTATACAGTTTGATCAATATAAATAAAATTACTATAATATATACTATAATCAACTGTATATTATACTATAATCAACTGTAGATCTTATCATAAAAGATATTCCATATAAAAGTTAAAAAGCTAATAATAATAATTTTTAGAAGCTGAAAAGGAGAGGTTGCGGTTGCCCCGCCCATTTGTTCATTCCGGAGGCCCATTTGTAGTTGGTAGTGAATAGCATATCCATTCTATGGACCCAAACTACCGTCGACGATCAGAAAATGAAGACGAATTCATTTCTCATACTCCCTGCATTACAAGGAATCTCATCCTAATCATCCAAAAAAACAGTACATACATATATTCCAAATGTAGCTACCTACGAGGATGAAACCCTTAGCGGGCATAAGGTCCTATGTAAAAGGCGTGCCTTCTCGCTGATTCAAGGCATCTCTCTGTGGAAGAACAAGTAGCTATATTCCTATATGCAATATCAAAGAAATGCAAGCAATCAAACATTGCAAGATCAATTCCAACACAGTGAAGAAACAATTAGTCGTCACTTTCATGACGTGCTCAATGCAATTACACAACTCACATGCAACTATATATGCCCGCCTTCCGTGTTCCTTTGTATTGTCCCTAATGGGTTAACATGTTTTTTCTATTTTTACATTTTTTAAATTTAATTATGCCCAAAAAGCCAAATCAGCTACAGTAAAAAAAGCCAGCTACAGTAAAATTTCAGTTAAAAACCAGAAGCCATCGCTAAAACGAGCGCCCCCTTAAGACAACCAAAGTTTCCGTACTTTCAGGCATTCAAAATTTTCAATTCCACCATGGTAAATTGGTACTTACAAAAATTAACTTGTATTATCTATTTATATTAACCATAGCATCAATACTTGCAGAACTGTATTGGTGCTATTGATGGTACTCACGTTCCCATGGCTATTCCTCTTGGACAGCAAGACCCATACAGAAATAGAAAACAATGATTGTCCCAAATGTGATGGTTGGATGTAACTTTCAGCTAAATTTTGTGCATGTACATGCTGGTTAGGAGGGTCTACTTCAGATGCAAGAGTTCTCCAGGATGCACTTAACCATGGATTCAATGTACCTCCTGGTAAATTCTATCTTGTAGATGCAGGTTATGCAAATACACCACAATTCCTTGCTCCATATCGAGGAACCAGATATCATCTACAAGAACAAGAGCTTGACAAAAGCCACGATGCTACAAGGAATTATTCAACCTTCAACATGCTCCAACTTCGAAATTATATCGAGAGAGCTATTGGTATATTAAAAATAAGGTATCCAATACTAAAATTTGCTTCATTATATGATATTGACACACAAGTCGATATTTCCGTAGCTTGTTGTGTAATGCACAATTTCATACGGCTACATAACAGGGATATGTCATTGGCCCAGGGAGCTACCATGGATATCAATCAACATAACATGAAGCATGTACCAGATGGAGATTACCAATATAATAATGATGTCCTGGCATTTAACAGCTTGCGACAAGCTGGAAACAAAACGTGAGAAGTCATTTCAAAAAAAATGTGGGCTGATTATATTGCAAGACAATGATTCATTTGTACTATATTTCCATAACCACTGTGACCACAAACGCACACACAAAGGCATCACCACCTACTACAAGTACCGATTCCCAACTTTCGTAACCATGACAATACAAAATGATATTTCTGCTAACCTTTCTTTACTACATAATCCTAGTGCCAGGTATCATATTGCCATAACCGTGTGAGGAGACACAAACAAAATATACCACCACCTGCTATAAAGTTTGTTTAGGTACGCTGCATTTGTCTAAGCAACCAGCCCAACAGTAATGCATTACTTGAAAATGATAGAAAAACTTCCCTGTTTGCCTTATTGTTTGTGAAGATGTCAATTGCTTTTAGCATATCTCCCAGTTGTAGATCATCCAAACCTTCAAGTGTTGTAATGCATTTGTTGATGCTGTACGGATCCTCCAATTTCCTCTCAATGGCTGCAAATTGGTCTATCTCTTCCCTTTTGAGGCTAAGTACCTCTCATTAAAATCATCATTACTAGGGTTGGTCTTTTGCTTTTTTTGCTCATTTAGCATCAACCACATCTGGAGTTGTATTAGATGGCTGTGGATTTCGACATAAGGCTTATGGAATTCCTTCTGTGAGCTGTGGCACTTGTTTTAAAGAAATTGGTACTGATGCTGCTTGTGATGGGGGCATGGAATGCGGAATCATTTCCTTGAGTTGGGTTTGTTGCCACATCATCGAATGTAGCACCGTTGTTAAACAAATTAGGGCCTTCCGTATCCTCTTCGATAAAAAAAATGCATGAATGATTCCCCAGGAGCAGGTACAGAGAAGGTGATTGCAAATGCACCTCAGGTACTTGCAATGGTGGCGAATGTGATGGTGACACTTGTGATGATTGCTTTGCCTTATTCGCATAATGATCCATTCCATGACAACTCCTTCCTTGAGCATAATGTCCTGCATGAATTATGTCAAAAAGAATTTTAATTATAACATTTTGCAGGACAAAACATAACCAATCAAGGCAGTTATTTGTAACTCACCATCATATAAAGCAAATAGATCATCAAAGTATGGAAATGACTTATCTCGCCATTGGAGGGCCTCCTTGTTTTTTCGTGCATCTAGTGCTGCCCAAACATTATCTGGAGCCACTATCATCTTTCTGTCCAAATCCCAGCCAAAACCACTTTCAGCTAACAAATCTTTTACAATTCTAAACTCTTTCTTCAGATCCTGCTACTTTTGTTTTACTTGAACTTGGGTGAGTGACAAAGCAAATCTTTAATTGAATTGAGCAACAATACTTGTCCAAGCCTCTTTACTCCATGCATTTTGTGTCTGAAATTTTGGCACATCATGTTCTTTTAAGAGCTCAACAAGATATATCATATAACTTCATACGGTGATTCCACTTGGTTCTACCATTGTTCTTAGAGGTGCCTAACAATGTCAAAAACTACAATGTTATTCTCATATCTTTTAATGTTGCGTACAGTACTACAATATTGGAAAACTAACATGGAAATCTAAATGGGGCCACTGTAAAAAAAACAAGTACTATGAGCTAACGTTGCAGTTCTTGAACCAAACGCCACCTTACATGCATGACATAATTGGGAGGATCCACGGACTAACCTATCAATGGAATTTTGAGTAAGATCAACAGTAGTTCAAAACCTTTATAAGCTAAATATAACAAGAGAAGTATATGCCATTGATCATGCACCTTGCTTACAGAGCAGTAACAAAATCAACTACCATTCTTTAGTCAACAATGTAAACAAAACATGCTTGTAAATAGATATTTGAACTATGATGTTTTGTTCATGTTTCTTTTATAGTAGTATGCTTTGTTGTCTCCTGCATCCAAAATACCACTACATTTCTTTTAAAGAACCAACCTACACATACTGCTGTAACAAAAATTAGATCTGGATCTGCAAAAACATCATCGCTACCACTGGGAATTAATAGTCACTATAATTATACATAAATATACTCAAGTAGAAACCCAAAAAATATCAAAACACATTATGCAAAAAGGAAAACATTCGGTTAGCATATGGGCATGTGCAATCCTTTTGCGAAATCCAAAATTTAAAATGAACCATGGTTTCAAAAATCTCAAAAACTTGTGTGCATGCACTCTGCAAAAATCAGTTCTCCTGGAGCACCATTTTAATGAAAGAATCAATTCACAAGTTACATCACGAAATACCGCCATACAAACTGACATCCTGCCTGCAATGAAGGGCCTAGTTACAATTTACAAACAACACAACATTTAGAAAGACATGCTTCCGATCAGCGTGGAAGCATACATATGTATCAAATATGATGTTATTTCTCTAAAAAAAGACAAATTTAGCATTTACTCCTGCATTCTTCTAATGCCATGCTGGGATCTAACAATAACAATGGATCTACTAAAGTAATAGCAAATGGGCATTGTATTACCATAGATCCATACATCCTAAAATGAAATGAACAAATCAGATTTGAAGTTTCACATCTGCTACCTTTAAGCTAACTACAACATGCTTCAGTTCAAACCAGATACTTAAAAACCGTATCTATGTTATTGTTAGGTATTGTAATTACAGTACACAAGCATTCCAATGTTGGATGGAAGTCATACTAGGATATTGATGCCCACCAGGTATTTTGTGGGGCTTAATTGTTCCTCGGCAGAAATGTAATTGACTCATGCAAGCACCTAGAGCCCGATCAAACGTGCCAACAACCACCACCAGCATCACAGCACACATTAGGACATACGGCAAAAGAGGCATAGTGAAATTTGCTATCCAATGACTATAGGTAAAGACAATGCTTTCGCTAAAACACAATTTGCTTCTATAAATAAGCTATTGATGAAAACACTGTACAATAGTAAGCTAAGAACATACAAGTGGGATAGACTTGCTGCAGACTGCAGACTGATTATTATTGATAAAACAAATTATATTCATCATATGTCTCACATTGCATCAAAGGATGTGATCCAATAATTTATCTAATAATCCAACCAACAAGACACTTGGTCAGACTAAGACAAGGCAGATGCTTGTCTACATTGTTCTCTTTCACCAGTATAGGAAGGGGGAAAATCAAACTTGGCTTAAATTGGTCACCCAATAAATGTCTTAAACAAATTAGACTCAGCACAAAATCTTCATCAAAATGAACCGATCATATCAACATAATCAATTAGCTACAGCACAAAATTAAGAGTATCATTGCCCGCAACACCAAAATTGCACGACATCACTGCTCAAGTCTACAGCAGGATCACATGACAACCAAATGAAAAGACCAAACTTACATGATATTGATGCATATTGCTAATTTTTGAGCATGTATAGGGTCTTTATACAGGATTAATATTTCTGATCATGCTAGCATCTTCTGACAAGCTACAACATTTTTTATGAAATAATGTTCACAACTCATGCTCAGTATAGCAGGCTGAATTAAGATATTAAGGTGAAGTGATAGTACAAATTGCACTAAGGTGGGTTATGTAAAAGCATTAAGCATAAAAGTGGTTCACAAGGAAACAGAATGGCATTCTCTCAAAGCTTGTTACAACAGCCTCTAAGAAGGTGAAATGGAAGCTACACAGACTAGTTATCATTAATGTCAATTAAAACTGATACCAACAGCAGGACACTATATAAGCAATAATACTGGAATCACATAATATTATGCTGCTGAAATGATTAAACTAAACAACAATATCCATACTGATGTACATAGACAAATTATAAAGACTGGCTAAAGCAAGACCCAAAATGAGCAAAGCACTACAAAAGCATAGCATAATAACCTAGTTGCTATACAAATGTGGCAAAGGGTGGAAGCACATCACCAAAACCACCAAAATCTCACTTAGTTCCCAGCTGCTGCAGCATCCTCAATGAGCAACCTGAGCCTCCGGCTCAACACATCAAGCTCATCGATTCTCTGTGCCCTCCACCGCTTTGCAAACTCGCTGTCCTCAGAACTCCCATTGGCATTTGCCTCCCTCAAACACTCCTCAAATACATCCAGCACGGCATTTGCCATGCGATGCTCACTGCTACATGGCACCACCTTGCAGTTTCCATTCTCACTGCCAACTCCATTATCCCCAATGTTGGGGAGAGCAGCCACAGTCGCAGGCTGCTCCTTCGTGATCCCATCAAGGATGTCGTCGGCTACAAGGGTGGCACCTTCGATATCATAAAGGTGCACGCTTTCCTGCTCAAGATACATCATATCCTCGCCGTTCCCATCCGGGCACGCACCCGGAGTGGAGGAACTAATCTCATTGTAGTCATGGGAGTTGCTATCCCCCGAGGGAGCCGGGAGCGCGAGCGGGGCGGCAGCACCACCCCGCGGGTTGGCGCGGCGGCGCTTGTTCCCGGACGTGCCGGCGTTGGCCGCGAAGGGCGAGGTGGCGGCGTTGGCGGGGTCCCAAAGGCGGGAGCAGAGGTGGAGCACGTCGCGGTCGTGCGGCGCGAGGCGAGCGGCGTCGAGCCCCCTGGAGACGCGGGCGGAGACGTTGCAGAACTTGTTCTTGAGGCGTCGGAGCTTCTCGGAGAGCTGGGAGCGGGTGTAGGGCTGGGGCATGGACTCGGAGAAGCGGTCATAAAAGACGTTGAGGTCGCGCGGGAAGACGAGGCCCTGCGCGCCGCAGCCGAGGAGGCCCTGCAGGAAGCGGAGCTCGTCGGACTCGGACCAGATGCGCTGGAACTTGAACGGCGGCGGCTGCTGCTGCTGCTTGAGGGGGTCGGAGGAGGACGGGGAGGAGGAGGGCGAGGACGGCCGCGGCGGGGAGCGGCGCTTGACGGGGAGCTTCCGCGCGGCGGAGGAGGAGGGCAGGGTAGGGTCCGCGATTGGTGCGGGCGGGGGCGGGATCTGGTTAGGGTTGGATGGGGCGGGGAGTACTGGGAGTGGGAGGGTTTGGTCCGAGGCCATGGCGCGCACGGATCAAGCGAGCCCTGCCCGCCTGCGAGGTGAGGTGCGACGAGACGAGCCTGGACGAGGCGTGGCGTGGTGTGGTGGGGTGGATCGGGTCGCGGCGCGGCCGGACGGACGGACGGGGTGACTGGGGGAGGTGGTGGGATGGGATGGGGACGGCTAGACCTAGACGGGACGGGGGTGGAGATCGATTGCGTTGGATTGGACTGGGATTTGATTGGTTGGGTCGGCCGGAATTCGTGGATTCTGGCTTGTGCCGCTGTGCGGCTGTGTGTGGTGATGAATTGGTGGGGGTTGGCTTGCGGTCGCAGACTAGCAGCTGCGCGCGGCGGGACATTGGAGGAGGTTGTGGGCAGAGGCTGATGCGTGGACCGTTTTTTTGCGGTCTTCCCCAGACACGATCAATGAGTCGTGCCGGACCAATATGACACAGTTTAGATACGATCTATTTAGATATAGTTTGTTTAGACATAACAAATAAATAGGTTATGCTATGTCGGTCCATGGGCTGAGGACTAAGTCTAAACACGGTCTATAACCGTGTTATGTAGGCACGGATATGGTTAGACCTTAACGGACTGTGTCACACCATGGTTGATCTGTTTAACCGGAAATAAGAAAATATTGTAAAAAATTATAAAAATTACATAAACTTATAAAAAAATTACAGACATTGTTAATAAAGCTCACTATGTCATTTTCTCAAGATATTTATTGTCAATGACATAGTGAGCTTTATTAACTTATAAAATTACATTGCATGGCTGCCTCGTTAAAAATTTTACCAAATAAAAACTCAACTTGAGAAAATCTTGTTAAAAAAAGTACAATCAATAAAGCTCACTAATGACTACATCTGAAGGAAAAATATCAAAAATCCTATTCATTGTTATCTAGATACAAATTATCAAAAGATTCTTCTAAATTTGTATTCTCTGCAGTATGTTGGAGTTTTGATTCAGTTTGTTCTCAGTATTTGACAGTTAAAAAGATTTCGACCATCTCTTTCAAGAGACTTGTTCGTCGCTCCTCGATTATTCTTCTAGATAGACTAAAGGCTGACTTCGAGAAGACCGTAAAGACAAGAACAGTCAACACATCCCGTGCTAATTGGATAGCACTGGATATGTTACTTTATGGGTTTGACACCATGAGAGGATGTTTAACTCTTACTCGAAGTTGACGCTATCACTGTTGAGATAGCTTGATAGATCTCTAGTGCTTTACCGCCTTGGTCCTCTTGACTGATGTGTGCCTACACAAGAATCTCTAGAGGAAGAACAAAAAATCTTGCTCTACTGCATAGCCCCCCATAGGTGCTAGGGGTTACCTGGGGTCTTTCCAAACGCACGAACTCAAACTTATTTTCATATTTCTCGTATACCTCATATAATTTATCGTTAACTACTCTATAGTATGTACAATAATCTAAACCAGTAGCATCACTTAAAAGTTATAATACATTTATAAATCCTTAGAGTTTTGCTCTAGAATCTAAAATAAAGGCGAAAGCATATAAAATAGAAATTTCTCTTCAATATTTTAAAAACTTATATTTCATTGCAACTACAGCATTCTGTAGTACAGGATCATTTTTAAAAGTCTTTAGGTGAGCGGTAATTTCAATAATGTTATGAACAATTAGAGGAGAGGTTGGGTAGTATACTCCAAAAAGACAAAGTGTAACTTTATGAAAAAGTTCTAAAAAAAAATTTTTCACCAACAACCCAATCGTCCTTAATAAGTTCGGGGTTTCTAATTTGGGTTTTACTAGAGGAGCTACGAGATTGATGAACTTGAGTGCGAAGGAAAACAGATAATGTGCTCTTATATGGTAGTATATATTTAAGCATAAGATAAGTAGAGTTCCATCTAACAGGCATGTCTAAGCCAAATATTCTGACTCTACTGTTTGTTGTGGATGTGGTCCTTCTGCGAATGGATATTCTTCTTGAAAGGATTGCACATCCTCCGCCGTCAAACCGAATTCGGAGAGTTAAAAATCGTAGTTCTCCATTGAATCAACTGTAAATTAAAATAGTAAAGTACAATTAACTTACTATTGAATCAACAAATAATAGCAAAAAATTAAAATAAGGCAGCACAATTACCTCTTCTATAGCTTTTCAAGAATTCTTAGAGGTTTTTTAAATTTTCTAAATTTCACACAAATATCTCACAAATTTTGCACAAACACTACCAAATTTTTCATAACTAAATAGAGAGATGAGGGTCATGTTTGAGGTATGAAGAATGGAGGCCAGATGCCCCCAACTTATAGGGAAAAATTCCATTTTGTTGCTATTTTTTAAAATTTTTTACACCCCAACAGTCAAAAACCGTAAAAACGGCTATTTTTCACCGGGCAAGGCCGTGCCAGCATGGCCCATTTATGCCGATTGGCATCGTGCTGTTCCGTGCCGGCACGATCCACGATCGTTATCAGGCCGTGCCGGCAGGGTCCATCGGGTCGTGCTAACACGACCCACGATCTAAACAGGTCGTACCGTGCTTGGGCCGGGCCATGGGCCGGCATTCTATGGCCCGGCCCATTGGTCACCTCTGGTCTTCTCCCACATGCGCATTTGTGCATATGGTGGGATATGGCTGTTGAGAAATTATCGCTGGTGACTCTAGTTCGATCAGTTTCTCTTATGTAACAGAGATAGATCAAATACAAGTAATACATAATAATAAATTGAACATGGAGAGATGAGAGAGGAATTCCTTTCTTTATTACTTTCTCTGTTCACATGCACTTTACAATGATTGGACTCCTAATTATAGACTAAGTGGAGGATACACATCAATGGACCAGGCTTACAGGCTCAAGCCTAGCCCCAAATTTCCCAACACTCTCCCCAAATTTCATCTGATACATTCATGCCTCATCAAAATTCCATAAAAACCCAGTGAAAAAAATTTAGAGAAAAAGTACATGATACATATTATGTTGTGTTGTACGATTTACCTCATTAAAAACCTTGGTCGAGAAACTTCCGGAAAACTCGTCAAGAGAAAAAGAGTATAATCCATCCTATTTAATTTAATATACAAGATTTATTCTTTAAATACTTGACCTTCGTGATCAAGTTTTAATAGTTGACTCAAGAAGAATCTCCCATTGAATTCTGCACTTCTCTAAGTTTTATCATTCAAATTTCACGTACACATCTTTCAAAATTAGATGCTTGTGATTTAGTGAATAAATCTGTAAAATTTTCACACGACTTAGTATGCAATACCTTAATTTCGTCCATCTTTTGCAATTCATAAGTATAGAAGAATTTATGGTTGATATGTTTTATCAGATGACTTTTCACGTAACCCATCTATACTTGTGCAACACAAGTTGCATTATATTTAGATAATGTTGGGGGCTTACACAATGTTCAGTCATATGACTGCTGGATGTAGTGAATTATCCGTCGAAGTCAAGCACATTCTCATGCAGTTTTGTATAGTGCTATGATTTTTGAGTGATTAATCAAAGTCGATGCAAGATTTTGTTTAGATGCTTTCTATGAAATTGCAGTTCCACCACATAGGAACACATAGCATGTTTGGGATTTAGCGGTATACGGGTCTGATAGATACCGAGCATATATATACCTAGTTATATTTAGGTTTTGATTTTTTTTCTGTAGAATAGTCCAAGATCTATGCTTTCTTGGAGGTATCGGAAGATATTCTTTATTCCCTGTCAATACCTCTTGGTAGATTCTGCGCTTACCTTGTTAATAGGTTTGTGGCAAATACGATATCTGGTCTAGTGCAATTTGCTAAACACATAAGTGCTCCTATTAAACTTAAGTATGGGAATTCCGGTCCTAGGACTCCCCCTCTTCTCCAAATTTGTACGGTTTCTTGTCTTGCTGCAAAGATCTTTCGACCATTGGAACTTTTGATGGGTATGCCTTTCCAAAGCCAAAACATTTTCAACACCTTCTGAGTGTAGGCTGATTGATGTATTAATATTTGTTCCAGGACGTGCTCGAGCTGCAAGTCTAAGCAATATTTGGTTGTACCTAAATCTTTTTTTCGAACTCTGATTCTAGGTAACAGCTTGCATCCTTTATATCTTCTAGAGTTTCGATAATATTCAGATCATCTATATACACTGAGATTGTATAAAATCCATTCTAGGATCGTCGTATAAATACATAGGGACAACATAAGGCCCGCCAATGTAAAACTCAGAAAATCACTGTACAGATTTAACCAATCAGGCAGGATATGGTGTAATCGCTTAACGAAAGGCTACAGAAACAATAAGAATTGTCCCTGTTTATTTATATGACGACGATCGCAGAATAGATTTGTGTAATCTCAGTGTATATAAATGATTTGAATATCATTAGAACCCTAAATGATACAAAAGAAGCGAGCTTTTACTTAGAATAATATTTTGAAATGAAATATTTGGGTAAAACTAAATATTGCTTAGGCTTGTAGCTTGAGTATATCCTAGAAAAAATATTAGTGCATCAGTTAGCCTACACTCAGAAGGTGTTAGAAATATTTATCTTTGAAAAGGCATACCCTTCAAAAGCACCAATGGTCGAAAGATTTTTAAAGTAAGATAAGGATCCGTACAAACCTAGAGAAGAGGGAGAGGAAGTCATGGAACCAAGATTCCCATACTTAAGTGCAATATAAGCACTTATATATTTAGCAAACTGTACTAGATCGGATATAACATTCGTTGTAAACCTATTAGCGACGTATAGTGCAGAAGCTATAAAATGTCATTGGCAGAGAATAAAAGACATCTTTTGATACCTCCAACAAAGCAAAGATCTTGGACTATTCTATAGAAAGAACCAATATATGAATATGATTGGCTATGCAGATGCAGAGTACTTATCAAACCCGCATACAGCCAGATCGCAAACAGGCTATTTGTTCCTGTGTGGTGGAACCGCAATTTCATGAAAATCGTCTAAGCAAAATATTGTATCTATTTCGACGAACCACTCGAAAATCGTAGCATTGTATGAAGCCGCACGAGAATATGCTTAGCTTCGACAAACGATTCACCACATTCAACAGTCATGTGGATTGAACATCGTACACGTTCTCACAATTATCTATAAAGATAATACAGTTTGTATTGCACAAGTGCAAACAGGTTATGTGAAGAGTCATCTCACGAAGTATATCAATCTCAAATTCTTCTATACTCATAAATTGCAAAAGATGGACGAAATTAAGGTACTGCATAGTAAGTCATATGAAAATCTTGTAGATTTATTTACTAAGTCACTTCAGTATCTAACTTTAAAAGATATGTACGTGGAATTGGAATGATGAAACTTAGAGAAGTGCGGGACTTAGGAGAGATTATTCTCGAGCTCACCATTAAAACTTGACTACGAAGATCGAATATCCAGATAATACATCCCGTAGATGAAATAAAATTGGGTGGATTGTACTTCTTTTCCTTTGACGAGTTTTTATGAAGTTTCTCGACCAAGGTTTTTAATGTGTCAATTCGTGCAACACAACATAACATGTATTATGTACTTTTTCTTCATATTTTTTCACTGAGTTTTTATGGAATTTTGATGAGACATGAACATGTTAGATGAGTATCCAAGGGGGTGTTGGAAACCTGGGTCTGCAAGCCTAACCTATTGGTGAACACTCTCCACTTAGTCTATAAATAAGGGTCTCAATCATTATAAAATATATGTAAACAAATAAATCAATAAAGAAAGAAATTTCCCTTTCATCTTTCTGTGCTTAATTTATTATTTGTATTATTCTGTGTTTGATGTATCTCTTTTATATAAAAAAAATCGATCAGATTAAACTTACCAGTGACGATTTCTCCACAGTTATATCTCGTTAATGGACTCTTTCCTAGAATTCCCCTCGTTTTAGCAGTTCAATTTCTTAAATTTTGCTCGGAATCGGCGCTGCAAAGTAGGTGGACCGAAGAAGTTAGAAGCAGCCACTACCGAAATGAAAATGGGAGATTGGATCTGGCCACAGTAATTAACTAATCTTAGTATACCTTTTCTTTTATTGTTCAACACTGTTTATTTGCCTTTTAGGTGCTACTTTATGAACTACGCACGGAGTAAGTGTGTTTTAAATGTGAAGGATCACGACCAAAGGCGCAGCTCAACCCTGAAGTGTGGGAATGCCCCTCTTAGGGCATCTTCAATAATCTTAGCTAAGTACTATTTATAAGAATTCCATATCATCTATAGAGTACACACTAAAAACTAGTATTCAAAAGGACTATCTATAAGGGTAGCTATTTGATGTTTACATGCACACACAGTCATTTATAGATGCTATCTCGTTTTGCGTTATAGACTAGAGACGAAATAGTAGCTAGCTATTTGTGTTTTGCATACTCTCTTTCCTCCACATAGAATATATGCTGATGTATACATGCAAATAGCCAGCTAACTCACCACCATTGAAGATACCCTTATGTGACTACCTCACTCTCTTCGTGGCTATTCTCTACTAAACACACTAATAAAATATTATCTCCCTTTATAGATGTGAATTTGTGAACTTCCGGCGCAAGTGAGAATATCTAGTTGCTATTCAGCTCTGATGCTTTGCATGCAGCACATATTGTATTGCCTGCATTTTAGTTGAGCACTTAAATCAACGAAATAAATAATAGCGTTCTGAGAATTTAGAAACAATTTTAACAGCCTCATATGCTCCGCTGATGTATGGACACAACAGCTCTGTACCTTGGGGCGTGGCTACGAGATCGATACAACTGTTCTTTTGACGAGGTTTTCTTCGTCACCGTTTGTGTACGACGAGGAATCCAACTATAACCGTCGCATGACAACTGACAAATCTACTTTGTTTTGGACGCGATATAGGAAGCATGCTGAACAAGAGATTTTTACAGCGACGGCTATTATGCTCGAAGTTGCACGTTCCTTCGGAGAAAACAACGAAAACAAACATGGCTCCTACAGATGAGATGACAGAACCAAATTCGTCTAAACCTTAACATTGCAATCCGTCTACAAAGAGAGCAGCAAGAAACTATTCCGGCATCGCCTGAGAATCGAACACACAGAAACACACGCACTCATACTTTGTCTGTTAACACACACAAAAAAAAAGAGATACGCTTACATCTAAATGACACCCCAACATCATCACAGCAAGCAACACTTGAACCTCAGATCGCCTCCCTGATGACCAGGTTGATGCCGAATGACGCCGTGCAGATGATGAGCCCAAGCACCGCCAAGAAGTTGAGCCCCCTGCAGCATTCACCGGAAGCAAACCGACCAAAATCAGAATCACTTTGATCAAAAGAAGACTTATGCCTCTGAGGAAAGGGGAAACGAAATGCTAGCATGCTGATGCTGGTTCGGCTCAACGACGCATTAGTCGATGTCATACGCCGCAAATTCAGATGAAGCATTCGTTCACGCCAATCCTTCTTGTCACTCATTTCAGAGCTTGCAGGCAGTTCAATTATAAACTGAAGTGGTTGGTATAGGACAAAAGGCCGGCAGTATTACAATCTGCAATACCTACTGACCAATGGCAGAGTCCACATCAAATTAGCAATGATAATGCAATGTGAAGGAACCTCGCCTACTGACCAAGGTCTTCGCTTATAGTAATAAGCTATGTGAACATTGGAAATTTGGACAAGGCAGCGCATACAAGTAGCTGGGGCCTTAGCTACAAATCGATTATGACTTATAGCTTATAATTATTCGAACAAACAAACGGGACAGCTTCTCCGTCGCCGTTTGAATCGGCTTATTGGGATAGCTTTTTAAAAACAGCTTATTGGTTTTCGATTCGTTCGCACAAACGTTTGTATTAAAACCAAAAGCCATAAACCATAGCCTAAAAGAACAAACCAAGAACAAAGGCAAGTCTAGCATCTTAAATACTAGTGTTGTTCCTTTGGCACAACAGAGGTACGGGGTACCTTTCTCCATGGGAGGAGGCAAGATCTGGAAGAGAGCTAGGCTCAAAGGGAGGATACTTTTTGGAGTCTCCAAGAGTCTCCAGGAGTCTCCCCCTTGAGATCACCCAGGGGGGCCTTTTATATAGCTTGACATATCCTCTTTACAATTTTATCCCTGGTTACATGTATTGTCTTAGGATATACTTGTTTTTTACATACTCAAATGGGCCTCTTGGACCAGGCCATCTATATACAACAGCGTCATTTAATTACATATGCCGACATAAGCTGAGGATACATTGATATATTTATCTATACTATTGGGTCTATTACACGTTGGACTCATTCTAAGGTCCAGTTACGGGGGTGCTGGGCCATTCCTACAACAACTAGAATACTATATGAACAAGAAGTTCAACAAACACTTGAAAGCTACTCCACGTTGTCAGTGAGCATTTCAAAAAATACTTGAAAGCTACTCCACGTTGTCGCTGAGACACTGAGAACCAATAAACGCACCTTTGACATTTTTAGTGGAGTAAACAGTACCATATCGAGCACTGACTACCTACTCACATTTGAATGTAGAGCTACTAGTATTGAGTATTCTGGTTTCCGTAATCTTGTTAGTTCATCTGGTTGTCTAGCTTTTCTTTTTTCCCACTGCTTTGTTTTTCTTTTCTTTGGTGGATGTTGTGCTACGCTCCGCGTGTATCAGGACTTTTCTTCTATCTTAATTAAAATGATATGCAAAGCTTTTGCATGTTCTCCAAAAAAAGTATTGAGTATTTCGATATGAAGTCCACATTAACTTGTTGTGTCTTTAGTTCACTACTACATCCTATCCATAAAATAAAACGGATTAGGCGCATAAAGTTTCTAATCACATTCATATACTCCTTGACCTCAAGACTGAAAATCTCCTAAGAAGCCAAAACATAGAAACCAAGTTAATCTCTACTACTTCTCTCATACACGATTTCCTCCTTCACATCCACCGAATTTTTTATAGCATTATCACCATTAACCAGCCTTAGGCACCTGACTCTATCTATGTTATCTGCTTATGCACCAGTTAGACGGAATTAGAGATAGGAACATGGTGCTAATTGCCGAGAGAAACATACCCAATCTTGAGACGGTTCTCGGGGACGCCGGTGGCGTAGCCCTTGAAGTAGAAGAACCTCGCGACGGTGTAGAGCAACCCCAGAGCGGCGGCTATGATCGGGTGCTGCAGGCCGCCGAGCAGCAGCATGACGAAGAACATCGGCATCATCTCAAGCGAGTTCTGGTGCCCCCTCTGCACTCACAACACATAGTCGTCAGAATTTGAACACACTGAGCCTTCGAAGAAACACACAACGCAACATATCAGAAGCGCAAACTTGCGGACCTGGACGCAGTTGAAGAGCTTGGCTTCCTTGTTCTCCGACTCGACGGCGTACAGGTTGGGGTAGAACACCTTGTACCTGAACAACAGCATCAGCAAGGAACCGCAAAAAATTCCATCAAATTCCACCAAACACGATGGACAGCGAAGAACCACGGAGACGAACAGGAGCGGAATTTCGCGCGACATACTTCTTGCGGGCCTTGCCGACCTGGAAGCTCATCCAGAAGTTGAGGAACGCGTAGGCCACCAGCACCAGCACCACGTACCCGTACTCCTTCGTCAGCTCGATCGACACGGCCATGGCTTCCTCTGCCTTCTCTTGGTTTTTCCTCTCGTTTTCTCTCTCTTGAAATCGAGATTGGGGAGAGGGGAATGGAGGATGTCTATCTTATAGGAGACTGGAGGCGTCTAGAAGGTTCCATAATTGGTGGCTGCCCTTCGGCCCAAGAAAGCTTTGACCGATTCCTTCGTGGGGCATCTTGGCCACAAGATGCCCCATTAGGCTTCTTTACTTTATTACTTTTCTCTTCTTTTTTTCTATCGTTTATTTCTATGAGAAGGATCGTTTGACTACAAATTCTGCTGGTAAACTCTGCCCAAAGTCAATGGCAGGCTCGTAAATTCTATTACGTCATGCGTGATGCCTATCTACTGGCCCAAGAATATTCAATGTTTGAAACGGAATAACGAAAGTACTACCTGTTCACTTAACGGTTTAAAATCGAAACAAAAATCGTCTCCGAAGATCTCCATCTTGAGGTAGTGCTCTAAGTAGTTTTTAACTTAAACTTCTAATTATATTTTTGTAGTGGTTGTTAGCTTTTTTAAAAATAAAAAAAAAATAAAAAAACCGTTATATCATTACGGACAATGCAAAATAATAAGAAGAAAATACAAAAACATTAAAAAAATAAAAAGGTCAAAATAGGCCGAAATTAATGTTGTGATATTGAGGGCTTCATAGTAATTTCTCATTTTGAGGAAAAGAAAAAAAGAAGAGAGGTGAGTCCCACTTGTCGGTAGGATAAAGGAAGAGATAAGGCTGGAGACTTAACCCCATCTCTTGGGTATGTGTGGCTCTCGGGCTTGATCAGCTCTTAGACTTGACCGGTTTTTGCGCCTCGGCACGACGGCAACGGCGCAAGAGGCACCAACAGCCCGTGTGCCTCGACACCAACTGTTGGCTGCAGTCGTGCCAGTCGCCTCGCCGCTCCTCCATTTAAGCCGGCCTCCATCTCCTCTTCAAAGCATCAAAAATCAATGAGTTCCCAAAATTTGATTGCCTCCTCTTCTTTGGCTGAATTTCGATTTGAGTGGTGGAACTATTATTCCGCCATGTTCATCACTAGCGCGGACGTAAGTGAGGTTCGGATTTTCCCCTTGGGCATTTCCCGTGCGGTTCCTTTCGCTATCTCCATTGATATAGCAGTGAGGAAATTTGGAGGTTTTGTCTTTGAGGATTGAATCCAGCTGACTCTAGATCGATTTGAGGGAGAGGAACCTTGTGCTTGGTGCTTGGTGTACTGCGGTGCTCTTGGTCGGACCATTTTGATTGGTTTTGTGCGGTATACTCTTGTACCTCGACTTCGTTCTTTGGTGTGTCTTGATTTGCGAAGATTGGCATTGTATCTTCGTCAACCTTATCTAGTATTCACGGTACAATGAGGTAATTGATTTTCTGAGTCAGCGCTTTTTGGTGTGCCTTGCTTGTTTCTTCTCGGTGGCTTTGAGTATCATTGGCTTTGTGAGTATTACTGTTTTCCTTTCCAAATTTTCATTAAAAGCATTGTGTGTTGTACTAGTCAATTACATTATGTCTCTGTCGGGACCCGGAACAACAACTCCAAGTTCCTCTGTGTAAATCGCACTATCCCAGGAAAAGCTAGTGCATACAGGGTTAACATGGATACATATCATGTAAAACAATCCCACTTTATTAAACGGGCCTTATGGCCAAGGTTTACAAATAAAGAGCTCATGGCCAACAAAATAAAGCAGCAGAAGAATGAAGCGTAGAGGTACAGCCCATCCTGCCTGCCTACAGGCGAATGACTGTAAGACGCGGTCTATTCATCACCATCCCCACCTAAGTTGTCGACATCATCCTCTGGCAACAGATTTTAGCAAGGTGAGCACATAAAGTACTTACGCAAGTTACACCAGGAATTTTAACAGAGTAGATGCATGCTTAGGGATAACAAGGAAGGCTTAATAAGTTATTTGCGCGAAAAGCAGTACTTGAATTTTGAATACAATAATGTAAGTATGAAAGCTGAAGTTTAATACAATATATGAAACAAGGTTTGTAACAAGTAATTTCGTTAGTGTAGGCTCCGACCTACACTAACCTAACCACGGGAATCCACCCGGACCATTTATCAAAACCACTGGTGTTTTGTCAAAATCAAGTTTTATAAAACTAAGTCTAATCTGTGAAGATTCTACTTAGCATGTCCATGACCATGGACACGGCTATCCAGATAGTTTGTTACTTTGCAGAGATGTACAACTTACCCACAAGACACGATCATCCCATATTACCACTAGACTAACACACTTCCTTTGGTGTGCGGCGAGGAGATCATGACAAGGCTGTTACAATGATCCATAGCCAAAAAAGTCACGCCGCCACTAAGGTTTCTCCACAACTCGAATCCACGAGTTGGAGCCCCCTCTTGTGCCATGTAAGACTTCTCGCGGCCTACGCCACACTCACATTCAGCCTATAGCGAAACCGTATTTGGAACTTCACAAATTACTTAGCCAGATCCGTCCTATACCGGACTTGTGGTACTACGAGGGGACTTTGTAAAATGAATCACAGAAACGATCCTTAAATTGACTTAGACTCCACATACCCATATGCACGACAATCAACCAGGTGTCACCAAACACGAGGTATGCCGACACCCCACCACCTCACCAACAGTCTAAGTCTAAATCATAAGTTTCTATTTTTATCTTTAAATAATTTTCATAAACCATCATTGACGCACCGAAGTCAAGAATTCATTTTCAAATCGTTATTTCATGTGAAACAGATGATCCCACCTAAATTATTCTAAAGCCATGCTAAGCAATTTTATAAAGTTTTCTAGTCAATACTATGGTACTAACTAGTTTTCAGCTAGGGTGACAAAGTATATGAATTTGAGATTCAAAATTGGCTATAATCAAAGGATCGTGGGCATAACTAATATTTAAACTGGATTTAAATTATCTTTGCATGAAAGTACGCATGCATATACAGTAAATCAACATAAATAATTTGAAATATTAGGTTCAACATGGTCAAGGGTGTAATTTTCCTTGCTCGAAGTTCTGCTGGAAATCATCGTCGAAATCGAACTCTCCGGAACTGTCGTAATCTAAACGCGAAGAACCACAACAAAAGAAATTCAAACAAAAATAAAATAAAATCCAAATAAACTCCAAAATTATAATATATATATACTGGAAGATATAATTTGAATTTTTGGATGTGAACTAAAAATTTGGAAAGGAATGGAGGCTTTAAAAAGAATTGGACATCATAATTTAATATTGAAATTTTGGGGTTACCAATAATATTCAAAACAAAATTTGAATAAAATTCAAAAATTAAAAAGGAGTCCATAAATGGATAGTTCATGATTTTAGAAAAATTTAGAAATTTGAACGGGTCAATTTGGAGTTAAAATGAAGAAAAAGAAAAAGATTGATTTTCTGTAATTATTTTTAATCTGAAAAGCATTTATGACGTCAGCCAGCAATTAACTGAATTATTTTTGTAAAGGAAATTTGGCATTATGACGTCAGCAATGATTATCGGATTTAATAAAAAAAATCGGAAGAGCTGACGTGGCAGGGCCGGCCGACATGGCTTCCACGTGGCGCCATGTGGCTGCCGCGTGGCTGCCAGGTCGTAGCATTGTGCTGACGGGGTTGGCTCCGGGTGACGTGGCGGTCGGCGCTCGCGTGGCCGAGGCGTGGCGCCCGACTGGCGGCCACCTGGCTGCCACGCAGCCGCCACGGAGGCTCGGCCACCAACGTGGCATCGCCGGCCGGAGTGGGAGGCGCGGGACCCGAAGGTCGCCGGCGCCGACCGAGTGGCGCAATAGCAAGAGGGAAGGGAGGGGAAGGGGATGGTACCGTGCGGGGAGCCCGAGGGTGGCCGGAACGGACTGGCGACGGTGAGGGGTGGCGGCGGAGAGGGGTCGTCGGCGGCGAGGGAGCTCCGGTGGTGGAAGAGCTCGGGGAAGGAGTGGCCGGTGATCGCCGTGGCACGGGGAAGCTGGAGATGGGATCGGCGAGTATCGAGAAGACCTGAGGCGGTCGGAATCGCTCACCGGAGCTAAAGAATGGTTGGTGGGGAAAAAGTGGGGTGCGGGGAGGCTCGAGGGTCCATGTCCCGAATTGGAGGGTTAGGCGGAGGCGGTGGGGGGAGAGGAAGCTCGGGGGCGGCTTTTATAGGCGGGGCGGAGCCGAAGGGAGGGGTAACGGCAGTGGGGTTTAAGGCGGTCGTGATTGGCGCGAAAACGGCGGGGGCGGCATTACACCGAGGGGTAACGGCGGGGATGAATGGCGCGTGAAAGGGGGAGCATTAACGAGCATTAATGGCGGGAAGTAACGGCCGGGAGGCGGAAAGAGCGGAGCTCGGCGGGGTGCGGTAATGGCGGCGGTGTCGGCGCGAGGAAGAAGGAGGCGGGGAGGGGGACGAGTCTGACAGGCGGGCCCCGTTTATCGGCGAGAGAGGGAGAGTGAGAAGGGAGAGGGTGGCGGACGGATGTTTGACAAGTGGTTGGAGGGAGAGGGTGAGGCTGTTAGATCAAGGGTGAACCGGTAAGTGAACGAGGTCGGTTGTGATTCAATCCGGCAACAGGGGGTTGAATCGGGGCCGTTTACGAGAGGGGTGACAGGTTAAGTGATTGCGGACGGCGAGTATTTGGTACGGCAACAAGGAACGGTTCGGATTAGGCCATCTGTCGATCGGAGGGAAGAGGAAAGGGGGTGAAGGGGTAAGTGGAAGTGGGTGGCGTGGATTAAATCGGCAAGGGTTGGATCGCACCAGAGGGTGACACTTGGCGGCTGGAGGAAAGGGGAGGGGGGTCGAACGGGTAAGTTTGCACGAGCGGCTGATATTAGATAGGCGGGGTGAGGATGATCCGGATGCGCGACACTTGTCGGGCTGAGAGAAGGGGGAGGCGGAAGTGAGGACGGATGGCCGGGATTGGATCCGGTGGGAGGGATTCATCCGGACGCTCCACGTGTCAGCCGAGGGGGGGGGGGGTTTAGGATTAAATCTTTTTCCAGATTTTCAAAAAAGCTTTGAAGGCTTTAAAAAGCTCAAAAAAATATGAAATAAACTTTTAAAAATTCCAAAAAATTCAGAGAATCATCTGGAACCTTTTTAGACTAAATAAAAATATTTTCCACCCAATTTGATAATTAGATTTTGTGAAAAACACAAATTGACTTTAAAAGGAGAGTTTTAAATCTTTATAAATTCTTAAAAATTATTATAATTACAGATTTGACTTTAGGAGAATGACATGCATTTATTTTGACCTTTGAACAAAGAAATAATTTTATTTTAGCTTTTATAAAATGCATTAAATTTTATTTTCTCACTTCAAGGCTTGAAATAAAATCCAGAAAAATCCAAGTTAACTCCAAAAAAAATCAATTAATTAAATTGAATTAGTTTTTATACAAACATACTAGTACCCTTTTATTTAATAAAGCATAAGATTTTCTTTTAATTATTTTCCACAACAATAGCCTCTTTTTAAAACAAAAGTTTATGCAATTTATTTTTTTTATAGGCTTAAGCAATCAAAGCAAATGTTTTGTTTTTAAATTAAATCAAATAATAATAATTTTTTTAGTTAAACAGCTGGGCTGTTACAGTGATTTAGTACTAGGAGACTTTGCAAGTAATAAATGTGGGCTTGGTTTGATTGCTTGATGAGGATAATTGTCATATTATAAGATTAAAGTGATAACCACACCGGACTTGAACTATTTGGATTGCTTCTTATTGTCAATTTGCATCAAGCAGCTAGCCTTTGATACTTTCTGTTTTCGGTTGATTCTAAATAGAACTTCTGTTCTGTACTTCAGGTGATTTACTATTAGCAGATTGGCTCTATTACTGAAGTAAGTGATTTTGTTAGGTGTACAAATCTCAGTTTGTTCAATGGTAATGCCGCTCCTGCATGATGTTGCTGACATTTGCCGCAATAAGAACGTCTCTGTTATCAGAAAGACTTGAGCAAAGTAGTTGTTCAAGCAAAATGCGTGCGTCCACCTGACTGGAACAAGATCGTCTTTCCGTTTAATCGTGCTATTCTATTTTCATGTGTTTTCCCCCGTCCTTGCCAAAAGTATTTTCAAGCCCCGTTTTCTCATGTATAACGGGAAGGGGCATAGCCAGTGAGGGGTTTAGTGAGGCTTGAGTCTCACCTCCTCCGCTGACAACCAATAAGTAAAGTAGAAGTGATTTTGCACATTTACTTGTTGCACTCATATTGCTTGCTGCTTGTTATTTTGCTTGAGCAAAGCAAATAAAAAACCTTCTGCTATCGGTAACAACCAACAACCTGCTTTTAGTAATACTTGCCTGTTTGCTTGCTGCTTGCTTACTTCTTACCTTTCTCTCCTCTCTAAGCGTTTCTATTGCTCGAGAGCAAAAGTTACTGCTACTTTCCACGGCACGATTCCTTCCCAGTTTGCCAGAACCAAATCAAAATCATGATAAACTTGTTTCAAAAACTGTGCTGGTATCACCCACAAAAACAAACACTACTACACATTGTCTCCTTTATCTTATTCTATATTGTCTCATCTGGCAAACCTTCCAATGACCCGTTCTTTGCCATCCAAACTCTGGATCAAGTAGTTCAAAATTTTAAATTCATCTAAATTTATAATATACTTCCGAGTACCTATTTTATACTTTTTTGATTTCATTTTGTTTGGGCCGCTTTTCACGTGTAGATTATGATATTTCTGAGGATGACTTTACTGATGTTTCTCACTATCAGTATGCTTTGAGTCCACTCTCTATTTTCTTTCTAGCTTCTCTACTGATAACAGGTACTTGTAATTGACCTCTTGATGCTTACATTTCAGTTGTTGTACTTCTGTCCTCTGGATACTGCTAAGTGCTAACTAAGCAAGCACTTCACAGTTCACATTTCATACACTGAACAAAATGAGTACTTCGTTGTTGACCTGTTGCTAAAACCGTCGGGTAAACTGAAAAGCAACACGAGATTTTGAGCTCTAGCTTCTATTTCAGAGTTGATCCTAGCTGGAGCAGAGCAGAATCCCGAAGAACTTGGAGCAGAAACTATATCAAATAGGCCCTTATCCTCTGCATTAAACACTGAAACTGGAACTTCCTGTAATTTGTCATTTTCCAGTTCCACTTGGATCAACGTAGCAATGTGAGCTCAAACTTGCTAAAAGCTGGGGGGGACAACCACTACTCCACCAACCTCAATATGGAAGCAGAGCGATCACCGCGGCGCGGATGGAGGCGTACCGGTAAGGCGGTAACCGCGCGCGCGCGTTTGACGAGGACGACGAAGCAAATACCCCGAGTCGATTTGGCCGCGCGCCTACGATTGTTGCGGTGCAGTGGAGCCGTGCCCGTGCCCGTGATGCCGTGACCGGCCGGTGGAACTACGTGTCTGGCCTCCGGCCGGCGTGCACTTGGGGTGGATGGCCTGGATACCTGAGGCCACCTCGGCCTGGCCGTGCGGTGCTCGCGCGCCCGTGCCGGCTATAGAGAGGGACAGACGCCCGTGCCGGGCCGCTGTTCCGTGTTGCTATGCCGCGCAGGCGCGGAGATGGCCCAGTAGGCGATCTCGCGCGAGGAGCTGGTCTCGGCGGAAACAAAAAAAAAGGGCCGTGCCGGGCAACCTTTTGCGCCGTTGCGCGAGGGAGATGGGCTGCGTCGACCTTGGAGGCACTACCGCTCTGCTTCTGCTTGTTTGGGCTGCCGATCGCTGGGGATGGCCGTATCCCCACGAGTGTACCCCGGGGCGGCCCCATCACTTAGGGTGCTTGCTCTGCAATAAGGTCGAATCCGGAGTAGATTCTGGAGTGGCGCTAGTTCAATTTTCTGAACTGTTCATACCTATAGTTTTTTTTTCGAATTTGGTTTTTGACACCTGATTTTGCAAAATCCAATCCACTTTTTGTACCTACCAAGCTTGGCATATAAATACCGATCTAGGGGAGCTCGGTAGGTCACCTACGTCCACACGCGAATTACTATGTGTGATTTAATTAGTGCTAATCATATTTAATTAGCACTAATTAATAGCTACTACAGAGGGGGCTGGAGCTCGGCGAGCTTGATCGGTATTTTAGCACCTACCGAGCAATTGTGGCTTCACAAATGTCTGTCCAGCTCAGCAAATTTAAGGAAGAAGCTAGATTTACAAGAACAAATATTCAGAGACTAAATTTAAAGGAAAAAAAAGATAGTTGCATGCTATTTACATAAACAATTCCGAATTTCCAATTGCCCCGAGCGGGCGGAAAGTGTTTATAGCATGGACATGTCCCTCAATTACGAAACTACCCCTGCAGTTGAGAGGTAATTACCTCTACCACCAACCAAAACCCCCGCAATGAGCTCCCTCCCGCTCGGTTCCCCTCCCTCATTCGACACAGCTCCCCACTCTCTCCCCTCCTATCCAAACCCTAAAGGTGGCGGAGCACGGAAGACCCGACTCCGGGGATTGAAGCCCCAACCTCGGTAAGTTCTCCCATGCCATGCCCCTCTTCATCCCTCCTCTGGGGGGAGGGGGTCTCCCCATGGCCACAGTGGCACAACGCATGCGTGCTCCGATGGGTGATACTGATGTTAGGCAAGGCGCAGTGCCTCCATCAGATCTGTGAGTCTCCGATCTCCCTTCCCTCCGACGCTGGTAGGGTCGCGGTAGGTAGCGGAATGCCTCCTCGTCGAATAGGAGCTCCACCTCCTCAAGCTGGCAGGAACTCGAACCCCACAATGATGCTAGTGGAGAAGGGTGCGAGATGGTGGCCAGGGACATAGAGCTTGGCTCCGGAGGCCGCGGCATTTTGTAGGTGCTTTGCGCAATAGTGCTAGATCTAACAACAAATTTCAGAGATATCAACTAGCACGACTGACAAATACGCAATGGATTTATTGATCATATACCTTTCACTTAGATGGAAATTGAGGATTTACCCTTCTGACCTACGTGTCAGTGACCTATGATAACCCTATATGTCATTGAGTAAGGAGGGTAAATCTTCAATTTCCCAACTAAAAGGAGGGTATATGATCTAAACCTCTAGCCACCGTGATGACAAAAAGGGTTAAGCTCATTGAAGACAATGTCATAAAAAAACCAATCATTGACGAATACCAGAGAATCATCAGAGAGGTAATCGAACATATAAAGTCCAACTTCTCAATTCAATACTCATCAAATCAAAAAGCCGAGGCAAGAATCGATGCTGCACACTACCCGACCAAAACCGAGCCAAATGGCCAGAGGCTCACCGCGCGAGTGCACGGTCAGAGAGAGGAGCCGGCGAGCAAGGAGCAGGGGCGTCACAGCTCGGCGACTGCGCAAGCTAGCCACCACCGAGCTCTCCCACCGGAAATCCCAAGAATTGAACCGTCAGTAAGACTTTGGATCTCAGTGGTGAGCGCCTACCTTTTCCCTTCTCCCCAAGTCAGCTCTCTCATCTCAGGTATAAAGGCGAAGAAGTTGCCCTCGCCCATCCGATTTCGGTGGCGCCGATGCATGGAAGACGCTGAGGCGTCCACCCGCAGAAGGAGGAGATAAGAAGGCATCAGCCATATCTAATCCAAATGAGGCCGAACGGATCGCCTCCCCTAATCTCATCTCCCTCCCTCTCTTACACCTGGGCCCCACGGCCATTTTCTTTTCTTATCCCTGAAAATGAGGAAAATTATGAAATGGTCCAACAGTAACAACGTTCGATATACTGCTGTGTGAAAATGTCTATTGGCAACTGATTTTTTTAGTAGTATATGGTTTTGATAAGAGATTGTTGTTTGAAAATAGTGTGTTGCTTTCTGTTTTTGATATGATTTGTATGTCAAGTAATCGCTGAAAATGTGAAGTATTGATAAATATGTTGTCTGAAAATAGAGCACCTTTGCAGTTTATTGCCTTCTGCTTTTGATATGAATGTGAATGTCAAATGTTCAGTTAGATGGCTTTCATCTTCAGAAAATACGAATGTCAAAATGTTCAGTGAAAATATGAAGAATAAAACTGACATCATGGCCGAAAAAACAAAATACAAAAGAACAACTTAAACAATAAGCTAAGTAATATTTTGCACAGAATCACCTTGTTTCTTGGATTCGAAAACCTCCTCCTAACCAAACAATTTATTTGAGAACTCCAGATTTTGAAAGGAATTTGATCAAATAAGAATCTGTGAGCTAAAGCTGGAAATCAATCAGGAGTTGAAGCCATGCCAAACACTCCCTCGTAAGGGATATAATTTTGGCTCGAGTACAGAACGAACGAATATACGACGATACGGACAATAATGAACCAGCAAGGTACACCCAAATAGGCATGAACTGTAGTTTTACACGGCAAAACAAAACATGGTACATACAACCAGATCAACTCACAGCCGTATGGCTTTTATTTAGCTGCGTTTCTGACATCGACATCACATAACTCTACTTCTCTATAGTGCCAATCTGCCTCCAGACCTAACACGCACGTACGCGAGACACGACAGTATTATTGAACAGGCACCATCTAATGCAGTTGCTTTAAGGACATTAAGTTAGCCCGGCCGCCCATCAGCTGATCAGGCGGCGGTGACGGCGATCTTCATGCCGGCCTGGCAGTGGCCGGGGAAGCTGCAGATGAAGTAGTTGGTGCCGCGGGCAAGCGTGATGCGGTCGTTGCCGGACCTGAACACCTTGGAGCCCCTCGGCGTGCTGCACGAATTGTACCCCGCCGCGCTCACCGCCACCACGTTGTGCGCCGACGGGCTGTACTTGAACACTGCACATCGCCACATCCCGACAATAACAAAAGTTATAAAAAACCGCTAGAGCTGATCGATTCGGTACATGCATCGATCGAAACCTCAGCGTTACATGCAAACGCCTTTGGAGGATTCTAGGCGGCGTGTTTCTTTTCATTGTGCATAGTTATCCGTGCTTTTTCTGTCGGAGGGGAAAAGAGAGAAGGGCAAAAGAGTCTTTGCACTGCTCACTTAACGGTGCCCTCATACTTAGCTGACGGAAGTGACACAGAAAGGTACAAGGTCAAATCTTAGTAGCATATAAGAAGCAAATTATTTTAGTGGCAAATCCAAGATTGGATCAAATCTCAGTGACATACATAAGTTTTCCCTATAATTATAATACAAGTATAAACCAGTTGTAACGTGAGGTTAAGTTGGTTAATGGTACTATGTTTTCCATAAGGTCTTTGGCTACGAGATAACCTGCGGTATTTTAAAATATGTCTAAAATTATATAGGGGCTGAAATATATGTTCCTCTATACAATAAAAACGCCAGAATACCTCTGCACTATGTTTTTTCCTTGTAGCCATGTACTCTTGCCAGACTTGTCATGTACTAAGCATCCGTTAATAATTAACCGGATCCTATGTATACAGTGGTACGCTCTTATGTGGGGGGAAAAAAAGACTAGTTCCCGTGTGACATGAGCACTCACCCAGCACGTCGCCGGCGCGGAAGCGCTTGCCCCTGAGCCAGCCGCCGGTGTTGAAGGTCCAGCCGCTGCGGTCGCCGACCGTGTACACCGCCGACTCGGCGAGCTCGGCGTGGAGGAGCACGCAGAGGAGGCCCAACGCCAGCACGGCGGCGCTGCAACCAGCACTGCCCCTTCCCTGAGCCATCGCTAGCGATCGATTGGTGTGCCTCGCACAGACTAATTAAGCTCAGGAAATGTGCAAGAGCTACCAAAGCAAGCGAAGGTGAGTTGGGTGGTAGTGCTCAGTGCTGGGCAACGGAGGCCTCCTCTTATAGGCACGCGCCACAAGCCATAAACCACACCTGTGGCTATCGTACGTCTGCAATAACACGGTGTAACGGTCTATGCCGGCCCGTGTGAACGCCACCGATCACGGGTTAACGAGCCGGTGCCTGAGAGCGTGAGGAATTACAGATCAGTCGGTGCCCGTGTCAAAGGGAAGTGGCGCCCCACAAACAGCTGCCGGGCGGCTAGCCGTATGCATGCTCTTTTCATCTTCTCAAAACAATTTTTAGCTTTTATACAGTATCTAATTTTTACATAGAGTATTTTTAAGACGAAGTATATAAGTTAATTATAGTACACGTTAAAAGCTCAACATCTATACCATCCAAAATCGCAAGTGAATATCTCTCTTCGTAATCTCTACCACAAACAGCTAAAATTTAAAAAATTTAACTAAAAATCAAAAGTCGCAAACTGCAGAAAAAAAATATGCCTAAATTGAAATGGGGGTAGGCCAACCACCCACACCACAAGGCCACGAGAGGCGGCCATAACTTTACCCCGGTTGGGCAGGGGCTCGTAAAGCGACGCGTGAACACCGCCGCGCGCGACGGGAGACGGAGACCCGGTCGGGTGCTGCCGGGCCGTTTCTCTGTCTGTCGGAGGGCGTCTGGTATGTTTCCATTTCGGTCAAATAGATTTGGCTTGGACTGGGAGATCATCCTTAATTTGGGGGGTTTTACACATTGTTGTCATGTTGTGGCCGTGGCGAGGAACGCTGCCAGTAAATATAGCTTTCTAGGCTCCACCTGGAATGCGGGAACATATTTTGCAAGTTTCTTTCATATGAATCGCACCGTGTCCTACGTATCAATAAGACTTTTACGACCAATTTTTAGCTTGAATTTGGTTTTAAGTGTGTGATTTCAAATGGAGCTTACTACTCCTTAGTCCTTGCTACCGGTGCTTCTCTATGTACTTGCCCAAAAAGTGAAAAGCATAACTTTCAAAATACAGGTCATAACTTATATCCTAGCTTTTTAGGATTTGAAAAAGTATGTTACAAGGAATTCTAAAAAAAATACTAATAGGACTATGATTTCTACTTTCTTTTAGAGTAGGAATTCTACTCTACTTTAGAGAAGTGTTAGAACGGACTATGTAAATCCAAGAGGAGTGGTCATGGAGAATTCAAGCAATAAAGCAAAGAAGTCACTCATCTAAGTTAGAGATACACGAGAGGATTATATGTTAAGTTATTCTTTAGTACTAAACCAGTCATGTGTCCGTGCGTTGCAACAGAAAACAAAGCTTATAGCAAATATTATGCATGTTCTGCCTATTCATTCTAAACCATGCACTACTACAAGAAAAGTCATCATAGACGGTTTAAAAATATCATCACAAACGGTTTCGTAAGCCGTATGAGTTTATAAGTTAGTAATAACATAAGGTCATTATGGACGATTTTCGAACTGTCTGTGATAGACACTGTCACATATAGTTATTAACTTGTAACCATCTACGATAGTTAAATATTATAGATGATTTATCGTAGAAACTGTCTGTGATATTTGATGTATCACAGATGATTTCAACTATAAATCGTCTGTGATATATTGGTTATCACGAATAGTTGGGATTAAAAACCTTCTGTGATATTTGTACTGATGATGTTTGATCTTTCCATTTTCTTGTCTTTTTCTATACTCCACAGAATGCCTTCAATGGATCATCACATTTGCGCCCTTGGGACTTCATGTACTCGTCGAGGCTATAGGGACTGTACAACAGAGGGTCATCAAAAGTGTGGAGCATGTCGTCGCCTTAGGGCATGGACCAAATAGAATAGAGTAACACTTGCACTTGCTCGGTGTCTTGACATGGTGCATGTAGGATGGCACCCTCCTGTTCATCATGGCCTGCAATCAGATTCACAGGCTATAGTCATCGCCTTATCTTCTTGATAACCTTTAGATGGAAGGGAAGAAAGGATGGATGGGGCTTATACATACCATGAGTAGATTGCCGGTCTTGACGGTGAGGACGTCCAACTCAGGGGGCACAACGAGACAACTCCTGTCGTTGGCTTGCATCTTGAGGCCCTCAACATCGTGCGAGATGGGAAAGGGAGTAGAGGAGAATGGCGAGGCCTACATCTCGAGGGATTAATAAGGGGTGGGAGTAGGAAAGATCAGTGCCTGCTGTTCGATGCAGATAGAATAGGCAGGTGAGATTGGGATCCTGGGGGAGATGCCGTGGATCGGTGATGTGGCGAGACGAGACTGAAATTTTATATATAATTATCATAGACGGTTCTTAACAAGAACTGTCTGTAATAATTAAAATTCTCATTGGTAGATACCAGAGATGGTTTGATATACGAACCGTCTGTGATAATACTTAAAAATGTGCTCTCTACTCTCGCCTGTTAATATTCCGATGTATGCAACCCTTAAACTTCCACACGGTTTTGGCTTTTATATGCAGCGCGTATTTTCTTTATACAATTCCTTGATACCACAAACTCAATCTCTTCTAAACGTTCATCTCCCATATTCTTCACCAAAATTTTCAATAATGGCATCCACTATTCTTTTGATTTCCTTCCTATCATCTATTCATCATAAGTTGTTCAGCAGCAACCTTACACAAGTAGCCAACAACTTACATCTAGAACAACTCCTCCACACATGCCCTCTCTCCTTCCTCGAGTAGATTTCATCCGTCAGCTGGATCTCATTATCCAATGTCGACGAAGGTGTCTCTTTGCCGCTTAGGAAAGAGAGGTCACTCTCATCCTCGTTCTTCTCTTCAATATGTGCAAAGCGGAAAAATCTCTTACAGCAATAGAGAGACATATGGATAACCTTGCCGCTCAAGCAAAAGTGGCCGATTCTGAGGAAGGTTATCATGACATTCTCTTTGAGATTATGAGCCATACTAATGATTTGCCCAGGCTAGAGGAGGACGTGGAGAGGGCAAGGATAATCATTGCGGCATTCGAGGATGTAACCCCTGATCTTCTAACTCCAAAAGTAGAAGATGAAGCATATGAAGCTTAGAAGACTAAGATCTAGGAATCTTTTTTTACTTTGTAATAATTTGACTTTAATTTTTCTCTGTGTAAAAGTGACTGATCATACTATTTGGCCAATATAAATGGAAAAAATATTGCATAAAGCTGAGTTATATGTATGTCAAATATCTACTTATCTGTAATTTAAAGCTCAGTATCTTCTGTAGTTCATATGACACAAAACACACATGGTTTTTTTTAAATCATATGTAATAATCTACAGACGGTTCTAATTAAATTGCCATTTGTGATAATGGGAGACATCACAGATGGCTTTTCAATTACCAAGAACCGTCTGTGATAGTTATGTATCACAGACAGTTCTAACTATCGTTAGAAACATAGATGGTCACGCTTATAAAATCGTCTGTGATAATTGTAACACTGACGGTTTTTTATAAATCGTCTGTGACGAGGCATCCAATATAGCTTGATATGTAATAGTGACTCCTCCAGTATGCTTATCTGTAGAGTGCTAGCAAATCCATGAAACCGAGATTCTCATGATGAACTCGGCACTGACTTTAGAATAACAAGATCAAAGTTTGTCACGTATAAGCACCAATTGGTACAAAAAAATACCATGCCAATAATAATAGCTTCCACAACTATAATGGCAAGGATTATTGACCAAATCATTTGTTTGTCGTTCTTCTAAAATGGAGCTCTATACTATTTATGTAGGAGATACACCAGAGTTAAGTGAAAGCAACATAAAAACTATAGTTTTATGGCATTCTCCAATCTCCTAAATGTTGCCACAAGGAAGATAGACACTCTGCTCGACTTCTAATAAGCATCAATTAACGACCATAAGGCTTCATTTAAAACACAAGTTTAGTATTTGAATCATCTACCTAGCAGACAAAGGTATAGATCAATCAACTTTAACTAACATATCATGAGAGAAATAATTTACAAGATCTGATGACAAAAATGTGTTTGGAGCCACTACCATTGCAACATAATTAGTGGCCGCCATGCTGTGGTGTCTGAAGTGTTGTGGAAGATGCCTTCGGGTGTGCCGTGCTGAGGAGGCATGGTTGTATACCATTGCCCTACTCAAACACACATGCATCTTATCTTGATACTAATTTCAGTAGTAAAAGTACTCATTGAAAAGAAACAAATTTAGTTGATAGTTGACATTTTGCTGCTACTGCAAACATGCTGACAACATTAAAAGAGAAAAAATGGCAGACAGAATGCCAAGCATGGGATTCAGATTAGTTCAAACATGCAGGATGCAAATTCACAATATAATACAATACAAATATACAATACGTGGGAAAGTACTACAGAATACTTTTTGCAGCACAATAAAATACGTGTAAAAGCCTGTAGTTATACATGTAAAATCATGTTTTTCACAGCTCATTGAGATATAACGAAGTACATGCACCACTACAAATGTTATCATCAATTCTATTCTTTATCAAACTTCTATATAATCCATATTATGCAAGGACACTAAGCAAATGTATTTTATTTAACAGTCAATAATCCATATTGTACACGAAGAAACAATGCTGGAAAGTGAAAAAAAAATATAGAATAGATTATTCTAAACATTAACCCTTCAATCCATAATGGCATCCCATCCCAATCATGACAGAGCTTACATTATCCTTACAGGAAGCTAGTAAAGGGCTACAGATGGAGAATGATCATTTTGTTAAGGAGATAGAGTTGTATTAGGATATAGAGTTTGTATTCTATTCCATATATATCTTATCTCTATATGGTATATATTCCTTATACTCTCCTATATATATGGTCCTTTGGGTCTCATATCAATACATATAATATTCATAATATGGTATCAGAGCGAAGGTTCAAATCTCTCAAACCCTAGCCTCCGCTCATCTTGCGCTGCCGCTGCCCCTGGGAGGATCGATCTCCCGAGTGCGGCCACCTCTCCAACTGTTCTTAGATCCAGGCGCCGCCGCAACAGTGCAGTCCGCCATGACACACCTGGAGGAGGAGGTGTGCGTGCTGCTCTGCTCCTCTGTGCGGCGCCTCTCACTCTCCTTGGACGACCTCGAGGAAGCGACGCCCGACGCGTCGCCTCGCCCCGACGCCCTCTCACATCTAGTGTCGACCCCTCCCCGCTGGCTTTGCAAAGAGCACGAGCGCTTCGATGGCGCGGCCGCTGTCGCGGGAGGCGAGGTAGCCTCGGCCCCGCCCCGATTCGGCGGGCCCGCGGTCGGCAGGACCACACTCACCCCAGCACTTGGATCCGGCCTCCGCGCTCCTGGCCACTCGCCGCCGGCTCCGCTGCAACTGGGCCTGGATCCAGCCGCCGCTCGACAGATCCTGGCTTCCCACCGGTGGATCCGTCGAATCCAGGCTTCCCATCGCCGGATCTGCTCTCCCCGACGCTAGATCCAGCGGATCAGTCACTGTCGGCTCCCGACTGGCCTCCTCTGACGAGGAGGCCCCCACCGGCGGCAGGCCCAGCTCGTCGTCCGAGGCATTGAGCAAGAATCCGAGCTCCGGCTGCGGCGTGGCCACGGCCTCGGCGGTGTCCCTGGCAGTTTTAGCGGTCGCGACTCCAAGAAGTTAAGGAGATAGAGTTATATTAGGATATAGAGTTTGTATTCTATTTCAAATATGCCTTATCTCTATATGGCATATATCCTTTATACTCTCCTATATTATGACCCTTTGGATCTCATATCAATACACACAATATTCATAACACATTTTAGTACACTACTGCAAAGTGTAGAATACAGATACCAATTACCTTCTTCCTTTGTGCCATGGTCAAACACAATCTGATTCATGAACAACCAAATGCAAAATTGCACAAACACAACAATATGGTACATAATCACCTCACAAGAGTCAATACAGGGGCTAGTTCTGTACCAGCTGCCTGATGTAATTTCAATTTAGCATTAAAATTAAAAAAAATTGTATATGGCATAAGATGGATCACAAGCAAAGGAAAAAAACAAAACTACCAAGCTGAATGCATGTATAAGAGATAGGAAAACTACATCCGTGCCACTGAGCAGCGGTGCCATATCAAATTTGGGATTCTTCACCTATTGACTGACTTTTTCAAAATAAGCAACATCTACAAATTCATGTTTTCGGACAAAGAAATCAAGATAAGAATGGAGGAATAAGTTTGTGCGAAGCCCATCAAATTTTAATTATATTAAGATGAATGCAGCGGTAGGTGGCATAATACGTTGTTTTAAACATCAAGAATGCATGCCCTTCCAATTTTCCTTATTAAGCTACCTGGTTTAGCGGTTTAGGCATTCTATCAAGCAATTGGTCCAACATACGAAACTATAGATTTAATAACTCGAATATGAATACAAATATGAATAATATCGAATACAGATACGGATCGAATACGAATCGAAATGAATACGGTTACGAATATTTATCGGAACATGAAAACCCCTTAAATTATACATCCAAAATTAACAAAAATACGTAAATAGTTTGTAACATCCTGATTTTCTGGAGCTTATAAAGCCATGTTTTTAAAAATAAATTTTTTGGAATTAAATCAAGCTTAATTTTTTTAAAATTTTTTTAAAATAATTTAATATGATTAAATTAAACTTTAACATGATCTGAAAATATTTTATTTGTGTTCCTCATATCTCAAGGATTTTTCTGGTATTTTGGGTGAATTTTTAGGATTTAATTGCTATTTTCTAGAGCTATTTGGATTTTATTCTGATATTGGAAATAAGAAAACGGGGAGATTCTAGAAAATCCGGATATCCGGTTTCGTTTTATCCGGATTATCTGTATCTGTATTCGACAGATACTAGGTTTACTGTATTCGTATTCGTATCCGATAAAAAAAATTTGTATCCGTATCCGATCCAAGAATTATCCGAAAAAAATCTGATCTGACACAATCCGTATCCGTATTCGTTCGGATCGGTCGGAAACTATCCGATCCGTTTTCACCCCTAGGTGGGAATTAAGGGTGGAGCATGAGGGGTCGTGGCTGGCAGCGAGGGCGATCGTCGGTGACGGCGGACCTAGTAGGGTCAGGCCGATGGCTCCCGAGGTGGAGAAGTGGAGGACGAGAGATGGTTGGCGGTAAGGTAAGCTGTTGGAGGTGGTGGGCTAAGACGGTGACCAAATCTGGGAGGTGAGGTAGTTGGCTGAGGCGGCGGGGCGGTGGAGAGGGGGTTGTAGTGGAGGGGGCACCGGAAGATTGTGGAGGGGAGGCCCCGAAGAGAGCAGTGGAAGAGGACATATGGATCCGAGCGCATGACGAGGGATGATACGGGGAGATAGAAAGGGACGAGTGGCGGCGACAGTGGGTTGGGCTAGCGAGGGAGGATGCGGGGAGAGAGAGAGGAGTGGCGGCGGCGGCGTTAGTCCTCCCATTGACGCCAATGCGGATAGGGGCAAGCACGGCGAGAGCGGGTGGGATGGCGACCGGGCGACGACAATGTGGATGGGGGCGAGCAAGGCGAGGGAGCGGGCTGGACAGTGGCTGGGCGTGAGAAGCCAGGGCACACAACGATAGGGTGAGGAGGGAAGAGAAGGCGGCGCCCTCTCTCCTCGACAGCGGAAGCTAGAGATTGGGGTGCGTGTGTTGGGGGTTCGGAGGGTTTTGGATGGGCAGGGCTGGGTGGGAATTGGGTGCATTTTTTTAAGTAGTAGAGATTGTGTATAGGGTAAGAATTCGATGGTCTTAAAAGATTCGAGAGGGCTGTGAGAGAGCGATAATCCTTTGACTCTTTTGAGATTGTGTATAAGGAATTTGTGGTTAGCTTCGTCAAATCTTTTATTTCTTGTCGTGATTGCTTTATTTTTGTTCTCTCTACGAGATTTATCTTCTTTGTTTTTGATACCATATATACTTGTATCGTATCTTTTAAACTCTAATTCAATTTGAGGACTGCTATATATAAGAAAGAGTATTAGAATATAGCAGGATCTACTTTGCAACTATCCATTACTCATTTACTCCACTGCTAACAATGTTGTATACCTGTACTTGAGATAGTGAAAGCGAACAAACGATTGCAGGTTGCCAGTTCTATGGTCCATACACGATATTTAAAGAGGACACTAGTGCATGATTTAAGTGCAAACTGGTACACTATTCCCTAAACTATTCCAAGTACCATCTTATTAGTGCAAATGTGCAGTTAATTGAGTGAATGTTTCCTTGTACTGCGCCAGACATGTGCAAAACTGCAATGGTGCGTCATAAACCCACTAAGAGTTCAATATACAGAATTGAAAGTTCTGCGTCATGTTCGCCAACTATTTTGCTTTCAAGATACTCCTTCCAGAAACTTTAGTCCTTCTGCATACTCCTTTTTTTTTCTGTACTAGTACGTGTGTGGTATGCGCTAATGCGTGCGAGGCTGCCGAAGAAAGCATGCATGGTCGGCCTGGGTCAACTTTGTCCCCAAAGTCCAACCTTCGAGCGCAATTTCCAACGGTTGGACGCAGTCCCATGCTGTACGCCCGCGAAGTTGGTCGAATGTTTGGCTCCCGAAAAAGGGAGAAAAAGAAGTCAGTCATGTCTGAATTTAGGGTCCTGTCTCAGGCTGTCATGCGTAAGAACCGAACTTCGTTCAGAAATTCCGTAAAATTCGCTCAATGAGAGCAAGGTCGGAGTCACCGGTGCCAACCTGATTGCTGAGGAACTAAGATGGACTGTTCTTTTTCAGTTTTTTAAATCAGCTTTTGACTTTTGTTATAGTATTAATTTTTAAACGAAGTATTTTTTCAAGATGAGGTCTACAAGTTAATTGTAGTGCACCTTATAAATCCAACATCTGTACCATTCAAAATCACAAGCGACTATCTCTCTCCCCGTAATTTCTATCATAAACAACTAAAATTCAAAATTTCAGTCATAAGCTATAAAGGAGCGCTCATTATAGCGATCAGAAGCCGCGATGGGCGACAGAATCACTGTAGCAGCGATAGAAGACACTGTAGCACTTTTGTCCTTATTCATTTTTTTGTGTTTTTTTAGTATTTTTGTGTTTTATTTTTTTCCCGTATTCCTTTGTATCGTCTGCTCTAGATTAGTTCACGCTTTTATTTTTATATTTTTTTAGATTTAATTATGTCCAATAAATCAACTCAGTTACAGTAAAAAAATCAGTCAGTTACAGTAAAATTTCAGTAAAAGTTAAAAACCATCGCTATTCTAAACGCCCCTTAAATCATAGCCATATCAAAAAGGTGGACAGGCCCAGTCTATTCACTACTGTTTCACACTAACTCAAAGGTCCTAGGACCTGTAGGTGTTGGAAGTTCACCCTACCTCCTATGACTTCTTTGGCTCTGCCACTGCATAAGAGGGTTCCAGAATCCAGACTTCCAGTTCCACTGCACTGCACAGGCTGAATTCAAAACTTCTGTCTATCAGGGTGTCATGGAACTTCGTAACGAGAGGAATGCCGGTACACACAGCATTTCTGCCTAATGTAATCATCGCGTCAGGTAAATGGCAGGCAGGCCATATCCTCATGTGAGGTGTTGCTGAACAGTTCGGATGAGGTACCTAAGCTAGCTAATCAGGAGCAGACAGATCTCTGCCAATAGAGTGAAAAGTAGAAAGATGGAGTGAGTTATGCATGTCCACGATGCATTGTATGTAGGGGTGAAAACGGATCGGACGGATAATGCATCTACCATATTTGTTTTCATATTTTTTTCGGATACGGATACGAATACGGATAACTCGAATACGAATACAAATACGAATAATATCGAATACAGATACGGATCGAATACGAATCGAAACGAATACGGTTACGAATATTTATCGGAACATGAAAATCCCTTAAATTATACATCCACAATTAACAAAAATACATAAATAGTTTGTAACATCATGATTTTCTGGAGTTTATAAAGCCATGTTTTCAAAAATAAATTTTCTGGAATTAAATCAAGCTTAAAATAAATTTTTAGAATTTAAAATAATTTAATATAATTAAATTAAACTTTAACATGGGCTAAAAATATTTTATTTGTGTTCCTCAGGTCTCAAGGATTTTTCTGGTATTTTTGGTGAATTTTTGAGATTTAATTGCTATTTTCTAGAGCCTTTTGGATTTTATTCGGATTTTGGAAATAAGAAAATGGGGAGATTCTAGAAAATCCGGATATCCGGTTTCATTTTATCCAGATTATCCGTATCCGTATCCGTATTCGACGGATACTAGGCTTACCGTATCCGTATCCGTATCCGATAAAAAAAATCCGTATCCGTATCCGATCCGAGAATTATCCGAAAAAAATCCGATCCGACACAATCCGTATCCGTATTCGTCCGGATCGGTCGGAAACTATCCGATCCGTTTTCACCCCTAATTGTATGACTCATCTTGCGATTTTGTTGCATTGTATGACTCGTCTTTTTAGCTGTGACTTTTTACTGAAATTTTTGAATTTTAGTTATTTATGACAGATATTACGGAGAGAGATATTCACTTACGATTTTGGATAATATAGATGTTATGCTTTTAACGTGTACTATAATTAACTTGTAGACTCCGTTTTAAAAAAAATACTCTGTTTGAAAGTTAGGTACTGTAGCAAAAGCCAAAAGTCGTTTTGAGAAACTGAAAAGAACATGCCCAAAATAGATTATCAAATTAAAGTGAAATTTTGCAAGTTTTATTATTCCAAATACTACTGGCTTGTGTTACTTTACCCATAGCTCATCTGAGCTCTCTACAATGGGATTATCTGCATTTCCTTAGATGTGGCGCCGAGTTCGAAGTATATAATGTTTTCCCTAGTTACATTATTATATATTGCTCAACTATTCTTAATCGGTGACCTGGGGCGATCTCTCACCCTCACCCAGGTACCCACCGACCTCGAAGTAGTCATTAGTTGGGGTGATCTCTCACACACCCAATACTCCACTGTGCTAATATATATGCCTTGGATCCACCACTTTTGGGCTTTGTATTAGTTCTGGTTTTCTCCACTATTTATACTACTTATCTATGTGGAGATAATAATAATATAACAGGGTAGCATTTTCTACTCGCCATAGCAAGAATATGGTTAACACTAGAAATCCGGTTTCATACACAAGTGAAAATTGTTTAGTCCTTATATTATACCCATATATAGAGGGCACCAACCTTTCCCTCTCTTTCCTAACCAGGGCACCCTCTCCTATTATTCATAGCTTGCAGCCTAGCTGCCTCTTTTAGTTGGAATTGCTCTTATTTCTCTTATCTCTTCTCATCTTATCTCTTTTCTTTCTTCATTTATCCTATTCCTTTTAAGAAAATATTTTAATGCAACAGGTAATCATATGCATTATAAAAGCCATTTTATTTCAATTAACATAACTAATTAGAGTGATCAAATGTAAGCTTGCCTGGAATTTGATAACAAATTCGACTTCAAGTACGTTCGAGTGAAGCTCTTCCCTTGACTCAGATTGTCACCTACATTTAATACGTAGGCTATGACTTAATTTAAAAAAATATAATAAAATACAATATGCTGCTGTGCTTCTATGGTGGTGTTGTGGTTAAATAAACTAATTACAGTAATTATAGTTAATTTCTTTCATATACCCGTCGATGGCCATTATTTTACTAGCATTAGGGCATGCGGGCTTATCTAGGGGTACAATCGGCATTTTGTTGATGCTTGGCAATTTATGTTCATGCATGAATAAGTAGATATGTACATGTATATTTATAAAAATAATCCTATTCAAATATACACGTACCTATTTATATACCTATCCATTCTTACACAAGCAGGCATGCATTTAGATACTTCAAAAAAAATCTAGGACTTCTCTATTTATATTTAGGTGCACGTTGGTTAACAGAGTATACCGGCTGGCCCCTTTTTCCCTCGGTCCAAAGCTGGCCTGGTCCAACCTCCTCTCCATCCCTACTTTTTTCTCCCTAGCGCTTGGCCCATCTCCTCTCTTTCTCCCCTATTGCTATCTCTCTTGGATCTACTTCCACCGACGCCTCCATATCCCCCACCCTCTCTTTTCCTAGCCGACCTATTACCGGCCCAACTTGTACGGCCACTAGCTTAGCTCGCACTCAGCTTCTTTGGCCTAAACACAAGCGCACACACGCTCAGCCCATCCCACACACGCAACACCACACCCACACAACATGTAGCACACCACACGAACTCAGCCCACGCACGCAACACAACACGCCACACACATAGCACTGCATAGCAACACACACTCCTCACTCTCTCTAGTTCCTCTCCTAGCACTGATCCCCTTTCCAGTTCCCTTGATTTATCTCGCCAATTCGCTTGCCACCGGCCTACTACTCCACCGGTCCCCTACATTGCTCTCTCGTCCCCTCAGTCCGATGGTCCCAGGCAGTGGTTGCTATGACACTATTATGGTGTTTCGGTGCCGGTTCTTGGGAGGCACCCCCAATAGCTTGCCGGCTTCCCCTTGTAGTCCCTGTGTTTCCTCTCTTCCCCTTTCGGACGGATCCAGTGTCAATGGGGTCGGATTCGGCACGGCTCAGCCAAACGATGGTTTCCCCCCTCTTACCCTAGGCTAGCTTTGATCTACTCGGTTTCCTTCTACTTTTAAGTTTGATTTGATTTTTGATTTGTTCTAGACATGGTGCATGTAGTGGTGGTGGGAAAAGTCGGTGGTTGAGCCGTCATGATGGGACTTGGGAGCTCGCATGGCTGGGGATCATGCGGATTGCCAAGGGCACACGGTGGCCATCCGCGAGCCACTGCCGTGAGTCGGTGGTTGAGTCTTATCTCTTTGCTCCTCTCACTCTTTCTGTTGAATGAGGTTTTACCCTCATGGACTAAAGGGTTTTGGGGTAAATTTGGCACTGTGACATGTTTTTTCTACTAGTTGAGGTAAGGTCGGTGAATTCTAAAGTGAGTGTTGGCTTGGTTTTCACCGGATGATGAGGCCCACTAAAGTAAGAGGTGCAGCCATCCCTAGACGGTCCTAGTATCTCGATAGCGCTAAGGTTCAGTATTCTAAAAACTGGACGGGTTCTCATGGCAACTTTACTTTCTTTTATTTATTTTATTTGGTATTTTTTTCGGTTTCCTATACTGGTTTTCTTCGTAATTAATAATATGCTAGTTGCTCCTGCTTAGTAAATATTTATGTAATTGAATTGTGATGTAATTACTTATATTTTGGAGATGATGACCTTGGTTGAGATCAAGATTTATAATTTAAGGTAATTCGAATTGCAATTAATGTAATTTGAATGATACTTGATGGAGATCGAGAATTGTAAATAGATGTAATTTGTATCACAAGCGGCGAGGTTGGCACATATAATGCATGGGTGGCATTCTGCTAGTGCACTACGCTAGATGTGATGCGACTGACTTCACCTACCAACGCAACACGCAGACAAGCCGATCATGCAGATGCTTCCTAACGCGCCTGGTGTGCCGCACTAGCGAGAGAGCGCTCCACGTACGTCCACCGGCGCGCACGTTAATAAACCATTAAAGTTACCAAATCCACACCCCATGCGGTCAACAAAGTACACGTCACTTGGCTAGGTATCTCGGTCTTGGAAAGTCGATCTCCATCGATCCGGCCCACGCACTACGTACCGGGAAGTCTGAATGGCCGCGCGGGTCGTCGTCGTCTTTTGCCCAGAGAAAATGGAAAAAAGGAGCAAACGAAACGAGAGGACGCAATCGAATCATGCAAATATGCGAGCGCGTGATGGGTACCGTGACGTTGGGGTCACGTCGACGGCGAAAGAAAAAACTTCTTTTCGTGGGTACGAGTCGTGCACTGTACCAGCCCATGGACCAAACCCTGTACGAGAGTTTACGCCATGGTCGGATGAACGCAACACGCAAGGTCCATGTCCATGCGAAAATGTAAACTGCGAGCGATAGCAAGCTGCAAATAGCCAGCCCATACTTGACCCATTAGTCCACATTACAAAGTAAGTCCAGCCCAGCAAGATGCTAACTTTCTATGCTTCTTTTTGGATCATAACCGGAACGAGCAGCCCAAAGGGTCCAGAGTAAAGAAACCCAAAGCGCAAACAAGTCGTTCTGAAAGTGAAACTGCCTGGGCAGGAGTGAATTCAGCCCAGAAGGCAGAGAGACCACCTTCCTTCCCTTCCCTTTCTTTCAAGCACGAACTGTAAACAACTAGCCCATTCTTGAGCCGAAGGTGGCCCAACGGAGCCCATAAGGCCATAACAAATTCGGCTCTCTTTCCTTCCTTGCCCCCAATACCATGGCCGACATGAGGCGCATCGGCCGACACGTTGGCACTAGGCTGCAGCGGCAGCACTGCCCGTGGGCCGTGGCTGTTGCATTGTGCAGGAGAGAGGCGGCTCACAGTGCCACTCGTCGTAGACAGAGGTGAAAACAGATTAAATATGGATCCGATAATACTTAAATTATATTTGTATCTATTTATTTTCTTAGATTCGAATATAAATGAATAAATATCGGATCCGAATACGGACCGGATAAATATCGGATACAAATTTGAATCGAATATCTACTCAATTCGGTCGGATTTAGATATCCTCATAAAGTATGTAGCATGAATATATTAGTGATATTTTATTCTTGTATAATCACGCTTAATCATTTTAATTCATTTACTTCACCTAAAGAAACACGAATTCACATTCAATTAAAAAACCTATCCAATTGATTAGTCGTATTATGCATATTGCTTCGTCGAATACGAATACTGATACAAATAATTTGAATAAAATAATATTTAGGATGGTAAAACTCCATACCGTATTCACATCCATAATTATTTTTGTAAATTCAAATACGAATAAGATAGAAATTATTAATCGGATGAAAAATCTATACCATATTCGCATTCTATCGAATACGGTAACCAAATAATACAGATAATTCGTATCCACTTTTGTCGTAGGCTCATAGCCTTTAGAGTTCATATGCACCATGCCACCGTGTAAGGTTGGTCTTGGCGGTGCTTGAGGTCATACGATGTAGAGAACGGGCACGCAGCCGGTGCGGTGGAAAATTTTTATTGTGTAACGATTACACATATTGGTTTGTGTAACGACCAAATTGGAGGCTGACACATGGCACGTACGTATAGTAGCAAACACTATAGCACAAAGAAAACACAGTAGTAGAAGGGCCTGTTCTTTTCAGCTTCTCAAAACAACTTTTAGCTTGCTACAATACCTAACTTTCAAATGGAGTTTTTTAGATGGAGTCTACAGGTTAATTATAGTACACATTAAAAGCCCAACATCTGTACCATCCAAAATCACAAGCGAGTATCTCTCTCTCCGTAATCTCTATTGCAAACAGCTAAAATTCAAAAATTTCAGCCAAAAGCCATAAACCGCAGCCAAAAAGAACAGGCCCGGAATTTTTTTGGAGGTTTCGCTATTTTTTCCTGTTGCTATAGTGTTTGCTACAGTGATCTTTGCCACATGTCAGTCTTTGATTGGGTAGTTACACAAACCGATCTATGTAACTGCTACACAATAAAAATTTTTCGGTGCGGTGCGGGCCAATCTGCAGATACAGATGTTGGTGTCGTCAAAGTCATAGGCAGGTCCTAATGCATTTCGTTCAAAGGAAAAGTTGTATTGTAAGGACTTTTTGTAACCCTAAATTTCCTCCCTATTGCAATTTACGAACTTTCTACATCTGACCACCGGCTGGGGGGTGGTCGGACTGCTCGACCGATCTGCTCGCAAGTCCCATCGGTTTGACCGCTCACCAAACAGGTATAAAAACAACACAACTCTCAACCAAAAATTAGTTAACTCATAAACCACTTATCCAAACAGGATAAAACTTGGTACAAATCCTACCTAGAATGTTATGTTCATATTCTAATTATGTATCATGAAGATCATTGATAAAGTTCTGATCTTTAACTAAAACAAAGAAGGTTACACTAAAACTGAGTAAAAGAGAGAAATCTCGATTTACCCTTACTTGTGAGTTCTGTATAATCTAGATGACTTTATATGGGTTTTTACATATCATAGTAAATTAGATCATAGCACGAACTCAAACCAAAACGCTTTTAAGATCAAAACCCCAAAATCGCCCCTCTTTTTCAGCAAAACTGAGCGATCATAAAAACTTTTTATAGAAAATGTCTAAATAGATGGGATCTAATCTTGAGAGATATCTTCACCTCTTGCACGTCTTTACACCAAGAGAGGTTAAGAGGAGATAAAATCCAAACAAGAAAACCAAACAAATAAAAAATATAAGGAGAAATCCATTGTACAACTCACTTGAAAGAAATTTAGATGTCCCTTTCATTTTAAGAGGAATGTTTTATAGTCATTCCATCATGGAGAACATTGTTCTAAATCTAGAGTACACACACAAAGCTTTTAACACAAAAAACCCTCGTCTTGAGAGTTCTCTTTTTTCTCAACAAACAAGGACTTATATAGTGGAACCTCCTCATCTCACACATAATCATAACAACCAGCAACATTTAGTGGATACAACCACTTACAAATGAAAAAATTCGGTAATCCACATACAAACAAATTTTATACACACTTGCATGCTTTTTAAAGTGTGATTTTCACATAGTTCCAATAGCTCGACAAGACGCTTCATCCTTCAAGACGTGACCTAAACCACTTAAATCACTATTATGGTTTTATAAATCACCTCTCCACTCACTATCGAACAATTTTGTTAATTGCCATCCGTTGGGCTTCATGGTGCTTCTCCTCAAAGCAACCACCACACGAGGTTCGTGATGCCCAATGACTTGCTGCTAAGATTGTACACCTGATCTGAGGTCTATCATCACTTGAAACGCCTAAGTCCAATAGCATACCATGTGCATTCACTTGCCTCATCATGATCAGTATCTTTCTCCCGTGCTTCTTCACTTAAGATGATGTTCTGCTTAGACTTACGCAACCCTCTATGGCTTCAGGGCACCTCTCCTAGCCTCGATCTTGCGGTTGACTGAAACAATAACCAAGTGCCCTGTACATAAAAGAATAAGCAATTGTCCCAAGTACAAGCGACATACACTCGACTCTCACCAACATAATCAATGCAAACATGCACCACTTGACACCCACGTCAAGATTCTCATAATGCATGAACTTCCGCCATAGCTAACACAACTGAAAACCAACTTAGCTTACTCAACTCGTCACTGGTCAATTTGACCGCCAACCAAAGGCCGGTCAAACCGCCCAAGTCAACTCTGGTTAAACCCCGGTAACAGATGAACAATCTGACCGTGACATCCATACTGGTCAGACCGCCTTGGTTTGACCGTTGGCTACAGGTCGGGCATATTGCTTAAGAGCACCAAAAAATATTATATCTGGAATTTCAGTTAATCTCTATTTAGTTTTAGTTTAGAACTCTAATTAAAGTGAAACTAGTGCAAAGACATCCTCAAACACACCTACACATGCGTTTGGTATCCAAACTCTAAAAGGCCACATGGCCGATCTGACCGCTCCATAGCCGCCGGTTAGACCGCCGATGCCTGGCCGATCAGACCGCTTAAACGTCAAAGTCAAATATTCATCACATATATGATGTGACCTCTGTATGGTCTTACAACTTTAATAACTCTTTTTTCTTTTTTTATTATGCTGTTTCTTTTTTTTAGAGATTTCTTTTCTTAGTTGGCTTAATATGCGACTAACATAGCTTTTATGCTGCACCAAATTCAGGAGTTTCATATTCATCCACATGCTCATCTATTTATGCTTAGAACCTTTAAGGCTTTAGCCGACAAAGCAAGCGGAGTCTGTGCGAGCCAAAAAAGGATCAATTATCTGGCAGCATCAAGACTCGAAAGACGGCAATGATACATCTCTGATTAGCGACTTCTATCACCGGCTTAAACAGCTAGCGAGCCAAATGCAGCGTGGTGCCCGTGCCACAGGAGAGACTGGTTTGCATGGTGATCGCTTGTAGCCGACCGCTAGCTCCAAACCGTAAGCTGACCCGTGGAATTCACGTTGTGTGCGCTACCGTTCGTACGCTACGCTGCCGTGACTCCGCTGCAATTACATGCGGTAGGGTAGTGGACGCGTCGACGCGTTCTGGAAGAGGCGAGCGTGAGGGGGCGTCCGTTGAATGACGGATGAATCACAGGCCTTCCAAGTTCCATCCCATGGGCCATGCTTACTTGCGCTGACTCTGATCCGAAAGGTGAAAAATTAGGACCGGTCGTCCGGAGAGAGATGGAAAAAAAACGGCACACGACTTCTGACTTGTGATCAGTGGTTTTCCGTAGCTTTGGGCTTGGACCAGATCAATACCTTGAACCGAAGGAGAAAGGTCAGGTTTAAAAGTGACATACGGCCAACTCAGCACCGGCCCATGAGTGACAGGACGAGTGACGTAAATCTGTGCGCACATACGGGACCTCACTTCTAGTTGGGCCCGTGGCGCCAGCTGTGTTGGCTTGTGCGAGAATACGCATCCGATGGAGTGGACGTTATCTGGGGAAAGGCGCGGTCGAGATGGCTCGTATCCAAAAATGCTTCACGCGTAGCACGCCGTTTTTCATGGAGATGGGGCTTGGGATGGTTAAATTACGTGCCGCATGAGCCGAACCTTCCTGGGATACTTGTACTACCAGGCGGCTGGAGAATCCCACGGCGCACGGATCCTATGTTCCTTCCGTGGAGCTAGACTCGTCTCATGCATCAATCAATCAATCAATCAATCAATCAATCAATCGGTAGCGTAGTTAGTTCATTTTTCTTCGGTGAAAGGTAATATTATTTCATGAAGCATTTAAAAGACAGCGACAATTGAAGCAGCACCCCCTCCGTTGTAAGGTCCGATCAGTTTGGAGTTTTTTACCATTTAGTGACGGAAATACTGTAGCAGCGACGAAAATACTGTAGCATTTTTGTCACGTAGTGAATTTTTTTTGTTTTTTTGGTTTTTTTGCATTATGTTTTTTTTCTCATATTCTTTTGCATTGTCCGCACTAAACTAGTGAGCCGTTTTTATTTTTACATTTTTTTAAATTTAACTATGCCTAACATGATACTCAGCTACAGTAAAAAAATCAACCAGCTACAGTGTTTTTTCAGTAAAAATCAAAAGCCATCGCTATTCCGATCACCCCCTAAATTGCACGCCTTTCTGCTTTTGCAACAGAAGTTGCACATCACCTCGATAGCACGTTGACATATAGTCAGAATTCCCCAGCTTTTAAGCAGTAGTATGCGTAAAATGCACTATTCGAAATTAAGGAATAAGTCAACTGTAGTGAAATAAGCCAGCCATAAGTTCTGCTTGTTTTAACGATGACTTCTAACTTTTAATTTACTATTTCATCATTTTGTCTTTTTCGGTTTTTTTTGTTTTTTTCTCGTATTTCTTTGTATTATCTGTGATGAGCTAACCTATTTTTTCTACTTTTTATTTTTTAATTTAATGACGCTAAATAAGTCACCAATAGCTACAGTAAAAAATAAGATAGTAACAATAAAAAAACTATATACTATCGCTAAACTAAACACCACAATATATATTTGGTATTATAAGGGGATGGCTGAGGGCTTTACCAACTACTCCGCTACTAATCATACTATTCTAGGGATCGTGCTTTTTTAGTTTTGCGGAGAGTATAAAACATCATACATATCTAAGTGGGAAAAAAACTAGAAACACAAAATATATGTATGTTCGAATCATCTCCGTAACCCATATAAACCATTATCTCAAGCAATCAACAACTCAAAAATCATGGGGAAACATGCAGCTTGGCGGTAGAAACCGGGCCTAGGTGAGTCTGCGTCTGCCGTCTGGAGCTCTAGAACCATTCGTCACGCCGTGTTCATTTGGGCTTTTAAAGCTCAAGCTTCTAGTTTTTTTTTGTTATTACAGTAGTTTCTTTATACTGCATCTACTGGTAGGTTTTTTAGTGTGATTAAATTTTAAAAGAAAAAATGATTATATCATCACAGACAATACAAAGGAATAAAGAGTAAAAATAAACCCAAAAACCAAAAAAAAGATGAAATTAAAAAGCTTTAGCTTGAAACTTGGGCCGCTCAGTTCGGCTGAAATAAGCTAACTTATAGTTGAAATTGCACTGTAACTGATGGTGATTTATTTGGCGTAATTAATTTTTTTTAAAAAAATTTAAAAATAGAAAAAGCAGATTAGTCCATCACGTAATTTAGCCAAAAAGCCCAAAAAAGCCAAAAGCCAGAAAAACAAAATTTAGAAATAGTGAAAAATAAACAAGAAGTTCAAACCAAAATGAGTGGGGCCAAGGGAGCGCCCAATTGGGCTTAAATAAGCTAGCTTACGTCTTATTTTGCATTATAGCTGACTTATTTTTCACTGTAACTAATGATAACTTATTTGATATAATTAAATTTATAAAATTAAAAGTAAAAAATATATTAGGTTATCACAAATAATATAAACGAACACAAAAAAGCTAAAAAAAAGCTTAAAAAGTTAAAAATAATAAAAGTTAAAAATAATAAACTAAAAACAAAAATTTAAAATTTAAAGCCAAAACAAACGGAGCCAGCTCAAATGAGCACGGACAGCATCGATCAAGACAGGACAGGTCGCAGTCCTATGGACCGTACAAAAACGGAGGTCATCATTGCTCCCAACTACGCAGCGAAGCAAAATCTCCCGCTGTTAGAACAGATGTTTGGCGCGACCATTTCCTCTCACCGCGCTTCGAGTGTTAAACCGCAGCCGGCGCACCGTCCTTTTCCACCCCTCCAACCCGCCAGTTTTCCCCCTAAAGCTCCGCTCATTTCAGCTTTTTTTCAGTTTCAGCTTTTTTTTCACTATTCAGTAATTTATCTTTTTTTGAATTTTTTTAGATTTTTTGAATTTCTTTGAATTTTTCTTTTTTCCGTGTTCCTTTGCATTTTCCGTAATGGGCTAACATATTTTTTCTATTTATATTTTTTTAAATTTAATTATACCTAAAAAGCTAAATCAGCTACAGTAAAAAAATCAACTACCATTAAATGTCAACCAAAAATCAGAAACTATTGCTAAAGATCGCCCCTAGAAACCCCGAATTGCCCAGTCAAACAAATCGAAGACGAAGAAAATCACGCACACTCCACGAGCAACGTGGCGGTTGCCACCTTGGACGCCGTCACGGCCAGCGCGCCCCACCTGAACCTTGCTCGGTCGGACGGACAAAACCCGCAGGCCGCGCGCCCGGCGCCCGCACGCGTCTACTCGGACGTTTAAATACACGTCGCCCTCGCGACGACGCCTTCGCCACAAAGCAAACCATCGCCACAAGCAACCGCGCGTACCCTAGCGCAGCGCCCCTCCTTGGATCCTTCCCTTTTCTTAATTGTTCCCCGCCATTTTCGCAGTTTCACACCGCACCGCGCGGGCCGGGCGTATACAAAACCAAGCGAAACCGCCGCGTCTTCGCACTTTCGGGGAGTCAGGAGTCGGGAGCTAGCGGTTGCTGAGGGAGTGGGGAGGTAGCCATGGGGAGGAGGCTGGACGTGCTGCTGGGGCGGACGTCGAAGCAGACGGCGCGGCTCAAGTCGATCCTGGGGCTGGCCGTGACGCGGCTTGGCGTGCTGCGGGGGCACCGGCAGGTGCGGTGCGCGCAGGCGCGGGGCGACGTCGAGCAGCTGCTCCGGCTCGGCGACCCCGACCGCGCGCTGCTCCGTGCCGAGCAGGTCATCCGCGAGCAGAACATGCTCGACGTCTTCCTCATGCTCGAGGCCTACTGCAACCTCATCACCGAGAGGGCCGTGCTTGTCGACGCGCACAGGTGAGCAGACAGAGACACCAAACGCCAACCGGTCCTTGCACATCTGTTTTGTACTTGCGTTTCTTTCCGATCTCCATCGTGTTGATCAGTGTTTCGACCGTGTTTTTGATTTGTCGAGCAGGGAGTGCCCGGATGAGCTGCGGGAGGCGGCGGCGGGGCTGGTCTACGCGGCGGCGAGGTGCGGGGACCTGCCGGAGCTGCAGGAGGTCCGGCGCCTCCTCGCCGCCAAGTTCGGCAGGGAGTTCGTCTCCGGGGCGGCCGAGCTCCGCAGCGGCTGCGGGATCAATGCCAAGGTGAGGACCAAAGACCCTTACAGTTTTCTCGTAGCTCCTGATTCATCGAAGCAATTCTGTGATGATTCTAAATTTCTAATGGAACCTGAATGGTTGGAACAGATTGTGCAGAAGCTGTCGACCAAGCAACCGAGCCTGGAGAGCCGGCAGATGGTGCTCCAGGAGATCGCCGCAGAGAAAGGGATCACCCTGGAGAAAGGGATCACCGTACACGTTCACGAGCCCTCCTACGAGGATTCGGGCTCCAACCAGAGGAACAAGAAGCAGGGCGACGAGAGGCACAGGGCCCCTCAGGTTGACTTGGAGAAAGATAACTCCGCCGGCTCGGCGCAGAGATACAAAGACGTGGAAGCGGCAGCGCAGGCCGCGTTTGAGTCGGCGGCCACGGCAGCGGCCGCCGCGAAGGCTGCCATGGAGCTCTCGCGAGGCGAGTCCAGGGGCCCCGACGACAAGAGGAAACTGGGAAGGGTGCAGATGGACGAGACCAAGAAAGAGGTGTTTCACGGCGGTCAGGATTTGGCTGGCGCAAAGAAATTTGAGAGGATCGGACATGTCCGGGGCTACAGTTCAGAGATAGAGGTTCTGCCTGAGATTGAAGCTCGTCATGGCGACATTGCAGACGAGTTGGAACACGCAGAACAGCGGGATCAGGCCAGGAGCAGGCCGGCTTCAGTCAGAACAAAGAGAGGACTTTAGCTGCAACCAGATGGCAATAGCAGAGATGGTTTCTTGATATCATAATATTACCAATAGTTGAACTTTCGCAATTATATATCACAGATTCACCATTCCTGTAGTTTTAGCCTAGGCCATGCCACGTATGTAATGTCAAGAAACAAAAAGGAAAAAATAAAATTATTTTGATTCGGATTTTTTCATCAGTTAAGCAGAGAGCAGAATTCATCAGCATATATTGTCAGTATTCAGTAAGACGCATTGTTTGTAGATATATTAAGAGGATGAAGAACTGTTCTATTACACAACTGGTTGAAAAAAAAATCTTCAAACCTTTTTACTGGTACGATAAACTAATGCACTGAAGCTACCAGCTAGAACATTCATAGAGCAGAAATATTAACAGCGGACAACATCATCGGTAACATACATTTGATTTGAGATACTCCCGAGCTACATCATCAGCGGGAAACTTTTCTCCTTTTGTTGAGACTCGTCAGCATGTCAATATAAGACTGCGAGTTCACACCGACATCTTCATCATACTCAAGCCCAAGTTCTTCCTGCACAGATACATATTATTCATCAGTATGATGACTGGTTGGAAGACAGCAACAGAAAGTTTAACTGACAAGAAGCGGTGACAGCAACCAACTACAGCCTGCCATTCAGGTGCTCAAAACAAGAGAAGCATATAGGTAAAAGAAAAAAATGCCCTAAAACCTTAAATTCCTTCTGATCTTTGGGGCTATTCTCAGTAATATTATCCCATAGCTCCTTGAACATCCTCTTACGCTTTCTCCACTGGTTAACTTTCTCAGAGAAGGATTCTTCAATGATCTTCTTGTCTTCAGGTTTCACCAAGATGACACCATTCCGTAATTTATTTAGTTTTTCTTCCATATCCTGGACCTGCACAAACATGAGGTCTGCCATTAAAACTGGTTGAAAGGATCACATTTATGTGCATAAAGGAACATATTTATATGCACGTACTTCACTTTGTAATTTAGCCTCCTTTGACTTAATGTCTGCCAAAGTCAAGTTTGACTGCAGACCTCGTACCTCTGCGATAGGAATTGCACTTAGATATTTCTGAACTCTGATCACTGTATACTGCATTAAAAAAGACCACAAACAAGACCATGGTACTAAATGGAACATACCAGATTCAACCTCACTAATTGCTTTCTTTTGATCTGTGAGTTCTTCCTGTATTTTTTTATTTGCTTTCTTCATCTCCTCAAGTTCTTCCCCATTTGGAATGTTGAATTGATCTTGCCGAGCAATGTAAATTTTCTGCTTGCCATACTCCTTGAAGGAAATCTGTCCACTGTCAGCCAATGCATCCAGTGCCTTTTGCACTGCAGTTTTCTTAAGATTAAACTTCTGTAGTGAATCAGCTGCATTCTGAGAATTCAATGGCCTATTTTGCTGCAGAGTCATGGCAATAGTCAACTCAACAATATTGCTTATAAGAACCTATCTGCTGGTAAGGTAAAGATCGGAGCTATGGTACCAAATATAGAGTATGGACAGAGTGATTTTGAAATCATCTACATTGACCACACAGTGCAAGTCTTACTGATATTCTACATAAAATTCAAGCAGAATATATAACTCCGTTTTCAAATAATTTCTCATTTTACAAGGACAATCACATACACTATTTAGTCAGATCAGTATAACTGAGTTGGTTTTGACCAAATTGAGGTAAGAGCAGTGTCTGAAAGGAAAAACCAGTATACTTTCTCTCCATCCTATTTCAACCAAAAAAGAAGAAATGCTACATCAAGTTAACTGTGCAATAAAAATTATACCAAGCAAAACTAATGACATCCATGATGACTTATGCAGTAATGCTTTAGAAGCAAGTAGAGAGGAAACAGCTCAAAACAGAACTTAATGAATTATCTTGACCACATAGGAACATATGCAGACCAAAGTGCAAGACACACCAAGAAGGATTTTTTCTTGAGCCGAAACAATTAAAACATCTCCTCAATCTTAGCGGTAAGCATAAAATTCCGAAGACAACTGTTAAATATGCACTCCAAATTAGGCTACAACATTTCTGCAGATAACATCGGGTAGCTGCTTAATTGAAGAATGATCACAACTTCAGCCATTTGCAATTCTGTTAAACCTATGATGAACAAAGTAATGCAATGCACATAGATCTATTGATTAGGCAGGCGATCGTGTTTTTTTTTAACATAATACAAAACTGTTCAACTTGCATCTCACGAAGCAACTATGGATGACAACCAGCGTACATCAAACAGCATGCTGTTACCAGGAAACACCGTGCAATTAATACTCACCTTAATATAATAAGACTGTCCCCCAAAAGGAGGCTACTCCATTATACACTCCTGATGCGCGACGCTCTACATCTACCATATTGCAGGCAATTTGGTTTTTAGGGACGAGATTTTAGGCAGCGGAGAGAGTCGTTACCTCATTGACGAAGTTGAGGACGATGCCTGCAAAGAAAAAGATCGGTAAAATGACTATCAGATGCATCGATCAGATTGAGCAAAGGATTGGTGGAATTGGGGGAATCGAGGGGATGGTTAAATCGGGGAGATGGAACGCATACCTTCGACGCTGTCCGATTTAGGCGGCATTGCCTCCTCGCCCGCTTCGCTGCGCCGCCGCCGACTCGCTGCTGCTTCCGATTTGCACGAGATAAAGGGAAACGGAAGCGGAGAGGAAGGGTTTGGCTTCTCCTGTTGGCGCGGGTCCCGCCGTGGCTAGTGACGTGGGGATTTCCCGCCAGAAATCCAGGCGTGCGCGGCAAGTGTGGCCTTCGCAGGCTTAGACCATAAAAGCCGACACACCATGGAGCCCAATTTATCCCGACCCAATAGTTGATGTGCTGCTGCGACTGCAGTCCAAATGTCCGATGTGCCTTCCTTGCGTTGCCTCAGCCTAACGCATGCTTTTCTTGCTGGGCCCAAAATTTAGGAAGGTTTTTTTTTTCAGCTTATAACTTATAATCTTTTCTAAATAAATTAAATAACAAATATTCTTTATTCTGAACTCACAACCTTCCGCTTCTAAATATGAAATAGAAATTATATTTTTTTACTTAAAAAAAATATAATAATTATTATTTAATTCTAAAACTAATATTGAAAGTAAAAATAATGGTAAAGTGCTTATAGCCAGCGCATCAACTTTTGATCAATTACCCACGCGAAGATCAACCTCTCTTCCTGCTAAACTATTATTCCTTATTAGCTACTATATCGAATTGTAAATATGAGTAACCGATCCAGTATCAAATACCTAAGAACTAATATAAGAAGTAGCAAGATTTATTTATATAACATTTATACCTGAAGTAGAACTCTTACTTCCCTTCTTATTTCAGTTCTGCCAAGTACTTTTTGCAATTTCTCTTCTAGTGTAGAATATGGAACCTCTAAAACATACTCCTTTTTTTATTGCTTGAGAACAATTATCAAGTTACATACCAGTCAATGAAGTTTGTTCCACCTAATTTTTCTTTCTTAAGAATAGATTGTAAGTTAAAACTGGGTGTGGAGGAAGTATATGGTAGCATTGTCTACAACATAAATATTATATAAAAAATTCAACATTATGTTTATATAAATTCTTCCATTAAATAATTTAGCAAAAAATATTCCTACTATATATTTAAAATCATGTTATCTCTAGGCATGTATAGTGAGTCAAGATCAATATTTCATCAAGTCCTAGTGAGTTTTGACATCATTGCTAGAAACTTAGCGATGTAGGTAAGCAACTCCTTGCTAATTACATCACATGTAATTCTTGCTTATTGAGTGACATCCATATGTCATGCCCTCAACACTATGCCCTTAAACCCAAAACTATTTTGATAGCCTAGTCAAGTTAAACCAATATTACGTATGGAGAGTCAAACACTTATCCTATCTTATTGAGATAATTAATAGCACCCTATTTTGATACACCTACCAATAAACGATCAAAATATTGATATATGCAACAATGGGAAGGGCATCAGATTTTACTTAATTTTCTAGAGGGATACTATTATATAATATTAAAAAACCAAAAATAATAATATGAACAATAGTATAATAGGAGCATAAAAATATTCACAGTAAAATTATATTAAACTATGAGATAGCATGGCCCTTAGGACGACAATCTCTATCACCACGCTTCCTGTCCATCGAACCATCAATGCTTAAGATCACCACATTTATCTACTTAGTTATTACACCTAACAACTAATAATAAATTACACATAAAAAATCTGAAGTATCATAAGTCGACATGTATATCGTTATACAATAATATATAGCCCATATCTATAAATTAGTATGACATGTTGGCCATGAAAAACTCATACATGCATCATGTACACAATGGGTCATAATATTTACACAGCCTTACAAAAACTAGTTATGCATATAATCCAATTCTATCACGCAGTGTGAACATATAATACCTATAACATGAGGTACAATTCGGGACATGATTCCTATTCACTAAATTCTCTTGAAAATTTCATTGGATTAATCACATTAACTCAATTCTGAACCAATTTGATCAACCTGATTTTCCATTGGTCAATCACATTAATTGGCGCGAAGGTTTCCAGAATGAACAGCAACTCAGTGTTATCAATTCATTCCTCTTACGAATCCATCTATTACCAAAACCGATTTATCTCATCAACCAGTGCGTAAACCAATCTATTAACATGAACTGATCTAAGCTATCATATCAGATTAGTAAAAGATCTAATCTACTACCCCCATATATCAACTATATGCGATCAATGCAGATCAAATACTACACATGACGGTTTTGATACCACTGTTGGGATACGGGTAGGCTGCATTAGTGCAGATTAAAATTTTCTACCGTATAAATTAGGAAACCATATGAGTAAGAGATCATATATTGTTACCACTAGACGTGTAGTGCAGCGAAAGTAGAGTTGAAGCGGCCGGTTCAACGTAGCGCTTATCAATGTAGTGGAAGTAGTCGATCGTCCTCTGGCCGACCATCTCTCCCTTGCGATTGTCCCGATCAACGTTACAGTCGCAGCAGTGTCTCTACCAAAGTCACACATCCAAGGATAAAATACTATTTGTAGGTGTGTTAGCACCAGTGCGCACGACAAGGGGTTTTGAGCGATGATAGCTAGGGTTCTAAAGGGTGTGTCTCAGGATACCTATATCGAACGAATCTATATAGTGCTTATGTACTGATCCTTTGCCTCATGGTACTAGATTAAACTCAAGGCGAGAAGCATGCCATCCTATGATAGCTCGATCATTCACTCGAACCTGTAATGAATTACTTAGTTGTGATTGACTCCTCAAATCACATTCGACATGGCCTTGTACTTTCTCAATCCAACCACATCAAGGGGCATAGAGATATCTCTTCCGTTATATAGAAGAGGCAAATTTCATCTTAACCTTTCATATTCCTTCATATATTTTATAATAAACTCAAAAGGTACCCTTATGACCACCTAATTATGGAGTAGTGTTTGGTAACCACTAAGTAAACTATTATATATAGGAAACTATGACGATCTTAGGTCTAAGAATCCTACACACTCTATGTATGAGACTAACTAATGATACTTAAAAATATTAATGATTTGATATCTCTATATCTATGATCCATGAAACATAATCCTCAATCAATACATATACTGATATATAAATTGTAATTGTCCCATATAATAATATAATATCAGAGATAATTCAAAATAACATCAAAATATGAATAAATTATTCCACAAACAAGTCACATACTTGTTGATCAATATAAAATACATTTATTCAAGGGATAAAATAATATATTATTAAAAAAAAATCAAGAATATAGAAGTGATATAATCATTTTTGTGGTCACCTCTAAGGCATATCGGGCTTGTTTATATAGGCTTTTGGATTTGCTTATGAATAGTAACAGCTTGTAGAGAAAGAGATACTTACGTGTAATTTTGGCTAATATAAATGATGTCTCTACAGTGTGTATTATAATCGATTAGTAGATCCCTTCTTAAAAAGACACTCCATTTGAAGGTTAGGTATTGTAGAAAAACTATTTATTGTAGAAAAGCATATTTTAGATGCCAATATTAACAGAGTCATCATTAACAACACCTATATTGCATTCCTCCCCCCTTACATGTTTTTGCTCTTTTTCTATTTCAAAGATTTCAATCTTTGTCATCATTGAGTGAGGTTGCCTCTCTTGGTCTTTACAGAACTAGATTTGACCAGAGGTAGTAGAGCCGAGGACGGTAGTGTTAGAGCCATGGATGTTGTGTAAGCATGGTGTTGCTTGCGGAGCTGAGGACGTGATGCAACCCAAGCACAACGGTGAAGGCGCGATGCAAACCAAGGTGGAGCTCGACAGCGTGCAAGAGCGGAGGTGGAGACGCGGTGCAGGCTAAGTACGGTAACAGAGACATGCCGCAAGTCAATCATAGTGGTGGTTGCTCCACGTACAGGGTAAATATGATTTTTTTATCTATAGCAAAGCACAAGTATTTTGTTAGTAGCTATAATAAAATATGTTTGCTACCGAAAAATGCTATATCAATGCACGTACTACTGTGCTTCTCCACACTCTACAGTAGGAAGATGTGCTTTAGCCAAACTTGGTAGAGCACTCACAACCACACAACCCGTCACCTGGTTCTGCATGGCTAAAATATCCTCATTAGAACTTGGCAGAGGCGCAGAAGAGCATCAAATCTATTAAGGAACCATCGTTAGCGAGTCCAATCCGAGCGATTCCTCCTAGATAGAAATATGGATCAAAAACATAATATTGTAAGAACAAATAAATTGAACAGAGAGATAGAGGAACTCCTTCTTCTTTCTTTATTATTTGTCTCCTCTAAAAGGTATAAGGTACAACCATTAAGACCCCTATTTATAGACTAAAGAGTGGGGTACCCACGATGGGTCAAAGCCTGCATGCCGAGGCCTAGGTTTTCCAACAGTCCCTCTTGGGTACTTATCTGATATGTTCATGCTTCATCAAAACTTCATAAAAATCTAGTGAGAAAAATTTTGGAGAAAAACTACATGATATATGTTATGTTGTATTGCATAAATTGCCTTATTAAAAACCTTGGCTGAGAAATTTTTGAAAAAATTGTCAAGGAAATGAGTACAATCTACCTTATTTTATTTAATCTACAAGATTTATTATTTGAGTACATGATCTTCGTGACCAAGTTTTAACAGTGAGCTCGAGAAGAATCTCCCTAAATTATGTACTTCTCTAAATCTCATCATTCCAATTTCACTTACATATCTTTCAAAGTTAGATGCTGAAAGTGACTTGGTGAATAAATTTATAAGATTTTCATATGACTTAGTATGCAGTATCTTAATTTCATCGATCTTTTGCAATTCATTCGCATAGAAGAACTTAGGGTTGATATACTTTGTAAGACGACTCTTGACGTAACCTATTTGTACTTGTGCAATACAAGCTGCATTATTTCATGGGCAGTTGTGTGAGCTTGCACGATGTTCAATCCGTTGAAGCCAAGCACATTCTCGTGCGGCTTCGTACAGTGCTATGATTTCCGAGTGATTCATCGAAGCCGATACAAGAATTTTTTTAGACGATTTCCATAAAATTGCAGTCCTACCACATAGAAATACATAACCTGTTTATGATCTGGCTATATGCGGGTCCAATAGGTATCCAGTATTTGCATAACCAGTCATATTTAGGTCATGGATTTTTTTTGTAAAATAGTCATTATCTTTACTTCCTTGGAGGTTCGGAAGATGTTCTTTATTCCCTATCTATGCCTTTAGGTAGGTTCTGCACTATAGTTTGCTAATAGATTTGTGGCAAATGCAATATCCGGTCTAGTGCAATTTTCTAAATATAAAAGTGCTCATACTGCACTAAAGTATGAAAATTTTAGTTCCAGAATTTTTTCTACCTCATCTGTAGGTCGGTACGGATTCTTGTCTTGCTGCAAAGATCTCCCGACCATCGGTATATTCAATGGGTATGTCTTTTTAAAGCCAAACCTTTCTAACACCGTCTAAGTGTAGGCTGACTGATGTACTAATATCCCTTCAGAGACATGCTTGAGCTGCAGGCGTTAGCAGTATTTGGTTTTACCCAAATCTTTTATTTCGAACCCTGACTCTAGGTAAGAGCTCACTTCTTTTATATGTTCCAAAGTTCTAATAATATTCAGATCATCTACATACACTGAGATTATACAAAATCCATTCAAAGATCGTCGTACAAATATGTAGGGACAATTCTTATTGTTCGTGTAGTCTTTCTTGCATAGAAAGTCGCTTAAACGATTATATCACATCTTGCCTAATTGCTGAAGTCCGTACAGTGATTTTCTGAGTTTCACAATGGACATGTTTCTATTTGCTCTGTCTTGGTTCGAGACAAGGATATCTTTAGATACCTTCATATAAATGTTTGAATCCAAGTTTTCATAAAGGTATGCTGTTACCATATCCATTAATTTTATTTCTAAATTTAGGTTTACTGACATTGAGATTAAATATCTAAAGGTAATGCTACTCATGACCGGGGAATATGTTTTTTCATAATCAACTCCTAGACGTTGAGTGAAATCTTGTGCAACGAGCCTTGATTTATATCTTACAACTTTATTTTTCTTTTGAATAAATACACATTTATGTCCTACGGGATGCACATAAGAAGGTGTGCGGCTTACAGGCCCAAACACATCTCTTACATTCAGCGAGCGATGTAGGCTCTAGATCAAGATTGATGACTGTAGCAATTTTCTTTACGAAATAAATGTCAACATTGGCTGTTGTCATATTCATGAATTCTCCCGTATGCACATAGTTTATAGCCATTTCATTATGGGTTGATTCTTCTAGTGCTTCTGTTTGCTTATCGCTCCTTCCAGTTACGGGGGTAAATCCCTTTAGTTTTTCAGCTCCGATGTGTGCGCACATATCCATTCTGGTTTCTCATTCTATAGGAATGTTCTAATCTGGTATGTCTTTCCTTGAAGGTGTCATACCGGTGATAGGTCTCAACTAGCTCCCCTACTGGTTCTAGGGAACTTTGGTGATTTATCTGTGTCAAGTTCTTCTTATCTTTTTTCACCAGGCGTCTCTGGTTATTTGGGATTCGAGGGGTCGGAGTTCTTGTCCTTTTATTCTAAGGTCTCTAGACGGGATCAGAGATACCTTCGGCTTTCTTTGGTATTTCAACCCACTTTCGTGCGTTGTGTGCAGGCACATGCGACTTGGTCACACTCTTTAAATCACTATAGTGGTCAGACAGTTGATTTACTAATACACGCAAATTAATGATATTCTGAACTTCTCTATTTGGTTCAGTAGTGTGCGGGTTATGTGCCTAGATTCCCGTGGCTTGTCATGTAATTTGTTGATATTTTTTGTCAAGGGGTTGATTTCTTCCCCATAATGTCAGAAAATTATCTTCATCAAATATATTATCAGTGAAACGTGCAGTATGCAAATCTCCTGTCATGGGGTCCAAATACCTAATTATGGATGTTGTTTCATAACCAACGTATATCCTAGATTTTTGGAGTGGGCCCATTGCAGTACGCTGTGGTAGGGGTATATGTACACAAACTTTGCAATCAAACCTGTGGAGATTAGAAATTTTCGGTGCTGACCCTTGCGCTAGTTGCATAGGTGAATAGATATTATATGCCGATAGTCTAAAAGTTGATGAGAGTTGCCGCATGTAGGACTGTGTGTTTCTAATATATAGTTGATAAATTATAATTCTGTAAAAGTGATCTTGCAATAAATTTAATTATCTTAATTAATGTCTCTACTAGTCCATTTTGGATGTGGACATACGGTACAAAATGCTCAACATTAATTCCCAGTGGCATGGAATAATCATTAAATATCTTTGAAGTAAATTCTTCGGCATTGTTCATTCTGATGAACTTTATATGATGATTAGAAAAATTATTTTAATTTTAATTATTTGTGAAATCTGCTTTGCAAAAGCATGGTTTCTCATAGATAGTAAACATACATGTGATCATTTCGAGAAAGTATCGATGAGCACCATAAAATATTTAAATAACTCTGATAAAAGTTGTATAGGATCACAAATATCTTCTTGGATGTGTTCCAGAAACGTAGGGATTTCATCCTTCACTATCAAAATAAAAGGTTTAGTAATTATTTTTCTAGTGGCACATGTGGGGCACACAAAATCTTCATGATACGAGAAATTCTTTACATCAATATTATGTCCTTTTGAATTATTAATTATATTTCTCGTCATTCTATGACCTGGGTAGCCTAATTTGTCATACTAGAGACAGAAAAGTTTAGAGTTTCTAGATATAATTTTTAGGGCAGTATATGCTACAATTGCCTTAATAGTAGTGTAGTATAGACTAGTCTCGAATGAAGAAAGTCTTTTCAATACCTTTTTTTTCACTTGTTTCACGATTTGCAATGAGCAAGTATTCCTTACCATACTCTTCTTCAGTCTCAACGTGGAAACTGTTTGTGCGAATATCTTTAAAACTTAGAAAAGTTTTAATTGATTCTGGGTATAACAAGGCTTCTTTAATGACCAAAGTTGTATCTATCGGGAGTATAATTGTGGCTCTTCTTGAGCCTATTATCTAAGCAGCGCTACCGGTTCGTGATGCCTGTCATCCATATATGCATAAAATGAATATATAAATTTTTTGCATGTAAACATGCATGGAATAAATTGTGTAATGGTACAAAAGGTTCTCGTAATGTTTCAGAATTTTCTATGTATTTTCTATAATTTTACTGCTAATTATGGTGATTAAAGTCAATTTAAATAATTATGATTAATCAAAACAGTAAGTAAATTTAGAAAATATAAAAAAGAAAAAAGTCCAAATTACTACCTCCAAGTATAGCTTAAGTCCAGATAACCCTCTAAAGAATAAAAAGGTTTACTTAACCCCCTGTATTTGCTAAACCAGATTAAAATACACCTTTTGCTCCTCTTCAAAGCTACTTTTGCTGAGTTGTCTGGTTTCAAAGCCACCTCAGCCACCACAGTGGCCACTACTCTCGGCTGTATATGCCTCTCGGCTCAACTAACGCGACAGTGAAGCACTCACTCGCCCCACACGGCCACACCACACTACCGATTTCTGGCGAGTGGTGGGAGTGGCGACTCCGGGCGCCGGCCTCCGCCTCCGCGCCGACCCCCTCCCCCTTCGCCTCCGCGCCGACCCCCTCCGCCTCCACGCCTCCCAGCTCCCCCTCTGGCCCTATGCATCCGCGCCGACCCCCTCCGCCTCCGGCCTCCCCCTCCGCCTCAGCGCCTCCCGGCTCCACCTCCGGCATCCACGGCTGCCGGATCCCCTCCCCCTACGGCCCGATGCCTCCGCGTCGACCCCCTCCGCCTCCGGCCTCCCCCTCCGCCTCGGCGCCTCCCGGCTCCCCCTCCGGCCTCCACGGCTGCCGGATCCCCCTCCCCCTCCGGCCCTCCGCCTCCGCGCTAACCGCCTCCGCGCCGACACCGCCGAGTGGCCAACTGGTGAGTTCCTCTACTGTTTCGATCTACTGTTTATCTTCCTCCGTTCCTCATGTGTTGTTACTATTTTGGGCCGGCTTGGGCCGCAGCGCCTCGACCCAGTCTACCAACACCGTGCCCGAAGTGTTCGATCTTGTCGAGGAGGAGCCGAGGGTCGCACCAAGTCCTGCGTCCGAACACCCCTTCCTCCAAGCGCTCGCACCTCTCTCGCGACGTCGCCTATATTTTCGTTCATCGACCGTCTCTTCTCGTTTCTCTTCGCTTTGGTTGCGCGCGCCGCCGATCTGTAAGTCGATCACAAGTTGACAATTTTTGCGAATTCAATTACATTGGTGGCTAGGGTTTTATATTGGCGGCTAGGGATATGGACCCTCTGGACATACTGCCTGTTAGATTTCATTTTGGAGGCGAATTTAATTTTGATGGCCACTCATTGAACTATGTGCATGGCGAGTGAATTGTCGCACATAGAGAGGATAAGCTATCACTACGAGTTGAGGGTTTTCTTGGTGATCATGTAAATTTGTGATTGAAGATGTAGTGGATTTTCACTGGTTGTCCCCTGTTGCTGATCTGAGTAATGGTTTAAGGAGGTTGGCAGATGATCAGAGTTGCATTATCATGTCTGATTGTATCACAGAGGGTGGAGTAGCTGAAGTTTATGTTGAGATATACAAGCTTGTAGGTGGTGAACTAATAATGTGGACATATGAGCCAAAGAACAAGCCTGTAATTTTGAGTAGTACGAGTAAGGATCAATCTACAAAGGATATTCAATCTGATGAGGAAAGTGCAGAAGGGAATGGCACTGATGATGAAGATGAAAGTGAGTCAGAAGATAGTGACTACGTGCAAGGTGATGAGGATACATCTGAAGAAGATGAGGAAGCAAATGAGTTCATGATGAATGCAAGGAATCAGAGGAAGAATCTAGCTATCACTGTTGCAACTTGTCAGAAAGTTAGCATCCATGAAAGGGAAGAAGAAGATGATTTACTGGATGACCTTGACCCCCCAATGATGGACTCAAGTGAAGAAGCCAGCTATGATGAAGATGATGAAGGTGAAGGGATAAGGAGGAATTGCAGGTTTATAAGGTATGACAATGAAGCTGATATTCCAAAGTTTTGTGTTGGCATGACTTTCAGTGGCAGGGTGCAGTTCAAGCAGGCCTTGATCAAATATGGGCTAGCTACTCAGAGGCACTTGACTTTTACAAAGGATGAGAAAAGTAGGATCAGAGCAAAATGTTCATGGAAGGGCTGCCCTTGGTTCATCTTTGCTTCTAACAAGGCAAACAGTGAAAGGTTTCAGGTCAAGACATTGATTGATGAACACATTTGCCCCAAAAGGAAGGACAATAGATTTGTCACTGGGGTAAGAATAGCTGACAAGTATGAGCACATCATCAAGGCAAACCCATCTTGGAAGCTTAAGAATATCAAGGAGACTGTGTTGCTTGATATGGGTGTAGATGTGTCACTATCCAAGATCAAGAGAGCAAAGGCTATTATGATGAGAAGGATATATGAGTCATGCAAAGGAGAGTATGCCAAAATATTTGAGTACCAGGCAGAAATACTTAGAAGCAATCCAGGGAGCACAGTTGCCGTGTGTTTGGACCCTGAGTATAATGATCTAGTTTTTCAGAGGTTTTATGTATGCTTTGATGCTTGCAAAAAGGGCTTCAAAGCTGGATGCAGGAAAGTGATTGGAGTAGATGGGTGCTTCTTCAAGGGAGCTTGCAATGGTGAGCTGATATGTGCTCTAGGAAGGGACGCAAACAACCAAATTTACCCCATAGCCTGGGCAGTAGTGGAGAAAGAAACTGAAGATTCTTGGTCATGGTTCTTGGGGCTCCTACAAAAGGATCTACAAATTACTATAGGTGGCAGGGGCTGGGTTATAATATCTGATCAGCAAAAGGTAAAGGACCTTGTTCATGACTAATTTCATGGTGTGTAATTGCATTTTGTACTTCCTATAGGGTCTTCTCAATGCAGTGGCAGAATTGTTTCCTGACATTGAGCATAGGATGTGTACAAGACACATATATGCCAACTGGAGAAAGACTTACAGGGATAAAGAATTTCAGAAGCCCTTTTGGATATGTGCAAAGGCATCAAGTGTGCCATTCTTCAATTTTAGCAGAGCAAAGCTAGCACAGTTAACTCCTGCAGGTGCCAAGGACATGATGAACACTAACCCCAAGCATTGGAGCAGAGCATGGTTCAACCTTGGATCCAAGCTGATGTGTGGACAATAATATGTGTGAAAGCTTCAACAATTGGATAGTAGATGTCGTGGCTCATCCCATTATTTCTATGCTAGAGGATCGGACTAAGGTGTTTGTAAGGATACAACAAAATAGAACCAAGTCGAGCAATTGGTCTTGAGGATTTGCCCAAACATTCTAAAGAAGTGAACAAATATATTAATCTAGCACAAAAATGCTCGCACTTTGGAATGGGAAGGATGCCTTTGAGGTGAAAGAGTGGGACAAGAGGTACACAGCTTGACATAGAGAGAAGGACTTGTTCTTGCAGTGCGGCAACCTGGCGAGAATCCCTTGTGCTCATGCCATCACTGCACTTTTTCTCAGTTCTAAGGCACCTGAAGAATACATAGCAAACTGTTATTTAGTTGAGCAATACAACAAGACCTATGATCACTGCATGATGCCAATGGAGGGAATGCAACAGTGGCCAATAGACCATCGCAAGCCAAAGCCTCCAGCTTATGTCAAGATGCCGGGTAGGCCAAGAAAAGAGAGAAGAAGGGAACCCGGTGAAGCCAAAAAGGCCACAAAGATGTCCAAGGTGGGCTCCAAAGGTAAATGTAGCAGGTGTCACAAAACAGGTCACAACAGTAGAACATGTGGACCTAATGCTAAATCAAAGAAGAGAAACATTATGGAGAAAGGCAAAGAGGCAAGTGACAGTTCTCTTGTGTTGTAAACTCAATCTTTCTTCTTGTGTTGTAAATTGAACCTTGTTTTTCCAGGTACTGGAATGCAGCAAGCCACAAAAGAAGACAAGAAAAAATGCAGCTTGAAGACCCCTCATGTCAAGAAGAAGAAACTAGCTGCTGTGCCAATTTTCAAAAATGAATGGAGAAGACATAAGATAGACTTCAGTATGCATCTTGATAGACTCTGTTTCCTGCGTCTAGGATTTTAAATTCCAAAGCTGAAATGAATAGTTATTGTATGCATTGTTCACTTGTTATTTGTATGCATCTTGAAAATCTGGCGCTGGCAGCCGGCTTGAAAATCTTGATGTTATTTGTATGTTCTGCTGAAATGTTGGAAATACTGCTGAAATGTTGGAAATAGACTTCAGTATGCATTGTTATTTGTATGTTCACTTGGCCAGGCAGCCGGCTTGAAAATCTGGCACTGGCATAAGATAGACTTCAGTATGCATCTTGAAAATCTGGCGCTGAGAGTCGACGGAAAAAGTAGTTTTGAAATCAGACAACTCCAGCCAGGCAGTCGCGTTAGTTGAGCCGAGAGGCATATACAGCCGAGAGTAGTGGCCACTGTGGTGGCTGAGGTGGCTTTGAAACCAGACAACTCAGCAAAAGTAGTTTTGAAGAGGAGTAAAAGGTGTATTTTAATCTGGTTTAGCAAATACAGGGGGTTAAGTAAACCTTTTTATTCTTTAGGGGGTTATCTGGACTTAAGCTATACTTGGAGGTAGTAATTTGGACTTTTTCCTATAAAAAATAATAATAACAGTGCTAAACATGCATCAAAAGTTAAAAATAATTTGAAATTTGAAATTTTGAGGCCCTTTTATGCTGTAATATAATTTTTTAGTGAATTCTGAAATTTCTAAGGGCTTATCTGCTAATTTTCAGTTCTAAGAGAATTTTTTGCGCAATTTGCCAAATTTTTTAGGCTTATTTTCAAGGAATTGGGGCGCTGACCGCCTCCTTTTCTTTCCCCTCATGCAGGGCTTTCTCTTTCCGTAGCCTACCCCCTGTTCATGTGGTGGTAGCAGGCATGCCTGGAGCCAGGGGGCGGGAGGCCGAGAAGTCGGCGACGCGACGAGTGCTCGAGCGGAGGGCCGGCAGCCTGTATAGGGGTGCGCGACGCGGCGGCGCACCTTGAGCGGAGTTGAGCGGCTGAGCGGGGCCAACAGCAGTTCTCGACTCGACGCGGCGGCGAGGCGGCCGCAGCCACGTGCATGTGGGAAGTTGCCGGCAGCTGGGCGGCGCAACGCACATACGAGCCATGTGTCGTGTGCGGGCGGCACAACCATACATCATTTTTTCTTTTTCTTTTTCAATCTACAGTATAATCAACTTCTACTCTGTGATGCAAATCTATCGATCGACTTGACTGGCAACTTCAAGTCAGCTCCCGGTAGATTACAACAGATTTGCATCATAGAAAAATAATCTAGAAAGTAAAAAATTTATAGAATGTAAAGCGATTTAGATATGCAATTCAACCTATGAGTATCATGTTTCGATGATTACCTTCGATTCACTAGAGTGATTCGTGCTAATAACGTGTTGAGAAACCGTCGTTGGCGAGTACAATCCAAGCAATTCCTCCTAGATAAAAAGATAGATCAAATACATAATAATACTAGTAAGGTGTCCGTGCGTTGCAACGAAAAACCAGATAAAAGTGATGCATACTATCAAATATGATCTCAAACTGAATAATAAATATCAACTTTTTCTTACATCATCATGTATCAAAACAAAACCTACATGTTCATACTCAACAGCGACAGCTCCTCAGCAGCGAAGGTATCGTGGATCTTTGCGAGTTGAGAGTAGCGGCACGAGCACTCGCTAGAGACCTCGCCGGTGGAAACTCGCTGACGAGAAGTCCGCGACGGAAGGAATAGGAGCAGGAGCACAAAGACTCTGATACCATGTTAAAGAGAGGCAAGCTCAACTCTATTCCCAAGCATATGACACACACACACACAACACAACACAACCCTAAGTTTATTGGGCCTAATGGGTCAATATACACATACTTCATACACTAAACACTTTACAAAAAGAAGGAAAATGTCTTTTGACACAGAAAGCGCACTACTTGATAAGGACTCAGAAATGGGAGTAATAAATTGGTTTCATATTTAATCACCCTATAAAACAAGAGTCTTTGGAGTGCAATGTGCATTGCTACATCTCCACGATCCGACGATGAGTCAAATATATTATGTGTTGTCTTAAGGAACAATAAAGTGATGCACCTTTGCGTTTTTCTTTGCATAGACTTGTGTTTGTCTTAGGCCCGGTATAAGTGCACTACAAGATGGGTTGAGAAATATCATCTTGCAAATGAATGAAAAAGTTTGAAAGATTTGGGAGTCCTAATTGGATTAATTAACTTGCTTGGACTAATTGAGAGTGGTTTACCTTCAAAATGCAGATGAATGAATAGACAAATATAATCATAAAATTACTTAGGATGACAGATTGGTGTCCTATGAGTGCTAATCAAGTATGACGCCCTGTCTCACTGTGGCCTTTTTGGAAAGTATTTATGAAAGTTATTTGAGCAACACGATGTTAGTGTACAATGTTGAAAGGCATGTAAAATGTTTGGTTCTCCCAACAAAGATTCGACATGTTAAAAACTTAAAATAAGGTAGCGTGTTCCCCATTTTTCTGCAGGTATGCTCGGAATACGAAGTATTAAGATAAAGTTAACCATCCTTCACATGTTTTAGCAAACAGCACTCCAGGGAAAATCAATCAACATCTTTCATATTCAAAAGTTACACATAGTACTGAACAGAGAAGTAGGCTATGGGGCGTGCAGAGCACCGAACCGGGCAAAGTGGTCCTTGACTACGAGAGCAATTAGTCGCCAAAGCAAATGAAGTTATCACGACAACACAAACAAAAGTTTACAATTCCATTACCGGCACATGGCGAATCGAGAGCTTTTCCTTCACATTTTCTTCCAAAACCTATTAAATAAGAATGCAGTTTATGAAAAGTAATGTAAAGAAACCCAAGAAAGTGAAGAATCTACCAAGATACAGCATTAACGGTAAATAAATTTGTTGACTAACCTTTGTACTGCGACAAGCTAAAATATTTGGGGTGAGCCCAAGGCCCTTAAACCACGTACACTATGTTGGGTCGGCTTAGTTTTCTACAAGAGAAAATAACACGACGTAGAATAAATATTAGATAAATAGAAGTAAATGATTTATCTAAGTTAATTGTGATGGAACATAGTAAATGAATCAACCAGAGTCCAACTACATTCACCGACAACATTCAGAATCGAACAAGACTCGACATGCACCAAATGAAATTACGGGACACGCAACCAAAGTAATGTCCAAAAGGAGATTGTAAATACCAGCAGGAAAGATGGGAGTACAGTGTTTATGTATCAAGATAACTCTGCAAGTTCCTTACCAACACGATAAGAGAATTGACCCAACGCTCGATAAATGGCATAGATTCAATATCCCTGCAGCAGGAGTGACAATGCAATCAAGCTACAGAAAATCAGCTCTAAATTGTCTATTGGGATGCTATCAACCAAAATAAATATTAAAAACTATTAATTATCTCATGCCCACCTATAGTGCCCCAGTTCTATCACGCACACATCACCGATCCTTCCTTCCCATCCATCGGTATCATTGCAACACGCTCGATCCACTCTTGTATGGCATTTGTGATGTGCGGCACAACCTTAAGGTAAAATTAGTTGAATGATCAAGACTTGAAGAAACATACACCCGAAGTTACCAAGGCAGACAAAAACAAAGATAAGTCTGTATGCAGACGATCTTTCCCAAGTATTCCCCTTCCTCTCCTTGTCAATATGATCACATCAACCATAAAAAAGTATAATAAGAAAAGTCAAAGCGCTTTGTTATGCAGGAACAACAAGCGTATTTAAAATTTGCTTGCATTCTTAATGTACTCAAGTCACATAAGACAATGAGGACATCCTTTTCCTTCCTATGCGGTACAAGATATCAACGTCAACAATTGAACCATTTCAAAATCATTCGGATGTTTGCATGCCGATGAATGTCGTTAAATAGCTATGAACCCCTATGACATATAGTTATATAGTTAAGATTTACGAATTCAACTTATCTTGAAACTTTAAATACATCTATTGTGCCTATTTGCAAACACAATACCATATAAATTAAGTTACATCGGGAGAAAATAATTTGCTTAGTGGTCGGTTTAATATCAAGAAACCTCTCATAATTCCCAATATCCAAGTCCACCTACGAATCTGAAAGACAACACTTCATGAGACAAGCAAATATGTGCTAGCCGTTGAACAATTTGACTTGGTCACATATCAGTACCTCGCCACCATCATCTAACACAAACACCGACGTCGCCTGAGTAGAATCAAGAATAGATTGGAGTACCTCAAACCCAACATCCTCAAGACCAGATTCATATATCCAAAGCGTCGTCAATCCTATTGTGGATTGCATGCTCCTCTACCCTCCAGATCTACAAGCAATAAAAGAATAAATTTTTGATCTGCAAGAAGTGCAAAGAAACATAGGTGCAAAAATAGGATCTCCATACCCAGAGAGGATGCTCTTGAGCCGCTTCTGCCGCCGTTGCCCGCTCCCACCCCGTCGTCGTCGGAGGGGTTGGGATCCCGACGGGAGGGGGAGGGGCGGGGCTAGGGTTTTGGGCCTGGAGGCCTAGGCTGCGGCGCTGGAGGTCGAGGAGGGAGGGGTGGCCCTTCTTCTTGCGCTGCCGCGGCGGGGATGGGGTTCCCACGGGGCGATGGAGGCGCGAGCTTGCGAGCCTTCACCATCGGAGGCCGCAAAGGCGGAGGTGAGGTGGGAAGAGAGGAGGATGTGGTGGTGTGTTCACCTACCGAGGGCATAGTGTGTGCCCTCAGTGAAGAAGGGGTACTGGATCTGCTCCGCCTCCTCCTCGGCTCTCGTGGTGCCCTGTGCGAGGGGGAGGCGGGGGGAGAGCGAGGCGGCGGGGAGAGCGGGGTGGGAGAGCGAGGAGGCGCGGCGGTGCGGGTGCGAGGCGCAGGAGCGAGAGGAGGCGGGAGAGCGGGGCAGCAGGGGAGAGCGAGGCGGCGGGAGAGCGAGAGCGAGGGGAGGCGAGGAGCAAGGGGAGGCGGCGGGGAGAGCAGAGCGAAGGGGGCGGGAGAGCGTGGCGGCGGGGCGCGAGAGAGAGAGGAGGAGCGCGAAGAGCGAGCGTGGCGGCGGGGGTATAGCGAGGGGGAGGCGGGGGCGGGCGGGGGGTTGGATTTTCTGTGTAAACGGTTGAGATGCTATCTTATAATTAGATTGAATGGCTAAAAAAAAGTGAGGAAGGACTCATCAACCACCAACTCTTTCTTTTAAAGTAGTAAAGATAAGAACAAATAAATTGAACAGAGAGATGAGGAACTCCTTCTTTTTTATTATATATCTTCTCTAAAAAGTATAAGGTACAACTATTAAGACTCTTTATTTATAGACTAAAAGGTGAAATATCTACTATAAATCAAAGTTTGCATGCTAGATCAAGATTTTCTAACAGAATCTAACCATCTCATGGGTACGTGGCCCGAGATTCACGCTTTGTCCTCCAGCCTATTCAGCGTAGCCGGCCCAACTTCTATTGGGCCTAAACGATAAAACACCTTCTTCGCGCTGTGCTCGCGTCCTCGCGCTACTGTCGGCTAGCCCACCCACCGCTCTGCGACTCGCGAATGCGACCCGAACGTTCTCGCTGCATCGCCGGACCAGACCGCACCGAGGCCACCCTGTACGTGGCGGCATACGATTGGTCTCCTCACGTGCACTACTTTTACGGCGCCTGGTGATGTGGAAGCCGCGACGCGCCAGAACACTCTAGCGGCTAGTACACAGATCTCTCGCCAGAACGGCAGAACTTATATAAGCTCAGAGCACGCTTGATCATTCCCCTAATCTAGATCGACACATACACTAGCCATTAGTCACAGATCACACAGCTCAAAGACAAGTGGACATCAAGTCTTGCAGAGAGGAAATTGCCGCAGGATGGCAGGTACCCAGCACTATGCTTTAGCTCTCGTAGTGCTTTCTCTACTCTGCTCAGGTACACGTGCTTGATGCATCATGCATACGCAAACGCAAAAACAGACTAGTTTGTTGCAGTATCCTCAATTTTTCGCTGCGCTGTTGTAAACTCGTCGTAGGTTACTTGAGCGGACTGGGGGATGCCGCCGGCGCGCGGAAGGGATATTCGGGCAGGAAGGGGAAGGCGACGACGGGGCCGGTGATCGGCATCGACCTCGGCACGACCTACTCGTGCGTGGGGGTGTACCGGAACGGGCACGTGGACATCATCGCCAACGACCAGGGGAACCGGATCACGCCGTCGTGGGTGGCCTTCACGGACGACGAGCGCCTCGTCGGCGAGGCCGCCAAGAACCAGGCGGCGCTCAACCCTCAGCGCAGCATCTTCGACATCAAGCGCCTCATCGGGCGGAGGTAAGCTGAAGCACATTCGACACCTTTTTTGTACTTACTCGATGCATCGGAACAGTTGTCGAGTAATCTTGGGTTGGTAGCTAGGTTTGATGACGAGGAGGTGCAGAGGGACGTGAGGTACCTGCCGTACAAGGTGGTGAACAAGGGCGGGAAGCCGTACGTCGAGGTGCGGGTGAAGGGCGGCGAGACGAAGGTGTTCAGCCCCGAGGAGATCAGCGCCATGATCCTCGCCAAGATGAAGGAGACGGCCGAGTCCTACCTCGGCCAGCGCATCACGGACGCAGTCATCACCGTGCCAGGTATTGCAATCTGGTACACCTTTCTTGCTTCCGTTTGCGAGTGAGGTGAGCGCACGTAAAACGCAAATGATGTGTACTGCTTTGCAGCGTACTTCAACGATGCGCAGAGGCAGGCGACGAAGGACGCCGGCACGATCGCGGGGCTGAACGTGCCGCGGATCATCAACGAGCCGACGGCCGCGGCGATCGCGTACGGGCTGGACAAGAAGGGCGCGGAGATGAACGTGCTGGTGTACGACCTCGGTGGCGGCACGTTCGACGTGAGCGTGCTCAGCTTGGACCACGGAGTGTTCGAGGTCCTCGCCACCAGCGGCGACACGCACCTCGGCGGCGAGGACTTCGACCAGCGCGTCATGGACCACTTCATCCGCCTCGTCAAGCGGAAGCACGGCAGGGACATCAGCAAGGACGGCCGCGCGCTCGGCAAGCTCCGCCGCGAGTGCGAGCGCGCCAAGCGCGCGCTCAGCAGCCAGCACCAGGTGCGCGTCGAGATCGAGGCGCTGTTCGACGGCGTCGACTTCTCGGAGACGCTGACGAGGGCCAAGTTCGAGGAGCTCAACATGGACCTGTTCAAGAAGACGCTGGGACCCGTCAAGAAGGCCATCGCCGACGCCAAGCTCAACAAGGCAGACATTGACGAGATCGTCCTCGTCGGCGGCAGCACCAGGATTCCCAAGGTGCAGGAGCTCCTCAAGGAGATGTTCGGCGGGAAGGAGCCCACCAAGGGGATCAACCCCGACGAAGCCGTCGCGTACGGCGCCGCGGTGCAGGGCAGCATCATCAGCGGTGAGGGCGGCGCGGAGACCAAAGGTAACGTGATGCTTTGGCTTGTCACTGACAGATAGCGACGTGGGCCGCTGAGTGCCTGACAGCCTGGCATTGACATAACGATGTTCTTGATGACCAGACATCTTGTTGCTCGACGTGACGCCGTTGACGCTCGGGATCGAGACGGCCGGCGGCGTCATGACCAAGCTGATCCCGCGGAACACGAGGATCCCGGTGAAGAAGTCGCAGATGTTCACGACCAACGAGGATCATCAGACAACGGTTTCGATCAAGGCAAGCATGAATTTCAACTCACGCATCGCTCATTTGTTAGTCGCCATTGATTCTTCAGACTGATAACAGTAAGAAATTTGAACATTTTCAGGTGTTCGAGGGCGAGAGAAGCCTGACGAAGGACTGCCGGGAGCTGGGCCGGTTCGACCTGTCTGGCATCGCGCCGGCGCCGCGCGGCGTACCGCAGATCAAGGTCACGTTCGAGGTCGACGAGAACAGCATCCTGCACGTGACGGCGGAGGACATGTCGGCGGGGCAGTCCAAGTCGATCACGATCACCAATGACAAGGGCCGGCTCAGCCAGGACGAGATCGACCGGATGGTGCGCGAGGCTGAGGAGTTCGCGGAGGAGGACCGCCGGGTCCGGGAGCGCGTTGATGCGCGCAACCGGCTCGAGAACTACGTGTACCGCATGCGGAGCACGGTGAGGGATGGTAGCATGGCTGGTAAGATCGGCGAGGACGACAAGGAGAGGATGGAGGTGGCCCTGACGGAGACGCTGGAGTGGCTGGAGGAGAACGGCGGCGGTGGCCACCAGACTGCAGAGGAGTACGAGGAGAAGCTGGGGGAGGTGGAACGGGTTTGCGGCCCGATCATCAAGCAGATGTATGAGAGGAGCGGAGGTGGCGTCGGCGGGTCGGCAGGCACCGGAGATGAGGACGACGTGAATGAGCTCTAGAGTTTGCTCGCTGCTCTGTTTCAACTTTGTAGCCCTGCTTTATGGTATATTCTTGATACCCCTAGTTATGTTTAGCATCTCTCGGACTAAATCAGAGTTATGAGATAATTGTATAAGTGTGTATGGTATTAAGAATAAAATAGATTAATCTTTATGAAGATAACTGAAGTAACGACGCCGAAACAATTAAGAGATTTTACGAAGGCGACTTTAATTTCCTTAAATACAATCTCAAATAAGTAAAAGAATTGTCGCTCTCTTATAACTCTTTTGTACTTTTTAGGACATTTGAATTTTTGAACTATACAAGAATTTAGTGCAAAAAATAACCTAGTAATAATTTTCTCGTGCACATTGTACTTTGGATAAATTGGTTTGTGGCTTGGGTTTTCTATGCCAATTCCTTATAAATATATATAGTTCCTCCTTCAAAATGAAGTAGTAATCCTACTCTAATTAGGATTCATTTAGGAATACTTGTAGCACACATTTCCAAGTCATATTATGAAAGGATATGAGTCAACTTATTCAACAATATTCACCTTGATTCTTGGTTGCCTTTTTTTCGGCTTATGGTTTCTTTCAAACAAACAAATAGGATAGCTTCTTCATTGTCATTTCGAAATGGCTTATCGGGACAATCTTTTTGAAATAATTTATCAGCTTATCAATATTCGATTCATTCATATAAGCGCCTACGCTAAGATAAAAAATCATAAACCACAACCATAAGCCACAGTCGAAAAGAACCTACCCCTTTATCTGTTGAAGTCACCATGCTCCTCCAAGAACTCGCTCTAAGTTTAATGTGTTTACTTTTACTATGAAATTTAGGATAATTTGAAACCTTGATCGCTACCTGATTATCACAAAAAATGGTGACAGCCTGTGATGCAATTTCCATGACCTTAAGTGATGTAAGAAATTCTCTCGGCCATACACCTTTCTTTGTTGCTTCAGATATGGCAATATATTCAGCTTCCATAGAGGAGAGAGCGACTGAATCCTGTTTCCTGCTGCACAAAGAAATAGCACCTCCTGCCAAAGTAAATAGATAACTAGAAGTTAATTTTTGATCATCCAGATCCTCCTGCCAATTAGCATCAGTATAACTCTACAACTGAAGATTATGACCATTAAAATATATTGAGTAATCTATAGTTCTTTTGACATAACACAATTCTCTTCCCTAGGATTCTTTCGATATCTGCTAAGAATTCTAATGGTATAGTTAAGGTAATATCGTGTGAATAACATAGCACACATAAGTCATCCCAAAGCTGAAGAATAAGGAATTTTATTCATTCTAACTTTTTTCCTCAGGAGTGTTTGGACACAATTCCTCATTAAGTTTAGTTCCCTTCATAATAGGTACATTAACAGGTTTGATGTTTTTCAAAGAAAATCGTTATCAAACAGTTCCAAGGTATGCCTTTTGGGACAACTCAAGAATCATTTTACTCTGATCTCTACGTATTTTCACTCCTAAAACATAGAAAGCTTGTCCCATATCTTTCATATCAAATTTAGAGGACAACCAAGTTTTCACTTTCATCAATGTATTTTTATCATTAGAAGCAATGAGAATATCATCAACATATAAAAACAATAAGACAAAATATTTACCCATAATTTATATATATAACAGTAAGACAAAATATTTACCCATAACTTATATATATGCAATGATTACCTTCCGTTATTGAAAACTCATATGACGTGATAGCATTATCAAACAGAATATACCATTGACATGAAGCTTGTTTAAGACCATAAAATGATCTATTCAACTTGCATACCTTATTTTCATTTCCTTTTTCTTTAAAACCTTCCGACTATATCATATATATTTTCTCCTCCAAAAGACCATTAAGAAAAAGCAGTTTTAATATCCATTTGGTGAAGTTCAAGATCATAATAAACCGTCAAAGCACTAATAATACGAATTGAAGTAAATTTAGAAATAAGAGAAAAAGTTTGCCATAGTTAATACCTTCCCTTTGCGTAGCCTTTCGCAACAAGTCTAGCCTTATATTTTTTTTCCACTAAACCTGCTGCATTTAATTTTATTTTAAAAATCCACTTACAACCTATGGACTTACGGTTGTTTGGTAGATCAACAAATTCTTAAACTTTCTTCCTTTTCATCGAGTTTAATTCTTCCTGCATTAGTTCCACCTATAGTTTTGGTTGAGAATAGTCAATTGCTTCTTTATAAGTCTTTGGTTTTTCCTCTAAATCTAAAATTTTAGAGCAAACTTCTCCTAAGAACAAATAATAATCATCCAAATATTGGAGTGTACTTATATTCCTTCCACTTCTCAAACTCTAGATTAATTTTGGGTTTTCTCAAAACCTAGATTAATTTTATGGAGGCTTTTGATCATTCTCTATTCCTCTATTCTTTTCGTGGTGTCGCTCATAATTGCATATAAAGCTAAAGAGTAGGTATCTATTTATAGACTCCACTTCAAGGTGTTACATAATGACCCACTTGTTTTTCGGTATACCGTAAAACTTCTGAACCATGTCATCAACCATGATTAGACAAGCCAATTTTATGAGTCTAATATATATTAGTCTCTAGCATACATATGTGAATCATGTGTCATAATCAGATTGTTTATTAGATCAATTTCAATCTGATCATATAGGTCAACAGTCTGTAGAGTCAATTCTGCAAAACAAACCAAATTATTCCACCCTGTGCTATACCTGGATCAAACATATGCATACATATTAAATTCCAGTAGATCTGATCTCAATGAATATGTCTACCAAATTCCAGCACAGCCGTTCTTGGCACCTCGAGTAATAATTCCACGAGTTAAATTTCGCATCAAAATATTCTCTACCACTTATATCAAAAACAAGAGTAATTCCACATTAAGTTAAACAGACAATAACCACAATACATATTAAAAGTCATATAAAAATCCCAACATTATCCAAAGGAAAATTCAGTACACAGCAGAATGAAATTTGTGAAATACATTCGAAATATACATTTTGTAGGTAGATGACAGAAAAAATACACAGACTTGCTTCCTTAGACTGATACGCATGCAAACCATTCGAGTACAGAAAACAAGCATAAAGAATATAGCTGAATTTCGTCGCCACTAACCATCTACATATTCTTTTGATTTCAAAATAGGATTATCCAAGGGAAAATTCAGTACACAATGATCACCAGCTAATTTTCTTAGCACTACGGTTTCAACTGAATCTTGTACAAGTCTTACTGGCTATTGCAGAGCCCTATAGCTCAGACGAGAGCCTTCATTTCTTTCCGCGATGTCTCCTCGACAGTCCTACTCAAGAGCCGGTGCTACCTCAGTTGGATTACCTTCAAACACGTCGGAGCTTGATGATTCTGACTCTTCTGGGAACTCCTGTGTTTGGACTGATTCCTTGTAAGCAGGAGTTTCTCTAAAGTCTGTTGCCCCTTCGTTATATGTAGCCACGGCGACACCACAAGCAATCAGCTGCACAAGTATGCAACATCAATTAGCAGATGAGAAGTGATAATCGACAAACAATTGTAATTTGTCAATTCCTTGAGAATTAGGGAATGTTCATATTTGCTTTTGCTTATGTCTTTTAGCTGTGGTTTATAGCTTTTGGCTAAAAATAAATAGTAGTGGGCAGTGGCTAAAAGAAGAATTATATGCATGTGATAGGAGCAAAATGAGTGGGGTGTGTGATGCACTCATAACCTCATGTCTTACCCCGAAGTGAGATAGTAGCGAGAGGAGTAGAGAAGCTGCTTCGAGAAGCTGGGTGTTTGTATTGTTTTTTGGTTTTTCTAAGCATAAGTTAGAAGTAGAAGCCAATACGAACAGGATCTTAACAGATTGGATTTGATGATCTAAGAGGATGGAATAACGTGCAAAGTTCTATCTAGATATTGAGTGGGAATCAGCCATGACAGGCAGTTAAAGTTGATGTATGCCAATGACCAAACATTAGGAATGTTTCATCAATAATATAATTCAATGAAGAAGTTTTAGATTATGGGGCGTTCGTATTGATTACGGCTGATGGGTTTTGGCTGAAAATAAATAGTAGTGTCCGAAAAAAGTGACCTTAAGAACGAGGATGCGAGCAGTAGGGAAAGTGAAGGAAAAATGTGTGCGCAAGACAGGAGTGGGAGGAGTAGAGTGCGTGATACGCCTATAATCCCCTACTTATTTCTCAAAGCGAGAGAAGTGAAGAAACCGCTTCGAGAAGCCATGTGTTTGTACTAGCTTTTGGCTTCTCCAAACAAAACAAAAGCCAAAAACAGAAACCAGCACTACCTATGTCTTGTTAAACAGTCTGGAAAGAAACAATTTCATGCATATTTTCAGGAACGCATTCTTCTTTTCCACCCACAAGACACTGGAAAGGAACATTTGCTTTATATGGAAAGCAATCAGTCTACTAACAAATAGTGAGATTAAATCCGATAAAATGAATTTGGAAATCTCACTGTTTACGACTGGAAATGAATTCGAATGAGCTTTGAGTTTCACATACCAAGCTCACATAATTACTCTGCAATTCTAAACAACTAATGTCAGTCTACGGGCAGTGCCATGCATGGCACGGCTTGTCGCATTCAAGGGGTTGTTTCATGCTGACTTCTTACTTGCAAACCATTTCGACATACAGGTGCTCAATTAGCTGCAAACTAAGTTTCTCTAGCCTGGATATCTTACAAAAAGTAAAGATTTACTTTTGAGCACTTGACTAATGATCAGGAATAACACTGCATTATAGAACATAACAACTGTACTACCGCGCGAAGTAATGTAGGATGAGGAGGTGCTCACAGCGAAGAAGACTCCGAATGCCCACATGTACTGGACGAAGAAGCCGAGGGCCTCCAACTGGGGGCCCTCCCAGAAGTCGGGCTTCTCCGGGTCCGGCAGCTCCGGCATCGGCGTCGTCGACACCTCGAACCCCAGCGGCTCCCCCTCCCACTCCACCCCCTCCCCCACCGCGGCGGCGTCCTCGTCCACGTCGGGCGGCGCGGGAGAGGTGACGCCGCCGCGGCGCTTCCTGCCGCGCTCCTCGAGGCGCCGCTGCGTGCGGGACGAGACGCCGCCCCTGCGCGCGAGCGCCACGTGCAGGGCGGCGTGGCGGCCCGGGAGGGCAGGGAGGTGGCGGTGGACGGCGGCGGAGGCCGTGCCGAACGGCGTGGGGGAGGTGAGGAGAGACATGAGGCCTCGAGGCGGCGGGGCTGTGTGCGACGGCGAGTGTGAGGTACTGAGGTCACGTGGAGAGGCTGGAGCGGGGAAGCTCCTGGCTGTCGACGCTTCTGAGGAGCTGAGGCCCGGGAGGGAGATGAGAAGAGATTTTTCCTTTTCTTTGTTTTCTAGTTCGGGTCGTTTTGCTTTGCATATGAGACATTTTAGTTTTCCATTTTCTACTATTCAAGCAAAGAAGGTTTAAAATTCTTATGTTAGATATGGATTTAGCCATACTTAGAAATCTTTTGTACTTAATATATCCGAAGTGTCATACTCTAGTTACAAAATAATGACGACCAAGAATTTGGGTGGTCAAATTATTATAATTTCGATTAAAAGTTTTGCTGTGAATATTTTTAGATTGAACATACAAGTGACATGAGTAAGTTCTTCATCCAAAAAACTTTCATAATATTATTCTGCTATAACTTTTTCCATACGTGTAGTAAACCTTAAAAATCAAAGTTACATTTTATTTACTTTGAAAAACTAAAAATATCTTCAGTATTAATATTTTCTTGAGCATACTATAGATGAAAAAATTGCTGCAAATACTCTGTTATAGACTTCTCTCATTGTCGAAGATCAAGAAAATCTTGATGCTTCTCTATGATAACTTCAGAAGAAATGTTGGCTTTACAAAATTTCTTCACAAACTCTTCCCATGCAATATCTTTCTTCTTCGAATTTATCCACTAAATAGCATTCTACCAAGTAACTGCTGGTTCTGATAGCTGGTAAGTAGCAAAAAGAACTTTCTCCTTATCCATACACTAGATAGTATCCATTATCCTTTCAATATTTTGTAACCAATTGTTGGCACTTAGTGATTTCATTGTTGATGAAATTTTAGGTGGTTAGATCTTCAGAAATGTTGTAAAATTGGATGCAGTTGTACTTAACGTTGACATTGATCCTTTCTGATGACATCTTTGCTGTTAACTGTTGCAATAGCTTTGCCTGTTATTCCAGTATCCTGGCTTGTCTTTACTCACATTCAATCTAATTTTTCTCGATGACAGCTAGGACTTCCATCATACTGAGCTGTTTTTCAATATTTCTTTTCTCCATCTGTGATGTTGTTAGATCTTTAATTTGTCCAGTGCTATTCTGTTTAACAGTAGCTGAGATTTAGGAATCAATTTTTTTAACATTTTTCGTCTAAGCAAGAGAAGTTAGACTAAAATAAAATAGAGAGCAAGAAGGAGGTAGGAGGGGAATAGAGTGAGGTGAGACTAGATGATTTTTCCGATTGCTTTCTTAGGATATTGATCTCCAAATCTTCCTATAATTATTTTTATAATCCCGATTTTAATAGATTGCTTGTTTCCAAAATTTTTCATATACTCGCAAAGATATTTCAATGTCTTCCAATATCCAATATCAATTAATTAATTTATTCCCGTACAGCTTCCATATATAAGTTTAAAATCCAATGGCCTTATCATCAGTCTAACCTCTACTTCTCACTATTTATGCCTATAATATCTTCCTCTATCGAGATATGAATATGCAAATCCAGACTCTCTGTATATACCGTACTAGTCTAGGATCACATTAGTGCATACAGTATAAACATAGATGAAATATCGACTATATGCACGATAAATAAAGGAAAAGACTCAAATATTAATAATTATTAGAGTACGACCATATAGCTAAGTTTACAATTAATAGCTTGAAGAGTTTAAGAAACTAGCAGTAAAAACCAGCAATAAGTAAGGTAGCCATTTGACATGCCCACAAGCAATCGACTGGGAAGTGAAATCCTAATCCACGAAGTCATCGAAGTATCCTCTTTTTGGTATCTCCTGCTGATATGTCTCTTCTTCTTCAACTAAGCAACAGTAGACATAAAGCCGCGAGTATATTAGTACTCAGCAAGTTTGAAACAAAAAATGCAATATAATATGTAAGGCTTATCAATGGATGACTGATAGATTATTTTACAAAAAATAGTAATTTAAAGTAAATACAATAAATAGATTGAAAGCGAATTGTAAAGAAAATGATAATAAATAAATAACTAAAGAAATTAAATAGACTATAAGTGAACTAACCATCTACTTAATAAACCACTAGTGAACTATCTGTCTACTTTTTCAAAGTTATCCAACCCAATTTTATGAAATAACTATCTCTCATGTGAAATCATTGAGCATTATCCATAATCGAAGACACGACTATTCGAATAGTTTTACACTCTGCAGATGTTGCACAACTGTACCCACATGATGTGATCATCCCTACGCTAAAGAAAATCGCAACAGAGCCTTTACAATGTTCAAGCTCAATCCAATTTCGCCCGCTAAGGTTTCATTGTCGAGTAGGTTAATCACCTAGTTGATAATTGCCCCCTCTTGTGCCTCATGAAAATCAGCAACCATACTTAACTCATTGGCAAAATAAAAATTGAAATATCATAAATTAATCAGTTAGATTTATCCCATACTAGACATATGATTTACATAGTAAGGCTCAGATTAATAGCGCACAAAGTTAAGTCCTTAGACCTTACCTAGGTGAGACTTCCACACCCTCGAAGTGCTAACCACACTTCCCTTTTTACTGCACGATCACTCGCCCAAGTGAAATCTAATTTTGTATAACCAATACTAATGACATACCAATATCATAGCATACAAATTTTATAACTGTGGCACCAACCACGATTCCATATCTCATTAAGTCAAAATTAATTAACTGATCACATGTGATGATGAACCCATGAGACTATAAGTATGGCTAAGTAAATTAATCATACAACCAATGTGATAACTAGTATTGCATCGCTAAATAGATTTTTCATCCTAAGGTGACAATGGTATCATGATATTCAAATTATCAAAGGAGCGATTAATCAATTAGGACAGTAACTATCAAGTACAAGGGTTTACAATAAATTAGTAATGCATAATAATTTAAAATAAAATAAATAATTAATAGATTAAAATTTTGGTTTAATATAATCAAAGGATAACTTGTCTTGACCTCACTCAGTTATGAATTCTTGATCTTCTGATTGTGCTTCTGCTCCTTCGAATGCGCGATTTAACGAGAGAAAAAAACGAATAAAGCATAAAAATAAAATTCAAATAAACTCTAAAAACTTTAAAACAAGAATTTAAAAGATAGAGCTTGATTTTAGATGAATTTAGAAAAAAGAACAGGGTAAATCGGAGTTAGGACGAAGAAGAGCAGGTTCTTGGAAAATTAACACTAAAAGAAAATACTAAAAATTCAAAAATTCTATTGTGTTGTGGACTCGGTGCACGGAAAGACTAGTCTACGGTAGGTTTGGCTCATGAAACAATGTATGATGCAACTCAGCTAGATGACGTGGCTGCTGACTAAGCATATAGGGCTGACATGGCGGATACGTGGCTGACAGGTGGCAGGTAGGGCTGATGTAGCACGCTGACGTGGCACTAAGACAGCTTTGAGCTGACGTGGCGTTGACACGTGGCGATACGTCGGATCTAAGACTGAGGTGGCGATAACCCGACTAGGGTTGACTCAGCAGGGGTTGACATAGCGATCAGACGGTCTGAGAAACGATTGGACGGTCTGGACGGGCGAGGACATTCTGACTATCCGAACGCGACGATGACTGGACGACCGAGAAGCGACAATGTTCAAACGGTCCGATGATCGAACGACTGAGGGGCAGAGACATTCGGACTGTCCAACGATGACGTCGATCGGACAGTCAAGCATCGATCGGACGGTCTAGAGTCGTAGAGATGTTCAGACGATCCGAAGATCGACGACACACGTCGCTCGGTGGTTGGCTGCGGGAGGCAAAGGGACGGTGGCTCTTTGGTGGCTGAAGGGCTCCCCTTGGCATTAGCAGACTACAAACAATGACGGTCAAATTCTGGGCGCGCACATCAGCCGAAGAAGGCACAACTTGGTGGCGGCGGTGAAACAGGCTCTGGTGGCAAGGGCACATGGCCGTGGCGATGGAACAGGCATTGAAGAGGGTGGCAGAGCATGGTACGGGCGTTGACGGGCTTGGTTGCGGCCGGTGTGAATGGCGGTGGCGGCAAACGGAAGTGGGCCGAGTGGTGGTTAGGAACATGGGTGGAAGCGGTTTATGGGAGGTCACCAAGGGTTGGGGAAAAGAGGAAATGGTCAAAAGGAAAGCGTAAAGCTTGAGGGAGTTGCTAAATTGGGAAAGAGAATGAAGTCAACTGAAATTAAAAAATTTCGAAATTTTTGGATTGTTACATCCACCACCCACCAAGGCTAAATAACTGTGAAAAGAAAAACAAAACAATGACATCAACAACAGCTTGTCAACAAAGCTGCAAAATATGATCTCCAGTTCATTTCACCAATCTAGGCTAATGTTCCTCGAGAGGAAAAGGTTGTCGATGTATTCTATAATAGGGCTAGAAGAATCAATGTATCTCCTCATCTCCTTCTGCACAGAGCAATCTGCAGGAACAACAGAGGGCACTGTTAAGACGAAGAATGCACAGAATTTGTGATTTGTCTAGCAATAGATCATCTGGAAAAAAATCATCAATCCCTGAAAAATTCAAGGTATTTCAAGATAGATAGCCTTTTCTGTACTTCGAAACATGATGGCTGTTCTCATTAGCTTACCAGTTTCGTTCAACCTCGCTATCAACTGCTCCCTGCTTGGAAGAGTGTACATCCCGGCACCAACAGCCTTCCTGATTGCCCAGCTATGAAACGGCGCGCAAACCTGCCCGTAAGCTGTCGTAGCAGCATCATACAATGAACAACCCCTGAAAAACAAATGCCAGAGAAACCGTAAGCTGTCGTCCATTGAATACAGCCAAGCAGGACTACCTGTCAATTATAGCACTAGTCGACACTCGACAACTATACCATGCAATATCTTATGAGCACCAATTGGCAAGTAATTTTATCAAAAAGAGAACCATTTTTGGATCAAACATTTGTTGTCGCAGAGGAGAACAAATGGCACAGGACAATTTGGTGAATTGTTCTGCAGAAAAACTGCCCAATTGTCCTGAAATGTTTCATTTTCGAATTTAAGAGATGAGATGATGTGTTTGGGTGAAACGAAACGTACTCGGTGGAGAGGAACTGCTCGAAGAGAGCCTTGATGAGGCCGAGGCCCAGCCGGACCCTGCGCAGGTTCCGGGAGTGGCTGCCCTGCTTCTTGACGCAGTCGTTCTCGACGTCCTTGTCGAGGATGTCGTTCAGCGTGCCGTACGAGTTGGCTGCGCCGATGAGGTCGTTCACCTGGAAGATTCACACGAAGTTTGATCACATTTCTTGCCGAGGCAACTATTCATCACGGCCAATCAGAAAGGGAAAACCAAGAGTACGAGAAGTCTGGATGTAATCCGCTATTAGTCGAATCAACGCGGCAACGTTGTTTCCAGGAGCCTTCTTGTAAAGGAGAGACGTAGATGGTTCAAGTTTTTTGTCACTTTTTAATCGTGACGAAAACGGAAAAGAATATTCCAATTCGGAACAATGGCGGTGGACGCTACAAGATCCAAAGGGAACACGGTTGCAAGCGGCGAGATTTAATCAAAGTCAAAGCGCAAGATTATATCTAATCCCGGGCGTCACTTGTACGATTTTCTATCTCGTCACCGCTTGAAATCTTGAAACTTTGTCCCAAAGATCCAAGAAACGGCACGGGCGAGGCAAACGATCGAAAAAAAACGCCAAATTCCCCAAGAACAACCGTGACCAGATCGGCGGCAAGCGGGTACAGGAGGACGGGCAGGTGCGCGCTCACCTTTGCGACGTACTCGATCTCGGCGAACTTGAAGGCGATGCCGAGGCAGCTGAAGAGCACGGAGACGAGCGCGCAGGTGTTGCCGAAGGGCGCGAGGCGGAGCTCCCCGCCGTCGGCTTCCACCCCCCTCGCCAGCTCCTCGAACGCCTCCGCCACCACCGTCAGCGGCGTCTCCATCCCCCGTCGAGCCGCCACCGCCGCCGCCGCCGACCACGGCATCTGCGGCCTGAACCCAAGCGTCCTTCTCCTCCTCGCACCGGTTGCGGAGGCTGTTGCTCCTTCCTCTCCTCGTGCAGCGTAGGCGCGGCCTAACCGTTAACGAATGGACGGAATGGTGGGGGTGGTGGGGGCGAACGGAATGGTGCACGCGCCCAAAAATATAGCGCGGAGATAAACGCCTCCGCGCTGGGCTGGATGAGGAAGGCCGGGAGGGAGGTTGGCGTCTATGTGACTATATATAGGAGGTGGCCGGAAGACTGGAAATATAAAATCTGCCGTGGAATGGGAGGGTTTGAAGAGCAAACTGTTTGGCAAAGCGTGGAAAGTAAATGGTCTCTACCACTTAAAAAAATACAAGTTGATAACAGTTTATTTTTCTCTTCTTTCATAGTTGTCCGATTTAGTCACAAGATAAAATCTAGACTATCTATCTCACACCCCTCCTCTCCTCTCTCTACCTCGGGCAGTTGAACGATCATCCCAAGCGCCCGCACGAGCCCCTCCAGGAAAAGTAAGCACGTGGGAGTTGAGCAACTGCATGTCCACCTCTCACATTCTCGCTTGAACCATCCCTCTTGACTCTCTCGTGCAACCCCTCAACAATACATCCACTCGGATGTACTAGACTGCTACCCCCACAAACTTCCCTATCCTGAAAGAACTACTATACATACCACGCTTCCAAAGCAGGGCTCCCTGTCAGCTCCAAAGAATCGCTCAACGAGCGAAGGCGTGTCGGCTCGGCCAACAAGCAGGAGGTGGAGACGGTGGCGTGGGGCTAGGCTAGGTGGGTGATGGCACCCGACAGTGGACAATGGGGGTCAATGAGGTCAGGCGGGCTCTTGCACAACAGCACAGTGCATGCCTAAGTGCGCGAGGCAACAGCCCAGTTCGGAAACAACATGGGCGTGGGGCCATGTGAGATGGGCAACAGCGACCCTAGCACCTGCAAGCCCATCTAAGCCCCATCTATGAGATAATCGCCACCAGCCATGGTGTCTCCCCACCATTGCCGCCATCCTCACCCAGATCCAGCAAATGCAACCACCATCTGTCCTACCATCAACTAGGGTCTCTCCCAGATCCAATGGATCTGACCACCATCTAGTGCGGCGCACAGCGGCTATATGTGGCAGTGGCTACCAAGGTCGGCACTCCGAATGGCCATCTCGAGTAGAAAAGAAGGGAAAGAGAGGAGAGATCCAGTAACGTCACATGTATCATACACTCGTCATAGTTAAAAACATCGTATGTGAAGTATTTTCCCTATCCTGACAACCCCCAAAACTTCCCTATTCTGACAGATCGTGCAATCCCTCCTCTCTTTCCCGATTTGCATCATCTAGTCCAGAGAGGATGATGCGGCAGGACCAGTTTGGGGCTGGTGATGGTAGACATGGCTTGGATGGCACTGGAGGGTCCAGTGAGGTGAGGGCATTGTGGCTCACAGAGGGCAGTCGAGGGTGTGCAAGGCTCGACGGTAAGGTGTGGCCAATGAGGATAGAGCGGTGGGCAGTCGAGCTCTGACACAGTGAGATGGCATGAGGAGATGCCACAAGGGTAGCGCAGGCCGAGGCTCATGCTTAAGAGTGACCAGTCACGTTGTGTCAAGGCAACTTGAGGTGTTGCCACAATGGGAAAGGATTTGCAATCGGTTGTGGCCTGGTTACATCGACCTTGGTAATGGCAATTGACAACGGTCTTCAACACTAACGATTCTATCATTCTAATATCTTGCCAAGATGCATCTTCCTAAATATGACGTGTTATGCCTAAGCTCTACATTTGTACATGAATTTCTGTCGCAATTGAATTCTAAATCTTTTAAAGTAGCAAATCTCTCTCAATGGATTTAGGTGTATCAAATTGATCACACCCTTGAGCTACGTAGATATTGATTTTTGTGGTTCTACTTTCGGAGCTGATATGCCTATTTATATGCTGGTGCGCAAAATATAACTCTACTTGAGACTCAATTTACTTTCCATTATAGGTCTTGGCGTAAGGTATGGTAAACATATCGATAGATAAGCTATATTTCGTTTGGTTAAGGCACCTTCGGTTAAAGCTATTCACCTCTCCATTCCTTTCAGTGTTATCAATGTCAGTAGAAAATCCATATTCTTAACATGTATTGTGGTTGGCTTGTTCAATTGATATCAACACAAAACTTAAAAATGGTAATGTTGTTCCCACTCATTTGCACTCACTGGCATTGTTTACCTTTCTTTGTGTAGAACTTTGGATCTTCACAGTTACAGGTTGCATTGAAAGACTTCTGCTAGCAAGAGGTATTTACTTCAAACTTGAAAGCTCACTTGTCCATCACATGATTCAGTAAGTCGTATGATTGCTACAAGCGAGGGCCTGATCAACAGTGGGCAGGGGTAAAAGCATACAAATTAATTGCCAGTTGAACAATGCTACCTGCTAGCTTCTACCTCAAATTATTTGTGTGTATATATAAATATTATGAATTCTTATGTTGATGGGATAATTTGGTAGCCTATGTCTGTCTAGGTTTTGGAATGACAAGGCTCAAGAACAAGTAAAAACTATTTTCTATGTTTAGCATGGTGCAGTTGCATCAAGATGGATATCAGTTCTTTTTGTATATCATCCTGGGGTGTGGTTGACAGTTCTAATTCGGAGTACCTCTACATGCAAGTATGGTGGTATTGTAGGTGTTGTTGAAAAGATCCTGTGTAAGAGATAAATGGGTAGCTACCGTTGATATGGTCACCTTTTCTTTTTTAGATGAATTAATATGGTCGCCTGCCTCAAGAGAAAGAGGTAGTAGAAAAAATGTCAGTGTATTCTCAGAAGCAATTATGGTACACAATTAAAATTTGAAATTTCAAAGCAATTCTCCGACAATTTGCAGGAGCACGCATATACAAATGCTTAGCTTTCTAGACCAGTGAGTTTTCATTGAATAGATGTAAGTTCTTATTTCTTCAAAGCACATATTTCATTTGTGTGAACTCCCATTGAACTATATTGGGGTATAACTTATTAATTTTTGCATATTTTGAAACTTCTCTATCTGTACTAACATCTCTCTCTATCTACGTATCTATTACTAATACAAAAGAGGAGATTGCCCATACACCGCCCCACACCACTACGAATGGAGGCAACCAATGAAGCTCCTGTAGCGCATGCAACAAACTAGGCAAAGTTGGTTTGCTTCTTTTGTGTGGGAAAATAAATGCATCTCACCCTGATTTTTCTACCATAATACAAGTGACTATTATTTAATTATATTTTATTGAACCAGTAGTTGTACCAGTGGACCGGCGGTCCGACAGCTAAACTAAACGTGATCACTGGATCAATCACTAATAGCATTTGATGATATGTATTATTACAATCTTTGGAGACTCTGTCATGCACCTTACTAGTTTCTTATAAAATTCCTGTTAAACTTCTACGTTTTAAATAGAACTGAAGTAGAAAAAATGAAAAAAAAAGGGGAGAGAAGCTGACAAAACTGCGCAGTTAAGTGAAAAAATTAAAAAAAGCTGCCTTTTGTGATTGGATGCTTTGTGCATATAGAAATTTTCTCTTTTACTTCTTTATTGGTGCATTTAGCTCTTTTTTTTTGAAAGGAAAACGTCACGATAACTAAGAAGCTTCATGTTCTTGGAAGGTTGGCCAAGCTTCGAGAGATGTTTTGAGGCGGAATTGACCGTTGAATTAGCACAACTCATGCAGGGCCTTCGCTCTTTGTGAGTTTACTGAGATGTATACGGGGCGTCCATTTTAGCTTTTGGTTTTTGGTTGTAATTTTATTGTAGTTAATTTAACTTTTTGAGCATAATTAAATTAAAAAAATAGAATAATAAAAAATATGTTAGCCTATCACGGACAATACAAAGGAACACGGGAAAAAAGAAAAATACAAAAAAGCTAAAAAAATCTAAAAAAATTCAGAAAAAGACGAATTACTGAATAGTGAAAAAAAAATTAAAACTAGAAGTTGAAGCTAAAAAAACTAAAACAAGCGAGGCGTAAGCCGTCTATGACCTACACCAAAGGGTGTACTTTTCTGGTGGGAATAACCTTAGCATTTATTTACGTGAATAAATAGCCATTCCTCCGAGAAAGCAAAGCTAACCATTTCCACTCATTCTAACTTAAAATTTAAACTTTTAATTTTTATACTGTTTAGAGGTTTTTTTACTGTAGTTACTATTAGTTTTTTTAGTATAATTAAATTTTAAAAAAATAAAAATAAAAAATAGATTATCTTATTATAGATAATACAAAAGAACACGTGAAAAAAGAAAAGACAAAAAAGTCTAAAAAAATAAAAAAACTATAAAAAAATAAAATTAAAAAGTTAGAAGATAAAAGTTAAAAGCTGTACAATTGAGGAGGGCTCCGACGTTTTTTAAAGAAGCAACGGCAGTACAATATTTTTCCATCAAATAGATTAGTAATAAAAGATTTTTTATTTCAACGAGAATTTCTCAACTTCCAAATAGGCCAAGGACTTTGTGTGCATGGCAACGGCGGATGCGCCCATTCTAGCCAGCATGGAGCTGTTCCCATGTCAGAACCGTACTGGCTGCACTATGCATCGTTGTAAAGCACCACTTAACACTTTAACAGTCTGGACTCTACGCAACTGGACGAATCAATGCAAACAAGCATATGTTATGTTCTAAAACTGATCATTTTGTCCCTTTTTTTTTTAAAAAAAATGATCATTTGTAGTCCAAAATGCGATCATTTATCATGTATATCTTAACGTTTTTTTGGCGCAATGGCAACTTGCACGTCGGAAAACTCACACCGCAGGCCCAGTGACAGCGCTAAAGCCCAACCGCCTTAACTGTCGATGAGCTGGTGGTGCACAGCTGCACATGCTGTGTGCATTATTAGAGCAACTCAGGTAAAGCGCTCTACTGGCCTCTAAATTCGATTGAGAGTCGAGTAAAAAGCGAACTCAAAGAGCCTCTACTGAGCCCTCAAAAATAGGGGCATCTCAAATGAGACCTCCAAGCCCTCATTCCTAGGGGGCCCCTACTTGAGCCCTCAAACTCAGATTTATTCGTATTTGAATAAATACGTCCCTAATTCGGAACAAATTTGAATTTAAATTTGAATATTCGTATTTGAATTCATAAATTTAAACGTCCCTCATTGTGCTTTCAATTTAAATTCGGAACAAATTTGAATTTAAATTTGAATATTCGTATTTGAATTCATAAATTTAAATTCAGAATAAATTTAAATTTAAATTTGAATATTCGTATTTGAATTCATAAATTTAAATTCAGAATAAATTTGAATATTCGTATTTGAATTCATAAATTTACATATTGTCCCTCATTGTGAAATCATAAATATTTTATTGTGTATTGTGCTTTTGTCCCATACATATGCATATAGTGTGTGAGGAAATAGAGAGAATTGAGAAGTAGGGGCTCTGTTTTGAGGGTTCCTGCTGGAGTGTAGCCTAGAAAACAAGGCCCTCAAAAGTAGGGGGAACCCTCAAATGAAAAGTAGGGGCCCTGTTTTGAGGGCTACTGCTGGAGTTGCTCTTACGGCCGAAATTCCTCTCGGCTGCTGTACACCAATACCCATCGAGTTATCTCCGTCTCTTTTGCTCTTTTTTTTCCTCTTGGGCCTACGCTGATTTGTAAATATTTTTTTGTATTTTTTTTAGAAATAGAACTGAAAATACTATGCAGAAGTGATTATCCCTCCCTCCCTCACATAAGTTCGGCACCGACTTGTGGGCCTTGCCAAATAACGATGTCTCTTCCCTGATTTTCTTGATCCTCGCACAACTGCTAAGGCTCTCCACGTATTTTCCCCTTTTCCACGCACACTGCGGGTCTGTTCTTTTTAGCTGCGGCTTATAGTTTTTGGCTGAAATTTTTGAATTTTAGTTATTTGCGATAGAGATTACGGAGAGAGAGATACTCGCTTGCAATTTTGGATATGGTACAGATGTTGGACTTTTAACGTATACTATACTTAACTTGTAGACTCCATCTTAAAAAAAATACTCCGTTTGAAACTTAGATACTGTAGCAAAAATCAAAAGCCGTTTTAAGAAATTGAAAAGAACAGGCCCTGCCTCTAATCTTCCTCTCCCATTAATTGAATCCTCCGATCAATTGCTCCTCTACTGGACGCTGCACTTGTTTCCCCAGCGAACTCCTCCCCCACATACGCTACCCCATCGCGCTTGTCGCCATTATCAGTAGCAATTTGGACGTTTCTCTAGCAGACAGTCGTGATCCATACATAGTGCGGCCTTGCGCTAAATAACGAGGATACCATTGCCATCCTCCGCGCCTCCCTCAACCACCCCTTGGTCGCTGAGGGCTTTGGCAACTCCGTCTTCATCTCCTCCCTCACCACCATAGATACAACTGACAATTTCTAGTCCTCTGTTTCATGGCGACCTATGGTGCTGATCGGCAAGAGCCTTTTGGTTGTTGATCTTGTCTATTATATGGTTTCTTCTCTTTTTCTAGTTTTTGTTGTCTAATATGAATCCTCTTCTGTTCTTTGATCCTGTGACTTTGCGGTGGAAGAAGTACTTTGTAAGTGGGAATTTTTTTCCTGCTTGTTCTATTGTGCCAACGAATCACTGTAGCACTGAACCACTGCATTGCTGCTTTACTGTGTCGATGAATTATGTAGCGCATAATCACTGTAGCAACCGACTTTGCATGCTATAAATATGAGGGTACCCCTCCATGTAAATGTAAGATTTGAAATTTTCAGAATACAAGTTCTTGTTGCAGGGTTGTGTGAGATAAATTTCACATCCCATAAAATTGGAAATTATCTAAGAGTTCTTATCTCCGTCGGTCTTATGGTTACCTCTATGATTGCAAGAATATATTTACTCCTTGTAAGCGAGTAGACAAAAGGATCGAAACATATTGTTGGGTGAATCGAGTGTTGTAGGTTGCCATAACAGAGATGGTGGTTGGCGCTGTCATTCATCAGGTTACACGAGTTCAATTATCTCAAATTCTACATCGTGAAGATATGACAAACACCTCCCTGCATCAGTTGATATCAGAGCGTCAGGTTGACACGGTAGGATTTTACCCTTAGCTACTATATTTGTTGTTTTCATCCCTATCCAAAAAAGCTCCACAAAAATATTGTTCTTTATCGTAGTTTCAATTGAAACTTTTGGTGAGTTTTGCTAGGTTTTGATCCATTAGAACCTTGCTTACTTGCTATCTAAAATCTTTATTTGTGTTGCTTTTATTTTGAGCTAATTCGTGAAGATTTCATATCTGTTTTGCTCTTCCGATTCTGGTTGGAAACTCTAAGGTTGGTTGGCTTGTTCCAGAATGGTTCTTTGAACTTCGCTTATATCTTTTTGTGAGCCACACCTATCCTTTTGCGAATACCTTGGCCCTAATTAAAAACTATCTTTTGAGTATTGCCAGGGCTTTGCATGATTGAGAATTATTGGATACCTTGTGAACTCTTGATATATGTGCTGACCTTGTTGTAAAAGAAAAACAAAGAGAAAACAATACAAACTAGAAAGAAAGAAAATAGAAAAGAAGTAAGAAAGAAAGAAAATAAAGAAGTACCGCGGTCAATACTTTTAACAAGCATAAATTTCATGCTAAAGTTCAGTATAGTTTGTTATTCTTGTGTATAAATCTGTAGCCTATTTACATCAATTGCCATCAAGTTAGCATATTTCTATAACTTATGTAACACTAGCTGTTGTGTTCTTCACTTATACTTGGAATTACAACTCATTCTTTGGGTGCACTAAGTTTCATTATCATTGTGCGTGAGTTGCTATAGTCTTCACTTACATCTTGAGGTCGGCAATTAGACATTGGGTTCTAGTTTAGATTATCATTTAACTTTGAAATATCTAAAATTTCAATTGCATAGGATTATACTAATCCTCTAAGCTCTACAAAATAGCCACTGTAATTTATAGCACTTAGACCTTGATTCACTTAATCTATCACCTTTATAGTGTCTGCCGTCACCGAAGTACATATAAGACCGAGTGATTATAAGAACTTTGGTAAGCAGGAGGTGAGACTGAGTGATTCCACGTTATACACCTACTATTTAGAATGAAAATTTTTTATTTGGTGCAACTAACTATGGTAGGTCACGAGTATGTGGAACTCTCTTTCTATGGAAGTTATGATCCAGCAGAGTATCTTGAATGGGTACAACACATGGAGTTGGAGCTTAAATCCCAAAAGCTCTCGGGAATGTGCTAGTCATGGGACTTTGAGAAAATTCTCAGTTCAAAGCAAACTCATGTCCGCAGTTCCTCAAACAAGGACACACCTCAAAATAAAATAGATGAAGAACTAGAGAGGAGACTTTTGCTCTTAGGAATATGCTAGCCAACTGGCTTTGAGATGAAATCCGAATTAGAGCAAAAGAATCTGCAGCAAATAAACCACAAGTATAACAAGGAGATTTTCAGATTTTTGCTCTCGAGATGATCTTAGCCAAATGGCTTTGGAGTAGATCCCAGTTCAAAGCAAATAAATATAGCAGCAACTAGAGCAAGAACTTTAAACCTAAAACAAAAATAATGGAGAGAAAACAAACAGCTAGCACAAAATAAAAATACAGAACATTCATATAGAGGAAGAGAGATACCCCGGATTAGATAAAGAAAATATTTACAACCATCACTCCCATCTCTCATGTAAAACATACACACACATGGAGAGAATAAGTAAACCCTAACTCTCAACACAACTTTCTTTTAAGGGCACAAGCATTAGGAAATCCTAACACTCACACCCATCTCTCTTTCTCTCTCTCTCTCAAGTGCACTTCTCCCACTAGTGAGCACCTCTATTTATAGCCTCCACTAATGGGTTTACAAACACTTTACCCATTAGGTCACAACAACTCTCCACTAATGGGTTTACACACCATTTTACCCATTAGGTCACAACAACTCTCCACTAATGGATCATTTCCTAACCAAATCCACTTTGCCCATTCTTTCTTAACCCAATCCGCTTCCTTTTGTGCAGCCTTGCGTATTTACCAAAATACCACTCCTGCACCTTCCGGGAAGCTTCTTCGTTTCTTGCCGCGCACGCCTCGCAACTACTTCGAATCCTCGCCGTCTTTAACACATCTCGACCGCTCTGACCTTAGCACCGTCTGTGCCTAGTCCGGTCACACGTGCCTCACCACGACTCCGTCTCAAAGTCCTGCAGCCAACACCGACAAGAAAACGCATCACATAGCACCGCACAAAATATTATAATTAAGTCATTAGCATCCATAAACAACACAAAATGCCCGAAACAAACTCTAACTTTCCAGAACACGAGTCAATTACTCATCACACAGCTGGGGTTATCTCCACATGGTCTCTCAAGGAGATAACCATGGTTAGAGATGAAACACTTGTTGCCCTATGGTTACATCATGAATAAACACTACTTATGGCACCTGCATCTTCTGACCAGGTCGAAAAAGGTAATAATGGTGATGATTTGAATGAGAAGCATGCAAAGGTGAGCACAAAGTGAGTGTATTTTTGTTGTAATTGAATCATGTGTAATTACATATGCTGATTTTCTTGACCCACATGATAATTTAATTGCAAATATTTTTCATCGTGGAACTAATTACTCAAATGGAAGTGCTTACTAGAATATCCCCTATCGACTTGTTATATTATATTATGTTTGATAGGCCTAGTCAGCTAGATAGGATAATTGTGAAAGTTTCTGAAATAATGTTCTTGAAGTGTTTGCATAGATCCTACACCTACAAATATAAATTTAATTTGATTGAATATTATAGTGTAGATAAGAAGTTTCATGTTTATTGAATGTGCATTATCCGTGACAGGCTTGCTGAATTGAATTTGCATGTCTTGGACAAGCCATCTTTTGAGCCATGCTTAAGTAATGAGAGTAGCGCAATTGAATAATAGAAGACACTGAAAAGTTTCTAACCCATATGAGAACAATTTGATATGGTGTTGTCCACTACTAACTTCTATGCAGGCTTACAAAAGTCGAGGATGACTTTTCTCTACGTGAGAGGGAATGATGTGGATATTAAATATGCTGAATTGATATATATATATATATATATATATATATATATATATATATATATATATATATATCTTATGGCTGCTGTTGTGCTTATTGTATTGTGCAAAACAAAGGGAAAGCTAACACAATTGATTCATACATATAGTATGCATATACTTTGTTCTATTTGTTTAGTACAATTTCAGATTATCAAAAGTCGAGGACGGCTTTTCTTAAAGAATGGGAGAATGATGTGGACATAAATATGCTTTGTATTTTCAAGCTCAAGATGCTTTACACTTTCATATTCAAGGCATTTTATTTCTTAGGCGAAGTTATTGAGTCAAATAAAAAATTATTAGGTGGATTCCTTCCCTAATGAATGTCCACGTGGTAATTAAGAATTGATTACTACCAAATGAAAATATATTATATCTACTCAGGTTTTAATCCGTTGTTGACTTGAAAGTCGAGAGGGAACAATATAGCTCGCTATCCATGAAGTTCAAGAAGATATCTACAGAATACTTAGAAGAGCATATGCCAAATTTCTTTCTTGTCTCACAAGTAAGACAAATCAAAAATGCATTTTCCCTTCAAAGCATTGTTCAGCCGACATATGTACTATAGTGCAACCACTGTAGCGCCCGACATGCCGAAACACTATGCCGTTGAATCACTATAGTGATGATTTACTTTGTCGCTGAATTACTATAACACATAATCACTGTAGCAACCGACTTTGCATGCTATAAATATGAGGGAACCTCTCCATGTAAATGTAAGATTTGAAAATTTCAAAATACAAGTTCTTGTTTCTAGGGTTTGTATGAGATAAATTATGCCCCCCCTATATAATTAGGAATTATCTGAGAGTTCTTGTCTTCTTTGTTCTTATGGTTGCCTCTGCGATTGCAAGAACATGTTTACTCTATGTGAGTGAGTAGACAAGGGTCGAAGCATGTGATTAGGTGAATCGAGTGTGGTAGGTTGTCGTAATAGAGATGGTGGTTGGCGGTGTTATTCATCAAGTTACACATATTTAGTTATCTCAAATTCTATGTCATGAAGATCCGGCACACCCCTCCCGTATCAACTCTACATGAAAGCCTCAATTAATCTGAAGTGCTAAGTTTGGTCTCTTATAATGCCTGCATCATTGCAGTATCATTTTTGGACACTACATCTACTCATATTTCCACATTTGTTGAATGACTGCATCCATGAGGACTCGATGAGCATTGTTTTCACATGATTTATTTGCATTTAAGTGTCCATACAATACTGATATGGTGGTTTGTTTGCAGGATGCATGCTTGGAATAAAATGATAGGATCAGGGATTAAGTGCTTCTAAAAAGGTATTGTGTATAATCCTTTGGTGAAGCAAGACCCCATTTGGCTGGGGGTGATACAATGCAAGGATGGAAACAGTGAAGCCGTGGGTGTGGCACAACCAGGTTGGTAGTGGTTCTGGAGGCATGGCACAGGTAGAGCATGACAACAGAGGTACCAGATTCTCAACTAAGTACGGTTGTGGAGCCAAGGGTGCGGTGCTCGTAAAAGTGGGCACTACTGGTTAGGTGTGCATTTATAGTTATTTTTTATGTTTCTAGGGTTTTTTAAAATAAAAGTTTTGACTAAAAAGTAATTTGTGAAATTTAATAGCTAATTTGAGAAATAATTTGTTAAATGGGATTTTAGAATATGTATTATATTTTTCTTTTTATCTGTAGCAAAGCACAAGCACTCAACTATCTAACAAAAAGAAAATAAGGACCTTTTCAATAAATAAACTTCACATCCCTAAAAAATCTCTAACAAAAAAACCATCTCCCAACAAATTAACTTCAATACAAATGAAGTTTGATCGGGCATATTAGTGAAGCCAAGAGCACGGTGTAGGCTGGGCACTTACCGGAGAATAGGACAACCCAATCCCGCTGACATCGACGTGTTGGAGTAATATGGTTGTTATAGTTGCAGACCAAAACAGTAAACCAAAGGGGCTACCGGGGAGGCCTCGGAGGGGCTGCACAGAGCCTTACAATTTGTTGGAACCTTGCCAGAAGTATGTGCTATCTAAATTTGTCTGAAAAGGAGAGCTCTTTTTCCCCATGGTGCACTCAGACATATATTTATAGCTATCGGGGGCTTGTTACATAAACATCCCTACCCAGGTGTACACTTATAGGGGTAAACATGTCATTTCCACTACTTAGAGTTACCTAAATGTTCCCACTTGAGCATATACTTATAGAGATAAACATGCCACTTCCCTAGTCCTATAGATTTCTGCCAAGCTGACGGTTGTCCTACTGGCGCCATAGGTCGATTTGGCTAAGATGAATGCCACTCCTCCAATGATAGTATTTTATTTATCTATAGAAAAGTACATGCAACCAACTAGTCTGTCATATAAACTGTAGTTACAACGAAAAGTTTTGAATACAACATATTTAGCATAGACGGAGGTTTACATTTGAGCATGTATACCTAGTCCATTCTTGATATATTCATGGGCAGCTCGTTTCAACCCGATTTTCCAGGCTCAGGCCTGATTTTCACCTAGTGGCGCGGCCGAACCGGTCTTTTTCTATACACACCTTTTGGGTCAGGCCCACACATGATACTGGCCGAAATGCCTCGACCTGCCTAACTATTCTTGAGCACAAACGCTTGCAAATTGTCTTTCCTCCGCACAGCCACTATGGATCAGTTTCTATCTATAACGTTCAATCAGTTTTTGTCTGATTGAATATACTTCAGTTTCTATCTGTAACGTTCAATCAGTTTTTGTCTGATTGAATGTACTTCAGTTTCTATCTGTACCGTGTATTTGTAAGGCACATATAACACGTGATAGATATGGGTGGGGTGTTTTTAGATTTGTAGCTTAGCTTTCTATGATAGTTAGTTTTAAAATAGAATATTTTTTAAGATAAAGTGCTTCATCTATAGTGATCAAAATCATATGTAAATACATCTTTTCGTACTTTTTTCACGAATAATCAAAATTCAAAATTTCAAAGCAAAATTTATAAATAAGTCAAAATCCAAGCTGATCAAAGATCAGATCGGTGCCCACCTTCCCCCCACCCCAGGTCAAAACTCCAGAGAGGTCGGTCCAATAACGCACCGCCACGTACCCTCCTCTCCCGCCGGTCCACTGGACCCATCCCACGCACCCGTACAGCCCCGCTCCCGCCTCGCGCGGACTCCCGGTTTGACCGTGCCCCGCTGCCCCGTGGCGCCGCCCGGGCGGCTTGCCATTGGAGGGCTGCCCCCAGAGCCAGGCGAGCTTCTCGATGGGCCGCACCCATCGCTCTCCTATTTTCTGTCACCCACCGTCCTCCAATCCCCATCCCATTCCTTCCCTCCTTCCTATACCCCCGGACTCCCACGAACCCAGCAGCACACGAAAACCCGAGCTCGTGAGGAAGGGAAAGCGCGAGGGAAAAGGTGCTAGCTTTCTCGCCACGACCCTCTATCTCTCTCTCTCTACGTACCTTTGCGGTTGTTGCGTGTGAGGAACTGATTGGTTGGTCGCGGGAATCTGAGGAGAAGTTTTTCGTTCTTGTTACGTGATGGAGTCTTTTCCTTTGTTTGGTTTTCTTGTATTGATCTTGGACTTTATAGTCGATCCTAGCATGGGTCGGTTTAGATCTAGGGTTAGCTTGTTTGATTGGTTAGGGATCAGAACCGAGATCTGGTCTGCTAGCTTAGGATTCTTGAGAGAGTTGTTTTAGTTTTACCGTCAGAAAAGTAAGATTTGATGCGCATCTTGCCCCGATTTGTTGTCTTTTGTTACTTGAGATCGAGGCGGGCATATTAGTATGTTACCCGATTAGGGAGGAAACGGGTACCTGGCCATTTACATGATAATGTGCTCGCGCAACTGTTCCCCGTAGAGCTAATTATTTAGATCCAGCTTGTTTCATGGTGGATGTAATTTGCCTAGAGTGAACTGTAGATCTAGTCATATTGTTGACAGAAGAATAGCATGATACTGCTGATGATGTTAATTTCAACTGTTAGTCTGTTGCTTGATATACTGTGGGACAATTTGTTGTCGTTTTCTTATCCTCGAGTTTGGTGGTGTCACTTCCTTGTAGATTTGTCTAAAGAAAGGTCAATTAGATGATGGAGTAGAATATTTGTATGTCTCAAAAATGATGCCCTGCACATATACATTGAAAAATATGATCTAGTTGTGTAATATGGAAAGTGGTGCCCTATCCACTTGCCGGAATAGGGGAAATGTGGGTGATCTGTATGATCCACTTGGGTTTCATTCATTGTTCGTCGGAAGTGGTTATCATGTTGATCTCCACCACCCCACTTGTGCTGGTTTTCAGAGAATGGTACATATTCTTGTAAATGATCCGCTAGTGGTATAGGTTGTATTATTACCAAGATGTGATATATTTTAAAAGCCAGCAATAATCGTAATACATTTTTTGCAGGTATATAAGGTCAGAACAAGTTTGTGTCTAAGAACAAAGGAAAAATGTCTACTGCTGAGGCAACCCGTGAGGAGAATGTGTACATGGCAAAGCTTGCCGAGCAGGCTGAGCGTTATGAGGAAATGGTTGAATTCATGGAGAAGGTTGCAAAGATGGCTGATGTTGGCGAGCTTACTGTTGAGGAGCGCAACCTGCTTTCTGTGGCTTACAAGAATGTGATTGGTGCCCGGAGGGCATCATGGAGGATCATCTCTTCCATTGAGCAGAAGGAGGAGAGCCGTGGGAACGAGTCATATGTCGCATCAATCAAGGAGTACCGTAGCAGGATTGAAACCGAGCTCGGCAAGATCTGTGATGGCATCCTGAAGCTTCTGGATTCCCACCTCATTCCCTCTGCCACTGCAGCAGAGTCCAAGGTGTTCTATCTGAAAATGAAGGGTGACTACCACAGGTATTTATTTGTGGTGTATAGAGAATTAGGAATTAGCACAGTTAGTAAATTATTGTATTTATGAAGTTTTGAATGTTTATTCTCTTAATTGTGAATGTATAGGTACCTTGCAGAGTTCAAGTCAGGAGCTGAGCGGAAAGAAGCAGCTGAGAACACTCTTGTAGCATACAAGTCAGCCCAGGTTGGCTTACATGGATTGTCTGCTAATTTGATATCTAATGATATTCAGATTCATGTATCAGTTTGCTATATCATGATTTTTTTCTCTCGTAGTAGTAGTTTAGTATGCAATAATTTTTTATGTCATTCCTGCTTCTGATTTAGTGCCTTCATATCTTGTCCTTTGCAAATTATAAAATTTTATACATGGGAAGTACATTTGGTTGTCCACTTAGAGAGTTGAGATGTACAATGCTAGCTATGATTTTGCTTCCTTATGTGTCAGCATGAAGTGAACCTTTTATTTTATATTAGTAGTTCTATGGATTTGTGATGTTTAATTACTGATTTAGGATATTGCGCTCGCCGAACTGCCTACAACCCACCCGATAAGGCTTGGGCTTGCACTGAACTTCTCAGTGTTCTACTATGAAATTCTGAATTCGCCAGACCGCGCTTGCAACCTTGCCAAGCAGGTTAGTTTTTTCTGCTTTTTCCCGCTTCTACTTTAGTTTCTTTGGTATTTTGTATTTCTTGATAATTTGAATTGAACATACTTGACTGCTATTTGTCATGAATGAGTTACACAATTTTGATCCTTTGTGAAATTGATGCATAAGCATGATGATTCTCTTTATGTTTGATCAAAGTGAAAATTGTATGTGTGATGAACAAACAAGTTCTATTGACTTGATCTCAAAAGTTGTGCTTTTTTCATCAGCCAAACCCAACTATGCAAGAACTAAATCCACCAATCTACGGCACTTGAAGTTCGCATTCTCATTTAACAACAAAAAAGGGTTGATGCATGCCTTGTATACTGAGAGATGCAATGCATGTATCTACTATCTACAATGAGCTTAATTTTGTCTCTGCTGAGAGATGCATGTATCTACTATCTAGAATGAGTTTAATTTGTCTATGTGCATAGGCGTTTGATGAGGCTATTGCCGACCTAGACTCCCTCGGTGAGGAGTCCTACAAAGACAGCACCTTGATCATGCAACTTCTTCGTGACAACCTGACACTCTGGACCTCCGACAACGCGGTATTTGCCCTTCTATGTGCTCCATCCCATCATATTACAGTAGTTTTCTGGTGATGGGCGGTGTACTGAGCCTCAGTACTGATAAAATTCCATTTGTTCTTTCTCCCAGGAGGACGGTGGAGATGAGGTCAAGGAAGCATCAAAGCCTGAAGGGGAGGGTCACTAATTGGAGCTCATGTTTACTCATGTTTGTTTCTGAGTCCATTTACTCAGCTTCCTCTATGATCATAAGATGTACTAGGATCGATTGCACTATGTGGAATCATAAGATGTAGTAGGGCTGCGTTATGTGAAACGTGTCGAGCTGAAGTACCAAGTGGACACAGTTTATGTGGACAACATTGCTTCAGGAACAGCGGTATTTCCTGTATTGCAGCACATTACTAGTATTGCTGTATTAGCAATTTTCATTTGATGGCTATGATTGAAAATACAGGTGCGAAACATTGCAAAGCTTGTGTTTTGTGACATCTGACGAAACTTTTGAGGTTTGTTGTTACTGTTGTGGAGGGTTGAGGCAGGATGCAATTGTTTGTTGTGAGCATGTTGTGGAAACGTGTAAGGCAGTCGACTATGTGGACGCTGTGATCGGAATACTGATGGCTTTTGTCTTTTGCTGAAAAAATACTGTAGTTGGTTGAAAAAAACACTGTAGCTGAGTTGGTTTATTGAGTATAATTAAATGTAAAAAATATAAAAAATACCGAAAACAAAAAATGGAAAAAAGATATAAGTAATTTAAAAAAAACGGAAAAAATCGAATTTTTTTTACTGTAGCAGGTACAGTGAAATTTTCGTCCATCGTCAGCGACGGAAAGCCATCCTGAGCGGGGTCATATGTCTGATGACGATGGAATTGCTATTACTATATTAAATGTTCTTAAGCTCTTGAGGATGTAATTTCATTAACTTATGTTAGTTCATATTAACAACTTATGGTACTTCATACCCCAGCCCATCCTGATCCATGAAAAAACTAAGCGAGAGGTCGATTAGCTTGTTCATTTTATTTTAATATGGAAATAGCAAAATCCACTCCACGGTCAATGTGGTATTGAAATATCTCCCCTCCACAGTCGATGTGGTATTGAAATATCTCCACAAAATTGCAACTTAAATGCTACAACTATCTTCCCTTCGGAAAATTCTACCGTGCAAGCGGTATGGGTGCGGTAATCCGGCTTTGGCTTTTTTACTTTTTCTATAGTAACAAACTTTCAAACGATATATTTTTTCAAAATATCTACTAATCGATTATAATATATATTATACCGATTTTAGTTATACGGGCTAAAATTATATGTGGCTCCCTTCCTCTTCATAATATCTCTTACAAACAGACTTTAAAAAATTAGGTTAAAAGTCATAAGTCACAGACTAAATGAACTCTGTTTTGAACATACATGCTAGATGTAGACTATGATGTATGGACAAAAAGAGATCAAATGCTATTTTAGGCAAACATCCCATGTATATGCAATAACATGCTCAAAGCAGTAATTTACATCATGGTTTTTACTAGAGCAATCATGTGGGAAAGTCAGAAACGGGATTTTGTAACTTGTAACCCTTGATAGGCAATGCTGAGTACCCAAGGGATGGAACAAAGTAGTGCAAAAATGGGTTGGATGTGTAAGCAGAACTCCGTTAGGTATATTATTGTACTTTGAGGTTTTGTACTCATATTGAGCACAGTGGTTTTTGTTCCAACTGATAATATTGGTCTTTCCATTCCTAGGAAGCAATTTAAATTGAATCTAAAACAATTTGTCTGTATTTTGTTTACACGAAGGTCATAGTAGTGGTTGGCAGTAGGAAGACAGTTTCATCTCGTAGACACAAGCCCCACGACCGAGACAACAAAATAAGAATGCATGTATTGTAGTTTCGTGCATAGCATAAGATGTTGTGATAGCTACTGTCCCGTGCAAAAACACTTATCTATCACATAAATAGTTTGAAGGTAATGTAACGTCACGTAAAACATACAGTTTGAAGGTAGTGTACATGTATTCCGGAAAGAAAATAAAACCGTGACTAATGTGTACATTACTCTTCAGAAAATGATGAATTGTCCACATAAAATGATATGTAGCTACTTTTTCTTTAAATTTGGCCACTTAACATCCACTTTTGCAAATCTAATATCTTTATTGTACCTACCGAACTCCATAGTTACCTACTGAGTTAGGGAAACCCGACAGGCACCACTGAGCTATAGTAACTTAACAGTCACTTGCCGAGTTCCCGTAGAGCTGCAGACGATACATATCATTTGTCGTAGCTGTCGAGCTCAGAAAAGAGGTTAGATTTGCAAAATAGATGGTTCAAGAGCTAAATTTGAAAAAAAATCTAAAATAATCTTAAAACTCTGCACTAATAAACAACCCATAATACGTCGCGGACGTCCGAAAACTTGCAGTAGAATCAAACGGTCCCGTCGCCCTCCCCACGCACACACCAGAGACTAGACAATCGCTGCAACAGCTACAAGAACAAACTACTTGTGGAGCAGATGACATATAAGCTGTGTTTATTTAGGTTTAAAGAGTTTCTAACCTATTTGATATTGTAGAGTTTTTTTGCACTAACTTTTTTCTATGTATTTAATTTTTTTAAAAAAGAAAAACAGATTATATTTTTACAGATAATGTATAGAAATAAAAGAAAAAAAATCAAATAATCAAAAATAATCAAAAATAAAAATCAGAAAAAGACGAAAAGCACATCCATACACCGCTCCGCGCGCCGTCGCCGTCCCACCGGATGCCGCCCAGATCCAGGCGTCCAGATCCCCGAGCCCATGGAGCCCTCGCCGTCCCAGGCGACCGCTCGCCGTCGTCTGCAGCTCCTGGAAAGCTCCGCCTATCTTACACCTGACGCTTCCCCTTCGTCGATTAGGGGATGATGTAGGTTTCGAATTGGTGGTGAGCTCCGAGGACTAGTTAGATATTGGACCGTGCCGCTTAAGATGTGGAGAGTCGCGATGCCCGGTTGCGCGCACCCGTACTGGACAGGAAGTGCAGGATCTGTAGGTTTTTGGCACTAATCGCGAGTGGAGAGATCTTAATTGCGGTGAAATATTGACCTACATTTGGCACTTGCATTCGAATCTACTAGCATTTGTGCTTGCCACTCCCTCAATTGTCCCCAAGTTGTAATCTGAACGGATCTCTAGGAGTGAAGACTTATGCGGTTATGCCAGGGCGCGGTTATGCCAGGGCTAACGATGAACCTTACGATATGCTCTTGACAAGTAAGCAGAGCAGTTTCAAGCAGAGAAGGTTTGAGTCTTCATCCCATAACGATGAACCTTACGATATGCTCTAGGAGTGAAGACTTATGTGGAATGCAGGTTGATGTCTTTTTCATAAAATTGTTTACGCTATCCATGGTGGAGAATCTGACCCTTGTTTCTTCTGCACTTTAGACTTCCATTTGGAGAAGGAAAGAAGTGGTTTGGATGAGCAGGGTTTAAAGATTGCCGAGAATCAAGAGACGAGCCAGAAGAACAAACGTAGGCTTGCTGAAAGCACTCGGGATTTCAAGACGGCATCTTCAGACGACAAACTTGGTTTATTCAACTCATTGCTGAAGAGTTGTCAAGAGGAAGTTGACAATCTCACAAAGAGAGCAAAGTTAGGAGAAAATGCATTTCTCAACATTTATCAGAAACTCTATGAAGCCCCTGATCTGTATCCAGCTCTTGCTTCTATGGCTGTATGTCTATCAAATTTATTCTCCATTTTTGGGGGTACAATTCAGTTTTTCGTTTTCTTTATTTTTGTTGCACATGCTGATCTTTGATGATAACTGGTTAATTATTCCAGAAACAGTAAGTTAGAGCTATACACTCCAAATTTCTCTATTTGACCATTCCCAATATTGCTATGCTGTAGGTCTTTTAATTAGATTGTGTTGGAAATACAGAATGCAAGTGCATTTGGAATTTGAATTGGATAATAGCAACATCGGTGACTTGGTGCATAGATCCGCTACTAATGATATGGAACTAGTTAATGTGGTTCTAACTTATTGAAATCACCCCTTTCTCCATATCTTGGGTGAGCTTTAATTTATATATTTGGCCAATATGCTCTAACATGTCTAAACCCGTCACTATTTATTAATTTTAGCCCTTCATGGGTAAAGTGACTTTGAGGATGGGAAATACATATCAATCTGTCATGATAATGCATAAATGATCAGATCTTTTGTATTACATGATGCCAGAGTTTCTCTATGTTATCCATGAAGCGGAATGAAATAATAAATTAATATGACATCTGTGCTATTTGTATTCGCAGATATGCCCGGACATTTATATTTTACTATTGGATTGCATCTCCTTAATTGTGTTTACATTGCTGTACAGAATGTCAGCTTTGAGCTATCTCAGGTAAGTATGCATCGTTTTATCAATTTAAATTGAGTTCCTTAGCATGTCTAACATCAAAATATTTGCACAGCACAATACCTGCAAATGATGAAATCATCCTGGATGCTGGAAATCAGACGCTATCATATGTGTTCTAAATCAAGCTAAACTTTGATGTAACAGTATGATCACTTAGGGGTGTTGACTTTGGTTTCCGGCTTCTGCTTGGAGAAACCGGAAACCGATTTGAACACCTCAACTTCTAAAAGTGGCTTCTCCAAATCGCTTCTAAAAGCCACCGGCTGACCTCTATCGTCTTCTCTATAATACTACAAAAAAGGGCTTAGGGGCGGTTGGGTCAGGCCTAAGCCACCCCCTTAAGACTGAGCTAGAAGGGAGGGGGGAGGGGGGAGGCAAAAGCTGTCTTCGCTTTCCCTTCTTTCTCCCCCGAGCTGACCCCGTCACTACCGCCTCTCCTTGCTGCAGCCAGCTTCCCCAGCCACAAGCATCGCCGTGTGCTGCCGCTGTTGCTCAGCACCGTTGCCGCCTGCATGCTGTCGCCATCCAACCGCCCGCGCATGCTGCCATCGTCCAGTTGACCGCGCCGCTGGACGATTGGCAATTGAAATGAGGTCAATTGGTATAGCTAATTGAAGAGGGAGAGATTAGCACAAAAGAAAGAATAGAGGCCTTGTCTTTTCACCCCAAAAGTGAGCGGAGGGTGTGTAGAATCGATCCACGAGAACAAATGATGAAATCGCTAAACTCTTGGATCAGTTAAGTACTGAGGCAATGGGAAAGTGTCTAATGGGAAAGGAATTGGCTATGTTGGGTTATGCTTATGTTAATTCCTAGTTAGAGTATGTTTCGGAAATGTTAAAGGAGAACGTGTTTCTCATGTTAATACAAATCCTGTACGTTAAGTCTTTTGTGGCTCGCCATTTGGTAAGCTTATATGTAAGCCGTGGTGGAGAGCCTCTTTGATCTTGTAGCTCAAAGTTCAATTTACAATATAGTTGTTTGCAATATAGAGCTAGTTGGCTTATTACAATTATTCTTTACTCATGTGTTGATTGCTCTCTGTTTGATAGTCATATAAACAGAGAAGGTGCTACCAAAATCTTTATTAGTATCATCTATTTGAGTTGGTAAGTGCGTAGTGGTAGACATTCTAGGCCCTGTGGAGGGCCGGGGTGTTACATTCTCCGTGCCCGCATCTTCCAAAAGATGGTTTTCAAATTTTGTTCCAAAAATTACTTCTTCTAGCTATTATTATTCCATTTCAACCAAAATCCATCAGCTCTGGCCAAAAGCCATCCTCTCCAGTATATTAATACACCCCCTTAATCAGTACTGAAACGGAAGCCTTCTGGGTTTTGATATCAAGAGTCTTTGCATAGGATCATGATCGAAGTTATAGTTGACTTGTTTTCTTTATGTCCTTAGGTGCCTGGATATGTTTTCTGTAGGTAGAAAATTTCCAGTTTTGGGGGGCAGAGGGTGGGTGGGGAATGAGGCGTGAGGGTGGGTTTGAGCCGTTATGTAAATTGTTGTATTACTAATCGCCATTTTGTTGGTAAATGAAAGCACGCCTGATCTCCAAGGTACATCCAACGCCATCCAAAGTGTATGTCATATGTGGTCGAGAATGGAGATCGAACGCCCGTTTCCGGAGCGTGCGGAGACCCGCAATCGCCAAGAAACTGCATGGCGATTGCGGCGCCGCATGTAAACGTACATCATAGCCAATAAGCTTACACACATAAGATCCAAATTACATTACAACATAGGGCACATCGGCGAAGTTTTAGCGGAGCGGGCGGCAAGCCCAATTAATGTACATTACAAAAGACTTTCCAAGATCAAGCCTGAGGACGGCTAAAACCTACGACCACTGCTCATCGGCGCCATCGGGCCCTTCCGAATCCTCTTCGTACTCTTGTCCTTCTCCTTGACAAGCATTCTCTGAATTTGTGTTTAAGCAAGTTTGAGTACCACCGTACTCAACAAGTTACAATGGTAAACCTCACTTTACTATATGCATGCAATTTCAAGTGAATGGTGTATACGAGTTTTATTAATTTGGGTGGATGCAGTTTTATTTGTAACACAATTTAGAAACAATAACTCCATTATGCTATAATTAAGGAAATGAGGGTTTGAAAATATTAATGCTTTAACTTCGCAGATTAAACCATCCAAACACTACTTATACGGTGTTACTGGATTCACCCATCAAGCACAGCTCCATTAACCGGAAGCACAGCGTATTCGAATACCATTAATTCACTCTGCAGAGTTGTTCAATTTTACCCACAAGACTTCTCAATTTCTAATGTCAAGCTATATACACACTTCAGTTAGTGTGCGACTGCATTGAGAAGGCCAAATCTTTCACTGCTCAAATCACTATATAGACCCTACCCGATAGGTTGCAATCTTTACTGAATTGGGTATCCACGGGCCAATGCGGAACACGACCGCCCAAATTCGTAAAGACCCATCATTGTGTATACGGTGTCCACACACACACACCCGTACCACATCTCCAAACTCCTGTAGGGGTTCACTTAAAATGAACAGCTACCGAACTAGGATTGATAGTTCAATACTTGTGGTTGAGCGGTTTCTGTGCTCTATACTCAGCATAAGGGTCTCGTCCTTATATTTTTCTTCTGAGACTGCCAACCACAACCGGTGACCGATACACACTGTATCGACACCCGTCTATTGCACCCTCCACCCTAGGGTAATGTCGTGGACTCGTCCACTACAAGGCACTCCACAGTTACCGCCTTACCCTAGACAAATTTTAAATTATTTGGAAACCGACGAACTACCAAATTTACTCGATAACTCGTCATTTCATGTGATTAGTAAGCGAGGTTTAGATATATATACTAATTAAATATTACTAAGTTTGTCAAGATGAATGTGGCCTCAAAGTTAACTAGGGCATTTATACAGTGGTAGGTCGTAACTAGAATATAACATGTCATTCTGAATATTTTTATTTTAATTAAATAATCAATTTGAGCAAGTAATAGTAATGCAAATAGCTTAATTACTAAATACAGGAATTTTTGGGTTCAATATGCGTCAAAATTTGTAACTTGACTTGCGTGTCGATCACTTCAACAATCTCGTAATGCGTGGAAGACTGCTCTGAACCTTGCACCGTCGCCTCAGATTCCTCGCAAGCTACCGCAAAACAGCCAATAAAATAACGAATAAGCCCTTTTGTTTTTAAACAAACTAAACGGAAGAAAATACAAGAAATGAATTATGAAAAAGAAATACAAATAAATACAAAAATGGCAGAAGAGGTTGGACTTGAATTTTTGGAGGTGGAATGAGGACTAATGGACATCGGAATTGAAATCGGGGCGACGAAACGATTCAAACGAGATATAATATGCAAAAATTGGCTCTGGAAAATAACGAAGGGGCACTGTTCATCGGAACAGTAACGGCTGGCCCGGGAAATCGTGCGGGAACGTGGCTTTGCGCGGTTCAAACCGGACGGGCCGTCGGGCGCGGCCCAGTTGGCGCGCGCGCGCCGTTGCGCGGCCCGGGGACGGCGGTCACGGCTGGAGGCCGTTGGATCAATCACTGAGGGCGAGGATGTGGCCACGCCATCACGCTATCGAACTGTTACGCGGGGAAACGGCCCGCTTAATCCTGGCGTCGTCGAATCGCATGCCAGTGGTGTTGATGAGGCCACGTCACCCCGCATGCGAACCGGTACGCTGGAAAACAAAACAATCGTGTTTGGCGTCGTTGGATCGAGATCGGAGGGTCGGGGTGAGGCCACGTCACCCCAGGGAGGAGTCATCTTCTACCTCCGGCTGGCGTGGCCAGGAGAAGAACAGGGCTGCGCCCCATCCCTCAAATCGGCCATGGCAGTGGTTAGATGCGAACATGATTAGCATTGGCGGGTTCCTGGGCGAGAGGGGAGTTCATTTTGGGGTTTGAATTGATGCGAGCGTCTGAGGTGGCCGTCGCCGGGGAGAGGGAAGGAAATGGGTGAGGCGGCGGCTCGGGGGAGTTGTGGTTACGCTCGACCGAAATGGGCGGTGGCTTCGCCATCTAGGGAGGGAAGAGATCACGGGTGAGGTGTTGCTTTGGCTCGGGAGTGGCTCAGGGAAGCTGTCCACGGAGAGGGGCGGTTGCCGAAGGGAGGTGCACGGTGCGGGGCATGGGGAGGCATCTTCACCCAAATTTGGTTCGTGAAATGTGAATGCGGTGCTTTGGTGGGGGTGTAGCCGAAGTTAATTGGATTTTCGACGGTTGTGGAGGGAGATCGGGATTTTGGCTCATCGGACCAAGGGAGGGCAGCGGTGGCGCTAGGGAGGGGAAGAACTCAATTGAGTCGATCTGGGAGTAGAGTGGGGGTGGTGCGAAGCCTCCTGCAGCTGCAATTTGAGTTTAAAAGACGGTGGAGGCGGAGAGAGCTAGCGGGGTGCTCGGGCGCACGGAAATGGAGGGCGGGGAGTTCCTTCCCGAGGCGAGGAGGCCATGCCGATTGCATCGTGATGCTACAGGAGTTGGTGGAGAGGAGTGGTGCAGGGAATGGCAGTGTCGCACGGTCGGTCCGAGGGAATGCCGCACGGAGGGAGGAGCTGTGACCACTGGGCGGAGGGAGCTCGGGGCAGTTGGCGCTGCTGCAGAGGTGCAGGAGGGCCACGACGTTGGCAGGGCGACACATGGGAGAGAGATAGGACGCCCGGGGGGCTGTAGCACGGGTGAGGCTGAGGGCCACGGGTGCGGCGACAACACAGAGGGGAGGGAGCGACTTGCGCTGGCGCACGCGAGGGGAAGAAGGTGGGATTCGGCCGGGCGCCAAAGAGAGGGAAGAGGCGGGAAGGGCAAAAGAGGAGGGGCACAAATCTCAAGCAAGGATCAAAGGTGAGGATTAGCTCAAGAACAACCAAAATTTTGCAAACAAATTTCAAATTGGGTTTTGAATTTTTGAGTTGTTTCAGAGACCGTAAAGACGTTTGTACAACAGCCAAATAGAAATAAAAAGAACAAAGTGAGTAATATTATTAAAGTTTTATAACGATAATTTTAGTGATACCATTTTAGTATGGAAGCTTTAAACCCTTTTATATGTATCAGCGATCAAAGTCGTTTTTAGGGGAAATAGTGGCCAAAGTCCCAAGTCCTTCAACAAAAGCTAGAAGTTACGTCGAGAAATAGCAAAACATTCCCCCCTTTTTGGCTGCTGGCCCTAGGGCGCTCGCAAGTGGCAGAAACTACAAATTCTTTTACAGCAAATTCTTTTCGCCCTTTTGGCTGCTGACCCTAGGGCGCTCGCAAGTGGCAGCAACAGTGACTGAACGAACCAACCTATGGATAGCCAGGGAGCTAGCCAAAGGACAACACACAACGAGGGCCAGGAAGAGGCCAAATTGATTCACCGTAGACAATTAAATGGAGACGTACCGAATCGGCAGAGCCATCAGCGACAGGTTGCCGGCTAGCCGCAGCCTGGCTCCGGCGGTGCAAGGCGGTGGGGCCGCGCGCGGGGGGGACTACTACCGGCCATGCACGGTCGTGGTCTGATGCGTACGCGCCACAGGCACCGCATGGGGCGGATGCGGCCACGTCGCGCCGGGGGGAGGGGGCGGTGGGGCCCGGCCCGCCGGTCGCCGTCGGTGTGATCTGGCGTGGCTATCCGTCGAGCGGTGCCCGGAGGGAAGGAAAAATATGGAGCGAAAGCTCGAGAGGCCCTCGCGCGAGCCGTTGGTCACATATATGATGTATCTGTGGGTGTATTTTCCCGTGTTTGTGCTATCTAAACATCGCTGTTTTGCGAACATTGCCAAGAACTAACTCGAGATAAGTTTCATCGATCAATTCTTTGCTCAACTTTCTTTTTCTTGAAAATTGTTTTTTAGGTGTGCGCGCGCTTCAAGCTAGCTCCTTGGCCGGGCTCAATTGGCCTAGTGTGTCGTGCCATGCATCAGCAATAGATATACTGCATCGTTAAGGTGAGCACTCTTTGTTCCCCGAAAGGCAAAGAGGCACTCCTTATGAACCTATGCAATCTCGCATGCACCACTCCATTTTTTTTTCATCGGACCATGTACTGATGTAAACAGAGCTATAGCTAGCTACATTCATATATGCCAGAGAATAAAATTCCTTTCACATAAACTGTTCGTACCAAAGTCCAAAACCAAATACAAATGGCTGAGCGCAAGAATGAGATAAGAACCATTCAAGCATACGATCGGTGTCAGTTCTGCGAATACGTGTCTGCGAGCAGATGCCGACCTTGTATGATAAGAACGGCCAAAGGGTCGTGCCATCAGCAATAAACGATTACGAATTCGCTCCACCAAGCTGGGAATTACCCTATTTCTCACGAAGAAGGCAAGTTTGGGCATGTGATATTTACCTTTCTTGAAAGATCTGTATTTCTTTTGGGATTATCAAAGTTATGCAGGAATTTCATATGAGCTTGTATAAATCAGGATCCAAACAGGACCTTATTCTTTCAAATGTTTCACTGCCGGCTATTATTGAGCTGAAATTTACATGGACTTGTTCTGAAGAGGAACGTTGGATCGATATGTGAATTTCTGAAATTAATTTTTTTTCAAACGGCACGTTGAGTTTACGGTCCGGTTCTAAACCATCCCTAGCATTACTACTTCCTGCAATTATTTATTTCTTGTACATACATCAGACTTAGAATTTTTTTTAAAAGGGAAACCTTGATTCCTGCGAAAACCACTATCAGTGGTGTTTCAACTTAAATAACCTTCTCCTTCAATATGGGATGTCTTACCAACTGGTTGGCAATCACACACAAGAGCAGATGTGGATGCAAATTGTATTACATTTGACATCTGATCTAGTCCACAATATATTCAGAACTATTTCAAAGGACACCGATCATGCGTTGGGAGCGCAAAGACAAGTCGTCCGCCCTTCTGTGCACATGATTGTACGTCGTCTGATGAGTCACCAAAGATCACCAATCACAACAAAGCTGCAAATCTCCTCGCTTGCCAAATTGCCAATATGCTAAGAAGGGAGAGGGAAAGAGGGAAAGAGAGCTAGAGCATATACAATAGTGTGATATTAGCTGTCTATAAATTTTGTCAAGTAGATCATAAGATGGTATGGAGAATTGAGCTGTCTCTCATTCAGTAATCGGTTGTAATATGAAAAATAAGATATATTATACACAGAGAAATTGTTTACAAATATATATAAAAAAATCTATTATAAAAACTATTTTTAGTATTATCAATAAATAATATTACAGATATGAGCAGAGGGGAGGCGTGTCATCGCGCGCGGGCTCGACCATCCCCCGTGGCCCCCACGGGAAATCCAACGGCGTGACAGCCCGCCCAATAGCATTCCACCCCTCCGGATTCCGCGTGCCCCGCCGGCCAATAAGCTTCGAGATAAGCATTTCCTGGGGCCCACCGCCCCTCCTCCCTTCCCCTCGTCGCGCCACGTTGCCGAAAAGCGTATTCACGGGCCCCACACCCCCTCTTTTACCCGATTTACCCTCGCAGGCACCCACGGTCCCTGACATGCGGGCCCGCGGCAGCGCGCAGAGTCCGCAATTTTATAGAGGAAAGCGCTCGGAGCTGACGGCCACACTGTTCCCATTTTGTTAGGCGCTCGCTTAGCTGACTGCTACTAGTGGAGCAGGTGTTCGCCGCGCGACGCGAGGGTGTGGTAGCGAGGTGTTCGACGGAATGACGAACGCCGGGGCGGCGACGGGCGCGGCGCTGGGGGTGCGCACGGCCCGCGCGTGCGACGGCTGCATGCGGCGGCGGGCGCGGTGGCACTGCGCGGCGGACGACGCCTTCCTGTGCCAGGCCTGCGACTCCTCCGTCCACTCGGCCAACCCGCTGGCGCGGCGCCACCACCGCGTGCGCCTCCCCTCGGCGTCCTCCACGCCGGCCTCGTCGCCTCCCCGAGCCGCCGACCCCGACGAGCCCGCGTGGCTGCATGGGCTCAAGCGCCGGCCGCGCACGCCCCGGTCGAAACCCGGGAGCGGCAAGCACGATGCGTCCGCCGCCGCGACGATGGCCGCGGCCGCGTCGGCGGTCCCCAACCTCGAGGCGGAGGAGTCCGGCATTGTGGACGACAACGACGAGGACCTGCCGTACCGCGTCCCGGTGTTCGACCCCATGCTCGCCGAGCTCTACAACTCCGTGCCCGACGAGGGGGAGCCGCTCGAGCAGAAGCCGGCCTGCCTCGCGTCGCTTGCGGAGCCGCCACCGGAGTTCGCCTCCGGCTCGGCGGAGGCCGACGGCCTCTCCGCGTTCGACGTGCCGGACATGGAGTTCGCCAGCTTCGACGCGGACATGGAGAGCCTGCTCATGGGAGTCGACGACGGGTTCAACGACCTGGGGTTCTTGGACGACGAGAAGCCTCAGGTGAACGTGGACTTGGACACCGTGGCGGCGCCGGTGCCGGAACGAGAGGACAGGAAAAAGAAACGGCCGGAGATGATACTTAAGCTCGACTACGAGGGGGTCATCTCCTCGTGGACCCGTGACGGCGGTTCGCCATGGTTCCACGGCGAGCGCCCTTACCTCGACCTCGGCGAGTCCTGGCCGGACATTCCGGTAAGCTAGCCCCGTTTAACCATGGTATCTAGGCGTCTCTGCTATTTCTACCTTGTCGTTTTAGCTAGATCATATGACGGTTGACCGGTCGCTTGCCATGCATCCTGTCCGTGCAGGTGGGGAATAGGGGAGGTCTCGGCGCGACAGTGACGGCGGTGACGGGTGGGGAGCGGGAGGCGCGGGTGTCGCGGTACCGGGAGAAGCGGCGGAAGCGGCTATTCGCCAAGAAGATCCGGTACGAGGTGCGCAAGCTCAACGCCGAGAAGCGGCCGCGGATGAAGGGCCGGTTCGTGAAACGCACCGCGCTGCCGTTGTCAAGGCCGCCGCCTCCGCCACGGCGGGCACTGCGGCACCATGCGCAGGTGCCGACGGTGCTCACGCCCGACGGCGCGCCAGGGCGCTTCTGTTTTTGAGAGCGCTCGGCTCGATCGGACGCGCCGAGCACGCGTACTTACTACCTACGTGCATGGATCGATGCATGGATGCATCTGCATGCATCCTCGCGGCTTGCATGATCTAATAAGTAAATATACTTCACGTAGCTTGTTCGTTTTTACTCTACTTTTACTTGGGGGTGTAGTGTTAGTAGTTTCGAGTAGAATTAATCCTTGTGAATTAGGACGCCCCCACTACGTATCTTACCACTGAAGTATGCGCTTGTATTTGTGCAGAATTTCATGTGCAAATTAAGTAGCTAAATATTTGTATAGCTAAGGTTGCGTACGTACTTTCTTCCTGTTGTATAGCTAAGGCTGTAGATTTGATCTCAAAACACACACACACACACACACATATAGGAGTTTATGCATGTAAAGGTCTGAATTTAACACTAAAGGTAAAATTTATTACCCAGCTTGCCAGCAAGCAAGACGTTCCAAGTTCAGAGAACGCTGGGGAAGTTAGCTTACAGAAATAACCACCCGCAACAGCAGCACTAAGCTAGGAAAGAGATTGCAAGCAGCAGGCAACTAGCGGCTAGAGGTTGAAAACCAACAAAAACTACTTCCAGACACAACACAAAACCAACAAACGTAAATCAAGCTCGACGCAGCTTCAGGGAGGTTTTAGCTTTGGCTTCAAACGTTTAATGAAACGCCGCAGCTTCCCATAGATGAACATCACCTTCCGCTCCTCCGGATCCTTTAGGAGGATAGACCATTTCTGCATCAAAAAGAGAACACCCTATCGTTTCTTGACTTCCAGAGCCCCCAACAAATATCTGAAAAGCCAAACAATAACTCTCAAAGTTTGGGTTGAATGCGCATATTTTAAATCATGTTGCCCGGGCACCAAGGTGTCCCATTTGCAACCCCCTCTTTTGAGCCAATTCTCAGAAAAGTCCCTGATTGCAGAATGAACTCTCTCCCAATTAAGAACATCTCTCATCACACACCACACAAAATGAGCCACTGGACAGTGAAATATCATATGCTCTGCAGATTCTGTCTCCCCACATACGTGTGACAGTTTACCTGTGCTCATTTCGGCTTATATAAGCCAGCTTATGCTTCTAGCTTCTAACTTTTTAGTTTCATCTTTTTTTTTTGTTTTTCTTTTTTTCGTATTCATTTGCATTGTCCGTGATGAGTTAACCTATTTTTATATTAATTTTTTAAATTTAATTACACCAAAAAGCCGCCAGCAATTACAGTGCAAAATAAACCAACTACAATACAAAAAAGCCATAAGATGGCTTATAAAAGCCCAAATGAGCGCCCCGGGCCATTGCTTTTTCACTAATTGTTCTGCGATTGTATCTTCTCTTGAAATAGTTGCCACATAAAGATTTTGAATTTCAAAGGTAACTTGGCACTCCACAGATCTTGCATCCAAGGATTACAATTTTGCCTGAAATTTCACGAAAATTGTCAAAATTTCTTTTTCTCGCTCCACCCAAAAAAACTCAGCTCGGTCAAAAAATTTGGCCCTTTTTAAAAATTTTCAGTCCAACCCACCAACTCTCCACGACCGAGCGTAGGGAAAACGAGCGGCACCAACCAGGGTTAAGATTATCGGTTTTGAAATTTTACCGGAAGGGACCGGTAAGACCGAAATGACCGGTTTTCGGTTTTTTTCGAAGAATTTCGGACCGAAAATTTCAAATGAAATTTGAAATTCAAATGTAAGCCGGCCGATTATCGCCGAAAATCGGCCGAAATTTGTAGAAAAATCGGGGAAAAATCGGCCAAAAAGTCAAACACAGATCAGTACCAGTATGAATAGACCGGACTGAAACCACTCTATTCTTAGACGACGCAAACACGAGAGGAAAAATTCAGTGACATCTGCAAGTTTGCAACTGATATTAGATCTACAATTGGTCTGCAGCAAGGAATCAGAAATTGAATAGTGATTCCATCAAATCCGTCATCAATCATGGATAATCTGCAAGAGTAACGAGTCTCATCTAGAACACCACCTTTCCCAAAGACAAATGCTAAGGTCAAATATAATAAACATGATGGAATGGAATTAATCTGCAAAATACTTCAGAGAGACTTGCAGTCAGTGAATCGAGAAGAATAAAAGCAAGTGCTTGCCTTTATATCATTCACTTCCATTGTGATGTCAGTCTCGAATGGAACCGCCGCCTGGAGCGTTGGAACCGCCGCCGTCTTGGCCCCTCCCGCCGCCGGCCGAGCTGCCGTCTTGGGCTCTCCCCCCACCGACCAAGCTCCCTGCGCAGGGCTCGCGCGCTACCGCCCCTCGCGCTCCGGCGTACGGTACAGCCGAGGACGCCGTGGTGGTGGCCCGCGCGTGCGCAGGGCTCGCGCGCTGCCGCCCCTCGCGCTCCAAATTCTCGCGCTCAGCCGCAGATTTGCCTCCTTCCGCCGCCGAGCGCAGAGCCGCAGTGGGGATTGGGGATCGCGAATGGGGATTGCTGTGACTCGACCCACCACCGGACGCTAGGGTATCGCGATGAGGCAGCCGAATGGGCCGTTTGGGCTGCGCGTTGATTCAAAGTGGGCCGAAATATTTGAGCCCGATTCATACAGTAACCGGCCTGGTCCGGTAAAAGCGATAATCACCGATAATCGGCCCATTTCGGCCGGTAAAAAAATCCCTGGCACCAACTCCCCATTTCTCCATGGCTGAGTAGCCGAGTCAATCCCTATCTCTCTGAGCCAACCCACCAACTCTCCATCCACTCGATCTACGAGGTGACACTACTACAAAAAAAGGTTAATACTGAATACCTCATCACAGATGGTTGACCAAAACCATCAGTATTAAATACAATCACAGATGATTTTGGTTTAGATACTGTCTATATTGCTGCCAGTGCTAAAAACTATTTGAGAAAAGATAATATTATAGATGGTTTATGTTAAACACTCTCTGTCAACTATCACAGGTGGTTCTTAATAAGAATCGTCTGTGACATTACTAAATATCACAGATGGTTTTGTCTTGAAACAGTCTGTGATATTTTATAAACGGTTTATATTAAAAATCATCTGTGATAATTTTACTTATTAATTGTAGACCTGACCCTTACAGATCTGTCTAAATTCCAGCCTGCTTTGAGGAGATGGGGCTTTGAGGCCATTTGGTGAAAGGAGATCGCGGATTTTGGAAGAGTGATTGTAGATCCATTTGTTCTTAACTATCTATGATTATTAATTTATTCCTAATTATATTATATTTAAGATCTAGCTTGGTAAAGGGAGAAGTGAAGATGGTTTAGATCTAGCTTGATGTAGAGAAAGAATATTATTTATATCTAGTATGGTTTAGGGTTTAGCCAATTCATAATCTATTTCTACTTAATTCAATTTAATTAATTATTCTTGCTACATATAGCTACTTTAGATCATATATAGCTAGTATACTAAATAATTAATTTAATATTTAACACTAAATTGTTATATACGTAACATAGTACCAAAGCTAGATGTACGCTGAGGACTGTGTGAGTGAAGAGTATATTAATAGCGTGTCTACTTTTACAAGAGCTGTCGAGAAGGATATGTTGAGTAACAAGGTGAAATATATGTATTGTCCATGCATTGACTATGAGAATCTGAATATGGTTAGGGCTGATGTGGCAGTGACGTGGCACCGGGATGGCTCGGTTAGCTGACGTGGCATCCACGTAACATGACATGTTGCAACCACGTAGTATTAGGCCTTGCGTGGCTTCTGACATGGCAGTTGACTCGCTACTGACTCGGTCGAGGACAATCAAACTAGGTCGAAGGGAATGATAGGACGGCTGTGGAGTGAGGACGATCGGACTGTCCGAACGATGACGACGATCAGACGATCGGGGACGATAGGACTAGTCAAAGATGTTCGGACCGACCGAAGGGGTGACTACAATATGACAGTCTAAACATGATTGAACAATCCAAAGGGCTGGGGACATTCGAACGGTCCGAATGGTGACGACGCGTGGCGCTCGGCGATTGGTTGCTAAGGTGAAACGACGGTGGTTCTTCATCCTGGCAAACAGCGCAACGTCACGGAACAAGGCGGCGATGGCTGGGGACCGAGGGGCGGCGAGGACGGTGGATACGGCGGTGATGGGGAACTCACCGATGGTGGCGGACAACAGTGATACTCGGCAAACGACAACAAGGACGGCTGCGGCGGCAGAGAGAACGGGGGCGACAGTGGTCAACGCGGACGTCGAAGGAGTGTGGACGAGCTCAGGGCCGTTCCTGAGTTTTTTTGGGCCTAGGTCGAGACTAATACGGAGGCCTAATCCACTCTCTCAAAATATCTATATATATTTCTATATATGTATATATAGTCTTATAAGTACACATCAATTAAGAAGATAATATTCAATGCACTAAAATAACTTATATAGAATATCTCAAAGTTCATAAAGTAGACAAATGTAATAATAAATTACTTACTTGGCGCTTGACATTATTTTAAACAATTTCTTCTAACATTTCGAGATGCAAAGTCATTGATTATACTATTGATATCGATCTCATCCAATAACTTCTTCTCGATGCATAAAGTCGCCAAACCATTTAACCTTTCTTGAGACATTGTTGACCTCAAATAGTTCTTCAATAATTTCAACTTTGAAAAGCTTCTTTCAGCTGATGCGACAGTCACAGGCACAGTAAATAAGATCCGGTAAGCAATGGAAACATTTGGATAACAATCCACCTCTCTGACATGCTCGAAAATCTCCATAGCAGACAATGCACCATCTGGCAATGTGAATTTCATAATCTTCAATTCAGAAATAAGATCATGTACCTCAACATCAGATGATCCATTAACAGAGAAAGTTTCTGCAAATTTAGTGCAGCACTCTTCAAGTTCAATATCATCTAATGACTTCAGGGTGCTTGAGCTCATTAAGAAACCAAATATGTCTTTAAACACCATGAGTTCTTCAAATCTGTTCTTCAAAGAAGTGATTGCCATATCAACCAGAACAAAAAAATATTTAACTTCAAAAGCCTTCTCAGCTTCTAGAATGTCTTCTTGGCAATTACTTTCATCAAATTGTTTCTTCCTCGTAGCACGACGTTTTACCGGAAACGATGCCTCTACACCCATGTCAGATGCAATGCCTTTGGCGATAATCAGACTAGAAGAAAACCCCTCATTTCTGTATGTCTCAAAGTATTGCATCATACTTTGTATTTGCTGCAAAGTAGAGTCAATGCACATGGCTAGCGACTGCAACTTCTTGCTCACTTTATTCACAGCAAATAAAATATCATTCCATATAACCATACCAAGTATAAACTCAAAGCTGCCAAGGGCATCAAATAAATTTTTTGCATCACTTTTATCCTTAGGTTCAATGTCAGAAGCATGATGTAACTCAGACAAAGCTGACCTTAACTCAGTAGCTTGATATCTTATTGCTATAACACTTTTGATTCGACTCTCCCAACGAGTATTGGACAATGATTTCACAGTTAAACTAGGAACATGTTTAAGCAAGACATTCCACCTTTTTGTAGAACCAGCAAATAATACATATATGCGTTGAACAATTCCAAAAAATGAAACAGCTTTCCCACATGATTTTGCCATATCACAAAGAGTAAGATTGAGACTATGACAAGCACATGGCATATACAATGCTCTTGGATTGATATCAATTAACCTTTTTTGTACCCCTTGGTGTTTTCCTTTCATGTTAGAACCATTGTCATAGCCTTGACCCCTTATATCACTAATATTAAGGCCGAAGGACTCCATAGACTCAACCAATACATTAAAAAGCCCCAAGCCAGATGTGTCATCCACCTTCAAGAAACCCAAAAAATATTCCTCAACTTTTATTTGGCCATCAGACAAATTAACACATCGAACTAACAAAGTCATTTGTTCTTGATGACTCACATCGGGGGTACAATCTAGGATAATGGAAAAATACTTGGCCTCTTTAACAACCTTTATGATAGAGCTTGTGATATCAGCAGCCAAAAGAGATATCAACTCATTCTGAATTTTATGACTAAGATAATGATAATGAATTTCTTTGTTCTGAATACGTCTGAGGTGGTCTTGCATTACAAAGTCAAATTCTGCTATCATCTCAGCACAAGCTAAGAAATTGCCATTATTATCATTGTAAAGCTGCTCACTGCTTCCTCTAAAAGCCAAGTTGCGTTTGCCAAGAAATTTCACAATTGCAACTATTCTTAATATAACTTGCCTCAAACGTTCTTTATCCTTTGTGATTTGCTGCTGCAATTCTTTGTCAATTGTTTGCCTTTTCCGCAGTCTAGCTCTCAATTCATTCCAACTGTTCATATTACTGATATGCTCAGCACTATTTTCGTGATCTTTAAGCTTCTCACTAATATGCCTCCAATTTCTAAACCCATCATTTGCTAAGGTACTCGGACTTTTGCTAGTGCTAGACTTGAAGATCTTACAGCAGAAACAAAATACTTTGTCAACATGCTTCGAATAAACTAACCATTTTCTATCATGTAATTCTCCATTGCTTAGTTTTCTAGAATAATGGGCATATGAAAAATGTCTTGAGGCAGCATCTAGAGGGAATTCGATGTTTTCTTCTCTTATAGGCCCTTTCTCGACTAATATGTCCCGTGCTTTATTATCAAGATTATCCCAATTTCTTGGATCATAAATATCTGAAGTGTAAACTGGTTGCTCATCAATACTAGCGATTTGTTCTTGTGCACCGATGCATGAGCGGTGTTCTCGTGGTCACTTACATTGTTATCATCGACGTCGATGTCGACATTTTCTTCCTCATTCTCATTAGTTGCTTCATCCACAGCAACTATCGCCAACTCATCAGGATTCGTCGAAGCAGCCGTATTACTCTTGAAAAATTTATCAATAGCTCCTCTCTGTGATTCTATCAACGCATCCACACGTCTTTTCCTTTTTCTTTTGTCATTACCGGATTCGTACTTTCTAGACGACATTATATCCCACAATCCTGAAATTTAAATAAACACGGAATAGTTGAAAAGTGAAAGCGTATGTAAGGTACAAATAAATTAATCATTAATATGCGTACAGCAAGTCAGCAACAGTGCTTACCTAGGATTGAAAATTTGAAACCAAAGAAGAACTGAAGAAGCAGTGCTTACCAAAATTTGAAACGAGGCCGCGGACCGGCGGACGGAATCGACGGATGTCCCGGATGGCCGGATGGCCGGATGCACAGCACGACGAGGCCGCAGACGATCTCCTTGAGTCTTGAGACCTCGTGATGCCTTGCGAGTTGCGACTGCGTCCGGCGGCCGGCCAGCGATTCCTCTTCCGAGTTCCGACTTTCCAACTTCCGAGCGGCACCAGCGTGAATGCGTGATCTAGGTGAAAGGCTAAAAGCCGAGCCTTCTCTGCGTTGTTGGTTTGCTGCACCTGCACGCCTGCACCTGTTGGGCCATAGGAGGATTAGGATTTAGGAGCCCACATAACATACGTTACTAAGTCTAAGTATACTACTATACTAGTACTAATGTACTATATGGGGTGGGGCCTATGTACATTTTGGGCCTAGGGCGGTGGCACACCCTGCCCACCCCAGGGCCGGCTCTGGACGAGCTCGGTGGTGGGGTGAGAACAACGAGGGCGTGGCCTCTATTTATGGCGCAAACGCCAAGGAGGCAGGGTTGGGTATGACAGCGTGTTCGACTCAGAGACAGTGGCGAAAGAAACCGACTCGGACACAAACGTTGAGGCGTAGCTGAGATAGGCACGGTGATGTCTGTGGGAAAGAGATGAACAGTAGTCAGGACGGTGGATTGCTGATACGTGGCACTGGCTAAGCATCGGACAACTGAGGCAGAACGCACAGATGAACAATGTCTGGCATGTTCAGACCGGTTGAACAAGATGGCCGATCGGATGGTTCGGGGTATGCAAGGTGCGATGGATGGCTGACATGTGGTGGCAACCGATCGGAATAGTCCGAACGGTGTGAGAGATATTTAGGGATTTACAATTTTAGAAATTGAAAGAAAATAAATTGAGTTTTAGAAAATAGCAAATAAATTCAGAAAAATAAAAAAATTCCCTGCAACAAAAGGAACCCAACAAAACTGGTTTTCTTTTGTTTGATGTTTACTTAGGCATATTAAATCTTTTTAATTAATGAAAATTTTTAAGCTTGTATTAAATCCAAAAAAAATCTAAATGATGAATTTTCTTTTACAAGCTTCAAATAAACTCTGAAAATCAGGATATTACAGTGTAGAATGTGCGATATGATTCTTTTATTTTGTAGCAACGGACATGCATTTAACTAGTTACTTAAAAGAGCGAGTTGATGAGTGTCGAATGATATGTTCTTCACCTCCTCCTACCTCTCCTCTCACATCCTTTTTCATCCCTAGAAAATTTCTCACAAAAAATATCATGCCATAACAAACTAATTCCCAAACTTTTTTAGAACCGAGCATTGGCTCAGTGGCTGAGGTTGGCATTGAACAACCCGCCTGTCGGGGTTTGATCCTTTGGATGGGCTTAGTGTGTCTCACCTAACACACACGTGTGTATTCAGTGGGAAAAAGCATCCTCATGCTCCATGAGATATTAGATAAATCCAAGATTTATCCAGCTCTTGACCTAGCATGTGTTTCAGTAGGGTGCATATGTGTGTGTGCGTGTAGTAAGTGTGCGTCCTTCGTTGTAATCTCAAAAAAAATTCCTATAAATTTTTAGTATTTATCGCAACAACCCCGTCCCTCCCTTCCACAAATCTTTTTTCCATGAGTGTCTATCATCCCCTCCTCATATCTCTTAAGCTTTTCAATCGCTAACAACGAATAAGGTTGCAATAGACATACATGTCACTAAGTCAAGTTGTTCATCACCGTTGAGTAAGGCGCCAACATGATCCAAATTTGGCCGCAGACGACATGAGAACGTCAATGCCTGGTCGAGAGCGTGGTGTAAGCCAGCAGCGGAGTCTAGGGCGGAGCTCAACTAGGCGCTACAGCGGAGCTGAGAGTGTAATGCAAGTTAGGTCCATTAACATCAGCTTGACGTATTGGCTCATATGATTTTTTTTATCCGTAGCACATGGATATTAAACTAGTAAGAGAGGATGCATTGCAGTAGGGAGACTACGAAGCATTCTCTTTTCATAAAATACACACCTTAAGTGGCTATTTTGCATATGAAAATATTGTGAAACCGCGTGGAAATGCAACAAGGAGCATCTGCTTCTTGAGCACGACCTAGAACATTGTGGAAGATGCATAGTATGTGTTGTGGTCAATACTAGTTCTATCTATAGTGGTCAATTCATTTTGAGGCAGTTCGCTGAGTAAATTCATGAGATCATTATCCTCAATAATGTTAGGATGATGTTTTATGGCAACTGGGATGTGATACACTACTTACCGGGAGAGCTTAAATGCTGGCTCTGCAATGAAAAACAAATTTTCTAAGCAAATTGGGGACCTTGTTTGCAGGCATGCGTTAATCCATTGCTAGCTGTAGGGTGGTGTTTACTTGGGCTTAAAAACATGGGTTTATAATTTATTTATTTTATGTTGTAACGATTGAAATTATGTTATAACTGTTGGTAGATTTTTCAGCATAATTAAATTTAAAAAATAAAAAAAGTTGTATCATCATAGATATGACAGTGAAAATGAATAAAGGAGAAAAAGAAAAAGTAAAAAAACCATATCACCAAAAAAGACGGAAAAAATAAGCCAAAAGCAAAAATCCAAATAAGGTCCGCTTAAGATCAGCGTAATTCTCTGGGTAAAAAATTTCTTCGTGATTTAGATTTTTAAAAAGCAGTGAAGCTTATTCAAGCTGCCCTTAATTCCTGGTGGCTGCATCAGTTTAGACCACGACGGGCAGCTCGCATGATCCATCTGAAACACGTCCTTTTTTTAGGTTACGATATATGGCTTTTAATTATGGATAGCTTTTAGTTATATTTTTTAAGACGATAGCAAATAACAAATATACCAATACAAACGACGTATACGATTTTAAACTCAAAAAACCATTTAAAGAATCCATTTCAAAAAATCATCCTATATATTACAACTTTCGAAAAAGCAAGAGCTTAAAAGAATATACACATACATACCGTCCAGTGAAGGACCGCACTTGCTCCATGACTGTAGAGCTAAAGGGCTGATGGCTTTATATATATATATAGGAAAAATACTTTCTACATCTAGATGTAATTACATCCACCTCTAATATACCACTTAAATGAACTTAAAATACTCCTTTATCATCTTAGATATACTTATATACTAATTATAAGATACTTCAATGTGAATCATATGAAAAAAAAATTGCAAAAGAGTCCATAGTTTTAGCGTATTTTGTAAATACCTTTATATACGTACATAAAAAGGAGTATGCTAAAAAAAATCTACATACTACCTCTGAAAATTTGTTCATACCACCTAGATGGTCTTAAATACTCGTATACTGCACGTACATACTCTTCGTTACACGAGATACTCTCTACGGTATGAGATACGTCATAGAGTGTAATTACACCCAGGTGTAGAAAAGAGGCTTCTATATATATATATATATATATATATATATATATATATATATATATATATATATATATATATATATATATATATATATATTCCAGTATAGATATATAAAGAAAACATATACAAAAAAAGTATATGCAGGTATACAAGAAAGGCACATACAAAAAAAAGCACGTGCTATACAATGAAAACACTGATAGCTATCTAATAATACTAATAATTCTAGTAATGACTACAAGCCAGCATTCACCTCCAGGCCTCAGCGGCAGTGCTTTGACATCTAATAATGCTAATAATTCTAGTAATGACTACAAGCCAGCATTCACCTCCAGGCCTCGGCGGCAGTGCTTTCACAAGATGCCCTTGCTGACTGCGACCAGAAGGGTACCAACTGACCCAATCATGAGGAATGATCTAGGAGATACAGAAATAACGCATACCAATGCAAGAAATTAGCTCCACCATATAACAGAATGAGGGTTCATTTATATAGCTTGTAGTTTTGACTTACGAATAGTAATTAGTAGAAACTTGTAGAGAGATCCGTATGCGATTTTAACCGATATAAATGAAGTCACTGTAATGTATACTACAACGACTAGTAGATCCTGACTTGAAAAGACTACTATAAAAAACCATTTATTATAGAAAATCAGCTTTTAGAAGCCAATATGAGAGACTAAATCTAAAACCTCAACTCTAAAAAAACTCCAAAAAGTGGAAGGAAACATTGCTACATCCAATTTCAAGGCATAGCTTGCATGAGTTCATCAAAAGTCCTTAAGCATATAACAAGTGTAACAGCAGCCTCAAGGCAAACAAAAATCAAGGGAGGAAATGAAACAGAAAAGAGGAAAAACTCGATAAAACCATGTATTATACTTATTCCTTACAATCAGTAAACTTCCTGGTAAAATATAAGATAGAAGCATTAGAACTTACGAGACTAGAAAGAATACAGGGGAGCTCTAACTAACACCGCTTATCTCAATTGTGTAGGGGAGCAGAGGAGACCTGAAGCATCGGCCCCGACCACGGCAAGCTCGCATATGGTACAAAGCTGCCCTTCGATGGAAGGAACAAACTGGGATCCACAGTATGGGCAGGAAACATCCTTTTGGCCACGGTAGATAGGAACATATGTAGCGCCGCAGACGACAAATGGATTCCTGTAGTCGTAGTTCAGCTCACAACTATCTTTCTTGCCATTACACTGTTGCTGCACCTGTCGAGCCTTCTTTGCTTGCACTTCGTTGGGGTTGTTCTCAAGCAGCAGCCTTGCAAAGTGTTCTGCAGTAGCAAAATTCTTCTGCTTGTAACATAGAGCCATAGCATTTGCGAGCACAAGCCTCATATGAACCCTCTGAAGCTTGCAGTTAGTGAAGTAAGCCGCCAATTCCTGTTGACGGTTGACATCATCTTTCAATTCCTTTCTCTTGAGTTCCATCCTCAGACCAAGAACATATTCCCTCACTATCTCGATCAAATCCTTCATTTCATCAACTTCTCTCCGTGAGTCCACCACAATAACAGGGATGGTATGTAAGATGTTAAGGAACTGCCTCAGCGCTTCTGGGAACCTTCCCTCAGTTGTGGCTTTGTAGGCAGCCTTGAGTCTGTCTTCCATTTGTGAGAAGGTGAAAACAAGTGCAGGAGGGCCCCTCACATTAGGACTTGCAGACTCACTCCAACCTTTCTCAACAGCAACCGATATAACAGGAGCGGTTGCAAGTGCACGAAGATATGAATGACTGCCCATGTGCAGATCGAGAAACAAGGGCTTCAGGGGAGCAAAGTTCTTGATACCCAATTGGCGGCTGAGCAACCTCATTGCAGTGTCGAAGTTCCCTGCTGCTGCATGCTCTCCAGCAAGAGAAGATTTCTGGGTCCAAATTTGGCTGACAGGCATGCCTGGTGTAGGAGCAACAAACACAGTGGAGCGAGCATTGCCAGCAGCTTTTGGGGCCTCTGTTTCAGGCGGTAGTTCCAGATCTTCAAGGTCCCAGCCACCTTCCTCGCCATCCTCCTGAATTGCTTCACCCTCCTCAGCATCAAAACCATCGCCACCATTTGCAATCACATCACTTGCATCAACAATTTCCAAGTCCTCGTCACCCCAGTCAGCACCAGCAGCTTCATCGTCTTCCTCAAGTTCTGCCCTCCCAGTAGCATCCAGTCCACCCTCAAAAATACCACGCATCACCCTCAACAATGGCCAATCACCACTGGCTGAGATAGGTGCAGGTGGAATCAGAAGTGAGTGAGATTTTCCTTCAGGTAGAGAAGGAGCATTTTCACCCAATTCAGCAGAAAGTCTATCAGCAATTTCAGTGAGTCCATGAGTGGCAGCAGTAGCATACGCAAGAGGTAGCTGTCCAGCATTTTCCAGGATCTCAACTCGTTTCCTAGCATCCCCAAGATACAATGCATTGTGGAACTGTCCCATCAAATTATTATTCTGTCCAGCAATTTTGCACATGAAGCCCACCTTGTCCATGTAACCAGTAATAAGATATAGAAAAGCAAGCCTCTCAAAATTCTTTGTCCGTTGGTATGCGTATTCCACAATACCAACATTTCCCTGCCTCAAAGCCTCAATTCCCAACCTGTACCAGTGATCTTTGTCATCAATCTCTTTTGCAGAAGCAACTGCAATTTGGATGTTACCACTTTCAAGAGCCAGGTTAAATCTGGTCTTCTCATCTTTCACAAAGTGGAGAGCAACTTCTGGAAACCCTTTCTGTTGTAAATAAGAAATCACAGACTGCCCACACAGCTGGGAGTTCTTAATCATACTCATAACATGATCATAGCGATTCCTGAGAAGGGCGAGCTTGAAAATGTATTCAGAAGCATCAACTGTCACCAGCTTGTTCTTTCCGTCACGATCTAGACAGAAAATATTGTTCCCAATAACCCTTGTTATGTAAATAGGAACGTCAAGGGTTTTTATGATCCCACTATCTCCATTGGGAAGACAGTACTTGATATGGTTCAATGTAGTGTAAATGAACACGCCGTTCTCATCCCAGGCACCACTCTTCACACGGATGGTTTCGTGCAGTGTACAGCGATGGACAAGCTTCTTACTAGCTATAACTACTGCATGCTTGCTCAGCAGTGCGACAGATTCCATATCACTGGACCAAACTACATATTTAACAGCAGGTGCCTGGAGTTCACCAAGAACTAGCCTTTGCTGTAGATCAAAGATGGTCACTCGGTCTTCAGCTTTGCACAGCAAGTTCCCAGTCCCAGCATAATAGATTGCATCAGTCACAATAGGAAGAGAGCTTTTCTTCACAATTTCATTCTTAAGATTCTTCACCAAAACTTGATTGCTACTCTTCTCAAGGACTGCAAACCTGTTGCGTGCCACAAAGATAGCTGAACCACCAGCTCCCTTCTTTGCCTCTTGCAAAAAATCAGCTCTGCCAGCAGAGTCCTTAGGAACTATGTAGAGTTCATATGAGCCCCCGTCCACATCAGAGCAAATCAAGACAGCATTTTCGGTTGGACTATAGGATAGTGTCCTGGGTGACTGGTTCAAGCTGACTGACCCAGGTCTTCTTATTGGAGTCACCTGAACATCCTTCTGGGTGGAGTATTCAAAGAACCGGAGAAACCGGTCCTTCACATAGAACACAGTATCACCACTCACACAGAAAGCTGGGCGTTCCCTCTCCAATTTAAACACAATCATGCCGCTGTCATGGCCAGCAGCAAGAAGATTCATTTCGGGGTGAGCAGCAAGAATCCAGAAACGGTCATGCTCCCGCCTAAATGTCTGAATACCAGTTCGCTTTGTAGCATCCCAAATGCGAATGCTCTTGTCTTCTGAGTTGGACACGATGATGTCTTGCTTCGCATGGAACATCACACATGACACATTATTCATGTGGCCCCTCAAAGTATCAACTTCCCAAGCCTTGGTGTCTGTCCATAAATAGCACATTCAGATTATTTTATTTCTATAACTGGAATGCATATTCCCTTTTATTTGTTTAGATCTACCAACAAGCAGCAAAATGAGTGCTATATCTGTTAGTGATATGCCTTAGAGACAACATAGAGATGTTGTATATATCATATACTATGTTTATGATACATTACTTTGTTCCTTGAAATAGACATCATCATTATTGATCAATAAGTATGTGACTTATTCATGAGACTCTTAATGCTAAAATGTTGCTATTTCTAAATGATCCCTGATCATATATCATATGAGGAACAAATATGATTCAAAGACAAAGATTAGCATATGTATTGATTGATGATTATGTCTCATGGATCATAGTATGGTGATACCAAATCAATAATATGGACATGTGTTAGTGAACATATGTTGGATAGACCTGCCATGAGACACTGCAGAGATTCCATGTGTCATCAGTTGGTCTCAAGTAGTGTTTATGTAGAATCCTTAGACTTGAGATCATCATGGTTCCCAACATGCGTAGTAGCTTATTTTGGGACTACTAAACACTATTCCGTAACTGAGTAGTCATAAAAGTAGTCTTCGGATTTGCCATGAAACATGTAGTGGGATGTGAATGATCAAGATAGAATTTGCCCCTCCTTATGGGAGAGATATCTCTGGGCCCCTCGATGTAATGGATTATGAAAGTGCATGGCCATACCAAAGTGATTGAGGAGTCAATCACAAGTTTATAATCCATCACGGAATCGAGAGAGTGATTGAGCTATTAAGAGGATGACACAGGTCTCGCCTTGAGCTCAATCTATATCGTGAGGCAAACGGATTCGTACATGAGAACATTACAGGTTCAGCCGATATGATCTTTACGTATACTTTAGGGTTAATATGTCTTACTAGAGGCCGCTATTAACAGGATGGCCGGAAAGGCGTTTCCGGGTCACGACCAAGTATACGTGAACCTACAGGGTCGCACGCTTAACAGGTTGGAACACTAATTCGAATATGATTCGGATGTGGGCTCAATTCGAATAGAGATCCGAATAGACTCCTATTGGGCCTCGGTCCACAAGGCCCAAGTGAGGAGGTCTATATATATGGAGGTGAAGGGCTGAGGGGACACGCTCCTGTTAACCTCTAGTATAACCCTAACCGCCACCTCCTGAGCCAAACCCTAGCCGCTCACGAGTGCTAGTACACTTGCGATCGGCGTTCCAACCCCGGACGTGTGGATACCGGTGGAGGCGCTGCTCGTTGCGGTGTTGATCGGCGTCAACAACCTACAGATTGGATCTGCTCGTGGTGTGGTTGATCGCGTGGAGGAGACGATCTGTTCGGGACGATCGGCTAATTCCATTACTACCTCGACGCGCGTGGTTGAATCGGTTTCTCCAACTCTTCTTCTGCTGCGCTGCACGTCTAGTGGTAACGATCCATGATCCTTCCTTAGCATGATGTCCTTGTGTGCGCGGTAGAAAAGTTTTTGTTTTCTGCTTTCGTAGCCTACACGCAATCCTTCAATATCGACCTCCAATGGCCATTTTCCATGCAATGATTAAGATTTAAACATAAAGCATTGATTTAATAATTGTGAAACATGTTTATTGCATTTAGCTAGTTTTGTTCAGATCTACTAATAAGCAAAAAAGGAGTGCTATATTGGACCTCCAATGGGCATTTTACATGCAATCATTAACATTGAAACCAAGCACAGTAATTTAATAATTATAAAACATGCTACTAGCATTCAGTTAGTTTTGAAGACTAGTTACTTCGTGTTATTTTAGACATATTGCGGAGTATGTTATGGGCTGATTTTAGGAGAGGGTAGCTGGGGTAGGAATTGAAGAATTAGCAATAGATAGATGGGAATTAGCAGGAAGACAGAGGGAGATAGAGCCCTTCGGCAAGGAGAACAGAGAAGAGACATGAGGAAGATACTTTGATTAATCCTTGCTTACTAACTCCTAACAAACAAGCTAACCAAATAGTAACGATAAGATAGAATCCTAACAAAGGGTACCTAATCTTAACAAGAAGGAAACTAATGATAAAAGGATCAACTAGCCTGATCCTGATCAGCTAGCCTTCCATGGCCCATGGCCATGACATTTCTCCCCTCCTTGGAAGACAACTCATCCTCAAGATGTGCTTCAGGGTCGGCCAGCATGCAGCAGTTGTTACCTCCTTTCATACGCCTGGGCCAAGCTCATGGCCATTTGGAGGTCAGTTGCACTTGTCGCAGAGTAAGGGCATCCACGCGACAGAGCAGTGCCAAGAATTTCTCCTAGAACTCCTCCACCGTTCCCGTCATGCATAAGTCAGCGCGCTCTCCCAACCATAGTTAAGAAAACCGGACCGGACCGCCGGTTGAACCGGAAAAACCCGGAACCAGACAGTGCACCGGCTCGGTTCACTTCAAAGACCGCCTGCACAATCGGACCGGGAAAAACCGGACGAACCGGCCGGTTTATTAAAAACCGGTGGACCGGACGGTTTTTACGGAAACGAGCGGTTTTTGCGAAAGACCAAAATACCCACGGTGTGGCTAGGGTTTAAGGGCAAAATCGGAAAAAGTGAAAAATATACCCCCCGACGCCCCCATGCCCGTGGCAGCGTGGCCGGCCCGTCTCACTCGCTTGGTTTAGATCTGGAGTCTCAGTGTCTCTCTCACACACTCGGTTTCTCTCCTTGGCTCGCCTTGCTCCTCCGGCTCCTCCCGTCCTCCGGCTCCTCTGAGTCGCCGTTGCCGGGCCTAAGCAGCTGCGCCGGTCGCCTTGCTCGCAGCTCGTCGCCTCGCCGCGCAGGAAATCGTTGCCGTCGGGCCGCCCCATGTCGCCGTCGCCTCCCCTGCCGGGCCGTACAACCCACCGCCTCCCCATTCGTCCTCTTCCTACCCTCCGCTGCCTCCCCCGCCGCGCACCTCCCTGTACGCGTACCGCCACGCCTACCCGCCGACGGCCCCCACCTCAGCGGCTACTACGACCACGCGGAGCCCCTGCCACCCCACGACGAGCTCTGCACCCTCTTCATCGCCGGACTCCCCGGCGACGCCAAGCCCCGCGAGGTCTACAACCTCTTCCGCGACTTCCCCGGCTACGTCTCCTCCCACCTCCGCTCCTCCGGCAAATCCTCCCAGGTTTCCCTCCCCCTTCTCTCCTTACCTCCAACCCCTCCATTTGCTCCACACTAGGGTTTGCAAACTTTGGTGTCCCTTTCTCGAATGTTTAATTCAACCCTCAACCTGAATGTTTCTGCGTTGCAGGCATATGCGTTTGCTGTGTTTGCAAATCAGCCGTCTGCATTAGCTGCAATGAGTGCCACAAATGTAAGAGCTCAATTCTCCAATACAGTCTTGGATTTTGATAGACCAATGTTCCTAAATGATTTTTTCCTACGTTAGATGTTACAGCTGGAAATAACCTGCTATATCAAATTGTTAGCAGTGTTGCTATTTCTCTGAGTCATTTCTTGATGCAGGGAATGATATTTGACCTTGAGAAGAACTGTTCTCTCCATGTAGATCTTGCGAAATCCAATTCGAGATCAAAGCGCTCCAGAACAGGTTGCAAGCTTTGTTCCTGCGTATGTTCCTGCCTTGTTATGTGGCTATTCTTTATTCTGTTGTTGTTGACACCCTTTTATTCTCATCAGATGATGCTTTTCCTTATTCATCTGAGAAGAAGGCTAGAAATCCAAGGGGATTTTTTGATTCAGGTATTATTCATGTAGCTTGTGGGATTAGTATCATGAAAAAAGATCAATTGCCTTTTTTACACTCCATTGATCTATCCTCTATGATGTTGCCATGTTGGTGCTTAGTGTAGCACCATTACAGTCACCTGGACAATACGTAGACCCTTCCAAATCCATGGTTCTAGTCCTAGCAACCACTAAAATGATTTTCAACGCAGTTGATCTTGAGTTCCTATTATGTTTATCCTACTGTTTTTCTTTGTGTTCATATCCTAACATGTGTGTTATCTGTGACTTTGTATCGGTGAAAATGCCTCTTTAAGTCACATTGCTGAACATTCTTGCAAAACACTCATCTTGCACATCTTTGGCACACTTTGTGCCCTATCAGTAGTTTTGCTGATAGTTGTACACTTCTACTGGTGGTGGACTTTAAGTAGTTGTGCTGATAGTTGTACATTTCTACTGGTGCTAATAATTCTACTGCTCATATTGAACCGGCGGTTCATCGGTTGAACCGTCGGTTAGACCAGTGAACCGGTGAACCGGTGACTTCACCGGTTCGATCTCCGGTCCGGGTTCAATAACTTTGCTCCCAACAGGTTGCTTCGTATTGGAGATCCGAAGCGAAGATGCATGCAATCCTTGAAGCACGTCCAGGTCAGCACACCTTCATCGCGTTCCAGCCAATAGTACAACTGTTGGGCCACCCCCATCATGTGGTACAACGGCAGCCAAACCTTCTCCATGGTGCGCTGGCCACGAAAAAATTGTTCGTAGCGATTCAGCCAGCCCAAAAGGTCCTCCTTCCCATCATAGGTACTAGGTAGGGAACTTGAGCTTGTGGTAGTGCAGCGCCCTTGCGGCCTCAATGACTGGCCTTGGTGGTGGCGGTGGAAGCGATAAAAATGACGAGGGCGGCAGGCCGATGACCTTGCCCCCAGCGTTCTCTCCAGGTGCTGCCTCCAAGGATGGTGGTTGCACTGGTTTGGGCAGCAGCCCTGTCAACGCACTTCCACCGAAGTTGAGGACATGTTTCTTCTCCAAAACTGTGATCCTCACCACCTACAATGCTAGCTTTGCAGCCACATCGGTGTCCTCCAAGGTAGTGAGGCGCACGCCCTACGCCTTCACCTGGTCAGTCACCTTGGTGCATATGGTGGTCAACTTCTGCTTCAGGGTAGCTATGCACTCATGGTTGGCAGTAGCTCGCTGCTGCATGTCCGCCACGGTTGCGTTCGTGTCGTAGATCTGCTTGGCAATCGCCTCTAGTTGGCCAGTCATGGCCTTCATCTGCTCGATCATTGCCTTCACCTGTGCCACAAGTTGTGCCATGGTCATCGAGTTTGTGCTGTCAAAAGCCATGGCAGCAGGTGCCAAGATCAACCGCTCTGATACCAAGTTGTTATGGACTGATTTAAGGAGAGGGTAGCTGGGGTAGGAATTGAAGAATTAGCAATAGGTAGATGGGGATTAGCAGGAAGACAGAGGGAGATAGAGTCCTTCAGAAAGGAGAACAGAGAAGAGCCATGAGGAAGATACTTTGATTAATCCTTGCTTAACTCAATAAAGAACCGGATGCTCTCTTATATAGATGGTGTCCGACTCCTAACCAAGCTAACCAAATAGTAAAGATAAGATAGAATGTTAACAAAAGGTAACTAATCTTAACAAGAAGGAAACTAATGATAGGATGATCAACTAGCCTGATCCTGATCTGCTAGCCTTCCATGCGCCATGCATGGCCCATGGCCATGACAGTAAGTGATATAAAGTAATTCTGTAAACGTAAGATCAATTAAACATAATGAAAAGCAATAATGATAAAATCACACATACTGTTTTGTAACTGTCATATGAAAGAATAAAACCATAAAAATGAAAGTTGTTATTCTTGTTCAGCTATGCAAAAGGTTTATTAAAAAAAATAAAAAAGTTCAGGAAGTAATTGCAGTATTACCGTTCATTCTCCACAGCTTCACTTGCCGGTCATCTGCCCCAGAAACAATCAGTGGCAATGTGGGGTGAAATGAGGCCCAGTTGACCCCACGGTCATGGCCTTCCAACACATATTTCACAACCGCATCAACACCTCCAAACAGATCTGTGTTCATCTGGGTGAGACGCAGGATGTCATCTGCAGGTGACACCGTCTTCTTCCTCAGAGCACCAATATCCCAGACGCGAACAGTCTGATCCAGCGATGCTGACACAACCAGGTCCTCCTTGGGGTGGAAAGATGCGCACATGACATAGTGGTTATGCCCAGTCAGCACAGCCACACAGGTTCGTGACTGCCAGTTCCAGATTCGGATTGTCTGGTCATCACTAGCACTTACGATCCATGGGTACTCGTGGTGGAATTGCACGGTACGAATGTAGTCAAGATGCCCATGAAGCGTGAAGAGGCAGCGATGTGTCTTGTAATTCCATACCTTAATCTTGTAATCATCACCTGCATGCATCACAGGAAACATCATCTTAGAAGAAATCATAAGTTCAATTTTTTCCAGTCCGAACCCTATGACTCACTATTTAGCCAGCAATACTAATAGATGCACCAGTGTGTGCCTTAGTGTCATCAGTCTCACGATTCCATCATGGTTTGGTGCATGCGAATGAGAATGTATTGGCTCATTTCAGCTCCTATTCTACCTCTTGTTTCAACGGATTCCAAAATCCATGGTGATTCCAGTCACGAGTGAAAACGAAACAGCATCTGAAGGCTTCAAACTAAAAATTTATCAAACAGCTCATCATAAGCCGAGATCATAAAGCAAACGCCAGATCTGACCAACCCATCCTTCCAACCAGGATTCCCTAACCACCACCACTCCACATCATACGCGATCTAATCTACGAAAACTTATAAACATGTCTAGTCTAGGTATCCGCTATAACACCATCGACGGATCACGCAGACATCTAACGTATCGAAACTTGCGCACACATCTCCAATCCAAGGAAGAATCGGGCCAAACGCGCAACACACCGCAACAACCACGCCCGCGAACGGAAAATCACACACCAAACGATCGAGCCGGGCGAGATCTAGCATATATACCTCCGGAGACGAAAAGGGGCTGGGTGGCGTGGAAGTGGACGCCGCGGACGGGGCCGTCGTGCTCGTCGAAGCGGTCGAGGAGGGTGCCCATGCGGTAGTCCCACATCTGGATCACCCCGCTGTGGAGGCTCGCCAGGATCCATGGCCGCCGCGGGTGGAAGGTCAGGCCCTTCACCCGGTTGCTCTTCGTCTCGAACTTGGTCAGCATCTTCCCCGCCCCGACTCGTCGTCCACGGCGACGGCGGCAGCGGCGGTGGCGAATCCCGAGCCCCTGGCCCTAGCAGTGGAGGGAAGCGGAGGAGAGGGGGTGGTGGATCTGAGGGGGAGGGGAGAGAGAATGGCTATGGGTGGAGAGGAGGAAGGTGTTTTTAGATCTCGGGGAAGGGGGATCTGGGTTTCGGACGCGGTGGTGGGCCGCTCGGATTCTCTAACTTAATTAGGTAATTAGGTAATTTTACCGTTCAGAGATCTCTGGATAGACGGTCTAGATTAAAAATACCTTTTTAATCTGGACCGTCCAATCAGAGATAGACGGTAAAATCACCATAACTTAAGTCAGAGAATACGCACGGGGTGATGGGGTGGTGAGAGGCAGATAGGCCGTTGGATGTTGGGGCGCGGTGTCAGTGAGGCGCTCACTTGCTGTAATAATGTCGTGGGCGGTTCTTTTGGACGTGGGTTTTTTCTTGTTTTTTTTAATTTATGGTTGTGTTTTATAATTTTTAATTAAACTTTTTAAATTTTAGTTTGTTTATGGTAGAGATTATGAAGAGAGATATTCGCTTATAATTTTGGTTGGTACAAATATTAGGCATTTAATATGTACTACAATTAACTTGTAGACTCCGTCTTGAAAAATATTTCGTTTGAAAGTTAAGTACCGTAACAAAAAATCAAAAGTCGCTTTTAAAAACCATAAAGAATGGGCTTATGGCTTAAATATTTGAATTATGACTGTTCGTGAGATGTAGTATATATAGAAAAATAGTCACATGTGATTTTGATCGATATAGCTGAATTTAGTATGTTTTTTATTACAATCATCTTGTTGACCCTGCTTTGAAAAAAAATGTACTATTTAAAAGCTAGTTATTGTAGTCCATACAAACATAAGTTAACTAAAAGTGGAAAAGAATCCAGCTTATGACTTATAATTTCCTTCAAACAAATATGACGACTTCTTTATCGTCTTTTTGAAAAGGTTTATCAAGACAACCTTTTTAAAATGGCTTACAGGCATATCAACGTTCGGTGCATTCATGCAAGCGTTCATGCTAGAGATAAAAACCATCAGACACAGCCATAAGCTATTAGCCGCAGCCGAAAAAAACCCACCTAAATTAAATCATAACTTTGAGTAAGAAAGCACGATGTGCCGCAATGTCGGTGAGAGATAAATTATTCTTTATGTGTAGTTTTGATTTAACTGTGTTTGCAAGGTATTTAATTGAAAACCCTTCTCTAGCAAACTCTTCTCTTTTGCGATAGAAGAAGGCTAAATTGTTGTTCATTGACACAATATGTTTTTTTTCTAACTTGTATGCTCTTTGCAATGTTGCTCAGCAATTTTGGTACTTTGATGATAGAGGTGGTGGGCTTATCGAAATTATCCCAAGAGATGTTTATTAGACAATGGAATGCCACTTTAATTCTTAGATAACTAGAAGGATACCATACACGTTGCAGTGGAAATTTTTAGAAATCAATTTGTTAGTTATATTGTTTGAACAAATTAAAGTGAAACATTGCAGAGCCTAAAAATGTTGAAGACAATGACAATGAGGTACATCTATGATACTTAATTTTCATTTAAAGGGTGTGAACAATAGGAGTGATATGGCTGCATGAGGAAAGAGATAAATAGCATTGATTGTAGTTAATGAGAATTACTTGTTTAATCTATACAGATGTGTACTTTTCTCATGGTTGCCAGGCAAGTTAAATGAGCATATATAAAAATGCAAATTGATAACAATCAAGATGTGAACGTGCAAAAAAATTAATTTCATGAAAGTACAAACAAAAACATTTTTTATACAATTATCCATTTGGTTTGTCTTAGAACAATATACACCCTAGCTCAACTCGAATTAATGAAAATATTGTTCACTTGACATTTAAGATTTAATTTCATTGTATAATCCTACTCAATAATGTGCTAATCTCTACTTCTTCGAAATCATACAAAAATACTTAGAAACGAATTAAGGAAATTAAAGCTAGCCATTAGTAACACCTTACGAAAAAAAAGGGTTCACGGGCCGAGCTACCTCTCGGTGACCCTGGGCGGTTGCCCGGGCTCGCCGACGAGCACCCCATTGAGTTCCGTTGAACTCAAGCCGACCTCCCACCACACGACGATCGACTTTACCTGAGCTCTCGCACGACGGCGAGCTCTACCCAGACTCCCGCCGTTAGCTGGCTCCGCCACTGATAGGGTTGGCTTATTGGCTTACACACACATGGCACCTTGATGGTTAGGGTGTATGCTCACGGAAAGAGAGGTCGCTAGTCAGAGCCTTGATTCTTGCAGAATTATTATGTGCAGCTAGTAGGGAGTCATAAATTGGACAAGTAGAGTACATGCCTCCGTAAAACCAAGTATTTGGTGTCTCATGAAGGTGTATTGGCCTCGAATCATTTTAAGTAATAGAATTTTGGATCATATAGATTACCTGAAATATGAAACAGGCAAATTGTTGTTCTCCAAGCAACAAGAGATTATCAAATCATTGTGCGCGATGTCCGTTGGCTAGAACACGAGGGGGTGTGGCGGGCGTCGAACTCAATGACAACATGACAGCTTTGATCACTCCTCTCCGACAAGGTTCGCTGGCCACCGACCATGGAATCCGCAAGGCCGCGGCTCAGTGGTGGGTGACAAAGTTAGCATGGTGACGGCATGGCCGAGAGTCGAGCTATGTTTTGGTGGACGACGCTGATGATTGAGTTGTGTTTTGATGGCAACCAATGAATGCATCATGGGTCTAGAGGGGTATGCCAAAGGTGGAACAAAGAGGTGTTTGTATCGATTTTTACTGATAGCTTTTAGCTGAAAATAAATAGTAGTAACTGAAAGAAGTGACATTTAGGAGAGCAAACGGTGGAAAGAGTGTAGGAGATATACGTCCACATGACGAGAGCGAGAGAAGTGGGATGCGTAATGCATCCATAACTCTTTGCCTTATCCCTGGAGCAAGACGATAGCAAGAAGAGTGAAAAAGCTACTTCAAGAAGCTGGGTGTTCGTATTGGCTTTTCATTTTTTTAAGAAGAAGGCAGTATGAATAGTGCATGTGTTCGTCAGGATAGGTTCTTGCGATGCTAGAAATAGTCAGCTCAAAACATGAGGTGAATGCATACCATTCGGGGCAAAGTGTTGTATGGATAGTTTATCCCTTCTTCTTTTTTAGATAGATGTTTATCCCTTTCAGTACCAGTGAGCAGATCTCACAATACTCAGGGGGCGTTTATATTAGTTTTTGTTGATAGATTTTAATTGTGGTTTATAGTTTTTAGCTAAAAATTAACAGTAATGGCTGAAAGAAGTAGCTTTTAAAAGGAATGAGCGAGCAGTGAAAAAAGTGAGAGAAAGATGTGTGTGCGTGATGGGAGAAAGAGGAGTAAGGTGTGTGATACACCCATGACCCCCTGCTTTATTCTCGAGTGAGATGGTAGCGAGAGGAGTGAATAAGCAGCTTTGAGAAGTCGGGTATTCGTATTAACTTTTGGCTTTTCTAAAAAGAAATCAGAAGTAAAAGCCAATACAAATAGGGCCTGATCAGATAGCTTGAGATCAACGATATGGTATCATGTCTTCTCTTCAGTAAGTTTGGGAATCCAAATTCAATAGGTGAGTACTGACCAGGAGAAGCATTTAGAGCATACGTAAGGAGGTGTCCCTTTTGCTTTCTAGCTAAAAAGCAGCTATAGTTGATGGGTGTAGCTTTTTCTGAAAGGTCGTTTGGCAATTTGACTTTTGTTTAGGCTGGCTAGCTACTTCATCTGTGGATGAACGTTGAAATGTCTTAAGTAACCTTGATGGCAAACCAAACAGGTGGCAACTTTTTATGTGGTGGCGTTTCGTGGGTAATTCTTACAAACTTTTCAGTTGCAATGTCCTAACTTCAACCCACCAAAAGAAATCAAAGCAGCACTCCCTCAGTTTTTAGCTTTCAGTTCATTCTCGTAAAATCCATTTTCAAGCTAGCATGTTTGGGGGCTTCCGGTTTTTTTGGAAGCAAAAATCAACTTTATGCTCCCCTTCCCCCAAACAGGGCCATATGCTATTCCATCCCTTATGCACTTTCCTCTTTAGAGTCTAGACAGTCCAATTCTATGGCCCGATCTCGATCAACCCCAAACCCATAAACATGATCCCTAAATCCCACTGGAGTTTTGTCGGAGACGCGGACAGAGGTGGGTGGCGCACGAATTATGACAGATCCAAAGTGAGTAATTCGATTGATTTCCTTATAAAATGTCAATTGACGGATAGAAATCTATAAACATTAAAACACAATCGTGAAACGATAGAAATATTGAAGAAGACACATAACAGCCTGTCAATGTAGCCAAGCTGAGAACTCCCAACAAACTCCGTTATTTTCAAGGCGGCTAGGATTGAAACTTCGTAATCTTGAGCTAGCATGACTACATGAGTGAGCAAGACAACAATACAGGTGGGTTCTTTCTTTAGTAACTAGCTTTCGAACAGAGTATTTTTTTTCAAGACAGGGTCTATAAGTTGATTGTAATAGAGACTATCTCGACTTCATCTATATCGGTCAAAATCGCACATGAGTATTTCTCCATACTCACTCTCTCACAAATAATCAAAATTTAAAATTTTAAGTTAAAAATCATAGCCCAAAAGAACCCATAAACTGCCCACCAAAACCCTAAACGCACAGCTGTTCGATCGAATCAAGTCATGAAATCAACATAGTAAGGAAGAGACTCACAACCAAATAGTCGATTGCACCAGCATCAGGCGGCGGCACCGGAGGGAGCGAGCGGCCATGGCATTCTAGCGGGTGTGATTTCTTGTTTTGCAGCGTGTGTGGCACCCTCCTCACCTTCGACTTTGTCTGCTCTCTCCTGCCCTTTCTATGGACAATTCTTACTTTTGAACCGTGTGGCATGTAGCTAGTTAGCTACTACTTATTTAACTAGTCTTTATCATCTACTTGCTACTTTGCTACCTAGAATTTACTAGTTGCTTAACTTGTCCCTGTCATCGCGTGAAATTTGCTTATTAAGCTACTAATGTAGTTCTATTATGGATATGTGGTATGGTGATTGATCCTTACACATGCGATATATATGGTTTTTGTTTTCGCACATTATCTGACTAAATATTTGTGATCGAGACTAACCGTATTCGGAGCAGCATATATTCTCTTCGTATTCATGACCGAGAAGCTCCATATTCGTATTTGTATGTGGTACTATCCGTGTCCGATTCTGACTTCGACAAAAAAATATGGAAAATGATACGAAATGAGCAATATTTGTCTGTATCCGCTCCGGTCGCACCCCTACTCTTTGATTTTTTTTCTCCTGCCGCCACCTGAAACATCTATTTCACCAGCGGCCAGCCTGACACCAATGTTCTCTTATGCCTTGTCTCTAAAGCTACAATGTTATAACATCTTGAATTTCAGAACCTTTTAAAAAATTTTAAAATAAAATTCATCATTTAGATTTTTCTAAAATTAATTAAAGCTTAAAATAAATTTTTATTAATTAAAAAGATTTAATATGATTAAAATAAATATTAACATATTCTAAAAATATTTTATTTGGGTTCCTTGTGTCTCAAGGAATTTTCTGAGAATTTTTGAATTTATTTGCTATTTTCTAGAGCTCCTTTTATTTTATTTAAATTTTTAAAAAAGAAAAACTCTCAAAAATCCCCAGCATAAGATGGGCTGGTCCATCACTGTTCACCCCGGCCCATCCAACCATAGCCGCTCGATCTTGCCTCTATCACGCATCAGCCATCCAAGCTGAGCCGCTTCCCGTCCACCGGATCCCACCTGAGGCCACGCGTCAGCCATCGGGAGGCGCCAACACTGTTCATCGGTGCGGTTTGCTGACCGCCGTTTGTTCCCCTCCGGCACCACGCGTTGCACATCCAGCGGGCCAATTACTGTTCATCATTGTCTCCGCATGAAGTTCGACTCCGTCCTGGCCTTGGTTCATGTGCTCGAGCGGGACACCACACCGCGCGCCGTCTCCGCCGTGGACTTCGCCTCCCGTGCCCGTCTCAGACTCCCTTGATGTCCACACTTTAAAGCCGAGCCCCGCCTCCATTCCTTCGCACCTCGAGCTGCTCGCCTGCCTCACCGTTGTCGCCGAGAGCCGCCGTCGTCGTGAGCTCAAGCTGTCGGAACTCACCGCCGTTCTCGCCGTTCGCCACCGTTCAGGATGTCCTTCGCCTCGCACAACTGCCGACCGCTACCGTCCGCCGATGAGCCCCGTCGTCCCATCTAGGTCACTGATGAACCTCGCGTCGCCCCGCTCCGATCGTGTCCGCATCGTCGTTCGCAGCGTTGCGTTAGTCCGCGCACGTCGCCTCACACCGTGCGCTGCGCCACGCATCTACCCCGGACCGTCCGATACACCATCACGACCGTCTAATCAGATCTGCACCGATGGTCGCGATTCATCCTCGTGGCTCACCCACCGCCGTTGGATCTCCATGACATAACCCCGCACCTACGCCCCTGGATCGGTTCTCCTTCTCTGTGAACCAAGTCCGCTGTGAGCCGAGGCACTGCCAGCCAGATCCCACCTGTCAACCTCACTGTTTCGTGAACCCGTGAGCCGGATCCAGCTGAGTCAACCGCCAGCTTAGCAGGTATGTCAGCCCTAGATGCCACATGTCAGTGTCACGTTAGCGCCATGTCAGCACCGAGCCGTCTCAGGTGCCACATCAGCATGCCACATCAGCCAGTCATATCACCTGCCACGTCAGCTCTAGTGCCACGTGTCAGCCATGTGTTAGTCTAGTCAGCTGCCACGTCAGCTCTAGCCGCCGCGTCAGCATTCTAGTCACGTGCACTATTCCATGAGCTGAGTCCACCATAGACCAACCTTTCCGTGGACTAAGTCCACAATATAGTAACTTTTCCAATTTTTCAATATTTTCTTTAGATTAATTTTTCAAGAGCTTGTTCTCCTCCGTCTTAGCTCCAATTGATCCTATTCTTTTTTTAAAATTCATCCAAATCGAGCTCTATCTTTTGGTTTTGGTTTTGAAGTTTTTGGAGTTTATTTAAATTTTCTTTGAATTTATTTTTGTGCATCGGTCGTTTTCTATCTCGTTAGATCGTATCTTCGAAGGAGCAGGAGCACCACCAGAAAATCAAGAGTTCCTAGCTGAGCAAGGTCAAGGCAACGCGTTTCCTTTGATCGTATTGAACCTAGTTTTCAATCTATTATTTATTTATTTTATTTTAAATTATTCTTGCATCGTTATTTTATTATAAACCATTGTACTTGGTAGTTACCGTCCCAATTGATTAATCCCTCCTTGATATTTTGAATACTATGATGCAATTGTCACCATAGGTTATAAAATTATTTAGTGATGCCATATTAGTTGTCTCATGGACTGCACGATTTATATGCTTAGTCATGTTTATAGTCTCGATGGGTTCATCATCACATGTGATCAATCGTTTAGTTTGACTTAATGAAATATTGAATCGTGGTTGGAGCCACAGTGATAAAATTTGCGAGCCATGACATTGGTGTGTCATTGATGTTGGTTATACAAAATTGGTTTTCACTTCGGTGAGTGATTATGCAGTAAACGGGGAAGTGTGGATTCACTTCGAGAGATGTGGAAGTCTCGCCTGAGTAATTCTAAGGACTTAACTTTATGCGTCATTGATCTAAACTTTACCGTGCAAACCACATGTCTAGTACGGGATAGACCTAACTAATTAATTTGGGATATTTTAATTTCAATCTCGCTATTGTGATGAGATGTAAGAGGGGTGTGATGCGAAATCCTAGCAGGCGGGATTGAGTTAAAGTTGAACTTTATAAAGGTCTTGTTGTGGTTTCATTTGCGCGAGGCTAATCATATCATGTGGGTACAGTTGTGCAACATCTGCAGAGTGTAAAACCATTCGATAGCCATGTTTTCGGTTATAGACAATGCTCGGTGATTTCAAACGAGGGGTAGAGTTTTCATAAAAATTTAGTCTCTTATCGTTGAAAAGTGAATGGTTAGTTTACTAGTGGTTTAGCTTGTAAATAGGTAGTTCACAAGTGGTTTATTCAATGCTGTTGATTATTTACTTACTATCAATTTTTCTTGAAGTTCGCTTTCAATATATTTACCGTATTTACTTTAAAATATTATTTCCTATAAATTAACCTTTCAACCATCTATTGGTAAAACTTATATTATATTGCATTCATTTGTTACAAACGACTTGATGAGTACTAATGTACTTCCATATTCTATTTGCACAGCACTTCCATATTCTATTTCATCTAGATAAATGATGTGGGTGCACTGATTACTGAAACTGCTTGACATTGCCCTAGTTAAACTGTACCGTTGTGTTTCAGGAGAGAATACTAACCCTGCTAAGCTATTGATTTTTTTTTTTTTGAAGAGCACACTCAAATAGCAAAATCCTCAAGCTTTCAGAATATATGAATTAGCAGTATTAATGGAATAGTATGAACTGTACATAAATTCTCGTATAGCAGCTAAAGTAAGAGCTAGTGATTTTCCTTGCTTGGCATGTGTAAGCTACCCTGATCAAGTAGTTCTATCAGATATTGTTATACAAATCATACTAAGCCTTAGCAGTTCGCAGTAGTTACTACATGAAATTTTTTATTTGTAGGGACTACAGATACTTGTCTTTTTTGTGAACCGTAAAATTTCTTGAATGTGATTCTTTTCCCAAGCAATAAGAAAATTATCAGATATTGAGGAAGACTACTGTGGCCATTAATATGTTTTGACAGGATATTAGAAGAGGAGTTAAAGATTGAGCCGTTTGTGATCATTGAATCAGCACCAAAGGAAGATGAAGTTGCGCAAAGAGCCACAGTAAGTTAACTTTTTTTTTTCTCAGAATGTAATCTTACGGGGGTTTTTTTTTTTTGATATTTTGAGCACTTCACAAGTATTGTTTTGCTTTAGGTACATGAAACCTGCCCAAAATGCCGCAATCCCAAACTTACACCAAGCAGGTTAGTAATTGGTCCTTCAGCATCTGATGATCGATTAGTTTTTGATTTTTTTTCCCTCCTCCTAGTTCTGAATCTTTACTACCTTCTGCACATGTAATTACAGCTACGGTCAGCGGACGAGGGACAGACTGTCTTCTACGAGTGCCCAGAATGCAGGCACAAGTTCCCGGCCAACACCTAAGCAAGATCTTTCCAATCACTTTGCGAATACGTTCCAAAAATGCTCTTGCTTTGACTTGACAAGTGATGTTGAAGTAGTTGCAGCGTTTTTGGCCATATCCTACGAATGTTACCTGGGATGTGGTAATCCATGCTCTGTGCCTAACTCTTTGACGGAACCTGTCAGTAATGGGGCTAGCTCATATCCCAACTAGTATGTATTTTATTTGAATGTGCCCATAACTAAAGTAAATTAGCCCCGCTCACTTTGGAGATTAAAACACTGTTCAGCGATCGGAATACTGTAGCATTTTTGTCACGTAGTGAAATTTTTTTTTTGGTTTTTTTGCGTTCCGTTTTTTTTCTCATATTCCTTTGCATTGTCCGCACTAAACTAGCGAGCCGTTTTTATTTTTACATTTTTTAAAATTTAATTATGCCTAACATGCCACTCAGCTACAGTGTTTTTTTAGCCAACTACAGTGTTTTTTCAGCAAAAACCAAAAACCATCGCTATTCCGATCACCCCCTAAGTGTTGAAAGCTGCATTTTGGAGCTTATCATGCTCCTTGAAGTTATCCCAGACTACTACCATATGGCCTCAACTTCTGCCTGTTCTTGGTGTTTTGAACTTCTGTCCTAAAATCGTACGTATTGGCTACCAGCTGATATATGTAACTTTGTGTGAGTTTGGCTATAAAAATAAGAAGGGTGTCCAAAAGGGTCGTAGCTTGGGATGTTCGCTGTCAGCACTACGGTTCGAGGCACGCTATGTTTCCAAGTTCCAACTATTCCATGGAGCTCAGGCAAATTTTACCGAGTATCAACATTACCTTGCCAGCTTCTTTTTTGGGGGAAAAATCGATGTAATAACACCAGCCCAACTCTACATTATAATATTTGTCGACAGTTGAAATCGATGGATAGACGAGGACAGAATCAGATATCAAAAATCGGCAGATCTCGAGCTCCCTAGTTCGGTGAAAGTATACTAGTTATTAAAAAAAAAGGCTGATAGTAACCCCAAGAAAACTAGAGCATTGCCATTTGACCATATTTATAACCAGTGAATGTTATTGCGAACAGTTCTGAGTACAGGGAAACCTGCAGGCTGCCAGCTTAATGAACTCCATTCCCAATTATATGCCATAATGACAAATTTCTGAGACCATCTACATCTTCAAGGGTTGTATTCTGAATACAGAAACCTTGAAGGCCGACGATGGGACACAAGGAAAACAAAAAACAGCGCTCCTAGGTGACTCATGCCAATTTATGGCAAGGGTGTTTCACCGATGATGACATGGCAATTGTTTGAAAACAAGGTAACGGCAAAACTGTACTCGGCTCCCCGAGAGATGTAGGAAGTAGGAACCACCTCAACAAGAAGAGCCCATGCCTCTCTTTCATCTGCAAAATTGATAATAACAATCAGATGAAACAGCATTACACATGAGAATTTAACTGCACATAGAACAACTAGCATACTTACATGTACAAGATCTACATCTCGCGAGCACCTTGTAAACTGTTTGGTTACTTCAAATGAATCAACCCCGATATTAACTGACTGCTATGTTTCAGATTTCGTTGGCAGATCATCCTTCAATCCTTTGGTGAGCAAATCGTAATTGATGGATGCAAGTTGTGATAGATTCTAAGGTGAAAAGAAGTTAGAAGAATGATGTGCGGAATATAGACACAAAAGGGCTAATAACAAAGTTTTTGAATGTTCTTAGAAGAATGATGTGCGGAATATAAGCACAAAAGGGCTAATAATAAAAGTTTTTGAATGTTCTTTTACGGACTGATATCGTCTTTGAAACCAGATCGTCGCAAACACAATGACAGGTTCAAATAGTATTTGCATTGTTGGATCACTAGAGATTAATAACTTGGGTCATCTGTGTATATTTAATCATTTAATGTCCAAATCAATTTTCTAGTTCTTGATAGAACTTAACTTCTAGTTGCTATTGCCCTAAGAAAAATCTACTGTGTTACCGTGAAATAATTGTGCCACTCAACTGGATAATCTTTACTATTTAAAAAGAAGGAGTTGGTGGTTGCCGTCACGTCCACTCTCCCTCACTTCTTAACCATTTGATCTTTCTCCTCTCTTCTCGGCCACACGATCTGATTAAACCCTAAAATCCCAACATCACCCCTCCGCCCCCACGCCTACCCCTCGCTCTTCCCCCCGCCGCCCCCACGCCTCCTCCTCGCTCTTCCCCGCCGCCCCACGCCTCCTCGCTCTCCCCGCGCCGCGCCTCCTTCCCCCCCCCGCCTGCTTTTTGCCCCGCCCCTCCTCGCTCTCCCCGCCGCCGCTCCCTCCGCCGCCCCGCCTCCTTCCTCCCCCCCGCGCCGCCGCCGCCCCTCCGCCGCCCCGCCTCCTCCCCCCCCCGCGCCGCCGCCTCCTCCTCCCCTCCCAAGCGCCGCCGCCCACCTCCAGCCCCGCCGCCTCCTCAACCCCACGCGCCGCCTCCTCTCCGTCCCCGCGCCGCGCCTCCTACCCCATCCTCTTCCTCCTCCGCCGCGCACCTCCCATCCTCCACGGCCAAGACTTCGTTCCGACGGTGGCGCCGGATAAGAAGTCGGCGGCGCGGAGGTGAACGATGGACACCGGAAGACGGCGAAGGCGCCGCAACTCCCCGAGCACCCGAGCCGGAGGAGCCGGAAGCGGTGCTCAAGACGATCGAGACCTTCCGTTGGTGGTGTTCGCCGGGAGGTGCGGCACTGGAGGACCGACTCGCCGACGCCGCCATGGGCCGCGCTTTCGTCCTCCAAGTGGTGATCCCCACCCCACCCATGGCGCCCAACCGGTGCTCCTCCTCGTCCTCGCCTACTCCGCGCGCGCTGCGCGGTTCTACCTCCCGACGTCGCTCCCGCCGACTTCCACAAGGTCCCGCCCTTTTCTTCTCCTCCTGCTCTCCCGCTCTCGCGCACTTCCTTCCAGGTTGGGTTGGTTCTTGATCCGGCGAGTCTTCACGCTGAAATTACAAATGAATCGTGCGTTTGCGTTGTTGTGTCGTGGTGATTTGCGTATGGATCCGCCGCCGTGAAGGTGAACCACCGAGCTCCGTCAAGGCCCAGTGAAATTGTTGAAATTGTTATGCTCTACAAGGTTGCAAAACTGCTTCTTTGAAATTGTTAGTTTGCATTAGATTTATTGTTTAATATAGTTGTTGATATAATGACATGCCTATGTGCTATGTGCTCGTGTCATATTCGATTCGCATGTGTCCAAGTGTTAGCAGCATCATGATCATGCAATGCTCATATTATCTGAAGTGTTCGATATCCGAGAAAGGTGGTATCTCAGTATCTTAATATATTATTCTTGTGTTGTATTTTGGCTAGATATATATAACCTTATTGAGTAATGGGTAGATGATTTCTTTGTAAGTGTTTCAAAATTCATTTAGCATGCATAATACAACAATAATGTATTGAAGCCAACGTAATGTTCCATAAATTCATTGAAGCCACCGATCAAAAAGTAATGTTCCATAAATTCATTGAAGCCATCGTAATGGGTAGATGATTTCTTTGTCGATTCTGGAACATTACTCGGTGTTTCAAAAAAGTAGTGCACCTGTTTTTTGATCACTTCATTTGGGTAGATGATTTGCTGTAAGTGTTTCAAAATTCTGTTTAGCATGCATGATAGTTGAAAAATTAATCTATTATTAGGTGTTAGTTATAAACATTTATGCATGGTGCGCTTTGTTTCATTGTTCATGTTCCTTCTTGTTTAGAGCATGTAAAAGTTAAATGTGTTCTTGTAATAGCCAAATTATATATATCAGGAGTTGCTAATAATTTGTTTGAGGTAGCTTTCACAATCCACATTATGAGTTGCTAATAATTTTGTATTATGTATGCATTTAGAATGGGGTAATATAGATGTTGCTACCAGATTTTGTATTATGTATGCATATTCGATAGTATGCATCACTTTTATTTGATTTTCCGTTGCAACGCACGAGCACATTACTAGTCGAACTAACGTTTAAGCAACTTGTCCTTAAGGATATCTAAGTTGACTAGCTGTGATGACTATGATTTATAGTAACTATAGCATTCAATATATGGCTCTCAGATTACTATGATTGGACTCTTAACAGTATATTACGATGTTAAAAAGGTGATATTTACAACTTAGTAATGAAATATCGATTGCCTGTTTCTGATATATAAATAGGAAATGTAGAGAACGGTGGATATACTTAGGCAAGCCCAAAGTGAAAAGGACAGACCTAACATATTCACTTCAAAGGGGAAAAAGGTTACACCATGAAAGAAAAATAAATGGCCTGTGAAAGCTATAGGCTTACCTTGAATGAGAAATTGCTGAAAGAATAATTGGCATTTGAGCCAGATTCAAACCCAGTGAGGCCACCACACTCGTCCCCCTAATCCACACAATTTTTATAATAGTTTAGCAAAGCAACCGAAGGACATAAAGGTAGATCAACTATTCACAATGACAATGCTGTATTCTTTTTAGTTTTCTTTTCCTCTACTTCCTACAACTACTGAAAATGCTTAGACATGTTCTTTTCGATGATCAACTGACACGAAAATGATTCATACCATGTCATCTTGGTGATTGCTCACACAACTACTGCTGCCACTAAGGCTTCCATTATCACTGGAATCCTCCAACTCATAGGCTTCATATACGTTTTCATCCGACGGATTCCAAGAATAACGGCTGGTGAAGTAGCTGGTATCAAATGCACTATCTGAGGAAGGAACAAAGGCAGCCTGCAAATGATTTTTGTGTTATCTCTGGTATGCCTATGCAAAAGAGATGCAATTCATGTTTGAAGAGTAAAAGTAATCATTGACCCTATCTCACCTTCTGCCTAGCAAGGCTATCCCAGCTAATGTCCTTAAAAAATGGATGTTGTTTAACCTAAAGGAAATAGGATTACCAACATCAATCTTATAAAACATTTGAATAAAGTACCCCATAAAAAAAGTTTCAAGAAGGAAGGTTTCTAGCACCCACAAAATACCTCAGAGGCACCATTTGCTCCTAGCCGTTGATGAGGATCTTCTGTCAATAATCTGTAGGAAGTTGTCATAAGACCACATTAGTTTTACTTAAACCATATCCACAATTAACTTGTCCAAATATTTAGAAATTGAGCATGAAGTAGTTAAGTAGCTTTGTAATTGAAATTTGCCCTGTTAATGGCATGCCTATACTTAAACATGTATAGAGATTCCAAATACATATTCTAGTGAACAATTATACCTTTGAGCAAACAAATGACCGCAGTTGTAAACCACAGAACACAACTAAACGAATATAGCACATAGGGCACTATGCTACTATTATCATATACATCAAAACTGCAAAACTATAAGCACTAACCTATGTCACTTCAAACAAAGAAAGCAAATGTCAAGCTATCCAGCAAGCAGCTACAACAATTTAGAACAAGGGGAAGAGTACAAAAGTACCCGTCTAGTTTGACCCGAAATCCCAACTGACCCCAACGGTCCTTTGGATTATTTGGGACCTGCATAATACAACTAAACAGACCTACATAATACAACTAACAGTCTGACGTTCATTCTCAAAATGCAATTGATAAAGTTGATCAGAAGCAGCTTATGTGATCTAATAGTAATAGTTGAAATAAGGGAGGTCATATTTCAGTTTTTCTTTGAAGGCATAGTAATGAATAATAATGGATCATACACATTGGTTGTAGTCTAGGGAATTTCATGTTTGGCATTGCAATAATGTCAACAAGATGCAGTACAAACATGCAAAAATATTATATAATTAGCCCCTTAACTCCCAATATGCTACAAAATATGTGCAACGTAGCATAATCATTTACAAATTAACATTTGAACAACAAGAAGCGATAACATGAATCTTGTAAGGCTATAACTGTGATGAATCTTAGTTCATCGGGATAAAAAGGCTAGGCAGCGTCGGCTTGTTGGGATGAGAGATTTGACTATAGACTGGGATGATGAAACTTAGGGAAGAGATTAGATTAATTCATTTTCATTGTTTGATTGATAATAAATACATGCTAACCCTTTTATAGAGATAATTCAACTTGACTTCTAAGAAATAATCTCCATCTCTAAAAAAACTATATCAAATAAATAGAATATATTTATAAGACAGTAAACCCATCTAATATTCTTATTGTTATGAATGTTATGTGTATTGCCATGAGACCCAAGGGGCTATATATATAGGAGAGTACAGATGGTATGCCATACACGGATAAGAAAACAGAAATATACATGGATACGAATAACAATCCTATTCTATCTCCTATTCGTATCCTTTTCTATCTCTAACACCCCCCTTAAACTCATGGTGGATCACACACACTGAGTTTGGAGAGAAAATACAAGTGTTGTGCTTTGTCTGCGGCTTCGTGAAGAAATCAGCGAGCTGTAATTCGGATGACACAAACTGTAGAGCAAGGACTCCCTCCTGCACCTGTGAGCGAGTGTATGAAGCATCCACACCAATGTGCTTGGTGAGCTCATGCTTCACTGGATCTCGAGCAATACTGATGGCACATGTACTGTCAGACAGAAGGGGCGTAGGTCCCCTCACAGGAATTCCAAAATCTGCAAGTAACCACCTCAGCCAAGTAATCTCTGCTGTCACTGCTGCCAAAGCTCTCAATTCAGCCTCTGCACTCGAACGAGAAACTGCAGTCTGCTTCTTTGTCTTCCAGGCAATCAAGGAGGAGCCAAGAAAAACACAGTAAGCAGAAAGCGAATGACGATCAAAAGGATCACTAGCCCAGGTCGCATCGAAATAGGCCTGAAGCTGTAGTGAGGTGGAGCTAGGGAAAAACAAACGATGAGAGATGGCTCCACGCAAGTAGCGAAGAACACGAAGGTGGCTATAGTGAATATGAGTAGGACAGGCCATGAACTAACTTAAGATATAAACAGCATGAGCAATATCAGGACGAGTGCTCACAAGATAGACCAGACTCCCAACAACATGCCGATAACGAGTAGGGTCATCATGAGGAGCACCATCAGTAGCACGAAGCTAAAGGGAGAGCTCCATAGGAGTCTCAGCAGTGCGAGTATCAGTCAGACCAAACCGATCAAGAAGGTTCTGAACATACATCTGCTGGGAGAGTTAGTAACCCTCAGGCGTAGAAGAAATCTCAATCCCAAAAAAGTACGTAAGCAAACCAAGATCAAACATGAGAAACTGCTCACTGAGATGCTTCTTCACATATGTGATGAAGGAGGAATCGTCACCAGTAATGAGCATATCATCCACATAGAGAAGAAGCAGTGTCCGACATTGTAGTGAGATGTAAACAAAAAGGGCAGGATCATGAACACTGATACTGAAACCGGCAGCGGTAATCACCGAGGTAAAACGAGCAAACCAGACACGAGGAGCCTGTTAGGCCATAGAGAGCTCAACGAAGACGACAAACGTGGCCATCGGGAATAGAATACTCAGGGGGTGGCTACATATAAACCTCCTCATGCAAGACACCATTAAGGAAGGCATTCTTAACATCGAGCTAAGAGATAGACCACCAACGAACAGAGGCAACCGCAATGAGTGCGAATAGTGGTCATATGGGCAACGGAGGCAAACGTCTCATCGTAATCACGACCATACTCCTGTTGAAAACCGCGCGCTACAAGATGATCTTTGTAGCGCTCAATGGTACCATCAGACCTTGTCTTGATCTTGTACACCCATTTGCATGTGATAGGGCGAGCATGCACAGGTGTCGGTACGATGTCCCAAGTCTCCGTACGTCGAAGAACATCAAGTTCCTCTGCCATAGCGAGCTGCCACTCAGAATGGGAAGCAGCCTCACGATAGAAAGTGGGCTCATAGAAAGGAGAGCATGAGCTGTCGAAGTAAGGCCAAAACGAGCAGGAGGCTGAAGAGATGTCCGGTCACGAAGGAGATAACGAGGAGCATCATCAGATGAATCAGAGGTCGGTGTCGGCAAAATACCAAGAGATGAATCCGGGGAAGGTCGAGGACGTCTGGAGTAGTGAACCCCCGAGAAACGAGAAGATGGTGCTGTAGGAGCAGGAGGTGGTGTTGCAGAAGGCAACATAGGAGGTGTAGGTGCAGCTGGAACCACAGGAGGCAAACTAGAGTGTGGTGGTGAAAAAGAGGAAATGGGTAAAGAATCAGAGAGAGATAACCAGGAGATCGTCTCAACAGTGAAAACAGGACAAGGAGCCGAATCTCGATGGAAGAAAGGCTGAGATTCGTCAAAGACAACATCTCGTGAGATCCTGATCCGGCGAGCAGAAGGATCATAGCAGCGATATCCTTAATGCTCAGCACTATAAGATATGCAACTGTAGAAACAACCTCAGCCCAGAATTGTGGTGGAACATGGGAGGCAAGAAGAAAAGTGCGAATAGTCTCAAGCAGATGATGATGCTTACGTTCGGCGACCCCATTTTGGGCATGGGCACCAGGATAAGAAGACTGGCAAAGAGTGCCCTGCTCAGAAAGAAATTGTCGGAAGGCACCAGAACAATATTCACCAGCAGAATCACATCGAAAGGTACGAATAGAGCTCTCGAACTGAGTACGAACTATCGTGGCAAAGCTACGGTAGACCGCAAGAAACTGACCACGAGTGGACATAGGGAAGAGCCAAGTAAACAGGAATAATCATCAATGAAAAGAACATAGAATTTATGCCTACCTTTGGAGATAATAGGCGCAGATCCCCATACATCTGAATGAACTAAATCAAAAGGTCAAGCTGACATAGGCTCACTAGAATAATAAAGAAGTTGTAGCTGCTTGCCCAACTTACAATCTCGACAAGACATGGACGTGTCTACAGTAACACGTCCAAGAACTCCCTGATGAACTAATGAAGAAAGACAGGATCCACATAGGTGACCTAAACGGTGATGCCATTGCACAAAGGCTCCAGAGGTGGCAGTGGAAGTAGATGCGGTAGGAGCAGCGTGAGAGGATGGAAGGTGAAGACGGTCAAGAATGTAGAGGCCCTGGCGATCCTTACGGCGGTGGCCAGTACCAAGAATTGTCCCTGTCTGTCAATCCTGAACAAAACAGGTGTGAGTCAAAACCAACCCTACAACTAAGATCAGTGAGCTGTCCTACTGAAATGAGTTGCATGGTAAGCTGAGGAACATAAGAAACGGCTGGAACAAAGAAATCGGTAGAAAAAAATGTGCCCTGACAACTGCCCGGTAAGGAAGTGCCGTCAACTGTTTGAACATTGATAGGAAAAGGAGATCCTACTGAAGTGAGAGATGTGGAGTCCGGTGTCATGTGGAAACTGGCACCGGAAACCAGAACCTAAGAGGTACCTAGAGATGTCTGAGCTAGACTGGCAGAACCCACGGAGTTGTGAGAGTTGCTGAAGTAGAGCCTGACAGAGCTGCTGGACAGAGTGTTCTCACTGAGTAGAACCTGATGGGCTAGTTTGTCCTCCTGTGAAGGAAGGGTCTCCCTGCCTGAGGAGCAAAAACTGGTACTGGAGGAGCTGTAGTAGAAAGCGTCGGTGTAGTCGAAGGAGCAGCAAGCACAATTGGAACTGCCTGAGCTGCTAATCCGAGTCAAATCTCCTCAGCCCGAAGTGTTAAAAGAGCTTCGGTGATGGTCGGTCGTAGCGAGCGGCTCAACAATTGAGCCCTAACAGGCTCAAACTCTGGGCGAAGACGGCAGACGAAATCATAAAGGCGAAGGCGATCATGATCCGCCTTCTGCACTTTATGACACTCCTGACAAAGTGGAGAGGCCAGCTCATCCAGCTGGCGCCAGAGACTGGCGAGGGCTCGGTAGAAGTTGGCGACGGAAGAATCCCCCTGGCGGAGCATCTCCAACTCACACTGAAGCAAAAAGAACTGGGCATCACTGCTCTGCTGATAGCGCTCACGTAAATATTCCCAGATTTGTCGAGTAGACCGTAGACCAACAGTATCTGGCTGGATAGAGTCGTCGACGCTGATCACAAGGATGGCACGAACCTGGGCCTCATCAGCACACCAGCGCTCGAGAGCGTCAGTGGCATGCTGAAAGGCCTCATCAACAGCATCAGCAACGGCGGCAGCAGCCTCGGCCTCCTCCTTGGCAGCCTCATCTGAGGAGGTACAGGAGTAGACTTCTGGGAGGAGGCTGAACCAGTGTTGGCGGAGAAGGTCGTGCGCCGGTAACATGTCCCCAGAGGTGGAGACCATCGAGCGTGATCTCTATGAGAGAAGACCACATCCTGTAGTTCGTCCCATGGAACTTTGTTCCCGAGAATGGGATCGTAGGCGTGCGAACTCCGGCAAAAACGGCGCGCGACTCCGTGGTCGGTCGCGCGACACCGGTGAGGCGGCGGTGATCCGGCGACTGGACTACGCGAACTCGGTGGGGCAAAGACGGGGCTACACGGCGACACCAGTAGCTATCGGTCCAGATCTATAGCACTCCAGTGGCAAGAAGCATGCACGACGACGGGCCCCAGATCGGAACCAGTCGAGAAGGAAGGAGAGGTCGAATCTAATGATCTGGTGGACGACACAACGATCTGGACAGCGGCGGCGGCGGCCAAGGCAGCGGAAGAACTAGATCAGAGCTGTGGCTCTGATACCATGTTATGAATGTTGTGTGTATTGCCATGAGGCCCAAGGGGCCATATATATATAAGAGTACAGGGGGTATGCCATACACAAATAAGGAAACAGAAATATACATGGATACGAATAACAATCCTATTCGTATCATTTTCTATCTCTAACACTTATATCTATTCTTACTAATTTGACCCCGACATATGCATCTGCTACAGTACCACGTGTTGCTACAGTGCTCAGGTACTGTTCATGTGTGTGAACCGTGCATGTGAACAGTATTTGGCGCGTGACAACTTCTTCCCCCTTCGCTGATAGCTCATTCTCGAGTTGTGGTAGTGGCCATTGCTGATGCCCTAAGAGACCCTAAGTTGACAAGATATCGTGACGTTTATTAGTGACTTTGAAGACCATGACCTCCACGATATAACATTGATGACATCTACGATCGCCACGGTAGACGCGGTGGCAACTATAAGTAATGTTGTAGTAGGCTTCCACGATATGGTTGCCATGACAAGATTCGGCAACATCATGAAAGGACATGGCACGGTCGCGGCGGACATTGGTAGTACCACAGCAGGATGCGGCAACAACATGGTTGCCGCAGCAGGCTTTGGTAGCAACACAGCTGTCGCGGCAGGGCGTGGCACGGTTGTGTCAGGCGTTGGTAGAATCGCGGCTACCACGGCATGTTCTGCGGCACCATGGTAGTTGTTAGGAACAGCGCTGCTGCCGCCTTTTGTTGCGCCTTCTTCTAATTCACAATCTTCTCCAAGATGGTACGCATATTGAGGAATATGTCCGCCATCTTGTCGATGTTGGCCATCTTGTTGGCGTTAACCTTTATCGTAGCCAACGACTTAGCAGCAAGAACAATGATAGCAGAAGTCGTTGGAAGAAATCGACTACTCTGATACTAAATGTGATGACCCTTAGTTCATCGGAGTAAACATCGTCGAGAAGACCGGGCGGCATCGGCTTCGTGGGATGAGAGATTTGACTATAAACTGAGATGATAGAACTTAGAGAAGATACTAGATTAATTCATCTTCATTGCTTGATTGATAGTAGATACATACTAGCCTTTTTATAAGGATAGTTCGACTTGACTTCCAAGAAACAATCTCAAGGAAATCTATCTCTAATAAATAGAATATATCTATAAGGTAGTAAACACATCTAATAAGAAAACTAACTATTCTTATCTCTATCCTTACTAATTTAACCCCAACATGCGCGTTTGCTACAGTACCCACGTGTTGCTACAATGCTCGGGTCCTGTTCACGCGCTTGAACCGTGCACGTGAGTAGTATTTGGTGCGTGACAGTAACATGATTGAGTACTCAAATGGTTTGAAATATTTCTTACTTGTCAATTAGATCTTGCGCTTCAAAACTCATCTCTTCCGGGACATGTGGCCAAGGTATTTTGCGATTCAGAATATTGTCAAAAATTGTCTACAGAAACAAGTACAACAAGAATGTCAAGTTACACCACTACATTTCCAGATAACAGAAACTAACATTGGGTACTAGCAATAGTCTGATCGTGAAAACTTGCTCCAATAACCAACATTTTATACTATATATATGTGGACAAACACCACTGATTTCTAGCAAAGATCTAATTAGGTCCTGGCTGATTTCTCAGTTGTGTAAGCTGGTATTCTGATGCTATGAACATGTTAAAAATTACAGTAAAGATTAAACAAAACAGTGCATATTATGAAACATTCACATAACTATGTACAAACTCCATATTCCCCAACCTACAAAAGGATTTGAACACAAAACAGAGGCAAATGGTCTACTTTGATTTATTAAAAATTGTCTATGCAAGTATGCATGCAGAGTTTTGAATGTTTAAGGGCTTCTGCTTCTAACAATATGAACACCCGGCTTCCCGAAAAGGCTTCCCCATTGCTCTAGCTCCCGTCTCGCTCTGAAAATAAGGCAGAAGGTCACGACACATCACGCACCCCACTCCTATCACTTCCGTCTTACGTATGTATCTCTCCCTCACTTTCCCACCGTCTCACCCACTCCTTCTAAAAGCCACTTTTTTCAACCAGTACTATTCATTTTCAGCCAAAAGCTATCAGCTGCTGCCAATATGAACAGGCCCTAAATAACTTCATTCAACATCAGATAGATGGCAAAGAATTATTCAGTAAATATAAAGTATGATACCTGGGGGTGCTCTGCATTGAATGGAGGTATTCCAACAATTAGCTCAAAAAGAATGACACCTACGGACCACCAATCTGCACTAGCACCTGGGAAGATAATATACACAACAATGAAGTAATTAATACCAAACAGGTGGTTGAAATGAGAAGACAATACAGAGGCTAAAAGGCAGGTTTGTTTAGCATTTTACCATGTCCTGTCCCCAAAAGGATTTCCGGTGCTAAATAATCAGGGGTTCCAACAGCAGAACGCTTTTGTCTCCGTGCTCGGTGGTCCATTTGCTCAAATTCACTCATCTGAGGTTCATCATCTCCATACAATGAAGCCCCACTAACAGCGGGACCAGATAGATCATCTGTGCTGTTTATCAGACCAACCTTGGACAACCCAAAATCTGTCAACTGAAGACAATTAAGATTAATAAGTAGCACAAATAGAAGGCATACTAAGAAAAACAACCATGTTAGACCAAGAACCAAAACAATATTTTCTAGTCCATAAAAATGTTGGAGGAAAAAGGGCCATGAAATTATTGGTGTAACAACTGTAGGCTAAAAGAAATGGGAACTCAGAAACAAATTTGTGTAGCTATTATCAATTCATCGATGTATCGGGTCACTCAATTCAAAACAAAGTCAACGGAGCTAAAATCAGCTTATATGTGACTTGTGTGGAAACTACAACATAGTGCTGCTCTCTTCAATGGCAAAAAATCTCAGTTTCTGAGCATTACCTAATAACAATCAAGCTCTAAGCCTCTGAAGTCTAAACTACAAAAAAAAGAGAGGATATGATAGCATTCCAAACTTTCTAGACATGCATCATGAGATCCAAAATTGATTCGCCTCAATAGTCAAGTAGGTTAGCTAGTTATTTTATCTCATGACAAATCTAGTATGTGCCATTGTGGCAGTTGCTATGAACAGTTGTTTCATTATCTATTTTTGTTTGCTTGAACCAAATATAGCAACACATCTCCCAGTATCAGACAATAAAAATAAGAACTTATGTTTGAAAGGCATGCGAAATGAATTTTAGTTTGTCCCTTATCTAATGTGAAACAAAAAATAAGCAAATATGGAGAGAAAGGTTAATGACCATGTGAATGCATCAGTACCTTTATATGTCCATCATGAGCTATCAATAAGTTGTCAGGTTTTAGATCTCTATGAACTATCTGCATAGAGTGCAAATATTCCAAGGCTAGCACCTGCAGGATAAAACGATTATAAAACAGCAAGGGGAAAATGAAAAGGATAGAAAAAAAAACTAGTTAGTACAGGAAACTTACAACTTCTGCAAGATATACACGAGCAACATCTTCATCCAAGCACCCTAAATTTCTCAATAATGAATACAGGTCCCCACCATTTAGGTACTCCATGACCAGATACAAATTTTCCCGAGAGGTAAAAGAATAAAAGAAACGAACCTTACACAAACATAACCATTTTAGAATCAAATTATAATAATCCAAATAAAGAGTCAGATTTGTGAGTTCACTCACCACAAAAGGATTCCTGACCGTGATCAATATATCACGTTCAGCCAATATACTCTCGACAGCATTTTTTCGAATCATATCTGCCTTCCTGAGTACCTGTATAACAAATAAGGCAATTTGTTAAATCATACAAGTGCCAAAAGGATTACAATATATGCCATGAAATGAAAGAAAGACAGGTGTGTTGCTGCAAGTGTCAAAATTTTCTAATATACTTATACATGAATATAAGCTGAGAAATTTAGTAGTCAAATTAGTCCCATGCTATAGTTTTTTTTGTGGTGTGTGACCATGCAATGTTGTCCTATCAAAAATTACAATACAGTTACCTTCTTGTGGTGTCTGACCATGCAATGTTGTCCTATCAAAACTCTAGTTTAATTGCTAACAAATAGCAGATGCCGAACATGAAGAGGTGCAAAGATGGAGTCCAGACTGAGAAATAACAATAACTCTACATCACTTATTTCTTTTTTTTCAACTTACCAAGGTGGGAGCAAATAAAGAGGCAAAAAATGAGTAGATGCCCATGTTATATATTGACCACAAGAACCTCCTTTCTTTCAGTAGATTCGTGTAGGGTTGCTAATTATTTTAACATGGTATGCTGGTATATTTTTATTTTTTGACTGGCACATGAGTCCTTGATCATAAATTTCAACAAGGTGAGTTTTACCAAGAGAATTAATTAGAGAATTGCAGCTCAGTTCCTATAAGAGGAGTGAATTTCAGCAGGGTGCTTTCTATGATAATATTAGTTATGAATATTGTGTGCATATTGAAGAGCCCCAATGGGCAATATATATAGAGAGTATAAGAGGGTGTTACAGATAAGGAAAGTATATCAGAACGAGAATACAAACTCTATTTTCTAATACAACTCTATATCCTTAACACTACTCTCAAAAGTAAAGCTTATGCAATAGCATTGCATTTGAAAGAGTTGACATTAAAATACGAAAAAAAAAATCCAAGTCTTGTAAACGTCATCGTAGCATGCGGTCAATCTTGAAAACCAGATCAATCTCCTAGCAAGCCTCAAATCGTCGACTCAAACTGTAGCAAAGCAAACAGCAGCACAGCAGTTCTCTTCTCTCCTCAAACTCGATGCCTCCTCACGGCAAACGAGGGCTTTTCTCCTCCTCACTGGTCCTCCTCCGCACGGCAACGGCCACCACCCAGCGCTCGGCGGCTCGCCCATGACACGCGGCGACAGGGGGGCCAAGGGCGGCGCGCCAGCCTATGAGGCTCGGCGGCGGAGGGCAAAGAGGATCCAAGAACGGCGTTGGATCTAGAGTACGAGGTCGGTGCCAGATCCGGAGCACAAGGTCGGTGTCTGATCTGCTATGGGTGGCGTTCGAGCAGCTGCCCTCAGCGAGGTGGTGGACGTGCGGAGGCTCAACCAGCCTGACGTGGAGACAGGCAGAGCCGTGGACCACCAGATCTAGGAGAGGTGACGAGCAGCACAAAGCCTTCCATCCATAAAGCAGATGGCGGCAGGAGAAGACGGCCACCTGCTTGGATCTGCCCTCGGGAGAGATCCGATTTGGGCGGCGCTGTCGGCTTTATCTACAAGGCGGCGGCCCGAAGAGGTGCGAGCAGAGATCAATCCTTTCTTCAAATGAGGTGGCCGCCCCCGGGAGTAGAGATCGATCCTCCCGAGGGCAGCAGCAGCAACGGAAGATGTACGTGTGACTTACAATGGGATTTGAGAAGTCCAACAATTCCAATAGTGGAGACGACAATATATAGATAACCACATGGGCCACATGGGCCTATAATATATGAGCCTTGATATACTTAACACCCCCCCTTCAAACTCAAGGTGGAAGTGGAGGTTCTGAAGCATTGAGTTTGAGCAAGTGAAGCCGATGTTGCCCTCGAGTTTGTGCTTTAGTGAAAAGATCTACCACTTGTAGTTCTGAGGGCACATACTGAAGAGCAATTGTTTTCTGATGACAATGAGATCGAGTAAACAAGGCATCAATGCCAATATGCTTTGTAAGTTCATGCTTCACAGGATCATTGGCAATCTGTATGGCTCCAGTATTGTCACACAGAAGAGGTGTAGGGGTATCACAAGAAATACCAAAATCTGCTAACAACCATCGAAGCCATACAATCTCAGAAGTGGTAGTGGCAAGTGCTCGAAGTTCTACCTCTGTACTAGAACGAGATACAGCCGCCTGCTTCTTAGACTTCCATGCAAGGGGAGAAGAACCAAGAAGAATGCAATAACCTGTGACAGAACGACGATCTGTTGGATCACTCGCTCAGGTGGAGTCTGAGTAAGTATGAAGCTGAAGCGGACTGTCACGAGCATAGAACAAACACTAAGAAGATGTCCCCCTTAAGTACCGTAGTACACGAAGCAAATGTCCAAAATGAATGGAAGTAGGAGCACTCACAAACTGACTCAGAATATGAACCGCATGAGCAATATCGAGTCGATGTGATGAGATAGACAAGGCTACCTACAATATGCCGATATCGAGAGGATCCTCAAGAGGTGTACCATCGTGGGGACGAAGTTGTAAATGAAGATCCATAGGGTCGCACTGCTCGACTATCCGTAATGCCGAACGAGCAATAAGGTCTTGTATGTATTTAGACTGAGAGAGATAGTAGCCCTTTGCAGAATGCAACACCTCAATCCCTAAGAAATAACTGAGCGGACCCAAATCAGACATCTGAAATTGCTCACCAAGTTACTTCTTCACACGAGAAATGTGTTCCACATCGTCTCCTGTAATCAACATATCATCAACATATAGAAGAAGCAAAGTACGTCCACGTGGAGAGAGATGAATAAATAGAGCAGGGTCATGATCACTAGGTGAAAACCCAGCAGCCCACGTATCACAAATACGAAACGCTCAATCCAAGCACGAGGAGCCTGTTTAAGACCATATAGAGCACGACGAAGGCGATAAACATGACCAGGAGGAGCATCAACACCTAGGGGTGATTGCATATAAACTTCTTCATGCAAATCACCATGAAGAAAAGCATTCTTAACATCCATTTGAGAGATAGTCCAAGAAGAAGTAGCAGCCACTGCAATAAGAGTACGAACAGTAGTCATATGAGCAACTGGTGCAAAGGTCTCGTCATAATCTCGACCTTGAGTTTGCTGAAAGCCTCTAGCAACAAGACGAGCTTTATATCTTTCGATAGAACCATCAGACTTGGTCTTAATTTTGAATACCCATTTAGATGTAATTGGCACTGCATGTGACAGTAATAGAACAAGATCCCAAGTGCCTATACGATCAAGGGCAGCAAGCTCCTCAGACATAGCAAGCTACCATTCCGGAATATTAGAAGCTTCCTGGTAAGTGGATGGCTCATCAACAACGGCATTCACACATGGAAAACCATACTTGGCAGCTGGACCAATAGCGATGCGATCTCGTAGATTATATCTTGGACCAACTCAGTAACTCATCCAAAAGATGAGACTCATCAATATCATTAGAAGCATCAACAATGGTTGTATCGGGGTGGCCGTGGTGGTAGAACTAGATAAAGGCGCTGTGGGGTTTGTGGGACGACGATGGAAAACACGTGTGATAGGTGGTTTAGAATGAAAAGGAGCAGGAGGAGGTGTAGTCCCCTGTGAAGGTGGCGTGATGGAAATAGAAGGAGCAGAAATGGGTGTAATATAAGGAGAAGGTGTAGTAACATCATCATTGGATGAAATAGGAGGTAGACACAGGAACGATGTGGGTTCTGTGGAAGAATATGAGGGCTGAGTAGAGGGGTTATAAAAGAAAGGACGATCCTCAACAAAGGTCACATCACGAGAGATACGTATGCGACGAGAAGAAGGATCATAACACCGATAAACTTTATACTCAGGACTATACCCTAGAAAAACACACTCAACAGATTGTGCAGTCAACTTAGTTCACTCACGAGGTGCAAGCAAAACATAGCAAGTACATCCAAAAACTCGGAGATGATCATAGCTGGGAGAAGTACCAAAAAGAACTTCACCAGGACATTTGTCAGACAGTTTGGATGAGGGTTGCCTATTGATGAGATAGACAGCAGTAGAAACAGCTTCACCCCAAAAATGAGAAGGCACAAAAGATGAAATCAAAAGTGTGCGAACAGTCTCTATAAGATGGCGATTTTTACGTTCAGCAACACCATTCTGAGCATGAGCGCCAGGACAAGAGAGCTGAGCAAGTGTGCCCTCATAGGACAAAAACTGGCGAAAAGTATCAGACAAATACTCACCACCAGAGTCAGAGCGAAAAACTCTAATAGGAGTAGAAAACTGTGTGTGAACCATGAGAACAAAAGACTGGTAAATGGAACACAACTGAGAGCGATGTTTTATGAAATAAATCCATGTATATCGAGAATGATCATCAATAAAAATGACATAATATTTGTGACCACCCTTTGTAGCAAAAGGTGCAGGACCCCATACATTTGAATAAATAAGATCAAAAGGTCTAGCGGAATGAGAAACACTAGATGAATATGGTAGTTGTATCTGTTTTCCAAGCTTGCAACCCTTACAATGAAAACTAGACTCAATAGGTGTATGACCTAAACAACCTTGTATTTGAGACATGTTGAGAAGTGCTAAGACTCGATCAACAACAGAACAAAGTACAAATAGCGGTTACCACAGTAGGTGTCGATGTGTAGAGATATCAAGTTCGGTGATGAATATGCTCAAACTTCAGAACTGCAGCATCCAACAGAGGTGATGATGAAGCGATGTAAATCCAACAGAGCAGCAGCACCCAACTCGGCTCCACCAAAATTCCACCCCAATATAACTCGGCTCCACCAACTGACCAACAGAGGCACCAACAGAGGAAGAGCTCCCAGCGCCCGACCCAAAGTGAGGTCCCGAGCGGCGGATCGAGACAGAGCGCGCTCCCCGGCGGCCGACGCGCTCCCAGCGGCGGCCCGCGTCCCTGTGCGCTGGATCGAGACGGAGGAGCGCGGCCCCGGCAGCGGCGCGGCTCCCGCGGCCGGCACGACGCCTCCAGCGCGCGGCCGGCGGATCGCGCCCCAGCGGCGGCCGAAGGGATCGCGCCCGTGCAATGCGCCGGCGGCCGACGACGCTTTGCTCCCAGCGGTGGCCCCGAAGCGATCGCGCCCGAGCGGACGGAGTGGGCAGCGCGCTTCCAGCGGCGCGGGGCGGATCTGACGAGCCGTGGGACGGCAGGCCCCACGGGATCTGCAGCCCTCGTCTCCCTCAGCGGAATCTCCGAGGCTGGCGGCGGATCTGGCAGCGTAACAGTACGGAGGCTAAGGTTTGAGAGGTTTGAACATTTGCTCTGATACCATGTTATAAATATTATGTGTATATTGAAGAGCCTCAATGGGCAATATATATATAGAGTACAAGAGGATGTTACAGATAAGGAAAGCATATCAGGAAGAGAATACAAACTCTATATCGTAATACAACTCTATATCCTTAACAATATTTATGTGTTTCAAAATATATCTATGTAGAAATCTGGAGAATAATTGTGCGTTGCCCCTTAGGACCCCCACACCCCTTACTTTACTGCTAAGACTTGCAATCCGACTCTAACGAGACCCTTCATTAGACTATGGACTCCGACTCTTACTAGACCCTAACACTAACTCACCAGCACTCCACACACCCCCTCAAGATTAAAAGACCCACTAGGACCTCAACCTTTACAAAACCAACGGCCAGTGCCATTGCCAATTTCACCACCAAGACCTCCACCTTTACCAAAGCTTGCCTCCAGTTGATGCTATGACCTACACCACCTCCAAGATGTCGCCCTTGCCATACCAACCACCAATGTTGTGTCCTCCACCTCTACCACCACGGGTTGCCATTGCGACCAGCACCCAATTTGAGCCTACCACCTACAGTACCTCATGCACCATAAGTAAGCACCACCGTAAATAAAGCCACCACATCCACCACTCACTACCACAAGAACCTCCTACCCCGTACCGACACCAACACCGAGCACCACCACTGAGTCCGCCACCAATACCACCATCGGCATGACCACCAAAGCCACCACCTGAACAGTCAGTTCTCTCCCTTGTTTCCATCACCTCCACATATAAACACCACCCACACCTTTTATCCTGTCTCACCCTCAAAAAGTTCAAATCCTGAGTTTGCCGATACGATTCTGTGTACCTAGCTAGACCTTGGAAACCTCTTTGGTACACTTTCATGCGCACCTAGCAAGAACCCCTCAATTAGGTCACGGGTAGTAATCCGTCTTGGCCTTTACCACAGTTCCTGTCCACCTCACGCCCGAAGCATCTCGCTGCACAGCATATAACTCTTCTTCCAAGTTCCAACGTCTCTTCCTTCACTTCCTTCTGAACAACAAAAAGAACAGAACAGTGGCACCACCCGGTGCAGCAAAACTCCCTCTTCTTTCTTCTCGCAATAGATGCGGCACAGCAACAACTCAATCCCTTGCAGTGCGGCAATAGATCGATCAACAGTTGCTTCCATACGACTGCCAGTCCGGGCAGCAACAGCCCGCCAGGCCTCGTGTCTGCAACCTATCCACAAGGGGCACGTCGACGGTGGCATGGAGACGACAAGGATGACGGTGAATTAGGACCCCCCCCCCCCACCCTCTATTTATTGTGCTAACTGTTAAGGATTACAATCCAACTATTCATTAGACTATAGACCCCAATACTTTCTGGACCCCTAATACTAAATCAACAACAATCCATAAATCTACAAGACTTTGAGGCCCGTTCTAAAGTTTCAATACAATCCTATGACACTACGGCGAGGTTTAAAATTGATTATTGTTTTCACATCAAAACCATTTTCCTTTTTTTGAATGCCAATATACGGGTTTACATGTGACAACCAATATGGACTATAATTTTTTAGTTTTTGGTCAACAATGCAACACCCTTGCAGGTATGACAATAAAATTCTTCTCAAGACAGACATATACCGGTGCATAAGAGAATAAAAAAGATCTGATACCAAATACCTTTATAGCAAAGAGGTCTCCTGTAGTTCTTTTCTTGGCAAGGAAAACACGTCCAAATGCTCCACGGCTGATAGGTTTTATGGTTTCAAAGTCATCAATTGAAGTACGATCCTTGACAGGATGAACAGGACTTGCTCGTAAGCTACGGACAACATCATCTTCTTCATCCATTATGGTACTTGCTGAATCAACCTTGTCCATATCAATTGAATCACAAAGTTGCAGGTACTTTTCCCTTAAGGATTATGCAAATCAGAAAGCAGAATTAATTAGAGAATAAGAAATCGCAAATAATATTATTCTCTTAAAAAACAGCCAAAACAACGTGACATGCAAGACTTATTTTTAGATGCTGTTATTTGGTAAGAGTGTCAATTGAAAAAGAAGGCAAGTTCACACTGAACTCAGTGGACTCTCACCGGTGGAGTTTTTCTATACGCGTGCCAAATGTCTGCACTGTGAGGGCCTCATGCTTCCTACGATTGACAATTTCTTGCAGATCTTCTATGCATGTAACCAATTGGGATAGTGCACTTTCTTCATCCAGAGGAGTACTTGCAATGCATCGTGCAATATCAGCAAGTTCAACAATCTGCACAGATTGAAGGAAGCTGTTTTAGCAACTCTAACAACTTGGACGTTAATAGTTGACATTGAAGAAATTTCCAATAAAAAGTGGTTAATGTTAGATATATTCTATATAGTTATGTAATTACCTTGTTGTATAAGGAGCTTCCTGCATATGTGATATACCTGTACGTGTATATATATTAGCCTATTGGCCTTATGTTGAATACAAGTGCTATTTTTAACATGGTATCAGAGCTAAACCTAAGGTTTCGTTATATCTAGGGTTCCAGTCCGTACTTGTCTCGTTGCCGCCGCCATCGCTTCTTGCTGGGTCGCTGCTCTTGATCCTCTTGACGAATCTCGCCAGTTTCTTTTGCCGGATCGTGCTCGCCTCCGGCCACCGGCTCCTCTTTGGTTGCTGCCGCCGCCACTCCTGGATCTGGTCATCTATGTGCAACCACCGACGGCCTCTTCCCATGTCGTCTCTCATGGATTCGGAGTCATCTTCGCCAGCCCCGGTCGTCGGTCGCCGAGCCGATCTCCACCGGGCCGCAACCGCCGATCCAAGCCGGAGTAGGATCCAAGCCACGGCCGCCGGCACCTCTTTTCTTTGACGTCGGCATCTGGATCAGCCGGCCGCTATCCTCGCCGCTGCCTCCGGATCCGCCGCCGCACCCCACCCGACCTCTCGAGATCGCCGCCACCGCCGCCCTACTCGGCCCTCGGGGCGAGCCGATCTCCACCGTCGAGGTTGGTCGCCGGCCAAGATCTCCGAATCCACCGTTGTCGCCTCCGGATCCGCCACCACCGGGGTTGCCGCCATTGCCCCCCTTTCGGGGCCGCCGCCACCCCACTCGGCCTTCGGGGCCGCCGTCGCTGCCGCCCCACCGTCGAGGTTGATCGCCGGTCTCCCTCACCGCCGGGGTCGTCAGTCTCTACTCCCCTTTTTTGATTGTGCTCTCCTCCCGGATCCGAATAGGCAGGAGTCGGTTTTAACAAACCGACAAAAAAAGAAGAAAAAAGAAAGAAAAACAAAGAAAGAAAGAAAATGCCTTCTTTTGCAGGCTCAGTTTATGTTCCTCGTTGTCTGGTGATCTTCGATGTTCTCAGCTATCGGGATTGATTTCAGCATATGCGTCCCCACATGCGTTGTCAGCGTCTTTGGGAGTTTCTTATCGGCGAGTTGCCTTGTCCGTCTCGCCCTACTCCACCTGCTGCACCTATACTCTTGAAAGATACTTCCGAAGACACTCGTACAAAGGCATCTGAGGTTTTTGAGGCTGCCATGGAGACGTTTCAGTCTCAACATGCTGCTTACAAGACATGAATCGATGACGATGCTCGTGCTTCTGCTATTCTAGTTGCCAACATGGAGGTGCATCTCACTGGTGATATTGCTGGTCTGGCTTCCGCCCAGGCGATGTGGGCACATCTGCGCACTCGCTACGAGCCATCTGGTGATTCCTTGTACCTTATTGTTGTGCATCAGGGGCAGTCACTGCAGCAGGGAGATGCCACTGTGGACGAGTTCTACGCCACCGTGTCGCAGGTATAGCGTCGATTGACTTTTGGGGCGGATGTTTGTCGCGCTTGTCGGTCTTTGTCAATGTCGCTATTTCACTAAGACTTCGTCGCATCTACGACTTCTTGACACGTCTCCGGTCAGAGTTTGAGCAAACTCGTGCTCAGTTGCCGGCTCGTCACCCTCGTGTGACTCTGTTGGAGGCAATTACAGCTGTTCGTACTGAGGAGATTCGCCTTCGTGGTGCGGGTCTACTGCCATCATCGTCGTTTCCTTCGGTTTTAACGGCTTCTTTAACTTCTACTCCTGCTGCATCGCCTGTTCCTTCTTCACCTATTACGCCATCACCAGTGACAACTGTGTTGGTAGGAGACTTCAGTGCACTTATTGTAACAAGGATGGACATGTGGAGCAGCTTTCCTACGAGAAGAAGGATTTTCGTCGTGGTACTCATCCTCCGAGGGGCACTGGAGGTTCCTCCTCTCAGCGGAGTCCTGGTGCCTCTGACACTCAGCAGTTTCTACAATTGCTAGGTCACATGGTTGCTTCTACATCGTCAGGTACTGCTGGTTCTACTACTCAGTCTTCGGGTGAGAGACCACCTTCTACTCCTTCCTCAGGTACATCACCTTGAATTCTTGATTCTGGAGCTTCTTTTCATATGACATCTGATTCTACCACTCACTTCCATTAGCCATTTAGTTGCTCCTATCACTGTTCAAACAGCAGATGGTACCACTTTCTGTCATAGAACAAGACACTTTCAAATTCATCTTTTCTTGTTCCCGCTGTTTCTCATGTCCCAAAACTAACTATGCAGCTCATATCTGCCGATCAGCTCACTGATCATGGTTGTTGTGTCATTCTCGATTTTGATTCTTGTTGTGTTTAGGATCGCCGCACAGGGACTCTGGTTGATACTAGCCTTCGCCGCCATGATTCCCAACAGCTCTGGGAGCTTGACTGGCTTCGTCTTCCTTCCGCTGCCCCTGTCAATCTGGTCACCTCCACCACTACCTCCACATCTGCTGCAGCCTCCACCACCTCTTTTGCTCAGTGGTATCATCGTTTGGAACATCTTTGTGGGTTAAGCATATCTTCTTTTACTTTGTCGTGGCATTTCAGGGTCTGTGTCTGATAATGCTACTCTTATTTGCCAGGGTTGTAAGCTTGACAAACAGTTTCAACTCCTTTATCCTTCTAACGAGTCAGTATCTCAACGTCCTTTTGATCTTGTTCATTCTGATGTACGCGAAGCAGCTCCTTTTGTCTCGAAAGGTCATCCATATTATATCATTTTTACTGATGATTTTTCTCGGCATATGTGGATATACTTTATGTCATCTCGTGTTGATGTTTTATCCATCTACAAGACTTTTGCCACCATGGTCCGTACTCAGTTTGACTCTTCTATTCGTGTTTTTCGTGTTGATTCTGCTAAAGAGTACTTATCGAGAACTCTTTGTGGTTTTCTTGCTGAGCAAGGTACTCTCGCTCAGTTTTCTTATCCTGATGCTCATGCTTAGAATGGTGTTGCCGAACGCAAGTATCGTCATCTTCTTGAGACAGCTCCTACTCTTATACTTGCTTCTAATGTTCCACCACACTTCTAGACTGAGGTTGTTTCTACTGCCACTTTTTTTATCAACATTTAGCCCTCCTCTGCTCTTCAAGGTGGGATTCCCGTCGAGCATCTATGTGGCAAGACTCCTGATTATTTCAGTCTTTGAGTGTGTGTGCTATGTTCTTCTTGCACCTCGTGAGCGCACTAAGCTGATCACTCAGTCTGTTGAGTGCGTTTTTCTGAGCTACAGTGCTGAGCACAAGGGATATCGCTGTTTGGATCCTATTGGCTAACGGATGCGGATTTCTCGGGACGTTACTTTTGATGAGTCTCATCATTTCTATCAACGCCCTTCTTCCTCCACTTCAATATCTATTGTCGAATCACTTTCTTTCCTGACTTTTCCTTCCACTCCCATAGTCGACACTCCACCACCACAACATTTGGTCTTTCCGGTGCCTCCTTCCTAGTCGGCACCCTCTTCATCACCGGCATCCTCTCCTGAGGTTCGTCCTGATCTTGTTCCTTCTTATCCTCTCTACTATACTCGTCGTCCACGGGTTCAAGATTCTTCTGATATGCCCTCTTTTTCTGATGGGCCATCCTCTTCAGCCTCTCCTCGCTATGCTATTCACGATCCCCAATCTATTCGGTCTCCTGCGCGTTTTGGTTTTGCTACCGCTGCTCTTGCTGAACCAACTTCTTATCGTGATGTTGTTCTTCATCAAGAGTGGCAACATGCGATGGCAGAGGAGATTGCTGCCCTTGAGCGAACTGGCACATGTGATCTTGTTTTTCCTGCACATGTCACCCCTATCACGTGCAAGTGGGTCTATAAGGTTAAGACACACTCTAATGGTTCTCTTGAGCGCTACAAGGGTCGTCTTATGGCGCGCGGTTTTCAGCAGGAGCATGGTCGTGACTATGATGAGACTTTTGCTCCTATTGCTCACATGACTACTATTCGCACTCTTCTTACTGTGGCCTCTGTTCGCTAGTGGTCTATCTCTCAGTTGGACGTCAAGAATGCCTTTCTCAATGGCGAGTTGCGTGAGATCTACATGCAGCCGCCTTCTGGGTATTCTGTTCCTAAGGGAATAGTTTATCGCCTTCGCCGCTCTGTCTATGGTCTCAAACAAGCTCCTCGAGCTTGGTTTGATCGTTTCTCTTCTGTTGTCACTGCAGTTGGTTTTTCTGCCAGTGCTCATATCCTGCTCTTTTTACTCACACTTCGCCTCGTGGTTGGACATTTCTCCTTTTATATGTTGATATGATCATTACTGGAGATGATTCTCAGTACATCACTTTTATTAAGAAGCGTCTTCATGAGCAGTTTCTTATGTCTGATCTGGGTCTACTTCGCTACTTTCTTGGGATTGAGGTTATCTCTACTCCTAAGGGTTTCTATTTATCCCAAGAAAAGTATATCCAAGATCTTCTTGAGCGTGCCTCTCTTACTAATTAGCGCACAGCTGAAACTCCTATGGAGCTTAATGTTCATCTTCGTCTTACTGATGATGAGTCTCTTCCTGATCCTACTCGCTATCGTCACCTTGTTGGGAGCCTTGTTTATCTTGGTGTTACTCGTCCTGACTTTTCGTACCCTGTGCATATCTTGAGTCAGTTTATTTCTGCTCCCACACAGCTCCAATACAGTCATCTCCTTTGTGTTCTACGATATCTTCGTGGAACTATCTCTCGTCATCTCTTTTTCCCTCGCTTCAGCTCTTTATAGCTCTAGGCATATTCCGATACCACTTGAGCTAGTGATCCCTCTGATTGCCGGTCTCTCTCTACTTATTATGTTTTTCTTTGTGGTTCTCTCATTGCTTGGAAGATTAAGAAGCAGACCGCAATTTCTCGTTCGAGTGCTAAGACTGAGTTGCGAGCGATGGCGTCGTTGACTGCGGAGGTTACTTGGCTACGGTGATTACTTGAGGATTTTGGTGTTTCTACACCGACTTCTTTTTTGTCTGACAGTACAGGTGCTATTAGTATTGCTAAATATCTGGTGAAACATGAGCTTACAAAGCATATTGGTGTTGATGCTTCATATATGCGGACACAGGTGCAGAATCAGGTTGTTGCTCTTCAGTATGTGCCTTCTGAGTTTCAGTTAGCAAACTTCTTCATAAAGGCACAAACCAGAGCTCAGCATCGTTTTCACTTCTCCAAACTTCATGTTGTTAATCCACTATAAGTTTGAGGGGCGTTAAATATATCCCATATAGCTGTGTAATTACCCTGTTGTATAAAGGACTTCCTACATATGTGACATACATGTATGTGTATATATATTGACCCATTGGCCTCATGTTGAATGCAGGTGCTATTCATAACAGTTAACACCCCTTGCATTACAATATAAATCATTTGCTACAGGCAAACAAAACAATCGCTAATTGGAATACAAAAATGATAACCCTTTCAAGTTTCAACTACCACCAACTGCAAAATCAACAGTTTACTCTTAATGTTGTATCCTCATTTATTTTCAACAGTTAATATTCAGCCGTTGCACGAAGAAATTAAATTGTCATAAACAACAGCAAATAGAACGACATCATCAGTAGATTTTATCGTGGTCACTAGCTTTGCATATCACACCAGTATAAACATAGATACAAGCAACTTTTTCTATAGTCAGGTAATTTAGTGGCTGACAAGTTTCTAGCGAAATGATCTGCTATTTTTTCAAGGGAAAAATGATCTGCTATTAAATGTAAAATAGAGATAGATAAGCAGAATTATTGATGTTATAAGCATAGCATACCTGTGGAAGATCATCACTCTCATTAATTGCACTTCTACCAGCTAAAAGCATGTCTATATGATTTGATCTTGGAGTCGTTAATGGAGATCTAGGGGTCATACTTCCTGCTGATGATGTAGCCATCCCATGATCAGATTTCGGCGCAAAACGAGTCTTACATGTCATTGAAGGAAGATTTTTTATGTCATCCATTGAAATAGTGTTATCAGCCTCTTGGAGATAGTCAAGCATATCAGCGGAACCTCTTCTAGACCAATCAAAGAGTTTTGGAGAGGGACCATCAGATTCTTCATTGATGCTTGAATTTGAAACTTTTGCAACATCCGGGCTGCCGGCAGCATTTGGAAGATCTTTCTGTGAATAAGAATCTACCATCTTTTCTAGTGTTTCTGCCACTCTGATTAGACATTCATCAACACTTACACCTTTTTGATCACACCTGTCAGCAATTGCACAGATGGTTGAATGATTTTCTACGTAATGTGTAGGGACATATTCTTCACATATGCGACACATTATTGAACCCTCTTCGGAAATATTTGGCTGGTCAGACCAGTGTCCCCATGATGTTTTGCGTTGATGTTTGGGAGGAAGCGATTGATGTGATATAGATTCTACTGGACTGGTTAATTCAATGCTGCTATGAACTGAAGAGAGTGCCTCTGTTTTCTTATTAGGCAATTCCTCCTTCATAGGGGTAGATTCTTTGGGGGGCTTTGTAACAAGTGATGGAAAGGGTTTCCAGGAAGATATTCGTTCTCTGGTTGGAGACTCAAACTCTTTCTTAACATCTGTATCAAGGGGCAAAGGAAGCTTAACAGGCTTTATCTCCTGGCTTCTTCTCCATTTCAAATTATGCTGCTCTTGACTGTATGATTTTCTTGCCTCACTTTTACCCGTTCTCGTTGTTGTGTCATCTGCACCTGGCTGAGATAAAATCTGCCTGTCAGCAGATTGTATAATCTTATCACGCTGATGAATAACAACTTCATCCTCTGCAAAGCCACTCTCCTTGTGAAACTGGAGCAGTCTTGTACATCTTGTAAGGATAAAAAGCATCCGAGTGTACAATTTCTTCAGCACACCCATTGGGAGCTCCTGACGATGATCATCCAAATCTTGCACTATACCTTCACATTGAAGCCAAAATTCCCCAGGTGTCATTACACAACAGCTACGTGCAAGTATTAGCAAATCCTCCAGAGTTTCTTTCCACTCAGGGTGAGAGTCTGTGTACTTTTCCATTACACTAACCAAGTCTCCCGCAAATATAGCCAAATCTGAATTTACTTCTTCCTTTGCCTTCTCAAATCTCACCTGAATAACTTTTAACACCTCCTGTATAGACAACAGAAGATAAGATTATCATAACTGGATAGATAAAAAAAATACTAGATCAGGCCCAAAACAAAATAAAGGAATAAAATACAGATACACCATTGACCATCATCTCGCACAGAACAGGAATTGATATTACCTTCAAGTTGTAAATGCCCCGAGGTTTCAAGAAAGGGAATGGTAGGACCCCTTTGGAGTTCAACTCATGCGAAAAACTTTTTATATCTGCAGGGACTCTCTTCCTTGGTGCACTGGTAGCCTGCATAATGGCCTTAAAGCGTGGAGACTCGGATTCCTTTGGTGTTTCACAAGTATCATATGCGTACTGTGGATTAAGATGACAACAGATAGGAGTGTAAGCAAAAGAGCGAAAGATGGTTTAGTCATCGTTTACTTATATGTAAGGTGTGAAAAATCATAAACAACTATCATTACCGAAGTCTCTGGTATGTGAGTTGGATTCTTCAAATCTCCAGAATGGTTCCACCATGCATTAGGTTTAGCTGTGTATGAGATGGATTAGACACCCACAAGACAGCTATGGTTCTCATTTCTCAAGACAAAAAGGGCACCAGAATAGGGGGGAAATGCAAGGCAAAATGTAAACATTCATTAGAAGAATAAAGAGAACAAGTTGCCACAAAAGAAAACCACCAAGTAATTGCATGGATATTTTCATACCTGAACACACAAACATGACATCAAGTTACAAAAGAAGCACTTGATTCTAATTTGTAGAAACAGATTCTGCAAGTATTAGATATTGTTCTCTAGGCACACCAATGGGGTAAAGTAGAATGTGCTGCGGGCAAGCCTACACGTAATGCATTTTCATATGCAATGTGTAGAAACTATAGAACCATAACCTATAGAATAATAATCATCCAGTTATGGCAATAGAAGATGCATATTTCTAGTAAAACACTCAATCACAAACTACCGTTCAGTATGCTGCAAACTCCGAACAGTTTGCTTTTATGAAGCACTATTGAAGCGAACTGACTGATACAGCTCTGATACGCATTGACAAGTCTCAAGGAAGTGCTAGTGTGAGTAGTGTCTAACACATGTCAGATGAACACCCCAGCCAAGCCAAACATCCAATGATTGTGTATATAAAATTAAAGGGGCACACGATTAACTTATCTTCAATTACAATCTCGTTAGAAATACCTTATGTTCAAGCACTAAAACAAGCAAGCAAAAACTAACTCGGCTTACATTCTCTTCATCTTGCCAGTTTGGAAACCCCTCTTACTTTAAACGGTTAGAATATTCCTTCCATTAGCACCAGCGTTTCAAGTTTGGTATCCGGATACCGTGCAGCAAGTTGAATCATGCACTCACATCTCCCGACAACTAAACACCTCTAAGGTGAAATTATCAAGTCTTTACTGTTTTTTTCGGAAACTGTTAAAACTTATTAAGCACTAAAGGGTGGATGAGTAGCTAAGGCTTGATCTGCCCTTCACTGCCTATGCAAGAGCTCACCACTGCGAAGTTCTAACCCCTAGCTTCCACAAATCAGTAGAGAGGCCGGCTAACAGGATCATTCTGCAAAACCATAAACAGTACATGTAAAAAAAGACATGCTAGGATTACACCTTTTACAGAGCTCTTTCCTTCTGCTCCCACGCGCGACTCGGCAGAACTCCGCACAGGCTGCTCGACCGCCTTCCCCTTCCCCCGGCTAGTACTGCCACCACTGCTCGAATCCGGCCACGAGCTCACGCCCTTCCTCCCGACGCCTCCGGCCGAGGCGGCCGACGGCTCCGCCTGGGCCTGCCCGCGCGAGAGGTTGCTGCTCCCGAGCGCGGCGGCGATGCGCTGCCCCTCCAGCGGCAGCGGCCCGGATCTCGTCTTGATCCGGTTCAGCCCCAGCGAAGACGCCAGGATCGGAGACAGTGCCGCCGCCGACGCGCCGCCCCCGACCGCATCCCTGAGCTGCGCTGCCGCGCCCTTCCTCCCATCGCCGGACGGGCTCGACGATGCCAAGGACGCGGCGCTCCTGGAGGACGCGGCGGCGGCCGCCGCGGAGCCGAATAGCTTGTCTCGCTTCTTGGGGGTCTCGGATTTGGGCTTCTTCTTGTCGGATCTGGAGGAGGAGGAGGACGCCGGCGAGGCCGCCGAAGCGGTAGAGGCCGGCGCGGAGGTGGGCGTGCGGGGGCTGTTGCTGCCGTCGGGGCTGGAGGACTCGGACGACTTGTGCCGCGACGAGAAGAAGCGGCCCTTGAAGACCATCGCCTCGCCTCGCCGGGAGGGAGGGAGGGAGGTGTTCGGTCGAACAGGTGGTGGGGGCGAGACGAGACGAGACTGCGAGAGCGAGCGAGGGGAGAGCGAGCGAGTGGGGACAGTCCGACAGTGCAGAGAAAATGTAGGGAGAGGGAGGTCCGCCCGGGTCGCGCTTGTCCGTTGACAAAAAAGCTCATGGGCCCGGTTCGGCTCAGTGAGGGCTTGGTTGTGTGATATAAATGGGCTTAGGGTTTTAGCTTGATCTGAGCCGAGCTTGCGCCGATTTGTGAACTGCTCATTGGCTTGGTCGGCCCAATTACTCCGATCCAGTCCAACGATTCCCATCCGGCCACCCGTGATGTGTTTAAGGTAGCGTTCGGAATAGCGATGGCGTTTGGCTTTTGCTGAAATTTTATTGTAACTGAGTTAACTTATTGGGCATAATTAAATCTAAAAAATGTAAAAATAAAAACGACACGCTAATCTAGAGCGAACAATGCAAAAGAATACGAGAAAAAACAAAACTAAAAAAACCAAAAAATATTTTTAAAAATCAAATAGAGACAAAATGCTACAGTGCTGATACAGTGTTTCAATCACCCACTACACAGACACCACACCTTCCTGTCGTCATTCGCCTTCGCCACTACCTCCCCTTCTCCTCGTCATCCACCTCCCCTTCTCATCGCCTTCCCCGTCCGCATCGGCCTGTTCCTCGTCGTCCGCATCAGCCTCCTCCTCATTCCTCTCGACCTCTCCTCGATGTCTGATGCATGGAGTGGCGGCATAGTCGAAGAACCACCAAGGGAGGAGGTTCTCCGCCTCCGCGTCAACCCTCGTAGTGAACTGCCTCATCAACCTCTGTCCACGGCCACCTTGTAGTGCCAAACCAGTTACGTCCCCAGTGGTCTCAGTAAATCACTAAAGCACTTAATATCTCATGGTTCCTATTAGGCACCTCACTAGTTGTTACTGATGTTAGAGTCGACCCAATTTGCCTTAAGGACATCTTGCATCTGTAGATATTAACAAGTTTATTTGATGAAGATTTTTAGGTAGTAGTCTCGTGCAATGAGATACAACATGCAACATTAGTTGATCATGGTCTAACTATTGAAGTTACCTGCTATGAAGCTACATGTCCCTATCATTATGCAATTGCTTGATGCTCCATTTTACTGCATACAGGCAACCAGCTATCCTCTTCAGAACATACCTTAATTTCATGAAAATCAGTTCAGTAGCGTGAAAGACCCTACATATGAAAGAATTTGTCAGTTAGCTATGTTTGAGTACTGAGAGAAAGATATTGTTATTGATGTTTTGATTCAGTTGAGGCTGAAAACACATGTAGTGATTACATGTTAGCCTTACAAGTATGACTCCTAACAAACAGATACATGATAGTTTGAAGAGAATGTAAATGAACATGTTGTGAATAAGCTCTACCTCATTTTTGTTTGGCATGTTTTAAGAGGTTTCGTGCAACAATGTTTTAGTATGGTTAGTTGTGCTCTATACAGTATAATTACCTCTTTTATCATTAGGAAATGAGTTAAATCATCATGTTTTAGTGTATTTCAAATACATACATTCTCTATTCTTTTTTTAAATGAAGTTATTAATTTTTTTAGGGTCCTAAGATGTGATTTTGAAATTACTGATTTTTTATAGTTGCTGGCGAGGAGTTGGAAGGTTCACATGTTTCGCTAGATTCTACAAGCGATGACGAGGTATCAGTCGTGGTGGAAGATCACGGTGCCAAGTCTCCAAGTTTGAACAGAAGGGCGAAAAGGCGGAAGGGCATTGAAGCATCTCCTTCCAAGAAGAGTAGAGAAAAGCATTTAGATTGTTGAAAACTTTTAAGGTAGTGAATGTCCCATCGAAGAAAGAGAAAGGGGTGACTGATACAAAGGCAAAGTGTCAATTTTATCACAGGCTATTTTCTTCCAAGCTAGGAGGAGCAACTTCACATCTCAAAAGGCATATTCCATAGTATGCCCTCTATTTGAACAAAGTAGGAAGGCAAAAGGCTCAAGGTACACTCAACTATGGTCCTAAGAGAACAAGTTTACCTCTTGTTATTACTCCTACTGAATATGATCATGGGAAAACTCATAGATTACTTGCTAAGATGATAATTATCCATGAGTATCCATTTAAAATGGTAGGGCACATTTGATTTAATGTGTTGATGAAGTATTTGAATGCATCATACTAGTTTATTGGTAGGAGGGCTATAAGAGCTGAATGCATGAAGGTTTACTAAACAGAAAAAGAAAATATTAGTAAGAGTCTTAGAGGTGTGGACAACATAAGTTTAACTTGTGATTTATAGACTTCGAATCCAAACCTTTGCTATATGAGTTTGGTTGCACAATACATTGATGCTAATTAGGCTATGCAATGTCATGTATTGAACTTTGCTGAGTTGGATTCTTCACACACCGGGAATGTGATAGCTCAAATAGTGTTTGAATACATAACTGCGTGGAAAATATAAGACAAGATTATAACAATTACTCTTGGCAATGCTACCTCAAATGATGTTGCCACTAGAAATTTGATGGATAAGTTCATTGCTAGGAGATCAGAAAACTTCGTTCCTACATATTTTCATATTCGTTGTTGTTCTCATATAGTGAATTTGGTAGTGAATGATGGCATGGCATTATTGGAATCTTTGATAAGCAAACTTAGATAATCTGTCAAGTATATGAAGAAGCCTCCATCCTGCATATACAAATTCTTAGAAATTTATAGATCTATTACTTTGCAAGTTGGAAAGAGCTTAAGTCTGGATGTGTCGACAAGGTAGAGTTCAACATGTAGAATGTTATCCGTTTGCATTACCTATAAGGATGCATTAATGTGCTATGCTGATTCTGATGCTAAGTACAAGTGGCAGCCTTCGAATGAAGAATGGGCATTATATATCAAAATTCAGCCAATATTGAAGGTGTTGGCTACAATAACTGTTGTATTTTCAGGTTATCTATACCCTACAACTAATGTTTTCTATTCTTATATAGTGAATGTTAAGATTGCATTGAGGGCTGCAAGTACTTCTAGTGATCAAGACATGAAGCGTATGGGTACAATTATGTTAGAGAAGTTTGACAAGTATTGGGCTAAAAAAACAATGTTATGGTAATTGATACTATTCTTGATCCTAGGTTTAAGATGAGGTTTGTTATTTGATACTTTACAAAGATATTTGACTCCTCCAAAGCCAATAGGGAGGAGACTGAAATCAGTGTTAAGTTATTTGAACTGTATTCCACACATAAGATGCAGCATCGGCAAAACAAAGTTGCCAACAGCAGGGTCGAGTCCTCTTCAACCATGGATGCTAGTAGCTCATTAGCCTCAATTTCAAGTGTGTTTCAGACATTTCTACGATCTAGTTCTACGAAACCATCTAAATTAGAATTACTCATCAATCAAAATGAACCAAATCATCCGTTAGTAGACACAAGTTTTAAATTGCTAGATTGGTGGAGGTTGAATGCTCATAGGTTCCCTGTCATGTCCAAGATGGCAAAGAAATTATTGACTGTACCTACCAGCACCATATCTTCAAAGTCAACCTTTAGTGCTGGTGGTAGAGTTCTTGATGATTATCATAGTGCTTTGCGCCAGGCTATGGTTGAGGCACCAATATGTGGTTCTAACTGGATATGAGTTCTCAAAATGACATGACACTACCAATGTTTGTGGTATGTTTTCCCACATTAACTCATTTAGCTGTCCTTTTACATATCCTCTTTGTTACTATCGAGTCTAACTCATTTTTCTTTTGCAGAAAGAAGATGATGAGGACAATGTTGAATCTGTAACATTTCCTGAGTGTGTGGTGGCTAGAAACTAGGGCTCAGGGTCAGTGGCAAAGTTAGGATGGAAATAGAGGGTGGGCTCAAAATCTCGAAGGACTAAGCTAGATTGACACAAGTATAGTATTTTTACTCCTATGCAATTCAAATTCATCCATGAATAGATAGAAAGTAAAAAAACAAACATAGTGTTTATTGGATTGTGCAAGTGTATGTTGCTACTAGTACTACCAATGCTCTATTTAGAGTAGTCAGACCACGGTACAAGTGTGTATATATATAATTAAATAGATTAAACTATGGACCTTCTAAAGTAATAAATTCAGAAATTTTGCTTGAGAAATGAGAAGTATGGCATACCTTCGTCAAATACCCTCCTTTGCTAAGGGCTCGAGTGCCAGATCTGTAGATGTTTTTACTCAAATCAATGTCCTCCTCCATGAGTTCCAAAGTCTCTGTAACAAACTAGAAATATTAACAAAGCTCCAAAAAGAGTTCTAATCAAAATGACTATACCAAAGTTCATGCTTTGGGTAAAACATGCGTTTAACAGTAGATTTACCAAAGGATTAGGTGCTTCCACACAATACTCCAATATATAAGAAAAATCTTCTAAAGTCAATGTTCCACTAGTGTGTTGAAGATTCGAAAGCATAAAGGATGCTCGTTGCCGATCACCTCTATGAAGAGCGTTCACAATATCTGCTTGCATGGATCTCCTAGCTAAACTAGTCCTCCATGTAAAATTATCATACTCTGCAATCATCACAACATTGATTATACACTGATGTGCAACCACTTACCTTACAATAACTAATTCAACAGTCAGCAGGTGTATACTATCAAAGTTGTATATATATTGCAAATGGAGGAAAATCAGTCATGTGAGTCGTGTCAGGCAGTGAACCAAGACTCAAAGAAGTTATTAGTACACATACATTAAGCAGGGAACTGCAAGGTGTCACAAAATGAAAGGTATGCTCATTGACTACCTGGAATGAACTAATAAAATGAATATTAGTCCGTGACTTCTTCTACATGAATTTACCAATGCTAACAAACATCTAGTGATTTTTGGTGAGTATGCCGAATATGTTCCACAGGGATGGCCAAATGTGCTTGGTTGCAAAATTACCATATGTTTGCTAGTGAATTTCATGGATCATGGTGAAAGTTCGATATGAGAGTAGAATATTAATAAAGACTTCCATAACAAAGGATGTTCTAAGATCGTACTAATAGTCAATCACAATGCTCGACTACCTAGTACCCAACTACTTCACACGTTGAGTCCTAAACTCATTCCTCTCGACGCCTACATTCATGCACAACTTACGGTTCTATGACAACCACATACCAAAAAGACACAACAAATTACCAGAACCAGCACACTTCCATTCAGGCACGTTAGAACTAGGAGGACAAACAGACCTAGCAATCCATCTGGATGAACCCATTAGACAAAATCCCCCAAACGGTACAATACATATCAAAATGCATCAAAACAAGCCAATGAAACCAACTCAAAGGCCAAGGAATCATGGTTTCAAGAAGGCTCGGTGCCAGGCAGAGTAACGTAGCCCAGGTGCTCGACGCAATGCCTCACCAAAAAGGCAAAATCTAACCAAACAAGGAATCAATGAGCACAACAACAGAGAAAGGAGGTCCCTAAGCACCCGCTCGGCCGATCAAGATCCCCTAGAATGGCGATAGACCACGACAGAGGAAGCGTGGGGGTGGAGCCGGTTGATAACGTGTGGCCAAGAGGTCAAGGCAGACGCTAGGGTGGTCGACGGCCACAGGCGGGAGGCCTCCTCCAAGAAGAAGGCTGAGACAGTGGTCCTCTTCAGCCTGCGGCCACCACCTGGATCTACTCGGCGCCTCGACCGGAGGGGTTAGGGGTTCGGGGCAGGCCAAAGGGTGGGCTGAAGCCTGACGAAGCCCACCCATTGGCTCCACCCCTGCTCAAGGTGTAGTCTTTGACTCTTTGTATGTCTATCTGTCATTTCATTGAAATGTGAGTATTTAGAATGTTCAAATATATTTATATGCTATTTTTGTTTATTCTCCATGCTAATCTATATATTTATCCATTTGGTTGATGTGTCCCATGTATAATCTTAGTAGGATCTGATTAGTTTCCTGCACCTTTTTACTATAAATGTACATATTATGATACCAACTGATTTATCTAATATATGCATTTTCAGTCCTGCGTAGTTTTTTTTAACGAATCATGCCACATTCGTAGTTAGTATTTTGGTTTGTTGAAAATTTTCATTTCAGTTGATCCAAATATTTTAACTGTAAACAAGTTTGCTAACATAGAAGTAAAGTTCACATATATCTCATCCATTTCCTTTAAAGTTGTTGAAATTATCTTAGAAATGTTAAGTGAGTTCCTATTTTGGACTTGAATTCTTAGAAATGTGTATGTGTGGTTTAGCTGGAGATGGCCACCTCATAATTCTTGCCCTTCTTAATGTCATGCTCATTTGGTTTTTTCGTTGGTTTTTTGGTTTCTAATTTCTTAATTTTATCTTTTTCTAGCTTTTTGGCTTTTTTACATTTTTTTCGTATTTCTTTGCATTGTTCATAATGGGCTAATCTGTTTCTTTCTTTTTTTATTTTTTTAAATTTAATTACGCCAAAAAGCCACCAACAGTTACAGCGCAAAATAAGCTAGTTACAGTACTAAATAGTAAAAAATAAGTCATAAGCCACAAAAAAGTCCAAACGAGTAGGCAGTTTCACTGATGTTGTGGGAAAATATGTCGAGTCGAAGAGGAATGGATAGAAACATAACGGTGCAGATCGAAACTAAAGACAGTGGTGGCGCAATGCACAAGAAACGCAGTGTAAAAGAAGTGCAACGGCCTTAGAAGCTCAGGACGGTGGCTCAAAGAGAAGCGACGGCATCATAACGACTTCTATAATTTACACACGGCTCAGAGAGAAGAGCGGCGATTGCTGCCATGCACAAAAGGAATTCCTATGCTTCTATAACTGACAATAAATTTATGGACTCGCATGGCTTAGATGAACTGAAAGAGATGCTACAGACTTGGATGGACACAACAGAAGACTCAAACAAAAGACTACGGATACTAGCAGTAGCATAAGACACATCTTCCAATCCACCCGCCAGTGATATGAGGAGTCAAGAGATAAGACCACCCGATAACTCCATTTCCCCTCCTTCACCTCAACAACACACCAAAAACGAAATCACTACCACATTTCCTCCACCTTCCACTTGCTCCGCATCTCGACATCTTGGTCAGACTTCTTGGAGGCAAGGAGGTCCTAGAGGTGCTTGGCCTTAGCACAGAGAGAGGAGGTCTCGTCCTCGAAGGATAAGATGGCGTGCTCGGCGGTTCAACGCCGAGGCTTGTGCCATTGTGCATCTCTAGGAGTAGTGGCGATGTCTCGCGCAACGATGGCGTTGACTAGCGACAGCCTGGCAAGGGCAACGACGACCCAAGGGTGGTGGCGGCCCGAGAAGAGCTTAGATCCAATGAGCATGAGGCCGGTGACACTGAGGCCACCCTCCGAGTCGGCCGGCAGGGAAGTCATAGAAGCGGTGGCTTGGTAGTGGAAGCTCGAGACGGGCATCGACCTGGAAGCAGCTAGAGGGCCAGGCAACGCTAGGAGGAGTTAGTCGCTCCCAGAAGCAGAGATCTATCCTCCCGAGGGTAACGACAGTGGAAAGAAGGACGAAGGTTAGGAAGCAGCGGCGATGGCTATAGTAAACCCTAACTATAACCTTTGCTCTGATACCAGACTAGAGGAGGGTGTAGGCGGGTGGTCACCAAGCGGCGGCCGGCAGGCAGACTAACGAGCGGTCATCGGGCAGTGACTAACAGGTGGGCCAGTGACCGCTAAAAGGTGGGCCGACAGGTGGTGGCTCCAGCGGCCACGGGTAGGCCGACGGGAGATGGCTGAGTAACAGCTGGATTGGGCGGGCAAAGACGGCAACCCGGGGCAACAACGGCGGTTCAATAGATCGAATGGCCAACAGACCGAGGCAGTGTCAGGCTGTTGGTGGACCAAGGTAGTGGCACATCAGGTGGCTGGGGGCGACAATAGACGACGCATGTGACAGCGGCCGAAGACGGCGGTGGCAGAGCAGTGGCGACTGAACGGTGGCGGCAGCCCGAAGGGCGACGGCTTGATCGTGAACCAGCAGCGGTTGCAGATGCGGAAAAACTAGAGTTAGTGCCCTAGCTATGATACCATGTTATGAATATTATGCATGTATTCAAGAGGCCTAATAGACAATATATATTGGTACAAAAGAAATGTAAGACTAAATCCTAGTATAATAGAAAATACCACTAATACTCTTAACAATCTGAACTCGTGTTGCAGCTCAACATTTTGCCACTTTCTTATGCCCCACTGTGAATTTTCTATTACCACAAAAATTCAAATTTACAGAGTTACAGCAAGCCTGCGTAATGGGTAAACTGGTAAAGTAAGGCTGCGATCAGAACGGAGATATTTTCACTGTTTAACGATCGGAACACTGTAGCAGCGACGGAATCACTGTAGCACTTTTGTCATGTAGTGAAATTTTTTTTTGTTTTTGGGTTTTTTTGCGTTCCATTTTTTTCTCATATTCTTTTGCATTGTCCACACTAGACTAGCGAGCCGTTTTTATTTTTACATTTTTTAAAATTTAATTATGTCTAACATGCAACTCAGCTACAGTGTTTTTTCAGTAAAAACTAAAAACCATCGCTATTCCGATCACCCCCTAAGTTCTCCCAGCACCACACAAAATATAGCCGTTACCCGTTGCGTTCAAATTTCTCATATAGCCGTTGGTCAGCGTTGAGCCACCGGTTTTACCCTTGCTCGGAAGCAATCACGCCGAGCCGCACCGAAGCCAATCCCTTCGAACCAGCGTGACCAAGGAAGCCGCCGCCGCCATGGGAAGGCTCGGCGACAAGTCCGACTACGAGAGCCTCCGCGACGCTCGCATCTCTGAGAACATGGTATGCACAAGCATCTATCTCCGAAATTTCCTCGAGATGAGAGATTCTCGCAGCCCTGTGACTGCCACCGATTATTGGAACCCGGCGAGTCGTCGTGCAGGCCCGGATGGAGATGCTCGGCTTGCGCCGCTGCGCTGGGGAGCTCAGCGCCATCGCCTCCGCCTCCGCCGCCTGCCGCCGCGCCGGAAGCGCCACCCCCAGGAAGACCCCCAAGCCGGGGGTCCTCACCCCGCTCCGCCGCTCCGGCCGCCTGATCTCCGTCGCCTCCGCGGCACCGATCGCCTCTTCTCCGGGTCCCCGCCGCTCGGCCCGGCTGAACGGGCAGTCCATGGAGCACAAGGCGCTGCCTCCCAAAGGTTGGCCCCTTCTTGTATTCCCTTCTTTTCCATGGTCCGGGTTTGTATTGTACGAGGTGGGAAACGAGCTGCTTTTGTTGTCCCGTAGGATTTTTGAGCAAGGCTGCGGCGGCGGTGGCGGAGGAGGAGGAAGAGAAGAAGGCGGTGTTGGTGATCGACAAGGAGAGGGTGCAGGTGCTGCAGGAGAAGCGGTGCGACAGCAAGGGGAGAGGGGGCGCGTACGACCCAGTTCTTGGGATTTGCTGCCATTTCTGCAGGTAGATTCATGTATCATTGATTAGTTCTCCTAATTGTGTTCTTGAGCAAGAACGTACGGAGTCAGTCTTTGTGTGGCTTGTTAAGAAAAATTGTTGCATGATCGAAGGCAGAAGAAATTGTGCGGGGAGGAGGATTGCAAGCGCTGCGGCGAAGGAGACTTCGACCAGCCATGCCTAGGTAGTAAAAGAAGCCGTAAAAATCTCCTTTTCTCTCAATTCTGTGCAGCTAGTCCAATGGTAGACAGTTTTGCTCAATCTTTCACAGGGAAGACGGAGTGCTCCTCTTGCCATTCTTCGAATGGGATTCTCTGCCGTGCTTGCCTGAAAGTCAGGTACGGCGAAGGTAAGCTAAACGTCATTGTTAGTCGTACATAATATGGGGGAGACTACTGATTTCTAGCCGTGATATCAGAGATGGAAGAGGTCAGGAGGAACAAGAATTGGATGTGCCCTCACTGCATTGAGGAGAAGGGTATCAAGAAATTCTGGATATGCAACAGGTGAGAACTTCCAATCTTGCTCTTTGATTCTAGGACCAGTGAATTGAAATGGCACCGCCTCGGAAAAATAAAGAATTGAAATGGCCCTGCCAGAATATGTAGAATTTTCCGAAAATGCAACCTTGCATTGGAAGAGTGTATGCTCACTTGCTCCTTTTGTCACAAAACGATGCAGCTCCATATGCTTGAAGAAGAGGAAGATAGCACCAACTGGGATTGCCATATATGACGGTAATTCTGGTTCTACATCTTGTTCTTGACAAGTGATTCTGATACATATTGTTCTTGCTGGTCCTAACCATAGTTGGACCTCTTTTGTCACTTCATTTGGCATTGCAACAGCACGGAAGCAAGGGTACGAGTCAGTTGCGCACCTTCTCATGGACAGGCTCGAATGCCGAGCATTCTGACGACGACTGGCTGGAATTTCCCACATGCTCACTTCTTTAGTGATTCTAGTGATGATGATGGCGGCTATTGTACTGGAAGGCCCTTTTGTTTTGTCGACAGTTTAAATGGTAGATATCTTAGGAGAAAAACTGGTGAAGCTAAACCTTTGTGTCCGATGTTCTCAGATAGTCGCACTGATCATCTTGATGTCTACTCGACTATTTATTTGTCAAAGCATTTTGCTGAAGATTGAACGAAGGATTATATGTTGCCCATGTAATGTTTTCTGGATTATAAAGTAAACTGGTATCCAATGTGGAGGGCCGACCATAAGTATGTCTTCTGGTTGCTACTGATTGCTAAGTTCATGACTTGATGTAAATTATCATATACTATATCAGAGGTAAATCGAATGATATACGTGATAGGGTGGGATAGCACCAATTGAAAAAAAGCTTGTTCAATATTGTTTGAGATGGTTTGGATATTTCCAATGAAGACCTTCTGAAGCATCGGTACGTAGTAAAATTTTAAGATACCGAAAACGTAAGAAGAGGCAGAGGTCAATCAAGACTGATGTGGGAGAAAGCAGTTAAAAGAAACTTGAGAGATTAGAATGTATCCAAAAAAATTAACTTTAGATAGAAGCGCATAGAAGTTAGCGATCCACATATCAAAACCATGACATAAGATGAAGGTTTAGGAGTGGTATTTTAGGCTCTTGGTTTAGATGGCATGATGTACAGCTTAACCTTGTAGGTTTTATTATAAGGTTCTCGTTTCTTTGACCTTAAAAAAGTTTCACTCTTAACCTACCTCAATTTATTTGGAACAAAATACTTTCTTGTTGTTATATCTAAGGCAGATAGACTGTTTGGTATATCTTGACAAGAGCATCTCCAGTTTTTTTAAAAAAAATGTTTCAAAAAAGTATAAGAGCACCTCCAGTTTTTAAAAAAATGTTTTTTTAAAAAAAGTAAAGGGCATCTCTTATGCAAGAGGTTTTGAAGAAGCTGGTTAACAATCAGCTCTTTACTGAAACAAACAGCAATTCAATTAGACTAATAGTAAGTAAAAAAGCAATCTAAGCATGGTTACGAAACAGTGATAAATTACAACAGAATAAGCTAAATTACATTAAATGAAGTTCATACAAGCAAAATTAAATTATGCAAATATTACCAAAGAAACTTTAATAATTATAGAAGTTAAACAGGAATAGTATACAATCCCCTCATATCACCTTGCATAATAATTCAATGTATTGAGCCTGCATATAGACATAGTCACTCCGCATTCAGTGAGCAGGACCGTAGTCATCGCTAGAGGAGTGTTGTTGACCCAGCTAGTTTTCTTTTAGAAACCGTAGACCACAATTAAACAATCCAAGATAGAATAAAAGAAGAAAAATATTTTTGCCGTCAGAATCCGTCCAGCTTTAGAAGTCCGAATTGAATAGTGCTCACCAAGGTTCCCAAACTGTCTAGGACTAGTCGACACCTCTTACTTAAAATGGGCATCAGCATTCAGCGAAAATGAATCCGACCCATTTTATTTTTACCGACTTACCTCACGCAGTAAAAAAACCAGAAGAATAGTGCCTAAGCCGTGCCATGGACCGAAGGTCCTTAGGGTTGCCCCAATTTTTACCTAGTACATAGCAAAACTGAGAGAGAGATGAGGATAAGACCAAGCCCAATGCCAGCTGGAGCCAACCCTCCCTTATCCTCTTAAAGCCAACAAGAGAGCAAGGAGCAAAGCCAACACTCCCATTGCCATTGAGCAGACCACCAGAAGGAAGGAACCAGCAAGAGGCAAAGCCACCAAAGAACCAAGACCAAGCAAAGGCCAAGTCTTCTTCTAACGAGAGAAATTTCCAATGGGTAGAGAAAGAGATAGAATATTATTAACTAACAAAGCTGAGGATTGTGGGAATATGGAAGGTAAATTAATTGAACTAGGTGGGGATATGGAAGCCCATTCAATGGAAAGGCTAATATTAGTGAAACTTAGCAAATCAAGAGGCGCATCCATATATCAGAGGTAGTTTGAACGTTCTTAGATAGTAGTGTTAATATAGCTTGTAGTGGATAGTGCATATATCGGTCCGATATATCAGCGATATTGTACCAAACCGCAACAACAACAACCAACATGTAGCTCTTGGGGTTCCTTGACCACTATAGTGGAGGCTATAGCGCGATATTTAAAACAAGGTCATTACCCACCCAATATATGTGTTGCTTGCCATACTTACCTTTAGGATTTAATTAAAATTGATTCACTGCATGTAGGTCTTGTGAGTGCTGAAGCCTTTTCTTCCACCCATTAAGTGTATATCTCGTCATTGAACAATTAAAAACTTGAGTAGTGCTTAACAGGCAGCTTACATTGGGGCTTTATTTGATAAGCTGAAGAGCCATGTCCACTAAGCCTTGCCTTTTGGGCGTTACAAGCTAAAGACCCAATAAGTCAGTTTATTTTAGATGCTTTAGCTAGGCCAATCAGGCCTGTCAAATAGATGATGCAAGGCTCAACATTCACTTGTGACTTGATTGCCAATTTTGTAGTCGATCGTTGATTTCCATTTTAATGGGCAAAATGCTATTTCTGTTTAACAACATGGACCATCTGGCACCTGTTTACAGGCTGATCCAAAAATTTTCTATATTGCTAAAAAATACAAAGCATTGCAGTTATGCAACTGGAATGAGCTCTTATGAAAAGAATGCTGCCATTGGCAAATAGTGAAACAAAGAAAGGAGTGTTGTCCGGCTTTAGTACCTCAATATCTTGTTTCTTGTGCTTGATTACAGTTGCGACATTAGGTTAGGCAGCCTTCTTGAAATAAATAATTGATTAATCATGTGAATTGTGGTGTTTCACACTCTTTATTGTTTCGAGTATGCTGTTTATGACGCAGGCACGCAGCATTATTTCCCTCAAACAGTGCAATTCTTCTGCTACTTGAATGGATGGAGTGTGCTCACTGGAGAGCTAGTGGACAACTTATATTAATACATCAATTGTTAGATTATCTACTACAATTCAATTTTATTACCTTTAAAACTGCTTCGAAAATTATAAGTGCAACTGTTAGTTAAATATTGGATAAAAACATTAAATGTTTTAGAAATTAAAGGTCTCATGAGTTGAAAAATACAACCAAATTCTAGTAAATTACGGAATTGTGTTGTTCTTTTATTTCATTCATTAATATGATGCAACCGAATTCTTGTTTACCTCAGCTTGAATGAGTCGCTAAAAAAATTATTGCGTGCTCTGTTATACTGAGTTGTTATCTGCCGTTCCCATAAACTTTAGACTGTTCGAAGAGCTTGAGCGAGGTGAGAAGGGCATTGGTGATGGAACGGTGAGCTATATGCGCTCCTGGACGGGAACCATTATTGGTCCGCCTAATGTACGCTGTAAAAGTACCTATTAGTAGATATTAACTGCATTTGCTTCAGTATGCTTAAACCGAGTTTATTTTGTCTTGCAGACTGTTCATGAGGGACGAATCTATCAGTTGAAGCTATTCTGCGATACAGATTATCCGGATAAACCACCTACTGTTCGATTCGATTCCAGATTTGAATCAATATGACGTGTGAATCAAGAAACTGGAATGGTACTTGTGCAACATTTGCCCCCATTTTTGCCGAAGTAGTTGACGAATGATGTTTGGCTTAGTACTTACAACGAGCTACTTTTTCTAGGTTGAACCAAGCCAATTTTCCTATGCTTGGAAGCTGGCGAAGGGAGCATACAATGGAGGACATCCTGACCAGCTTAAAAAAGAAGTCAGCTCCTCAGAATCGCAGGCTCTACCAGCCTCGTGAAGGTATTTTCCTTTTTCATTGCTTCAGTAGCTGAGATGTGGAGAATGCTATTATACTCCAGCTACTTGGAGGAATTGATCCTGAAAATCCGAAATCCTTGCCAACAGTAACTTGTCTAGCCACAACCCAGTGCCCTCCTGCGAAGTGAATCCAGCAAATGTCCACTGCGTGAAGTTTTTAATGGCCAGCAGCTGACGCAGTTTCTATTGCATGCTTTTGCAAGAAGCAGCCACATGCCAGAATTCCCATCATTAATCTTCTTTATTTCGCGCTGTAGTCAGTATAGTTTAGTTATGAAAAGATGTAGGCTCAAGCTATATAAGGGTATCTCCAATAGTAGCATCTCAGCTGTCTCTTATTTATATTAAATGAGTAAAATTCTATGTGAAAAAGAGATGATGTGAAAAGAGATAATATGTTGTCTCCAAAATAGTGAGAGAGAGAGTGAGACAGGAAATTATGATAAAAATAGTATAAAATAGTTAGATAAATGATTTACTGTTGGAGAAGTTGTCTTTAGTGCTATCTTTAGATAAGGTAAAAACTTTAGAGACAATTTTAAGAGACAAACTATTATACATGCTCTAAGAAGCTACATATTAGCTTCATAAATCTTGCATGTTGGTGAATGTTCTCTGTATATCACAGGTGATTCTAAACCTACTAGGATTTTCTGCAAGTAACGAAGACCAAAGAGTAGAGCTACAAGGGTTGTTGCTTAAATGTGTCATTATATACGAGGCTAGAGCAACCCCTTACCTTCCCCAATCTTTCCTACCACTAATTTTGGCCGTCTTCCCCTAGGTCATTGCTACCACATTGAGCTCGTCGCACCGCCCCGAGTCTCCGCCGCCAGCTCCCCTTAGCCATTCCCCGTTCTCACCATCCGCTTTGGTGAGTTCCCCTCGCCCTGTATATGCTCATGACGCGCTCAATTTCTTGAGGAAGTCGTGATCTTGTTGTCGCCATAGTAGCAACGTCGATGCCACCGCTATCCATGGCCATGCCGCCGCCATAAATAGCCTCTCAGTGTTCTCTTGCCACCCATGAGATCGTTGTGCCCGTAGCGTTCCACTTTTGCGCTCGCCCAACGCAGCTACTGCTTCCCTTGCTGACACCAAGCTTGGCCAGGAGCTCCCATGGCTACCACCTAGCCCGCCTCTGTTTCTTCCTCTCTCATTTCCTGCACAGAACACAGAGAGAGAGAGAGACTCCTGTGTGCTGCCAATAGGGCCTACGTCAGTTAAGTAGTGATAAGTATTGGATTAATTAGTAGCTAATTACATGTTAGTATCTCACTAGCGTGTAGTCCCATAGAGATTAGCAACTTTAATTTAATCTTAATTGAATATCCAAGCCCATGACAATTGGGCCTTGCATAGTTAATTCTAGTGAAATTATTGCCGATCCAGCGCATCATATACAAATAAAAGATTATACCAATAAAATTAGAGATCAAGTTAGAAGATTATCCTCAAATGATGGCCCAACCATAAAAAGATTGAACTTTCTCAATGATATATCACCTCATCAAGTTAACATTGATCCTTCTATTGGTCCGGTCCAAGCACAGCCCAGCACAAATAGTAAATGGGTCATACTAGTTCTGCTCAACTGGGTGTGCCATGCTTGGGCCGGCATCTCGGCATGGCACACATAGTAACTCTCCTATGGTAATGCAGTCAAATTACTTACGATTGGTAATAAAAATTATTTGTGTTAGGGTTACTGCACTCTTCTGAGCGCAAATGGATGACTTGGCAGTAAAATTATGTATGACTAGTAGTAAAAATACTTGCGACTCGGTGACTGATAGTAAAATTATTTGTGACTAATAGTAAAAATACTTATGACTTAATAACTGTTAGTAAAATTATTTGCGACTGGTAGTAAAATCAATGGGACATCAGTAGCCCATTTGGCTAAACATGCCCAGGCAAACCTGGCACAGCTTGACCCCTCTCCATGCTGTGCTTGAGTCGGAGGGCAGGCACATGGACCGACACGGCACGGCATGGTAACCACCAAAGCCTACACCGCAAGCGAAAGAATCAAAGAAAGCGAGATGCACCCCACCGTTGCTTCCTCATCATCTCATCCACACTATAATTTGCAAAGTTGGCAACACACCATATCCAACTGAATCATCGTCACCATGTCGTATTCGCTTCTCTTACTTGTTAGATGTGTGTAAGGATAAACACATAAAAGTTAGTTGTATTGATCTTAGCCTAAAAGGCTATATATATATAGTACATAGGACACGTAAGATCAAACTCTATAAACTAAGAAATAATATAAATACCCTTATATCCTTAACACTCCCTCAAATGTAAGGTGTATACAATATTATTGCATTTGAAAGGGTTGACACTAAAATACGAAAAATCCAAACTCTGAGTCATGAAAATATCATCATAGTGTGTAGCTCTTAAAAGCCAGAAGATATCCATCCAGAGTTGTGTGATAGCCTATAAAACATGGTGGCAGCCCATAAAGCAGATTGAAACCCGAGATGACAGCAGTGCAGAAGGAAAGTGCGACAACTTTAAAAACTCAGGGCGATAGCTTAGAGAGAAGTGTCAACAATATAACTTCCACGATCTGCAGAAAGTCAAAGAGAAAAGGCAGTGGCTCCAGCTATGCGGAAAAAAGGACCACACTCAATCCAAGAAGATAAACCATGGCTAGCAAAGAAGTAGGTTGACTGACAAAAAAATTTATGAAATCGCACGGCTTCAACAAGCTAAAAGAGAGAGGATACGAACTTAGATGGATATAATGGAAGACTCAAAAAGAAAAGACTCAAAGGGAAATACTCAAAGGTAGTAGATACTAAGCAACAATAGTAGTTGAGGCTTCAAAAATAGCTGATGGCTCAACCTTGACACCTTGACCCTCTGAAGTAAATGCATACGGTTGAATCCTTCCCAAGAGTACAATGCGCAGCCGACCTTAAAACTTTTAAACCAAGCACAAAGACTCCACTCACTCCCTCCTATCTCTCTCCTTCTCTGCACCTCTCCCTCTTTCACCATGACCAGAGGAGGGGAAGCCAACTGGCAAGGAGCACACGATGGCGCACAAGGTTGAGAAGAAGCTGACCAGTGAGGAGACGACCAACAAGTAGAGAAGGCACCGGCGGAGGCCGGATCCGTGAAGGGTAGGCCGAATCCGGTGGTGGCGAGGCTTGAGGATGTTGGATCAAGTGGTGAAGAGGCCGGTGGCGGAGAGGGTCGTAGATGGAGCCAAGCACGGGGGGACAGCGCGGTGCGGCTCAGTAAGAGTCTGGAGGAAGATGCGGCTGTGGAGAGCACTGGATGAGGCAATAGCAGCACGGGAAGAGGTGGCTAGCTCTGGATCCAAACTGAGGCGGGATCCTCCATTGAGGAGCGACGGGGCGTAGGCGCATGAGCACGGTGGTGGCAGCATGAGAGGAGGCAGCGGGACGGTAGAATGCAGCAGTGAGAGGAGGCAGCTGACCAATGGGATCCAACGGCAGTGGTGGGATCCAGTTGCTTGGCAGCCGCTTGACGAAGACGCCGAAGATGACGATGACCGGTGGCAAGGGCGGGCGATGCAGCCCAAAGAGGTTGCCGCCTCCAGGAGTAGAGATCACTCCTCACGGGGGCAGCGACAACGGAAGACAATCAAGGCTAGGGTTTGAATGAAAACCCTAGGTATAGCTCTGATATCATGTTAGATGCGTGAAAGAAAGAACGCATAAAGATTAGTTGTATTGATCTTAGCCTAAAAGGTTATATATATATAGAGTATATAGAACACACAAGATCAATTCTTAGAAATTAGGTAATACCATAAATACTTTTATATCCATAACATCACCGAACCAACACCTTGGCTCCGTCCCCGGTGAGGTGTCTATCAGCAACAGCAAGAGGCCAACTTACTCCATGCTTCATGCCTTAAGTAGGGTTCACTCACATTAGTGAAGTAAATCACAGGATTCATAATACGAGGGCGCTTTCAGTCAAGAATTCTCTTAAACGTACAATACGAATTCATGAACTGAGCCATCAGAACAGCACCAGGGGATGGAATGATGGATAATCATCATCTGTTCAATTGAGAAGCTAGAGGCTAGCTTCCCATGATCTGATCTATCTCCAAATGAGTTGATGTCATCTCATTACAACTGGTGTTCTTGCCTGATGCAGCTTCCCTCATAATACAAGCTATGTCTTGCATATTGCCATACGAGTACCAATCCAAGAGGGACCACAGACTGAAAAGTAAACAGTGAGAAGTCTGGGCCGCATAAGTACTGAAAATGAGTGCTAGGATTAGGAGTACTAACTCCAACAACTTCAGAGCAATTAGCAAAAGCTCTCCAGTCCCCAATTCTCGCTAGTAGCTTTCCATCCTTTTTCCAGAAGGTAGCAGTAAACTAACAACAGTGGCCTTCACCTTTGTGAAACCAATCCCAATAGTTACCACTTCTCGTGGATCGTCTACTACTATTTTTCCACACAAGGGCTGCACATTTATTGTTTTTCAGAGGGCATCCACAAGGCGGGATGTCTATACCGTGTTAAGAATTGGCTTCGTTCTTTAAAGCTTCTTGGCCGGCTTTTGATTTTAACTTCTTTAATAATTACTATTTATTAGATTAATAAGTTATAATTAAAAATTATAAGACGTAACTTAAAAAATATACTATTGCCACATCGTGCATGCATTAGCGTCTCCTTTTTCCTCCAATGCCTCGTCATTCTTGACCCAACGTGCAAGCTTGGTACCGGTACCAAGTTTTGCCCCAACGTGCAGTACCGGTACCAACGTCATCTCTCTCCTCTTGGTAGCGGCGAAAATAGCACATCTTTGACACAGGCTAAAATACGACCGGCGTGCTGGAGAAAAAGGTAGACATTGTCACTCTCAGCCTTTACCTACGAGCGTCGATTTTGGGCGGCAACATCCTCGCAGTTTGATGGCCCGTGGACAGGAAGACACATGTACATGTCCAGAACCCAGCCATCGCATTCCTAATTTCCTACCATCTCTCACGATCAGATGCTTTTCTTGACATGTTTTTCTTTTTAGGCTTTTTGTCTATGTCTTATAACTTTTAAATTCTAATTGTAGAGAGTATATAAAGAGAGACAATTGTATATGATTTTAACTGATATAGATAAAGTCGATATAGTGCCTACTACAATTAATTTGTAAATCCTATTTTAAAAAACACACCATTTGAAAATTAGTTACTATACCAAAAGCTAAAAGTCATAAATATGAAGCCTAAAAAAACACAGTTCGTCACTTTTGGTCAATCTGATGCTTCTGAGTTCCAAGTTCCAACATAATTATGACCCAGATATAGCTAGGATCATGGTATGTTCTTTTATACTGTAGTTAATGACTTTTTTTTATAGTTTTTCAGATAGCAGCGGATGGTAGAGACGTCGTCATGGACGACGCACACATTTTAGATCCAGAAAGCTATTTAAAGAATTCACTTCAAAAAAATCCTATTTATTTTAATTTTTGAAGAAGTCAAAAAGTCGAAAACCAAAATAACGAGGCCAATGTGCACACGGACTGAGGTTAACAGGTGGAGGCAAATACCAAATGCTAAAAGATTCCTCCGTGTTTGTAGAAGATGTTGAAGTATCGCTTAAGACTTGATTATTCGAAGAGAATGGGAATACTAACAAGTAACAATAGGAGTAAAATACAGGTGGAATTTATTCACCTGTTTAAGAATTTCGGTTTGTTCAGTACATGGAGCTGCGAGGAAGAAAGCGTTTTTGTTGTGAAGGGCCCAAACAAAGGTGGTTGGAAGAACGAAGAAACTAACGAAAGTTCACTTTGTTTGGTCTAAGGGCACGCTGCATTTTTCATCCGGTAATGAACTAATGATATACTAGTTCTTGATGTAGTAGTCTATAGCGTCACCGTCCTTAGTCTGATAAGTTCGCAGTATTTGGTCAAATTCTGACCACTAACAACTGACAAATGGACGTCATGCTCGACTTGTGAGGCTGCGACACCAACTCTAAGCAGCCTCAGAGTCGCACTTCCAGAATCTGAGACTCGAAACTTTACGGAAGTCCAACATGAAAACCGCCGGTGTGGCTAGTACAAATTCACCCCGCTGTGGCATGTATAAAACAGGGTATATCTAGTTATCATCTAAATATTTTTAAATAATCATATAAATTTATAACCCTTAGATTAAAATCCAAAGATCATCATCCTTTTTCATTCCTATATAACCCATCTACCCCTTAACCCTATCCCTCGACCCCGCCGCCTTCCACTCCGCGCCCGACCCCACTGCTCCCTCCCCCATGCCACTCCCTCGTCACCGCCCCCTCCGCACCGCCTCCCACCCCCACACCACTCCCTCTGTGCCACCCCCTCCCACGGCCTCCACCTCCTTTCTCACCGGAGCAACTCCGTATGCCACCCCCGCCCCCTCCACCACCCATGACCGGCGACACCCCCATCCAACCTAATACTAGTATCTTCCGCCACCACCGCCCTCTAGTACCACCCACCACCCTTCTACCCCGTGCGCGCCTCCCACTACCCCCCAGCCTCCCTCTATATCCGGGGGAGAGATGGTGAACCCTAGGTGCGGGGGCGGGATTCTCCCCTCGGGATTGCTAGCGAGAAGGAAGAAGGGATCATCGAAGAGGAGGAAGAAGAGGTCGCCGAAGAAGAAGGTGGCGGCGTACAAACCTTCGCGTATATCCAAAGACTAGAAATTTTGATGAATTTTTTAAAGAAAACATCCAAGTAATATTTATCGAAACCCTATAAAATATGCCCCTACGTACCAATGCAAGTAAATGATGGTTTAACCAAGGTTCATTAACTCTAAAGAACTGTTTAGTTTGTTGCCATGCTTTGTTGTAAAGATCTAGATGTGACTCTAAAGAACTGTCTATTTTGTTGCCATACTTTTGCCATAAAGATCCAGATGTGCTCTAAAAATTTATACCGGAAGCCATTCGCCTCGCTTCGTGTAGTCCATGGCAAACCGGTGTAGAGCACATCTGGTGCAAATAATTTCCATACCAGTCAATCCAAATGAATTGCTCTGTTTCCGCAAAATTCCAGCGTGAGTTTGCGCCAGACGGAGCCCGGCGTGCTTACGCACAAACCAGATAGGCCCTTGCTCGACAGGCATCTGACAGTTTCAAGTTGCAAGTTGCATCTCGATCTGACGACGCCGTGTGGCGCCTACCAGCTCCTCGATCTACTGTTCCGCTCCAGGATCTTCACGAGAATTATTGCGCCAAGTCAAATCGAGGCATTCTCGGAGAACACACACATACATGTACGAACGACGAACGTACCCACCTCAAATTCGCCGTAAAAAAAAAATCTCACCAACAGAGCAAACCAGCCATCGCATGCTCCATCCTCTCGAATCACACGACAGAATTCGTGGACATCTCGACGCGCATGGTTCATCGCGGAGCAGACACAATCGGGACCACGAAGAAGACGACGATGTACTCAAAGGAGGGATCTTCGTTACGGTTTATAGTATTTAGTTTTATTATAAATGTTTATGTTAACAAATTAAATACCGATAAATTACTTTAAAATATTTTTAAAATAAACTGTTTTTAAAACAATGATAAAGGAAATTATTCTATTTATTTGTTTAAAATAAACTATAAGGTATAAATCGAAAAGAACTCTGCCAAAGCCTCACGGACTCTAGGGTGGCTGCAAATTTGAGTCGTCATTTGTAACGCGGAAACTTTTCTATGTAAGTTGAACTGTAAAATTCATTTGAAATTCATGGTCATGAAGGCTCGTCCGGCTCCTGGACTCGAGACGGCGAGTGGTGCAGCCCTGCTGCTGCTGCCTGCTATGCTACATTGCTAAGTTTGGCCGGTCCCGATCCGATCCCATGAGCCGATTCGGTGCGTGTGCGCGCGCGTCGTGGTGGTGGCCCGGCCGGTGGGGGCCCGCGGAGAAGAGAGACTCATGTGATGCGCCGTCGTCGTTTACCTGGGATTTTTGGGATCGGAGGGCTCGCTCCACCACGGTGTGCAGGGACAAAAACGTAGGTGGCCTCTATTGTGCTTCCCGAGTAAATGTTTGTGCGAATTAATTGAATATCAATAAACTATTTTAAAAAAATATATCTTAATAAGTTGCTTTTTAAAAATAACAAAAAAAATTTGTTTGTTTATCCAAAAAAATTATAAATCATAGGCCGAAATGCTGTGATTCAAGTACTCCGTAGCACGGACACTTGGGAATTGGGATCATCCAGACACCAATCCTCGGTGATACAGAACTACAACAATCTGTTGCATTTTCCGGCTCTTACAAAATAATGTCGATGTTCACATACAGCTTCATAACACAAATTCAGGATGCGTACCGTGTACCATCGCTTTGGGCTATGAACAATGGAGTTACTGAGATTTCGTGGTTGCTGAAACCTGACGGTAGCAGCCAAGCCACCCATTTCGAATTCACAAGCAGCACGCTCCTCTTTTTTCATTGGCCCACCGTACGTACCATGGCATCTATTAATGAACGACGAGAGATAATGATCGGCAACAGGCACATTACTGTTCGCATCAAGCAATTCAATTCAATTCAATTTCCCTGGTCCAGCTCCAAGCCTCCAACTCAGAACAGTCACGCCGAAAACAGAAGCCGTGCCACCCGATCAAGAGCACGTAGCTTTCAAGAACTGGAGCCATCAATCAGATGCCACTACAGGAGATGCAGTTCACATATCACCAAACACGATCAAATCGGTCGTGCTAACCGGCAACAACACCTGAGGGCAAACTCATGAATCATCTCGGCAAGAAATTCCGAGCACCAGATGGGGTTGAATAATTACATGGATAGCCGAAACAAGGCAGCAGCTACAGGCTAAAACCAAACGTAATCAGCTACTAGAATAAGCAGAGCAACTAAGCAATCACACACTTGAGGGCACTGATCCCTAAACACCACAAATTACCTTTCACAGCACAGAAGTGTGTCAAGCATCCTGTGCTATCAACGACATTCAGGTTAACACCGATGCTAAATTCAATATGCTAGAAAGAAAGATGAAAACGGTCTACTCAACCGAAGATAAGATTCATCAAATCTATGAATGGAATGCGGGCTACAGCAGTTAGCCAATTCCTCTCTCAAGTCATTCAAGATTTAAGGAGTAAAATGGTTGGGCCCCTGGATTGATTCAGCCTTGGAAGATCAATCATCGCCTTCTTCCAGATTTGAGGCCATCTGCTGCTGATCGTTTCCCTCAGCTCTTTCACTTGACCTCTTGATCTCCTCGATCTGCACAACAACATGCGACATTGATGGCCGGGCATCTGGGACTTGTGCAACACAGTCTATAGCAAGCTGTAGAAGCTGAACCATTTGTTCCTCGACATTCTGATATCTCAGGAGCTGCATATCAAACACCTCTGCAGTCCAATCTGACCGGACAACAGACTGCACCCACCTGGGCAAGTCCACACCCTCCTCGTTAAGAGCAGCCTGACTGGGGGCCTTGCCTGTGAGCAGCTCAAGCAAGAGAACACCAAAGCTGTACACATCAGCCTTCTGTGATACCCTCCGGGGATCAGTAACCTCTGGAGCACGGTATCCAGTGGCACGAGATGGTGCGGATGATGGACCAACCAGAGCAGCAAGGCCATTGTCTGATACACGTGCTTGATACGACTTGGCCAGGAGGACATTGGATGACTTGATGTTACCGTGGGAAGACGTCGAGCTCGTTGAGTGGATGTACTCAACGCCACGAGCTGCAGCAAGGGCAATGCTTGATCTTGTCTCCCAGTTAAGTGGAGTACGGTCAGAACCTCTGTTTCCTGTTTAAAAAAATAATTAAGATCGGTAAGATAAGAAGTCTTAGGTGCCTGCATCTTGATTGTCAAGTGTCACAAGTAAGATGAGAACACCATTCTTGAATGTAGCCATCCCCACCAACTACAAGACTTTAAGAGATTTTGTCTTCTACGATCAATGCAAAGTATACTAGCCAAGCAGAGAGCGAACCACACGGCACACTTGAAGGAATATACGAGTATATGAAAAATACAAGATGGCCAATTATGCAGTGGAGAATTGACCAAGGATGGCTAAGTAGTCAATTATTTCGAATTTTCTGAAATTAGGAGCCAATTGGAAACCCTTAACACGAAAGGGAGAAAATTCACTGCAACTACAAGTATTCTCATCACAAACATTCGCACTCAAACCACACGAAGCAAAAGTGCAAGAGTAAATCAGAGTGAAAGCTGGATATGATTTTAATAACAGACCCAATGAATAATCATCCAAAATTCATGTACTTTGGATGCCAAGAAAATAAAAAAGACCTAAATCAAAACTTAGTTTGACTTAGTCTCCTTAGAAAAGACAACATCTAGAGTAATCTACAAGCAGCAGATGAATATTCAAGCCAAGAATCGAAGTCATAGCCAGAAAACAATAGCTTCTCAACAACGGCAATGTTAAACATGTGCGTGGAAATCAAACACTACTCTTACCGTCACCACCCAGCAACAATGCAAAACAATGGAGCTCACAAGCACAACATATCAATAACAGTAATATCATGATCAGAGTATGACAATACAGAACTGTAAAGAACTAGAAATGTGAAATTCTCACCGTGCAAGAGTGCGGAGAGACTTCCCATGGGCATGAAGTCGTACACAAGTAGCTTCTCGTCTTTGCTGTAGTAATAGGCGCGGAGTGGCACGATGAACTCGTGCTGAAGCTCGCCAATGTCAGCAATGCGGTCACGGAACTCCGGCTCGGATAGAGTCACATCCTTGAGCCGCTTCACCGCCACGGTCGCCCCAGATTCAAGCAGTGCCTTGTACGTCGTCCCAAACGCGCCTTTCCCAAGCACCTCAGCGGACGCGCGCAGCAGGTCCTCCAGGTCAAACGGTGCCACAGCGGCCGCTGACCCGAAGAAAACCAGCTTCTTCCCTGACGTCGACTGACCGACGGGGACAAGAGGATGGCCCACGGTGGCCACCGGCGCTACGGCCGCGCCGCTGGTCATCTCGGGAGGTTTCCAGCCGCCGGTGACAACGGCAGACCTTGGAGATGGAGTAGCCATCTCCAGAGACCGCGTATTGGTGCGCCCAGACCTGCGACAGAGGCAAATGAGAAGGAACAGGAGAAGCGCGGCTCCCAAGGCGGAGCCTACGGCGATTCCAGCAATGGCGCCGCCAGAGAGCGTCTTGCTCTTCTTGCCACTTTCTCCCCCATTTCCGCCCTTGCCGCTGTTCCCGCCGTTGGTCGCCGGCGTCGGCGACGACGGCTGCCCCGCCGGAGCAGGGGAAGGCGAGGCCTCACCAGGGCAAGGCCCCAAGGGCCCACCGCACAACCTCGTCCCCAGGAACGCCGAACGCGGCTTGGACCGGAGCGCGGCCGGGATGGATCCATTCAACTGGTTAAACGACACATTGAACTGCTGCAGCTGCGGCAGGTTAAGGTCCGGAATATGGCCGACGAAGCGGTTGTTCTCGAGGAGAAGAACCTTGAGGCGCGTGAGGTTGCCGAGAGCCGGCGGGATGGTCCCCGAGAGGTCGTTCCCGCCGAGCACAAGGCGGACAAGGCCCGGGAGCGCGAGCATCGCCCGCGGGAACTCCCCCGCAAACCTGTTCCCGTTGAGGAAGACGTTGCGGAGCGCGCCCCCGGAGGCGAGGTCGTCCGGGAGCGCGCCGGTGAGCCCGTTGAGTCGGAGGCTGAGCGTGTGGAGCGCCGTGAGGTTTCCCAGCGTCCCCGCCGGCACCTCCCCTGCCAGCGCCGCCCCCGGCAGCCGCAGCACGGTCACGCGACCGCCCTCGCAGGTGACCCCCGTCCACGAGCACACGCCCCCGAGGTCGGTGCCGTTCCACGCCAGGCGCCGCCCCACGGCGTCGCGGAAGGCCACCAGCGCCCGCGCGTCGCCCGCCAGGTCGTCGGCCCCCACCCGCGCCGCGAGGAGGAGCGAGAGCGCGAGGGCGAGGCGGGCCATCGCCCGCCACGGCGGCGGCGGCGACCGCATCGCGGCGGCGTGAGACACGGAGGGGCGGGTACTGGTGTTTCGCTTTGGGTTTTGGGGGGCCTAAGGTGGAGCTTTCGGCCAATATGGCCTTGGCGTCGCCGGTAAAAATAGCTCATTTCAGTCCGAAACGTAACAGTTGGACCCCTGGCACGCGCGGGGAGCGCGCGAGGCTGTTGGCGTGCTCGAAGGCCGCGCAGCCCACATGACGCGCCCGGCGGCCGCACCAGCCGCGCCACCCCCCCCCCCCACGAGGTGGTTTTAATTAGCAGCAGTAGCTAATAAAGCTTTATTTGTCTGAGCTCATCACTGTATTTTGCCTTTTTTTTCTGCATATTATGGCTCTGCTCACGACGACTGTGAGCGGTGACATTGGGCGATCGACCGGTTTTTATATTACTGTATATTTTTTGTTTTTTTTGTTTTTTGGTTTTTTTGTATTTTTTGTATTCTTTTGTATTGTCCATGATATGTTAGTATGTCGTTTTTATTTTTATATTTTTTTAAATTTAAGTATGCTCAATAAGCCAATTCAACTACAATAAAAAATCAATCAGCTACAGTAAAATTTCAATTAGAAATCAGAAGCTATCGTTATTCCGAACGCCCCCTATAACTCCTTATGTGTGGCAAAATCCAAAAAGCTTGATTCCAAGACATGTGTGACGCCTACGCCACCTCACGCGGTGGGGGACGCACGAGGCCAATTGGTGCAACCGCCAGGCGTGTCACCTAGGTTGCGCGGCCCCCAAGCGCGCCAACAACCTCGTGCGCTCTCGACGCAAAGGGTCATATTGGCCGAAAATTTCCTAAGATGAGGTGAGGTTGTGTGGGTAGTGGTGTTGGGGGTGGCGGCAAAAAACCCTAAAACTGGCAGTTTTGCATAACTAGCAAGACTACCCATGCAATTACATGACCATATATTATGATACATATGTCTTTAATGTACAACTCTACTATCTATAATTGAAACATAAGTGTATTTGTTATAAAAACTTATAATATCTATATATAATTAATCCGCATCACTATAATCTGGTCTCACTAAAATAAGTGATGTGGATACTTCTTTTTTCTCTTGATCAATTTGAGAATTTTTAGAATTTTTTCTTTTTAGAATTATTGTAAGGTTTTCTTGCCCTTAAAACGAATGAGGTTCCTTGAATCTCACCAGTTTATTTTTGTTTATATAGATGGATGGTAAGACATGGAAATTGGATCAACTATAAAATGAAATAATTTTATCCATTAATTCCTCGATTCAATGACTTGGTTTATCTTAATTCATTTCCCAATCTCATTCCCATCCCATAAAAACCTTCATGAGGATTTTGTGGAATGTGGCTCAAGGAGCTGGGATATTTTGGGGCTGAGATTTCTTCGTAGGGGTTGGGGATGTTGAGGTTTGGTAGGTGGTTGCATGCGTGACAGCAGAGGAGAGGGGGAGGAATGGAAGGTGTGGATGGGAATAGGTAGTGTGGTGGACAATAAATCAGATGTTGGACAATAAACTCCGAATAAAAGCAACAGTAGAATCGTAAAAAAGTTTTAAAAATACTAGTAACTTTTTAGCAATATACCAATACTTCTTAGTTAATAGTGTATTGCCGTCATGATTGTAATAGTGCGTGTGAATAAAAATAGAAAAATGTGCTCTTATAGTGTAAAAGGTTCTATAGCATTAGATAACTTGAGTTCATGTCCAAACCAAGCTTTCTTGAATGTACACCCATAGCAATACAGAAGTTCTTATATGCTACAATTCGTTGGTTAGAATAATTTACAAAAGATATTACATTGCAAAAAGTTTGAATATACAGATCCATTTTCTTCAAACTATATTTAACTATAAAATTAATAATATGACAGACATATCGTTGATGTAGTAAGAAGGATTTGGTGTATGTACTAAATAATGGGTCATACCTACTGTGTCTAACGGATTAATCATCTAATCGTGCCTAAGAGGCTAAAGGCTAATGTGCTAGCGAGCCGTCCTTGACCCAACACTATTCATATCGTGCCAAGGTGTCCCAAACATAATCCAACGCTTTTTGCCGGGCTAGTTTGGCATGATTCATTCATAGGCTATGTTGTATCTAGATCAAATCTGTAGTAATATGTTTTGGATTGATCCGACACATGTAATCTATTTAGCCACCCTCTAGGAATAGGTGTTTTCGGGGAGGGGATCCGATGGATGATGGGGATGGGAGAATGGGAGTGTGGCACTCCTGTGGGTCCATCGTAGAGTAGATTGTTCAGATTTTAGAGGGGCTTATATAAAACTCGTCTAGGGAAAGGTGTCATGTTAGATCGTTGCTAGAAGCATGTTGTTGTGTGTGATGACAAGTGGGCCCATAAGCCAAGTTAGCCAATCACTCAGGTTTACTCTGGCTGGAGCAAGCATGTCAGTTTCTATTTTCCTTTTTGTTTACCTCTATGTTATTTTAGGAACTACGTGTTATTGTTTCTTATTGTTTAAGGGGGTATTTATATTAGCTTTTACTGGTAGTTTTTTGTTATAGTTTATGACTTTTGGTTGAAAATAAATAGTAATAACTAAAAAATAGTTTTTAGAATAAGAGAGCGAGCGGTAAAAAATAAGAGAGACATACGTGTTCGAGAGGAGTAGGGTGCATGATGTATCCGTGATACCTTGTATTATCCTTGGAGCGTGACGGTGACGAGAGAAATGAAGAAACTATTTCAAGAAACTAGATGTTTATATTAGCTTTTGAATTTTTTAAATAGATGTTAGAAGCAGATGTCTATATGAAGAGGGACTAAAAACATCGTAGCTATATATATATTTTTTAGCTCTGCTTGTTTTCGCTGTGTATTGTTTCGACGAAATTGCATCCCCGTGTTGAACATAGGCTATTATTCTTCGCTCAAAACCCGCTTGAGTACGTAGCCTTCACAAACCGAGCTTACGTCTCCGGTACGAAACAGGATTCTTTGGCGGACGGCTAGGCAAGAACCGTTCACGTACTACGCCACTGGATTACGAATGACTTTCCGAGACGGCATCTAGTGGTGATCGGATCGTCACGCACCCTCGTTATCTTCAAACACTTGCCGCACGCTGTTCTTCGTTCGATGTGGTGGGTGAGTGGTTGATTTATCGCCATCTGGTACGTGCCCCTATAATTATAGTCGATTTTTAAATTATTTATGAAAGAGTATGAATTAATAAAAATTTACTATAATTTTAACTAATATAAATATACTTGGAAAACATTTCCTTCTTGTTAGTAAGACTCACTACCCGTAATGCGTTTGACACTGCTTCGTCGAAACTTGAAAGGTAATCGATTCTGTTGTTAACAAAACGGCGAGAAGTTTGCTCCTTTTTTAAGAGGACAGAACGGCGAAGTTTCGTGCTGAAAGAATAGGGCGAAAGTGAAAAGGCACCGACGAAGGGCCCCAGTTCCGGGCCATGTTCTCCGCCATGGGCCGGCCATTACAACTGAAGTACGACTACTTTTTTCGAGAGGGAAATACGTTGAGCACGAGAGAGTGAATCCGAGCCTTTCGATCTCGAGGGTGTGCGCATAGCAGTTTACCGTGACGGACCACACCTGCGCGACGGCGACCCCACGCCGCCGTGCCGCGGGGACCATCGTGCGACGGTCGGGTCGGACGAGCTGACTCGGACCGCGAGCCCGCTTCCGCTCCCGCGCGCCTGGTTCCTCGTGCGGAAAAGGCTAATCAATTCGTGGCCTCGCAACCGGCGGCGTCTCGGAGTCCGCACAGGAAATTATTGCGGCTCATCGCAACTACGGGTGGCCGGTACGATACCAGCGCGGTCCAAGTCCAACCGGTGACCGGCCGGCCTTTTCGGGTCGCGTACGGGGAACAGAAAACGTTTACCCGGGCGACGTGTATATTGGCCGGCTTTTAAGTAAAAATAAACGGTAGTAACTAAAAAGAATGTATTTTAGAAGAGAAGTACTCCTCCGTTGTCAGTCTATTGCTTCGCCGGTACCTATCTATCTCAATTTGCTGGGAAATTAAGAGAGAACGAAGAATATTATCTAAAATATTCTCTTTGAAATTAATTTAATAAAAGGTTAGAGGCTAACAAGTGAGTTCTATGGATTTTTGGGGTTTTTTGGAATGAAGGAAATTTTGGGAAAACATGATTTGGCTGACATGTGTGCCATGGCTCATGGACCGGGTGCATGGTCTGGGTTTAGATCTATGGTAGATCAGGTGCATGGCACAATCCTCTGACAGGTGGGGTCTATGCGTCGGCGACTTGGCACACGGTGCATCTAGTCCACAAAGATTTGAATATGGGGTTCGGGTTGGTGTGCCACGTGGGTTCCACGCGAGCTGATGGGGCAAAAAGGTGACTTCTAATTGAGCACATCTTTAATTTTTCTAGGTCAATTGTAACACCTTCTACTATCATAATGTGACCTAAGAAAACAATTTTTTTATTTAAAACTCACGTTTGCTGAATTTGACATAAAGCTTAAATGATCCACATGCTTCTTTTCATCCTTTGAGTAAATTAGAATGTTATCGATGAAGACATCAATAAACTTGTCCAAATATTTCATGAACACTTTATTTATCGAGTACATGAAATAGGTAGAAGCGTTGATTAATCTAAAAGACATCATTGTAAACTCATACAAATCATAGCGAGTAGAGATCGCAGTCTTGGGTATATCTTCTAGGCGAATTTTCAGCTAATGATGTCCTGATCTCAATTCAATCTTAGAAAATATTCTGGCTCCCTTAAGCTAATCAAACAAATCATCGGTGTTAAGTAGAGGATATTTATTCTTGATTGTGACCTTATTGAGCGCTCAGTAATCCACACATATACGCTGACTACCATCATTTTTCTTGATAAACAACACCGATGCTCTCCATAGCGATGAACTAGACCTGATATAACCTTTGTCTTGCAATTCCTAAATCTGATTCTTCAATTCCACCAATTCATTAGCAGCCATCCGATAATGTCTCTTAGAAATAGGCGGGGTAACAAAAACTAACTCAATTGAAAACTCAACATCTCTATCTGGCGGCATTCCTGGAAGATCATCTGGAAAGACATCAAAAAACTTTGCACATCCTCCAAAACTACACCTTTTAATCTGGCAAGCCATGTCTTCTTTTGGCTGCTCAAAGTAGCTTCAAATCTTACTTCAGTTCCATGTGAATTGACTAAGCACTTCCTGCTTGGTAGCACAATAGTTCTCATACCAACTATCAATAATTCCTTTGGTGAGCAGCATACAACATCTTCTTATGGTCATTGTACTTAACCAAAATAAATTTCTCTCAACATCATTGGCTCAACAACAACTTCCAGGGAATCAACTGAACCGACAATTAGAGAAGACCAGGCCCTCCTGAACTCTCCTAACTTGGACTGCAGCAGAATGACTGGCTAGCCATCGGCGCGAATTGAAGCAGACTAAGAGCATTATGAACAAACGCTTGCAATACCTTCGACTGAATCACCAACAACTGCTTCCTACTTAGGCACTTGAGCTAAGGTGGAAGTAGCCCCAGCAAAACTGCTTTCATTTACTGTTCTGGTTGCACTTGAGATTATGAGAGCTGCTGTGATTCTGATCTCTACCAAATCCACAGACACTTTTACGGCCATTGGCAGGGTTGATCAACTCAAACGATGACCAGCAGAAGGAAAGAGGGAATAGCAAAGGTAAATGATAAACTCGTCTAAATGGTATAAATTAAGGACAATCCTAAACTAAAAACATTCACTTAGACAAAAAGGACTAGTAAATAAGCAATAAACTCCACAAATAAAGATCTTTGATATGACATCATTATAATGCCAGATGCTATTTTCAGTTACCACAGAGGAAAAAATGTCGTGATGTTCCTTGTCCTTTCTCCGTAGACCTTTCTCACATCTTTTATCCTTTCTTTCCTTATAGGTGCGACCGTTGTTGTGTCCGGTGATGGCCGCTATTTCTCAAAGGATGCTGTTCAGGTGATTTGGAATTGACTATCCACTATTTAGTCTCCATACTCCTATGCTTTTTGTGACCCTATTTTGTCAAATCTGTAGCTTTGTAGTAGCTGCTGTAGATTTCCATTTCAATATTTGTATAGTCTTTGTGCTCATGTGCTAAAACATATATCGACCAAGAGTTATCTCACGGCAAATGCATGTTCCTCAGAGCCATATGGCTTTATTTTAAGTTTCAACCGTTTCATGCTCGAAATTCTGGAGCACATGCTATATCATTGTCGTTTTTTAGGTCAAATATTGTTCTTTTGGCTTGTTTGAATTATACCAAGTGATTTTTTTAAGAGCATGATTTACCAAAAGTTTGAAATCCCTGAACAAAAATGTGAATTGTCAAATTGATTAAACATACGTACTTTTTGTGCAATGCCTAGTAATTTGTCTAAATTGTGTAGGTTACAGTCTCAAGAAAGAAACACATACTTTTTTCTTAGAGAATCCTCAACAGCCCCAGATCCTTCTTTTTTTTTTTTCATTTTTTACATGCCATATGGGTAGTGTCTTATATTATGGCAGTTGTATAATTCTGCACAATGACTTGTTAGTTACTATAATAACCTCCCGCAAGTAGAAGGCACTTCAACTGTTGTGAATTAGAGATGCTTAAATTCAATGGTTACTTGCGTGTAATTTAGGTTACTGCACTGTAGCTGCTTTCCAGCTTTCAGCTTACTTGCATGTTTGTTGAGTGTTAATGACATATCGGTTGATCTTCCATAAAACACACCAATTTGCATATGGTTAGCCTATTTTTCTATTAAAATAAACACCATTTTTTAATGTAACTCTTATATATTCCTGGCATGTATTGCTATTAGCACATTTTCATCTACATCAAACTGTGGTTAGAAGTTTGACATTTATTTTGCTTGTTATAGATCATAACAAAAATGGCTGCTGCTAATGGAGGGAGACGTGTTTGGGTTGGACAAAACAGTCTCTTGTCTACTCGAGCTGTATCTGCTGTCGTCCGTGAAGGAATTGCTGCAGATGTAAGTTTCCTTCATTTTAACAGCGAACCATAACCGGTGTCCTGTGTTAATTAACACTTTTCATTGAACTTGCCAGGACTTACATTGAACTTCCCAGGACTTGGAATCAAATACAATATGGAAAATTGTGGACCTACCCCTGAATCTGTTACGGATAAGATTTTCTCTAATACAAAGGCAATTGCTGAATACCTCATTGCCGAAGACCTTCCAGATGTATGATTTGTTGCTAACTTGCTAATTTTTTTCTTCCAGTTTCTTTCGCTCCAAGGTATACGAGTCTCCGTTTACTCCTTTATTTTCCCCCCATTGCAGGTTGATATTTCTGTGATAGGTGTCCCTAGCTTCAGCGGACTTGAAGGCCCTTTTGATGTTGATGTCTTTGACTCTACTACAAATTACATAAAGCTAATGAAGTAAGTATCTTCCATTTAGCAAATTTTGTTTGGTGTTCTCTTCTACTGAAGTGAGAATTTTCCTTGCTTCTTATTGTGGAACATTGCTAGAATCTTACAATGTGAAAGAAGCAAAATTGATGATTTAATTCATATTATGTATTGAATTCCAGGACAATCTTTGACTTTGAGTCAATTAAAAAGCTTCTGGCATCTCCAAAATTTACATTCTGGTACTCATCTATGACCTAAACTATGCTACCATTCTCCTCCTATTAACATCTCATAGCGCATCTAAGCCCTTGCTTCACACTTCTAGTTATGATGCCCTCCATGGTGTTGCTAGAATTTGTGGAAGAGCTTGGTGCTAATGAAAGCTCACTGTTGAACTGTGTTACAAAGGTAATGTGTTCTTCATCATCTCAAGTTGAAAATAGAATTTGGATCTGTGTTAATTCATCATTTATGTTTTTACAGGAAGATTTTGGAGGTGATTATCCGGATCCTAACCTCACCTATGCGAAAGAATTGGTTGATCGGATGGGTCTCAGGAAAACCTCAAATGCTGAACCCCCTGAATTTGGTGTTGCAGCTGATGGAGATGCTGACCGTAACATTTTTTGAAGAAAGAGGCAGGAGCTCTGCCTAAAATTGTTTATAACAGGAAGAAACAAGCATACAAATACAGAAACGAAATATCAAAAGAAAAGACAAGGGAAAAAAACCCGAAAGGGCCTACAGCCTATGGCAACAAAGGAAAGGGAAAGAAACCCGAAAGGAGCTGCAGCCCATAGCAACCCCGGGCCAAAAGGCCAGCTGCAAAGGGGAGAAAGGAACTGAAAGAACTAGGAGATTTGGTACTTGCGAGCTCTCCCCTGCTATTGTAGGTCCTTTCTAATTAGATACGCAACCCAATGTGCATACAACGTTTGATTTTGGAAAATCTTTTTATTTCTTTTCTTTCACAAATTCCAACAAGTATAGATGATTAATCTGTTGAATTACCTCGTCTTTTTTGGCCAGCCCTTTGTTGGCTTGCTGTTGCTGTGTTGGACCTCAGAGCAACGACTCCCGGATCCTCTGTTTAAATCACACTAGTCCAGGATTAGCTAATGTACATAGTAAAAAACAAAGATAAATACCAATAATAATAACATTTATTCATTAACTAAATATGAGCATGACTGTCAAAGTTTACATCTACGACCTATAGGCCAAAATTACATATAAGCAGCGGAAGAAAATATACCAAAACGGAAGAAACCCACTGAACCTACCCACAAGCAAACGACAGTAAGATATGGTCTATCGTTTTGGTCTTCACCATAGTTGAAGATGTTCTCCTTTAAGATGTGAAAGTAAGGGTGAGTACCAACTTATACTCCACAAGTTACACGAAAAAATATAATATAATATTAATGGCAACAAAAGAAGACATATAGGGTTAGTTTGAGCGTAAAACAGTGTTTAATGAAATACAGTAAATAAATTAAAATTGCTGAATTTAATACCATAAGTAAAGATACTATTTGTAATTGAAATTAATATCGTTATTGTAGATCCATCCTCCACACTAACCTAATCACGAGCACCCCACTCGAACCATCTTTTCCAAAAGTTCTCATACAGATTCAATCCATCTATATACTTTTTAATCTCCTTTAGATTCTATCCATCCATAAGTCTTTTCAGAAACTATTTTGAAAACCAAAGTCTAATATATAAAAAATTTTACTCAACTTATCTATGACCGTGGCTACCACGTGTCTGGCACATGGCACTGACGTGGTATGGGGTCGACTATATGCTGACGTGGCATTACATATGTCTGCCATGTGGTTGACACATCGACTCGTGCCATTAGATGGCGCACCACATCACGGCCACATGGGTGTGTGGTTAGACTTGTGTAGCGTGGCACCCGTGTGGTAATCTGGACCGTCCGATTGGTCAAGCGATGTTTGAACTGTCCGATCGGTCAAAGGAACGTTCGAGCCGGTTCGATCGGTCAAGAGGTTCGTATTGTCTGATCGGTTGAAGGGGATATTCGAACTGTCCGATCCACCAAGAGGGGATGTTCAGACCATCCGATCGTCCAAAGAGAACATTCAGACTAATCCGAACAACTATAGAGAGGAGGTGGCACTGATGTGGCTCGGCGCGGCATGCCATATGGTTGCTAGGTGCTGAGGTGGTGCATGAGTGGCAGCCAAGTGGCGTCCACATCCGCTGTGCCATTTGACATGGCTTCGTCGGTCAGTGGCGCTCGGAGCCCAATGGCTCACTAGCGATGCGGTTCACAATGGCGGCCGACCTCACAAGCAAAAGGAAGAAGAGGACTCGGGGAATATTTTGACATGCTCGACGCTTACTGGGAGGGGCCAAAAGATGGTCGGCGACGTGAAGGAGGCGGCGGTGGCACATTGCTTCGATGGGGACAGTGTTTCGACGGCTAACGTAGGCAGCGGAGGGCCAGAGGGGATGAAGTGAACCTTGTCAAAGCTCGATTGGCCACTGGCGGAGCTCGGTGATGGCCATTCGCCCTACGATCGAAACTGAAAAGGTTTTATGCCTTGTTTCAAGAGCAGAAATTTTATCTACTTTGCACGAATCGGTGCAGTTTCTTCAAAATTCTACGGAATTCCTCCGTTCCAAACATGGCAATGTAGCATTTACGGATAGTATGTTGAAACTCGAAAAGATTATGTTTTTTTAAAACGTAAAAAGAAAAAAGAGATCGTAGATTGGTGTCGTGTCAATTGTACGTACGAGGGGACAGTGATGCATGAAAAGCTGGGAGTGGGTTCATGTGTTTCTTTCGCTCGATTTCATGGATCTCCTTTCCATTTGACATGAGACATTTTATGACTAGCTTTTTTCATTTGCAAATGAGCTACTCCATCGTTCCCATTCCATTCATATATAATCCATTGCGTAGTCCGTACCTGGCATCACAGTTGTTTTCTAGATGGGCCTGGGCCGCTCTCTTCTGAGAAGTGAGAACGTTCAGCAAAGAACGTTGTGTTCCGACTTCTGGTGGGCCTGAATCTCAGCCTTCATTGCTCGGACTATTTCGGCTTGGTCCAAATAAATCCTACGGATACTTTGGTCACTCGGCCACTGGGCTCGCTGAGTAAATTGCATTCCATGTCCCATGTTTTATTTGTGCGACAGCAGGCAGGTAGGCCCATCACCTACCACGATCGCTTGCCACCTACTGCGCTGGGCCAACGTGCCGCGATGGTCACCCCTGCTTTAGTGGGCTAGTGTAGAAGGTGATATATGTCATCTACCATTGCTATCGTACTTATAGAGAAGGTTAGAAATATAAGGGTCCGTTTATATTAATTTTTGGTTTCTGGTTTATGAATACTAACACTTTATAGAGAAACTTGTAGAGATATTTGCGTACGATTTTGACCAATATAAATGAAGTCACTACAGTATGCATTATTATCGATTAGTATATCTTATCTTAAAAAGACATTTCGTTTGATAGTTATGTACTGTAGAAAATTATTTATTATAGAAAAATAGTTTTTAAAAGTTAATACGAAGAGGACCTAAATCTGGATGAAGAAGTCTAGATTTGGGGGGAAAATCAATACGAAGAGGATCTAAATTTGGACGCAAGAAGCCTAGATTAAAAAAAAACCAAAACGACGAGGATCCAAGTTTAGATGCAAGAAGTTTAGACTTGAAAAAAAAGAGTAGCACACGGCCAGACATGAAACGGGTTCTCGTGTTAAACATGGTCTGGACGCAAAAAGTCTAGATAAAAAAAAAAAGCCAAAACGACGAGGACTAAGTTTAGACGCAAGAAGTTTAGACTTGAAAAAAAAAAAGAGTAGCACACGGCCACATATGAAACGGGTTCTCGTGTTAAACATGGTCCGGCGCGGACACGAAGAAACTGCCGACTCGACCTCGCGCCGGACCCCACCCACCCACGTCCTGACGTCCACGGGCCCCCGGCCACACGATATCCTGCCCCTGTGACTCAGTGACGTATTCCGGCGAAACCGTCCCCCTTCTCCCTCTCCACCCAAAAGCCAACCCAAACGCCATGGCGGCCGCCGCCACCGCTGCCCCGACGGTCTCCTTCGCCGCCCCGCGCGGATGCAGGCCACCCTCCCGCGTGGCCGCTTCCGCCTCTGCGACGACGGCGGCCTCGTCCCCGGAGGCGGCGCCGCCGCTCGCGGCCGGCTTGGCGCCGGCGGCGCCGGCGCCGTTGATGCGGGTGGTGCCCGAGTCTCTGCAACACGTGAGCGGGTACCTCGTGGGCGCGCGGAAGCGCGGGGCGGCGGCGGAGGGGGAGGGGGCTGGCGACGCGGACGGGCCCGGCGCGATGGAGTACCTGACGAACGTGCTCTCGTCCAAGGTGTACGACGTCGCCGTCGAGTCGCCGCTGCAGCTCGCCACGAAGCTCTCGGAGCGCCTCGGGGTCAACCTCTGGATCAAGCGCGAGGACCTACAGCCCGTAATCATCAACCTCGCAGCCCTCTCGTTATTTATTCTGCCATTTTTGTGTTGGGATTAATTTGTGTAGGATTGGGTATGACGAGCCAGAGGAGAATGAGTTCTCAACATATTTTTCTTGGGTACTAGCAACTTAATACAGTAGAAAACTCAAGTTTATAAGCTATCTCAAATCTAAGAGCCAAAGATCACAAAGATCTCTCAGGACAACAGTATCTCACCAGTTGGACTGCCGGCCTGGGCTGTGCGTCACTGGTCGGATCGGTCACGGCGATTTGACCGCTCGTCCAATCAGAAGCTGAAAAACAACAGCACGACATACATAAAAAAGGCTAATTCTTAGACCACTAATATAAATATGATGAAATTTAGTACAAATTCTCCCTAGTATTCTGGGATAGTTACTGGGATATTCTCTTTCTTTTTCCACCTTAGCTTTGACGCGTTATTGTCAAACTTTCTCAAGGATAATGGAGGTTTCAGGATATCTTACGCTTTGGATTTTTTTGTGTGGATTTTGCTAAAAAGGTTTGATTTTGAAGGCCTTTTCTTGGAGCTTATGAACAGATTATTTGGATGTTTCGTTTGCAGGGCCTTAAAATGGTTTCAATTCTATTTGCACTTGTGTTCCGATTTCATGTGCTGACATTTTGAGACGAATGGACTTTGTTCGATAGGGTATTTGTTTTCGTTAGGGGTTGCTTGGTGCTTTTGGTGATGGAAGATAGAATTTTTTGAGGAATGTGTAGCCATTAAGTTTAGGCGCTTTGGTTTCTTTGAAATCTCTTCTGTTGTGAGCTTAATATGTTAGCGATTTTGTGAACAGCTGCATGATTTAGGGCCTGTGAAAGTTTGTGCCTAATCTGATGCATCTGGTCTTCTAGTGTTATTCTCATTGATCTAATGGTATCGGAGAGATTTAAGGACTTTTATCTTTCTACACATATGTTTGATATATAGTATAGTTCATAATTTCCTCTTGCTTAATTGTTTTTAGTGTTGCCAAAATGCTTAATTTTAAGTTGACTGAAAAGTACAACTCTGTATCACTTTTTTCAGTTTTTTGTTATGTGTTGTTGACAATTTATATGGGTAGATACATTTTGTTTGATTCATGCATAGGTATTCTCATTCAAGTTGAGAGGTGCATATAATATGATGGCAAAGCTCTCCCACGAGCAGTTGGCAAGGGGAGTCATCTGCTCCTCTGCCGGAAACCATGCCCAGGGAGTTGCTCTTTCTGCCCAAAGACTGGGCTGTGATGCCGTTATCGTCATGCCTGTGACAACACCAGAAATCAAGGTTATTGAACTTTCGATGCCATTACCTTACATCTGTCCTTTCATATGATATATTTTACTTCATTCTCACCAACTAATAAACCTATTACCTTAATCCAGTGGCGATCAGTGGAGAGATTAGGTGCAACAGTTGTTCTCAAGGGAGACTCATATGACGAAGCTCAATCATATGCAAAACTAAGATGTGACCAGGAATGCCGCACATTCATACCTCCTTTTGACCATCCTGATGTTATCACTGGACAAGGAACTATCGGCATGGAAATTGTTCGCCAATTGCAAGGCCCATTGCATGCAATATTTGTACCTGTGGGTGGTGGTGGATTAATTGCTGGAATTGCTGCTTATGTAAAACGGGTCCGCCCAGAGGTTATATTTCAATTTTGGACTTGTTTTAATAAAATATCTTACACATAAAGACGACAAGTTTCTTTGTAAATGCCATCAAGGAGAATAGCCCTAATTTTAAGTGCATTTTGGATGTTGAATTGTTTTTCATACAATCACCTAATAGTAATCCTTCTCCAGATTGAACCCAATACATCGTTTTCATTACATTGGGATACTTTAGTCCAGGTGTCATTTTCTTGTATGTTTTACAACAATTCTGGTACAGGTAAAAATAATTGGAGTGGAGCCCTCAGATGCAAATGCCATGGCATTGTCCTTGTGTCATGGTCAGAGGATCATGTTAGAGCATGTTGGAGGGTTTGCTGATGGTGTAGCTGTCAAAGTTGTAGGGGAGGAGACATTTCGTTTGTGCCGAGAACTTGTAGATGGCATTGTCCTGGTCAGTCGAGATGCTATTTGCGCTTCAATAAAGGTGAGAGTTATCAATTTATTATGTGTCTGCTTTTCCTTAATATATTAAATGGGTGCGTGATTGAACGTTGACTTATTTTCGTCAGCTCAACTCACTTGAAGCTCAGGATACAGTGCTCAAGGAAAAGAAAAAAAATAATATCTACTTTCTTGCATAAATATTCTGTGCTCCAAGGGACCGGCAATATAATCCACCAATTGAAAATTTTCCTGAAGTTACATGTTTAAAGCACTCTCTAGTGGACATATTGTGCTGCAGTGACCTAGTTATCTAGCTTTCAGCTCTTGTTATGGGTATTGGTGTTTATCTAATGCAATTTCCTTAAGTTACTATGCATAGGTATCCTGTTGATATTGCTGAAATGATGCTAGAAATTTATGCATCAACAGTTTGTTCTATTCTATCCTACTACTCTCATGTTCTGCACTATGTATGCTGCATTGCTGCATACGTTCTGCCCCTAATATATTATTTGTGCTGAAAATATTTTTCTTCATGGGTGCAGGATATGTTTGAGGAGAAAAGAAGTATCCTTGAACCTGCTGGTGCCCTTGCCTTGGCAGGGGCTGAAGCTTACTGCAAATACTATGGTTTGAAAGGGGAAACTGTGGTTGCAATAACTAGTGGAGCAAATATGAACTTTGATCGACTTAGACTAGTAACTGAGCTTGCTGATGTTGGTAGAAAACGAGAAGCAGTATTAGCTACATTTTTGCCGGAGGAGCAGGGAAGCTTCAAAAGGTTTGCCGAACTGGTAAGTCTCGTGATGTTTGTACCAATACAGAGTTGTTTATATTCCATTTCTTTTCTTGTGACTTCTCATTCTGCAGGTTGGCCCGATGAATATTACTGAATTCAAATACAGATATGATTCCAACACAAAAGATGCCCTTGTTCTTTACAGGTACGTGAGCTATAATATAATCAGTATTCATGCTTGTTTACTGACATATACTTTGTTGAGTATTTTTTCTGGACCTTTTATTTATGGATATTCATATGTAGAAAAGAATGTCCATTTTTTACATTCTCCAAGTTAATCTATATGTTGGTTGTTTTGTATTGCAGTGTTGGCATCTACACTGACGACGAGCTTAGAGAAATGGTGGGACGCATGGAATCTTCAGAACTGAAGACTGTGAACCTTACTGACAACGATTTGGCAAAGGACCACCTAAGATACTTTGTAAGTTTCATTTTTCTGCCACACTCATAGCCATTAGCACATTATTTTGGCAAATAGATCAATGATTAGTTTTAGTTGCTTGCTAGTGATATTATGGTAATGGCAAGGTTACATGATGAATAATCTCGGATATACATCTCATGCGCCTAGCAGGCTAGGATTATTCTGCAAACTGTTCTCAAGTAAAATAAGGTTTGAGTAAATTTGAGCTGAATGGATATAATCAGCTCTCTTGTTTTCCTTCTAAGCATCCTTGATTACATTTCAAACTTCACTAAACTCGTTTATTAATATGTCCACCTATTAACTTTGCTGTGTAACCAATTTCCATTATTACCCTTTGTGTCTTCTCTATCCTGTGCGCATTCTGGAAATCTGGGTATAGTGTGTATCATGAGTAGTTGGAACAAGTAGACAAGGCCATACTCGTAGACAAATATTTATATGTTGTCCATATATTCTCAAGGGCGCTTATTGCAACAGTTCAGTTGAAGTGTTGCTGTAGTTATAAGAAAATGTTTCAGTACAGGAAAGTTGCAGAACAAAAGTTATATTGCAATATTTGCAATACCATTACTGCAACAATCAGTCTGAACTTGTGCAGTGTTACAAGCGTCCAACGTTAGATGTCTGATCCGTAGTTTCTCCATGTTACTGCAAATGTCACTGAGGATTGAATTGCAGTTTTGGTATTAATGTGCAAATATAAATAATTACCTGCGGAAATATAGAGGACGTATAAATGTTCATGTTAATTTTGTACACCTCAAAGAGTTGAATTAGCCAATCTGTTATTTTTAATTTCCTTTGGGCCATTTTGTTTTGAAATATGCTGCTATCTTATCTGACCATTCCTTTCTATCGATTTGCAGATTGGTGGCAGGTCAGAAATAAAAGACGAACTAGTTTACCGGTTCATTTTCCCAGAAAGGCCTGGTGCTCTTATGAAATTTTTGGATGCATTCAGCCCACGCTGGAATATCAGCCTTTTCCATTACCGTGCACAGGTATGTGATTTGAGTTGTGTCAGTAGCGTTCTTATGATAGTGGTCTTTTATGAAATTATCATTTTATTGCCAGCTACCTTGAAAGGTGGAAAATGAATGAAAAATAGCACTGCAAATGATTATGCAACGCCAAAGTTTTTCTAGGACTCATATGTTGGTCACATTAGTGTGGCCAAACAATGCAGAATTATCCTTTTCATATCACTGAAAAGAGCTACAAATATATACACATTCAATGAGCTAATTCTCTCTTGCAGGGTGAAACCGGAGCAAATGTATTAGTTGGCATACAAGTGCCACCGGAAGACCTGGATGAATTCAGGAGTCGCGCTGAGAATCTTGGGTACGAGTACATGTCCGAGTTGAACAATGAGATATATCACCTCCTCTTGCGTGACCCAAAGATTTGATGCCGCTGACTGTCATCGAATCCAACCAATGGTTAATTTTCCTCTCTCCCATAAATTGGTGAGGCTTACAAAGGAAATATTCCACTGTACCTTGCTTCTTCTGTTGGAATAAAGCTGTATCGTATCTATGTATGTAGAATTGTTAGTCTGCCATTTGTTGACTTGTTAGAATATGTAGTGTATTTGTGTTGTGCTTATGGGCCTAAACTTCTCGGGTGTAAGGACAATTCACCGAGAATTCCCGAATAATAATACTTTTGTAATCCAAGAATGTTAAGCTGTATTCTTCTTATATTTTGACGGCTCATTCTGGTCCTTTCTTACAGCAACAGTCCTCAAGTAAAGTAACATATGCCTAATCAAAAGTAAATGTGTGTGTTGGACCTTATTCGAAGATGTGATTCAAGTGATGAGAAATTGAGAGTGAGTGGGACACTGCGACAGTTGTGTGGTCGATTGGTGTCGATTTTTCTCGGAGTTGCAATGAGTGGTTGGGTAGAGCGTGAGGGTGGTTGGATGGTCCATTACTGTAGATTGTTACGCTTAAGACACTACAGTATGGGGGAGATGGGACAGTTCCAAACATTTTTTTAGACGTGCGAAAAAAAATCTGAAAAGAAATGCATGTTTTATTGAAGACTATCGATGCATGTCTCCACTCATTGGGTGTGCTTATCGAGCATCGTGGGTGAGACATCTACGGAAGGTCCAGGCCAGTTTCGCTCCAGCTTAAAGCCATTGAAAGCTCAGTGGTGCCTATTTGGCCCAGCTCCAGCTTTGAGCTTTTGTTGGTTCAAGCACGGGCTAGCTGGCCAAATGCACTGGGCTCGAACAATTATCGAAGCTGGAGCATGCAGAGCCGGAGCTGCATTTGTACTCGGACCTTGGAGCTGCCCAAGGCCAACTTCACCGGCCCTTGGAGGCTATATGCAAGGGAATTACCAAATGCCCTTCCGTTGTTCCCCATATTATTATTTGAGGAAGCAAAAAGAGTGAAGTAAGGAGTGGATGGGGGCAGAACCGTAAAGCCATGATACTGAGGAGCCGAAGCTCGGATTTGGGCCTAACAATTTTCTTGGCTCTAACTTCACCAAGAGCTAGCTTTTCGTGGAGTCAGATTATAGAGCCCAAAATATAGACCTGAAGCTCGGCCAAACATGGCCTAAGGTTTACCGAAGGGATGTGAACTTCTAGGTTCCTCAAGCAAGTTTGAGGCATTTTTTTGTGAAGAAGATGAAGCCCCTTTCCAGTAGGTTATCCGAGAGGCCCTTTCTTAAGGAAAGGTAAGCTCCACAAGCACACTCTTGATTGCACGAAGCGGCGGAGCTCGCATGCAAATACAGAGGGAGGCCAATCAAACCACGTATGCTTAGAAAACTTAAGGATAAAGGGCTAGTTTAGTGTTATGCTAGCATTTAAGAGGTAAGATTGAATTGTGCGTTTTTCCCATCGTCTTCTTCAACCGCGCCAAACAGTTGGGCGAATGCTACTCCGCATCAACCTCGCCAACAATCAAAGCTATCTTGATGAACGATTGTGTGTTCTTAAACTGGAGGATTAAGTAGCGTCAATATGATATTCTTGATTAATTTTTTGGTCTAGCTATTCAATTTGTGAGAATTGAGATGAAATTGGTATGGAAAGCCTAGGAAGCTACAACAATGGGGCAAGAAGGAAGAGGATGGCATAAATGTACTTTCTTTGATGCTCCATCCTTTACGGGCCTTTCCTTTCAACGTGTCACCGCTATTCGAGTGTGACACAATTTGGCTTGTGCAAGCTACATTTGAGATTTTCTTCAAGGCAAAGGCACACCTACTGTTCGGACAAAATATGGTGACCGCTTGAGCTCCCACATTAGTAGGAAACCTCCTCCCCATCTCTGCGCCTCCCAGTGCTCACGGGTGAGGTAGAAGACAAGCATGGGTGTTGCGTATTCTTCTTCACGCATGGGCCTTTACCGTCGAGTTGGGCCTTTACTCATGGGAGTGATTGGCCACAACCCAATAAGCAGTGGCAAACTCAATGGGTTAGAAGACAGACATTGAGCAGTGAGATAGCATCGATTCCTTGTCCCCTTACCCCATGGCTCCACCTCCACCTCCTAACCCCAGACCACTAACCAACAATGGCGACGACGGCAGTGAGTGACTACCAAGTTCGAAGGTGAGCACCAAGGCAAATTGATGCTAGGGAGGGGCAGTGGTTCACAACATCTTAGAGAACGGCGAGGCACCAAGGGGGTCCAAGACTCAGGGGGCGCGCAAGGCACGACTGTCTAGATCGCGGCGAATGATTGAGGTGCCGTGGCAGCCAACAGCGCAGCTACAGGCAAAGGGGGGTGATGGCCAAGGGACTTGTGTGCGTGGCGAAGAGGCAAGTAGAGGCACATAGCAACAATAGCAGCCAAGAGGGATGAAATGAGCAAGCAATGTAGCAATAAAATAGGTGAAAAGCTTCAATAGCAAGTGTCTAAGTGATAAACTCTTTAGTTTTCTCTTCACTTGTCAAAAATCAAATGGAATATTGGGACGCAATTGGTTACTTGTTTGATTTGCTATAACACACTTTAGATTGTAGGATCACATAATTTACTGTTTAGACAGTGGGCTCCAAGGAGATGTGCTGAGCTGCTAAATTCAGAACGCTCTCCTCCCTGTTTCCACCCGGCCGTTGATTTCTAATCAAACCGTGGCGCACGCTCTAGGCCCCGAGGTGAGTGCTGCTCACGCGTCAAGCACCAGACGGGGTCCCACCCAGTGGTCGGACGGAGCGGACCCCACCTCCCACACAAAGCTGAAATCCAACGGCTTCCGTTCCATAGTCCCGGTCCATCCAAATCCACCCTTCCCACACATCCTCCGAGCGTTCAAACGTCAGATACTCACCAGGGCCCACCTGCAGTTATCCACACCCCACTGCAGTCCCGACCCCACAACTCATCGTATCCCCACTCGCAGCTACTCACTTACCTCTCCCGGCCCACCACGGCCTTCGAAGACCGGGTTCGCCCAACTCAGCGCTCCCCACCACGTCCTCACAAAACTACGTAACCCTCGCTTTTAAAATCCGTCGCTACCATTTTGATTTCTTCTCACTCTGATAGGTCCCACCTCCATCGCCACTGCCTCCTCCTCCCGCTCGCCGCCGGCGACTACCGCAACCGTATACGGAGCCGCCGGTGACTAGGCGCGTGCGGCTTCGCCCGGGATGGCGACGATGGGGAGCCTGATTGGGCTGGTGAACCGGATTCAGCGCGCGTGCACCGTCCTCGGCGACCACGGCGGTGGCGGCGAGGGCTCCCTCTGGGAGGCGCTCCCCTCCGTAGCCGTCGTCGGCGGTCAGGTACGCACCGCCACCTACCTAGCTACCTTCCAGATCCGCCGCCCCTGCTCCCAGATCTGGCCGAGACGCTCACCCTTTGGTTGCGTTTTTATGATGCCTCCAGAGTTCGGGGAAGTCGTCGGTGCTCGAAAGCATTGTCGGGAGGGACTTCCTGCCTCGTGGATCTGGTAATGTCATCGCTAGATCGCGTGCTTTTTTTGTCGCGCCATTTGATTTCGATCGGCTTGGGTCGTGAGGCATTAGTTCGAATTCTTGTCGATTTGATTAGGGATTGTGACGAGGAGGCCTCTAGTGCTGCAGCTGCACAAGACGGATGGAGGGCAGGAGTACGCCGAGTTCCTCCACTGCCCGCGGAAGCGATTCTCTGACTTTGGTAAGGGACCAATGCTCTCTTTGTGCTTGCAGTCCAGCAGCTTGATTGGTTTCTTCAATTCCAATTATTACAGTTAGTTCCTTAGTGGCGTGCAAAGATGTCTTGAATTGGAATGATTAGACTAATCCAAGATAGATATATAAGGAAGCGTTCTGCATCCCCTATTTATATTCAGTGCACTGAAGTATGTCTATCAATCTACAAAGAAACATGTATACAATTAGTAGAAACACTGTACTACTCTATCAAATATATACTACAATCAGTATATCAAAATATCCAACTGCTGTATCTTTAACTTTAAACGCGCAAGAAAATGATACTGCAGAATTAAATAACTACGTGCAGTGTTAACAAGGGAATTAATGCCATTTAGGACTACATGTTCTCACAGGTATAGTATAGCAATTAATGCCATTTAGGACTACATGTTCTCAAAAGGATAGTAGTGTAATGTTCGCCAGTGACCGAGCATGTGTGTGTGTTAGGAGTTGCCTATTGAAGCTGTACTAGACAACCAAAGAAATGTACACTACATTATAACACATGTAAGAAGTATGCACAATGTATAAAATATATTTAAAGGTCCATGCAATATGGCAATAGGTATTCCCAATAGTACAATATGAGTATGTAGTATTATTAGTTTTCGCCTTGTGGTAAGCTTAGTTGATTTGCTGTGCACAAATGAATGAATTACATTGCTTTCTTTCACTTTTTTTAATCATGAACATTGCCTCTTATCTAGATGACACATGTAGGATCAGGTATGGCAAGTTCTCCTGCTATTAGCGACTCAATGTAGTGGAAAACTCAAGCCTACAAGCTATTCCAAAGCTAAGGGCCAAGGATCACAAAGATCGCCCGGGACAACAGTGTCTCACCGGTCTGACTGTCGGCCAGGGGGCGCTCTGACCGCTCGACCGGTCTGACTGCAAGTGCACCGGTCAGGGCGGTCTGACCGCTTGGCAAACAGAGGTTGAAAAACAGCATGGCACATGACCAAGAAAAAAGCTAACTCTTGAACCACTAATACAAATAGGATGAAACTTGGTACAATTTCTCCGTAGGATATCAGGAACCTATTCTAATCATGGATCGTGAAGATCAATGCCTATTGAGTTGCATGCACCAACCAATTCACCCAAAAGCTTAAGCTGATGAGGAAAGGTGGGCAATTCACTTATACTTCAACAATGCCAAAGTTTCGATCTTTATCCTAAATAAGAAAAGTTGCACCAAAACCTGTCAAAAGAGAGAAATCTTGATCTACTCTTGCCTGTGAGTCCTTTATGATCTAGATGATCTTGGATAGGTTCTCACATATTATAGTAAGTTAGATCGCAGCACGGACTCAAGCCAAAACGCCCTTGATTAAAACCCCAAGATTACCTCCCTTGAGCAAAACTAAGCAAGCACAAAAATTTTCCATAGAAAGTGTCTAGATGGATAAGATTTGATCTCCAAGAGATATATTTATCTTTTACACGTCCTTGACACTGAGATGAAATCCAACCAAGAAAATCAAGCAAATCAAAAGTGCAAAGAGAAATCCATGGCACAACTCACTTGGACGAAATTTAGATGATCATTCCACTTGGCCTTGGAGAGGAATGTTATGTAGCAAATCAAAAGTGATTCATCTCTCAACACACATAAGGGCTTAAATAGTGGGGACTTCTCACCTACCACCAAACCCTAGCAACCAGCACGTCTTAGTGGATGCAACCACTTACAAATAGGAAAACCCATTAACCCACACACAAACGGGTTTTACAATTACACACACTTGCACGCTTTTCAAAGCGCGATTTCAACATGGCAACAATAGCCTGATAAGACGCTCTATCCTCCAAGACATGACCTAAACTACTTCGGCCACCACTGCGGTTTCACAAACCGCCTCTCCACCCGATATCAGACAAATTTATCAATTGCCACCCACCGGTCTTCACGATGCTTCTCCTCGAAGTAACTTCCACATTGCTTCTCCTCGAAGCAACTTCCACATGAAGTTCGTGATGCGTATTGACTTGTCACCAAGATCATACGCCTGCTTCGAGGACCGTTACCACTTGAAACGCTCAAGTTCAATGGCATACCACATGCATGCACTTGCCTCATCACGATCCTTGTCTTTTCCTTTGCTTCCCCACTTGAGATGATTCTCCACCTGTACTTACGTGACACGCTATAGCCTCAGGGCACCTTCGTTAGCCCTGGTCTTGCTGTTGACTGTAATAATCACCAAGTGTCCTGCACATCAAAGAACAAGTAACCGTCCCGGGCACAAGTGACATGCACTTGACTCTCATCAACAAAATTGATGCAATCATGCGCCACTTGACACCTACATTAATATTTTATAATGCATTGACTCTTGCCATGATTAACACCTTGCATGGACTCACGCTATGACTAACTCTTTGCATGGACTCCCGCCATGACTAACACAATCGAAACCAACTCAATTTACTCAACTCAGAACTAGCCGGCTTGAGTGCCAACCAACGGCCAGCCAAACTGCCACAAACCAACTTACTCTTGGCAACAGGGGACCGGTCTAATCGCGACACCAATGCTGGTCAGACCGCTCGACTCCCTTTGGTCAGACCGCCATGCACGGTCAGTCAGACCTCTCACTGACCAGACCGCCTTTGCAGACCTGTAAAACCTCCTCTGCATAATGGTCAAACTGCTATCTTCTAGATAGCAAAAACCAGAGAGTAAATGACAAAAAATCCTCAAACTTCAACAACGAAGCACAAACATAGTCAAATACATGTCGCAATCCCATCCTTCACATGGTCTCACAACACAAAGCAATTAATAGTCATACTAAAGAAAACTGGACAATTTCATTTGCCAAAGGCTTAATTGTGAATTAGTTTGTGAAAGAGTAATCGTAATCCAGTTCATGGTGCCTTTACATGTTTGCTTGCAGTTGTATGCAGTTCATCTATCAATATCTGCGCTGTTTACTATTATTTAGAATGATATTTTGATTTTTTTTGTTCATCTATTTTATTAGTAAGACATCAAAGGCTATATGATCATTGATCTGCTCTTTTTATTTGTGTGTATGGAGATGTTTGGTTAAAGTTCTGTTAAAACCTTTATATAATTGCAGCTGCTGTTAGGAAAGAGATTGCTGATGAAACTGATCGCATAACTGGGAAAACAAAGGCTATATCAAATGTTCCCATCCATTTGAGTATATATTCTCCACATGGTAAGTCTAGATACTTGTTTGGATATGCTGAGGTGTACCTTGATGTGTGGTTGTTTGTTCAAATTCAAAACACAAGCTTTATGTTAAATTGTGTTGTTGCTGCTGCACTATATTACCTAAAGACTTCTATGTGCTGAGTGGATATGGTCCTTATCACATGAACTTTTGGAACTGGTTTAATTTGGCAAACTTTTACTTGCAGTTGTTAACTTGACACTTATTGATCTTCCTGGACTGACAAAGGTTGCAGTAGGTATGTCACAAGTGTTCCCTTGGCTCCTTCAGTTTAGTTAATGTGCTCTTTTTTATTTAACTGTTGGTACCTGCAACATTTTACTACAGAGGGGCAACAAGAGTCTATTGTCCAAGATATTGAAAACATGGTTCGGTCTTATGTTGACAAGGTAAAAAAAATCATCGCTGTTGCTTGCTACTGATTATAGTCCCATACTCCCATGTTAATTTGAGCTACATTTACTTCATGAATATTCTCTGTTATGCTATGCCAATTCTCAGTATTATTCATGTTGTAGCCTGATGGTGCTGTATAGCAGTTTTTTCTTCCTGGGGTGGGTTTAACGAAGTTACAAATATTTTTTTGTTTCACTCTTGTAATGTAAGTGTAACCATAGTAGTATATGGCGAGTTCTAGTTTATACGGGGCAAAAGATGCTTGATCATCTTCTTGATTAAAACCTATTGTTTTTTCCGACCTCTGTTCTTTTGTCTGGAAACTTCAGCCAAATTCTATCATACTGGCCATCTCTCCAGCTAACCAAGATATAGCAACATCAGATGCTATCAAGCTTGCTAGGGATGTTGATCCTTCAGGTACAGTTCAAATTTTGTTCACTGCACTGCAGAATTTCAAATCTCACTTGCATAAGACTAATTATCAATACATCATTTTTATTATCATACCATAGTAATCTGTCCAGTTTCATTCCTTTCTATTGACATCTCATTTCATAATATTTTTTAGGTGACAGGACCTTTGGAGTCTTAACAAAGCTTGATTTGATGGATAAGGGTACCAATGCTGTTGATGTATGTGACTTTGCAATTGTTCTGAACTCATCCCTTATTGACATAGCACTCAAAATTTCCTATCTTCATGGAATCCTAGGTACTCGAAGGGAGGCAGTATCGCCTACAGCACCCCTGGGTGGGAGTTGTCAACCGCTCACAAGCTGATATCAACAAAAATGTTGACATGCTCGCAGCACGCCGCAAAGAAAAGGAGTACTTTGAAAGTAGTCCTGATTATGGTCACTTGGCACATAAAATGGGTGCAGAGTATCTTGCTAAGCTTCTGTCTCAGGTGAGGGCATTTTGCTGTTGTGGTGTACTTTGCTTGAACAATTTGAACTGCATAAACTAGTTGCTGATGTACTTCCGTTTTTTCATCCAGCATTTAGAGGCTGTGATCAGAGCCAAAATTCCAAGTATTGTAGCCATGATTAACAAAACAATTGATGAAATTGAAGCTGAGTTGGATCGACTTGGTAGACCAATTGGAGGTGACGCTGGGGTAAGAATAAGTGTACTTTGTTTTTTATAATCTGTGTTATGTTGCTGTGAGGGGTCATGCTCTAGGTGTATAGTGTCCGTAAAACTAGGAAGTTGTTTGCGCCATTACTTGCAATATTCATTTGCAGTAGTGGCACCGTAGCACATTATATATTTTCAAACCATGTTTATATGACATTTGTATCTCATAAAACTAACATACTCTACAGGCACAGCTGTACACAATATTGGACATGTGTCGTGCATTTGACCGTGTTTTTAAAGAGCACTTAGATGGCGGGTAAGATATTAAACTAGCCTTTTTCTTGATGTGATTTTGTATATCATAATTGTGCCATATGTGTTAATAAATTATCATTCTTAGATGCACGGCGAAGATCATCCGATCTATTTTTCATTTGAAAGAAGGATTTTTTTATAATTTACACATGATTATTCTTTGTTTTGTCAGTCGACCAGGTGGAGATCGGATTTATGGTGTATTTGACCACCAATTACCAGCAGCACTGAAAAAGCTTCCATTTGATAAACATCTTTCATCGCAAAATGTTCGAAAAGTCATTTCAGAGGCTGATGGTTATCAACCCCACTTGATTGCTCCTGAGCAAGGTTACAGAAGACTTATAGATAGTTCACTGAGCTACTTCAGGGGTCCAGCTGAAGCTTCAGTTGATGCGGTATGACTTCATACGTGGCTCCTCTCCTGGATCTTATAGCTTAATGGTTAAGCAAGTAGCTCATGTTTCAATAACTGATACCTAAACATATCAATTTAACTAGTCATTTGGTATCTAATCTAGATTCTTGCTTATGTTACATTGTTATTTACCCAATATAAATTCAAATGGGAAGATTGCTGAACTATTGTAAACTTCATTTCAAAAGATATGTTCGTAGTATAATAGGCCTGAACCTGAAGGCCATTGTACTTGCTGCGAAAATCTTCTGTAGTACACACAGATGTGAACAAAAGGTCATGTCCTGGTGTGGTATGTGACGTTACATAGCAGTATACCTTTTATCTTGTCAAGGTACTGAACATAGGAGTGCTGTAGCATAGTTTGTCACATGCTCAAATGTGGAAGGAGAGACAAAGACTAAAGCTAAGTTGGAATGCTTCACATTTTGTTTGTTTGACAAAGAAAGATATCCAATACCCATCCTTTTGGTGCATTTTCATCACAGCCATATTGCATGGGATCTGTTTTTGTTCACTACATGTGGTTGATGATGTTCTCATATTTGCAGGTCCATTTGGTCTTGAAGGAGCTTGTTCGGAGATCAATTGCAGCAACAGAGGTTAGTGTTTACTTTTCAGTTTTTTTGGGTTGAAACTTTGATAAGATATTACTGATCACCAAAGCTCACTCCAGTCTTTCACTGTTTCTTGTTTCGTATTTAACATGGTTACCTTGGATACCCCAGGAGTTGAAGCGTTTCCCAACACTTCAAACCGATATAGCTGCTGCTGCAAATGAAAGCCTGGAAAGATTCCGTGAGGATGGCCGGAAGACAGTTATTCGTCTGGTAGAGATGGAGGCTAGTTACCTAACTGTAGAATTTTTCCGGAAACTTCCTACTGAACCAGATAAAGGGGCTAACAATAACACTCCAGCCAATGACAGATATCAGGACAACCATCTTAGAAGAATTGGTAAGTTCACCATTCCACCTCTGCGTTTTAGGGACAATTGGTTAGGGCAACCACACAAGAGGTTACACGAAGTCCTCAATAACAGATCTAACATAAGGCGGTGAAAATGGGTGGATTCTTTTGTGCTATGGTTTTAGCTTTTGGCTTATAGTTTTTTGGGCCTGTTCTTTTTGGCTGCGGCTGATGGCTTTTTAGCTGCGGCTGATGACTTTTTGGCTGTTTGCGACAGAGATTGTAGAAAGAGAGATACCCACTTGCGATTTTTAATGGTACATATATTAGTTTTTTAACGTGTACTACAATTAACTTGTAGACCCTATTTTTTTTAAAAAATACTCCGTTTAAAAGTTAATTACTGTAGCAAAAGCCAAAAGCGGCTTTTAGAAGCCGTAAAAGAACATGGCCTTTGAATTCTGGCTGTTCGCGAGAGACAGTACGAAGAGGGAAAAAGTGACATGCGATTTTGACCGGTACATCTGAACTTGGTACAATGTTTACTACAATTTACCTGTAGACTCCGTCTTGAAAAGACGCACTGTTTGAAAGTGGGTTACTGTAGTAAGCAACCAAAAAGTCAAAGCTGAAGCCCTCTCAAACCCACCCAATAAAATTCTAGACTTTAGCCAAACAAAGTGTGAGACATACTGGTTGGGTTACCCGACAGCTGGTGGCACATCCACCTTTATATCCCATTTTGGAGTTTAAACCATAAATTGTTGGAATTATTCTCCATGGCAAGCAACCTCTTTGGTGTTTTCTTTTTCCCCCTTTGTGCAATGATATGATCGTGTAACTCATGCTGGAGTTCCTTAGGTTAATTACATGTGATGAAGGATGCACTGACTTATGGATTTGAACTGTTGCGTAGAAGTACCAATCAGTTTCTGCGGACACCAGCTATAGTTGCATGTTAGAATATTGACATGTAAAAATATTGTTGAAAATAACCATGTGAACAGTCTATTAAGAATATACAATGTAAATATGTGGCATTGTTGTTTTTTTCAGGATCAAATGTGTCATCTTATATTAACATGGTTTGTGAGACATTAAAGAACACAATTCCGAAAGCTGTTGTACATTGTCAAGTGAAAGAGGCAAAAAGAAACCTGCTTAACCGTTTCTATGCTCATGTGGGAAGCAAAGAGGTATGGTTACTAATTCCCTGAGACACATGATTAGAAAGTCGTGTATTTTTGTCTATAGTTGAACCACGGTTAACTGACTAGAAGGGTAGGCTTGTATATCACATCATTTCATTATTCGTATTTGACCTTCCATTTCATTTTTTCTGAAGAATTTCATCAAATTTTAGTTTTGTTGATTTTATCATTGCGTTGATTTGCACATTTGTAGCAACCTGGATAGCATACTAAGCATCTCTTCTGCCCCCATTTGATTTTGCTTCCATAATGCAGAAGAAACAGCTCAGTGCGATGTTGGATGAGGATCCTGCTTTGATGGAGAAAAGGGATGCCCTAGTCAAGAGGCTAGAGCTGTACAAATCTGCTAGGAATGAGATCGACTCGGTTGCATGGAAATGATCTGTTAGAAAGTCACAGCTGGAACAGAAAGAGCGTACAGCCGCAACACACAGGTGATTGCAGTAGGAATGCTTCATTCTTTTTTACATCTGAGCCTACATGGGAGGCTTCGTACACACGGTTTTTCACGCGGGTGCTCTTTCGCTTTGTCAGACATGGACGCCGTTGCTTCTTTGGCCATCCTTTGGCCTTCTGTATGATTCATATTGATATTTAATATATATAATATTCTTTGTTGATTCCATATGCCTGTTGACCATTCGAGAGTTTGGACGGTCGTTTCATGCCTTGGTCAGCATGTGAGCTGAAGGAATCATGCAAACTAAGCAGAGGACAAATTTGCAGTATACATGTTTTGCAAGAACTAGTTTGCTATTGGAGGCGGCTCTTGAAGTCGTCCCATGCCAGATCCTTCTCCAGGTACTCGATGTTGTTGGGGTCGAACGGCCCCTTCACCACATCGACCGACTGTATGATCGCCCTCTCCGGGAGGACGCTCATCGCCGGATCCGCGGCCGTTCTCCCGCTCAAGCTTGACGAGAAGCCCTGCGACGACAGAGAAACAGGCGTCCGTAAGCAACGGATTCCGACGAGAGGCACGGCACGGCCGCCGTCCACCCACTGGCCCCCGCGGCATTACCGCCGTACGCCATCGGCACCGACACGGGCGCCGCGGCGAAAATCTGCAGCCGGCTTCAGTGCCGTGGGGTAGGCTGGCGCGGGCGGCGCTTCCGACCGAGGCGTTGCCCACTGTTTTTGCCGCCGCGCGCAGGCGGTGCCACGCACGCCAGCACAAGCCGCCGCTCAACTCTCCCAGGGTGTGCCGGGGCAGGCTCGATGCCGGCACGCCGCGGCCTCGAAAAATCTGTCAATGCACGGGTGCGTTGGTTCGGTTAGTTGGTACCTTGAAGACGAGCACGACCTCCACCTCGTCGTCCACCCTGGCCTTCACCAGGAGGGCCTGGTCGCGAGCACCCTCGCTGTACCTCTCCAGCCGCGCGATCTCCTCGTTGTGCCCGTACTCCTCCTCCTCCTCCTCGTCCTCCTCCTCGTACCGCACCCGCCTCCTCGCGCCGCACACGGCTCCGCACGTCCGCGGGGCACCAACGGAGAGGTTGCGCGGGTGCAGGAACGCAGAGCGCCGGGGAGCGTGGCGGCGGCGGTGCTGGCGCCGCAGGAGGCCGCACGGGCTGGGGGACGGTGAGATGGTGGCAGCGGCGCAGTGGAACGCCATGCTACCGCTGCTGGGCGCTGCGGAGATGAGCGTTTCCTGGGAGGATAAGGCGCGGCCTGAGCCCTTGTCAATATTGGTCGTTCGGGCACGCGGCACGCTGCTACTCCGACACTACCACGCCGTGCGACGCTGTCCGGACTCTGGAGGATAGCACAAGGATTTCCATTTTCCAGCGAGTTCTAGATGCGCTAACAGACCGGCAGCACATTTTCTCATACTACACCAAAATATGAAGCTCTGCTTCTCATAGACTATACAGAAATGCACCGATTCAAGTTTTGCTGCTCTTCAAATCTAGAAGAAGTCCAAATTACACTCAAGCCTCCCACAACCAAGCAAGCAACAGGCGGTGAAATTCGGAGCAAAAAAAGGAACTAAAATCTCGTCAGCGATGATTAGCTTTGAGGGGGCGTAGATCTCACTTCTTCAACAAGCTTGCACTGCATTGGGCCATAAAATCTTTGAAGCTCGTGTGATTGCATCGGTCATATAGAGGTTCTCCACAACAGCTTTGAATGGAGACGAGCTCACTTGTTGCTTTACTGGAGGCTTCACCTCAGCAGAAATCGTGCAGGGCTCCCTCTCATCTACACGCACAAGATTTGGAGCCACCATACTAATCCGGTTCCTCGCAGCTGAGAGGCTATCGTAGGACAGTTGAGCCCCAGCAACCTCACAAAGAGCACGGATGATCTTCCAGTCACATCCCTAGCGTCACCAACTGTAGGAACAGCAGGGATGATCCGCTGGTTGCATCCCTCGGTGTTCTCGTAGGTGCCTTCTTTCTCGCTAAATGCTGACGATGGCAGAATAACATTGGCCCTATACACAGCCTTGTCACCATGGTGTCCCTGGTAAACAACAAACGCATCATCTGGAAGCTTGTCCAGGGCTATATCATCAGCTCCCATCAGATAAAGAAACTTTGCGAACTCAATGCTCTCGGTGGGATTAGCAACAAGGCCAAGATCAAGAGCTGCTGCCTGTGCAGCATGGAGCAATAGGACATTAAGGCCATTCCAGCCTGCTCTGGTCACATTGAACTTCTTGGCTACAGTCTCAATTGTTGAGAACACAGCATCTTCGTCTTCCCATTCAAATAACCAAGCTCCAGCAATGATGACTGGGTTCTTTGCAGAGTGCAGTGTTGAACAGAAAGGATGCCGGTCCTCAGCAATCTCAACAAGGGTCTGCGGTCCTGTGCCAAGATGCTCATGGTCATAGTTGATGTCTGTTGGAGGACCAATGTAGCCCAGTAGCCCACCTTTGGTTGCGTTGCTCTAACAGTCTTTCGAATCCTTGCATTGACCATAGCAGCTTCCACTCTTGGCTGTTCAATGGCACAAACAGAAAAAAAACGATCAGATGTTATTATATTCACAATAAAACTGCATATCTGCAGAACATGACTGAAAAGGCAGCATCAGGAGGGGGCTAAACAGGGCAAGTAAAAGATAACAAACATAAGACCAAAAATATGAAAGACAACCTGCACATCCAAATCTTTTGATCTAACAAAAGAATTTCAAACTTGTTGGCCAATAAAATAATATATTTAATGGTGTTTCCATATGCTTGAAGTCAACAGAAGTAACTTTGAGTTGTTTAAAAACATCAGCTGCGCTATAGTTAATATTATATACTAGTAGCCAGTTTGCGGCCAATGTGTTGTGCTGCGGAATATTATCTGTTACAGGAACTTCTACCAATTCAAGTAAGACTTTGCTGTTATGACTCCAAAAGGATGCTTTCAAGTAGTTAACATATCCAAAAGTAGTAAAATAAAACTTAAGTTATATGACCAGGATGCCAAACTAAGGCTAAGAGATTACAGAGCATATCGTGAGGGAAGGGAAGTTATCAAGAAAGTAGACAGTAAGTAATTAGATATAAGCAAGATAACCAGAAGTGTACCTGTGTACCAACCAAAAGGAAGACATCAACTTTCTCAAGCCCAGCAATGCTAGTATTCATTAGGTAGGTAGATCGCAGATCGGCTGGAGGATTTGGACCATTTCCCTCACAGAGCACCTTATCTGAACCCAGTCTGTTAACAAAATCTTTCAGTGCCATCATGGATTCTGCATCAGAAAGTCTGCCAGCAACTCCAGTAATTTCTTCTGGTTTAACTTGATGCAAAACCTCAGCAACAACCGCAAGAGCATCACACCATGTCACTGCCTTAAACCTGCCATCAGCACCACGAATGATAGGGTCATTTAGTCTTTGCCTCTTCAGACCATCGTAACAAAACCGTGTTTTGTCAGATATCCATTCCTCATTGATATCCTGCAAGGATAAGAAAAAAGGATGCTCACTAAATAAAGTATCTGTTTTCATGCAGAACTGCATATATCAAATAGCAGGCTAAGGATGGAAAGTTCAATCAACAAGCTGCCGGACACTCAGAAGCTAGAATAAAGACAACTTGTGTTTAAAAAACGTAACACCCCCCCTAATTCATTAAGCATATTTACTGAGCAGAAGTATGGATGAGCACTTTAAATCACATTATATTCTAACTTTTGGTCAGTTGTCAGTGTTACTATGTGAGTACTAAATTGGGGAAAGGGGGAATAAATTGCTCAGGTTGGGCAACATTACAAGTTAATGAACTATTACAAGATTTACATCCACCTCTTTTAGGTCTGGGATTGGGATGATCATAAATGTAAAGCAAATGAGGCCAGAAACAGTCAGATGTATTATAACAAATACACCAAAATGCATTCAGTTGCAGTATGGCTCTCCAAATTATTAAGAACAAACCCTGGGTAACATATTCAAGAGAAAATTTACTAATTGAAGTAAGCTACTGAGATTAGAGACCGTACCAAGGAAACATGGCACTATATGCGTGTAATACCAATACATGTAATTATAGGTATATAAGCAGAATTGGCAGTTTCCATAGAACACAAGGTGAAATAATCATCTAACAGTAGAAATGCAGATAGGCCTAATGATTATGATTTCATCACAAAATGTGGATGTTCGTTTAAGAATATTAAATGACCTTTTGATAACAAGGGTCATGGATATTATTATGAGAAAAGCACGTAGCTGACACTTACTTCCATAATTAACATACTGTGACCTTTAAAAGACTTAACTGATGTTCTGGGGGATCACGATGCTGATAAGACTGTTAAAGTATAAATGAATTGCCCACCTTTTCTTATCAATTTAAGCTTTTAGGTGAACTAATTGGTACATGCAACTTAATATGGTATCAAAATCAAGAGATCTTGAGATCAAGATCCGGTTGGCGTAACTAAATAAAAATAATTGTAGCACACTTCTATTTCCCGTCTTAGGCCTGAGAGAGTCACACGTAAAGGGAAAAATGTTAAAGTATAAGTGAATTGCCTATCTTTTCTCATCAGTTTAAACTTTTACGTGAACTGATTGGTGCATATAACTCAATAAAGACAACATGAAGTATCAGGCAGTGTGACCATGTGACCATTACCAACAAAAATCACACAAAGTCCAAATTGCAACAGAAGTGGAGAATAAGCAAACCTCACTGGGGGATCACGATGCTGATAAGACTGTTAAAGTATAAATGAATTGCCCACTTTTTCTTATCAATTTAAGCTTTTAGGTGAACTAATTGGTACATGCAACTTAATATGGTATCAAAATCAAGAGATCTTGAGATCAAGATCCGGTTGGCGTAACTAAATAAAAATAATTGTAGCACACTTCTATTTCCCGTCTTAGGCCTGAGAGAGTCACACGTAAAGGGAAAAATGTTAAAGTATAAGTGAATTGCTTATCTTTTCTCATCAGTTTAAACTTTTGGGTGAACTGATTGGTACATATAACTCAATAAAGACAACATGAAGTATCAGGCAGTGTGACCATGTGACCATTACCAACAAAAATCACACAAAGTCCAAATTGCAACAGAAGTGGAGAATAAGCAAACCTCACTGAGGCGCGGAACAATGCGCATAACTTCAGGACCCCTGCTGTCAACTCTTACGTTTGAGCCTACTGCATCGGTAACCCCTCGGTGAGAGGGCGAGGCGATGGGATCGCGGAGAGGGGAGAGAGACCTCTTGCCCTTGGCTGGTGCGGCGGTGGAGATGTGGGCGAGGCGAAGGCGAGAGGTGTCTCCGTAGGGTGGAAGGCCGCAGCTACCTGCACCCGGGGCTCAGGTGCCAGGTGGGGTCTGTACAGCGGGACCCAGCTGCAGTTTTTGGCTGTGTGTGTGGATGTTGGGATGGACGCGGTGTATGGAGGGTGGACGGGGATTGCGTGGAGTGGTGGGCGCGGGCCGGCAGGGGGTGCACGGAGCGTTGTGTGTATGATCTACCGGGGTATGGATGGATAACAGTGCACCAACTCTTGTTACTACATTAACTCTTAACAGTCTTCAAATATTTGAATTACAAAGATTGACTAGTGTTGAGAGATCAAGAACTTCAATTCCGAATTTCGATATCTTAAGTATCGGATCCTGCATTTCTATTATGAGTCTTAACAGAGGCAGGACCAGTCATGGTTCAAACTTCGGGCTAAATCAGTTGTTCTTAGAGCGGAACTGTTTTTTTAATGATTTTTTTTATTAATTCTTCGTAGACTTTTGTTCTAAACCTCGGGCTATAGTCCAAATAGTCCGAGGCTTGATTCCGGTACTAGTATTAACAAATTGAACATTCTTTTTAGACAGCCTAAGAAAGGACCGTATATCTGATTAATGTGATAACACCGAGCAAACTTGTCTCCTTTTGTATCAGATGGGGTATGCTGAGCTATTATTTGGGGGCAGCTCGGTAGACCACGGGATAACATAAAAGCTGCGTCACAGAAACAGCCCTTAAATAAAATGACCAAAACGGCGCAGCGATGCGTCATGGCGTGCTGTGTTCTAACAAGGGACGCGCCTGATGACACACGTTGCACACCATCTTAATCCCATGGCTGCCTCGAATTAACTAAACTAAACTCCAGTGGCAGCCCATTAGCGGTCCTACGGGAGCTGCTTTATTCTATCCTAGGAAATATATTCCTCCATGGCAGAACCTTCTAATGAACCAAACACCAAACCTACCTCCTACGTGGACCGCGGTGTGTCAGCTGTAGCCTTCGGTACTTCACCCCTGCCCTCTAGTCCACCAAGAACAGGTGCAGGTAAAACATGGAAGAACATAGAAATGAAAAGAAAAGGGGAGGGTACACGTCACAATCTGGGCGCGATTTGGTGAAAGCAACACATATGTGCAGATAACAAGTGCACGCACGCATACGAATAAGCAGTCCCCTACTAATCCAACGCTCTAGCCCAAAGCAGAATCTGCAGTGAGCACATATCACTCGGCCAGCTTAGTAGCTGTGGATACTGGGGACTAGGCTTGGTAGCTTAATTAGTCGGGTGTAATACATGGCTCTAGCAAGAGAGAGGAGACTTCCGCAGCTGCACCTCTCGCTGCCCGTCCCGTCCCGCGTCGCCGTCCAGGAGTCCGGCCTCCAGCTTCCTAACCCGCTGGTCGCGCCGCCGCCGCCCACGACGACGACCTCGACCCCGCTATCCGGCCAGTCCCGCCTCGCTGACTTCGACAAGCTCGCCGTGCTGGGCCGCGGGAACGGCGGCACCGTCTACAAGGTTCGCCACCGCGAGACGTGCGCGCTCTACGCGCTCAAGGTGCTGCACTACGGGGACTCCGCCGCGTCCGCCGAGGCGGACGTCCTCAGCCGCACGGCCTCGCCGTTCGTCGTCCGGTGCCACGCAGTCCTCCCCGCTGCCCCTGGCGACGTCGCGCTGCTCCTCGAGCTGGTGGACGGCGGCTCGCTCGACTCGGTAAGGAGCCGCCGCGGAGCGTTCCCGGAGGCGGCGCTCGCGGAGATGGCGGCGCAGGTGCTGTCCGGGCTTGCGTACCTCCACGCCCGCCGTATCGTGCACCTCGACATCAAGCCGGCGAACCTCCTCGCGAGCACGGCGGGGGAGGTCAAGGTCGCCGATTTCGGCATCGCCAAGGTCCTCTCCCGCGCCGGCGACCACTGCACGTCGTACGTGGGCACCGCCGCGTACATGAGCCCGGAGCGGTTCGACCCGGAGGCGCACGGCGGGCACTATGACCCCTGCGCAGCCGACGTGTGGAGCCTGGGGGTCACCGTCCTAGAACTCCTCGTGGGCCGGTATCCGCTGCTCCCCGCCGCACAGCAGCCGAGCTGGGCGGCGCTCATGTGCGCCATCTGCTTCGGCGATCCGCCAGTGCTTCCAGACGGCGCGGCCTCGCCGGAGTTCCGGGGTTTCGTCGCCGCGTGCCTGCACAAGGACTACCGCAAGAGGGCGTCTGTCGCGGAGCTTCTTGCCCACCCGTTCGTCGCCGGGAGGGACGTGGCAACGTCGAGATGCGCGCTCCAGGAGCTGGTCGCCGCGTCATCGTCGCCGTCGTCGGAGTGAGGCGTTTGTCATCTCATCTCGCTGGGCGGCAGCGGCATGCACATACATGCGATCAATTTTGTTAGACATCTAAGACGTGTACATTGAAGGGTAGGATTAATTGTACATTTCAACCATATATGCAGTGTGTAACTTACTTAGTTTGCACATAAGTTAGCTTAGGGATCTCCCAGAAATGTAATTGACCGGGGAAAAAAATAAGGGATTGTTAACTTGTCACTAAACACTTCGTGACATGCTAGCGTTTTCGCACATGCTCGTCATGTAACCCGTGGATTATGTGTATTAATCTACAGACTTACCGTGGATTACGTGTGGATAAGTGTTTGGTGCGGTCAGCGTATGAGTGCACCACAGAAGGCGTGAACGCTTGTCATATATAAAACTGAAGTAAAATATTTTGAAAGAGAACGGCTTAATTAACTGCTTGACTGCGATTCTCTCCGTCTCATCAAACACCTCGCTCTCGATCGACAGTGAGTTCATTTGCGCTATGATTTATAGTTTAATTTTTTTAATTTTGATTATTCGTAAGAGACAGTAGTATATGATTTTAGTAAGTACAATTAAATTTAGTATACTTTTTACTATAATATATCTATAGACATTAACTTGAGAAATATATAATTTAAAAATTAATTACTGTAAAACATATAAATCAAAGCGAAAGCTAAGCGGAGCCGAGTCGTATGCCTAACATGCCAATTCGAACGCTACTGTATGGATAGATATATATAGGTAACCTATTGTTAATGTTCTGGAAGGCAGTGGTGGAGCCCAGTGGAGGCCAATGTTTGGCACATTCTGGACTCTCCATGTCTCCATCCCTTCATTCTTCCTCTGGTTCAATGCATCCAGCGACCACTCGCTCCAAACTTCACCTCCTGACCTCTGTGTCCTTCCCCAATGTGAGAATATCCACCAATATTTGGTTTTGATAAAATATGATGATTCGTATCATCACTATCTTAGGTAATAACATTAGTATATAATTATTACCTAATAAAATAGAATAAATTCTTGTTTTATCAAATAAGAACTGCATCATAGTGTTACAGAAGAACAATAGTTAGAGAAGGTACAAAATTATTATAATACCAATGCAATGTAGGGCTTCCGTCTTTTGCTTAACAAGTCTTACCCGAATATTATAACACCGGGAGGTAGAAATTGTACCAACTAATAATTATACAAGTATTGCAGCTACTAGATAGCAACGTGCTAAAATACTTGGGATCATGTAGACGACTACCGGCCGCTGCCTAGGGCTAGAAATGAGCCGAGCTGAGATGGCTCGAGCCAAGCTCGCCTAAGCTCGTTTCAACAGGTGGCTTGGCTCGGCTCGTTTTGAGCACGAGCCAAGAGGACGGCTCGAAGAAGGGCTCGAGCTGGCTCTGGAGCTAACTTACACTTCCATCGCCTCTTGCAAACAAGGGGAAAGAAATATTTTATGTTCTATAAACATTATTTCCATCCTCTCACCCAAGCAGAACAGATGTTCATACGAAAATATTCCATTACCACATCTAAGATTAGCATCTCTGGATAATCTCAAGACCTGGCTAATTTAACAGACATGAATTATTCATGTCTATGGACAGGTTCTTGGGACCAAATAAACAGTAATGACTTGTACAAATAAATCAGTAAAAATATGTTAAAGGCATACCATGTTGTGATATAAACGCGGTGGACAGTGCCAGCTATAAGAGCAACAAGTTCTGCTACAACAACTGCAAAGAAAGAACAGCAGTGATGACATAAAGTCCAAATTAAAAAAAATACAAGAAACCATGGGGAATGAAGTCATATGGTATATTTACCTGCACCCCACCTAGTTCTAATGCCACTAGCTTCTTGGTAGTTCCCAATAAACTGCAAAATTTTCTCCAATTAGCACATTCCAAAAATCCATGCTACAAAATGATGAAAATTGAAGCTGAAGAACTTATACAACTTTGAGAAACTAGCTACTAGAGGACACATGACCTGGATGTCTATTTCTTTCATAGCTAAACGTTGTTACACTAGATATAAGCCTTGTACACAAGCTACTTCATTAGCTCATGAATTAAGACAAATGGATGGTAAGCAGTATTGACAAAGTGTATATTTAATCATCTGTTAAGAGAAAGCATTCACTACTGGCCGTTGGATGCACATCGGACGATCAGCACATAACTCTTCGGACTCAAGTAAAAGTCAGTGACGCCTTTAGTTACTTGGCTCTTCGTCCGATCTCCTTAATGCTTCTCATCTGGCCGTCCAACACATTCAATCCCCTTTAGATTGGATGAAGCACTTCAATCGCCCATTTGGACCGGACGAAGCTCTTCAATCGTCCGTTTGAACTGTCCAAACTTCCTCGCTTCAATGCCTCTTTGAACTTGATGAAACTCACAGCCTGACAGAGGGCTTTCCCACCATCATGAACAAAAATTAGAAGAAGCAAGGGGGATTAGAGGAGGAACACACAGTGAGGAAGAGAAGGGAGCTGACGAATCCACCGGCGATGGTCATGAGCTCCGACGAGGCAAACTTCCCCCAGTACATCTCCAGCAGCAACAGCGTCACCGCAAACAGCAGTAGCGACAGCAGCATCGACCGCCCCGTGACCGCGATGGGAGGTGCAGTGGAAGGGGCGAGCGGCAGTGGGAGGCGCGGGGGAGGCGCTGCAGCCGAATCAGATTGGGATGGCTGGATGGGGATCAGCCGAAGGGAGGGTTACACTGCATGAGATGACTGGGCTAGGCCTGGGGCGCCGCACAGGCGATTGCCGCTGGGCTACACACACACACACGAGCAAAACTAGGCTCATGAGCCGGCTCGCGAGCGGCTAGAGCTCAACTTGAATTTTTTGCGAGCTTGGAGAGGAGCTCGGCTTGACTCAAAATTTTACAAACCCGAGCTGAGCCAGCTTGAGCTCGTTATGAGTCGAGCTGGCTCGTGAGTTTCTAGCTATTTTTCTAGCCCTACTTATGGTAGTGCTCTAACTAGTTTCTAACTTAAAACATAGTGTAGTGGTTGTTAGTGAGAAATTGAGAAAAAAAATAAAAAAATGTTATATCTTCATAAACGATGCAAAGGGATAAAGAAAAAAAAATAAAAAGCTAAAAAACAAAAAAGCTGAAATTGAGAAATCAACACGTTCTAAAAATCAGAAACAGAAATCGGTTAGATCAGGGCCCAGCTATATAACGCTGTGACGGCTCAAGTACCTTAATTTTGGCTGACTGTGCTGAGATTTTGATGTCTTTTTAAAATCTTTCTTTTTTCAAAACGATGTGAAGATCTTACTTCTTAGTTAATTAATTGCCTTATGTGCGAATTGGTTATACCCGGAATTGCTTTCATGAAATTTGAGGAGAAATTTGGAGTCTGATGGGGAGACCCGTTGGTCATAGGCTGGAGACCTACATGCTGCACTAGTATCCGATCTGCTAAGATAACATTTTGGAGTGCGGCATACACTGCTACGGTATTAAATAACTAGTAAAAAATGTGATTTGATTGTTTACCCTAGACACTTGGAGATTGGGACCGCCGTCACTCTCGAAACTAGAATATTTAATTTGAGGTGACATGCGATTTTTGGTTTTTAATCAGTAAAGCTGAGTAAAAAAAATATATCTGTAGTGCAGGAGATATTTCCTATGACAGAGATTGCTTGAGGAAGTTAAAAAGAACAGGATAGACGACTGACAGAGAGAGTCCGATAGATGCCGGCCTGTACTTTTTTTGTTTTAGTTTATGGTTATTTGTAAGAGAAAGTATATAGTTTATGGTTTTTTGTAAGAGAAAGTATATAGATATATATTGTTGGATTAATTGGACTTGGTTCATTTTGATTTAGCAATTAATCAAATAAAATTTCTAAGCCCATATGGAAAAACTGTTTAGTCCCATATGGAGAGTTGAATGGGAGTTACACCACTTTAAAAGGTGGAACGTGGTAACCCCCTTGTGAAATTGGAAAGAGCCAATACGCGCGCGCGCTCCCTCGCTCGCTCGCTCGCCTCGCCTCGCCTCGCCTCGCCACGTCAAGCCGAGCCGAACCGTGCGGTGCAGTGCGTGTGCGTGCAGGCGTGTCGGGTGCGTGCGCGTTTTTCTTTATCTATTTAAAAATTGTAACGCACTGACTCGCATTAAATAGTATTAACGAATGGCTGGCAGTAACGGTACAGTTACTAGTGAATTATGGCTGCGGTTACTTTCGAGTAATGGCTACAGTTACTAGTGACTAATGGATGCAGTTACTCTGGTTCTTCGTTTTTGCTGTTACAAAAGGCTCTCCACTCCATACGGGATGAGACACACAATATTCTGGTTCTGTTTTTGTGGCTGTGCGAGGTAATCTCCGGTCCAGAACCTTGCGCGCAAAGGGTTCTGGGCGAGTAGGCATCCGAAACTCTGTCCGTTTGCGTACCTGCACGGGTAGACGGGCAATCAAGTTTTTGGGGAGCGCATTGGCGCGACTACTCAATCTGCGAAGTACTTTATCTACTTCCTGGTGGTGAACTGTTCGCGAGACTGCACGGCGAACATCTTCCTGCATCACGCCTCTTCCTGCATCACGTCTTGATCGACTACATCGAATAGACCATCATGTCGACTGATGGTAACGGCGCCTCCGGTGTCACCGACACTGGCCCCGCTCGAGAGTATAATCTGAAAACTTCTCTGTTGTATTTGTTTCTGTGTGCTATGAATATGTTAATAGGTGTTGCTATTAGCTTGTTCGTAAGCGAATGTGAATATATCATTGTTGAATCACTCATGCTTTTGTATGTCATGTTTTATATGCTGAATTTCTGGATTAAAATATGCCAAAAATTGACTAGATATTCAACAATCCAAAAACTTGATAGGTCTTTTTCGGTAGTTGGCTTTGCTGCGTCGCTTAAGCCGCACCCTCCGTTTGATGGTTCCAATTTTAAGAGATGGCGTGCACGTGCGATCCTGTGGTTTACTGCCATGGAATGTTTTCATGTTGCACAAGGCAAGCCCGTTGAGCCTCTATCTGCTGAGGACGAACGCAAGTTCAATGTAGCGGATAACTTGTTTCGAGGTGCACTTGTTAACATACTGGCAGATAACATTGTGGATGTGTACATGCATTTGCCTACGGGCAAAGAGATGTGGAATGCACTTGAGGCCAAGTTCGAGTTTCGATGTCGGCGAAGTGAGTCAGATGTCATGGAGCAGTTCTATGACTACAAGATGGTCGATAACCGTTCTGTAGTAGAACAAGCTCATGAAATTCAGGCGCTGGCAAAGGAGCTTGAGAACAATAAGTGCGAGTTACCGGACAAGTTTGTGGCTGGCGGTATTATCGCCAAGTTACCACCTTCTTGATCGGATTTTGCTACCTCTCTAAAACACAAGAGACAGGAGTTCAGTGTTACTGATCTCATTGGCTCTCTTGGTGTTGAAGAGAAGGCGAGGGCAAAAAATTCTCGTGGCAAGAAAGTTGCTGCTGAGGGAGGTTCTAGTGCCAATTTGGTGCAGAAAAAGAACCCTCAAGCTTCCCACAATAAGAAGAAAAATAAGCCTATTGTCAAGCCCAATGCTATTACTGAGTTTAAGAAGAAAGGTAAAGGAAAGGGCGGCTGCTTTGTGTGCGGTGATTCTAGCCATTGGGCTAAGGATTGTCCAGACCGCAATGATAAGCAAAAGAAGTCTGCCAACATGTTTATTAGTGATGCTGGAGGAACATCGGGGTACGGTAATTATTTACCTACAGTTCTTTCTGTTTGTCAATCACCTGAGTGGTGGGTTGACACTGGTGCTAATATTCATGTGTGTGCTGATATTTCCTTGTTTTTTATCTTATCAGGTCTGTCGAGGTTCCTCCTTGTTAATGGGAAACGGATCGCATGCAGCTGTTCATGGTGTTGATACAGTCGATCTGAAGTTTACTTCGGGAAAGACCGTGCAGCTGAAGAATGTGCAGCATGTCCCCTCAATAAAGAAGAATCTCGTCAGCGGATCTCTATTGTGTAGAGATGGTTTTAGGCTTGCATTTGAGTCCAATAAATGTGTCATGTCTAAGTGTGGAACATTTGTTGGTAAAGGCTGTGAGAGCGGAGGCTTGTTCCGTTTTTATTTGATGGATTTCTATAATAAATTTGTGAACCATGTGTGAAACGATGATGATGAATCTAATGTTTGGCATTCACGACTTTGTCATGTTAATTTTGGGTGTATGACGCGTTTAGCTAATATGAGTTTAATCCCGAAATTCACTTTGGTCAAATGTTCTAAGTGCTATGCGTGTGTTCAATCGAAACAACCTCGCAAGCCTCACAAGGCAGCGAAAGAGGCGAGAAATTTGGCACCGTTAGAACTTATTCATTCTGATTTGTGCGAGATGAATGGCGTGTTGACTAAAGGTGGGAAGAAATATTTCATGACGCTTATAGATGATTGCACTAGATTTTGATATGTGTACTTATTGAAAACAAAAGATGAAGCGTTAAATTACTTTAAGATCTATAAAGCTGAGGTAGAAAGCCACCTTGAGAGGAAAATCAAGCAGGTAAGGTCTGATCGTGGGGGAGAGTATTTTTCGAATGAGTTTACTTTATTCTGCGAGGAACATGGAATTATTCATGAGAAGACGCCTCCCTATTCTCCCGAATCAAACGGGGTTGCCGAAAGAAAGAACCACACTCTAACTGATTTAGTTAACGCTATGTTGACACTGCGGGACTTTCTAAGGAATGGTGGGGTGAGGCTATATTGACTGCTTGTCATATCCTGAATAGAGTTCCTACAAAGAATAAAGAAGTAACACCATTCGAGGAATGTGAAAAGAAGAAATTATCTCTCTCATACTTGCGCACCTGGGGATGTTTGGCAAAAGTTAACGTGCCAATTGTCAAGAAGCGCAGACTTGGACCAAAAATCGTAGATTGTGTATTTCTTGGTTATGCTATGCACAGCGTAGGTTATAGGTTCTTAATTATAAAAACTGGAGTACCTGACATGCGTGTTAGTACAATCATAAAGTCCAGAGACGCCACGTTTTTTGAGAATGAATTTTCTATGAAATGTGATGTACCTAGCTCATCTAGTCAATAACCTATAATTTCCCTTGATTCTTTTGTACCGATAGAACATGCTGAGGAAACGCCTATAGAAAATCCTGAGGAGGTTAACAATGAGGTTACTCGAAAGAGTAAGAGACAGAGGATTGCAAAGTCCTTTGGTGATGATTTCATTGTATACCTCATGGATAACACTCCAAGAACCATAGAAGAGGCATATTCTTCTCCCGACGCTGACTATTGGAAGGAAGCAGTACGGAGTGAGATGGACTCTATTATGTCTAATGGAACTTGGGAGGTTGTTGACCTGTAGGATGTAAATGGATTTTCAAGAAAAAGCTTAGGCCTGATGGTACAATTGAAAAGTATAAGGTAAGGCTTGTGGCCAAGGGTTATACCTAGAAAGAAGGCGAGGATTTCTTTGATACTTATTCACCTGTTGCCCGATTGACCACAATTCGAGTACTACTTGCCCTGGCTGCCTCTTATGGTCTGCTCATTCATCAAATGGACGTTAAGACAGCTTTCCTAAATGGAGAGTTGGAGGAGGAGATTTATATGGATCAGCCAGACGGGTTTGTGGTAGAAGGTCAAGAAGGAAAGGTGTGCAAGTTGTTAAAGTCTTTGTATGGCCTAAAGCAAACACCTAAGCAGTGGCATGAGAAGTTCGACAGAACTTTGACATCTGCTGGCTTTGTTGTGAATGAAGCCGATAGATGTGTATACTATCGCTATGGTGGGGGAGAAGGAGTGATCTTGTGCTTGTATGTTGATGGCATACTGATTTTTGGGACCAACCTCAATGTGGTTGAGGAGGTTAAGGACTTTCTGTCCAAGAGTTTTGAGATGAAAGATTTGGGAGTGGCTGATGTGATTCTTAACATTAAGATACTGAGAGGAGGTGATAGTGGGGTTACACTTGTGCAATCTCACTATGTAGAGAATGTCTTGAGTCGCTTTGGTTATAGTGACTGCAAGCCTGCTTCTACTCCTTATGATCCTAGTGTGTTATTGAGGAAAAACCGAAGAATAACAAGGGATCAATTGAGATACTCCCAGATCATTGGCTCATTGATGTATTTAGCTAGTGCTACAAGACCTGACATCTCGTTTGCTGTGAGCAAGCTAAGCCGATTTGTTTCAAATCCGGGAGATGATTATTGGCGTGCTCTTGAGAGAGTAATGCGCTATTTAAAAGCAACCGTGAGCTATGGTATTCACTATACTAGGTACCCAAAGGTATTGGAGGACTACAGTGATTCAAACTAGATCTCTGATGCTGATGAGATAAAAGCCACGAGTGGGTATGTGTTCACACTTGGAGGTGGTGCTGTTTCCTGGAAGTCTTGCAAGCAGACCATCTTAACGAGGTCAACCATGGAAGCAGAACTCACAGCGTTAGATACTGCAACTGTTGAGGCTGAGTGGCTTCGCGAATTCCTTATGGATTTGCCGGTGGTTGAAAAACCGATACCGGCTATTCTGATGAACTGTGATAATCAGACTGTAATTATCAAGGTGAACAGTTCTAAGGACAACATGAAGTCATCTAGGCATGTTAAGAGGCGGTTGAAGTCCGCCGAAGTGAAAAACTCGAGTGATAGCATCGGACTATGTCCGCATACCTAATAATCCGCCGATCAATTTACAAAGGGTTTATCACGTAATGTGATAGATAGTGCGTCGAGTGAGATGGGCCTGAGACCCACATGAGTCATACCACAGTGGTAACCTGTTCTACGTGATCGGAGATCCCGTGAAGTAGGATGGTGAAACAAGCTGTTAGTTGACTAGGAGGAGAGACCTTTACAGGGCTCATTTCTTCAATGATGCGCTTCTCTCCTATTCTGTATGACAGGTTGGTTTTTACTTCAATGTGATCCGAGTGGCTTATTTAGAGCAGAGATGTCAGCCTACAGGACATCTTAGAAGGAACACACCTATATGAGTTCGACTGCTGGTCACAGTCTATGAGATTTGGGTGATCTCTAGATACTCATGAATAGGTATGGAGTATGACTTATACGCTTCAACCAGAGGGGATGCTTTAGGCAGCCTAGTACTAGTAAAGGAACTAAGTAAAGCTTGTTTGCACAAAACTGTCAATTCAAGGCATAGTCCATTGTTCAGTTGTGGATAAGTGTAACTCCTTTCCTAGGTGGATGTTCAACTTAACAGTCTCCATTGAAACACTGGTATATCAAACAACAGCAGAACTGAGAGTATTTCTCGTGTGCCTTGAAATTTGGTGGGGATTGTTGGATTAATTGGACTTGATCCATTTTGATTTAGCAATTAATCAAATAAAATTTCTAGACCCACATGGAAAAACTGTTTAGTCCCATATGGAGAGTTGAATGGGAGTTACACCACTTTAAAAGGTGGAACGTGGTAACCCCCTTGTGAAATTGGAAAGAGCTAATACGCGCGCGCGCTTGCTCGCTCGCTTGCCTCGCCTCGCCTCGCCTCGCCTCGCCACGCCGAGCCGAGCCGTGCCGTGCCGTGCGTGTGCCTGTGCGTTTTTCTTTATCTATTCGAAAATCGTAACGCACTGACTCGCAGTAAATAGTATTAACGAATGGCTGGCAGTAACGGTACAGTTACTAGTGAATTATGGTTGCGGTTACTTTCGAGTAATGGCTACAGTTACTAGTGACTAATGGATGCGATTATTCGCTCTTCGCTTTTGCTTTACAAAAAAGGCTCTCCACTCCATACGGATGAGACACACGATTTCGTTCTGTTTTTGTGGCTGTGCGAGGTAATCTCCGGTCCAGAACCTTGCGCGCAAAGGGTTCTGGGCGAGTAGGCCTCCGAAACTCTGTCCGTTTGCGTACCTGCACGGGTAGACGGGCAATCAAGTTTTTGGGGAGCGCATTGGCGCGACTGCTCAATCTGCGAAGTACTTCATCTACTTCCTGGTGGTGAACTGTTCGCGAGACTACACGGCGAACATCTTCATGCATCACGCCTCTTCCTGCATCACGTCTCGATCGACTACATCGAATAGACCATCATGTCGACTGATGGTAACGGCGCCTCCGGTGTCACCGACACTGGCCCCGCCCGAGGGTATAACCTGAAAACTTTTCTGTTGTATTTGTTTCTGTGTGCTATGAATATGTTAATAGGTGTTGCTATTAGCTTGTTCGTAAGCGAATATGAATATATCATTGTTGAATCACTCATGCTTTTGTATGTCATGTTTTATATGCTGAATTTCTGGATTAAAAATGCCAAAAATTGACTAGATATTCAACATATATAACTCACGTGTTATTTTGATCGATATAAATAAGGTTTCTATAATATATACTATAATTAATTTATAGATTATATTTAAAAAATACTTTGTTTAAAAGATAGTTATTGTTGAAAAAGCTAAAAAACAGCTTTTAGAAACTGAAAAGAAGAGACTTGCAGTGTTGTTAGACTGAAGAAAGTCAGCAGAGTAGTGTATTTAACATAGAGATTGTTTGAGTTTATAGCACAATCTTGAAGAAGGAATGTGGATAGCCGTAGGCCGATAGGCACGACCATCACACACTTAATCGGATTTAGAGGTCATTTGTTGGGCTGAAATTTAGTGGTTTATAACTGAAATTGCGCTGTAGCTGGCTGAAATTATACTGCAGCTGACGATGACTTATTTAGCGTAATTAATTAAAAAATCTAAAAAATAGAAAAAATAGGTTAACCTATCACATATAATACAAATGAATACGAAAAAAAAGAACAGATAAAAAAAAAATAAAAATACCAAAAAAATAAATAATAAATTAGAAGTCCAAAATTTAAACCTAAATGAGCAGAGTCTTAGCACACATATTGACCCAAAGTTAATCGGGTTATGACCCAAATAGGTCATGCTTTCGTTTGCTTTAATATAATATTGGCTGCCCATGGCACGTGTTAAGATATTGTAATTACAGGCTGCACTTGCCTATTGGCTATCAGCTGGCTTGAATTTCGCTATCCACATATTTTCACCCCTGCACCAATTGAAGTACTGAAATGTGTCTTGTTCACAGGTTGGATTTTTGGTGACGGTTCACCATGTAGTACTGCCGTTTATAAGGGGACTGTTATTTACGGTTTTTAAAAATGGTTTGCGGTTCTTATTACAGTATCCGACTTTTAAATATAGTATTTTTTTAAAAAAGAAATCTATAAGTTAATTATAGTACACATTAAGTATCTCTCTGTAATCTCTGTTACGAACAGCTTAAGATTCAAAATTTTCAACTAAAAACCAAAAACCACAACTATAAACTAAAAAAAGAATAGACCTCGATACCCTTCTAGATAAGGATTTGAGCCACCAATTTCACCAGTGAGCAATTGGTTAGCTGCTGATCGGGTGGTGGCTAATCTTCGGTATAGGGTCTGCCTGATATAGCTGTGAATTTTGGATAATACGGATATTTGGTTTTTAACGTGTACTACAATTAACTTGTAGACCCTATCTCAAAAAAAATACTACGTTTGCAAGTTATGCACCATAAAAAAAAGTTAAAAATCGGTTTGAGAAATCGAAAAGAATAAGTCCATAGCATCATATCAGTTAACGGTCATGGTTTGAATCTCACTAACTTCGTATTTGGTGGTTTATTCATGGATTTTCTAATATTTGATTCCGTGACCTACTGATTACTTCACTATAAGGATTGTAACCGACTGTACACCTTTGCGGGGAAAGAACAATGGGATAGTTCTTTCCGATGATTTATGTGCACAGGAAGCTTGCTGTGCAAGTTAAGTCTGCAAATGCCTGAGCCAATCCACATCGACATTGCATAGAACCAACCAATGTCTTCGGCAGCCAATAGCAGAGGCCACTGGCATTGGCAACATCTAGATAAGTACATGACCATCGAACAACCAGCGGCTGCTACAAGAGCCAAGGAGATGTCTGATGCTGTCATGCCGTCTCTCGCTCCTGTGTTCGTGAAGCACGAGAGGAAATGTATGAAACTTCTCAGGGCCTACGAAGGTATTGCAATATGCAAGAGATGAATGAGGAGTTCAGAATCATAATGATTTATAATTTTTTTTACTATAGATAAGGTAGTTTATTTAATTTAATTAAAAATAAAAAATTTAAAAATAAAAAAATATATATATTAGCCCATCATGAACAAAGAAATACGAAAAAAAAGAAAAGATGAAAAAGTGCAAAATAACAAAAAATAAGAAAAAGATGAAATTAAGGAACAGTGAAAAAAAGCCAAAGTCAGAAGCCATCGCTAACTTAAGCGGGGCCGAAAACTATCATATCTGCTTTAAGAGCCTGTTCTTTGCGGCTTCTAAAAGCTGTTTTTAGCTTTTGCTACAGTAACTAACTTTTAAACTGAGTATTTTTATAAGATGGGGTCTACAAGTTAATTATAGTACACGTTAAAAACTAATATCTGTACCATCAAAAATCGCAAGTAAGTATCTCTCTTTCCGCAATCTCTGTCGTAAATAGCCAAAAAACCATCAGCCGCAGTTAGAAAGAATAGACCCTAAGTTTGTTAACAGAAATTTATATATCCAGACAGAAGTTCCGGTTATTTCCTTCACATGCAAAGCTACATAGAATGTAACGTCCCATATTTCTCACACTGACACACGGTTTCAGAATTAAGTTTTGAAAGTTAAAACAAGACACGATTCTTCGACACAAAGCAGTCCTTCTAAACATTAGGGGCCCGGTTTGGAACATGGGAATTACAAGAGGAATTCCTGGAACAACAATTTTAATTACCACATTTCATCTCACCAACAGAAATTATATCTAACAAAGGAAGCCGTATTTTATGGCAGTAGAAACAGGAAAACCTTTCAGTGGTCTAGTATCACAAACCTGGCAGGAACACAAGGACAATACTCAAAAATTTACATCATACTATATGTGATAAACCTCACTTTGCTCCAGAAAAGAATCTTCTACATATGGGATAAGCAACAAAAAAAAATGACACACATGGAGAAGCAGTCATCGTTCAATTGCCTGGATCACACAGCCTGGAGCTTCTGCTCATCCACAGATTCCAAAGGAAGAACTGCAGGCCCCCACGAAGAGGGCTCATCAAGGTGGATCTTTGCATACTCACTCACCAGACCATTCCTCTCTTCCCACATGATCGCTTTCCTCTCCTCTTCAGCCCTGTCTACCTTATCTTTGGTCATCGAGCTCATGTCACCAGCTGCCTTGGTTACCATGCCAAATGCACTGGTTAGCCAGGAAGCACCAGCTGAGACATATTGGTTACTCATGATAGCAGATCCTGCAATGCTGGCTTTCTGCTCAGCAGCGGCCAAAGTAGACTTCGTGAGTTCTGACACCTGATAACACTCATCCACCTCCTTGACCTTGCTGCCAACAATGGCCCGGCCCAGGTTGATTTTTTCGCTCAGGCCATACTCGCGGTCTAGAGATACGATGGTGGCGGTAGCATTGGACAGGATGCTGTGACGTTGGTCAAAGGATCTTGCTACATTGAGAGCATCCTTGCTCAGCACAAAGCCCTTGGCCAACATGCTGCTCACAACATCCTCTGCCTTCCTGACTGCAGATTCAGTAGACGGATATTTTTCTCCCTTTTGTGCCAATGCCGAGGTGCACACAAATGCAAAGAAGTGAAATATCAATACAAATTCAGAGTATATTGTTGTGTCACAAAAGATATTAATTAAATGTGTAGATACAACGATCATCAAATGGAGCATAAGCTAAACTGCAGCATAACCAATTTGGGAAAGAATTCATGCATTTTAAATTGACATACTGAGCTGATTCAGATTAACTGCATAATTTAGACTTTCTGGCCATTGTACATAGTTTAGGAACCCATGTTAATTAAAGGTTGACAAATTCTATTCTGGTGAGGAAACAGGACCTAGATGAAATTGGTGTAAATAGTAACATCAAGAAAAGTTTACCAGTTTCAATCCCAGTATCTTCAAGCATTGTTAAAATAAATGCTCAATTCTTTCTAACAAGAAGATTGTCGAACAATTGGTCTAACACCCAAGTACATACCCCACAAGCATAACTTGTTTATGTAAAACAATTAATAGTCATGCAGCTCTACAGTCAAGAGACAGTACGTCTAATTTTAATCCAAAAGAATCACCAGGACTCTGGTAATTTCGTTTGAATTTGATGAAACTTGAAATAATGAGTGTGCCACTAAAATGTAAAACATTCTTACTGATAATTGTTTGTACACTATAGGAGGCAGCTGATAGTTCTCAACTGGAGTTATGACTACAGAACAATCAATGATTGTTGCCCCCTGTAGATGAGTAAACAAAAGATTAGAAGGCCTATCTCAGACAAAAAATGATTGAAATAGCAAGAAACAATCCTAATGCAAGTATGCCAACAGAAAAACCTAATGGCTAAGGCAAGAAATGAGGGAACTTGAACATACAGATAGAAGCACAGCAGTGTCTGCTCCTTTTGAGTCTTTAAATGTGACATAAGCAAGCTGTGACCACTCAGATTCACTGATGAAGACACAAGCAGATATTTAAGAAACACTCTTCCAGCCTTCCTACCCATATATCCAGTGCAATAAGCAATGGTGAATTACCTTTGCATTTCAACATATTCTATATCCCCAGAGAAAGAAAAGAACTCTGTGATCTCTCTTTTTGAAGCACTCAATGAAATGTTGCTAACTTTTACTGTCCTCACCTGCAAAAGAATATCAAACAAGAGAAAATGGGATGAGATAGCTAGTGCGACTAGGACTTTAGCATAGGGCAGGGGATAAGATAGCACGATTGTAGTAATGGTAAATTAGTTGACAATAGAGTCGACTCATATTAGCCTGCCTGAAATCCAAACTTTCCAGGGTTTACAGGTCAATCTAATTTTGGAGAAATAAAAAATGACTCAAACTAACAATATAAGTACAAGTTGCAGGTAACTGTCAAACAGAATGGTTAGATCTAATGTATCCATGCAGCCAAGCAGGTAAACAACAAAGCTGCCAGGAACATTCATTGACTAAAACAATTATCTTCTTTGATCAATACCAAAAAAAAAAAAACGATTTCACCCAAAATGTAACATGTCTAGTTGGATTTGCACATCCTGAACAACCCTGGGTGATAGATGAAAATGCCCAGTGTGATGTAGTCTCGAGTGTCACAATCAATTATACGAGACAGCCTGATAAGCTTTAGTTAAAGAAAGTTGATGCCAGGAACTGAAGTTACAAACAAATGTCCTTTGTACCTTTTGTATATGCTATGTAGGTACAAATACTGGGTGACTTTACACATAAATCAATTCAACCAGCTCAATCTGATAGATGTAAGATATATGGCAGCCAATTCAATTGGACAATCAAACAGGGCCAGTCCAGCACCCAACTTCCAAATCAAGATTATTTTATTTACCTATTTGTATGGTCACTGGAATTTATGAATTAGTGATACACATTCATCTGGTTAGTTAGTTAATTAATGAATGAAGAGAGAGAGTAAGAGACACAGGTGTAAGGGTATCCTGGTTGTATAGGACAGTTAAACCATTGGAAATGTATGCAATTATACCTATACCATCACATAAAAGGATACCATTAAGATAGCACAAAGGAATCCATACTGTACAATGAATAAGATAAGGGTTAATTCCTTATATGCCATTGGGATTTTCCATAATCCCTGATTGTGTCACTGCTCACATGTCGGTGACACAATGAGTGACAAATAAGCAGGGGCGGACCCACCCTTCGGGCAAGCTTGGGCAGCTGCCGAGCTCCATCGCCAGCCGGACAATGTTGCCACGAGTGATCTGTCTGATCTCAGTTGTTCTCCATCTTCAGGTGTAAACCGCATCATAGTATTAAAACCATCCAGAAGGAATAAGTTTATCGATGCAGATGTTGCCTATCCGCCAGAAGAAGATACAAAAAGGTGTTTCCACACACCAAAAGTAGCGAAGCATTCTCTAAGGAAGCCTTATATTAACTTTTCTAGTCAACTTCCCAAAGCGGACATTGGTTCTTTCAGGCCAAAATCGTCTAGGTCAAACTATGGGGAGAGCATCGACAAACGCATTTCTTCCACTCGCATTGTTGTTTTGAAACCATGCCTTGAGATAACAGGGTGCAGCCGAGGGCCGAGGTGCAGGTGCACGGCGGCTAGGGCACGGGCGGAGTCGCATGAAGGAACTGAGCACAAGCAAGGAGCTGAGAAGAGTGCAGAGGTGGAGTCGCGCAGAGCAGAGGGGGTGCAGGTGGATGCTAGAAATGCCGATGCTTTTGATGATTTGGGTATGATTCTTCTCTTCTTTTGCTTACCATATTCGTGTGGATAGGAATTGGTAAGATGTTCTAATTTGGTAATTGTGTGCTTTGATCATGATGCATTTGCTGATACTTGATGGTAAAGTAGTAAAGCCGTGAAGCTTATGTTACATATTGATATTAGATGCTTATATCTCTTTTGGGTATTGTGGCGAGCATTTTTAGGGATGTTGGTATTATTGTGTCGGGTGACTTTGACTACCATAACGCATGTTGTGTACTATTTGCTTAGTGGATGCATAAGAGATCACACGTTGCATATTGGCTAACTAGATGCTAGCAATTTCGCCCTAGCTAAAATCTAGTCCTAGGTCCGCCACTGCATGTAAGGGATTATGCAGACTTTCGATGGCAAATAAGGAATTGCCCCATAAGAAAAAGTTGACAGCCGATGTTGGATCATTGACACACCATGAGGTACTCATAGTTCAAGATGAATCATGCTGTTCTATAGGACGGCAAGGTAATGTATGCCAGCGTGTCATGTTACCAGGAGGGATTAATTTTCCTAAATGCATAAATCAACAAGAACATTCATTGACCCAAAACCTAGATCCCAAAGAAACAGCTAAAAGACAAACAAACAAAGGCCCGAAACAAAAAACAAACTAACAGGTTAGAGCACACTAAGCAACAATATGACATCCTTTTGCATCTAGGAAATGCAGCACTCTGTAGCTTAGTATTCACCACAATTGCACAAATCATCAATTGCTTCAACGAAATACCAGAGGAAGCAGCCCCAACCAGAAATAAACAAACTTGAAGATCGGATCTAGCAGCCCGTTTTTAACCCACAACCGCCAAAAGTTATTAATTCAGTCGAGTAACTAGTACAGAACCGGAGGCATTCTTTGATTCAGAACCTATGGATCCCCAAAAGCCCGAAGAAGTCCATCCTATAGTCATCCAATCCGCAATTCCACATTCTCCAGCAACCGAATACACAAAAGCACCAGAATTTAACAACAAACCGACGACTGGAGCACCTGGCCTCGTATCCATCCAGAATTTCTCAGCATCGCGGCGGTCTTACGGAGGAGCAAGTAGCTCGTCAGGGACCCGCATTGCGCTGAACTCATACAGCAGAACGCACGAAGCCTGCAACGAGGCTCGCTTGCATTGCATCTAGCAAGAGTAGGCCCTCGCAGCAATGCAGCACTAGCCGCCCGGAATTCGCTCGTTGCTGGTCACCGCGACGATGTCCCCGAACCAAATCAACAAAATCGTCGCAGAGACACCATCTCCTGCGATCTCCAACCCGGAGTTTTGCTATGCACGGCGCACGATTATCTCCGACGAGACAGCCAACCAAACAAGCCCAAGCCACCCGAGTACCCGACCTACCACGCAAACAACCAACACCACCGAGCACGAGAGAGAGAGAGAGAGAGCATCGCGTAGCAACCACGCGGCCACCTCGCCCCGCCCCCACGAAGAAGTAGAAGCCAGAAAGTTGAGAGCCAGCGCACACCTCCATTGCGGGATCTCGCGGGAGCGGCTAGCTCGCGGCGCGGAATACGACGGGAGTTTCGAGGCGGGGTTGAACGGTGCGGCGCGGGGAGACGACGGGGGGGTGCGAGGAGGTAGAATCGGAAGCGCAGACATTCCACCACTCGTCAGTGGAAAATATCCCCGTTGCCATCCCTAGCTTTTTGTTTGTCAATCGCGTTGAGTGGTAACGTAACGACCGGCGGATGGCAGTGCGCGTCGGCACTCGGCACGCGACGGGATCACGGGAGTGGTGGGATCTGGTCGGATGGCATATAAATGGTCAGCAAGCCATTTGCCTTGTGGCTGGGTCGGTGGGATCGGGAGCTCAAACGTCAGTACTTTTACTCTGTTTTTGTTTTTTTTTTAAAAAAACAATTTGCCCATCCTGTTTCTTTCGTATATTTCTGTTGGACTTGACGTCCTGCCAAACTTGTGTTGCTGCACAGTGCACGCAGTGGTCCCGGTCCGATGAGCTTTTTTTAATTTCGTCTTTATTTCATGATTTTGGGTGTTTTTAGGTTTTTTATTTTTTCCTTTTTTTCTCTTATTTCTTTTCATGATAACGTAAGTTTTTTCTTTTTAATTTAATTACGCTAAAAAAATGCTCATAGCAGCTAGTGTCCAAATAAGATTGAAATAGTACTGCACGCGGTAGAAAAAGCTACAGCCCGTAGTCCACTTGAGCACAGCTAGATCGCTGGGAAAAACTATCTATGAAATTTTCTTGCTTCCACGGTGTTAGAATGTTCTTGTACTCTAAATGGGACCCAATAAATAAATGAGTTGATTTTTTGTTGTTTTTTAAAACATTTATTGTGATAGTTTTTAATGGATTTATCATTATTCAATTTGTTCGTATAAATATTTATATTAAAACTAAAAAATTATTAGTTATAGTAAAAAATATGACGATTGCACCATTCACATGGAGAGAGAGTATACGCTGCATGATCCGCCCGTTTCAAACGTTCCAGAAGATGATTGTCTTGATCGACGACAAAATAACGAGCATAGGACGGCACCCATAGCCATAGGCCATAGTCCATGTCTTTTCGTACTGAATTCATTGCTTTGCTATCAAAGGTGGATGCAAATACAGGTCCCATTTCCGTTGAACGGAGTTTCTCTGTTCTTGTGTCAGTATCTTTCTCCGTGTTCTTTTGATTTGAACCGTTCGAACGGTCTAGATCGAGAAAATACGGAGAAAGACATTGACACGGGAACAGAGAAACCATTTTCATTTCCGTTTGTGCAGTAATCGCTTTCTGACGGAGGCCCGCTATTCGCTTCAGGTCACGAAACACATGCAGCTGCTGACCGTAGTTAAGGAAAAAACAATCCAAGCGACAGCAAAAGTACAGCCTAGCCTTCCGACATCTCATACAATCCTGGTCCTGAACTTTTTGCCTTTCGTGGTCTTTTGCCTTAGCTTATTTAAAAACCGAAACAAGTGATGGCCTCACTTAAAATTATATGTATGATTTGTATTGACGTTTTTGCTAATCATTACCATCTGAAAACACATATAAAAATCATAAATTGCAGCAAAAACTCATTAATCTACCTAAAAACGGAGCCTTTTGCCACGAGTGCTCAGCACTTCCACGATTGAGTTCGTTACAACTCGATGACTCGTAACTACTGCCCACCTACACGTTCATGGGTACTGCGATACGGAACCACTACCACCACATGCTGTGGAAAGCGTGGTCTCGGCAGAGGTGTGCATCGTCCAGCCAGGGGCACCGCAGTGCAACCTGCATGAGGCTGCCCACCTGGAGGCGGACTCCGAGCTCGGCAACGACTCGACCACCGGACGTTCCACTACACAAGCGTCGTAGATCACCGGTGGTGCTGTGCCGGCGCGAGAAAGACCCCCAACAAAAAAATAATGCGTCGACTTCGTCTCGAAATGCCCACGCCGAGCATGTGCTCTGCCCACCCTATAGAGGTGGCTCGAGCAACGGAGCCAGGTCTAGGGGTGGCAATTCTTCCCGTAGGAGTAGGTGCCGTGGGGAATATCTCTATAGAGGTAGAAGCGGAGGATGATACGTGATAGATCCCGTCATGCTAGCGGGGTATGGACGGGGTCATCCTCTCCCGTAGGGTCTATAAAGACTTAATAAAAATAAAAATAAATATTTTGATAATAGATTATAGTTTTTTAATATGAGATATTGTATTCTTTTATTGTATATTTAAGACTAAAACTTAAATTTATATATTAAAATATATATTTTAAAACTATATTTTTAAAAAATCTACTTAAGTAATTATAAATTAATAAATTAAATTATTATTTTTAAAAATAAAATTAGTCTTTTTTTCCTCACGAGGATTTTATGGCCAAGTGAGGCGATGCAGGAAGAGGACGGTGAGCGAGGGCGGGGCAGGGTCGCGGAGGCTTCCGCGCGATTCCTATCCCGTTGCCATCCATAGCTGGGCCCCGTTATTCAGCTAGGGCCAGCCGCGGCGCGGTTTGCTTATCGGGCTGAATTTGGCATATTGGGCTGGAAATACGCAGCTTCAACACACTTTGGGCCCGTTTTGGGGACATTTTCGACATCTGGAATCCCAGTCTCCCAGATACGCCCGTCGGAGACCGAAGGGGAGGGATGCTGCGGGTGTCGGAGGACGGCGGCCGGCGACGGGAGGCCCACGCCGCGGGGTACCGCGAGCTCGGCCGCGCCCTCCTCGACCTGCAGGCCGCCGCCGACCAGGTCTTCGCTGCCGTCTCCAAGCGAGTACGTGCTAGGGCTACCACGCCCTCCTCCTTTCCCTCGTCACTCGAACCCCCAAAACCCTTTCGATCTCCCCGTCCCGTGCGCCAAAATTCTCGGTTTCTGACATTGGGTTATCCTTTCTTTACTGGTCTCAGACCGCCGAAGAGCGCGAGAAGCTTTCGGCCATTTCGCGGCGGATCAAAGCTACCAAAGTAAGCCATTTGTTCCCACTATTTAGATTGTCGTCGTCAGATTCCATAGTTCTTGATAGTCATGGCTGTAAATTCTGTTTCCTTTGGGCTGCTGAGTACAATACTTGAAAGAAAGAAAAAATGCTCTGGTGCAGAAGTAGGCATATGCAGGAGTTGTGGTAACTGGTAACTTACGTTGAAACCAGAAAAGTTTCATATGCGTCAGTCAGGAGATAATTGGAAATTTACCATCGCTAACAGTGGGTTTCGCAAATTTGCCATTCAGTACATGTGTTTCTTGTATTCCCTGCCATTCTATCATTTTTTATCTTTTTCTTTATTCTCTCTCCAAATTAGCCACGTGAAATACTATTTTTGCCCCTGGGCTAATTAACCTGTACGTGACTCATTTTGCCGCTGGAGTCCGAATGCAGAGCAAAGAGAATGCTTTCTTCATCTTATGAAAAATTTTCAGAAAAAGTTCAGAGGGTTCGGCAGGATGTATCCTGCAGCGAGGCGACATTCAGAAAAAGCGGCCAGGCAGCGTCAAAATGAGTCACGTACAGGTTAATTAGCCCAGGGGCAAAAATGGTATTTTAGGTGGCTAATTTGGAGAGAGAATAAAGAAAAAGATAAAAAATAATAGAATGGCAGGGAATACAAGAAACACATGTACTGAATGGCAATTTTGCGAAGTCAACAATAAAAATGGCAAATTTGCGAAATCCACTGTTAGCGATGGCAAATTTCCAATTATCTCGTCAGTTTGACCTGGATTACCGATTGGGAACCAGACGACGAATCCTCTAGGCCTATTTGATACGGTCTGTATGTCCCGTTTGAATTCTGAGGTTTTACGCAGGTTGATTTTGTCTTAGAGGTGCTTCAAGTATTGCAAGTGAAGATGCATCGTGACATTTCCGGTAGACTAATGTTTCATTTGTAGTGCATCTTCGTTGTAAATGAATGCTAAAGGTTTTTGTTCGATGTGCATGTGGAGTATTTTCATTTTCTTCGTTTGATTTCTTACATGAACTTCCATTGACTGATCAGTTCGAATGTTTTGTCTTTTGTTGTTGATTAATCCTAGGCTAAGATCAAAGCATTATCTCAGTCAGAGGAGCCGCTGACTATCATATCACCCACACGGCATCCTTCAAGCTGTACTAAACAAGAAGACTTCAAACCACTGTTTCACTGCACATATGGTGACAACAATGGTGGACTACCCATTGCAAATATTGCAGTAAATGGAGGGTTCAACAGAGTATGTACCATTGTAACTTGATGATTCTAGAACCATTGGAGTTTAGAGTGGTCAAACTTTCGACTTTGCTGATAGCCACGCCATTTGACAGGAATATGGGCTAGAAGGCACCCTTGAACTCTTTCAATTTTTCTCCGAGGAGAACTGTGATTATCCGTCAAAAGAAGGTGATCTAAAGGTTAGTATTTGCATTGTCTTTAGACAGTATTCTGGATAAATGCTTTGCTTATTATGAAGCATGGTGGCACTTGCTTAGGGGTTTTTATCTGAATACCATTTGTTTTTGCTCGTGTCACATTTGCAATAATTCTGTTCTTAGCTTAACCTCACAACCGTTTTCATTTCTAATGGTAATGGATATAGAATATCTTCTGTGACAAGCTTTCATTTCAACCTCACAACCGTTTTCATTTCAACCTCACAACCTTTTTGTTAGCTTCTGTAGTTCTGTGACAAGCTTGAATGCAACATACAACATATTATATGTAAGCTTGCATATATTTTGTGCATGTGTCTGCTATCATGTGGACCTGGTAAGCGGTACTCATCATATTCACTTGTTCTTACTTTTCGGATTCTAACCTTGTTTTTTTGTCCCCTCAGGCTAAAGATAAGCTTGCTGAAACAAAAGATGGCACATATTTAGAGAGTCTTTTGGAGAAAGCAAAGTAAGACTTTCAACTCCTGCATTGCTCAATTCATGGCTGTTGTTTTTGTTATTCTTCTTCGTAACAAACATTATCTCTCCTGTACACTACACCAACCACCCCAAACCTGTGTATGTTTCTCCTTCAGATCTATATGGTCAAGTAGGCTGACTAATCTTTTAAGTTAGCCCATATGGTTTTGTTGGCCATGGTTCCATTTGAAAGAGAGAGAGATATGCAAAGAGGAACTGTTTGCACAACTATTCCCCCTGTTGACTGAAGTACCAAATATTGGTTATACTTTCTATGGTAATAAATATAATTTTACTAGGTGAATAGTACAATGATTGGAATACTAGCTCTTTGGCTTAAAAAAACTGTGGTGCTCTCCAAGTACCATATACACCATGTTGAGTTTAGATGTCCTGTTTTAAGTTATAGTCTTATAGATATGATCCACCAGCCTAATCAAATTATATGAATTGATTTGATTCTTTGGTATAATGGTGGAACATTATTCATAAATCTAGATATATTGGACTAATGATATTTTCGAATTTGTCCGTATATTCATTGGTCCTTTTCATTCTTGGCGTATAGCTATGACATAATTTGGTTACGCTAACCTTACGGTATAATTCTAGGTTAGCTACCTTAAATTAGTTAGCAATGGACCATAGTAGTTGAATCTCAGTATCTCACCCATATTAAGGCAGACTTGGGTTAGATGTGTAACCTGAATCAGGATGTACAGAAACATTTAGAGTGCCACATTTGTGGAATCATTTTTTTAAAAGCTGGAGTAGGATACAGTAACTTGTTTGAAACCAATCTAGAAGGCTGGGTTAAGGCATATTTTAGAACATTCAATTTCACTATTTATTGTTGATTGAAAAGAACTTGAGGGGATTCAACATGCTCTTGGCCTCGTTCAACTGTATTTCTAACTTGAGGGGATTCAAGGGTGTATCAAGACATATGCTAGTTCTTTCGTTCTCCAATTTGGCGTTGGTTGAAAACAGACTTGAGGGGATTCAATTCAACTTTCTTGTACAACTGTATTTCTTGTTCTGGACTTGCAATGCGGATGCCTGCTTAAAACTGGCATGTATGATCTAAATATTTTGGCTGCAATGAATTGTTTGTCTTTCTGATTGCTTTGATGTCATGCATGTTTGCACATCTGCCAATGCAGTCATGCCCATAATGGTATGTTTTCTGACTTTTTACTCGTTATTAATAGCTTTCCAACTCTGGGGAACCGTTCAACATCTGAATATGACATGAAGAGTGAAGAGCTGCCACCTCCACCACCAAGTCTATTACCAAAACACCTAGCTGTAAGAGTTCCAGATCATCTTAACGTCCGTTATTTTCTGGTCTCCTGTGTTACTTGTTTTTTAAATACTTGATGTCTATTTGATATTCTTTGGTTCTACCTTTTGTTTTGATTATTGCAATGGAAAAATGGTTCATTCCTCTCTTTTGTGCATTATTCCATTGCCTCTAATAGATAGTTTTGCAATTTGTAGAAAACTCAGAGATCATATGATGTTAGAATGGAAACAAATGTGAATCCTGCACGCTCCATAAAGCTTCCAGATGCAGAGAACTGAATGTAAATAATGCAATACATACTATGTTTGATTATAACAGCAGTGGTGACTCTAGTGATTCTCCGTAGCTTTTGTACTGCTATTTACTAATTGGTTCATTATGGCTTCTTTTAAAATTTAGTTCCATAGGAGCCTCATAATATTTTATTTTAGTACCTAGGTGTTCTGAAAAACAATTGTAACTTATGTAATGCCTCCAAAACGAAAACCACTACATGTGAAGTTCAAATTGTTGTGCATGACGGTGAAAACAATTGCATACAACACTTTATAATCAAATTGGGTAAGCTAACTTACTGTACATGCGTTTCTATTCAGCTAGTTGATGCAGAGGATAAAAATCAACAAAAAGTAGAGTAGAGGGATCAAAGTGAACAAAATAAGAGATGTGATCGACCAAAATGTCTGAAGCCAACAAAAATGGAGTTCATGGGTCTTACATCAAGAATAAGACTTTTTATCATGCTACCTGAACTGCTGCACTTCGCTTGTTTCAACACTAAAGCTAAGAGTTGAATATGATATATCTCTACAAAATAGGGGGCCTTGTAAATCGAAACTTCATTTTATTTTGTAACAGAACAGAACTACATGACCGGGAGTTACGTGATTGTTATCAGATCCTTCTACAATCTACACCACACTGGAAAGAGGATATGCCCTCTGATAGTTGATCAGGCTGCTGGTCATCTGATCCATAATCATCCATGTAAATTCACTAATTTCTGACAGTTTTTTTGTGAACTTACGGTAACATGCAAACTTGATTAATGCATCAAACTTATCACTATAATTGTAATTTACTGGTACTTCAGTATTAAATCTTTTGAAAATTTGATTCCTGTGTCAAGTCAATGCCCAAGTGTTAACTGTCCAAGAACAATATAGAACTGTGCACACAGCAATTTACTTGCATCAGGATACACAGTAATGATTTTTGCAGGTGTATCCAGTATCCAGTAGCGCAGGTTACATATTCATATAGGCCTTAGCAAGCAGTCATTTGTGAAAGCACAAGGAATGCGTGTGCAAGCTCCACCACCATTATACAGATACCTGGCACTGTACTTCTGAGAAGATTTTACTACAGTGTCCAACCTATTCTGTCTGCTCTCCATTCTAAAGCCCTGGCTGCCTCTTGTGCAGCTTCGTTGTTGATGGAAATGCATATTCCTTTGGCAGATCCCTTCAGCTTCTGAGAGAAATATCATTGCCACTTCCAAGTACTTTCTGCCATCCTGTTTGAATTAGAAATGTGCGTTGTACAGTACCCACTGTTAGTGGTGTGCCTAAGAGGTAATCATAAATAATTTGGAATTAAGGCTAAAAGAGATATTGATCCATATGGGATTAGGGTTCTAATGGGCCTACAACGTGGAAGCTCATTAGCATGCTCTATAAATATGTGGAGGTGGGGCTGTAGGGGACACACGACTATCCTGAAAACCCTAGCCGCCACCTCCCCTCGGCCGGATTCCGAAACCCTAGCCGGGCGTGCGGTGCTAGCACACCAGCGCACGACATTCCATCCCGAACGTGTAGACTCCGTGAAGGCGCCGCTGTGGTTGCTGCTGTGCTGATCGGCGAGAGGCGCAAGGCTATTGCTAGGACGCGAGGAGGAGACGTTCAGTTTGTGAAATGATCGACCGCTTCTTCTTCATCAACGCGCATCTACGTTGGACCGGGCTGCTCCAACTCTTCTTCCGCTGCGAAGCGCATATAGTGGTAACTATCCATGACTCCCTTACGCGCATGTTTTCTGGTTGAACGCGGTAGAAAATGAAATGTTGTAGCTAGCGTAGCCTACTCGTTCTCCTACAGTGGTATCAGAGCAAAACTGCGTAGTATATGGTCTGGATCATGCGCTTGTAGATACACGGATTGATTAGATCAATCGGTCATAAGGGGTTGAAATAGGTATGAGTTGATAGCATCATGTGGCCAAAAAGATTAGTTCGTGCTCCTTTAATGTACGCGCGACTTGCCCCTACCGGCTGGAATCACCATTGGGGCTAACTGCGCGTACAATCAGTAGATCGAGCCAACAGATCGAGACCTTGTGTTGTGGTCTTCTCAAGTATACCGATCGCGATGATCAATATGATTGATCTAATGAAAATTGAGACATTTTGAATGGCTTGGATTTGAGTTGATTTGATCGGCCTGATGAGATTTTCATAGCGATTTCATAGATGCGATCTATGTAATTCCGTGAGGACGGTAGAATACAAAACACATTCATGTCAGGGCGGTAGAATACGTTCTGCGCTTAACTTGTTTTTGTAGGGAATGATGTGAATGGTATGGCATAGGTGTATATGTGATGCATGTGTGTTTTGGCGGCCTGTGTGTCGTATTAATCACAGCTGGGTTGAGGCTGTTCTTTAATTGTATAACGACCTGCAAGTCGACTTGTGATGCTTGAGCTCCTCATGTAATTCATTTGCTAGCTATTAGTTGTAATAGTTTAGTTCTTTACCATGGAGACTTCAAGCATGATGACAAAGAGGACAGGAAATATGGCGAAGGAGATCACCGTGGAACCATGGCGATGGCGACCACTACGATTCAGAAGGCCATAACATTCACAGTATAATGTGATTATATGCATGTGATGTTTATTTTCTGTCATACTATTCTTTCATGCCATACCTGTAGATGATGTATTTTTTATGACAGAATAACTTCCCTCAGAAAAATTAAGAATTTAATTGATGCCCTTCCAATTGCTGCGCCTATAAGAATTACTATCATTGTTTGGTAGGTCTGCCAAAACAGAGTACTATCAACTATCTTGATCTAATAGGGTGGATGTCGGACATTCAAATGCATAGTGTTGGTTTACTTGACAAGGCTATCAAATTGGATTTGGGCCTTGGGGCATGATATTGGGAGCCGGGGCATTGGATGCCACCCAACGAACAAGAGTCACATAAGATGTGATTAGCAAGCGTTGCTTACCTACGTCACTAGCTTTCTAGCGGTGATGCTAAAGCTCACTAGAACATAGATGAACATGGATCTTGACCACTATATGTCGTTAGAGGGAAGACGATTACAAAATATATAGTGGGAGTGTCTTTTGTTAAATTGTTTAATGGAAGATCAAACATGAACATAGTGCTGAACTTTGCTTGTTTATTTTCTATTGTAGATCATGGCTGCTTCTAGTAACAATTCTGGTTTTAACTTGTGATCTGTTCTTGAAAAAGAAAAACTCAATGGAACGAATTTTATTGATTGGTACCGCAATCTGAGAATTGTTCTCAGACAAGAAAAAAAGGAATACGTTTTTGAGCAACTCTACCCCGATGAACTCCCTGAGGGTGCAAATGTTGCCACTCGCAAAGCTTATGAGAAGCACTGCAATGATTCACTCGACGTTAGCTGTCTCATGCTTGGTACCATGTCCTCGGAGCTTCAAAAGCATTATGAGAATGCAGATGCTCACAGTATGATTGAAGGACTGTGTGACATGTTTGAGAACCAAGCTAGTACCGAGAGGTTTAACATTTCAAAGTCCTTGTTTGCGTGCAAGCTGGCGGAAGGTAGTCCAGTCAGTTCTCATGTGATCAAGATGATTGGTTACATTGAGAGCTTGGAGAAGCTTGGTTCTCCCCTTAATTCTGATCTGGCTACGGATGTTGTTCTCCAATCTCTCCCTTCGAGCTATGAGCAGTTCATTATGAATTTTCATATGCATAGCATGAATAAATCAATTGCATGGGATGCTTAAGACAGCAGAGGAAAGCATTAAGAAAAACACCAATCCTGTGATGATGGTTCAAAGGGAGAATAAAAAGAGGAAGCGTTGGATGCCCAAAGGCAAAGGCAAAGGAAATGTTCCTAATGAGCCCCCGAGCTCTAAGCCAAAGCCAAATGGTAAGGTCAAATCTGGCCCTTCTCCTGATGATGAATGCTACCACTGCCATGTCAATGGGCATTGGTCTAGGAATTGTAAGAAATACTTGGAGGATCTGAAAAAGAAGAAGGGAAGCGAGGCTTCTGCTTCAGGTATAAATGTTATAGAAATTAATCTTGTAATTTCTTCTGGTGAATCTTGGGTATTTGATACCAGATCGATGATTCATACTTGCAAATCGTTGCAGGGTCTAAGAAGGACTAGAAGTTTTGCGAGAGGTGAGTTGGACGTGCGTGTCGGCAATGGAGCAAAGGTTGCTGTACTGGGTGTCGGCACTTATCACTTGTCATTACCTTCAGGTTTAGTTTTGGAATTAAATAGTTGTTATTACATTCCAGCATTGAGTAAGAACATTATCTCTTCTTCATGTTTGGAGGAAGATGATGGTTATGAGTTTGTAATAAAGAACAAATGTTGTTCTATTTATTTGAATGATATACTCTATGCACATTGTCCATTAATGAATGGGTTATATGTTCTTGATCTTGAGGATAAGTATGTCTATAATATTAATGCAAAGAGGCTGCGGCCTAATAATTTGAATCCCGCTTTTATTTGGCATTGTCGCTTAGGTCATATAAATGAGAAACACATAGAGAAGCTCCATAAAGATGGACTACTCAACTCATTTGATTTTGAATCATTTGAGGCATGCGAGTCTTGTTTACTTGGCAAGATGAAAAAGGCGCCTTTCACCAGTCATAGTGAGAGGGCAAGTGACTTGTTGGGACTTGTACATACCGATGTATGTGGACCAATGAGCTCAGTAGTCAGAGGTGGTTTTCAGTATTTCATTACTTTTACTGATGACTTTAGTAGATATGGATACATCTATTTAATGAGGCACAAGTCTGAATCGTTTGAAAAGTTCAAAGAATTTCAGAATGAAGTACAAAATCAACTAGGCAAGACAATTAAAATTCTACGATCTGATCGTGGAGGTGAATATTTGAGCCATGAATTTGGTGAACATTTAAAACAGTGTGGAATTGTTCCACAGCTGACTCCGCCTAGCACGCCTCAATGGAACGGGGTATCTGAACGGAGGAACCGGACCTTATTAGACATGGTTCGGTCTATGATGAGCCAATCTGATCTTCCATTGTCCTTCTGGGGATATGCTCTAGAAACTGCTGCGTTTACACTAAACAGAGTTCCATCTAAATCGGTGGAAAAGACACCATACGAGAAATGGACCGGGAAACGTCCTGGATTGTCTTTTCTTAAGATATGGGGTTGTGAGACTTATGTGAAACGTTTGACGTCTGATAAGCTCCATCCTAAATCTTATAAATGCTTCTTTGTTGGGTATCCTAGGGAAAGCAAAGGATATTATTTTTACAATCGAGAAGAAGGTAAAGTGTTTGTCGTTCAGAACGGTGTCTTTTTGCAAAAAGAATTTCTTTCAAAGGGTGTTAGTGGGAGCAAGGTGCAGCTTGAAGAAATTCAAGAAACACCTGAAAATGTTTCAGCTCCTATTGAACCTCAACAGGATGTACAAGATGTTGTACAACCAGTTATAGAGGACCGCCCCCACGTAGGTCTACAAGGGCACATCGCGCAACTGAAAAGTTCACGCTCCTAACCACGGGACAACGCGACATATTGTTGGTGGACAATGATGAGCCTAAGAGCTACACGGAAGTAATGATGGGACTAGATTATGAAAAATAGCTTGGAGCCATGAGGTCCGAAATAGAATCTATGCATGATAATCAAATTTGGAACTTGGTGGATCCACCTGATGGTGTAAAAACTATTGAGTGTAAATGAGTTTTTTAAGAAAAAGATAGACATGGATGAAAATGTTCACATCTATAAGGCACGATTGGTGGCGAAAGATTTCAAGTAAATTCAAGGTGTTGATTATGATGAAACGTTTTCGCCCGTCGCTATGCTAAAGTCTATTCGGATTCTCCTAGCGATTGCTGCCTATTTCGACTACGAGATTTGGCAAATGGATGTCAAAACGGCTTTCCTAAATGGAAACCTAAGAGAAGATGTGTACATGACACAGTCTGAGGGTTTTGTTGATCCAAAAAATGCTGGGAGAATATGCAAGCTTAAGAAGTCCATTTATGGATTGAAGCAAGCATCTCGGAGTTGGAATCTTCGTTTTGATGAAGTAATCAAAGGGTTTGGCTTCATCAAGAATGAAGAAGAGCCTTGTGTTTACAAGAAGGTTAGTGGGAGCGCACTTGTTTTTCTGGTTTTGTATGTAGATGACATATTATTGATCGGAAATGATATTCCAATGCTAGAAGCTGTGAAGTCTTCTTTGGAAAAAAGTTTCTCGATGAAAGATCTCGGAGAGGCAGCTTACATTTTGGGCATAAAGATCTATAGAGATAGATCGAAGAGACTAATTGGATTAAGTCAAAATACATACATTGACAAGGTATTAAAACGGTTCAATATGCAAGATTCTAAGAAAGATTTCTTGCCTATGTCACATGGCATTAGTCTTAGCAAGACTCAGTGTGCTTCAACACTTGATGAGCAAGAGAAGATGAGTGAGATTCCGTATGCCTTGGCCATTGGATCCATCATGTATGCTATGCTTTGTACACACCCAGATGTTTCATATGCTCTAAGTGTTACGAGTAGGTATCAATCTAGCCCCGGTCTAGCTCACTGGGTGGTTTTAAAGAATATTCTTAAGTACTCTAGAAGGACTAAGGATATGTTCCTTGTTTTTGGAGGTGAAGAAGAGCTCGTTGTAAAAGGTTACATCGATGCTAGCTTCCAAACTGACAAAGATGATAGCAGATCGCAGTCTAGTTTTGTGTTCTGCCTCAATGGAGGGGCAGTGAGCTGGAAAAGTTCCAAGAAAGAGATGGTAGCTGATTCGACAACTGAGGCCGAGTATATTGCAGCTTCTGAAGCTGCAAAAGAAGCTGTTTGGATTAGAAAATTTGTTTTTGAGTTGGGTGTGATCCCTAGTATGTCCAGTCCAGTGGATCTCTATTGTGACAATAATGGAGCTATTGCGCAAGCAAATGAGCCTAGGTCATACCAAAAGTCCAAACATATACTTCGGCGCTATCACCTTATCCGTGAGATCATTGATAGAGGTGAAGTGAAGATTTGCAAGGTGCACACGGATTTGAATGTTACTGATCCGTTGACGAAGCCTCTCCCACAACCAAAGCATGAGGCACACACGAGTGCAATGGGTATTAGATACTTACATGATTGACTCTAGTGTGAGTGGGAGATGATTTTATGAAGTCTATGTTTATGAAATTTTGAATAAAGTGTTATTTGGTTCCTTGAATAATGATTGTATGCATTGATTGGCAAGTATGTGACTTGTTCGTGAAACTCTTTGTTTTATTTAATTTTATTCTAAAGATCCCTAGTCTTATGTCATTACGTGGGACAACAATGATTTATGGACTAGCACATGTATTGATTGATGATCATGTTTCACGGATCATGGATATAGGAATATCAAATCAATAATGTGGACACATGTTAGAGAACATGGTGTTGGATTGACCCACTCCGAGACGTTGCTGGGATTGTTATGTTAATATGTGCTATCAAGCGATCTCGAGTGGTATACCTACTAGATCCTTCGACCTGAAATCGCCATTGTTTCTCACTATGTGTAGTGCGCTTTGGGGCTGCCAAACACTACTCCGTAACTGGGTAGCTATAAAAGTGGTCTTCAGGTGTATCATGAAACATGGAATGGGATGTGAGCGGATTAAGATGGAATTTGCCCCTCCTACATAACAGGAGAGATATCTTTAGGCCCCTCGATGTGGTTGGATTAGAGAAGTGCATGGCCATGCCAAGGTGATTAAAGAGTTAATCACAATGTGACTAAAGAGTTAGTCATGAGTTGTAATCCACTACAAGATCGAGTGAATGGTTGAACTATCACAAGGGTGGCACGAATTTCGCCTTAAGTTCGACTAGTATCGTGTGGCAAAGGGATCCAAGTGTGAGTATATCAAGGTCTAGCCGATATGATCTTTATGTGTATTCGGGAGTCAATATGCCCTGCTAGATGCCACTATTGACTTTTGGCTTGAAAAGGGTTTTCGGGTCATGGCTGTTTACACATGAACCTAACGGGTCACACACTTAAGGGTTTGGAATTGGAAAGCTTGCCTATATGATTGTCTCTAGTGCAAGTGGGAGATTGTTAGTGATGTGCCCAAGAGGCAATCATAAACAATTCAGAATTAAGGCTAAAAGGGATATTGATCCATATGGGATTAGGGTTCTAATGGGCCTACAACGTGGAAGCCCATTAGCATGCTCTATAAATATGTGGAGGTGGGGCTGCAGGGGACACACGACTATCCTGAAAACCCTAGCCGCCACCTCCCCTCGGCCGGATCCCGAAACCCTAGCCGGGCGCGCGGTGCTAGCACACCAGCGCACGGCATTCCATCCCGAACGTGTGGACTCCGTGGAGGCATCGCTGCGGTTGCTGCTGTGCTTATCGGCAAGAGGCGCAAGGCTATTGCTAGGACGCGAGGAGGAGACGTTCAGTTTGTGAAACGATCGACCGCTTCTTCTTCATCGACGTGCATCTACGTTGGACCGGGCTGCTCTAACTCTTCTTCCGCTACGAAGCGCATATAGTGGTAACTATCCATGACTCCCTTACACGCATGTTTTCTGGTTGAACGCGGTAGAAAATGAAATGTTGTAGCTAGCGTAGCCTACCCGTTCTCCTACACCCACATCAGGCTAGCTATCGGAGCGGGCTGTTGAAAGGTGTGCTGATCTGAATTCTGATGCAATGCTAGCTTCATAAGGTACGCATATTCTGAGGTTGGGCTTTAGCTTTTGGGCACGTTCTTTTTGGTTGCAGCTTATGTCTTTTAGCCATACGAACTGAATGCCGATAAGTCGATAAATCGCTTTGAAAAGGCTGTTCTGATAAGCTGTTTTTTAAAAAAGTAAAGAAGCTGTCCTATTTGTTTGTTCGGGGTGTAGCCATAAGCTGAAAAGATTGAGTCATTTGATTCTAAGTGGAAAATGGGGTGAAAGTACAAGCAGAGTCAGTGTAATGGTCAATAGCCTTGCCTGGTCTGATACTCTGATCTCAGTATCATTCCGGCCGCCATCGAATTTTTTTTTAAAGTTCCTTGCTGCTAATCCTCGTTTAAGTTGTTTTTGTCGCTTCTGAGCGGTGAGAAACACTACAGTTGCTCAGGTACTGTCACTTGTGCATCAGTTCATGTTCAGATGCCGACTTAAAGTGTTCTGGCCTTGTTTTTCCCGAAGGCAAAGGCGAGGGAAGTGCAACGACCATATGTATATTCTGTCCCACCTTACATGTGCCCCTATGTGCTCTTAAATTTACAGTTGATGGTCTTTCTTTTCAGTTTATAGTTTATGATTTATAGTTTATGATTTTTTCTGAACAAATAAACGTAACGGTTTCTCCGTTGTCTTTTTGAAGCAGCTTATTGGGACAACTTTTTCTAAGCTGATTATCGTTTTATCGGTATTCGATTCGTTTGCACAAGCGCTCGCGCCAGAAGCAAAAATCATCGGTTATCAGCCATCAGTTGTAGCCGAAAATAGCATGTCTGATATCTTGGGTGGTAAGAATCCTCTTTAGTTGCCACTAGCCAACAGTTCGTGGGTAAAGCTCTTTGAAAACTCATTTAGTGTGATCAAGAATCTTTGCCACGTTGACAACATGTATGACGGTGCGGGTGTCTCAGCACAGTGTTGCTCACTTCCTCTTAGAAAATTCGTGCAATGGAAGTTTGAGGCACTCTTCCTGCGTACTTCCTGCGAAACGGCATGGGTTTCTTCTTCGACTACCCCCGGCGCATGGCGAAGGGCTTATATTACCTCCGAGGCTCCAACTCCGGTCCGTCCGCAAATTGGCCTTGAAGCATCGAGAATTACGCTGATATACATCTGTAAAGCCTTTTCGAGACCGTTCCTTCGTCCAGAACTCAGAACTACTTGGCTAGAACCTCGCATGGAGTTCTCAGGCTGCAAAGCTCTTGCATTGGCCCTGCTCGTCGTCTCTTCGCGGTTTCTGCACGGGCTCGGCTGCTTCACAGGAACAGGATCTCCAGGAGCAACGCGCGAGGAAGCCGGGCGGCTCGGCGATGGCGAGGCGCTCCAGCTCCGTGGCCGAAGCGTGCAGACGCACGAGACGGCACACCGCGGCCGGGGCCAAGGCGCCGCGGCACGTCATTCGGGTTCGGCCGCCTCCGCCTTTCCGGCGGTGATTCCGCCGAGCAGTGCTGGTGGTTTCGGGCCGCGGCAGAGGGAGGACGGCCAAACCTTCGCGCCGGCGGCGTTCGAATCGGTGGCGCGCAAGTTGCTGCAGGGAGCTGACACGGATGCGTCTTCTAAACCTTCGTGCCCCTCCAACTACGTCGGCTGCTCTCCCTAAGATGGCAAACAGGCGTCTGGACTGCCGACGCCGTCATGCGTCTCATACGTGTCAAGTAAGTCAAGTACGTGTATAGCAATTAACACCATTCATTGTCGAGTAAGTCAGGTACGTATTTCAGTTACATAAAAAAAATTCGCGAGCAGCTATTATTCAGCACGATGCGCGTAAGTATATTTGTGAGGTATTCAAGAAACCCCCTCTTGTAAATATTTCCCCGGTGTAGGTGTGCACCACCAAACTCTGGTCTTGTAATAATGGATTTATTCATCATATATTCTCTCCTTAGATGGAAATTTAGGATTTACTCTCCTGGCCTGCGTGTCAGTGACTTGTGATAACCCCATATATCATTGAGTGGAGAGAGTAAATCCTGAAATTATCAAATATAAGAATGGTATATGATCAAGAGCCCCAATAATAATTTGTAAGTACCAGATGTGCATTTCTCTCTCCAATGATCGAACCGGTGTTGTCATCTGATTTCACCAAACACCAAGTATGACATGATTACACAAACCGGAGAACAGTACTTTTATTAGAAAGTATCTCATATCTGAGTTTGTGTACTGGACCTTCACAGATAGCTTGTTCAATATCAACTCTTATCGCCCGCAACTGATTATCATAAGCTCCACCCACAGTAACTACTCTATCATGCATACCAGGACGCGCTGTTGTCTTGTTCTGAAATATGAATCGCAGCATTTGTTTCGTTCATAATTGACCTGAAGAGAACAAGGAAGATAGCAACTTTCAGCATCCCATGCCGCATAAATTAAGGGAGCATTATTTTGGGCTAGGGCTTATGGTTTTTTAGCTACGACTTATTAATCTAATAAATAGTAATTATTGAAAGAATCTAAAGCCAAAAGTCAGTTGAAAAGCCAAAAATAATAAAGCCTAAAACAAAGAAATAAAATATGGAGCAACAAATAGTGCTAGAGTATACCGAAATAGAGAGTGGAAGTGTAAAGGTCACTAGGTACCTATAACCATTCGCACAACCAATGAGCATCAGGAGGGTGTTTGAAATGGTTGGAGCTTTTGGTTTTTAGTTGAAGCGTTTGGCTTTGGAATAATAGTGGTTGGAAGTACAAGGGCTAAAAGTAGGAGGTGTTTGATTCGGCTGAAGCTGATTTGGCCGAGCAAATATACAAATTGCCCTTGAATTGTGAATCACAAAACTGTACACGTACTACGATATATTATTACACTAGTAATTGGTCTATAACCCAAAAAAGAAAAATAAAAAATAGATAAAAGACAGGAGCACTATATTATTACACTAGTAGCAGGAGGAGGTAGAGGCGGTGGGAGAGGTTGGAATCAAGCGTGAAGGAGGAGCAGGCGGAGGCTCCGACAGAGCATGAGGAAGGCTTCTAGAAATAGCTTTTCGAAGCTAGGCGTTTGATTCGACTTTTGGCTTCAAAAAGACAGAAGCCGAAGCCAAATCAAATGCCCCCTTAGTATAGGAGCTTCGTGAGAGTGAGACCCAACCCAAAATTATGATGAATTGAGCTCATTAAGGCCTATCTAGGGGTATGGGCATGAGAGTTAGGAGTTTAGTCCCAACTTGCTAGTTGAAAAAGAGTTGCACCAACATATAACTCTCATTGCCAAATATAACGCTGGAGGCCGTGGATCCTTTGCCCAATTCCTCAAGTCAGCCAGAGCAGAACAAGGGGCTAGGCGCTAGCTATGCATGTGAGAGGAGTCCAGGAAGGCCACGGCAGGCACGGGCGGCGAACTGTACCGGCTACGGTTTCCATGTATTGCCAGATATGAGTCCCGATTATTGCAACAAATAGCGATTCTTTGTCTTTCTTGTTGTACAAGAAACCAACTCTTGCATGATGTATTCTATATATTGATAGGCAACACATTGATCAAGGATTGCGAGTGGCATCCTCGCTTTCAACGCATAGCTCGGATTTGCCGACCAGGCCGAGCTCAAGTCCGGACACGGCTTGGCCCGTTCTTTTATGGGCTGATGATCGTAGCGGACACCGCGCGCCCATGCACACTCTGCCCTCGACGGCCAGCTGCAACAAGCCGCCGATCAACACCCCATGGCTCGTCGAGCTCCTTACTGCATCGACCATAGACCTGTGCCGACGCCTTCAAATATTGCACCAGGAAGCACGCCGAGCATGCCCGTGAGGTTCCCCGTGCCGGCTGGTCGTCGATCGGCTGCTCACCGCTACCGCTTTCCTCTCCCGCTCTTCTTTTCCTTCGCTCGGGAAACACTGGAGGATGAACACTTCTTTTTCCCGTCCTCCCTAAGATAGGACGTCACACCTAGTAGTAGGAGAGGATCAGAGGACACCTCCTATGACAGTTTCTGAACGAAAGGTTTTTGACGGTGAAAGAGGAAGAAACACATTTGAGATTTTGGCAATGGGCGAATAGTGTTGAAAGGGTAGCGTGCCGACCATCAAACACTCAACGCACGAACAAAAGTAGATAAGAGAAGAAGAACGCAATATATAGTCTTCTATCAACTTTGTTGTTTGATAGATCTGACATGTGTACAATGGGCATAGCCCTATCACTGTATTTATAGGGTGCCATGAATAAGTAATCTAGTCGGAGTCTTTTTCTTTGTCAATCATAGTAGTAGTCTAGCAGTGGCGGAACCGCACCCCTGATAACCCCCCATCTCTGTCCTATTTTAGAGTCGTTCATGGCAGAGCACCAGCTGGTGGGAAGCATAAGGAGTTGAAAATCATAGGAGACTAAGGTTGAAGATGAGGTGAAGGGAGAGTTGGGCCGTTTAGGCCATATTATTTCCATTTTTCCATGTCACAAGGGCCATTAGTCAGTCGGTTACACCAGACCAAGTCACACAAAGTGGCCAATTCCATCCCAATCCCCAATTCCAATTCCATCACATTCCCCGATTCCCAATTTTTACAACCTTAGGACAGGGGTGTATATCGGCATATGGTTGAACGTGGCAGGCGGCTTCAAGTGAACCACCATGTCTATGCCCTAAGGGTGGAGGTGACAGGTGACTCTAAGGCGACCATCACACCCACACTCTAAGGGTGTGGGTGGCAGGTGGCTCTAAGCCGACCATCACGCCCATGCCCCAAGGGCGGAGGTAACGGATGACTCTAAGGCGATCGACACACCCACACTCCTAAGCTTGTAGGTAACAGACGACTCACTCCAAGGTGACCGTCATGACCCCACCCTTAGTGTGGAGGTGACGGGCAGCTCTAAGGCAACAGTCACACTCGTACTCCCAGGGTGGAGGTGACTGGTGGCTCACTCCAAGGCAACAGTTGCGCCTAGTATAGAGGGGATCCGATGGGACCTACACCATGGCAAGTGGACCCCTGTATAGGCAGGGCCCAACGAGACCCACACTATGACCCTAGCATAGGCTGGACCCTCCCCCACCATGACAATCGAAACCCAACATAAGCTAGACCCAATTAGACCAAGTCAAGAATGACCTCATGCAAGGACTAAGTCAAAGACGCTTCTACTCTTAGCTACCTACCCCTTACAAGGTTTTCTTTTTTTCAAGGCCAAGAGCCTATAAATACCCCTATAGGGTCCATTTGTAACACGTCTCAAATCAATACAAGTCTTCACTAATTGGTGTGCCTTAGGGTTTACTCTTCAAATCAATACAAGTCTTCACTAATTGGTGTGCCTTAGGGTTTCCTCTCTTAGGGTACCCTAAGAGTCTCCTCGCTTAAAAATGACCCCGTTGCTATTGGGTCGGTGGCACACTGATAGGAGTAGGGTATTTTCGTTAGGCACCTAAACCTGTATAAATCCTCATATCAATCCCTTATTGGTAGATTTCAGCCCATCAAGGTTCGCCTACCCCCTATTGTTGTCAAGATTTCTTTCTACAACATGCTCTAGCCTTTAGAGCTTCTTCCCAATAGTCGCACAACAAAGAGGCTGACGAGGATTAAATAATCCATAATTAATAGCTTATTATTAATTATAATTGTCTTAATGGCTCTAGCTAATGTCCTTCGAGTATACCCCTGGTTGGAGGATAAGTGTATTCGGTCAGCACTAAGTTCTAACTAAAGACCACTCAGAAGATTCCACTAGCTGACATGTTGACCTATTTACCAAATGGTATCTAAGTCCTTCGTGCTTTGCCTTGTGCAGTTGGAGGGGCACAGTGCGTGCGGTTATGCCTCTACCATAACTTCACGTTTTCTTCCACGACATTGACAAGAATTGTACAATAGTTGTTGCGGGAAGAATGTTTTATTGACAACAACAGCTCGGTAGTTCCTATGTGGAGAATGTCTCACTGATAGCAGTCAACTACATGTGCAAGTTGTGGGAATCGACGATGTGTTTATCGGCTGATTCTTGGAAGCGACAAGACGTCTCTTGGGCGATCGACAAGTGCCACCCCTTCAAAGATATTTAAGACAAGGCTAAAGGCGTCAACAACAATCATTCACATCAGATTTCATTCTCTGTGTAATCAAGGCTTATTGCTCCCTGAGATCATTGAGCACCCCCCGGTAAACACCCTTTAGCCACAAAGAAACACTTGTCTCCTTTCACGTAGTCTCGAGTGATCTTCCCTCATTCATATTCGTAAGATCAACTCCTAAATCGTCAACAGAGGCACAGAGCAGCAGCAGGTGAAGTGATACTGTGATATATTCTTTGTAGATTTGTAAAATGCTGTCAAATCGAAGCAACAATTTTGCACAGAGGCACAAACGAACTTTGAATAGCTAGAGGCTTGCTTCAAAAGACGAAAACTAGTATACTGGACTTGCCTCCCAGTCATAGCTAGCGGTACATTCGATTTCATTTCAATGTTTTTAATTACTCACAATTTTGTGGTTGTCTCGCTAATTTAGCTACCTTTGTTCTACGTACAGATTGCTAGTCGAACGTATTTGTCGGCGTTCGGGGCACACTTTTCATTAGCAAGGTAATTCCTTTAGTGTATTTTACATCCTCAGATCACTTCGTCTCTTGTCTATATATGTATAAACTTGGATTGCAATAGACAGTTCAAACGTATATTTGGTACAATTTTGCAATGTTAGCTTGAGCACCTCTTCTATTTTTGTCCTGCGTACACCGGTGAGTCTAGACTCAAGCAACGTTAAAGGAATAGGACTACTAAGTCCCTATTTAGGTAAGTGTCCACATAACAAGAAAATTCTCCTTTAGCACTTGTCAACCATACTCATGTGTCTCCTTTAAAAATTCAATAGGAAAAAATCAGTAAGAATAAAGAGTACGCTCACACATCTTGCCATTGCATATGTTGGCTCATTAAAAATCTTTAATAGAGAAAATCTAATGAGACAAAACTCAACTAAGAGGAAAAAAAAAGTGTAACATCTTTAACCGTACAATGAGTGTTTATGAAGATCATATTCCTCCTCCCTCCTGTTGACAACAACCTTTTGTATCTCTCATACATATAGCACGAACATGCTTCTCAAAGTAGTAGTTGACAAGGTTTTAGTAAAATAAATCCACAAGATTATCGCTTGTTTAAATTTTCCTTACTTCTATATTTATATTCTCCTGTTGTTCGCGAGATAGAAATACTTACCAGTAATATTCTTTGTCATTTGTTTTCACGTAGCCATTCTTGTTGTGCAATACACTCGTAGGGAATTAAGTCAACACACTCGTAGGGAATTAAGTGAGTTTTATCTGCTCAACGTTTCAACGTTACTTGGCTCTAGAATATGGCAAGGGAGTGTTCAGAATGGTATTAGTTTATAGATTTTTTTTATTGTAGTTAGCTTATTTTATATTGTAACTGAATTGTCTTATTTGACATAATTAAATTTTTTTTAAAAATTAAAAATAGAAAAAACATGTTACCCAATCACGAATAATACAAAGGAATACGAAAAAAAGAAAAAACCAAAAATACAAAAAAAAACGTAAACGTAAACAGTAAAAAAAAGAAGTAAACGTTCACTGTCCATCACATCGCTGAAGCTATACGGAGTGCGGCCTAAATCAATACTATTCCAAGTTACATGTGCAACTCGTCGCCGCCGCCTCGCCCTTGTGCCTCGCAGGCCGCATGCACGTCGTCTGTGCCGCCGCCGCGCCGCCGCCTTCAAGTTCCCGCCTGCGCTCCGTGCAACGTACATTTTTCTCTTTTTGAGGGACCGTCAAACGTGCCTGCTCGGCTGCTTTACACTGTACGGCGTCGGCCCTGCCGGCTGGCCCGTTCTGTCCGGCCCACTAACATGGGCCAGTGCGAACTTTTGGTCGGCCTTTGCCCAACGCATGGCCCGGCGGGGCGCTCCGTTCAGCGTCCATCTCTCCTTCCCCTCCTCCCGTACAGGTGGAGAAACGATCAGCGGCGGAGCTAGAGATTTTGCAAAGCCCGAGCACGAACATGGATTCAGTCGCTCGGATCTAGCTGAAGTCAAGCTGAACTCAGGCAGCAATAGGCCAGCAGAGGCTGCAAAGCCCGGGCAAGTGCCCGGGCTGGAGGGACGGTGGATCCGCCGCTGGAAACGATCAAACATCCATGGGAATTTCCATGCAGGAGAAGATCCGCATGATTCCATTTCCAGCTTCGTTTTCACTTTCATCTACGAAGGAAATCTTCCTCTTCCGCTTTCATCTAAAAAACAAAACTTCTTTTTCGCTTTGGCGCAAATGGGGTTGCTGCCCGCAGGGACTGCACTACCACAGGATTTACACGCAGGCTACCCGTATTTACGAGGAAGACGCCCCACTTTCGCGTCAAAAAACTGCAAGCCTAACTACCACGGGAAAGAAAGTCGGCACCGCCCGCGAGATTCCTAATTATGTTTTCTGCGGCGAAGTTCGCACCGGCCGAGTGCAGGCGCGCACAGAACCTGAATTGGAAAATGGAATTGCAGCGCAAGGTCGGTAGTATTCTCTCGCGCACGTACGCCGCCTCCGTATCACCTCACGATCGAGAAGGGATTGCAGCTTGAGCAACTACGTCGCGATGCTTATTCCCTGGCGAAACTTTTATCCCTGCAACTGAGCTCCAACTTCCTGCCATTTGCGGTTATCACTGTTAACCTCATGCATCGGCACAACAGATCAAGAGCTTGGCGGTGCTATAAATGGCGCTCCCTCCGCCACCCTCATCCGCAAGGTAATTAAGTGGCAAGTGTTAATCTCAACACCCAAAGCCAAGCTAGCTAGAACAACCAGGATCCAATATATGGTGGTCTCTGCTGGGTGCACGCTAATGCTGTTGCTCCTCCTCGTCGTCGCCGCTCCGCTGCAAGGGATGCTCGACCGCTCCGTGCTTCCAGCGGCGGCGCACGACGACCTGCGCGCGCACGAGCAACGGCACCGGGAGCAACAACCTGACGTCCCCGCCCCCTCGCACGATGTGGGCGTCCACATGCAGGCCAGGGGCCGCAGCGGCGGCGACGACCGGCCGGGCACCACGGCGGGATCGGCTGCCACTGTGCGGCCGACGTTCGCACGGAGATTCTTGGGGGACGGCACGGACGCATGGCCCAAGCATTCGTGTGGCTCCAACTACCCTCCTTGCCCGCCGCATCCCTGATAACTGGAGTACGGAGCGCAGCCTGCGCGGGAGGAACTTTTAGCATGTGCTGCGTACTGCTGTAAGCATATTTTCATTTTTGGGGGAACTTTTAGCCATTTAATCTGCGTGTTAATTCTCTACAAATCACGATAACAATGCCATTATGCACGCACTTTTGTGCGTATCCTGTATAGGATGTCCAAGAAACTCCCTGCTAATAGGTAAGACTCTTATGTTCTTCGTGTGGTTAGCTGGCTATGCGTACAGTTCAGTACTGCCAGTGTAGCAGTGTGTCACCTCTGCGCGTGCGGGCGCGTCCGTATCCAGTCGGTATTCTCTATATACGTCACAAAATCCGCGCATATATAGTCCAAATGATGAAAGCTGGGAAGTTGTAAATGACTTCTTTGAATGGATCTATGCAACATATGGGAATATAGAAATGGATGATGGCACTTAAGTTTGACTGGATGTTGAGATGGATGCAGCTGATCCTTTTATCATGTAAATCTATGTTGTTGTGTTGCACGTCTAAGCCTTGACGACTCTTCTTCCCAGCATGTACCGTAAAAGAGGGAAGTGGTATCTTCGAGCTATTGCTATCGTGAAGACCTGCACAGAGCGATAATAAGGTTTCTGGATAGTGCACATCTGCGCGGCTGCTCGCTTCGAGCCATTGCTATCGTGAAGACCTGTACAAAGCGATAATAAGGTTTCTAGATAGTGCACATCTACGCGGCTGCTCGCTTCATTGTTTCATCTATGCTCTGCACTACATCGAGCTTATGATGCTCGTTGTTCTTCACCAAACTCTGCTATAAAGTCGTTCATGTAACCGATCGATTCTAATATAATTATGTTCTTACGTATATTTGAAGTACAGTACGATTTACCTGTTGTTGTTAATTATAAGCTATGTATCGTTAGTTATTTGTGATATTTAGCTCCTAGCAAAATTTAATAATAAAATTTCGCCCATAATTTCAACATGTCCATGACTAGAGCCAGATTGCCTAATATCTCCTTTATTTTGTCTTGTAGCGTTAATAGAAAAGTTCATGCTTTCCAGATTAGTACTTGTGTCTTGTATGCTGGAGCACAGCGTGTTGAAATGTGCTCGCTTTGTATCTGCCTGGTTATATAAAGCTCGACACCTATTTCAACTTCTTCGACAGCCGGGGGACACCCTATCAATATTTTAAAGAACCGTTGTCCTCGGATCTGGGCGTGGTGATCCGAATCCCCCAGCAATTTTCTGCATGGAGAGCTTCAGTTTTTCTTCCCCCCAAGAGGAAGTGATTTCGCGTTTTCCTAGTTCAGCAATCAGTGTAGATATGTAACTATGTGAGGTCTCTTCCTTCCTTTTGCTAGGCACTCTTTCTCTCAAGTTGTAGAATTTCCTCTGCAATTCTGTATATATCATCCCAATTACTTCAACGATATCTTTGTAATTGTATCACCTTTATAACGTGGTTTTGTTTTACTCTCAGGATCCGATCAATGTATAGGCCCTGTTCTTTGCGGTTTCTAAAAGCCGTTTTTGGTTTTTGCTACAATAACTAACTTTTAAACGAAGTATTTTTTTTAAGATGGGGTCTACAAGTTAATTGTAGTACACGTTAAAAACCTAATATCTGTACCATCAAAAATCGCAAACGAGTATCTCTCTTTCCGCAATCTATGTCGCAAACAACCAAAAAACCATCAGCCACAACCAAAAACCATCAGCCGCAGCAAAAAAAACAGACCCTATGCCGCTTTTCACAAGTCAGTAACTGAAGCGCTTGCCGGGTAATGACAGATGCTCTCCCCTCCAGCCACGCACGCTTTACCAGTTTCCGAGAAAATATCAGTTCAGCATGCATTTTGGTCGCCGCTTGTGGAAAGAAAACTAGTCAGACATCTGTTCAGATGGTTCGTAAACTTTATCAGATTTGGTTTTTAAGAAGCTGCTCATTTTAGTTTGAGCTTTTGATTTATTTTTCTTAATTTCTTAATTTTATTTTATTTTCTAATTTTTCTGTTTTTTTAGCTTTTTTACTAGTTCTTTTTTCAGCATTTTGTTTGTATTATACGTGATGGACTAACCAGTTTTTTATTTTAATTTTTTAATATAATTATACCAAATAAGCCACCACAGTTACAGTGCAAAACAAGTCAGCTATAGTGAAATTCAATCATAAGCTATGACTATTAAGCCCAATTGAGCAACCCCTAAATCGTCTAATTTATTACGTTAATGATAATAGCTGGTTATCATAGACGCCTTCCAAACTGTCTGTGATAAGTCATAACACATACGGTTTTTAAAAATAACTGTATGTGATATCCGATATATCACAGATGACTAATACAAAAAAAATCGTTTGTGATGATCTATGTATCACAAACAGTTTTATGTTAGAAACCGTCTGTGATAGTTCTTTGTATAGCTAAAATTTTTTCTATTTTTCGGCTAGCCTCAGAAAATGCTAGCTATGCTCTTTAAAAACAAACAAGCACAATACAGATAAATGAATTACAACTACTCAAAGTAATTTACAACTCAAAATTAATTACAAAAAAAAATTCATGTATTGTTGCCAAAGTTACAATTGAATCAATTGTTTGAATATATATATTAAGCTGTGTTGCCAGAGTGAAACTCTCATTTTGGGTCAATGACCTCCATCATGAAAAAGGTGGAGAGCCATCCTTGAACGTCCAAGAGTTCGTTCAGATCAAATGTACTTAAATTGCTTGCCATGCCCTGTCGTTAGGAGGAGTAAAGTGGTAAGTATATATATATATATATATATATATATATATATATATATATATATATATATTAATAATTAGAAAATAATTATTACGAGATTGCCAAACTTTTAGATTATTCGTCTTAGTATTCATGATTTTGTGCATATGTTGGCAAATGTAGAATGCACATAGGTCGTCTTGTAGCTACTGGTGGCACTACAAAAATGGAATTGCATACATAGATATAGTCAATTTGAGAGACATTATTACGAAGTGTGATGTATGATTATTGTGTTGTAGTGGGTACCAAAAATTGCACCATTTGTTGCAGTGTGATGATTGATTCCTTGTGTCTCCCTCCCCTTACAACATAGGCGTTGAACGATCTACGTGATTCCAAAATTATCCTCGTCCATTGCAAACGAAGTGAAGACTATAATAGAATTATGTATGAAGGAAATGGGCATACTTATCGAGTGTTTGTTGCAGAAGGGTGAAGTCGTGGTTGTTTCTGAGTAAGAAATCAAGGTATATATCTTGTTCCTCTTTGGTACAATCACTAGAAGGATTCAGTGCCACCTACTCATGTATGTCATCATAGTCATTAAACCTAATTTCTTGTTGTGTATAAAGTACAAATAAAATTTGTATAACAACTAGTGAAACACTTATGTATGGTTGTAGGGTACCAGTATGTACTCCTTGTTGCCCTGAACAAGCAATTTCGTCGTTATGTAATTCTCGACGTAAGATGCGTCTTGGGCAATGCTTTGCTCAGAGATCAAATATGGGTCAAGAAAACCCACCGGTACTCGTGATCGTTGGGCCGCTTGCATCATGTATCTATACATAAGTAATGAGTTATGATATTTATCAGTATTGCATGAATATAATACTTGATTATACACATTTACAGTGTCTAGCATCGTAAAAGTGAGGCGTCAAGGGCGTCGAGGTTGAATAGTTTGAATAAGTCACCAAAACTCATGACAAAGAAGCTTGTCTCATGGAGGAAATAGCTCTCTGTATATTTGATGGTGAATCCAGTAAGCCAGTTTGTCCTCCATTTGTTGGTTCTTCGCATGTACTAGACATGCAAACTCCCGCAACCCATTGCAAGATGGGGTAGTAGTGTGTCAAAGACCAATGTTATTTTGATGGAGAACTTCCAGGGCTTGTAGGGCGTTATAATGTTATTCGATTTATCCTTAGTGCCTCACCTTTGATACGTCTTTCTAGGAGACGACTCGACATATTTTTCTTGTTCCTTCGGCGTCGTCTCCATAGGAGCCGATACGATGGTCTTCTGAAGCGAAAGTTGAGGTGGTGTCATCGAGGGTTGAGGTAGAGCGGTATGGTCATGTGAAGATCGTGGCACTGCAAAGGTCCAGAGCGATGTCCCCCTTGGGCCACTCAACAAAAGTGTGCACGACATCCCCTAGTGTTTGAGATCTTCGTTCGGGGGTTTCTCTAGTGGGACAGCCATGAAAGAGTTATGTACCATGTCCACCTGGACCTTGGCGTAACCCTGCACCAGCTGGGTACCGTGCAACACTGTCCTCCCTTGGCATGAAAACATCATATCCTACCTAGCCTCAATAGGAATGGATCCAACTAGCCTCACTTCGAGTTTGCAGGACATGGGTTCCTATAAAACAATACATAATTAGCTAAAACATCCTACAAGTCTATCTTTGGAGCTATATATATATATATATATATATATATATATATATATATATATATATATATATATATATATATATATATATATATATATATATATATATATATATATATATATATATATAACTGGCTTTCGTCGATCGAAAGTCGGGTGTCGCTATGGTTAGATTGGTGTATGGACACGTAGCTACCCCGATAGTGTTGCGGACTAGCTTCCATAATAACGGGGGCGGCCTATGACTGGTTGAGCACTTGCTTTAGCCTTTCCTCCAAACATGCTAGCTTCCTAAAAAATTCTACACGAATCTCCTCTTTGATGTGCTCCTCGCACTCGCACTTTGTTCTCTTCCAACTCCTATACGAGTTGAGTCATATGGGAATCCCTGCCTCTAGGGAACATAAATCTCAAGACCTCACGTGTGACCCGGGTGATCCTTGTTTTCCAGGGCCGTGGGTAATATGCTCCTCTCCCTGACGGCCTGGAAATTGCATTGGGAGGATTCTGCAGTCAACGTTTCCTGCAACAACATGTTATTTCAGTTCCTATGAAGTTATGGACATATTACCAGCTAGATAGTTCGATATCTTACCAAGTGTTATGACACTTTCTGGTCTATCGGGTTTTTGAAGGATATGGTGCCGAAAGATGTGGTAGATGTCCTCGCTCTTTATCTGTTTCAGGTGCGCACGTCTGTGATCCTAGCAAATGGTGGGAAGGCCTTTGACAAGATTGCCTCCGCATCCTCCCTCGTTCATTGTGGGATTTTACCCATGTACCCAGTAGTGCCGAGTCTATGAGAGTGAGTGTTCTGGGTTTAGATTGCCTTGTGCGATGCGCTTTCTTCATGGAATTCGACGATCGTCTTCATGCCCACAAAAGGCGTCCCATGTATCCAGTTGGATGAAAGGATTTTTTGTGAATGACATCCTTTCTTGGTTCATGTACTTTGTGACAAGCGTAATCTTGAAGTTCTTTTATGCCTTACCCATCACCAAGAACGTCTGTCATCGCACGAGGCCCTAGACTTCATCTCCGATCCCAAAGGACTTTGAGATCTCCTCCCTCAAACTGCTCTTTCTTTTCATGCGTCAGAGACTTCTAGCTCGGTATGGTGATAGGGACCCATTGCCTTACAACTATCCTGCAGGCGGTCCGAAATGTGGTTGCTACTTTTTTAGGATGTAGATGGACCCCAACTGAACTGACCTCAATGATGGTCATTCGGCTCTTAGGCATTTTCAATATACCTCAACCCTCTTGCTTATTTGCTCCTTTGGTATGGTCATCAGACGTATTTGGCAAAACTAAGCCTGTAGACTGTGTGGACGCCATGTCACTTAGTTGCATTTATGAAGCATTCAAATTGCATTACAGTATGGGGTATACAAAACACAAACTAAATACTCTATATGTTTAGCATGGATAGAAGCAGCACCTCAATATACTGCAAGAATTAGATCAACAAGCTATATAATAGGAAATTCAAAATATACAAAGGATATCCTTATTCACCTTGTTGTTGATTTAGCATGAGGTAACAATATTAAAAGTTCACAACATAGATTGCTACTGGAGTGCATCATTAACATTTAAGCATTTATAACGGAACTCCAAATGCAAATCATGCTAAAATGTTAAGGTCATAAGGACTATTAGGTGCCTCAGATTCAACGGGCTACTATGCAATAACAAGGAAGCTCATGTATCAGATATATACTCTATTAGACAATTTCTGGGGACATAAATGTTTTATCCTAAAAAAAACTTATGTTGACCACATAAACTACATAAAAACAACGTTACTCCAAAGTCCTAACTTCAATCTACCATATTAGGTCAAGTTCCTTCCACATCTCTACCTACTTTGTGAACAGTAAACACAACTTCCAAAGCCAGCTAAGCTACTTTGCGTTTCCTTTATCCTTTTCGATTTCTTTTTGCCATCATAGGGATGCAGCTTTTTCATCAGTCCAATAGCACATGGTGACATTGCTATAACTACTCTAGCACCAGGTCTAAAATGACATTGCACCAAATGTAGAGCACACATATACTAGTATGTGTAGTGTTAGCATAGTAGAGAACAATGACAAAATATAGTACAATGTATTTTGCAACATTTTCGTGGTGCTGAGAGGAGCATGATTGCTCAAGCTAGCCATGCAATGCCAAGGGAGATCTAATAACTTGCCCTAGCCTATTGATCTAGTTAGAGATGTAGTAGTAATAGAATATCAATTCAATTACCCCATCACTAACTACCAACTAGATTTGACATAACATTCCTTGCCTTACATCCTAATACTCCAATGATAACTCTAGGAATCTTGACAAGAAGAGGAGGCCGGTAGACAACGAGAGGAGATGAGGCTGATGGTCGAGGAGAAGAGGCCGACGATGACGGTGGTTGAGGAGAGGAGGCCGATAGTGGCGGTGGACGACACAAATTCTAGGGTTAGTAGTACGGGCGGGTAATAGGGTTAGACGAGTGAGAGCTCACCTTTCCAGGAGCAGTGGACGAGGGGGAAGATCTACTGCAGTCATCGTGGAAGTTGCCAATGTCGCCACTAGTGCCTCCGCAAGCTGCCAAGGTCGCCCACTGAAGTCGCTGATCTGGATAGGGAACGAAGGGGTGTGCGCGCAAAGTGAGTTATGTTGCTCTAAGTGTCTGTATATATATAGGAGAATATTATCACAGACGGTTTTATAAAACAACCGTCTGTGATATGAATATACATCACAGACAGTTATAACAACAAATCGTTTGTGATGTTATTTGGATATCTCAAACAGTTCTTTGACAAAACTGTTTATGATATTCTATCACAGACGGTTCTAATAACAAAATTGTCTGTGATATGCTATGTTGTATGCTTCAATAGACAAACATTTCAATAGAACTAGCATGTCTTTGTATTGAACAATCACACAACAATACATATCACCGAATCATTCATGAATAAATCTGTCTTTCAATATATCACAAGAAAAGAAGGTATTCTTTTATAGAATGAAGTGCAATAGAAGGTATTCTTAACATGAATAATTTACAAATAGATGCACATGCCAAGTTTCATAATTCCAACTGGTTGTTTCCTTTTAAAAAATAGCTCTTCACAATTATCAATGCGTATATAGCTAGCTTTCTCACTGGGTTCTTCCTCAGACTTACTGCCATCTCTGAATGGGAGGCAACTCATCAAATTGATTATACTATTTCTCATCTATAATATTCTCAACTCTGACAATCCTTCTTTTGTCTGCATCCTATACCTACACCCCTTTCTTCTACAGTATTACAAGATCTTTCAGCAATGGTGTTAGATACACATCAATATCATTCACAGGTTGCTTCGATCTGGAGATAAGAAGTGACATCAAAATGTACTTCTGCATTATATACAGTAAGCAAAAGGTTGTACATACATAGATTCATAGGCTAAGTGCTATGTTGGCTGCTTATATTACCAAAAAGATTCATTCCATCTATATTCAATACAAACTTTATATTCCTCGGTTTTACATCGAAGTCTACAAAACATCCTATCGAAGTTCCTTTAGTGGGCAGATTCAGTAAGGTGTCTTAACTTTTCATCTTTCTTATACTCCTCTGAGTGCTAACACAACAATGTTGCGTCCTTTCGGTTCACAAATAAATGCTATAAACAGAAAATTACAAGTAGATACCACATCATCTTAGCACAAGGTCCTTGCAACACCTCGATGCCCTCACCATCAACGGAGTGATTCTTACACTTGTATTGAGATGCTTTCTGCACCAGACACACATATATATTTGCATACTCTTTACGGTACAAGATATAGTCTTTCGGACATGTATGTATTCTTTCTACTTCTATATCCAAGGTTCAGAGAATCTTCTTAGCTTGGTACGTAGTTTTCGCCAACACGTTTTCCTCTAAAAGCATGTCTACTAAGAGACCTAATAATACCGTCAAACTCTTATCAGACTAACTATTGCTTGCTTTCAACTTCAACAGTTTAAGCACCGATGATAACCGTGTGTATTTCGGTTTGCAGCCTAAGAACAATGGTTTCTTCGAATCCTCCATCAAACTCTTGAATTTACCAAACTCTCATTATAGTTCCTTCTGCATTATGCAATATTTGATCCAGATTACCATCATACAATCTATCCTCGTTGAATGACAATCGAGATCCGATCTATCGTTGTCACCCTCGGCGATGTCACTACCTTTCTGTATAATCTACTCTTCACCGTAATTGTTCTAACATGTATACCCCTTTTTAAAACCCCTTTGAATCAAGTATGTTTCTATCTACGCTAAATTGATAAACATTTTAACATTCTCATAATCAATGCATGGACAATATATGAATTTCGTCCCCTCTCTTCAAGATATCCTGCTTGACAGCTCTTCTAAAAGCAAATACGCCATCGATGTACTCTTTACTCACACAGTTCGCAACATACATTTAGCTTCAGCCATCTACGCTACGTATATAACAAATTAATGTTGAGTTAGATTAATGATCTACACTAGCTCTTATACATAATTATCATTCATCGTAATTTGTCCATCTAAAATAGCTAGTTATAATTCACAAACCAATCCAACAAGAATTGAAGTACATAGAAGTGAGACCCATCACAGATACCGTATGTAATGTAATCGTCTGTGATAAGTGATACATCACAGATGATTTTTATTATGAACTATCTGTAACTTATCACAGACGATTTATGCAAAAAAATTGTCTATGATAAGTAGGCCATCACTAATAGTTCTTACCATCAGTTGCAACATAGGTCGCGCTAAGAAAACTCTCTGAGATAACTACGTTGCAGCTCAACACGAAATTCTGTATAATCGTCTGTCATGAGACGTCCAGTATGACATTCTCTATAGTAGTGTCATAGTCTGCATCTGTATACATGTCTGGAGACATTCAGAGCAGATGTGCCTAAATCACTGCCTCTTGTATTTCTTTTCCTTTATCTTGTAAATCTATGTTGTTGTGCTACGCCGCCTGAGGCTTGTCGACTCTTCTTCCCAGCGTGCATTGTGAAGGAGAGGAGCGATATCTCTGAGCTGTTGCTACCGTGAAGATCTACACGGGGGCGGCAATAAAGTTTTTGGATAGCGCACAGCTACGCGACTGCTCGCTTCGCTACTTCATTTATGTTCCACACTGTCTCAAGCCTGTGCTGCTTCCTGTTATTCATCAAACCCTGCTGTAAAGCCGTTCCCAATCGACTCTGATGTGATTATGTTCTTGCTTATATTTGAAGTACGGTATAATTTACCTACTGTTGTTAGTTATGAGTTATATATCACTATTTATTTATGATATTTAGCTCTTAGCAAAAATTAAAATTAAAATATTGTCCACAATTTCAACATGTCCATGACTAGAGCCAGACTGCCTAATATCTCCTTTATTTTGGCTAGTAGCGTTAATAGATAAATTCAGGCATTCCAGATTAGTACTTCGTGTCTTGTATGCTTGAGCAAAGCGTGTTGAAATGTGCTGGCTTTGTATCTGCCTGGTTATATAAAACTCCACACTATTTCAACTTCTTCGACAGTCGGGGGACACCCTATCAATATTTTAAAGAACCGTTGTCCTCGGATCTGGGCGTGGTGATCCGAATCCCCCAGCAATTTTCTGCATGGAGAGCTTCAGTTTTTCTTCCCCCCAAGAGGAAGTGATTTCGCGTTTTCCTAGTTCAGCAATCAGTGTAGATATATGTAACTATGTGAGGTCTCTTCCTTCCTTTTGCTAGGCACTCTCTCTCTCAAGTTGTAGAATTTCCTCTGCAATTCTGTATATATCATCCCAATTACTTCAACGATCTCTTTGTAATTGTATCACCTTTCTTTTACTCTCAGGATTTTCCGATCAATGTATGCCTCTTTTCACAAGTCAGTAACTGAAGCGCTTGGCCGGTAAAGACAGATGCTCTCCCCTCCAGCCACGCACGCTGTACCAGTTTCCGAGAAAATATCAGTTCAGCATGCATTTTGGTCGCCGCCTGTGGAAAGAAAACTAATGCTCCATCTGTTCTTTCTACCGTCAAACTTCAAAATTTTAACTACCAGTTAGTTTAAAATTATCTAGACTAACATTATAAAAACTCTATAATTAGATTTGCCGTTAAAAATACTTTCATAGTATTGTAATTTTATCAGTACAAATCAATATAAAATCATAGAAAGTGATGTCAAAGTCACACCTCAGATCATGAAAAAAATAAAAAATATCAAGTAAAAAAGAAGCATGTAAAACTGAACGGACGGATACTAGTAGTATACTACACTGCCATCTTCAAACTCCGACCACTAACATATGCCTGCACGAACGCGTACGTAGGTGGCTGAATACGCCATGCAAATCATGCAGCACTAACATCTAAGCAAATCCTTGATATGTACAAAACACCGACATGACAAATACAGCATGTTTGACATGCTAGGCAGCAGACATGCGTAATTTCCGGGAAGACTGTTTGTCTGGTTGACCTTCAGGCTTTGAACTCTGAACATGCGACTTAACCGAAGTTGCACGGCCGGGCGGGTTGATAGGATGCTCTTGTGATTCGCGGCACCACCAAAGCTAGTCCAGTCACCTTGTCAGCTCCTGCCACCGTCTAGGCCTCTTCGGTGAAAATGGAGGGACTTTTCCTTGTCATTGCTCTGTTACTTGCCTCCTCTGTCTATAAATCTGCCCTCTTGCCTGCGAATTTCTGCATTGTGACAGCTCCATCGTCGTCAGTTGTACCTCGTCATAAGCTAGCTAGTGTCCTCCAAATTAAGAAAGCTCAAGTAGAGTCTGAAACTACTTCGGGGCCTAGTAGCACCTCACCGGAACGCCGACCCCAATGGCACGGTACTCGCACGCGTTTCTCCCGTTCTTTCTTCTGATCACATGTGTCCTTGTTCAGAGTTCCTACTGCTCGAGACCATTTCCGATGGAGCTGCAGAAGCCGGCAGCCTCTTCTGTGGCTCAGCACGGCGACGAACTGCGCCGCGACGAGGCCCAGAACCGACCACCCGTGGAGAAGGAGATGATCGCTGGTCGGGGCGCAAATGCTGATCACGGTGCGGTACCATCGTCGGCGTCACCATTGGCGGTGGATGGTAGCGATGGCGCTGGGCCGCAGCGGAGGAGCGCAGCGGAGCACACGGACTCGGCAGGGCCGTCATGCCACTCCAACAACGTGAACATATCCTGCTCCCCGCCGGCGTCCCACTAAACAGCCGGATTGGATTGTTAGTGTTATATCCTAGAGGCATTCATAGAAATAATTGTATCACTTATGTATTTATAATCTTTTGAATAATATATTATTTTATCTCTTGAATAAATATCTTTCATATTAATCAACAAGTGTGTGACTTGTTCATAGAATTCTTTATTTATGTTTTAACATTATTCTAAATTATCTCTAATCTTATAATATTATGTGGGACAATTATGATTTATAGATCAGCACATGTATTAATTAATACTTATGTTTTACGAATCATGAATGTGGGATATCAAATCAATAATGTGGACATATGTTGGAGAACATAATGTTGGATTAACCCAATATGAGACACTGCGAGAATTGTTATATTTTTAAGTGTCATCAGTTAGTCTCATACATAATGTATGTAGGATTTTTAGATCTGAGATTGTTATTGTTTACTACATATGTAATAGTTTATTTAGAGATTACCAAACACTACTCCGTAACTAGATAGTCATAAAGGTAGCTTTCGGGTTTACTATGAAATATACGGAGAAATATAAGCGATCAAGATAGAACTTGTCTCTCCTATATAACAGGAGAGATATCTCTAGGTCTCTCGATGTGATTGGATTAAGAAAGTGTAATGTCATGCCGAATGTGGTTGAAGAGTTAATCACAAATGAGTAATCTACTATAGGTTCGAGTGAAAGATCAAGCTATCATAGGATGATACGCTTCTCGTCTTGAGTTCAATCTAGTATCATGAGGCAAAAGGATCAGTACATAAGCACTATATAGGTTTGTCCAATATGATATTTATGTATATTTAGAAGTCGTTATGTCCTGATAGGGACTGCTACCGACTTATGAACTGTAAAGGAATTTTAAGTCTACGGCCAAATATGCATGAACCTATAAGATCATACAATTAATGGGTTAGAACGATAAGAATCTGGATGATAGTTTTCAAGTGAGATTCGATTTCTACTCGTATCGAATAAGGATTCAATTAGATATTATATAAGGAGAGGTGCAGGAGCTGCGAGAACATAAATGTTATTAGAGGTTCTCTTTTCATAAATGTAGACCAAACATTAGGTATCATTCACAGAACCATTTGCATCAATATTTTTGAATTTATCGCTTTGTTGCCTGACAAAGTTCTGTTTTTCCTTTTATCAGTGAGTACTCTATGCAGTTGAATGCTTCTCGCATCAAAGTGCTTCAAGCACAGGATGATTTAGTCAATTCAATGAAAGAGGATGCCATGAAGGAACTCCTGCATGTCAGCCACAATCACGTGCAAAATGATATAATAGGTACTTGAATTCATTAGTGTTGTGGCTCATGAACAGTGTCATGTTATATTAAACCACATATATCTTGGTGATAAATGACTATGATATCAGATGTTGGTAAATGCCCTTGATAAAAGATGATACGGTTCTGAGCTTAAAAGTGTATGAGATGTAAAAGTGATTTTGTTTTAAAAAGTACGAAATATCAACAATTGCTTTTCTTTTTAATGTAGAGCACAATTACGTTTAGAGCTGACAAAAAAGCTCGTTAAAGCTCGAATCAAAATTACTTTAATTACAGTAATTAATGGGCTAAAAAAAATAAAATGAGTCTATTTCAAATAAAAAAAGATTAATGAGGCTCGGCTCGATAGTAACTCGTTAGCTTGAATTGAAAATAACCACTTAAATTATAAAGAAAATAATTTTATGTTCAACAATGTTAATTTCAAAAGAAGCTCGATAATAGTTTATTAAACTCGATAGCAAGTCCTAATTACGTTGTTGATGTATTCTCGTTGATAAATTGAGATTATGTTCTTGATGCACGCTCGTTGAAGGTTGGAATTATCTTTATACATGCACGTTGGAGCTTGAAATTTTGTTGCAATCGTACGAGCACTTGATTAGTTTTGCATATGCTCCATTAGTTTAAACACCTTTGCACGCCCCTTTCGCCACGCCTCTCTTTCTTAGACAAAACCGCTTCTGCCACTAGTACATTATACTTTACTTTGGGTTTCAGCGTCAATGTGCCCACCACTCACGCTGCCCCAAGGCGGGCTGAAAAGCCCTACGACCCTTTTCGTCTTTTATCAGAAGGGCCTACGCCATGCAGAGCCACGTTTTGGAGTTGCACGAGCGCCTCATAGGTTATCATATCCCGGTTCGCTGATTCGCTTTTGACCACCAACCGGCCTTGGAATCATCTGCCAAGCAGTTCCAATCCTTGCTCTTTTTTTTTCCTGATAAAAACTGTGTCCAGTGCCAATGTGTATTGCCCCTGCATTCGCGGCACCACCAAAGCTAGTCCGGTCACCTTTTCAGCTCCTCCCACCGTCTCGGCCTCTTCGGTGAAAATGGAGGGACTTTTCCTTGTCATTGCTCTGTTACTTGCCTCCTCTGCCTATAAATCTGCCCTCTTGCCTGCGAATTTCTGCACTGTGACAGCTCCATCGTCGTCAGTTGTACCTCGTCATAAGCTAGCTAGTGCCTTCCAAAGAAAGCTCAAGTAGAGTCTGAAACTACTTCGGGGCCTAGTAGCACCTCACCGGAACGCCGACCCCAATGGCACGGTACTCGCACGCGTTTCTCCCGTTCTTTCTTCTGATCACGTGTGTCCTTGTTCAGAGTTCCTACTGCTCGAGACCATTTCCGATGGAGCTGCAGAAGCCGGCAGCCTCTTCTGTGGCTCAGCGCGGCGACGAACTGCGCCGCGACGAGGCCCAGAACCGACCATCCGTGGAGAAGGAGGTGATCGCTGGTCGGGGCGCAAATGCTGATCACGGTGCGGTACCATCGTCGGCGACACCATTGGCGGTGGATGGTAGCGATGGCGCTGGGCCGCAGCGGAGGAGCGCGGCGGAGGACACGGACTCGGCAGGGCCGTCGTGCCACTCCAACAACGTGCACATAAACTGCTCCCCGCCGGCGCCGCACTAAACGGCCGGGCTGGATATGAGATACAGTTTGTTCCTGGTTGATCAGTTTGATCCATTCATTCATGATACGTTGATGCAAACATTTCCGCTGATCATCATTGATGTATAATTACTTTATTTTCTTCGCGATGATGTATGATTACTTTGTTTGTTTGTTTATTTCGTTTGCTGCAAGGCGGCGATTAGAAGAGACAATGTTCGAGTGTCAGCTTCCATTTGGGCCTATTAAATGTTTTGGCCTTGCATAAAGATGAATAATTTATTTATGAGGGCACTCATTTGAACTGAAAAATAAGAATTTATAATTGAATTTGCATTGTAGTCGGTTTATCTTTATACTGTAGCTGATGATGATTTATTTGGCATAATTAAATTCTAAAAAAAAATCTAAAAATAGAAAAAACAAGTTAGCCTATCACGTATAATGCAAACGAGTACAAGAAAAAAAGAATGAGCAAAATAGCTAAAAAAGTCAAAAAAACCAAAAAATAAAATTTATAAATAGTGAAAAATAAACCAGACACTCAAACTGAAATGAGCGGGGCCTATGAATAAGAAAAATGCTATGATCTCAATACTTTTCTGTACTCATGTAACTCTTGCTCATTTTGGTTTGAACTTCTGGTTTCTAACTTATTTTTCACTATTCCTAAATTTTATCTTTTCTCTAGCTTTTTGGCTTTTTTTAGCTTTTTTTGTTGGTTCTTTTTTTCATATTCGTTTGTATTATATGTGATAGGTTAATCTGTTTTTTCTATTTTTAAAATTTTTAAATTTAATTATACCAAACAAGTTATCATTAACTACAATATAAAATAAATCAGCTATAGTATAAATTCAATTATAAATTATTATTTTTAGCTCAACTAAGCGGGCTCAAAAAATGAGTACACGATCCAATCGGAAATGGATCACATGGATTTTCCGGTAAACAAAACTTTTAGTGGTTAGTGTATGCGGCACGCTCTTAGAAAAAGTTACTTTAATTCCTCCATCCGTCCCGTTTCTCCCCACTTAAAAGGAGAAATTCATCATATATCCTCTTTATATATAAAAATTTAGGATATATCCTCGTGCATATCTAAATTTATCATATACTCTTCTCCAATCTATTTGTTTTACAAAACACCCTTTTTGCCTCCTTCAAATAACGAGACTACCCCTTCTCCTCATCCTCTCGCCATTTATAGGAGGAGGGGTAGTCTTGTTATTTGGATATGTTGGAGGATATATGATGAATTTGAATGTGTAGGAGAGTATATTTTAGATTTTCATCTATAGAGAAGGCATATGATGAATTTTTTCACTCCCACTCAAAACCCTACTCCAAAGTGCAAATCCCTCCCCGATCGCTCGGTCGCCCCGCGCCGCCATGGGTTACGCGCAGCTCGTCATCTGCCCCGCCGGGAGCGGCAAGGTGATGGCCCCCTACCCCCCGCCCGCTTTTCACTTCGTGCTCAATTTGTTTTGGAGGGTTTGCTGTGATGACGAGGTGGTTGGTTCAATCTCCAGCGCTGATTGGGATTCGGGGCGAATTGGTTCGTCGCTCCGCTCAATTAGGGCTCTGCCGCTGCTTCTACTACCGCGTCGCGTTTGAACTCCTGATAGTTTTGATCGGACATGGTTTTGTGCTGTTTTGGTGGGGTTTGGTTCCTATTTGAGGTTATTTGAAACGAAATAGTTTACTTCTCTAACTTATTTCTAGGGTTTAGTTTAGTTTAGTGATTCGTGGGGTGGTTCGCTATGCATATACATGTAAGATAATTTACAAACATATATTGCAAATTTGCCTACTAATGAAAGAGGATTGCACGGGGAACTTCGGATTTGATTAAGGAGAAGCTGAGAATGGCTCGCTCCAATCGGTTATTGATGCTGCGCAGTCGACCTATTGCTCCGGTTTGTATCAACATTGCGAGATTCTGGGCAGGACGATTCATATGGTCAATCTCAATCCAGCTGCAGAGCACTTCAGCTATCCTGTTGCTGTGGGTAAGAATGTTCTTATGCCTCTTGTGCGCACATTTAAATGCAGCTCTTACTCAGCTTATTTTGGTATGTTTGCAGACATTAGAGAGCTCATATCGTTGGATGATGTTATGGAGGAGCTTGGGATGGGGCCAAATGGCAGGCTCATCTATTGCATGGAGTATCCTGTTGCTTGAAAGTTGTCTTATCATTTATTATTGTTGTCTTCTGAGCTACTTAGTTCTTAACTAACACTTTATGGCACATTATTTCAAATGTGTTGCTGTTACATTTTGAAACTTACAAGTGGGTTGGAGATGCTACATTAGGCTGTTGGGCAGAAACTGGTCTTGTTGTACATCTTTGCCATTATTGTGCAGCTATATTGAAGCTCGTGAGGTTTAGCTCATATTGGTTTCAAAGGCATTACTTTGCTTGGCAATTTGAACCTAAGTGTTTTATAAATTGTGGTCAAGCAATCATCAGATATTCCTCAACAAGCTGATGAATGTTGGTGGGATGGTTGCACATATACTTCATTACTTCTAGAATTAAGCCACCTTCTGCTTTGTTTTCACCAACAATTGTTATATATAGATGTGCCAAGAGCAAATAGTGTTTCTGTACTCGCATGTTTCTTTTTATCTAATTACTATGACATTCAGTTATATTTTCAATTTGCTGCTCCATTTGTTGAAGATATGCGCATAGATGCTACCTTCCAATTTTTCTACACTTTGAATTGGATGCCATTCTGTGAATTTGATTAATTACCATATTATTTAATTTACATCAGTTACTTACATGGTTCTCTTTCTGCCATGATTCAGCTTGAACTTTCTCATGTCAACATCCTTTCAAAGATGGACCTGGTCTCTAACAAAAAAGATGTACAAGAGTATGTTTTCTTTCTTTTCTCCTTTACTTATTGTAAGGATTTATATTGGCCTTTTTGTATTGATATTTTGATATTTCTAGGTATCTGGACCCAGAGGCACAGGTTCTTCTGTCACAGCTGAATCGACAGATGGTAGTTAAATTTTGATATTTTGATATTGGACTTTTTAGATTTCCTATGCATTTCCATGGCATGGACGGATATATTTGTCTCTAGCCTTCACATATCTTTTTTGGCAATATGTTTTTCTTGGACTATTTGGTTCTCTTTTCAAATCCGTAACTGCCCCTGTTTCTGCAGCATACAATATGTGCTGTCATACATCGACAAGTGCATCCAATATGGGGAAGACGCTGATGTGAAGGTTAGGGACTTCGGTCCAGAGGAGGATCAATAGGAACTGAATGAAGTGGGCACATGGGATGGGACTATGGGGGTATGTATTCAAGTATGCAGAAGCATCACAGGATTGCAATGTTGTTTACTTGGACCTGTAGATCAAATAAAACAGAACACCACTATCTGCAAGCTCCTGTAAATCAGCTAGCTTTTGCTAGTTGTGAGGTCGGTAACCAGCTTCTGCTTGCAAAATACTGTTCTGGAGTTTTTTTGGAATGACATCAAACATGAGTACGTGGTGCCTGAACATTGTGTGCCTTCGTTAACAAATTCTGTTTCTTTCACCAACCGGGTGAGCAGTGAGCTGTGGCGCGGTTTATTCCATTTGGAAACATACCCGGCTGAAACTAACAGAGAAGTCTGGTACATATATAACTTGCCCAAGGACGTACGCCCTTGTCCTGTAACCTAGGGTGTGTGTGGATGGAGGTATCAGGTCGAACGGGATAGTTTGATTCAGAATATGAGGTCATTCAAGCGTTTGGCTGGCTGAATGTACCAAACGAGGGTGTGTTTGGATGGAGCTATTCGGTTGAACGGGATGGTTTGGTTCAGAATATGGGGCCATTCAAGCGTCTGGTTGGCTGAAGGTACCAAACATCCCGGATGAGATGGTTTTAGTTAAAACATATTCTCCTTTTATGTTGTATCATCCCGTTTTAACAAAATTGGCTGAACTACCTCTTCACGCATGACTTTGTTCACATCCTGAGTTATCTTATACAACTAATCAAACATATTCATGTGCTATATATCCTATACATCTAATTAGGGGGCGTTCGTTTTAACGATTGCTTCTAGCTTTTGACTGAAATTTCACTGTAGCTGATTTTTTTTACTGTAGCTGATTTGGTTTTGTGGACATAATTAATTTTTTAAAAAAATGTAAAAATAGAAAAAACTTGTTAACCCATTAGGGACAATACAAAGGAACACGGAAAAAAATATACAAAAAAGCCTAAAATATCTTTAAAAATTCAGAAAAAGACGAAATACTGAATAGTGAAAAAAAACAGAAGCTAGAAGCTGAAGCAAAAAAAAAGCCGAAACGAGCGGGGCTTAAGGCAGCGCTCAACTGGGCTCTTTGTTCACTATTTAGCGTTTTTTTACTGTAGCAACAATAGTAAGTAATGTAACAATTTTGTCACGTAGTGATTTTTTTTTGTTTTTTGGTATTTTTGCGTTTTATTTTTTTCCTCGTATTCCTTTGTATTGTCTGCTTTAGACTAGTATGCTGTTTTTATTTTTACATTTTTTTAAATTTAATTATGTCTAATATGCCACTTAGTTACAGTTAAAAATCAACTAGCTACAGTGAAATTTCAGCAAAAATTAAAAACCATCGCTATTCCGAACGCCCCCTAAACAGCTTGCTTATACCATCTCATCTAGTACGATCATATACTACTTGTACCATTCCATTCCATTCAACCTTATTCCTCCAACCAAATGCATCCCTAGTCAAGCATGACCTAGGCGTCGTCCACAATGTAGTGTGCTTACCACGGTAGCACAAATAAGCTCTCCATGCAAACCTGGTCACATAGGCTGCAAGGTCCTAAACAGAGCGCAATCCTGAATAGGGCAACGCTCCGCAATGCTAGCCTGAATAAATTATTATGTTGTACCACTTTATATGCCTGTTTTCTAACTTAGATATGATATAAAGAGGAGTCGAGTCTCGTCAGACCAATTCAGGCACGCTTAACTTATCGGATCATAAGTAATTTTACTGATAGTAATAAATAATTTTATTACCAATCATAAATAATTTTACTGTAAATAGTAAGTAATTTTACCGCTAGTCATATTTAAGTTTACTGCTAATAGCAAGTTCCAAGTTCTTGCAGCTTTTCTAAAGAATACTTTGGAGTGTTACATGGAGCAATAGCCGTGCTGCTGCCTCTTCCATCCATGTAACGCTGATGATTTCTATGTAGTAGTGCTGCAACTACCACATTTTATACGTGCATGCTATGTGCTATGTACTTTCCCACACTCACAGAACCATGAACTATGCGCCGATGCATGTGGTAAAGAATAAAGAGAGCGCACACGTTGACCACCGCTGCGAGTGTAGTTTATAGTTGTAAGAAATGCATGCACGGGCGTTTGGACAAACCGTGGCTCGTTGTAATGCTGAGCCTCGAGGCTTTTAGTGTGAAATTAGGTCACTGGTCCATTAGACTAAGGGACGTTTGTATTAACTTTTGTTAATGATTTTTGGTTAAAAATAAATAGTAGTAATCAAAAGAAACAGTTTTTAGAAGAAGAGGTTGAGCGATGTAAAAAAATGAGAAAGATACATGCGCGTGATGGAAGCGCGATGAGTGGTATAGGTGATGCATCTATTACCCTCTGTCTTATCTTTGGAATGAGACAGTAGCGAGAGGAGTGGTGTGGGTGATGCATCCATGACCCTGACTTATCCCTAGAGCAAAACGGTAGCGAGAGGAGTGAAGAATCTGCTTTGAGAAACCAAGTGTTCATATTAGTTTTTGGTTTTTATAAGTAGAAATCAGAAATAAAGCCAAATATTGTTATATTTTTACGAATAATACAAAAGAGAAAGAAAATGAAGAGAAAAAGACGTGTTAAAAAGTCAATATATTTTAAACGGAATATGACTTCTGAAGTAAGAAGATGCTGTTTAGAACGAGCCATAAGCATAACAAATAAACCTAATCAATTTAGTATACTAGCTACTAAGGTCTTAGGGTGCGTAGCACATGCATGCAGTCCATATGTTAGTATGTGCATATAAATGCGGAAGCAGTTGGTACCGGGAAAATGTATGCTCTGGTACTTGGGCGGCATTTTCACGGAATCGTCCCAGAAGAGATGGTGGCAAGATCTGACTTCGCTAGCTAGCTATGGTATAACCGTATAAGATTGGAAGATCGAAGATGATAACAAAGAAAGAAAGGATGAATATTGTTTTTAAATTTTTTTAAGTATTTATTAATTCTTTACTTAAATAGCTATAGAGTAATATATAAAGATTAGGATAGAAAATCACCACAAAAACTAACGATTCGAGACATTAAAAATCTAAGATAAATCAGTGAAATCGGAACTGCCGTATTAAACTTGTGGTACTACCGCATTTACACCTGTGGTACTTTCGATTTTCTAATACTTCTATAAAATAGCCCAATTTAAATACACTCTTTACAAAAACCAATTGATTACTCTATAAATATTACAATAATTCATTATAACATTAAATAGAATCTTTCTACATAATCCTTTAAAGATAAAGGATGGCCCGTAATTGAAGTCCTGCAAGATCTAACTTAAAATAGGCTAGTTCACCTGGCATTAATTAATTTAGCCGCAAAAGGTGTAACAAGCAGAACCTGGTCCAAGATTTGTCACATGCATAGATCGCGTGCATGTGCTATGAACGATAGCCACCCTACCACCCCTCCACCTCTCTCTTTGTAAGATCTGTTCTTTGTAACTTTTTTAAAACGGTTTTTAGCTTTTGATATAGTACATAACTTTGAAACAGATTATTTTTTAAGATAGAGTCTACAAGTTAATTACAGTACACGTTAAAAACCCAACATCTGTATCATCTAAAATCACAAGCGAGTATCTATCTCCGTAATCTCTTTCGTAAACAGCTAAAATTCAAAATTTTCAACGAAAAATCATAAATCGCAGCTAAAAAAAACAGACCTATATACTATACATATATATAACATGCATGGTTAATCAGTTCTTATTAATTATGCTGCTAGTACTGTACTGCTGAAAAGACATGGTATTTGCATGCAAGCGCGCGTAACATTTTCCTTTAGTCGAGCCGGCTAGAGAATATTTATTTTCAGCAGGAAAGCTAGAAGAATATATATCTGATCCTGGGGTAGGACCGCCGGCATTTCGCATGCTTATCCCCTACCCATTCTTCAGAAACGAATTGTATAACCGCCGGCATTGCAGACTAATTGCGTGCGTGTTCTTGCCTGCACATGAATCAAAAGGTTGTTCTAGCGGATCCCAAGGTTTTATGTGTGTAATTGTCTGCACATAAATCAAAAGCTTGTTCTACTAGAATCTGCAAAGTTACCTAGGGTTTTTTGTGTTCTCTTGTGTTAAAAGAGGATCCCAACGTAACTTTAGTCTCCAGAGTCAGTAAAATAAATTGTAGGGGAAAGTGAAGGTTTCCAAGTGTCATGAGGCATCCCTACTGAAGTTTGTCTCCACATGCCACATCACATCCATGCTGGCATGATTTCCTATGGTTATGCTATAAACACTGACGTCGAAAGGTAGAAGGTATGTTCTTTTTAGTTTTTTAAAACAGCTTTAAATTTTTGCTACAGTGTCTAACTTTCAAACGAAGTATTTTTTTTAAGATAGAGTCTACAAGTTAATTATAGTACACGTTAAAAGTTCAACATCTGTACCATCCAAAATCGCAAGCGAGTATCTCTCTTTTCATAATCTCTGTCGTAAACAGCTAAAATTCAAAAATTTCAGCCAAAAACCATAAGCCGTAGTCAAAAAGAACAGGCCCAGATACTAGTGCAAAAAAGTGAAACTATAGGGAAAGTAAAAAAGAAAAATGTAATATATAATTGCAACTGTTACACCATTTGATCGTTCCTTGGGTTCCGATGCAGTCCCTATGAATATAACAATGTTTTTACCTAGAGATAATATAAAACAATTATTATAACCTAGTTGCATATGTAATGATTCCTTGGGTTCCAGCACTGCATATTTAAATTACGTCGTTAAACTATGCAACTAAGTACAATTAGTGATTATGCGGTGACGATTATACTGTAACCAGTAGAGGCACTGGTTCTTTGTGCATGGCCTGGCTAGTAGACCCAACTTTATAACTTATGGATAATTTAAACGAACTAGCTAGAATAAAATTAATCTGGGCCAAGATTATTGGGAAAATGTACTTTTCACATGCGAGCCCCATTGGTGGCCCATTAGTCGGCGCTCTCCTTTGACCAACGCCGGCGGCTCATGGATGGTAGCACACCTAGCTCGCAAACGACGGCGCGGGAGCACGTGGCAGGCCAACCGACGCGGCACGTATGGTAGCGCAGGAGCCCCTGCATGCGAAATGCCGGCGAACCAACCCCAGGATAAGATATTCTTCAAGCTTCCCTGCAGAAAATATATATTCTCTCGCCGGCTCGACTAAAGAAAAATGTTATGCGAGCGTGCATGCAAATACCATGCCTTTTCAGTCGGTACAACTGATTAATCATGTATTATATATATATAATGCCTTTTTCGTATTATAGAGAGTACATACTTCTACTTTTAATATACCACTTAACTAAATATGTTATACTTATTTATCACTCTCGGTATACTTATATACTAATTCTAAGATATCCCAATATGATTTAGTTGACAAATTTTCATTGAATACTTTTTATTTTTGCTATATACCTATTTTCATATATAAAATAAGCATATACATAAATTATACTATAAAAAGTAGACTTCGATAGAGTTTGTCATAGAACTCACTTTGGAGTATCTTAAAATAATTATTAAATTATACTCAAAAGAATAAAGAGATATAACAACATCATTGAAGCAGCATATATATAGGTAAATTACATAAGGCACCCACATCAAAAAACCATCCGATACACGTGTATAATTGATAGAATTTTTAAAGTTTAGTTATGAAAATGTTTTATACCATTTATGGCAAGAAAATTTTGAACTCATTTTAAACTAGTTTGAATTGCTTTTGAATTTAACGTGACAATAGTGAGTATATGCCATAGAACTAAAGTTGAATTTAATTTTTTTTCAGAGTTTAATATCTTAAATACATTTTTTATTATATGTGAAGATACCCACATCAAACGTCATGAACAGTTGCGCATTTTTTCAAAGTAACTAATTTTTGTTCGTCTTGAAAAGTGTACCCACAATATCACAAAATTAGTAACATTATTCTTGAAGATACACTTTTCAAGATACCCACAATATCACGATATATGCACTAGTTTTTTTTTGTTCTTTTACCCTAACGTTCTCATTAAAGCTAACTCATCACAGTTGGTGCGCACGATCGATGACACGTGGAATGCGTGCACGCGCCATGTATTCCCGACTCCGATCCTCGACTTCCACGCACGACAGGGAAGCCATGCCATGCTAACATTCGCGCGCGGTTTGGTCGGCCATGGAAGAATTAATTATTGCCACGCCTGTTATGATCGAATAATCTTGATGCTTCCATTCATTTGAGGTGCGTTGTTAGGGTATCTTCAATGGTTTTGAGTCAGCTGGCTATTTGCATGTACACATCAGCATATATCTTATGTGGAGGAAAGAGAGTATGCAAAACACAAACAGTTAGCTACTATTTTGTCTCTAGTCTATAACGCAAAATAAGGCAGGTTCTATAAATAACTGTGTGTGTATGTAAACATCAAATAGTTATCCTTATAGATAGTCCTTTGGAATGCTAGCTTTTAGTGTGTACTCTATAGATGATGTGGAATCCTTATAGATAGTACTTAACTAGAACCATTGGAGATGCCCTAATGAAGTTTGCTAGCAAATTGAACCTGTTCTTTTAAAAAAAATAGAGCAAAAACTAGCATGTTCATATATGGCCATTATTAATGGACTTCTTACCTTATCAATGAAGCCCGACCATGGTGTTCACAACGTGGCTAGTAAGCCTCCGTGGCCGTTGTCTTTCTCTCCTCCGTCTTTTTCGACACCTTTAGCTCCTCTCCTCTAGGTTCTCTTTTTCTCACTGTCTTTGTGTGGTTATGGGCTTGGTGGTGGTTGTGCTCAGTTAATTTGTTCTCTGCTTTTGGCAGAACAATGCAATGATCAGATGGTATTTTGTTTTGTCTTAGGCTGGCTTTCGGTTGATGAAAGAAAATGGGTTGGGGATGAGAAGTGAAGGCTCTGTGTGGTGCTCTGCATTTGCTGCCTTACTTACGAAGGAAATGGTTGCATGTTTTGGTGCGGTGATCACACATAACTAAGCACCATTTATATATAGTTGCTTTACTGCTACTTTTGCCAAACACAAAGCCGAGAACTCTGCTCAGCCTTCGATTCTGGTCGACAGACAGAGCGCGCGTGCGTACGCCGAACGGCTGTGTTATCGGCCACTTCTTTCAGTCACTACTATTTATTTACCGTAGTAAAAAATCATAGTAAAACCAATATGAAGGCCCATAGTTGCCTTGTTTACAAGCAAGGTGATTGGCGTTTGTTTACATTGCAAGGAGATCGGCGTCCTGCAAAGGAGGCATCCGTCCAATACTCCAATTCAACCTGCACGCTTTGGGCACAAGATCGAACGGGAGAAGGACGTACGGACAAGCTAAATAACTCTACATTCCATATTCCTTCTGTTCTAAACTGCTAGAGCCTAGACGCCGGCCGACGACCACGGCAAGCGCAACCCGGCGGTCGAGGCCGGCCGTGCGGCGCGCGCTGCAGGTGAGGTGGTGAGCACGATGCCGCGCGCGGCCGTGGCACGGGGCTTGACGATCGAGTGCACGCGAAGCGACGCAGCGTTGGTTCACGCGCGTTTGCACGCCGTGGAGGAACGGGACGCATCACGCCGGCCGAGCAAAGATTCGCCTCACGTTGTTGGGCTAGGCGGCCCCGGGTCCATGTGTACATTAAGCCCAAACTGCTCGGCACTGCACAGTGTGGATTGGTCCGTACTCCTCCGGTTCCTGTGCCACTGAGCCCACCCAGGCTAGTTCTTCTTCCACCACCAAGCTCTCGGTGCTAGACAGCTGGGTCTCGTCGCGTTCGGACTTTCGGCCCGGATCAGCCAGTTTGAGGTGAAAAGTGCACGTATCTTCGTCTTCCTCACCTCGCATTTCTATTGGCCCACGACTCTACTTCCGCCGTCTTCTGGGATGATTCCGTGAAATGCTACCCAAGGAGCATGCAGCGCGTACATTCGCTCACCGACTGCTGCTGCTTTCTGCTCGTGCTACCGCAGAAACGCCAGAAGAGAACTTCATGCAAACTTCGCGCCAAGAAGCATAGGAACCCCTGGAAAATTGCGTCCCATTTCCATGCACACGCTTTGCCCTCACCTATATATACACCCTTCATACGTGTCACCCCCGCTCATCAAAAGGCAAAGGAATCTGACCAAATTCTCCTCCACAGATCGCGTCTCGACTAGTATTCTCGAAAGAATTTAACAGAGAGAACGCGTCTCGGTTTAAGCGTGAACAAGTTGCTAGACTTGCTTAGCCATGGGTATCCCCGCTGCATCGTCGAGTTCGATGGGCAAACTGCTGGTGGTTCTGGGCCTTCTGGCCTTGATCGCCGCGGCAGCGCACGGCGCGTCGGCGGCGAGGACGGGGCCGGGTGGGGCGCGCGGGCACGGCGGAGGGGCGCGCGCGGCGAGGTCGCTGTCGGGGCCCGGGCCTTCTTGCTGCACCCATGATGGCAACACGCCGGGCAACTCGTGCTGCCCACAGCGACCACCTCCGTAGTCCACAGGCCACTGCATTTCGAATGTCTCGCTCTCTCTATGCATGTATAAAGTAAAAATCCTTTGGTTTTGGTCATTCATTCGTTCATTCAACTCTCTAGACGTACATGTACATTATGGTTTGGGCTTTGTTCTGTCATTTTGCTTTTCCTCGCAGAATGTATAAGGTGGTCGAGACTTAGCATATTTGGTGTTAACATTAAAAAGGATTGTATATTTGTACCTACTTTCGAAAAGGGTTTCATAATCGACCTGAAATTTGTTACTGAAATGTGGTTCACCTTTGCTATTTGTATATCACGTCTTACTATTGCCTACGCCTTCCTTCTTCGCCTCGCGCCGCCGACCCCGTCACCCATTCCGCCACCGAGTCCCTCTCTTCTTGCCGTTTTCGACCGCCCGCCAAAAGGAACCCCTCTGTCTCACCGCCTGTTGTGGTTACAAGACTAAATAGTAGAAAATAGAGAAATTAGGGAAAATGTTGATGGAAGATAGTCTTACCCCTGGGATCATCCAGAGGGGACTATTTATATTGCTATCATTTTGTGTTACCATATTACTCCTAGGTAATATGTACCATCTTAGGACATTATTGTCTTTTACATACTCAGATGAGCCTCTTGGGTCTGACCCATTTAGGCATTACAATACTATTAAAACAACCAGACCAAATGGGCCTAAGGTGGAGGCCATCTCCACAACATTGCCAATTACTCGATTTTTGCTAGTACTTTCCTCCTCCGCGCCTCCCCTTACCTTTCCCCTTCCCCTTTCCTTTTGCCGACCATGAATTCCGGCGATGAATTCTCCCCTCTTGTCCCCTCCCCGACCCTAATGCCCCTTGAGCACTGCTTCTCTCTACACCACCCTCCCTCGCCTCTTCTCCCTCTTCCGCAAGCTGGGGCACCCCCGCACCGCATCTTCTCTCTCCAAGCGCCGCTGCCAAATCCGACGAGCAATCTCCATCGCCACCACTAAGGTTTCACCATAATATGAATCCATAAGTTGGGACATTTTCTTGTGCCGTGTGAGACTTCTCATAGCCTATGCCACGCTCACATTAAAGGTATAACGTGACCAAAGTTGAGACCTCACAAATTAATCAGTTAGGACTGTCCCATACCAACCTTGTAGTAGTGCGTTAGGACTTTGTAGTATTAGCTCACAGACCAGTCCTTAACTTGACTTAGGCTCAATCCACATACCCCTTGTACCTGACAATCAACATTGTGTTACCGAACAACAATGCATGTCAGCACTCACCACCTAACCATTAGCTTCGGTCCAAACCAAGTTTTATATTTTATTTTGAAATATTTCATATATCTTCTTGACTCACCGAAGTCAAGAATATATTTTTAGAAATCATCATTTTATGTGAAACAAATATTTTCACCAAAATTATTCTAAGCATGTCTAAGTAATTCTGTAAAATTTCTAGTTAATGCTAATGTACTAACTAGGCTTTCATCTAAGGTGACAAGGTATGGTTGTTCAAGATCAAATTTGGTTGTACACAAAAGAGTTGGGTGTAACTAGGATTTAAATCGAATTTAAACTAGGTTCGAATAAAAATATGCAATGCATAATAATCTAAAAATAATATAAATAATTTGAATTACTAGGAGCAACATGATCAAAGGTGTGACTTGCCTTGCTCGAAGTCTTGATGCTGCGAGTCATCGAAATTATACTATCCGGAATCGTCGTAATCTTACGCGAAGAACCAAAGCAAATAAATTCAAATAAAATACAAACATTCAAAAAGAGTACATAAATAGATAGTTTAGGATTTGATAAAAATTTAAAATTTTGAACGGATCCAATCGAAGCTAGGACGAAGAAGAATAAACTCCTGAAAGTTCAAAACTAAAGAAAAAGGAAAAGGATAATTTTCTGAAATTATTTTTCAAAGGAAAAGATATTTATGATATCAGCAGAGAATTACTGGAATTATTTTCCTAAAAGAAAATCAAGATTATGATGTTAGCAAAGAAATTGAATTTTTGGCTGAAATAAATTTCTAAAGGAAAAAACTGATTTATCACCTCATGCTGATGTCACCCCTACATGTGGCAGGTGACAGCAGAATTTACTGACGTGGCTACCAGGTGTCTGACACGTGGTGCTGACATGATATAGGAGCATGACACGTGGCAGATGATGTGGCTCGGGAGCGGTCAGATGTTGATGTGGCGTGACACGTGGGTCGGATGCGGATGTGGCCGTGCCATGTGGTTGACCGGTGGGCCGAGAAGAGAAGGCTAGAGGAAACTATCGAATAGGGATCGGGCAGCTGTGATGCACGGAAAAGTTCGGACAATCCGAACAGCAAAAGGATTTTGGACCATCCGATTGGCAAAGAACGAACGATTGGCTAAGGAACTTTTGGACCGTCTGAATGGCAAAGGACATTCAGACCGTCCGATCTAAGGGGTGAAACGTTTGGACTGTCCGATCATTCAAAGGAACGTTCAGATCATTTCGAACGGCTAGGGGGTTCTTACCAAATAGAGAGAGACAAAAGGCGGTCGACGAGAGCTCATGATGGGGGAGGGACTCCAGTGGCGCCTGAGCTCGGTGGAGAGGTAGGAGATGTTCTCACGGGCACGGTGAAGGCGTAGACGGCGGTGGTGTGGCATGAGAAGGACCGTGGCGGCAACAATTTTTCACCGGAGGACCACTGGCGCTCGGTGAAGAGGGAGAATGGCGCTAGGGCGTCTCAAGCACGGAGAGAGGGAAATAGAGGAGGCAAAAGATGCGGGGTGAAGAGGGGAAGCTCGAGGGGGTTTTATAGGGCTCGGGGGTGAGGGGAGTGCCAGTGGTTACTCAACGGAGTAAAGACGGCCATGAGTGGCGCATAACGGCGATGGTGAAATTAAAGGAGGGGAAATGGGCGAGATTGGGTGAGGAGTGAAGGGGCATTAAAAATGCGCATTAGCTTAGGACTTCAATGGAAGAGAAACGGTCGATTAAAAACTCGAGGAGACTGATCGTGGCAACTGGCGCAATGGAGAAGAAGGGGAGGAAGAAGAAGCTAACAGGTGGGGCCGTATGTCGACGAGAGAGAGAGAAAGGAGAGGAGGAAAGCGGATGGCCAGATATTAGCCACGTGGCCAACAAAATAAATCTTGGCTGTCGGTAGATAAACGAAGGGGTAAATGGACATGGGCGGCCAAGAATAAAATCGACCAAGGCAGATTTGATCTAGGCTTGACCTGTGTTGCCCGGAGAGGAGGTTCGATATTAAAATTGTATTTTAATTTTCAAAAAAGGCTTAGCAACTTTAAAACACTTTTGAAAATAGCAAATAAAGCATGAAAAAATCAGAAAAATTCATGAAAATTATTGAATATATTCTGGACTTAAGAAAAATATTTCCAACATAAAGTTGATCTTTAAATTTTTAGAAAAATACTTTTTAGCTTTAAAATTGATTTTTAAAATTCCAAAAAAACATAGAAAATCAAGATAAAAGCCAAATGCTCCAAAATAATTAATTTAAAATAGGATTTTATAGAAATTGAAAATAATATTTTATATTTTAATTTTTTATTTTAAATTACTTTTGAGAAGAAAAAACACTTTTTTAAGAGCTGAAAAAGGCAAACAAAATCTCTAAAATTCAGGCAACCAAATAACACTTGTTTTTATTTTAAACTAAAATAACTTTTTTACTAAATTTTTTTGAAATAAACAACTGGGCTGTTACAGAGAGGTATCGCGAAACACACCCATCAAAACCTTAGCCGTCACCTCTCATAACTCCTGCCATGCGCGCTCGCGCTAGCACACCAATGCACGGTGTTTCCTCCCTGGACATGTGGACCTCGGTAGAGGCGTTGCTACGACTACGGCACTGATCAAGATGATTGTGAGGAGGAGACGGTTGGTCGGAGGACGATCGACTGCTTCCACTACACCGAAGCACTCTTCGTTGAATCGGCTACTTCAACTCTACTTCCGGTGCTTATATTTTGACCAGACACTTGTCGTTTCGTACTGCAAAACAAACTTAATTCACTTACAACATTTTTGCTTAAGTTCTATGAGGCACTTCTTTTGTGATGTTATGGACCATGGAAAACTTATCTTATTTAAATTTATGGCTGAGAAGTGAGGATCATTCTATCATTTGAGTTTGTGCTAATTTATATTCTAAGGGGGAGTTGCTATTTACATTCTATCATTCTATTTTATGTGATAGAAAATTTTAATTTACATCAGTGTATTCTATCCGTATTTCAACAGCTGAAGAATGGGGAGTTGCTGGACTGGGAAAAGTTCATGAAGGAGAATAGCCGCAACATTCTCGGAGATGCATGTCTCTCTGGTCATTTGGAGTTGAGCGAGACTTTTTAGTTTGGTATCTCTCTTTTCGATGATGTGACGGCCGTTTCACCGGTGCTGAAGGGAAATTCTTGAGATATGGTGTTGCTCCATTCTCTTTCTTATGAATTTTAAAAATAGAATGCGTCATATGCGAATTCTGTCTAGCATATCCTAAGAGCATTAGTTCTGGAAAAATGAAACAGTCTCAAACTGTTTTCTTTGGGGTATACCTAAGGTGCTTTCTTGATGAGTTTTGCATATCCGATTAAATGTAGAAGAGCTGATCAGAAGTACAGTGCAGTGTTGTTTAGACTCTAGAAAGAATTCCGGCACCATGGCTGGAGTGGGCAAGTTTGTAACGAAAAACATATTATAACCTTCTTCCAATAGCAGGTACTTGTTTTTTTTTTTTAAAACAAGAACATCAAGATGCCGCCGTCTTCTGGGATGATTCCGTGAAAGTGCCGCCCAAGCAGCAGCGCGTACATCTTTCTGCTCGTGCAACCGCAAAAACGCCCGCGGAACACACGTCCGCGCTAGCTAACCCGAAGAGAACTTCATGCAAACTTCGCGCCGAGAAGCGTAGGAACCCCTGGAAAATTGCGTCCCATTTCCATGCACACGCTTTGCCCTCACCTATATATACACCCTTCATACGTGTCACCCCCGCTCATCAAAAGGCAAAGGAATCTGACCAAATTCTCCTCCACAGAACGCGTCTCGACTAGTATTCTCGAAAGAATTTAACAGAGAGAACGCGTCTCGGTTTAAGCGTGAACGGGTTGCTAGACTTGCTTAGCCATGGGTATCCCCGCTGCATCGTCGAGTTCGCTGGGCAAGCTGCTGGTGGTTCTGGGCCTTCTGGCCTTGATCGCCGCGGCAGCGCACGGCGCGTCCGCGGCGAGGACGGGGCCGGGTGGGGTGCGCGGGCACGGCGGAGGGGCGCGCGCGGCGAGGTCGCTGTCGGGGCCCGGGCCTTCTTGCTGCACCCATGATGGCAACACGCCGGGCAACTCGTGCTGCCCACAGCGACCACCTCCGTAGTCCACAGGCCACTGCATTTCGAATGTCTCGCTCTCTCTATGCATGTATAAAGTAAAAATCCTTTGGTTTTGGTCATTCATTCGTTCATTCAACTCTCTAGACGTACATGTACATTATGGTTTGGGCTTTGTTCTGTCATTTTGCTTTTCCTCGCAGAATGTATAAGGTGGTCGAGACTTGCATATTTGGTGTTAAAATTAAAAAGGATTGTATATTTGTACCTACTTTCAAAAAGGGTTTCGTAATCGACCTGAAATATGTTACTGAAATACGGTTCACCTTTGCTATTTGTATATCACCTCTTACTGTCGCCTATGCTTTTCTTGAAGATTCTCATAGGAATAAATTTTCAAGGAAATGTTTTCTTTTTTTTCCACCAATTCACTGTGGTAATGGGAATTATACATATCTCTACGCATTTTCATCGTCTCTTCCGAGTGCTGGATCGGAATTTTGACGCTACAAAATAATTCATATTTCCACTTTCCGAATACGAGTATACCCTTTTTGTATAATTCGACTGGCCGTGTGCTGACTTGGCAATTAACGTGCCATTATCAAATTTGTCAATTCTCGAATGTTCCCTGGATTAATCATGAAAAAGCTCAATCGGCTCCCCAAGAGGCAAGACCTTCGACTTTGATAGTTTGATTCATTCGCCCTGCGCAGGTCATCGCTATCTCATTTTAAAAAATTAAAAAAAACAGAAATTAAGCAACGAAAAAGAATAAGAAGCACATAACGAACGCGACCAAAAATATATTCTCCACTGCGTCCGTTACTCCTCCGCCTCCGCTCCTCGCCGCTGCGCGGCGGCGACGTCCATGCCTAGGGTTCGCGAGGGCGCCCTGTCGCCGCCTCGTCTGACGCCGCCCATGTCACTCCGATCTGGCGGCCGGAAGCTCTCCTTCGAGCTCCTCGCCGGCAACCTCTCCGCCGACGACGCCGACAACGTATCCCCGCGCTCCCTCCCCGAGACCACCTCCGATGGCCAGCGCCGCCGCAGGCGACGTTCCAAGCGCAAGCGGGGGTTCCGGAGCCCCCCGATCGAGGAGGAGGAGCCGAGCGGGGTCGACGGCGATGAGGCCGCGGGGTTCAGGGCCACGGATCTGAGGTCCGTGGTGGAGAAGGTGTGCGAGAGCTCGGACGCGGAGAGGTCCGCGGAGAGCTGCGTGACGTACGTCGGGGTGGAGCTGAGGCAGAGGAGCGTGGCCGGGAACGGGAGGGTGGTGGCGGCGTCTGCGGAGGATGCGACCAGCAGCTGCGGCAGCAGCACGCGGGAGAGCGCCGCCGCCGCCGCCGCGGTGGTGGAGGTGACGGCGGCGGCGTGGCGGCCTGAGGTGAACGGTGGCGTGAAGAAGCTGGAGAAGGAGGAGTCGCTGGACTGGGAAAAGTTCATGAAGGAGAATAGCAACATTCTCGGAGGTACAGATCTCGCTGGTCATTTGTAGTTGAGCGAAACTCTTTCGTTTGTTATATCTCTTTTCGATGATGTTACGACCGTTTCACCGGTGCTGAAGGGAAATTCTTGAGATATGGTGTTGCTCCATTCTCTTTCTTATGAATTTTAAAAATAGAATGCGTCATTTGTGAATTCTTTCCCAGCATATCAGAGCATTAGGTCTGGAAAATTGAAACAGTCTCAAACTGTTTTCTTTGGGGTATACGTAAGGTGCTTTCTTGATGAGTTTTGTATATCCGATTAAATGTAGAAGAGCTGATCAGAAGTACAGTGTAGTGTTGTTTAGACTCTAGAAACAATTCTGGCACCATAGCTTGAGTGGGCAAATTTGTAACTTTTATGAGAGCAGCTCCGAAAAACACATTATAACCTTCTTCCAATTGCAGGTACTAGTTTTTTAAAACAAAAACATAAAGATGCACTGAGTTTATGGGAGGTCACTTCAAACCTCAGCAATATAAATCCAGATCAAACGGGTCTAAATATTAATTCTTAGAAAAGTTGGATCTAAATAGATTTAAAGCAGCGAATTAGAGTATGCCTTTCATAGTTATGCATTTCTATTAGGGAAACTATTCATTTTTTTTGTCATTACCAATATGTGGATTTGCATTTTTTTGTGGTCCAGCTCCTAATATTTATTGCATTGCAGTGGTAGCAGATGAGTTTCATATTTTACATCTAGTTAGATGGGCTATTTGCATATTGAGTTAAGAAGTCCAAGATATACATTTACACCTCTTTCCAACTATTATGATACTACAGAAGTCGAGCGCCTTGACAATTCACCATTCAGATACTTCCTTGGAGAATTGTATGGCGGTAATGCACTCAGAAGCACAATTTCGGTGGGTAATGAGAAGAAGCGACAGCGGGTCTACAACACTATGTTTCATGTGCCATGGAGATGTGAACGGGTATACATCTGCACTTACATGAGAATATTTGGAATTCTAGTACCATCCTAGTTTATTGGTAATTTAGTTTGCCAGCATTGTTGGCAAGGTTTTAAAAATCAGTAACCGGTGCTCGACCGGTCACCCAACCTAGTAGTGATTATACGATATAATCGGCCTATTATTTGGCATAACCAGCTCGATTATGCAGATAACCAGCTAACAGGTAGGGGCACCCGTTACTTGTATATGGTCGAGTATACGGCCTAGTAAACCCGTTTTTAGAACACTGATTGCTGGAAGTGAATCTGGTATACTGCAGTTGGCATATTGCTGAAACCATGTTACTCACCACATATTTTAACTGGAAATGAATATGGATTCATTCAGATCCTGGTTAGGATATGGATTTGTATAAGTGGATATGATTCTGGTCAGTAGTTGAAAATTAACTAAAGAATAGAATTGATTACCATATTATAAAGATAGCTAAAGGTTTTTGGTAGTAATTTCCAAATGACAAATCAAATGTAGTCAAACTAAACAAATCTGATAATTAAATTGTGATAACATGAATGCAACATTCATGTGTCAAATAGGTTCAAAATGTATTATGCATAAATAGATCATTTATAGTCAAAACGTGACAATTGAAGACATTGCGATAGATGAGTAACAGAGTAGCTTTGTAACATAGAGATAGGCTCATCTGTAATTTCTACTTTTCTATATGACACGGGGTGATAATGTGATATATCCCCATGGTGTTGTACGATACTACAAGTTAAGTAACCAGATTCTGATATTGACCGAAAATATGGAAAAATGAATTGACATCCAACCGTAGTGTTCATTTTCAATGTTTTTGTAAGATCTGCCATACTTGTCAGAGTCACCATATATCTGCATCCTAACATATTTAGACATACAGTTGAAGAGGCTATCCACTCTATCTCCGCATGTATGACTATGTGTGCATATAATGTTTCTGGTGCTACGGACTTTCTAGTTGATGTTGTCTGCAATTGCAGTGATTGCACCACAATCTGATTCGATCCTGACAAATGGACACAGTAGATCATTTAGTACTATTATTTTACAAGTTTCCAAGCGTTATTATGGGCCTGTTCTTTTTTGGCTTTTCAGCGGTTTTTGGCTTTTGGTTTCTCTCATCAGTCACTACTCATTAGACTAATAAGTTACAGCTAAAAGCCATAAGCCGCAGCCCAAAAAAACATATGCTATGCATTTCTTTTATTTGATGGGGGTGATATTTGATTGTGATAAAATGCTGCAGCTAATTGTCGCAGGATTCTTTGTCTGCTTGGATTCCTTTCTGTCTTTGCTCACCATTATGCCTGCAAGAATTGTCATGACAGTTTGGCGGGTGCTGAGAACCAGGTGGGTTGGCGGTGCTACTGTAAACTAGATGAATTACATACTAATATTCTCGTTTTGTATCGCATCAAACAAAAATTGACTGAAGTGGTGTTTGGAAACATGTTGTCATTGAGCCAACATTCTGTAATATATTATTGTAAATTTTGATGTGCGCTTGATTATATCTAATTTTAGGATTTTGTTGTTCAAAAGGGATACCATTAAGGATTTAAACCACTTATTTGTTGTCAACAATTGAACCTGAGGATGACTTGTTGGACTGGCCTTAGGATCTCTATTGGGCTTGTTTGGGAGGCTTCTGCTTAAGCTTAAAGCTACCAGAAGTTCAAGGCTTTAAGCCCTCCCTAACAGGGTTTCTCAATAAGCTTAGCCTCTTTTATATTGAAAATATTAAACCCTTCTACCGCAGCTTTTCTGAGAAGCTAGCTAGCTTCTATGGGAAGTCTATGTTATCCATGACTATAACCAGTGCAAGAAATCCTGGCAAATTATTCACTGTTCATGATTTCTTATTCTGCTGCACTAAGTGCTTGTAGCATAGTGACTTTTCTGCTGTTTAATTGTATTTCCCATTTTGTTGTACAAACCAATCTTTCCAGTTTAATCCTTCATTTGTGGCCATATTGGCTCGTGTACTTATTCATCTATTGAATTTCTGACAGGCAGTTTCTGCGCCCAAATGCTGCTGATTTGTCAGATTATGGATGCTTTGTAGTACTGGCTCTAGGAGTTGCTTCTTTGCAAATGATAGGTTGACTTTTTTCCTTGCATTTTGCTAAATTGAAAGTATTATCCTACACATTTGATAATTCACCCACAATTTTTTTTTGTGTCAGATATTAGCCTGATTTACCATGTCATTCGTGGCCAGGGCACGATAAAGCTGTATGTAGTATACAACGTACTAGAGGTTAGCAAAGTGTTTATTTGAAATGTATGCCCATTATTATTAAGCACAGTTAACCTTCAGTTTTCTTTTTAGATCTTTGACAAACTCTGTCAATCATTTGGTGAGGATGTGTTGCAAGTTTTGTTCAACTCAGCTGAGGGACTATCAACATGTTCAGCAGATAATGTAACATTTGAACTGATGCGGTTCCTTTTGGATGAGGCTATTGCTGTCGTTGCCTTTGATATCCTTTGTTGCAAGTTACATTAGCTTGTATTTCTTCTTATTTACCTTGGGGTAATTTATTTACATTCTATAAATTCTTGCTGTTGATATTTCCTTCCATGCCAAATGCATTTCAGACTTAAATTAGTCAAATCCATACACTAATACACACTTATCCACCTGATTATAAGCTCACAGTACAGATCTGGTAGTCACTGGGTTGCCATTAATTTCAATTGAACTCAGTGATTTGCATTTTATTTAACATCAGTTTGTCTAACTTTCATTTACAGTATAGGTTTACTTGTATTCTTGCTGCTGCTTCTAGTTGATATTTTTCTAGATTTGATTTCCTTAACAAGTTATACTTGTCCATTCATTTGTCCTGTTAGCTCAGGCTATCACCCTGTCAACATGTATTATCGCCCACAACAATGCACTGTTGGCTCTTTTGGTGTCCAACAATTTTTCCGAGATTAAAAGTAATGTATTTAAGCGTGTTAGCAAAGAGAACCTTCACAATCTGGTATACTATGGTGAGTGTGCTTATGATTTTCACATTTTCATGATTCTGAACAATATGCTTTTGTATAATTTTATTCACCATGCTTTCATTGTCTGGTTGATCCTTTTGAATTTAATGTTGCTTCATTGCATGAATTTTTCAGTATTTTTCATGTATTTCTTATTGTTGCTGTCAAGCTACTTAATGTGTTCAGTCACTTCAGCTCCTTAGGTATGAGGAATAGTGCCAAGTTGGACTTTGTAAATAAATTGTCTACATAGATTTCTTTGGTGGTAACTAAACTATACACGTTGGATATTCATTCATGTTCTAGAAACAACTTGTGGGCCATTTAGAAGTGCAAGGTTCAACCCTTTCATGTTGTTCTGGCAAGAAATTGTGAGCCTTGGTTTCAAGCAATTCATTGATGGCAAAATAACTAAGGTTCAACCCTTTCATGTTGTTCTGGCAAGAAATTGTGAGCCTTGGTTTCAAGCAATTCAGTGATGGCAAAATAACTACTCTGTTTTTATGTTGTAGTGTTCAATTAGCATTGTGCTCTACATTTGACATGCCCCAGTTACTCTCTTTTTTTCTTTTTCTCTGTAATGCTTAATTCTTGATAATTGTTGATATGAAGCCGCAGCTCATTTGGTTTTAATATTAAAATTTGCAGACATCATTGAGAGATTTCACATCACAGCCTTTCTACTGTTTGTACTTGCTCAAAATATCTTGGAAGCAGAGGGACCATGGTTTGACAGTTTTCTTCTTGTAAGTTCAATATTTATTCGTTATCTTACCTTCTTGTAGTCAGAGACTTAATGTTCTCAGAAGCAATATCACATTATTTATTTATTTTCTCTCTGCAGAATGCATCCTTGGTATTTATGTGTGAAGTACTTATTGATGCTATCAAGCATTCTTTCCTTGCAAAATTTAATGAGATAAAACCAGTTGCTTATTCAGAGTTTTTGGAAGACCTATGCAAACAGGTGATGTGCTGATAAATTACTTCATCTGTTACATGTTTATCTTGATCTTAATAGCATTGCAAGCTATAGGGCCTATGCTATTTTGATACTTCAAATAAATAATAAACGAGAATAAGATTTGAAGTTATTTCTGAGTTAAAAAGGTTAATATGCATACATGCACACCATAGTTATTAAGTCGACGACTAGTCGACAAGTCGGTGGCGAAGAAACGACTTGCACCAGCAAGTCGGGCGCCTGGTTGCCCGTCGACTAGTCGACCAGGCGATGCCAAGTCGCGCACCTTGGGGAGGCAGTGAAGCAGTGATATAAGTGAAGTGAAGATATCTACCGAGTGCGGGCAGTGAAGCTGAGCAAGAGCGGGCAGTGAGCCAGTGAAGCGAGCGAAGAGACCGAGTACGGAGCTCCGACCACAGATCCGACCTGCAGTCGCCGCCGGCCGCCGCCAGATCTAGATCCGGCCTGTAGTCGCCACCTCGGTCTCCCTCTCCCCAGCCTCCTCCGCCTCCCATAGCCGGGCAGCTCGCTGCCGCCCCTGCTCTACCCGGCAGCTTCTCGCGCAAGGGAGCAAGGGGGAGGGTCGGGGGCTAGCTGTGAGAGGGGGGGTCGGCCAACCGAGGGGGGAGGCAAGGGGGAGCCACCGGCTAAGAGAGGGGAGCCGACGGTGAGGGAGTAAGGGGAGGAAGAGAGAGGGAGAGAGGCCGGCGGCGTAAGAAAGAGGAGCAACAAGGCGTGAAGCAAGGAAAGAAGGAAAAAGGAGCTAGGGGGGGGGGCGTGAGGAAATAAAGAGGGAGGGAAGAAGAAAAGAAAAAGAGAAAGAAAGAGAGAGAGAGAAGAGGAGACCGGCCCGGCCCGGCTGAAGAAAAAGAGGGAGGGAAGAGGAAAAGAAAAAGAGAAAGAAAGGAAAGAAGAAAAGGAAGAGAGGAAAAAAAAAAGAGAAGAAGGGGGATTGACTGATCCAGCGCCAGATCTGCCAGATCCGGTCTAGGAACGACAGATCGTGGCCTGATCCAGTCGTCGGGTTTAGGTAACGGTCTCCCTCCACCTCCCTCCAATCACTGCAAATTTGCAATATAGGGTATATAATATATACATATGTATATGCCTATATGGTATACTAATATAGTATATACATATCACTATCATATAAACAGTACCTGTTGACTAGTCAGCGACTAGTCGACAAGTCGGTCATTAGGAGGGTAGTGTCGACTTAATAACCATGATGCACACAAACACTGCGTTAATTTGGTTGGTAGACATTGGTTTTATTACTGTTGTACTATTGCAGTGCTGCCTCCTTGGTTTTGTAATTTTCTGTTAGTGGTTCTCTGACAGTATTATCTTTTACTGCATTCTATTGACTGCCTTTTGCCTAGCAGTATTTAGGAACTCATCTAATATTAATATTAGGAACATGTTGGTGAAAAAATCGATTTTCCATTTGGACATATGATTGGCATGTATTGAACTTTGGTTCTCAGTATGCCCCTTTTATCTTGTTATTATCCTCAGCAAATATGTCCAAGTGTCATTTTCCTGCTTTGATTGGTTGTGCATACCAAAAGTTTGTGGTATTGCTAGTTCAGTTGCCCAGAATTCGAACCTTGTTCATCTAACTATTGTTATTCATGCCTATCTTGCTGAAAATTGTTTGGACAGATTTTGAATGACAAACCTGATGACCGTCAGAAGGACCTAACATTCATCCCTCTTGCCCCTGCTTGTGTGGTAAGTTCACACGTCAAATGTCCATGCTCTTATACTGCCACTTTTGCACTTACAGATTACTTACAAGCAAGCAACATGTTGTTTCTTTAGGTAATTCGCGTATTGACTCCAGTGTATGCTACCCTCCTTCCCACCAGCCCGTTTATCTGGAGAATATTCTGGATTCTGCTTTGGTCAGTTCTGACTTATTTTATGCTCGCCTTATTCAAGATACTTGTGGGGTTGATACTACGCTGCCTTGCAACTTGGTACGTAAATCTTCGTCTCAAAAGAAAACAACATGTGGACTGAGTAGTTAGCACTGCAATTCTGGTGTTAACATCCCCGACAAGACATTTGCTGTGGTGCATGAAGTACAGCAACCACTGCTGCTGCTGCGAGTTCAGTCATGCAAGCCTATATGACGATTCTTGATGGTATAGTACAGCACAGAGGAATATCACAATATCTTTTTTTTCATAACGTTTCATCGATTCAAGGAACTGGCTATAGTCCAATTTTGCTGTGCTTTCTGACGTTGTGTGCATAGTTCATAGCTTCATCCTTAATTGTCTGCTGCAACCTCTGCAAAGCTTGCGGATCTGTCATGTTTATACATTTCTTTTTAAAATAAAAGACATTAGTTTCTCCGCTGTGGCTCTTAAAGATCTGTTTCACACAGTGCTTCTGTATGGATGTGTTCGTGTGCAGTGCTGGCCAAGTTTTTTTCGCCGTTCAGATTATCGCCATTTTCTCATGCCTTACATTTGCTCAGGCTTTTTTTTTTTGTGGAGACGTTGGCTCCAACCAGACTTATTTTTAATCATCAGCATCTTCGTTATGCTTGTATATACACCAGTTACCACGATCATGACGGTATTGTGAAGCGGTGAACACACACACACACAGGTTTTCAGGTGTGCGTGCCTCAGCTGGTACTCGCGCCGTTTGCACTACGTTGTATCAGGCTAATTGTTTCCCGCTTTGGGCACATGGTTTTGGCGTTGCAGACTTCACAAACCAGCAACTTGTACGTGGCCAGGCATGAGACAAGCGCACCTTCCAGTGGTTGTTTTTTAGTCGTACATCGTTGTAGATGGTTGGTTCGGCTGTTCGCAGCGAGCTGGTAACGCTGATAAGGATATAAGGGTATTTATGGTATTTTCTAGTTTTTAGGATTAATTTTGTATCCTTTAAGTTTTGTAATATATATATATTATCCTTTGTGTTGTGCAATACATGATCAATTTATCTATTCATCTATAGATTTAACATGGTATCAGAGTTAAGATTCAAACCCTAATCTTCATTCTCTTTCGCTGCTTCTACCCCCAAAATGATCAATCTTCACTTTCAGGGGTGGCCAGGTCACCGACTACTTGTGCCTTTTCGGGCTGTCCACCGCCTCTACCGGATCTGCCCCGTATTAGGCTATCGTCGGCCTAGCTCTACCCGATCTGGCCTTCTCCGCATTGAATCTGGCTGTCTTTGGCCCAGGTTTGGCCTCCCTGACGTGCGCCTCGCCCGGATCTAATTTCCTCTTCTACCGTCGACAACGTCCTCAGTGGTGGTCTCTTGCTATGCCAATGGACTCCCGTTGCTCTCCCACCAGGCGCTCTTTGCAGTCGTCCGATCCATCGACACTAACACCATCCACCGCCACCTGGTCGACGGCGAGGTGTTCGGCTCCCGCCTCGAGCTATGTTGGCCCTCGGCCTCCCGTTGGCTCCTAATCGGCTTCCATGGCGGCGTCGGCGGACTCTCCATGATCCTTTCCGCCTCTCGATCTGGCGAGCTCAATCTCCCCGTCACGCCGACTGGATCCACTCGCCGTCTTGTCGGATCTCTTATGTCGGGGGAGCTCGGGCCTCATCATCGAAGTTGTCGAGTTGAGGAGGATTTTATCTCCGCCTTTATCTTGCATGCATGGAGGTATTGTGAAGTGGAGAGAGATGGAGAGAGAGAGAGAGGAAAGGGGATCAAAGTGGAGTGAGTGGAGTCTTCGTTGGGACGGGTCGAGATTTTATGTGGTTTTTCTACTGATAGTTGGAGATTTTATGTGTTGGGCGTGTGATAGCTCGTAGTGGTTTGCTTTCGCTGTTCAATGTGATTAGTTCCATCACTGTAAGGAAGCTGCCTGCTGTAATCTCAACACTGTGGTTGCACCGTTCAAGTCTTTCTCCAGCTGCTGAAGGATGTTACTGCTATTAGGATCTGCAGCTTTAGATTTTTTGTGTTGGTGTTGCTGCTGTTAGTATCTGTAGCTTTGCGTCTTTTTTTAATCTTCCGTTGAGTCCATCCAAATCCAGATCTTTTTTAGTTCGTCAAAGTCGTGCGAGTCCATAAATTTCTATGTCAGTCAGTTAATTGCTTTGCTAGCAATGGTTCTTTCTCTTGAATCGAGTGTGGTTCCTTTCTTTTTGCATGGCCGCATTCGTCGTTCTTCTATTTGAGCCGGTGTAGATTGTAGAAGTTTTATGGCTGGCGTTTCTCTCTGAGCCACCACCTCGAGTTTTAAGGCCGCGCGCTTCCTTTCCGCATCGCCATCATCTCGGACTTCGATCTGTGCCACCATGCTCTATGGGTTACTGCACGATTCCAGATGGTGATCTTCTAGCCTTAACACAATTTTTAGGAGCTGCACGATATGACGACATCTTCAAAGACTCAGATTTTGGAATTTTCATATTTTAGTATCAACTCTTTGAAATGTAATACTATTGCATACGCTTTACATTTGAGAGAGGTGTTAAGGATATAAGTGTATTTATGGTATTTTTAATTTCTAGGATTTAGTCTTATACCCTTTAAATTTTGTACTATATACATTGCTCTTTAAGCTGTTCAATAAATGATCGATTCATCTATCCATGCATTGATCTAACAAATGCCACCCCTGGTACCTTAATCGAGAGATTAAAATGCTACTAAAAAAGCCGAGTCGTTAGAAAGGGTCTGAGAACGAGGTGGAGAACGTTCACATTCACCTGGAGAACGAGGTGGAGAATCTACAAGAACGGCAAGCTGCAAAATCGAATCGATCTGCTGATGAATTACTGCATGTAGGTGAGAGGTGCTGTGCAAAATCGAGCCGGCGGATCACCAGCACAATCATCACTCCGATCCTCCATCACTTCATTCTCCAGAAACGTGGCTCGAAGTCGCAACCAAATGAAGAGAAAGCAAGGAGAAAATCACCACCTTACATTTTCTCCGGTGAGAGTGACTTCGTGGCCTGATAAACAGCTTCGGCTTCTGACTTTGAAGTTAGAAGCTTAATCAAACGCTCGATTTTTAGAAGCAACTTTTGTAATGTCTTAATATAATTTTGGAAAATTTAATTTATTTTTCCACAAGGAAAGTTGTATTGTAGCCCATGCATATCTAGTTTTTTTTTGTCATTTCCCTTTTCCCTTTTTTTATATAAATTAATTACTAGTGTGATAATAAAATTGATTAGTTATATAATTATGTGATGTGATAAATATTGTTAAGATTTACTAGTATAATTATCGATATCAAATAAAAATTATTTGCCTTAGGGGCGATTCAAATATTTGCTAAATCAACTTAGACTCTTGACCAAAAGCCAAAAATTCTAATTAAATCAAACAACTACTTTCAGCTATTTCTACTTCCAGCCACTACTATTACAAAGCCAAAAACTCTGGCCATTTCAAATGCCCCTTCAACAGTAGCTACAGATTCGGTCAGAACACTGGCCCCACGGGCCTCGCTACGCAAGGTACCTACTCTCGCTCAGAGGTGGCCAACGGGCCGTGCTGGGCTGGCACAGCACGAGCCCAGGGCAGGCACAGCCCATTTAGACACGGGTCGTTTAGGCACAGGTAATAAACGGGCCATGTCGTGCTAGCCCACGGGCCGAGGACCGGGCCCAAGTACAGCCTATGACCATGCCATGCTAACACGGGCACAATTAGGGCTAAACGGGCCGTGTCGTACCGGCACGGCCCATTTAGCTTGAAAAAATTAAAAAAAACTACAGAAAATTATAGAAAAGTGTAGAAAATTAAAGAAAAATTGTAAAAATAATTACAAAAAATTATAGAAAAATTGTAAACATTGTTAATCATTAAGATAATTATTATCAATAATATAATGAGCTTTATTAACTAGTTAAATTACATTGCATGGTTGCTTCGTTAAAAACTTTACCAGGTAAAAAACATAACTTAAGAAAACATTGGTAAAGAAAAAAGAATACAGCCTATAAAATTCACTAGTGACTACATCTAAAGAAAAATATTGAAAATCATATTCATTGCTATCTAAATACAAATTATCAAAAGATTCTTCCAACTCTATATTCTGTGTAGTATGTTAGAGTCTTGATTCAGCTTGTTTCCGGTCTTAGACAGTCAAAAGGATTTTAACCATCTCGTTTGAGAGACTTGTTCGTTGCTTCTCGATTATTCTTTCAGATAGACTGAAGGCTAACACCGATGAGACCGTAGAGACAGGAACAATCAATATATCTCGTGCTAATATGGATAGCACTGAATATGTTATTTTCTGGTTTTGCCACCATGAGAGTATATTCAACTCTTGCTCAAAACTGACGCTATCACTGTTGAGATAGCTGTTTACCTGCATGAGAACCTCGAGAGGTAGAACCAAATATCTTGCCCCATTGCATAGTCACCACAGAGGTGCTAGGGGTTACCTGGGGTCTTTCCAAACACACAAACCCAAAATTATTTTTTGCATTTTTTGTATACCTCATGTAATTTATCGTTAACTACTCCGTAGTATGTATAATAATATAAACCAGTAGCATCACTTAAAAGTTGTAGTACATTTATAAATCCTTGGAGTTTGGCCCTAAAATCTAAAATAAAGGCGAATGTATATAAAATAGGAATTTCCATCTAATATTTTAAAAACTTAGTTTTCATGACAACTACAGCATCTCGTAGTACAAGATCATTTTCAAAAGCTTTTAGGTGAGTGGCAATTTCAAGAATATTATGAACAAGTAGAGGAGAGGTTGTATAATATACTCCACAAAGATAAAGTGTAACCTTATGAAAAAGTTATAAAAAAGAAATATTTTTTCACCGACAATCCAATCGTTCTCAATAAGTTTGAGGTCTCTAACTTGCGTTTTATTGAAGGAGCTATGAGATTGATGAACTTAGGTGTGAAGAAAAACAGATAATGTGCTCTTATATGGCAATATATGTTTAAGCATAAGGTAAATAAAATTACATCTAACATGCATGTCTAAACCAAATTTTCTAGGGCGAACATTCATTGCTACGCAAAAGCTCTTATATACGGTTATTCGTTGGTTAGAACAATTAATATATGAGATTGCATCTCTAAAAGAATCAATCCAAATATTTAATCTTTTTAAACTAGATTTAATAATAAGATTAATAATATGACAAGCACAACGTTGAAGCAGTAAGAAAGATTATGTATAAGTATTAAACAAATGACTAAGTATTTCTATAGCCTTAGTGTTTGTAGCTGCATTATCTAAAGTTATAGAAAAAATCTTATCCGTGAGGCCAAATTCATCTACAACTTTAATAAGGTATTCTGCAATATTTTCAACAGTATGTGATGCATTAATTAATTTAAATATTATAATTCTTTTTTTCATTACTCAGTTATTATTAATATAATGAGAAACAACACTAATATAATCTTTCCTAACTCTACCACTTCATATGTCTGATGTCAAAGCAATAGAGAATGTACAAGTACGAAACATTTCTTTTAATTTTTCACGACAGTTATTATAATATTTAATTAAATCTCTAGTTGTGGTTTGCCTAGATACAACACTAAATCGAGAGTTATGAGTAGTCTTAATATATTTTTGAAAAGCATCAGATTCACCAAAATTTAAAGGTAAATCTTGAGAAGCAATTAATCTATAAAGGAATTCGCGGGCTACCTCCGGGTTGTACTCCCAAGTACGTACTGAACCGTCGGGGTTATATTGCAGCTGCGTTTGGCGCATTTGTATTCCCTGCCTTCTTTTGCAGCTTGAAGCATGCCGTTGTAGATGACCCATCCCACCTGAAGATTTTGCAATTAATTCATTACCATAAATTTTACAAACAATATATCTCACCGAATTCCTATCATCGTCGGTCCTGAACTTCCTGTCAAAATTATTCTAGACTCCTGATATAGTAGCTCTTGATCTTTTTGAACCCGTTCTATGGGTTGTGGATGCACTCGTTGAGCTAGCAGAAGATAGATCGATTGGACCCTACGTCGCCGGGCCAGCCGCTTCTTCTAGCACTACAGTTTGTTGTGGATGTGGACCTTCCGCAGACAGATATCCCTCTTTAGAGGATTGTATATCCTCTGCCGTGAGACTGTATTTGGAGAGTTGAAAATCATAATTCTCCATTGAATTAACTACAAATTGAAATAGTAAAGTACAATTAAGTGATTAACTTACTATTCAATTAAAAATAATATGAACAAATTGAAATAAGATAGCACTATTACCTTTTCTACAGCTTTCCGAAAATTCTTTGAAGTTTTTTGAATTTTCTAAATTTCGCATGAATTTCTCACTAATTTTACCAAATTTCCACAAACACTATCAAATTTTCACAGCTAAACAAAGAGATGAGAGTGAGGTTTGAAGTGTGGAGAATGGAGACCGGATTCTCTCTATTTATAGAAAAATTTTCATATTTTTTCTGAATTATTTACTATTTTTTCAAAAAAAATTTACACCACAACGGTCAGCAAACGATCGAAAACGACTATTTTTAATTAGACCGTGCCAGCACGGCACGGCCCGTTTTCCTCACTTGTGCCATGTCGTGCCGGCACGACCTGGCACGGTCCATGACCTAAACGGGTTGTGCTGTGCCAACTCGGCCTAGACACAGCACAGTCCGTCGAGCCGTGCCAGCACGACCTATCGTCCAAACAGGTTGTGTCATGCTCGGGCCGGCCCACAACGGCACGACCTATTTAGACAGCTCTACTCTCGCTTCAACCCAACCGGAACAACCACCACCACCAACTCGCTCAACTTGTCCATCGATCAACTAGAGGTGCTCGCGTCGGCGTCGACCCGATCCACATCGGGCTCAGCGGCGGCTCCGACACCTTCGCCGTGCCCATGCACGAGCGCGGCGTCTCCGACGTGGTCACCACTGTCAACGTCAGTGGCTTCATCCCGGGCGCCGAGCTGCAGCTCGCTGTGTTAGACGTGTACCGGCCTACCTGGTGCCGCTGACGCCTTAGGCCGGGCGGGCTATTCTGGCTGGACCACTTCTGCGCGGAGGCCGAGACGGCGGTGTAAGCGGAAAAATGATCATATTCACGTTACGTTCGACCCTCCATAATGTATCATCTGGCATTACCCAAGAAATAAGAAGACAATTTTGCTCGATATTCATGGCCTGCTTGCAACGCACCAATTTCACATGAAGAGAGTTCTATTTCCACACAAATTCGAAACAATCCCACGTTCCAAACAACACTTCATGAGGTAGCATACTTTCACGGTAGAGATGTATCCCCAGCTGACACGAGGCTAGGCAGGTTATTAACTAACAATTATGTCTAATGCAAGACTGCCATAGCAACAGCGAACATTGGTGAAGACTAAAGACTGCTCCACAGCTCAGTTATTTCACAAAGCCAACTAAGAAGATGTCGATTGTTCCTTCTTTTATTAGAATATAGAGCGCTTGAGAACACGACTTCGCGTATTATAATACCTTATAATCTCATAACGTGGTATTAAAAAAAAGATAATGCCGCGTCCCTATTTACATCACGCTTGAATACATGCTGGAGCACTACATATATAATCACGACCATCACTTCCACTAGAACTTTACAACGTTTCCATCTACATTCTACAAATAGATATATAAACAAAAGGCAGTCAACTATGGCTTTCCAGTATGCTTTCTGGACTGAAAACAAACAAGTGAGAGGGCACAAACACAAAATATACCAAGGCTCTGAAGAGAGTGAGGAGCACAAGGCTAAAAACCTCTGAAGCAATCCACCCAAATCCAGTAGAGACCAACAAAAGGATTTCCATAAGTCAACATCGATGAAAATTTGATGCAACAAAGCGAGGACAAGAGATTCAACCAGAAGTATCACGTTATCACTGCATATCCAGCAATGCCTACGGGTAAAGCCAGAGATTGAACATCACAAAAATGGATCGGAAGTTCAGAACAACTTTCCCAAGCATGATCCAAATTTTGCATGCTTGTTGGCTTGCTTTTGTCCAGGTCTGTGAACTTACATTTCTATGATAGATACTCTTTGAGTCTCTGACCTGTCAAATGCATGCCTTATTCAAGCAATCAAGCAGTATCAAGTTAGAACAAATGCTTTTTTTAAAACAAGAAATGCTTCGATTGTTAAGCTTTATAGTAGATAGAAAAGCTATATTCTAAGAGTAAAAATGTGATGGATGTCTGCAAGATCTAAGAATAATTACTTGAATAGCAAGCAAAAGGATCATAAAAAATTAGTGCACAAGAAAAGGAGTATTCATGTGTGTATTGTCCGCTGAACGGTAAATATGGAAATTCATACTCCACCAGGCAAGTTCACGTGTGTTGGAAAGTACAGGTCTGGCAAAAACAATGATGGCGATGGCAACCAGCTAGCTCACAACACGAGATCATAGGCAAGGCCCAGGTTTATGATAAGCATCCACGACAACAGCATGGAAGGTGGATTGGGTTTCACCACATGACTTTGTAGAAGTCATATTCCTGTTTTCGGCCTCTGAACCAATGATGGGATAGTGGTAGATATGAAGATACTGAGGCAACTGAGTGACAATGTGTAATTCTCATGTCAATAGCAAAGTGTTGAAACTTGGGAAAATGGAACTGGATAGCGGTATATGGGAGGGGATATCAGTTTCAGACCTTTACAATGGTTACGGCAAACAACTGCTGTATTCAACTCAAGCCAGAGGTCATAACAATCACCAAAAATCGGCCATAGACATATTAGTTCACAATAATAGGCTTAACGGTAATTTCATGTGTAATTTGAATGTATACCTGGAGGATGGCCATATTATGTACGTTTCAAAGAGTTTGCTCCTCTAACAGCCTTAATCTGCTGCGATTCTCTAAAGCAGACAAAATGCACCAATGTCTGTCCATTTGGATAAATTGCAAAAGCACTATTTGCAATGCGCTTATGACAAAGAGCACACATGCTATCTCCGTCAATCTTCACAAGAGCTTGACGTCGTTTATACAGATCCTCCTTTACCTGACAGCAGAGAATTGTGTGAACAGAAGTTCATTCATTGCAATATATAGCAAAGTTATTTGATAGCAAAACATCACAGCATTGTTAAAAGGGTCAAGAGCCCATCATAACATCACGCGCCAAAAAACTGTTCACATGACTGTTCACACTGTGAACAGTACCACATACTGTAGCAGGCACGCGGATACTGTAGCAACGCGGATGGCGAGATCAAGTTAGTTAGAATATAGATAAGAATAATTAATTTTCTTATTAGATGTGTTTACTACCTTATAGATATATTCTATTTATTAAATATAGGTTTCCTTAAATTATTTCTTAATGGTCAAATCAAGTTATCCCTGTAAAAGGGCTAGTATATATCTATTATCAATCAAGCAATAAAGATGTATTAATCTAGTCTCTTTCCCAGGTTCTATCATGCCAGTCTATAGTCAAATCTCCCATCCTACCAAACTGACGTAGTCTGGTCTTCCTCCCGGCGGTGTTTACCCCATTGAACTAAGCTTCATGACACATAACTAGGAATATATATAATAGTACTATGGCATACATGATGAGATAGAAGATTTGTCAGCACCGTGAGGCTGACAGTTTACCAAAGTTAAATGGATATTTTTTTATTTATCAGTGCACAAGACGACTACACACATCATTGCATTATTTAAGTCTACAGTGGGAGGTTATTAGACAAGGGAGCACAGCAATATAAATCAATTACTGGATTCAATACATAGTGGCATTTCCCAACGACAATCCCGAAGATCAACAACAGGAACACAGCTACGAGAGGTCATAGCATCAAGCTAACCTGCAAGTTTGCCCGGAAAATCAAGTTTTTGATAACCATATAATTGCGTCGATGTTCACTAGAGTTCCGCAATAATGGTTCAAAAAATGACACCAGATCCTGCAAGCATGCATATCAGATTATTAGAACCTTCAGAAGCTTTACCAACTGGACATATTGAAAGATGAACTTAAACAGCTGAAGCAACCAAATTCTGGAACACAAGCATCTCAGAAGTCAGAAGCTGCATAATTGGTCTTCTTTTAAGGGGCATAATTATGTTTCTTGCAAGAGCCTGAATAACAACAAAACACACCCACTAACAGAGATATGCCTTTTTTTAAAGAGAAATCAGAGATATGTCATATATGCAAAAAAAGGGGATATTGTTTGTTAAGGATATAATAGAATTGGTTTATTTGTTTCCTTATATGCCTAGGTTTCCTTATTCATATATGGCATATTCCTCTTAATATCCCATTGTACTCCATATATATATTGCCATTGAACATCTTTAATATATACACAATATTCATAACATGGTATCAGAATTTAGGTTCCATACCTAGTCTCCACCATTTTTTCTGCTACCGGCTGCCGTGCCCCCGAGAGGAGCAATCTTCACTTCTGGGGGTGGCCTTCCCCCTCACCACCGTCCGTTGTCCGCGGATCTTGGCCACCTGGGGAATCTATCTACGCGTCCGCGAATCTCTCTTCGCCTGTCGCATCCGGCGTCTCTAGTCCTGATCCGAGTGGATTTGCCGTCGTCATGCCTTCCCCGGCGAGGATCCAGACGCCCTACCGCCAAGGCCTCCGGATCCGAACTCCCCGCCATGTGCTCCGCCCCCCTCCGGCTCGTCACCGCCGGCTCGTGCTCGTCGATTTCATCGCCGCGTGTCATCTTCAGGCGAGCACAGGAGCTCCTCGCCCGGATCTGGCTCTCCTTGACACCACTCGTCGCCGACCCGCGCTGGATCCTGCAGCCTTCTATGGGATTTGCCACTTCAACGCCATCCCACCGCTGGCCATGAGCTGAATCCGCCGCCGTTGCTCTTGGATCTGGCCAAATCTGGCCTGAAGCTGCCTGATCCCGTTGCGGTGCGCCCGATGCTCCGTGAGCCTCTCCGTTGGTGCCGCCTCCGCATCCAGCTCCCCTCGCCGCGCCGACACCACTGTAACCCGCCGCCGCTCCCAGGTCGCCGCCACGAATCCCGCCGTCTTGCGCCATCTCCCCACCGGATTCGGACTCCCCAGCGGCGCCAGACCGCCGCCACCCCGGATCCGGTCGCCACCGCCACCTCTTCACCCGCCGACGGCCTCTTCGCCTGGATCCAGCTGGTCGTCTCCATCAGCGCTTCGTCAGTCCTTCCTTGGCTCAACCCTTGGTCTCCTGGTGCCACCTCCCTACTGTCGACTCGGGTTTTCCTTGACGCCTTCTCCGGCTTGTCGGTCTCCACTTCGCGCGGTGGGGGATCTAGCTGCCGCTACAAAGGTCTCGCGGGAGGTCGTGTTCAAGCGAGGGCTCTGGTTCTGGAGGTGGTAAAGCTGAGGATATGTTGCTGCTGCAAGTATCTGCGGTTTTGAGTCATTTTTCTTTAGTCTTCCGTTAGCGTCCATCCAAGTCCATAGCGTCTCTCTTTTAATTCGTCAAAGCCGTGTGAGTCCACAAAATCCTTGTCAGTCAGTCGATTGCTTTGCTAGCCACATTCCATCCTTTTGAGTGTGTAGTCATCTCCTTCTTTTCGCATGGCAACAACCGCCACTTTTCTCTCTGAACCACGTGCAAATCGTAGAAGTCATTATGATACCGTCACACTCAGAGCCGCCGCCCCGAGCTTCTAAAGCCACCACGCTTCATCTACACCTTGTGCACTGCGCCACCGTTGTCTTGGGTTTCGATCTGCGTCATCATATTTCTATCTATTTCTCTTTGACTTGATTTGATATATTTTTTAAGAGCTGCACGCTACAAAGACATTATCAAGACTCGAACTTCGGATTTTTCCTTTTAGTGTTAACCACTTTTCAAATACAATGCTATTGTATACACTTTGCATTTGAGGGGGTGTTAAGAATATAATAGAATTATTTTGTTTATTTCCTTATATGTCTAGGTTTATTTATTCGTATATAGTATATTCCCCTGTAATATCTCCTTGTACTTTCTATATATATTACCCATTGGACCTTTCCAATATATACATAATATTCATAACAGATATTACATTAACACAAAAACCCATCTTTGTTTGTTGTTTTTCAAACGTAATACCACAATAGGATGGTGGGTATGGCCTGACATAAACCTAGGCCAGCTGAAAAGATAATCTTTCAGAATATATAAAAACATTTACCTGGAGTTTTGCGTCTCTTGGTAACAACCGAAGAGCCTGAGCACCATTTATTCTGTCCCACCGTTGGCTCAACAACTCAAGTGCTTCATTCAACATTATAGGGCCTCCATCACTAACATCATCTCCATCACCATCACTTCGGCTACTATCAGTTCCACTGGGGCTACGGCGTATGTCATCAGCCCCTTCAATCTCAACAACCTTTCTACCCATGCGCCCCCCTCTGACCTTAGTAGTAGAGCTAGCGTTTTGAATTCCAGGGTACTGTGATGCCATTGGAATAATTTTCTGCTCAAATTCCTTCTCAGCTTTTCCCGGCGTCAAATAAATTTGTAGAAGATTAAAATAAATATTTGACTTGGAAGGTTGTTGCGCTCCTTCCTCATAAACACGGTCGCAATATGCAACTGCTCGATCTGGCATCTGGAGCTGCAAAGTAGTGCACAGTTTATTCTGGATAACCTTTGAAAGTTCAAGCTATTACCTAACCATTAAACAAATATATCCGTGTATCTCAAAAGCACATCACAGAGCAATGGTACCTTGTAAACATAGAGAGATAATGCACGGAGGTTTTGATTTATTTTCCCATACAATATAGCACGCTCTTCGAAAAGAGCATCCTGTGGAAGGCGCTTAAGAAGTATGTCTGTATTGTAACCTGAATTATTCTCTAATGCAGATATTAACTTCTTTCGTGTTGGGGAATATGTTTTCTCAGTCCAGTTTCCCTCTTCCTTCAGAATCTTGTGCCAGTCAAACACTTCAGAAAGGTACAGTTGCACCTTTATACCAGAAAGTTCAAATACCAGAAGATTAGAAGCAATCCATTTACTGCAAACTTTGTAGGAACAGCTTATGGAACTAAGATAATCTAAACATAAAATGAATTGGTTAGATATGAATTTACATACTAACAAAGTAACAATAGAAAGAGTACATACCAGCTCATTTTGCAGATTAGGATTGATCCCAGTTTCACTCATTGAAAGCATTAGTTCTAAGTAAGTTGACTGCAAATTTGGAGCATGTTGTTTCAGATATGAATTTACCAAATCTGCTGGAACATTTTCAGATAAGAAGAGCTCAATAGTGTCTGACGGGTTGCGTTCAAGAACGTACAGAGAAGACTCTAAAACCAGCATTGGATCAGATCTACAAATGGGCTGCAGAAAAGTGCACAGAATCTCAAATCAGCCGTAGAGAAGCAGAAGAATGTGATTGGAAGGACATTGGCTTCCTAATAGGAAGGCAAAGTCCAAAGGACAACCCTTAAACAACAATTCAAACAACAGAACAGAAAAGCATTATTGTTGCCAACAAGTTTCTCTAATACTAATGAGCAATTCCTGGAAGCCAACATAAATGCATAAAACAGGACATGACAGCATATTTGGGGCCTGTTCTTTTTGGCTGCGGCTGATGGCTTTTGGCTACGGCGATGGCTTTTTGGCTGTTTGCAACAGAGATTGCGGAAAAAGAGATACTCGCTTGCGATTTTTTATGGTACAGATATTAGGTTTTTAACGTGTACTATAATTAACTTGTAGACTCCGTCTTAAAAAAATACTCCGTTTAAAAGTTAAGTACTGTAGCAGAAGCCAAAAGCCAAAAACTAAAAGCTGAAAAGAACAGGGCCTTGTTATGGCCTAAGATCCTGACGATGCACGCAGTAGGCTCACGAACAACACCATAGAGTAGGGTACTTTAACATCGGATAAACAGTACCCCGCATGGTACTATAGCGTTATGAATAGTAACCGCGCGTTACTTTAGCACCATACGCCGCGTGAACAGTAGCTCACGGGTGCCATATACTGTTATCAATTTAGTTAGTTTACTTATTATTTGGGTTTGTTTCCTTTTATATTATTTCTATATATTAAAAATAAGTTTCCTATTAATAGAGATTGGCTTCTTAATATAGAGATATGTTTCTTAGAGATTACGTCTAGCCATCCCTATAAAAGAGACATCATTGTATTTATATTATCATTAAGCAAAGAAATAAACAAAGCTATCTAGTCTTCCTCTCTTTTTTAATAGGCCTCAGAGCCTTGACGACGGTATAGCCGACCGATCAAAGGCGAGTGCTCTGCTCTCGGTCTTCGGATCCGTACCCAAGTATAGACCACAACAATACCCAACATAAACATAAGCAATAACCAATTCAATCCAATATGATCCTACCGCCATGTCAAATGAAACTGCAAGCATATAAACTACTTGGACTAACAATTTAAACGTAACCATGCAATAAAATTTAACCACACAGAAATATGTAAGGAAATGCAATTATGAAAACCATGGATTGCACCTTGAATTTAATATTTCGCTGGTGCTGCCACATTTAATATGTTAACTTCCTAAAATAGCTATACGTTTAGACAAACACTTATTAAACTTATACACAGATCATTTTAGGATAAATAAAACACCGTGCAACATGGTATATACTATATAAATCCAACCAACAGCAACTGGTTGTGTTTCATTGATTTGTGCATGTGTACATGAAGAACAGTATCAGTTAAATGCCGACAAAGGAGATAAAACATACCCTGAGATACTCGATGATCATTCGTGGGTTGAATTTTTTATTAAAATCAGTATTTCCCATCTCAGACTTTGATTCTTCGACTAATTGATTGAGTAGTTGGAGAGCTTCACGGTGCATTTCATTGCTTTTGTATAGCTCAAGTAACATCATATAATCGCTCCTTTCCTTCAGAAACTCCTCACAGATCTTCAAATCACAATAATTAAGTCCTTTCAATAATTCTATTGCTCCTGATGACTGTCCTGTAAGAATAAGAGCTTGAAGAAGAGATGTATCCAGTACAGTCGCCATTTCTCTCGCAATAGAGCTTGTATGAGTCTGAGCTCGTTTCTGTCAATAAAAAAACAGTAGAATTATTATGAATCACCTTTTGTCTATAACTCTATAGTTTAGCTATTAGTTAACAAACAAATTCTTTGATTTGCAATCATCTGTGCAATAGACGTAGCACCATGCACACTCATAAACACATAAGGCCCAAGAAGCTTTTGGATAGGATGGTATCCTGACAAGAAATTTAAATCATTTTTTCTGTCGCGCCAGAATGCTCATTTCATACCAAGGAATAGCATTTACCTCATCTTTAAAAGAGTGAGAATATTATGGGCCTAGACAGGAAGTTTGAATTCTTATGCAAGCTTGGACTCTTGTGTGCATATGAACCTTGGAAGTGTCCTAGTTGAGCTCCAGGATAAACAGAAGCATCAACATCCTCCTTCCTAAATTTTTCTACTGACCTCAGAGACCCCAGAATTGATAAACCAATCTAGAGACCTCAGATAACCAATGAATGAAACTGTCAGACTACCTTACCAAAACATTCAATTCACCCTTTGCAGGGATCCTAGAATGAATTTGGCTGTACAAAAGGCAAGCTGCAGTACCAGGAACAGTAAGTGAATAGTGTTAAATTAAACAATGATTCAGAATAATAAGAATGGCAAGAATTCTTCTCAAAGACTCAAACTAATATCACATGGGATATAGCATTTGTAATTTGACCTATTGATAATTTGCACAAAATAAAGGCCTCGTTTACTGTATGTTATATTAGTTCCTGGCTTCCTGCTTAATGCAATAATTCCGTATTGGTCACTAGCAGTTACAAGACTTGCAACAAGAGAAGCCTGGCATTTGAAACAGTAGTCACCTTGTTTGGTTTCTTTGCCTTATATGTCTCAGATAAGATTAAGCTGTGGTGCACAGCTCCAGAGACCACCTCCTCTGTTACTTCAGCTGTTGCCCTCTCAATTATTCCATTTCTTTTCTTCTGCAAGTACTTCACAAGGGCAGTTAGAGCGTTGTGACCCATTTTCTTTATCTCCAATGGAGATTTATCATCAGATTCATGAAGTTGCAGAGAATATGATTCCATCTCATCTGTCACATCAGAGGATTCTCTTGCTAATTCTGGCAGGTCTTGCAGCTTGTCATGTTCACCTATAATGTGTGTTTGAGGCAGGACAAGGGATGGGTATAGAGATAACACATAAGTAATATCCACATGTGAATCTGAAAACTGCTCCATTGCCTCCTCATAGCTCCCATTATCAAATAAAAAGTGCCCATATCTAATTCATGAAATCAAGAGGAAAGATGTCATTTAGTTATATGCAAGGAACCAAATGGATAAAGTACAAGAGAACACAAAGATCACTTTGAGAATAAATGAAGAAGGCTCTGTTTGCCTACTTTAATTATAGATTAGTTATGGACATGGGTCCAGTGGCAACAGAGGCGAGAACTGTAGCGCTGTTCACGCAGTTACTGTAGCACGCCTTTATTTAGTTGGAAGGTTATCTCTTTAGGTCCCCTTCTATTTAGCTTATGGCTTCCAACGAAAAAACAAATGAGACAGCTTCTCCGACATATTTTCGAAGCGGTTTATTGGGACAGTCTTTTCGAAACAGCTTATCGGTATTCGGTTCATTCGCACAAACGTCTACGCTAGGGCCAAAAGCCATCAGCCGTAGCTATAAACTATCAATCGCAGTCGAAAAGAACCCACTCTTAGTTGGTTAGCTGCATGCGTATCTCAAAAAGGATCTGCTGACATGCATAGCCATAAACGATAAATTTTGATAATTTATTTCTCTAGAAAGCTTTCAGTTGTTTTTCCTTTAAGGTAAGAAAGCTTCCAGTTCCAGTAAATTACAGTTTAACTACACCTATTTTCTTATATTTGTCATATTTTTGTCAAACGTCTATCATTGTATCAAAGCAAGTGAAAAGCCGAATGTTTAGCATGATATGCATTGCTAAGTGCTGCTTACTAGTCAAACAAAAACAAAATAATGGACAGGTTTACTTATCTTGGTGTACATCAATCTTGGCCTTTGATTGGGCAATCTGAACATACCTTATGTGTATTGAGCTTTCTTTTGCAGCTCGTAAGTTTGAATCCTCTGGAGGAAGTAGTTTACACAACGCCAGTGCCTCCTCAAATTCTCCAGATGCAGTCAACTGCACAATCTGTAGACCAAAAGATGTATATGTAAGAACTACGAACCAATCCTGACAAACTTCTGAAATGATCAAGACAGATAATCTAACATTAACTTGAAATTTACATCAAAGTAACATTCCAGTAAAAATGTAAAAGGCCTATTCACATTATAATCTATTGGGCAAAATCTGAACTGGACCTGGCAGCATAAAAAGGATATGAAACATAGCTCCTTGCCTACAATTTTATACATAATTCGGTTGGTCTTTCTTTTGAAGAAAAAAGAATCATTAGATCAAATTATTCAATTTTACCTTTACATTTTTGCTGCATATTGTTCAGCAATTTGTAACTGAGATCAAGAAATAAGGGGGCAATTTCTCTCAAGTGCTGAGCAAAAAACAGAAGGTATCAAGTAACAAATGGGAAAACAGTTTTTCTCAATTAAAGAACCTATACAACATTATTAAGAACCTAGGGTGAAGATAGAGAATGTCTGCAAAACTTTGCTGATAAGGTGTGGGGTGTCTAAAGGGCACCTTATAGTCCATAAAGAAGATACAGAGCAACATCACACCAATTAGGGCTGGAGGAGTTTCAATAGCTCCTATCAATCATCACTCATTTAACTTTGTGTTGTGTACGGGAAATATAGATGTAGGAGATAGTTTTAGTTTGCTTAGGGAAGAAGATGTAGGGCTGGGATGAGACGATCTGTAGGGCAAATAAAGAGAGATACAAAGGGAGGAAGAAAGAAGGGTTCAGCAGCAAGGAAAGGCAGAGGGGTGCGTAGGTGCAGGGAGAATGAAGGCATACAGGAGGATAGGAGAGGTAGATGTTAAGGGTATTTAGATCTTTTCCCATATATCTAGAGTTTGGGTTCTTGTGTCCTCTTTGTACTATATATATGTCTTTTTGGGCTATTGCAATATACAATATCTATTCTCCTTTACATGGTATCAGAGCAAGGTGGTTAAGGTTAGGGTTTCTGATTGGCCGCCGTCGGAATCCTTTCCCCTTCCTCCATTCCACCCCTTCAGGTCCTCTTCATTACTTTCTTAGCATTGAGGTTACTGCTACCCCCGAGGGTTACTATCTCTCCCAGAAGCGTTACATTCAGGATATCCTTACTCGCGCTTGTCTTACTGATTAGCGTATAGTGGATACTCCTATGGAGCTTGGTGCTCATCTTCGACCTACCGATGGCGAGCCTCTTGAAGATCCCACTCGCTACCGTCACCTTGTTGGGAGTCTTGTCTATCTTAGCATCACTCGTCCTGACATCTCTCATGCAGTTCACATTTTAAGTTAGTTCGTCTCTGCTCCTACTCAACTCCATTACAGTCACCTTCTCCGTGTTCTGCGATATCTTCGTGGGACCATCACTCGTCGTCTTTTCTTTCCTCGCTCTAGCTCCTTTCACCTTCAGGTATATTCTGATGCGACATGGGCTAGTGATCCTTCTGATTGTCGGTCTCTTTCCGCCTATTGTGTTTTCCTTAGATCCTCCTTGATTGCCTGGAAGACCAAGAAACAGACTGCTGTTTCTCGTTCGAGCGCTGAGGCTGAGTTGAGAGCCATGGCATCGTTGACAGCTGAAATCACCTGGCTTTGGTAGCTACTTGAGGATTTTGGTGTTTCCATTCCTGCACTGACTCCTCTCTTATCAGATAGTACTGGCGTGATCAGCATTGCTCGAGATCCTGTGAAGCATAAGCTCACTAAATACATTGGAGTAGCTGCTTCATACATGCGTTCACAGGTGCAAGATAAAGTGATTGCTCTTCAGTATGTGCCCTCGGAGTTTCAGTTAGCAGATTTCTTCACCAAGGCGCAGACGGTTGCTCAACATCGGTTCTACCTTTCCAAACTCAGTGTTGTTGATCTACCATAAGTTTAAGAGGGAGTGTTAGATATGTGTATAGCTTAGAGGCTTATTTGTGTTAAAGGTATTTGTGTTTTTTCCTTTTTTAGTGTCAACTCTTCCAAATGTAATGCTATTGCATACGCTTTGCATTTAAGGAGGGGTGTTAAGGGTATTTAGGTTTTTGCCTATATGTCTAGGGTTTAGGTTCTTGTGTCCTCTTTGTACTATATATATGCCCCTTTGAGCTATTGCAATATACAACATCTATTCTCCTTTACAGTAGAGATAGGGTATATTGATTTATTTCTTCCTTCTAAAAGAGATTGACTTCCTTCTTTTATAGAGAGAAGTCCTTACTATAATCAACTAACCAAATCCTAGAAGATTACAACTCAACATTGATTTATTTCTTCCTTCTGAAAGAGATTGACTTCCTTCTTTTATAGAGAGAAGTCCTTACTATAATCAACGAACCAAATCCTAGAAGATTACAACTCTAACATTGATTTATTTCTTCCTTCTGAAAGAGATTGACTTCCTACTTTTATAGAGAGAAGTACTTACTATGATGAACTAACCAAATCCTAGAAGATTACAACTCTAACAGATAAGACACATCCTATCCTAACGTAACTAACAAATATGACTCTTAACAAAAACTGGACTTCTCAATTAAACCGACTCATCACATGTCTCTCTGCTGCTGCCTAGTGTGCCTGATATGTGCACCACAACACTTTGGTTGTTTAATCTTGATCTCATATTTAGCTAAAGTTGTTTTGTTGGCACCAAATGTATCATCAACTGTTAATTATCCATTATCTAACCGAGTTAAAAACCTGCCATATAGGTGGCACAACAATAATCTCTGTCCTACAAATAGAATTGCTCATGAGCAATCTGAAATAGCAAGCGGCAAAAACTCAAACCAGAACAACAAAGCATGATAAGCACCATGAACCATCAATCAGTCAAGCACTTCCGTTTAACCTACCAAGATTTATCATACTAGTACCAGATAGTATAATGGTCACCACTCACCAGCCACTAACAGCACTACTATTTTATTCAACAACATATACCGGAAGCTAGCATGAAATAGCAGTGTTGTGACTTGTGATAGCCAAAATGAAAAATATGTAAGTATTGATACCAATGCACTCATCACAATTAATAAATCAAAACATCATACCTGGGCGCCAATAGGAACAGGCAGCAAACCATAAACAGAGTTGGATAGCGCAGCAAGTATACAGTTGTTAGTTTGAACAAGCTTTTGAACATCACGGAGGACAACTGCCTGAACCAATGCATTGGGGGCTCTAAGAGATCGTATCTGAAATAAGACCAAGTAGCTTAGGTGGACAGATGAAACTCACAACTCTGATAATTCTTTTTACCACCGAAAATACAAGACAAAACAACACACCTCAACATGTCGTGGCAGGCGTGCCACAGCATATGGTCTATGTATAACAACAGAGGCAGGTGTGTCTGACCAAATTATCCTGCCATCTTGAATAAGTCTCCCATTTTGATCGACAAATACTCCAATGTTATCCTGAACAAACAAAGCAAATACTACAACGTGTGAGCTAAAATTAAAGATAAAAGAAATGCTTCATACGTGTTTGAATTTCAATGACTTCAAAGCCATACTCTGCTTTGCAGAAAACAATTCATGCCACATCATTATTGTACTGTTCGATTTTGAAAGCATGCTTAGGAATCTGGATTTAGGCCAGGCACTTCTGATAGCCAAACTGCAAAGTTTGCACGTATTCTAACTGGTGCGGTGGTGCCAGTGTTATATCAATGCATGTAAGCTAAAGGTTTTTCATCAATTGTGGAAGAAACGTTTTCGTTATTTCACAATACAAGACAAGATTATCTTATCCTCAACTTACAAAACGAGAATAAGCTCTTATTTTTAGAACAATGTGACATTTCATCTTTGAACCAAACAATATCATGTAATGGCAAATCAACTAGAAACAATATCATGAAAAAGGAGGAGTATACCTTTCCAAGAAGGAGCTCCCCAGTAGGGAGAGGCACAACTAAAGGAGGAGCAATCCTCCCAGAAGAAAACAATTCAGTTAATGCCCCCGTCATGCTATTTATGATCATATAGTCCCTCCTAATCCCAAGACATATGTTGTCACCACACCAGGCCATTGATTTCACCGTATCTGGAACTCCAAATTCCCTCACCTCAACAAATTCTCGCCCACCTGACAAACAGAAACAAAAAAAGTTGCCTCACCTATTGAGAACAAGATCATTTAACCATTTGGCATCTTCCCAGTTTCTCTTATTTTACCTTACAAGCTCACACAAATCTATCAAGAAGGTACTACATCAGAATTAACATTTAAAGGCACATGGTGGCCTCTATTCTTACATAATGTACCAAATGCTGCTAAATACAGTTATTCTTCTCTACCTTGCATTTACAACACTCTGAAGCTTAATTTTTTTACAGACCATTTTTCCTATCACCAACTTTAACAAACAAAAATCTACTACTTCAAAAGTTTTTCCAAATATCAAATATGCTTAAAATTACAACATATCATTTTTCCTACTACCAATTTCAACAAAAGAAAAGTCTATAGCTTCAGAAGCTTTTTCAATTTCAAATATGGTTATAGACTTATAGTTGCATATTCCCTCTTGCCAACAAAAATCAACCATCAGACAAAAAATTTAGAAATATAATTTTTCATGAAACATATGTTTGATGTCTCAAGATTACAAAATAAAGTTAGTAAAAGGAATATATTTTCTTAAGGTGAAATAAGGAGATCCCATCTCATGGCATAATATAACATCCAACACCAACAGCACTACATCAAGAAAACTCAATCTTTAATGGCAATATGACAGTGTTATCCTAATTCAAATATTGTAATGTGCACAGCATGTCAAAACTAAAAAAACATAAAAGATGTGTATCTACTACCATGGAAAATTTCCAAAGAGTAAATATCAGTGAATCAATTAGAAGTTTAAAACTCTTCACCAAAGGCTGCCAACTTAAACGGATTTACTTATTAAATTCTCACGATGTTCGTAGAACTATATTGCTTTACTAAAACTACAATTGTATCTCACAGAAAGATTCAGAATTGAGGGTGGTAGTTGCTTATCCTCTAGACTTGCAAAGCTGCATGTGAATGTTCCCCTTCCGAACTATCCAACCAAAGGTCCGAATTCGGGACCAGAGCTTGTGATGTAAATTCGAGTTCCAATTCTTTAACAGCTACCAACTATGAACACCAATTTGCATCCCACGGCCCCCTACCCCCAAAAAAATTCAAATTCTCCGATTCGAGAGCTACCAACAGGCGATCTACAGCTCCACAGAAACCCCGATCGATCAAATGGTCAAACCATGGCAAAATATATATACTCGAAGATATCAAAAGCAAGTAACTGAATTCTCACTGTCGAGGCGGAAGACGGTTAGGCGCCTCTGGCGGCCGACGGCGAGGAGGCCCCGGCGGTCATCCCACGCGAAGATGTTGGCGCTCTTGATCTTGGAGATGACGGCGACGGTCTCGATTCCGGGGAGGCGGTGGACAGCGACCACATCGGATAACGAGAGCAGGAGGTCGCGGCTGGCGCTTGACTCCATCGCGGAGGGCGGGCGGCGCCACAGCCGCGCCTGCTGGCGCTCGAGCGCGTAGGGCCCGTCCCGCCGGATCTCTCCATCGGCGGGGGTCGGGGCGGAGTAGATGCGGAGGTTGCAGTCTGAGTCCGCGACGAGGAGCTTCCCGGCGTGGGAGGCGACGGCCGCGATGCGGCCCGGCACGCCGGCCACCAGCTCGACGGCGTCGTACGCGCTGTGCACCATGGCCGGCGTGATCGGGCGGGCCCTCCCCCGCGACGCGAGTAGGCCGCGGCGGTCGCCCTGTGAGGGGAGGAGGAGGAGGAGGGCTTGGAGGTGGAGGTGGAGGTGTCGTGTGCGTCGGAAAGCGGAAAGCCGAGATCGTATTAGGGCATCCACAATGTATGAAAAAGGATCTTAAACTATTTTAAGATCAACTTTATATATTACAGAGTTGATCTTAAAAAAATAATAAGTAAAAAGGCTTAAGATCAGCCCTCAAGCTTAAGATCTGATCATAAGCATTAAAATACAATTTTTCTTGTGTATTCTGTCCTTCTCTCTTCTAAGTGGGACCCTTTCTTAGAGCCCAGTGGTGATCTTAAACATAACAGAAGGGATCTTAAAATTTAGGTGGGATTCATCTTAAGATCCATTAAGATCTTATACATTACCGATACTCTTAGGACGTTGGCCAGAGGACGTCTGTATACTAACTTTGTACGGTCGGATACGTATGGGATACGAACAGATACTCATGCGTATTCGAGCAGGGGCATATGAAATCATCACATCAACGGACTCTAGGCGTTCATATCGAACTTGTACTGTTTTCTTCAAAAAAAATCGTGCGGAAGTTATATAAAATTCTTACCCTCAAAATAAGTCGGACGTGAGATAAAATTTCTTTGCTCCAAACAAATTGGAAGTTGGATGTCATGTTAACTCAGAGGTGATATTTGGCTCAAAATTATAGCAATAAGAGCATTCTCATCCTATGCTTCATGTAACATCCTTAGATAATATGTGTAATAATTTTAATCAATGTGTGTAACAAAATACATCAATAATAAATACAATACGGATAAAAAAACTTAGAAAAATATCTTCTCACAGAAATTACATAAAATCATTAGCTTGGATGTTTGCTATGTTTTTAAAACAAATTCAAATATCCCAAAGAAACAAATTTAGATGTTACAATGGACTTGTTCTTTCCGGCTTTTGAAACCAGCTTTTTGTTTGTTTTTTTTTTTTTTTGCTACAGTAACTAACTTCCAAACAGAGTATTTTTTCAATACGAGGTCTACAGATTAGTTGTAGTACACGTTAAAAGTCCAACATCTGTATCAGCTAAAATCACAAGCGAGTATCTCTCCGTAATCTCTATCGCAAACAGCCAAAATTCAAAAATTTTAACCATTAACCACGGCCACAACCACAAAGAACAGGTCCAACATTTGAAAATAATAGTAACAACATTCAATAATAAGTGATGCAATATTTGTTTTGGCAAAAGATGCAACAACTGAAATAAATCTACAACAAACAAAATAGATCGTGCAAATAATTGAATATGCAATAAAAAAATTACTCGAATGCAACGAATTAGTAAATCCACCGGAACAAATAGCTCTTGTTAGAGGGTTTAGGAAAGACACATTGCAACAAATAAAAATATTTCATGTAACAGAGAAATGTTGCTACAACACTTTGAGAAAACGCTTGAAGCGCATATTTGGGGAGGTGCACGAATGGCTGTTAGATCACAACAACCTATCGAAATAGGATGTGCGCGAACAACAACGAAGAATACTTGAGCTCAAATGTAGAGGAGGAGGCTACCAACCCAATGGCTTGAATCTAGCAGGAGGGCGAGCCAGTCTAGTGTCTAGTCATGGCCCATGTCACTATTTTGTTGCTAGTTGCACCAATAATTCTTTACTTGCCTTCCACTGTGTCCTGCTCCTGCACTTTTTGTTCTCCATGCATAGGGGCACAAAAGCACTAATCTCACCATCCTGGAGAGAGAAGGGGCAAGGAATTTAGGAAAAAGAGTTTGGAGGACATGGGGATGCGAAGGAGGAGAAGCGTCAAAGGAGATTGTGCATGTGAGAGTAGAGGGTGGGGAAAGGTAAGGTGATTGGGATGAGCAAGTAACCAGAGGAACAAATGTTTAGGGAAGAAAGCAGGAAGCAGTTAGATAGGGATGAGTCACCAATCATGTGAGAATAAACGTTTAGGGAAGAAAGCAAGAAGCAACTAGATAAGGATGAGTCACCAATCACGTGAGTGATGAGCGTCTGATATTTCATGCTCCCATTGGACGCATGCGTCCAAGCAATATCGATAATTGTATGTAAGGTTTGATGATCTATATTAACCACTACACTAAAAAAATTACGGTGTTCCTTGTGTTTTGCTGATAGTATAGGTGGGTTCTTTCGGCTGCAATTGATGGTCTATAGTTGCGAGCCTTTGACCGATGGTTTTTGATCCTAACATAAGTGTTTATGTGAACGAACTGAATGACAATAAGTTGATTCGAAAAGACGGCGAAGAAGTAGTTCCGTATGGTTGTTCCGAAGAAACTATAAGTCGTAAGCTAAACAAAACTAACCTACATTGCACTATGATGTCAAAATAAAAATACAACAGGGCATGAATCCATCAGAGGATTCACATCCCAAATTCGATTTTGTATTGCACGGCCCCATCCTTATCTGAGAAAAGCACCAACTAATCAACTAGGCTTCGTTTCCTTTAGCTAAACTGCGCAGATCATTTAAAGGCTCGGTTTTTTTGAGCTTATACTTAGAACTTGATTTTTATTTCTAAACTCATCATTAGATGATACTTTTTTTAAGATAAGATCTACAGGTAAATTATAGTATAAATTATACCGAGTTCAGCTATACCGACCACAATCGTATGCGATTATTTTTCTATATACACTGCCTCTCACAGATAAATTAAAATTAAAAAACCATAGCCATATGATATAAACCTCAGCCTAAAAGAACTCATCCAAAATTCTCTTCTCCAAAAAAGTTTGATGCAACACGACGGATTACTGGTACCTGCTCGGCACATATGTCTTCAACAGATGAAGCCACCAAACGAATAGAAACACACCTGTTTGAAACGCCATGCCACGGACTAACAACAAAGCAAACACCAGCACAAAAGACCGGTTTGTCATCGGCAGTGCTAAAATGCTCTCTAATTCTCTATAGCTTCGTCACCACTGGGACTCAACACAGTAGAAGATACAATCACGGAACAGGTATATACATCTAGCTATATCATCTTCTGTAATGTATCAAGTACAAAATTTCCGGTCGGATTGCTACCGACATGGATAGGATGGGGCTTCCCCGTCTACTGTCTAAATCCTCTTCCCGTCTACTACGTCTACAAATGACATCTGATGTTACTACATACTACAACAACGCACTTTACACAGAAGGTTGCAGTTTCAGAACTAGTTTACCTCGTCAGACTAGCATCATGGAACATTATGAACCGAAGGGGAGTAAGGAAGGAGAAAAAAGAGTAATCACTTGGCTTCAGGTACCGTTAGTGTCTCATCCAGAATCGATCCGGCGGCCATGAGCGCACCACCGCAGAGCACGCACAGGAACAATGGTGGCACGAGCTCGCTGTCCGCAATGCCGACGCAGCGCGTGTGGTGCCAGACATCGCAAGCGTCGCACGCTACCATGCGCTCACCGTCGTCATCCTGCGTGCCACACTCGCACCTCACCTCCCACACGTCAAGCCCGCCTTGGCACCGCAGTTCAGTCTCCATGTCCGCCCCATGGCCATGCACGCCAATTGTGTCACCGGACTCTGCCCCGCCAAGCATCACTGGATCCCACTTCTCCCCAGCAATGCCGTCCAGTGCCTCAGCCTGGAACTCCTCAAAGAAGCAGTACGTGTCCCGCAGCGCATGCTCTGCCTCGACAAGAAGCTCGCCTATGGACGTATGGAGGGGCACCACCACAATCTCTCCAGGCGGCATTGGCCGTGTAAGCTCAGCAGCCTCCCACGGCTGCGGTCGCCACTCGATGAGGAACCTTAGCTGGTCGTCAGACTCATCCCCAAGGCCCCACCACTTCACCCAGTGCTTGCAGTCCAGCACAGCCTGTGCTGCCTCACTGCACGCCTCCACCATTGCCCGGTACACAGCACGCAGATCTCGCTCCACATCTGCTGTGCTCGGCCACCGTACCAAAGGAGGGGTGCACTCTTCCTCAGCATCCACTGGCGCTGGCTCATCATATTCCTCAAGGCTGAAGTGAAGCACGCGCGTCTCAGCGTCGGGCAGACGGCGCACAACATGCCTGCCAACAATGGTGTCACCAAGGGACTTGATGACAAAGTCAAGGAGACCAGTATCACCTATGGCACCCCTGGCAGCATCTCGCACTGCCTGTCGGGTCATCTCTGCACCGTTGCCATGCTCCAGCAGCTTGTCAACGACGACCTCTGCGGCACTGAGCAGCCGTTTCTTGGTCCACCGGCACTGGAGCAGGTCAACCACATCCTCAAAGCGCTGGCACGGTTGCCTCAGCCTCTTCATCATACATGGCTTTGGTAGCAGGAATGGCAACCTTAGGCATGACTTCGCAGGAGGCGGTAAAAGGGGCTGCTCGCGGTGCTTCCAGTCAAGGAGGCAGCCAAGGAACTCACGGACAGTGGCCAGAGGCTTGTTGGAGAGGCGGCGATAGATGGTGACCACACGACGGACATGACGGCTACGGAGATAGTCAACAGACAGGGTAGCCAGAGCTTCCAAGGCAGCGGCATAGGTGGAGGTAGACACGTTGAAGCAGCCCCTGGAAAGGCAATATCCCCAGCGGGTGAACCATGTCGCACCATGTGCCACACCAAGCAGAAGGCGGAGGTCCAGAGAGCGCTTTCGGGAGAAGTCCACCACGGACACAGCCCTGCACAGAAGGCTCTCAAAGCTCAGAAGACAGAAATAATGTGGTGATCTTCATTGCATTTATAACCTTTGTATAGTTATCATAGTTCAGAATCACCATGAACACGTGCAAAAAGTCTAAAACTTCTACAATTTACTCCATTCCCTCCTAAATTGTACCATTCCAACTTTACATTAAGCACCTATCGGAAAGTGTATTTACAGAACAAAAGCTAACCAGTTGTGCAGTGATGAACTGATGATATTTCAGAACAAGTGCATGTAGAGAATTTATGAACTGGAAAAAAGTGGTAAAAATTGTTACCTGACACGGAGAGCAGAGCAGAGGCGATCCCAGATGTCCATAATGTCACGGCCAGAGAGGAAAGTGGAGCCGCCATCGCGACCACGGAGCACGACAAGGTGACCAAAGCCATTGCTGTGGATCAGGCCATGGAGGAGGTGGTCGTTTCGTCCAAGGAACGCATCTGCTCCGGGCTGTTGGTCCCAATCGGTGGCCACTGGGATGATGAAATGGTACTTCCGCTTTGACACCCAGTGGTGGCTCCAACCTGACATTGTTAGCGCAGTGTGCATTTGTTAGTGTTGATGAGCTCCAACAGTCAGAGAACTAGGAACCAACTCAATCAATGTGAAAACTACCATTTTTCCAAGAGAAGAAAGGAACTTTACGAGGATAGAGGCCATCATTACAACCAGCATTGTTATTTTAGGAAGCGAATTCAATTGTTTTTGAAACAAGCAAGGTGGAGTCCATCAAATCATGGTGATATGTAGAGAGAAAAAACTAGGATCACATATGAATCATATGCAATTGCTATGATCCATTACCGATGGAATCAGAAGTAATCAACTCTCCTAATTGCTGAACTAGGGATCCAATTCTGAATTGTTTGCAATGTAAAAACTAACGAATTGCAACAAATACTGTCCAAAAGTCGCCCAAAAAATCTCTACGACCACAGAACCGCGCATTTCCTCGAATAATGCCAAAAGAATCATTTGCAAGAGCAACTCTACCCATCCATTCGCTCAAATCAACTCTAATCAAGAAACCCTCGGGACTAAAACCTAATCCCCGCATCCAGCAACCACCATCGAACGAAAGGCACACGCGCCACGCCCAAACACACGAGGGAAGCCACTGAGGGAGGCGGAGCGCACTCACCGGCGCAGCGGCAGCAGTCGCAGAGCGGCGCGGGCGACGACGCGGCGAGCTCCTCGACGGCGAGGATGGGGACGACGGCGCCGGTGCGGTCGTCCGAGAGCAGCGCGCCCCACGCGGAGGATCCGGCGCAGTCCGCGGCGGGGCCCCACTGCTTCAGCAGCCATCGGACGTTGTCCCGGAACGCGCCGCCCAGCGCCGCCGCCTCCCTCCCGGGGAAATCCCGCAGCGGGTACACGCGGCGGCCCCCCGATCCGCCCCGCGCCACCGACGACGACGACGCGGCGGGCCTGGCGGGCGCCACCGAGGCCGAGGACGACGACGAGGAGTAGGCGGAGGACGAAGACAGCGGCACCGGGCTCTCCGCCACCGCCGGCGGCGGCGGGCTCGGCTGGGGCGGCGGGCGCGAGGCGGCGAGCCGCTCGAGCGCGCGCATGGGCGGCATTGCCATGGGCTCTCCTGCGAGGGGTTTCTGGGTTTTGGTCCGCGGCGGCAGGGGCGTCTCCGTAATTTTTGTTGCGCCCGGCCCGGGTGCGGCGTGTGAGGTGTCGCGAGCGTTGCGCCGAGCTCCCCGGAATGCCGTGGCCCGCGCACAGCACTGACTGGTGGGCCCTGCACAAGTCGCTTTTCATCCACGCACGTCTGTGACGTTTCGGACACGCTCCTGCACTCCGCCATGCGGTACCCTCGGCGTTACGTAACTATGACATTCCGGGTCCACACGGTTGGCCAGTGTGGATCCCGCAGGTCAGTGGAAAATGCAAGTGCGGTAGCTGGTGGATGTGGTAAAAGTTTTTGTGTGATGATAAGCAGGCGATAGGGATAGGAGCGGGCCGTTGCTGGGGCCCGAGAAGAGAGAGGAGAAGGGTCAAATTTTGGATGACGTGGCGCCAGGGCATTGGTGGTTCACCTCGGGCCCAGGGTTCAGACACATTGAACCTGACCGGTTTGTCTGTCCTTTGCAGTTAATCTCGTCTAAGACTCACTTGAGCGGGTCAAAGCAACGTGCACCTAATTACGAGCTCATCATTTGATACATGTACCTTACTACTGCTCCTGCTTAACAAACGAAACAGACGCCGAACGGCGGTACAATCGGACCGGATCCAACGAATATATTTTTTTGTACCTTATTGCATTACCGAATCAAAGATAGACATACATAGTATCAAATATCTATCATTTTATTCATATTTATTCCACAATGATTGATCAGTCGGACAAAAATTATCCATTCAATTTAGGCTTCTGTACAGGATATTGGACAGAAGGGTGCAATTAAAATAAATACAGATATTTGTTGCTCATTCGATATCCTATTCCACTTTTTTCTCAGAGTAGTCATACATGGATCTTGTTGGATACTTGTTTCTCTTTTTGTATTCGCTTTATAAGTCTTTAATCGGACAATCTCACAATCAGATAGAAATTACCTACTCTATTTGTATCACTAGTTATAAAGATGAGTAAACCACCTGAATGGCATGGTAGCATGTAGAAGTAATTCGTGCAAATGAGCACTAGCAATTATGTAGGATTTAGGTAATAATTATACTATTTTCTTTATATATTTCTATGAGTTTTGTTGGTTTGTTGCATTCTAAGTAAGCCTAGATATTTTTGGACGACTCATGCCATCACTACCATAGGTAAGAGCACTGGTATGTGATTATTACCCAACAAAACAGAATAATTTTATTTTTTATTGACTAATAAACCACATCAGAGTATTGCGGCAGAATAACAATTAGAGACTGTTCCATAACATTATAATAATATTTTCACATAGGGTTAAAGTTTTAACAAAGCTAAACAGTTGCTTGATTATTACAATATCACTAGAAACAAAGATACTTCTAACTAATAATTGTACAAGTACTGAAACTACGGATACAAGCATGTTGTTATACCCTAGATTTCGCATATGATCAACCAGTAGCCAGTTACTCGTCTCACATCTTATATACGACATCCACCTCATACGCGTCATACTCAGGGTTAACTCCATCCCACCTGGCATAGCTACCCTCATAGGCATCTTCTATACCCAGAAGCACTCCGAACTGACTAGTATCTAAACAAGAGAGAATAATAGTAAGGGTGAGTACAAGGGCACTGTAGGATAGGTATGGCGAGTCAAAAGGGGATAAGTGACTTCTTTAAAATCTTCCACTGGTATTATCAACTCAATACAGTGAGAACACAAACACATCAGAGCCAACAACCAAGAATCACAAGGTCACCCGAGAATCACTATCTCACCAGTTTGACTACTGGCCGGGTGTGGTCTCGACACTGACGGTCGGACCACTTGCGCCACCGACCGACGGATCACCGCTGGATCGCTCAATCCCCTACGGTATGACCACTCACCGAGGCAGAGAGGAGAACAACACTGCACAAGATCCAAAAAAGCGCCAACTCTTAGATCACTATCCACACATAGTGCAACTTGACATAAGTCCTCCCTAGGAAGTGAGAAACATATTTCAATAATAGATCATGAAGATCAATATTAAAATTTTGACCTTATATAAAACAAGAAAGGTTGCACCAAACTGGACAAAAGAGGGAAATCTTGATCTACTCTTGTTCATAAGTTCTAGATGATCTAGTTAACACTAGATGGGCTCTCACATGTCATAGCAACCACTTAGGCCACCGCTGCGATTTCGCAAACTGCCACTTTAATCGGTATTGGATAATTTCCTTAATTACCACCCACCGGACTCTATGATGCTTCTTCTCGAAGCAACCTCCGCACGGCAATGCTATGCCCAATAGAAACACATCAAGTCCTATATCACACCACACTACACCACAGTTCATGGTGCCCAATTATTTACAGCCAAGATCGTATGCCTGCTCCCAAGACTGTCACTATTTGAAACACGTAAGTCCAATTGTCACACTACATACAGACATTTGTATTCTCACAATCCTTATCTTTCTCTTGTACTTCTCTACTTGAGATGATACTCCATTCAGACTTATGTGATATGCCATGGCCCCAAGACACCTTCCCTAGGCTCGGTCTTGTCGTTGACCGTAACAATCAATAAGTGCCTTACACATCAAAGACCAAACAACTATTCCAAACATAAATGACATGCACTTCACTCTCATTAGCAAAACAATACATGTGTGGACTCACACTCTCAAAAACCAATTCAACTCAACTAACTTCACACATACTAGTATAACCACCAACCAACGGCTAATCATACCGTACCAAACTGGCTCTCGAAAACAGAGGACTAGTCTGACCGTGGCATCTATGTCGGTCAGGCCGCTCGACTCCCTCTAGTAAGACTGCTGATACATGGCCAATCGATCTGCTCACAAAAACTTTTGTAAGTTCAAGTTCCATTAAGTGGTTTTAGTGATAATGATAAATATAATTGTGAGACTAATGTGTTTGATTGATTATGATATGGCTTAGTCTCATTTGGATGAAAGGGTGATATCAAAGAGGTATGCATTCAAGACTTACATTTATTTATATCCTATTGCATTCCTTGGATCCAAAATATAGATTAAACTCCACCAAAAGTTTAGGATGAATATGTGCATATGTTTTTATTAGATATTCTTGTATACACATATTTAGGGGGAGTTCACTCTATGTTTTGTGGTTTCATTTGTATTGATCTATGTTTGAAATCTTTACTTTGAAACATATTCCTTAAGTATATAAAACTTATGTAGTTCATACATACTCACATTAACTCATATTGTTTTATACCAATTATTTGTGTTTGCAAAAAGAGACTAACATGTATGTCAAGTGATTTAAAGGTTTAAAGCCAGAATTCGTTTGGCTATCTAAAGATGTATGCAAAGATTGATAAGAAAATCAATATGGCTCGAGACAAAGGTCAGCATACATTTGAATTTAAATTCTAAAGCCAACTGTGCTCTTTCAGGAAAATCGGTAGTACCGGTGTGTATCTAGCGGTACTACCGCACTGCGGCACGACCGGAATGGTAGTGCGGAACTACTGGAGCCCAGAAGTACCGATGTGTAGTTGGTGGAATATTTTTTTCAAAGAGCACCCCTGTTGAGACTTAGGCTTACCGAAATCGGTAGTACCGGTAAATACACGGTGGAACTACCGTAGTGCGGTAGTACCGCACCAAAAATTGGAACTACCGATATTCGAAAGTACCGGCATCCTGAGCGGTACGTATTTTTTAGAGAGCTCCCCTTGAAACACTTGGTATCTTTGAAAATGGTAGTACCGAAGTTTGAATGGCGGAACTACCGCAGAGCGGTATGACCGCAACTCTTGAGCGGCACTACTTGAGAGCGAAACTACTGGACTTATAACAGCAGTAGTACCGCACTTTGAGTTTGAAGTTTTATATTCAATTATTTGCAATTGTGGTGGTTATCATGAATTACCAAAAGGAAGATTGAAGAATCAAGACACACCGTTATGAATTAATGGTATGTTTTGGTAATTAATGATAATCACATTGTGGGACTAACATTTTCTATGAATTGAATGAATATGTTATGTTTCAAGATGATGAAGACTTTGGATGGCTTCATATGTTGAAGATCATCAAGCAAAAATTCAGGATGAAAAATGGTTTCATGAGTTGGAGACCATCAAAGAGAGGATGCATCATGTGTTGACGCATATTAAGATCTCGAAAATAAAATGATCATGAGTTGATCATCAAGTTAAGAGAAGACAATGACCTAGACTTGAAGTGAAGATGTGCATCTTCAAGCTTCAAGGGGATGTTTAAGGCAAAGGTATGACTAGTTAGGGCTAAGAATATATTCCTAGTCTTTTACCAGTCTTGGTGTTTGGTTGAAAAACCAATTACTAATATAGGTTTTCCGTACTATTAAGAGGGTCTTGTCTAGTATCTTGAGTCTCATCATATGTTGATAGTTCAATCTTGCTTACACTAGCTCTCCATGGCATGATGCTATTATTTGTGAATATGTTTTGTGAATAGTTAAGACTCATGCATCATAATCCTTGCAACATGTCACTGTACCTTGCAAATGGTTGAAGTCCATGTACCTTTTCCTTGTTATATGATCCAAGTTTGCAAATATATTTTTCAAATTGTTGAAGGTCATACATTGTCTCTTGGCATGGTCTAAGATTGTTTTCTTAGACTTAGACCGTGATAATGACTCGTTGGATCTCTTATGATTTCTGCATTGATCTAATGTGTTTGAGATCATGCAAACAGTACTGACCCGTAGTTGGGGATTTGCTATTTTTCAGAGCGCGTCTAGTTGCATTGCGTAAAGTTGTAGGATCGAGGAGGCCGACTAGAGGGGGGTGAATAGGCGGTCTTAAAAATTCTCTTTCGATTAAAAATAATTTCTATTTGGCTAAACCAGGTTTATAATGCGGAAGTGTAAATCAATTCGGTTTATCACAAATAAGGCCTAAATCAACTAGGTTCACCTAAGCGCACAAACAACCTAAGTTTATGTCAAAGGTTTACAATCATAGGGTAACAAGTAATCAATTTAATTATATGAATATAAATTGCTTGAATGTAAATAAAGTACAAGAGAACAAACCACAATTGACATACGATATTTTACCGTGGTGTTCGAAGACTTGCCGGTCTCTCTTAATCCATGTTGAGGTAAGCCCAAACGAATTGGGTCGGCTCCAGGAATTAAGCCTTCCACCTCAAATCCACTAGTGGTAGCTCTTCTCCGCTCCGGGTAGGTGAGCTCCAACCTTCACAATACGTCGGGCCTTCTCACAAGCTTCTTTGGGAAGATCACCGGACACGACGCCTCCAACGCCGTCTAGGAGTCAGCAAACTCCAAGAGTAATAAACCAAACCCCTTACTTGACTCTCACCACGTGCAACGAATACACAAACTCAAGTGGATGAAAAATACACATCTAGATGCAACACATGCAATTAGAGACCTCTCTCCTTGCTCACAAGGTGCAACACATGCACATTTGAGTGGAGAAACTTACACTAGGTCAAGAGAGTGAAATGAGGTGCCAAGGAATGCTCTCCAACCGGCCATAAATGAGTATTGATACCCCACACATAAAAACTGGCCGTTGAAGTCAAACTCCTGAAAAAATCAGGGAAATCGAAACTACCGCCATTATAATTGCGGTATTAACGTTTTCCACTTTAACAGCTAGAAAAATCACCATTATTTAGCATTTGCGGTAGTACCGTTGTGTAATTTGCGGTACTATCACAGTTATAATTGCGGAACTACCGTACTTCTGTTTTTCAGCACAGATGACATTTAGGAAAACGGTCATAACTTTTGACTCCGATGTCGGAATTGAATAATTTTGGACTCTATGGAAAGTCTCCGAACACCACGGTAAAACATCGTATGTTAATTGTGGTTTGTTCTCTTGTGCTCTATTTACATTCAAGCAATTTATATTCATAGAAGTAAATTGATTGATTGTTACCTTAAGATTGCAAACCTTTGACATCGACTCAGGTTGTTTGTGCACTTATGTGAATCTAGTTGATTTAGGTCTTATTTGTACTAAACCGAATTGATTTACACTTCCGCATTATATACTTGGTTTAGCCAAATAGAAATTATTTTTAATTGAAAGAGAATTTTTAAGACCACCTATTCACCCCTCTCTAGTCGGTCTCCTAGATTCTACAACTTTACGCAATGCAACTAGACGCTCTCCGAAAAATAGCAAATCCCCAACTACGGGTCAATACTACCGCAAATCTGGTCGGACCACCTCTCTCGACCGGTCACACCATCGGCCGGTTTGACTGGCTCTACACAACGATTAGGCAGCCTTTGTAGGTTGATCGTACTGCTATCTTCCAGACAGCAAAATCTAGAGAATAAAAGACACAAAGTCAAACTCAAACTTCGACACTAAAGAGCAAGCACAACCAAATCATCACAAATATGGGGTAACCTCCACATGGTCTCACAATCTCTCCCTTGATGAGTAATTTGAGAAACACCCTAGAAGGCAAGAATTTGAGTTCGCATTTGGACAAATGAAGTAACAAGTTGCAAGTGCCATAAATGGTCCATTTGCAAGAGAAAGAAATAACTATGACCAATGTGGCAAGATGTCGAATGATGCTAACACCTAGAAAGTGCAATATCAATCCACACTTAAAGCTCCTCAAATATCTTAATCCTTAATCTTGCTTATGGTCCCAATAAAACAACAATTGTTCATTATGACCATTTTCATAGTAAGATAAAACACCAAAAGAGCAAAAAAAAAAATAATGCAACGTTAATGAACTTCCCTCCAATGCAAGTCTTTATTAAATAGCTTAAAATGTATTTCTCTCACTCAAAAGCTCATTTTGCTCATTTACAACCTCACAATGCTCATTTACACATTTTTTAGTTCATTCTCCCCCTTAGAAGATCATTCTCAATATTTTTACCCTTTTGACTGAAAGCAAATTTTGACTTAAACATTCTCCCCATTGTGCTAAAATAGTCATCAAGGGTTAAGTGACTATGCAAGTTTGCTAACACTCATTCTTTCTAATACTCCCCCTAAAATGATTCGTGCTAACAAGTAAAGCACAAATGACAAAAGAAAAGAGCATGCATGCATGAAAGAAAATGCATAACTTAAAAGGGCTTTGAAAATTATTCAAAGTGAGATAAAATTATAAGGATATCACTTAAAATCATAGAATGCATACAAAGCTATCTAAATTATGAAGAGACATATATAACCAATCTAAGTAAGATAACACAATTTAAAGAATTTAAATTAATTTTAAGTTAACCAAGGCTTTAAAAATCACAAGTTTATCTAAAGGAATGCAAGTATAAGCTAAGCCATATCAAGAAGGCTAAATGAAACCAAGAAACTCAAATTGAATCAATTAAAGTGCTAGAAGTTCAATTTTAGCCAATCAAGAACTTGATTAAAGCCGAAAGTTGAGATTTTAAATATCATTTTAGACTTTATCTTAATAAAGCAAGTCCTAAATTAGGAGTCATCCACCACTGCCTTCATAAGCTTTAACCATTGATCACAGTTTTATGGTCTATCTCAATAAAGCAGGTTTTAGACTATGAGCTATCTACAACTGCCTCCTGAACATCAGTCGACGAAGAAATTAAGAAAAATATTGATCGCTAGGAGTTTGATTCGATCCCTGGCCACTTAGCACGCTCGAGAAGGTCTTAGCCACTAGGCAGGTAGCTTGCTTTGCTCAGTGTTGGCTTTGATATCTTTTATACTTCAAAATTCAAACCAAACGAATTATTTTGGCCAAAGTGAAATTATTTCGAGGGGTAACGAAAAGAACAAAAAATCTAAAATTTCAGCGAAATTTTGCTGAAATTGTGAACCATGGTTAGGAGATGATTTACCAAAGAACTAGTATAGCACTAAATAAAGCTCAATTTTAGACTCAAGGTTCAACAAATTATTTTTCGCATGGCATAAATCATAAAATGATCAGTAGAGAGCAAATTAGTCAAAAGATCTATCCTTACAAACTTATAAGATCCAATTGTAAGATTTAGTTGAAATTGGTAAGTTAACTAGCATGGCAAAGATTTAAATCATGCATTCAAAGGCTTGACAAAGCTAGCTAAGTTTGCATAACATGGCAATAAGAAAAATCAAATTTGAATTATATGACAATTGAGTAATAGTCAAATCTCATATCTAAATGCATATCTTATAATGTGATATCAATTACGTATGATGAAAAAGGAAGCACAAAAATAAAACTCCTCCTAACTACAAGATCCACTTGCAAAGAAAAAGCAAGACCTAAATGCAAGAAAAATTGCTTGCAAGAACGGTAACCCTCTACTCCACATGGTCTCTAACCCAAGGAAAATACACTGCTAAAGAGTAAATTAACCACAATAGCTATCCCTACTACTATACGCTACTGAAAGTAAAAGCAAGCTCAACCTAGACAACATAAGAGATCCTAGAGAACCTAGTAGAGAAGCGCCTAAGAAAGTCATAAGACAAAATGTGTGATTTAAAACATCTTGAACTAGCCTAAAACCCTGACACTCATGATAAATGTTATGCACTACTGAGTATGGAGCAACGAATTGTCAAAGCTCAAGCATTAATATGCATCACACCGCTTAGCAGTGAGATGTAGTCATGGTTGGAGCATGTTGTATCCTGAGAAGTGAAAGCTATCACGGGGTGCTCAAAATGAGATAGATCTAAAAAGATTGACATAATCTACATGATCTCCTCACCTGAAAAGCCTACATAAAAGAGATAGAAGAAGCAAATGCCTCGGTACTGGGGTTAGTTAAATATGATCTAGGAATCCAGTACTGAGACACACAATCGATAGGAAAAGCTCCAAAGCGTGAGTTAGCATGATATACAACAGGACACGTCCTAGAGCTACCAAAACCCATCCCCTGTCGTGGACCAAAACGATAGAAATCCTATCTAGGGGCAACTTTGGACCTAAATCCACCTTGCTAGAACCAGAAACCATGTCGCTCTCTACTATTACCAAAAGAATCAAACAACATATCTATAAAGTAAGGTCTAGAGACAACTCTAGGGATACTACCTAGACGGGGTTAATCATGAAAACTCGTCAAGACTTTAGTGTGACCACGACAAAGTTTCTTGACCCGCCTAAAATAGAACTCTACGATGTGGCCATCCTTCTAACAAAAAGTGTAAAGTTATTTGACCTTTTGAGGGGATCATACCTGATGAAGTAGAAGCACCCACAATGTTTGAAGGGTTTTGAGCAAATCATACAAACTTGAACACAATCTTGGCTTACTCAAAAGAGACAATCTCTATGTTACCACTCTCAACTACTCTCACAACGTTAGGAGGATAACTCTTGGAATACTTATAGTGGTTGAACTCTAAATCTCTATTGCCTTTTTCTAACCTTGGATTGATCTAGAATCATGTTTAGACTTTTTTTTGCCACTAGAGAACTTCTTAAGAGTTTTTTTGCAAATAATCATTCTTCTTAGCTAGGTGACACAAGACTCATAGACTTGACTCTTAACAGCTGTAGCATATTTCACTTTATGCATAACTACTTCTAACTCAAGATCTTACAATCCACATAAGATATATTCTTAACTCTACGCAACTGCTCAACAAACTTAACTCTAAAAGCCCTATGCATGTCATATAAATCATATCCAATTTTAGAACAAAAGCAAGAATCTCCTTATCACATTTATCTTGTAAAGTTTTAGTGAGAGCTTCAATTTTAGAAGTGAGCTTAGGGCAAGTTTCATCAGGTTCAGCTCTCACATAATTTAGCTTATGAGTTAATTCTTTGAGTTTTCTTCCCTAAACCCATAATGTACACAAGAATATTCATCACTGAATTGAAGCAATTTTTTAGTTTTCATGGTAAGTTTCTTTTCCAATTCATCACGGTTAAAATATGGCAAAGTACTAGCTCTAGAAGTGTCGCAAGCTCATAAGCAACTAGAATATGAACTAGACTTAATATCAATAATTTTAGCTCAATTATTTTCTAGTTGTTCTAGCAAGGATGGTCCACATGATCTTAATTTCTGAATCTTAGCATGCAAAGTAAAGGAAGAGTTATAACTATTATCATTGGGAATATGAGATCCAAGTCTATCATTTTCAATGTTCAAGTTCTTATTTTTTTGATTTCAGCTTGCTATTTCTTCTCATAACATATTTCATGCACTCAACTTACTCCAAATGATCAGCCACAATTCTATCATATCTAAACATAAGTGCATCATAAGGATCTACCTCATTATGTTCGATGTAAAGACCATCCTCGTCATGCTCATTGTCGTGATTATCCTCGCTTGTAGCCGTGAAGCACATGCGATGAAGTCAACGGCCTTCTTCTTGTCCTTCTTCTGCTCCGTCTTCTCCTCATCGCTTGAAGAATCAACATCACTAAGGTCTTGATTAACGTATCGCAAGAGCTAAATTCTTGAGTGTAGCATCCTGCTTGATGAATCGGCTGGGTTTCCTGTTGCAATCTTTCTTGTAGTCCTTCTTGCTACGATCATCTATATCCCTGTTCATAAAGTTAGGACAGCTAGCTTGAATGTGATCCACCTAACCAGACTCAAAGCAAATGATTGGACCATCTCTCCTATGCTCTCTTACTTTATGGTAGGACTAGATCATCTATAGGAGGTCTCTCAAGTTGCTCATTACTTATAATTGAAAAGCGGAGAAGGAAAAACTTGAAGAAGCATTATCATAAGAAGAATCACCACAACAGCCATTGTCTATAGACCCTTGGACTTCTTGGCTATGACACTTATCTCATGAGTCTTAAGTTGTGAATACAACTTATCGATAGTTATAGTTGCCAAGCCCACCTTATCACTGATATATGTGATTTTTATTTTTCAAACACTCATGTCAAGGGCACTAAGAGCATGAGTAATATTGTCAGCATCTGAGTAAGCGACTCTCATAGATCTCAGATCACTTAGGATCTTATATAATCTACCAAAGAAGGAATCGATGGATTCTCTAGGCTCCATCTCCAACTTCTGGTAGTCCTTCTTAAACTGGGCCTCACCTACTTTCTTGATTTCTAGTGTTCTCTCATGGTATTCTGAAAGGGTTGTCTAGATCTCATGTGCGGATGCAACATGAACCACTTGATTGAACTAATTTCTTTCTAAGTTTTGGATCAAGAAGTTACGTGCCTTAGCATTCATCTCAACCTCAGCTAATAGAATAACATTGAGGATCATGTCATCGGTATGCACAATAAAGGAACTTTGCACTTTGCTCCAAATGGTTGGGCCTTGAGCCTGGATGTACATCACCAACCTTGTCTTCCAGTAGAGATAGTCAACCCTATCAAAGTGGAGAGGCTTGGCGTAACACCTCTCCGAAGCCATTGCTCAAAATATCAGTTAGGATCTACGAAGAAGAGCTAACCGTGATCTGATACCAATTATATAACCGGTTTGGTAAGTCAGAGGGGGTAATTGATTTCTTCAAAATCTTCCCTTGGTATTATGAACTTAACGCAATGGAGACACAAACTCACAAGCTCAGCAAAACAAAGAATCAAGAATCACAAGGTCACCCGAGACTCATTGTCTCATCAGTCTGATTGCTAGTCAGGGTGCAGTCTTACTACTTGCATCACCAGTCTGATCAGGATAGGCTATCAGACCACTTAGTTCCCTACAGTATGACCGCTCGTCAAGGTAGGGTACAGAATAACACTGCATACGATTCAAGAAAAGAGTCAACTCTTAAACTACTGATTCAAACAAAGTGAAACTTTCATAAGTCCTCACACCAAACCCTAAACAACTAACAACACTTAGCAGATATAACCACTAACAGATGGGAAAATCCGACAACCCACACATAAACTAGTTTTACACTCACACACACTTATGCACTTTTTAAAGCATGACTTCCACATGGCTTTGACAGCCTGATATGATGCTCCATTTTCCAAGACGTGACCTAAACTCCATTTTGAATTAGATAAAGCTAAGAAATTCGAGAAAGGTCCACAAAATAACAAATAAAGTCCAAACATTTTAGAAAAATTCACAGTATATCCTAATGCTATTTTGAACTTATAACAATTATTTTCAACTTAAAGTTGGTCTTTATTTTTATGCATAAAATACATTTTAACTTTGAAATTGGATTTTAAATTCTAGAAAACCAAATAAAATCCAAATACTTTCAAATAATTAATTTGAATTAGATTTTTACAAAAAAAATTAGTTCATCCTTTATTTAGTAATATTTTTATTTTTACCTACATTACTTTTCAAAGAAAAGTCTTTTAAAAGCTGAAAAGCAGGCAAACAAAATCAAATCTTAGGGAAACGAAATAACACTTATTTTTATTTTAAATTAAATTAATTAAATTATTTTTTCTCAAATATTTTTGAAATAAATAGTTAGGCTGTTACACCCCCGTCATTACCGTCTCTAACTCCCGGTCCAGATCGGCCGCTACCAGCATCTGACCAACCACCTCGACCCCCCCCACTCGCTAGATCCACGCCCTGTGGATGCGGTTCCATCTCTGATCACTGGGATTAAACTCTCCTTTGCTCTCTCTATTCGCTCTCGATTTACTTTGAATTTCCTTTTTTTCTTTTGATCTAGTTTCTGGTTTGGGGATTTACTTCTTGATTTGTTATGATTTGTATGGTGGATTTGGGTGTTCAAGCTTGGCGTGCCGTGATAAGGCTCAAGATCTCCTCATGCACTGGAGAGCATGTGGAGGTCGTCGGGTACGTGTGGGTGGTCGACAATGATTACTATCAACGTCATGATTAGTTCTCCCTTTGGTTTATTCTACTCCCTCTAGCCCTTTTCATCATATATTCTATCCCACTTGTGGATAACACTTGTTCTACTATGGCGTATGTGCATGTGGCCCTGCAATCTGATGTCGACTGTGGTAGGGATAAATGTGGGGGTACCTTGGTTAATCTTGTTAGGCTTGATTTGGTGCGGTTCGTGTTCCTCTCCTTTCTCTTGGGTGCGTGCGGTTGCGTCTCCTCCTCGGCTATTCCTCGTCCTAGCTCCTTTGTTCTTCGTCTTTGGCTTCTCCTCCTAGTTCGGCTACCACAGTTCACTCCCCTATCTTCTCGTTCCCTTACTTCGATGTGTTGGATTTAGGGTGGGAAATATGGGTGGATCTAGGTGATAGTAGTATGTTTTTTTGCCTTAGTTGCACTGTGGTTCGGGGTGGCTACTACTTTCTTTCTCTCTCAGTTTCTTGTTAGTTCTTATCCCTTTTGCTTGTGCGCTGTATGGGATGGGCTATGAAAACTCACAGCTGGCGGTGGATTGCTATGTACTCCAGTAAACTATATTTACTAGGACTGGTTAGTGGTGAAAATGTGCTCAGAATTGATTCAAGTTTCTTTTCACGTCGAATGATGAAATCCTATGGTTGCGAGTGGTGCCAAGTGGCCCTGGACAATTTAGTATCTCAATGAGCGAATTGCTCATCGCTATTATTCTAAAAAGGGTTCTAACAACAATATTCATTTTACCTTGTTTTCTTTATTTTGTTATTTTCTCGGTACATTTATCATCTCTTCCAATAGGTATTTGAGCCTGTTCTAATGTGAATGACCTTGGAGAATTTGTCACTTGTGATTGTATCGAATTGTATTCATTTATATGCATGGACATGGATGTACAATTTCCTTTGTATGTACCTGAAATGTATAAAATTGTAATATTCTGAATTGAGTTGTAATGAAATGGGACCTTTGGATGTATTCATTTCGTTACTATTCTAAGTTTTCATTTGGTTCGCTACATGATTAAAGAACTTAATTTATTTATTAGTTATTTAATTAATTTTATTTAGCTTCATAATTCATCATTTAAAAATAATTAAAAATGTGAGGCATTCAGTCTGCAATGGCTTGAATTTCGTTCGAATGAGATAGATACTCAGGTGAATTCAATGCATGTTTCTGGTCTCACTAAACTTTTCTTTACTTCTATATGAATATTGTTGGTACCGATGATGCACCAACTCCCTTTAAAAAGGATCTTTCTATGGAGAAATCTCCTGTGGAGGATAGGATCGTCTATGCATATGTATGTATGTGGCTTGTCTTATAGTTATATATGGTTGCTGAATGAATGTAAATTTTGTATGGATTCTAGATTTCGTGATAATTATATGTGCATGATGAATGATTTAGCGAATACTATAATGGGTAAATTATAATTATTTGTGTATAATAAATTTCATAAGGTTGATTTAGTGTGCACAATAAATTCGTACGACTAGAACTTATGGTATATTTTTTAGAACCATTGCAACATACATCTATTCGAAAGTGCGCCGATCTAGGCCCGTTCATTTGGGTTTAGCCTTCTGGCTTATTTTTTTTACTATTTCTAAATTTTATCTTTTTTTTGACTTTTTTGGTCTTTTTTACATTTTATTTTTTATATTCATTTGTATTGTCCATGATATGCTAACATATTTTTTATTTTTAATTTTTTAAATTAATTACACCAAATGAGCCATTATTAGTTACAGTGCAAAATAAACTAGCTACAGTGCAAATTCAGCTATAAACCATCAAAATTCAGCCCAACTGAGTACCCTCCTGGTCTCCATTAGAAACATAGCCCGCCGTGGAAAACTTTCGTGGCAAAATGCTGCACCAATCAAGAAATTTTAGAGAGTTCTATATAAAGCCCAGCCCAGATAATGTGATCCAATCTTCAACATGAATGTGGCCCAATCTTAAGGACATGCTCTAGCTAGTTTTTTAGCTTACTAAAATTACATTGTAATGACTGTTAATTTTTTTAGAGTAAAAATTTAAAAAAAAATCGTTATATCATCACAAATAATACAAAGAAATAAAAGAAAAAAGAAAAGACAAAGAACCAAAAAATTCAAAATTAGAAACTAATATACTCTAAATAGTTTTAAACTTAAATAAGCCAGAGAAACCAAAAGCTACATACCATTTGAAGTGGGGCTAACCAGTCGCGATGAAGTTTCGGCCATTGGTGACTCATGATATCCATGGTCCAGCTGCCACCAGCTCCTACGCTTGCTAGCCTCACTCTACCCGAGAAGCTGAAGAACGAATGTTCCGTTACTCGATCCATCTTGGAATTGGGCAATTTCCACTTGTAGATGACTCACGGCTGAACACATGTTTGTGGGATCCATGGTTTTGAGTGATCATTTGTACCAATGAACGAGTGTTGATAAATCGTTTTAAAAATATTATCTTAATAAATTATTTTAAAAATAACAAAAATATATTATGTTTACTTGTGAAAATTTGAAGTTACAGGCTGAAAGGAACGGGCCACGCTCGTCGGACCATACAGGACGCCTTTCATTTTTTTTTTTGTCAGAGTGACCACCTTCGTAGCCCAATCACACACTGCATGCGGTGGTCACGCGCACCAGCGAGACAGCAACCTTTCAAAGCCGCAGTTATCGCCGTGCCAAGCACAACGATTCCTGTCAGGCCTTTTTGACAGAAACAGGCACAAAAGTTCGCAAAACTGCTAGTCTGTCTCGCTCGTACGTACTCGTCTAACCCATGCGTGCCACTGCCACGGTGCCACCCCCTTAGCACACCCAGTCACCTACCTACGCATGCATTGCGGCCGATCCACCCCTGTTGTACCATCAAGAATTTCATACAGGCGGTGTACTGCGTGAAAATGTGAATTCTATTTTCATTTAACTTAAAAGTCTTATAAAAATCAGTAGACAAAATTTCAAGCTATATTGCCTTCTGGCTTTATATGAAAATATAGCTTGAAATTTAACGCGAGAATTTTTTCCCCAATTTATATGAAAATTAAGCTATATTGTGTGCAATACTTGCGTCCTAAAAGAGGGCATTACCAGGCTTGCCTGCTGCGCGTACGATTAGGGTAAAAACGTGTTTCGCCAGCGAGCAGACAGCGAGGACGCTGAGGCGTTTGGTCCCTTCGCGTCCTTGTTTTCGCCCAGCTTGGAGCGTTGCATAGATAAGGGAGGAAAAGGGGTGCGGTCCACACGCCACGCCCGCAACGCACGCACAGGTCGACAACATCAATGCCACCGGTCGGTCGGTCTCGCGCCGCCCAAGTTGCCCGCCTCGCCTCGTCTTGCTTGCCCGCTTGCCAGATGAGCCTCTTTTTATTTTTTTTCCTGCGTGCCCATCTGTCCTCTGGCCATCCGGACAGCGCACGCACGTCGCCGTCCATGCGCTTTTTGTGTTGGAATCCTTCACCGTTTAGGCTCTGCATTTTTTTTTAAAAAAAAAGAAGTATAGCCTTTTATACGTGGAGTTGTATTTCTAGATTCCTTGTAGTCTGATATGTGTTACCTGTCGTGCTACTCTACCATGGCATGTTGGTCTACTCTACTTCGGTCGAGCAACACCGTAGGTGCTGCTGCGGTCGACGTACAACAGGCCAGTGGGGCCCACCACTTTGTCGTGTATCATGCTGAACTGACGTGTCACGGAAGCCATCTTTTAATGTTGCTAAATTTGTCATGGAGGAGGTAGAAATACAATTATGCGTATAAGAGACTTATATTTGAGAGAGAGAGAGAGACGTTAAACGTGCTTTAATATCTCTTCTTGTACTCTATTTTTTTAAAAAAAAATAAGGTAGTGCTTTATCTGATTTTTGGTTTAAACTTCTAGCTATAATTTTTAATTGAAATTATTCATATAAGTAGCAAACTAACAACCAATTCACTGGAAAGACTTTTCGCGGAGCACCTTGGACAGCAAAAACTTGGTCCCCGGCCAGCGAAGCCAACCAAACCCGAAACTTTCCCACGCGACAAGGGCGCTGTCCAATCCGCGAGTCAGCCTCCAGACACATATTCCAGATGGAGTAGCCGAGATCACACACACAAAAATAATTTATGTAGGATCGATACACACTAAGATAGGCAATCAGAGGGGGGTGAATGATTGCGGAAGCTAAAAATAAATTTTAAGACTTCCCCTGCTCACTCCTCTGCTATGCTTCGCGTTGTGGATGAGACAAAACAACTTGGCATGCGTTCGTGTGGCCACGCGAAGAATTGATGGAGAGCGCAGACACCAGGTAGGCCGACGAATTGATAGATGCAATGACAAGAGCGCATTTGGTAAAACACCGCCGACTCGCTTCCTTTTATTTTTCAATCTCACCAGATAAAACGAACCATCGCTGGCCGACGTCGCCGCTTTTCTTGCCGCTCGCGTTTCTTCTTTTCCGACGACACCACGCCCAAGCCGCCGCTCGCGCCAAAGCTTCTTTTTCTCGATAAGTCGCCACGCTCGTTGCTTCTTTTGCCCAGCCAGCGCTGCCGCCGCTTCTTCCTCCGAGTGGAACCCCGCGCCACGCCTCTTCTTTTCTTCCGCAGAGAACAAATCGGCGCGAAAGAAAGAACAAATGCCACACCTTTTTCTTCCAAAAGTCACGGCCTCCCAAACAAAAGCCGTGCCCACTTTTTCTATTAGATCAAAAGCAAGATTTACAACATGAAGCCGCTTATCTTTTATACCCTTAGACTCATACAAGATACCACACTACCAAAGGCCGACTCCAACTAGGACACGAACATATACATGCACAACTCAAGCACGCTACCACCTCTTTTTCTCTATTACGAACACACGCCATCAACTCCAACTACAACTCCAATCCGTATACACCTCGTATACATGCCGTCCGCACATCACTCCGCCATGACGCATCTCTGCGCCTCCAACGCCGCGTCATCTCCATGCACATTGTTCTCTAGCCTGAACATCCCGCATGACATCCTTGACCGATAGGACCTCAGTTCCTCCCTGAACTTAGTCCCGAAACCTCGCCCACTCGAACCTAGTTTCACCCCGTCATCGACCATGTTCCGCCTCAAGCAACACCTGCACATGAATAAACAACCAACCACGTACGAGCACAAGTCCACGACTTGACTCAAGTCAATCCGCACAATACCTCACACGAGCGTATCATGCAACACACCACAATTAATATCATAACCAGCGTTGTCAATTATTCATCACCTAAAATATGCTAGACCTGACCACATGGTCTAACAATCTCCCCCTTGATGAATACATTGACAACACACTAAGTTAACATAACTTCCAATAAATCTAAGTGAAGAACTGAAGCTAAATTCTGAAACTTTCCCTCTCAACACAAGAGAATCAAACACTCTTCAATCTCTCAAATTTCTCTCCCCCTTTGACAATGTAATCATCAAGAGTTAAGAATAAATCTAAGGAAGAGCAATGATAATAAAAATCTAGAAGCTTTGTAGATTATCCAAGTCACATTACATTGGTTTAATAAAACAACCAAGTCATATTTTTGAGTAGAGCTATCTAGATCATATAAAGCCATATATCATATAGCAATGTCAAACCAAGTCCGTCAATATGATTAAACAATTTATATCAATGACAGGCATCGCAACAATAACCAGACTAATTATAAAGAGCACAATGAGATATCATAACGAAAAGTCAAAGCCTAAAAGTGAAGCAAATCATAACTCTAAGCGGGTTAGCAGTCTCATATAACACTTATTGCTCCACACTCAATTCTTAGGCATGTGGCATGCTTGTAGCATACTTCTTTTCACAAAGACATACTCTTTTTTCTTTTTCTTTCTTTTTCTTTTTTTTTGATGGTGGCATGCTTGAAGCATATTTCTTTTCATTTTGTGTACTTTTGTATTATTTTTTTGTTTACCATGGCATGCTTGAAGCATACATCTTTTCAAATATCCCTTTCTTAAATTTTTTAACATGCCAAACTGAGTGATTGTAACATGAAACATGCGAGCCGCATAGCCAAGAGTTAAAATAAGACTCACAATCAAGCTAATCCTTTTCGATAGACATCGCAAAGTAATAAGTATAATCAATCTAGTCAAAGTATTCCGTCATGTCATAAATTTAATTTAAATATAGCAAGTTAATTATAACCAGTTGTGATCAAAGCTACACAGCATATGAATAAATATGATAAAGAGAGCTCTACTACTCAAATGGTTTCAATGACTTGGATTTGATGAGTTATTTGGCAAGGATAATAAACAAAGCTTCTGAAATTTTAAACAACAAGCTCCCCCTCAGAATAATCTCATAAGCTCCTCGAATAATCATATAGAGTGCAACACACCCACTTCACTTTACTGCATTTAACAAACTGAGAAGTATCAAACAGTTTTATGAGAGCATCATAAAATTCAGAAGCTAATTTCATAAGATATAGAACATCACCTTTGCCACATGGTCTCCCAAAAAGTGAAATCTCTTAGAAGCCATCAAAAGGAATGAAGAACTATCAAGTGTTTCAATAAAGCAATAATATAAAAGATCGAAACCCAATCAAGCTCATGTTCTCCATCCTCGTCAGCTGTTCTTATATCACAGAAAACATCGATCTCACAGTACCAGGGTTAGTGAAATGAGATTTAGGAATCCAGTACAGAGATACACGATGTGGAGGGATAGTGACAAAACTAGAACCAAAATCACGTGCATGTGGTCGATCAAAACGCCAAAAAGAACATGAATTATTTGAATTAAATCCCAAACCAGCATGTGAAGCAGATTTAAAGTCATCATAAAAGTTCTCTAAAAACTTAGGTTTTGCATAAGTTCTAGGAACAAAAGAATGTGTATTTCTCAATTTAGACCAATTCTTAGCCTTTTCTTTCATTTGTTGTTTGGCTAGTCTAAAGCAAAATTGCACAAGATGTCCATCTTTACCACAATGACTGCAAGTGTACTTAACTTTATATTTAACTTGAGAAGTAGAAGCAACATTTGCATTCACTTGATTATTAGATGACATAATACCAGCAGACTTAAAAACAGTTTGTTTCGGTTCAAATTCTACTTCAATTTTTCCAGGTTCAAGAAGCTTAACAACCTTTGGAGGATTATTCTTGGCATGCTCAATATAATTAAATCCTAGACCATGATTTTTCACACTTATTTTTGACTTATCTAGAATCATATTCAGATTTTTTTTGCCAAAAGAGAATCTCTCTAAAGTGTCCTTAAGGTACTCATTTTCTTTAACTAAAGTGGGACACGTTGAGCACTTAAAGGATTCATTCACAAGATTCTTAGAAGCAATAGATTGAGCCAATCTTTCTTTTTCAAAGAAAATCATTAAGTTGTTTAGTCAATGCTTCTATTTCTATGTTAAGCTTAGGACAGTTAGAACAAGAAGATGTCTCATGATAAAGCATCTGTTGAATTATTTCCTGAGAAGAACTAAGTCTAGCTTCTAACAATTCACACTTAGAGCAAGTCTTAGATTGAGCATTTGAATTACTTGTCTCTAAACATATAGATGAACTAGACTTGAGTTTTTCAATTTCATCATTTGCAAGTTTTAACATTTCATTACAAGAGTCATGTGCCAATTTTAATTCATCAAGTTTAGCAGCTTACATCACTAAGTTGAACCATGTTTGACGTATTAATTGTTCTAGCATTTTCTAACTCGAATGTAAAACTTGACAAGACTCACAAGATTCATCATCGTGAATAGAAGCTCTAAGTCTATTGATTTGAATTTAAGCTCTCAACAACAAATTCATGATTTTTAATTTTCTTTTTATACTTTTGAGCTCCTCTGTCAATCTAAGTACAAAGACGAGATAAATCGGTGTAAGAAGGTTTTACCTCATCAGATCGCTATAAAGATCATCATCATTTAGCTCCTCATCGTTGGCCATAAAACACATCCCCGTGAAGTCTACCTCCTTTGCCTTCTTGTCATTGTCCTCATCGTCGCTTTGAGAATCATCATCACTTAAAACAATCTCATCAAGTGCTGAAATTATCTTATTGACTGCTCTGCGATAATTGCGCTTCTTGTTTGGATCAATCTTGATTTGAGAGCGACGAGTTGGTATCTTGTCATCCTTAACCTCCTTGCTCCTTAGTTTGGAGCAATTCATCTTGATGTGGTTTTGCTCACCACATTCATAACATCTAATTGGGCCTCCTCTTCGTCTTGATCTAACATTGTAAATTGCCTTGGTCACCTGTTAGAGAGAAGTACAAGTCGCTCTTCCGAATCTCCTCTAATTGTTCATCTGAAATAGAGGACAATGCAGACAAAGAAACAATAGAAGAACTTGAAGAACTGTCAGCTTGGTTAGTCACTAAGCCCAAAGAATTAGTCTTATTTATTCTGGCCAAAACATCAATCTCATGAGTTTTCATCTTAGAATAAAGATCATTCAAAGTGAGTGTTTCCATATTAACAGAATGATTAATAGTAGTGACTAACACATTCCAAATGCACATATCCAAAGCATTTAAAATTTGACACGATTATCGTAATCGAATATGTGACATCAACAGATTGCAAATCACTAATAATTTTATTAAAGCGGTCAAAAGTGCATCTACCGATTCCCTGGTTTCATCTCAAATTTGGAATACTCCTTTTAAATTGATTCGCGAACACCTTTAATGCACTTAGAACCTTCATGATAATCAGCTAGAGTAGTCCAAATTTTATTTGCAGATTTAATATGAGTAATTCTAACAAATTCGTTTCTACTAAGACCTTGCAACAAAATATTTCTAGCCTTAGCATTAGCTTCAATATCAGCAGAATTTGCACTAGAAACAACAAGAGGCACAATATATGGATTTTCAACTTTTTGCCAAATTGCATTACCTTGTGCTTGCAGAAAGACCTCCATGCGAGTTTTCCAATAAAGATAATCGGATCCATCGAAAAAAGGTGGTTTACCTGAGAAACGATCCCGATCTGATGCCATTGCAACCTCGCTCTGATACCACTTGTAGGATCGATACACACTAAGATAGGCAATCAGAGGGGGGGTGAATGATTGCGGAAGCTAAAAATAAATTTTAAGACTTCCCCTGCTCACTCCTCTGCTATGCTTCGCGTCGTGGATGAGACAAAACAACTTGGCATGCGTTCGTGTGGCCACGCGAAGAATTGATGGAGAGCGCAGACACCAGGTAGGCCGACGAATTGATAGATGCAGCGACAGTAGCAGACGAAGTAAAACACCGGCCGACCTGCTTCCTTTTATTTTTCAATCTCACCAGATAAAACGAGAACCATCGCTTGGCCAGACGTCGCCGTTTTTCTTGCCGCTCTGCGTTTCTTCTTTTCCGACGAGACACCACGTCCAAGCTGCTGCTCTGCGCCAAAGCTTCTTTTTCTCTGATAAGTCGCCGCGCTACGTTGCTTCTTTTTGCCCAGCCGCGCCGCCGCCGCTTCTTCCTCCGAGTGGAACCCGCGCCACGCCTCTTCTTTTCTTCCGCGAGAGAACAAATCGCCGCAAAGAAAGAACAAATGGCCACACCTTTTTCTTCCAAAAGTCACGGCCTCCCAAACAAAAGCCGTGCCCACTTTTTCTATTAGATCAAAAGCGTGATTTACAACATGAAGCCGCTTATCTTTTATACCCTTAGACTCATACGCACACCACACTACCAAGGCCGACTCCAACTAGGACACGAACATATACATGCACAACTCAAGCACGCTACCACCTCTTTTTCTCTATTACTGAACACACGCCGTCAACTCCAACTACAACTCCAATCCGTATACACCTCGTATACATGCCGTCCGCACATCACTCCGCCATGACGCATCTCTGCGCCTCCAACGCCACACATCTCCATGCACATTGTTCTCTAGCCCGAACATCCCGCATGACATCCTTGACCGATAGGACCTCGGTTCCTCCTCGAACTTAGTCCGAAACCTCGCCCACTCGAACCTAGTTTCATCCCGTCATCGACCATGTTCCGCCTCAAGCAACACCTGCACATGAATAAACAACCAACCACGTACGAGCACAAGTCCACGACTTGACTCAAGTCAATCCGCACAATACCTCACACGAGCGTATCATGCAACACACCACAATTAATATCATAACCAGCGTTGTCAATTATTCATCACCTAAAATATGCTAGACCTGACCACATGGTCTAACAATTTAATTGCCTCCTTTCCTTTTAGAGCCCTCAGGCCAATGGCAATTCATACAGAAGATCGAAATATATCTCCAATGGCAATTCACATTTTTGGGAAACTTGCTGGATTTGAGTTTGACATAACTTGGAAAAGTACTAGATACATTGATACTCCTTATCAGGATACGGTTCTGTGACTTCTGTCCAACCCCTTACATAATTCTGTATGAGAACTGGACTGCACCATACTTGTTTTTTGAGTTATGATTTATGGTTTTTAACTATTTTTTGATAAAAGTATAGAGTAATAGAAATTTATATATAATTTTAACTGATATAAATAAAGTTGCTATAGCATATATAGACTTTATCTTGAAAAAATACTCTATTTAAAAATTAATTACTATAAAAAATTAAAAATAATTTTTAAAAACTAAAAAAGGAGACCCATACACGTCTCTGCATTCAAATCTTACCTGAGCAACTGACCCCCTTCACGTACCAATACCTATTTGTTTTACGCTTCCAACCTGGTTACTCGCATGACAAGGCATCGTCTATCTGTTCAATAATTTTGGACAGATGCCAAGGCCTGCAATAATTGAGCTAGTACGTAATGGTAGTGCATGATAGCCTAAAAGCTTATTTATATTTATATTGACTTCTACTAATCAATGCTACCATTTTTTTAACTTTTATAAACTATTTTTATCAACCACTATTATTCATCAGTCACTATTTTTCACTTTTACATATTATAACATACTTTATATTTTTATTAGATTACAATTCCACAAATAACATAGCGATTTAAATGTTATAGTTCTTTTTATTACATCATCTTTCTTATATAATACACTACTATTCATCAATCGTAGCCAAAAACTCTCCGCAAAAATTAATATAAACAGACCCTAAAAAGAAAACACTGAGCGACGACTATCGCAACTGAGCTGCTGCTGAAGAGAAAGAACATGGATCAACTTAAATCTTGCAACAGAGTAATGTTAAATACAAGTACTCAACAACCCTAGCAATCTTCTACTTTAAGCTTAGCGAATGACAGAATAGAACAGTCAGTTGCAAACTTCCAGGCAATCCTTGAGTCAAGATTACAGAATACATGATCAAAGTGCAGCTACAAGGCAGCACGAAGCCAAATCAAGAAACGTGAAAAGCAAGGGGGTGAAGAGGCTAAAGGAATGAACAGAAGGATCACTTGAGCGCTCTGCTTTGGCGGAGCCTGGGGCACACGCTCCCCGACTATCTTCCATCAGCAGAGGTGAACGAATCTGCAAATCCTGGAGGCCTCGTCGGGATGCTTGTCTGTGTGTTATCCAAGCTCGCAAGGAACGAAGAGGTCGCGCCGTCAAAATGGCCACTGTCCGCCTGCCATTTCTTCAATGCTTGAGGCAGTGTCATGTCCAGGTCGATACCGTAGCTGTCATCTGAATCTGGATCGGATGGTTTCCACACATCCGAAAGAGTAGAGAGCACATTGACAGCATGACCCATGTCGGGCCTCTGATGTGGTTCCCTGGCACTGCAGTGTCCGGCAAGCTCTGCAACAGTGCTAACGCTAGCCAATGTCTCCTCGTCGAGGTCAATAGCCAGGTCAATTGCTTTCTGGAAAGTGTCTTTGTTGAGCTGCATTCTCCGGAACCATGTGACTAAGTGCATGCTATCCTCAGGTTGAGTCTCATCAAGCGCCTTGCGTCCAGTGATAAGTTCCATCAAGATGACACCAAAGCTGAAGACATCAGCTTTTGTGGTTACTCGTCCAGTAACTGCATATAAAATGTTCACTTTTAGTGTTATACAATAATTACAAGTGACAGAAACGAAATGATGAACAAATTCTTTTGAAATATGCAGCTTGGCTCAGATCACCAATTAGGACAAGGCAGTATGGATGACACGGCTTCCACTTAGATAGTATTTCCTGAAGGGAAGATGCTGGACAGTGCAAGCTGCCAGCTAAAGGTACAATTAAAGCTCCAGGGCTATTGAAAGTCTTTACATTAGAAGCGGGAAAACTTGTCGAGCAGGCAAAAGAAATTTTCTTATGAATATGTTTGTTAATGTTGGTGTCCACACTTATAAGAGGCACACTAATAAATCACAATGTTCTTACATTGCAACATTTGTACTTTATGTAAACAGAACAGTTAATTCAACCATAGATAAAAATATTTGGATTAAAGATCAAATAAGATGTTTACTTCTGATTAAAAGAACCTACTCAGGGCACGAATTCATCAGAGTTTACCACTAAAAAGATCGTCAAAGACTTTATATATGGTTGAGTAACACATTTCAATAGTTCTTAGATGTCACATGCTCCACTAAATTTTGTTCCCTTTAGAATCTTCAAATTTGCGTAGTAAGCACCTGAATACCACTTATAGAAAGAAATAAACCATTAGTCTTTCAAACAGTAAGGCTTGAGAACTAACGGACAATTGCATGGTCATTTCAGGCTTAAGCTCTAAATATGAAATTATTCGATGATACTATTTTGGGTGTGTCTTAGTCTAAATATATTGTGCTTGTTAATTGAATTGAACACAAAACATCAGAAAATTGAAGCAAAAGAAATATGGGATGATCACCTGCATACTCCGGGGCAAGGTATCCAAAAGTGCCAGCAAGTCTTGTCTCCACTGAGACACACTTCCCATCAGCTGGTGCAAGTCGGACCAATCCAAAATCCGCCACCTTTGCCTTCATATCATCACCAAGAAGTATGTTTGATGGTTTCAAATCTCTGTGGATGAAGGTCTGCTGAGCAAGGCTGTGCAGGTACTCAACACCCCTTGCAACATCAAGCGCAATGCTCAGCCGCTTCTTCCATTCCAACGGCCGTAAATTGCTTTCTTTCCATTCAAACAGGTGTTTGCTCAGTGTCCCCTGTGGCATGTACTCATATACAAGAATCCTCTCATTGCCATCGAGGCAATAGCCAAGCAGGGACACAAGGTTCCGGTGACGGACCTTGGTCAGCACAGCAATCTCTGATTTAAACTCATTTAGCCCCTTGTTACCCATAACACCAGCCTCCATCCGCTTCACAGCAATCTTTGTGCCATCGTGAAGCTCACCCTTGTAGACAGTGCCAAAGCCACCACGACCGAGGATGTTCTCCTCACTGAAGTTGTTGGTCACATTGCGGAGCACCTGAATCGAAATGACCATGTTTCCAGTCTCAACAACATGGATGTCACGGGGGCCACTGCTTGCTTGGCTATATGTCTCACTCGTGGCTGCACCACCATTGACATTTCCCCCAGCAACTGTGATTTTAACCATGTCAGGATCTGACCCTGAGTGCCGGGGATGGATGACCATAGCATGTGGACTCTGCACCCTTCCGAAAGGCTTCTGCTTTCTCTTATATAAAAAGAATCCTAGTGCAGCAATAAGGCCTAGTCCAGCAACAGCACCAACCACCGAGCCAGCAATGACTCCAATAGAAGACGAAGAGGAACCCCCATTGCTTCCACCACTTCCATCCCCACTTTCACCTGATGCACTGTTACCACCGCTACCACCTGATCCAGATGTTGGCGCAGGAGCATCCTTGCCAATGTTCGGGTTACCAGCAGTTTTCAGCAGCACATTCTTCGCAGCAAAGGGAGGAACTTTCCCATAAAGATTGTTATTCGACAGATCAACCTCCTTCAGTGCTGGCAACGCAGCAACCTCCTTCGGCACCATGCCAGTAATGTTGTTATTTGAAAGAATCAGCCTCTGAAGTGAGGCAATCTTCCCAATAGCCGGTGATATGCTCCCGCTGAGCCCCATACTGGCAAAATTCAGCATTGTAATGTTCCCATTTTCACATGAAACACCAATGTAATTATTGCATGGGTCATTCCCATGCCAATTGTCTGCAAGCTTCACTGGGTACATGAATCCAGCCGCCACCTCGAGCAGCAGGCTCACACGAGGATCACACAGCTTCCCAGGGTTCAGCAAGCAGAACCGCTCTGTTGTTGGCACCACATCGGCATCCACCCCATCAGCAAACAGAGGCGTCGGCCCCTGCAGCAAGTTGTTCGTGAGGGTCACCTTCTTCAAAGACTTGAGCTTGACCAGACTGTCAGGCACCGGCCCGGTGAGCTGGTTGTCGCGGAGCTGCAAATCCCAAAGGTCGGTGAGCCCCGAGAAGTCCGGCAAGGGCCCGGTGAAGTCGTTGGAGTGCAGCCACAGCTGCTTGACCGAGGTCATGTTGGCGACAAAGCTAATCGACCCGTTGAACCGGGTGTCCCCGGCCTGGTTGTTAAACCAGAGCGCCTGCAGCGGCGCGCCGGCCAGAGACGCCGGCACGGGCCCGGACAGCAGGTTGAATGCCAGCGAGAGGCGCTGGAGCGACGGCAGCGCGGTGCCGAGGAAATCCGGGAGCGCACCGGACACGTTGGCGCTGTTGGCGGAGAAGTTGGTGAGGGACGTGCAGTCGGCAAGGTCGGCGGGGAGCGGCCACGGCGCGAGCGGGTTGTCGTCGAGCGAGACGGTGGTGAGCGCCGTGAGCCCCCTGAAGAAGTCCCCCGGGAGGGAGGTGAAGCCGTTGGAGTGGAGCAGGAGGTACTCGAGCGAGGAAAGCCCGGCCAGCGAGGGCAGCGCGCCGGAGAGAGAGTTGGAGAAGAGCTCGAGGCGCACGAGCGCGGTGAGGTTGCGGACCTCGGGCGCCAGCGTGCCCGTCAGGCTGCGGTTCCCGGCCTGCACGGCGGTGACGCGACCGGCGGGGTCACAGCTCACCCCGGCCCACGGCTTGGCCGAGCATGGGTCGTCGGTGTTCCACCCGAGCGCCTTGTCCGCGCCCAGCGCCCTTGCCACCGCCCGCATCGCCACCGCGTCCGACGCCGACGTGTCCGCCGCCGCGCCCACGACCAGCATCAGGGCCAGGAGCACATGGAGGCCGGCGCCGCGGCCACCGCGCAGCCGCCGCCTCGCGGTGGAGGCGGTGGGAGACGGCATTGCGTTGTTAGGGAGAGAGAAATGGGGAAGGGGGGAGAGAGAGAGAAACAGGAGTAAGGGTTGGGGTGGCGAGGATTTTAAGTGGAGAGAAGAGGGAGCACAGGGCACATGGTAGAGGGAGAGTGCCGGTGGCACATGCGTGGGGCCCACCGTGGGGATTGGAGCGACGATTTAGGGTTTTCCCTCCTGAGCTGCGAAATGACGGAGCTGCCCCTCGCGGCCGCGGCGGTTTCAACCTGGTCTCGACGGCGAGGCACACCCGTTCAGACCCGCACGGTCCCTGACATGCTGGACCATGCGGTCTCTGCGCTGGAGCGGACTGGACGTGGGCCTTGGGTGCAGCGTCACACAGGGCGCGGAAGGGAAGGGGCGAGGGGAAGGGAATCCGAGACGGCTCTCTCTCTCCGCCGTGTCGAGTCGACGCTGGGTGGGAGGCGGTGGGGGTGGGCCCGAGGCGTCAGCGTCCTCTGGTGATCTGCACGTCCGTGGGCCGCTGTGCCGCGTCCAGCATTGAATGGTTGGGGATGGGATACTCGGCGTTTTGAATCCTGTGTGCACCACTGCCTTGTCCAAAGTGACATTTTTTTTTGCTAAAATAGTACTACAGTGATGGTTAGTTTTTCTGAGATATTTAATAAATAAATAATAAAAAACACTGTTATATTTACATAGAAAAAGGTAAAAAAGAAAAAAACATGTTAAGAAGCAATAAGTTCCAAATACTCCTGGCCCTAGCTACCGTCAGAAGCGAAATACATGGTGCTTTTAACATGAGTACAATATTCATTTCTTTTCGTTTTTAAAGTTTTTAAACCTTGAGACTAATTTAAAACACTAGAATTTTGTAATAAACAGCTGTTATTTGAGCTTATAAGTTCAGACTTCTGCCTTTTTTTGTAATACAGCAGCTAAAAATACATCATAGCTGCTATTAGCTTTTTTAACATAATTAATTTTAAAAAATATAAATAAGATATATCAACAAATACTAAAAAGCCAAAACAATGAAATTTAAAACTAATTCAGAAACAGAAACTTATTGGAGCAAGTGTTGCTGGTGACAATCTGGACTTGGCTGCTGGCGTGCGTGTCTGTCCGAAAGTATGTAATACCTCTGATTTCGTTTATTTCTTTTCTAACTAGTGCTACATATTAAGAAGGTAGCAAGGTGGTAGAGATATGATAAAATAAATACCCTTTAACAATATCTCAAGCACGTTAAACGAGGTAGTAAAATGACGAAGATGACTAGTATTGATACTGGTAATTTAGAAATGTTTTTTCTAGGAAACCGAGAAGTGTCAAGTATTTGTGAAAGAAAATTTTGGATAAAAGTGTCAAAGAAAACGGAGGGAGTAATTCTCTGTTTGTATCGCACGCCTGGACAACAAAAATCAAGGCAAGAGAGCCGCCGATAAGGAAGGAATTCTTGCGGCCGGTTATCCGGCGCTTCACCGGCGCCACCCGATAGCTAATATATACTAGGACTGTTTCGCAAGAAGAATGATCTTAACGCTTACTTTTGTTTCTCCTTCTCCGTGTAATTTACGTCCAAAATTAGGAAACTTAGTTCGATTCGGATAATACGAATGAGATTATTGTGTGACTAGCTGCCGATGGATATGTTTTTTGTCGTGGGGAAAAAATGGAGTGGCTGTTCGGCTTCTTCGTGTTCTGGCTTCGGCCGCGCTCGGACCCGCACGTTCCGGCGCGGGCGGCGGCGTTGCCGGTGCACGTCATGGGCCGCCTGGGCATCTTCCTGCTGGCCGTGTGCGCGGCGCAGACGGGGCTCGTCGAGAAGAGCGCCGCCGCCGCGTCCAGCGGCGAGGCCAAGCTCATCAACGCCACAGGCATCTTCATCCTCGACGGTGTTGCCGTCGCCTCCACCGTGGCGCTGCGCAAGGCTTTTTTGTAGGCGGCACGCAAGGCACGCACGGCTAGCTGGCCCCGTTCATTTCAGCTTTTTTTCAACTTCAGTTTCTAGTTTTATCTTTTTTTTCACTATTTAGTAATTCGTCTTTTTTTAAATTTTTTAGATTTTTTGGGCTTTTTTCTTTTTTTCCGTACTCTTTTGCATTATCCGTGATGGGCTAATATATTTTTTCTATTTCCTATATTTGTTAAAATTTAATTATATCCAAAAAGTCAAATCAGTTACAGTAAAAAAAAGTCAACTACAGTAAAATTTCAGCTAGAAGTCATTGCTAAAACGAACGCCCACTTAGACAGTGCGCTGAAAAACACTATTGCAACTATTAACTTTTTCTAAATAATTATATTTAAAAAAATAAAAAAGTTATATCATTATAAATAATACAAAAATAAGCCAAAAAAAAAGAATCCACCCGTGATCCATGCCTTCACGGAGAGCTTCCAAAAAAACATTTGCATTTGTCATTTGCGTCCTTCTGCCACTAGTCCGAACAGCAGTATAGGAGCAGCTTCCTAGTTCGAAATGAAAACCAACGCGTGCGGGATGCTGGGCCGACGAAAGCAGCCTCCCAGCACAAAACTTGATCTTCCAAAACCTAATGGCCCGGCCCATAATTTCTCCGGCCAGAAGAGGCACCACCAGTTCGGGTCAGTATCCACTCATCCCCGAACGGTGCACAAGGAGTTTGTTTTAATGATGATTTTTAATTTTTAGTTAAAATTTTACTATATTTGATTTTTTTTTACTGTAGTTGATTTGATTTTTAAAGTATAATTAAATTTTAAAAAAATGTAAAAATAGAAAAAAAATATGTTAGTCCATCACGGATAATACAAAGGAACACAGGAAAAAAAGAAAAATGCAAAAAAGTCCAAAAAAATCTAAAAAAAATAGAAAAAATAAATTACTGAATAGTAAAAAAACTGAAACTAAAAAAAATTAAAATGAGCGAAATTAAATTCTTCATGCCGACAACTCCCCCCTTTCTCTGCTCCCACCGCACGAGACCTACAAATTCCGCCCATTTTGGAAATCGACATAGTGCATAATTCTCCCCTGATTTGACAAAATAACGCGACTAATGTCGTGCTCGAAAAGGCAAATTAAAAGCTCATAAAGAAACAGAAGAATGCGGCGAAAGGAGGACACCATAGGTATTTAATTCCGCTAAGCACCCACGAAACAAACGGGCATCGGTGTGCCAAGTCGCAAAGGTCAGTAACAAGCTTTTTTTTTCACCATGGTCCAGGCACCGGCCGGTTCGACAAGTTGGAGAGGCCTTACTGCCGAGTGCCATGGAGGCATGCATATCTTGGTGAAGTCTTTCCGACGGATCGCCGACAAAAAGTGCACCGCCGGTGACGCAAAAGGGCACCAAAATGGCACACGCTTGGCAGCACTTTCAGCAGGCCAAATCGCTCTCTGGTGCGGGTGGCTGCACACGTGTCACGGGTGTTACAAAATCTTCGTAAATATTTTAACCGTACAATGCTATTTTCTTTTTTTTACGCATTATTAGGATCTGCTTGAAACTAAGTTATCTCCATACGCGATATGAATACATTGATACCGTGATATAATATATATTTTAAAATAAGCATATTTCGATACGGCAAGTGTACATGAATATGGTGATCATGGCATGATCCTTATAGCATGTGATTTTAGGCCCCGCTCGTTTCAGCTTTTTTTTACTATTCAGTAATTCGTCTTTTTCTGAATTTGTTTAGATTTTTTGGACTTTTTTGCATTTTTCTTTTTTCACGTGTTTCTTTGCATTGTCTATGATTGGCTAACATATATTTTTCTATTTTTACATTTTTTTAAAATTTAATTATGCCTAAAAAGCCAAATCAGCTACAGTAAAAAATCAGCTATAGTGAAATTTTAGCCAAAAATCAGAAGCCATCGCTAAAACGAACACCCCCTAAAGATTGTAAATGTGTTTTATAAATAGTTAAAATCCATGCACCTACTTCTTGTGACATGATGCTTATGTTTGAGAATGTATTTTGCAAATAGTTAAAACCCGTGCATAATGCTTGTAACATGTAACTTGGGTTTGCGAATGTGTTTTGCAAACGATTCGAGTTCATGTCTCTAATCCTTATGTCATGATTCTAAAGTGTGCAAATATATTTTGCAACTTGATGTACATCATGCCAAACTCCTTGTGTTCATGGTATTATATTTTGCGAATGTGTTTTGCAAATTGATTGAAGTATATGCACTTTTTCTTAGCTAAAAAATGTAGGGCGATATGACCGCACTTTGTATGGCAGTATGACCAGGGTGGTACGATCAGCTCTGTGTGAGCAATCGGGCGACCTGCAGTATGATCGCTCTGTGTGTGGAAGTATGTCTGGTGCGGTCTGACAGGCCGTGTGTCGGCGATCTAACTGGCTGGCGGTCCGACCAGTGTTATGCGAGCGTGCGACTGGACCTTGCAGTACTACCGGGTATTAATCATCGATAGTAGTTTTCTAGAGGGACCTGTTTCTTACTTTCAGTCGAGCGATCTGACCACCTTTAATGGCGGTCAGACCAAGCTGAGCAGTCATACAAGATCCTGTATGGACAGTCTGACTGGCAGCGCCTGTAACAACTAGTTTTTTTGCCAGTTGGGGGTAGGTTGCTGGTTCCTATTTCATCACTCTTGATCTAGTGTGAGACTCTCATCTCAATTATGCAAGTGTTGCACCTTGTTAGCAAGGAGAGAGATCTCTAACTACATGTTTTGCACCAGAGGTGAATTTTATTTTTATTTGAGTTTGTACATTTATTGCACTTTTGTGAGAATCAAGCAAGCGGCTTGACTTGTTACTCTTGAAAATTACCGACACATAACATCCCGTTTTTCTGCTACTTTTGAAGCCAGGATTATAAAATTGAATTTTCTGAAATTAATTCAAGCTTCAAATGAATTTTTAGAATTTTAAATGATTTAATATGATTAAAATAAACATTAACATAAGTTGAAAATATTTTATTCGGATTCTTCATGTCTCAAGGAATTTTTTGGTATTTTTGGTGAATTTTTCGGATTTATTTGCTATTTTCTAGACCTTTTCGAAGTTTATTTGATTTTCTGGAAAAAGAATTAAACCCCGAGCTCCTCTCAGCTGCACAATTTCCCCCTGCCATGCATCGGCCATCCGGGCCGTTCCCACCCGCCGCCGTACCCTTTCCCGCCCGCCGCCTCGGCCGCCCGATCCGCCCCGCCGCCACGCGTCGCGCCTCGCCCGCGCGCGTCGCCCGCCGTTGATCGCGCCCGCGCCACGCGTCACCCCGCTGATGCCCGCCGCGCGATAACCCTAACCCTAATCGCTCCCGCGTCCTCAGCCGTCCGATTTCCCTCCCGTCGATCCGAGCCGTCCAAACCGAGACAGTTTCGCACCCGCGACTGTTTCCGGATTGAACTCCCTCGGTTCGCGTGTTAAAACCCCGCACCCCGCCTCGGTTCGCAAGCCTGTTCATCGCCGCCGCCGAACCCTCACCTCCGCTCCCTCGCGCTTGCGCCACCACTCCCGGGCCGTTTCGCCGTCGCCCGTGCGTCCACGCGCGTCCCCGCCGCCGCCAGAACCGGCATCCACGCCGTCCCCGCTGGTGAGTTCCCGAGCCGTCTTCCTCGCCCGCGTCGCCTCCTGTCGCCCTCGTCGCCGCCTTCGTCGCCGGAAGCACCCGCTCCTCCACGCGTCGGTCATCGGCCGACTCCGCCTCCCGCGCCGCCCAATCCGAGCCGCTGATCCTGATCTAAGCCGAGGGCTCAGATCGCGCCGCACGTCACCGCCCCAGCCGTCCGATCCCGCGACGCCGCCACGCCCGAGCCGGAGCCACATCAGCCCTAGGCGACGTGGCAAGCGACGTAGCAGCCACGTCAGACAAGATCCGCCCCCAGGTGCCACGTGGCAAGCCACGTCAGCAGTGACACGTGGCGGCACCAACGCAAGCCACATCAGCCCTACCCCGCCGGCGGCGCGCGTTCTGTTACGTGGACCGAGTCCACCGTGGGCTTGGTCTACCGTGCACCCGGTCCACAGCACAGTAACCTTTTTCATTTTTTCTCGATTTAATTTTAGATTTATTTTCTGAGAGCCCATTCTCCTCCGTCCTAGCTCCGATTGACCCCGTTCTTTTTTCTAAATTCATCTAAAATCGAGCTCTAGCTTTTGCTTTTAGTTTCATGAATTTTGGAGTTCGTTTGCTTATCATTTTATGTATTTTCTTTGTTTCGGTCGCTTTCCCTCTCGTTTGATTCGGATTCCGGAGGAGCAGGTTCTACGCCCGAAGACCAGGAGTACCTCGCTGAGTATAACCAAGGCAAGTCGTGTCCTTTGATTATGTTGAACCCAGTTTGCAATCTATTATGTAGTTATTTTGTTTTAAATTACATTGCATCGCTATTTTTATCCAAACCCTTGTATTGGCAGTTATCGTCCCAATTGAATTTATCCCTCCATGATAATTTGGAATGTCATGATACCATTGTCACCTTCGGTTGGGAAATATGCTAGTGATGCTAGATTATTTGTTACATGGGTTGGTACGATTAGATGCTTAGCTGTGCTTAATTTACGATTGGATTCATCATCACATGTGAACTATTAATTTGACTTAATGGCATATGGAACTGTAGTTGGTGCCACGTTAATTAAAAATCTGTGCTGTGACATTGGTGTGTCATTGGCTTGGTTATACAAACTTGGTTTTGCACTCGGGCGAGTGATCGTGCAGTAAAGGGGGAAGTGCAGGTACACTTCGGGGGATGTGGTAGCCTCGCCCGGGTAATGTTAAGGACTTAACTTTGTGCGTCATTGATCTGAGCTTAATCGTGCAAACCACATGTCTAGTATGGGATAGACCTGACTGATTAATTTGTAATATTTCAACTCAATTTTGCCATTGTGATGGACATGGTTACTGATTTCCATGTAGCGCAAGGAGGGTGTGATGCGAAACCCTAGCGGGCAGGATTGGGTTGAGGTAGAGCATTGTAAAGGCCTTGTTGTGATTTCCTGAGATCGAGGCTAATCACATCGTGTGGGTACAGTTGTGCAACCACTGTAGAGTGTAAAACTATTCGAATAGCCGCGTCCTTGGTCATGGACAATGCTCGGTGATTTTACACGAGTGTTAGTGTTATCTTTAAACTTGGTGGTTTATGTTGGAGGTGGACAGGTAGTTCACTGTTGGTTTAACTTGTGAATAGGTGTTCACAAGTGATTGATGTTTGTTCCTTTGATCATTTATTATTATTGTTTTCATTTAAACTTCGTTTTCAATCTATTTATCATATTTACAGTGAAATGCCTTTTATGCAAATTAACCTTTCAGCCTTCCATTGGTAAGTCTTGCATATTATATTGCATTCATTTGTTACAAACGACTTGCTGAGTACCAATGTACTCACGGCTTTACGTCTATGTTGTTCAGTTGAGGGCGAGGAGTATTATCAGCAGGAGGTTCCAGAAGGAGAGTACTACGACGACTTCACGGATTAGGCTTCGTTCTCCACTCGATAGCCTGTGGGCTTGTCAATTGGCCGCTACGCTTTATTTTAGATTTCCGTTGCTATTTTGTTAAGCCCTTCCGGTTAGAAATATTGTAAGCTTGACCATAAAGTCGTACCTTTGAGATTTATCGATATTTAAGTTTTTCCTTTATTATTATCGTGTGTATGGTTGTGATTACATCTATATTTGACTGTGTGCACTAGCATGATCCTGGACTAGTGCAGTTTACACAGAGAGTCCAAATTTGCATATTCGGGTCTCGACACGACTCCTAGACAGTGTTGGAAGCGTCATGTTCGGTGATCTATTTAAACAAGCTTATGAAGAGGTCCGACGTGTTATGAAGATTGGAACTCACCTAACCAGAGGGGAAAGAGCCACTAGTAGAATTGAGGTATTTGGCTTACTTCGTGGAACTGGTTTAATCTGTTTTGGCTTACCTTAATGTTTACTAGGGATGACCGACAAATCTCCAAATACTACGGTAAAAAGAGATCGTGTCAACTGTAGTTTTCTTTCTTGTACTAAATTTACATACTTATTATGTATATTCATAGAAATTAAATTGATTGCTTGTCATCTCAATATTACAAACCTTGATATAAACTTAGCGTGTAGGTGTACTTAGATGAACCTAAATATTTTAGACCTTATTTGTATAAAACCGATTTGATTTACGTTTTCATACATAAACTCGATTTTAGCCAAATATTGAATTTTAAAAGCACCCATTTAGAGCTCACAGTGGCATTAGAGCTCGATTCTAACATTTTTCGCCCAATGGACATTAGTGTGTGAATGTCCGATAGATCATGACCCTGAAGGACTATCGGTGTACGATGAAGGGGACGGTGAATAGCTAAGGAACAATAACATATGAAGGAGGGGATTGTTGGAATAGTCCCAGATTAGTTGTGGAAGGGGCAAGAGATCTAACTTAAATGTGAGGAAGTCTCTTACCTCATAAGCTAGTTTTTGTGGATGAAAAGGCTATTACGATCCAATAGGCGGCGGGCTGGCGACCGAAGGGACGAGGCGATGGGACCACGGGAGATTGAGGGGAAGACGACAAAACCTCGGGATATGTGTGGGGGAGGAGGCTACAATTGACGGGAAGTGGATGGGAAGAGATGGTGGCTGGCAGGAGCGGTGATGACGGTGGTGAGAGGCGAGCAGGGAAAGGGGCGACTAAGAGGTAGGGCAAGCTGGCAAGGAAATGTTTTTGATGGGGTTAGAATTGAGCTAGGCTTGTAATGGGCTTTTGTTCGAGTGGTTTTGAGCCAACAAGTATTGGGGAAGTATCGACGGAGTATCATGATTAATTTTATTTATTGTAAAAATTAAGTTCTATCGATACTTCTCAATAATGTATCATGCCGGATCGATATCCAGTACATGTACAACGCCTCAGTGGAGTATCAGTTTATTACAGGTTTGAATCGCAGGATTTTTCTAAGAATATTATAGAAATACCTAAGAAAACAATTTAATTCTTGTAGTAATCAGGAAAAAAATACTACATTCCAAAGAGGACCTTAAACACACCAACAAAAGTTGCCATCGACACTTGACGGCAGAATTAGGCCACGCTCAACTCAGCGTTCGGTGGTGGCGTTCGGCTTTTTTTTTACTATCCATTTCTTCTTCTTTTTTGATTATTTTGTTTTATTTTAGGTTTTTGTTTTATTTTGTATTTTTTGTATTGTCCGTGATGTGTAACATGTTTTTTCTATTTTTAAATTTAATTATATCAAATAAGTCAATTCAGTTATAGTAAAAAAATAAGCTAACTTGCAAGAAGAAAAATTGGATACGTGGAGAAAGTGCTACATGTACTGCATGTGCGACGCATCAGCTTTCAAGGAGAAAGTGGCTGCTTTGGATGCGTGGTTACCGCCGGTTTGGGACCAATCGTTCTATATGCCCGTCGCCAGCAGCACGAATTCACATCACGGTTTTAGATGTGGCGGTTGTGGAGATCACTAGTACTACCACACTAGTTTGCCAATCTTGATTTGCTGTGTTGGAGCCATATGATTTGCTTACACAGAATGACAACAGCATCGGATGATACATTTTAGAATTTGGAAATGATTTTTCCCCTTTGTTGTAAAGACGTTCATTTTCCTCGTTCTTTTACTTTTGTCATAGGTTCAGAGAGGCAAATGATAATGTTATAACTTAGTAGTTAAAACTATTTGCTGCGGTGTAAATTTATAATTACCATCGCTCATGAAATAGTAGCAGGGGAGACGATTTGTATTTCATCTGGTATGACCTGATCTGATCATCTAACCATGGATTCTAGTTCCATTGTTGCACAGCTCATAATTGTTTTTCGAAAAAGTTAAGTTACTTGGTGGCAGCCAGCAACAGTGATGCGTGCGACTGCCATGCTGCTGTCTGATCTGACGTTAGTGCTGGCATGGGCCAACAATTGTACCTGCCAACAACCAAACAGGCCATTGCCAGTCCACTACTGATTTCATATGCTTCCTTCCACATGCCCCAAATCTTAAACATCCTTGTACTGACATGACTACCAAATCACCGGTGAAATCATTTGCATAAATAGTTTCCGTTTGTAAAAAAAGAATGCCCTGCACCTACGTGCCATTGATAATTGGCTAGCTTGGCGCACAGTACTGGCCATGTTCCTTGCAATAGTCCATTGATGGATCTGACCATTTTTCCTTCCTTCTTTTTTTTTTCTTCTTTCCTTCCTTTCTGTCTTGTTGCATACATATTTGACTCACTTGGCCGGCAATAAACCTATAAAGATAAAACCTTGTGGTGGGAGCCCATTAAAGTGATAAGTATTTGACTTTACATTGCTATCATCGGTTGAGTTTGATTTTATGCTATTTTACCTCTGGTTTATGCTGCCACAGTGGCAGCGTTCTAACTGGCCCATAGCTGACGGTCAAACCGGTGGATGATGTAACCGGCTTACGGTCTGACCGGCCTTGGTGTGGTAGTCTGACCAGTGTGCGGTAGTACCGGTCTGTATTTGGCGGCAGCTATTTCTAGAGAGGTCTATGTTGCGTTTTGGAAAGGTTTTGGGAGCGATCATACTGGCCATTGTTTGGCAGTCTGACTGGGTTTGTGGCTGCGATTAGACCGACCCTTGTGGTTTGTTGCTGAGTTGAGTTGGTTTTAGGTATTAGTCATGACATAGTCCATGCAAGTGTGAATCATGGTGTGTCCACACATATATTATGCTAATAAGAGTCAAGTGCTTGTCATTTATACTCAGATCAATTGCTTGGTCTTTGATATGAAAGGTGCTTAATGATTGTTGCGGTTAACGACAAGACCAAGGCTACAGAAGGGGTCCTAAGGCCATGATGTGCCATATAAGTTCAGGTGGAGCATCATTTCAAGTTAAAAAACACTAGAGAAAGACAAGGATCATGAGGAGGCCATGCGTGTATGTGGTGTATCAATTGAATTTGTGCGTTTCAAAGTAGTGACGTTCCTCAAAACAGATATATGATCTTGGTAGCAAATAATTGGGCATCATAGACTACAGTATGATGTGGTCTGCCAATTGGACTTAGGTGTTTCAAGTGGTGATAGCCTCGGTATAAGCGTACGATATTGGCAACAAGGCATTGAGCATCGTATATTCGTGAAGACTAATGGCAATTGAGAAAATTATCCAATACTGGGTAGAGTGGAGGTTTGCAAAATGACGGCATTAGCGTAAGTAGTTTAGGTAATATCTTTGAGGATGGAACGTTTTATCAGGCTATTAGGGCCTTGTGGAAGTTGTACTTTGAAAAGCGTGCAAGTGTGTAAAATGTAAAAGTCTTTTTTATATGGGTTACCAGGTTTTTCTATTTGTAAGTGGTATGATCTAATAAATAGTGGCTAGTTGTTTAAGGTTTAGTGGAAGGTGAAAGCCTCCACCATATAAGCCTTGTGTGAAGAGATATAACACTTGAGAGATTGGATTAGGGTTTTCTTGTGTTGAAGCTATTTGTATGTGTGTTTTAGGGTTAGAGCTCTGCCTTCCTAAGAGAGTGGTTGTAAAACATTTCTCTTGAAGTAAAATAAATATCAAAAGTTTGCCCAAGTGAGATGTGCCATAGATTATTCCTTCTGCTTTTCATTTGCTTGGCTTTCTTGTTAGTCATGGTGGAATCTATGCAAGTGAGAGTCATGTGCATATCATTTATGCTCGGATCGATTGTTTGGTCTTTGATGTACATGTGTTTGATGATTGTAGTGATAAGTAACAAGACTGAGGCTACAGAAGGGATCATGAGACTAAGAAGCTAAGAAGCACTAGAGGAAGACAAGAATCATGTGGAGGCAATTGTGTGTATGTGATTTGCCAATTGGGCTTGTACATTTTTTGTGGTGATGTTCCTTAGAGAAGTCATATGATTTTGGTAGCAAGTAATTAAGCATCACAGACTATAGTGTGATCTAGTGTGCCAATTGTACTTGTGTGTTTCAAGTGGTGATAACCTCGGCGTAGGCGTATGATCTTGACGAAGAGGCATTGGGTATCACATATTCATGAAGACCTGTGGGTGACAATTGAGGAAATTGTCCAATGCTGGGTGAAGTGGTAGTTTGCAAAACTGTTGCGTTGGCCTAAGTAGTTTAAGTCAAGTCTTTGAGGATGAAACGTCTTATCGGGCTTTAGGGGTCTTTTGGAAATCGCACTTTGAAAAGTGTGTAAGTATGTGAAATATAAAACTAGTTTGTGTTTGGATTATCGGGTTTTTTAATTTGTAAATGGTATGATCCACTAAAGAGTGGCTGATTGTTTAGTGTTTGATATGAGATGAAAACCTGCACTATATAAGCCTTGTGTATGAAGAGAGATAACACGTGAGATATGTAATTAGGGTTTCTTTATATTGGAGCCATTCTGTGTGTGCTCTCGGGTTAAAGTTTTGCTATCCTGATGAAGTGGCTGTAAAACATTCCTTTTTAAGTGAAATGAATATGTAAAGTTTGTAGAAGTGAGTTGTGTCATGTATCCTTTATTGTGTTGTTTATTTGTTTGGCTTTCTTGTTTGGATTTATCTATTTTTAATCTTTCCTGGTGTTAATAATGTATTAATGTATAAGACGTGGAGATATCTATTGAAAATTAGATCTCATCCATCTAAATGCCTTCTAGAGAAAGTTCTTGAGATCGCCTTGTTTTCCTAAAAAGATATGTGATTTTGAGGTTTTACACTTGTGAGGGTTTTGCTTTGAGTTTGTGCTGTGATATAGCTTGCTATGATATATGAGAATCCATTTAAGGTAATCTAGATCGTCAAGGACTCATGAGTATGAGTAAATCAAGATTTCTCTCTTTTATCAAGTTTGATGCAACTTTACTTGTTTTGGATAAATGTCAAAACTTTGATTTTGATCTTCATGATCTATAATTAGAATATGTTCCTAATATTCTAAGGAGGGTTTGTGTAAGTTTCACTCTATTTGGATAGTGGTTTGAGAGTTGACACTTTTCTTAGATCGTGTCCAATGTTGTCTGCATTGTTTTTCGGCGAGCGATCAGACCGCAAGGACTCGGGTTGTCAAACTAGCTCAGTCAGTCCAGTCAGCGGTCAAACCACTTGTTGGCCAGTGGTCAAATCGGTTGAGACAGATACTCGGGCTATCTTTGTGATCTTTTGCTCTTAGTTTTGGTGAAATTGTGAATTTTTGTTTTCGCTGCGTAGAGTTGTGGATACTTAAGGGAAGATTTTGAAAGAGTCATCCTCTCTAACTCGTCATACTGATCCTACAAAACCTGGAAACTACTGAACTTTCAGTGGACGAGCAAAATCCAGTCAACTCAATCCATTCAAGCAGGTTGATCAGACACACGATTACAAGTTTGAAGCCGTCCGTTCTATAGATCCAACGGCTCAGATATCATTCTTATAGTTCCAAGTGTAGAAATCTTCCCAGGTGATTTTCATCCATCAGTTGGTCTCTCTTGACGGCAGATAGAAGCCAGGCCATATCAAACAGGGTCCCTCTTCAGCTTTCCTTAAAGGAAAAAAAAATGCAATTTGGAGGGGGAAAAGAAAGCACAAAGCTTGCCCAACTAGTGGTGGGTCCTCAGATCTTTCCCTCATCTGCCCAAAGAGATAAGAGGCATCTCAATCTCATCATGGGATCATTGAACCTTGCATAAGAATTCCTGTTTGGCCTATTTTCACCTGCTTATAAATAGGCTGTCCTTGATTGCAGGGCTTTGCTTTGCTTGCCCACACACAAATCTTGGTAAAACTTGCGACACTGGCATTTTGATTTATCCATTCGGTTGTAATGGCGTGTGAAAGTTTCCCAGTAACAATATTCTGTTGTCTATTGGGCAATTTTCTTAACTCGAAGGCCAGTTGCATGCAATTTGCAAAGATGTGTTAGGCCTGCTGATTTGCGACTTACTTGCTAGAATTTGTGTTTAACTTCCATCAGCATTAGTGCTATTAAAGCGACATTCAGTCAATTTGATGATCAGACATTTACAGAACAATACTACTCCAAAAGAGTAGATAATTGGTTGCCTGCACCTAGCTCAGCTAGCCCTATCCGAGTGGAATCTCTGAACAAGGTGGGGGTTTGGTCGCCTACATGCATTTCTAGCGGCGCGCTCAAGATGGCTTTTAAGTCAGTATTTGTGTTCGATTTCCACTTCTTTTTCATAGTTTATTTTTTATTTTTTGGTTTTTTGTTTCTTCTTCTTTTCACTAACATGTTTTTATTTTATTTTTTTAAATTTAATTACGCTAAATAAATTAACTCAACTACAGTAAAAAAATCATAAACTACTGTCATTCTGAACAACCTCAGGTCAGGCTCGAGTCCTTTTCATTTCAAGTAGCTGTTAAAAAGTGATATACACTGACTTATGCTGATAATACACTCCATCACGACTATGGACAGACACTAAGAATAAGACGGGAGAGAAATTTCAGTATGGATTTACATATTTCTTTCGAGACTAAAAGATTTTCGCTAATTAAAGAGTTGATTTTTCGATTAAATGGCCATGTAATCGCTGCACAATGTGATGCATAGTAGCTTCCACAGTAGAGGCTCCACGTACCACAGCAACCTATCGGGCCCGAGAAGAATGGTAAGAGGCACCATATAGTTTCATCATAGTTTTTCGTGCCATCATAGTTTCATTTCTCACGGGTTGCAGCCCTGCATGTAGTGTGTGCCTGACGGCGCACATCAGAAGTCCCCTGTGGTTGGTTCCCTTGTTTGAGGCCCCGTTTAGAACCGCTGTGGACGGTGGGTGACGAAAACACTGTAACAGATACTGTAGCTACATGCTACAGTAATTTTTTTTGTTTTTTCTCTTTTTTAAAAAAATTTACTTATACTTTTTTTGGTTTTTTTATTTTTTTACATTTAATTATACTCAATAAACCAACTCAGCTACAGTGTTTTTTCAGCAAAAACCAAAAGCCATCGTTATTCCGATCACCCCTTAAGCCCCGCTCATTTTAGCTTTTTTTTCAGCTTCAGCTTCTAGCTTCAGCTTTTTTTCACTATTCAATAATTCATCTTTTTCTAATTTTTTTAGATTTTTAGGCTTTTTTGCATTTTTCTTTTTTTCCTATGTTCCTTTGCATTGTCCGTGACAGGCTAACATATTTTTTCTATTTTTAAATTTTTTAAATTTAATTATGCCCAAAAATCCAAATCAGCTATAGTAAAAAAGCCAGCTACAGTGAAATTTCAATCAAAAGCCAGAAGACATCACTAAAACGAACGCCCCCTTCGTCCGCCGACAGCCATCACGAGCAAGCTTCGCGCAATGGTCTTACTCCAAATAGCTTATGTTGTAATTTTAACTTCCGTTTATCTCTTGCACCGTTTGGTAGATGGTAGCCAAAGCCGCCTGATCTATCTTATCTTCCAGCTCCTTGTCCTTCCCCTTCGGATCGACTGCATCCCAAACTCTCTGGGCGCGCATATTCGCCTTCATCTTCATTGCCTACACCAGATAATTGTCGGTCGTCAAGAGAGGGTACTGGAAGGAGATTAGCCCACCCTGGGCCTTCGCCTTCTCGCTCATATTCTTCAGGCACCACCAAGATCAACAGACTCTGATACCACTTGTTGCAATTTTAACTCTCGCTCATCTCTTGCACATGATAATATACTTTTCCGGAGCACCAACCGCTCCCTCTTTTCTTCTTATTTCTCTTCCTCTCCTCTTGTTTTCCCTTGCCTCAATTGCATGACTATTGTGTCTTATAAAAGCTAATTTCAAACCTAACACTCGGACTCCTAATCGTACTTGGATTCCTATTTCCTTTCTCTACTCCCATACATATACTTTGTAAATACTAAACAAACTCTCCAAAAAATAAATCAAGCATACTAAAACAAGATTAACTTTAACAGCTTCAGTTTCTAGATTTTTTGGTTTTTGGCTTATTTAAACTAGAAGTCACTCATAACGTATCGGCATTTGATTTCGACTTATTTTGTTTTTTTTCTTATTTTCTTTGTATTGTCCGTGATGATATAATGCTTTTTTTAATTTTTTCTTTAGAAAAAACTAATAACCACTATAATATAATTTTAGCTATAATCTAAAATCTAGTTAGAGCACCATTTATTTTTGTTCATGTTCTAAGGCACCACAATGGCACTGCGTCGAATTTATCCATCTCCTATATGATATGATTTGATGAATGAATGGACGGTTGGCATCGTTTTCCAAGTGGATTTCCCTGTGGTTGGTTCCCTTGTTAATCTTTGCAATGTCAAATCCATTTTTCCCATTTGGATATGTACCAGTTAGGCGGTAACTATCATTGACTAGTCCGAGCCAGTACTAAATTAGCATTAATTCTAGAAACAATGATGGAATTGATTTGAGATTGATACAAATCTTAAAATTTCAAATCAACATCCCATCTTCTATTCATTGCAATATATGTTACACGAATCTTGATATGCTTTAGAGAGATAGGATATATATGTGTGTATGTATATGTATATATATGTGTGTGTCTGTCTGTCTTTGGATTACTTTTATATACGTGCAAGTGTAATGGTATAAATATATCAAGCGAATTTGTTAGTATTCATTAATTTGCAAAGACATTGATTTGGAAAGTAAGTCATTAATTTGACATGCCGAATCAATCATGAATGAAAAGTCTCAATCATGGGTAGAAAGTCCATCATGGAGTCTAGGCACCGCAGTGCCTCAGTTAATTATTATTTATATATATAAATATATAGGAAACCCCTTTTTTATACCCAGGTGTAATTACACCATACATCGTATCTCACAATGTAGAGAGTATATCGCGTAACGGAGGATATGTACGTATAGTATACGAGTATTTAAGACTATCTAGGTGGTATGAATAATTTTTCAGATATGGTATACACATTTTTTTTTCAACATGCACCTTTTTATGTGCTTGTATAAAGGTATTTACAAAATAAACTAAAAACTATGGACTCCCGTGCAATTTTTCATGTAGTTTATATTTGAGTATCTTATAATTAGTACACGAGTATATCCAAGATGATAAAGGCGTATTTCAAATTTGTTTAGGTGGTATATTAGAGGTACCCAGGTGTGTGTGTGTGTCTATATATATGAAGCCTCTTTTCTACACCCAAGTGTAATTACACCCTATATCGTATCTCATAATGTAGAGAGTATCTCGCGTAACAGAGAATATGTACGTGTAGTATACGAGTATTTAAGGCCATCTAGGTGGTATGAATAATTTTTTAGAAGTAATATGTACATTTTTTTTCAACATACTCCTTTTTATGTGCGTATATAAAGGTATTTACAAAATACACTAAAAACTATGGACTTTGTGCAATTTTTTCATGTGATTTACATTGGAGTATCTTATAATTAGTACACGAATATATCCAAGATGATAAAAGAGTATTTCAAATTTGTTTAGGTGGTATATTAGAGGTGAGTGTAATTACACCCGGATGTAAAAAATATTTTTCCTATATATATATATAGCAGAGGCACTATGATACCCAAACTCCATGATTGAGAACTTTTATCCATAATTATGACTTTTCATCTATGGTTGATTTAGCATGCTAAATCAATGATTTTCTTTCCAAATTGATGCCTTTTCGAATTAATGAATGCTAACGAGTTTGCCTAGACATCATGGTGCCCTATTTCAGCATACATACATACATACATACATACATATGAAACCTCTTTTCTACTCTGAGTGTAATTACTCTCGATATCATATCTCTCAACGTAGAGAGTATCTCACATAATAGAGAGTATGTATATGCAGTATACATGTATTGAAGATCATTTATGTGGTATGTATATTATTTTAGATATACTCTTTTTTATTTGAGTATATAATGGTTTTTATAAATTACGCTAAAAACTATGTATCCCTTACAATTTTTTATGTGGTTCACATTATAGTATCTTATAATTAGTATACGAGTATACCTAAAATAATAAATAAGTATTTCAAGCTTGTTTAGGTGATATAATAGATGGAAGTAATTACATCTGATAGTAAAATGTATTTTTCTATATATGTGTGTGTGAGTGAGTGTGCGTGTGGTGGGGGTTTGTATTTTCGAACAAACATGGTACGAAACCCCTCCACATGTTTTTCCTACAGTCCACAAGAGTTCACAATCCATGGTGGTCTCCCACAGAAATGCTACCTTACCATAACATGTGAACACTGGGCAGTAGCCAATTCCGGACAAGGCCAGGGAGAAAGCCGGGGAGCAACGAGCATCGTTCCACAAGATTCATTCGTCATTCATGCCATCGTTCCACTATAGCATAAGCATAGTGCTTCTGCTAGTACTAAGCAGCACAGTGTAAGTAAAAAAAAAAGTAAGGATTTTGGGCTTTGTTCGTATTAGATTTTAAAAGCTATTTTTTTATAGTATCTAATTTTCAGGTAAAAGTATCTTTTTAAGATGAGCTCTACTAATCGATATAGTACACACTGTATTAACTTCATTTATATGGATCAAAATCGCACGTAAATATTTCTTACTCTACGATATTTGTATATCGATTAAAATCGCACGTAAATATTTCTCACTCTATCATCTTCTTCGTAAACTATTACTATTTATAAATCAAAAATAAAAAACAATATAAACAAGCTGCAAATCCGACACTGCCGTGCCGACCGGGCACGGGGACGTCCGAACAGGACAGTACCGCATTATTCTGGCCACCCCACCTCGGGCTCACGCGACAACCTATATATAGGCTGATAGGCCACAGCGCGCGGTGGACCTCGCGGTTCGTCCTGCCGCTGCCGCGCGCGCGTAACGTGCATGCATGCGATGCATGCGTAGTGGTCTCACCAACCCGGCGCCGGTCGGTCGGCATGGCCTGGACCGCCATGCGTACGGCTGGTCGGTCGGCCGTAGCCCGTAGCTAGGTTCCATCCAGAACCGGACGCAGATGGCGCGTGTTACCGCCATGTTTTTACGCTTTGTTGCTGAGGTAAGTACTACTAGTTACAAGTTACTGCAAAGAAGAAACTAATGAAAATTATGGTCGCACGATATTATTATCTGCCATGGAGCTACAGGCCGACAACCTACTAGGGGGCCTTGACATAACAGTAGTGTACAATCATTCCAGATGAGTACGCTATGTTGTGGGATAAGGAAGGCCTTTCAGTTAGTTTTCTCGCCTACCTTCGCCCTGTGGCCACTTTTTCCGAAGCGAAAGTTACCATCCATCCGCGGATGGAACGAACTCGTCGCAGGCATTATTACTCTGCTCTTTTTGAGACACTGGAGTAGAGTGCAAACGAAGCGTGTAAAAACAGCTGCGCTGGCCACTAATACACGCACACCGGAACATTGTGGGTTGGGTGGTTCTGGTGAGTAATGGTTTATGGTTTAAATATTTAAGTTAGGGCTGTTTGTAAGAGAAAATATATAAAAATAAAATAGTCGTATACGATTTTGGTTAGTATAACTGAACTTAGTATATTTTTTTCTACAATTTTTCTATTAACTCCTCTTAAAAAAGCATGTTTAAAAGCTAATTACTGTAAATAGTACAAACATAACCCAATTTTAAGCTCAAAAGAACTTGGCCTTGTATATAGATACGAGGATTGATCAATAAGGTGTGGAAATGACTTGGTATAGAGGGTATTCGGTTGGGTTGAAATTTGGTGGTTACGGCTGAAATTGTACTATAATTGGTTGAAATTACACTGTAACTGACGATAGTTTATTTGGCGTAATTAATTTTAAAAAATTTAAAAATAGAAAAAAACAAGTTAGCCCATCATGTATAATATAAATGAATACAAGAAAAAAAAGAACCGATTAAAAAGCTTAAAAATATCATAATTAAAAAAATAAAAATTATAAATAAAAAAATAAGATAGGAGCCAGAAGTGTAAAGCTAAATGACTACTACGAGGTAAGTCGCTGTACGGCAAGCCGCGCGTAAGCGTAAACAATGCTGCATAGGCAAACATAGGCACTTTTACGTGAGACCCGATGCAACTTGCGAGTCAATGTGCATAAAGCTAATGGGATCGGGTCTGACCAAACCGGAGGGCTACAACTATAGAATAGATGTCCTTAATAAAAAGGAAAAAGTTCATATAATACCTTAAATTTTACTCAAAAATATGTCTAACACCTTAAACTATAAAATTAGATATTTGATTTTTATTTTGCAATCCAGTTTAAATAACAGCCTGGCCCAGTTTTGAATGGTGGTATTAACCGTGTGATGAGTGAGCGATTTTACTACGTATGATAACATGTTGGTCAAATTTAGGTGAATAACAAGTAAGATCTACAGGGCCTTCTCTCATAAATCGAAACAAAGTGGGAGGGAACTACAGGCGGCAGCGGCCATGAAAGCTCAGCTGGGAGGTCGATGGGGAAGAAACCCTTATGGGCCCCACATATCACTCACCCAACTTGGCCAACATATCATCCTACATGGTAAAACCACCAACTCACCGAGTCATGCAAGCAATATCATCATGCGAAACCAGGTTAGTACGTTATTTGAACCAGATTATAAAGTTCGGGGGTCAAATGTTTGGTTAGTTTAGGGTGCTAGACGGATTTTCAAGTAAAGTTTAGGATATTGTCTAGACTTATTCCTAATAAAAATGATATCAAAGGACTGTGTGAGAAGGTCCATAGATTATTAATGATGAACAATTGACACATTTAAATAGTTGAATTTTGATTTTGCAAAAAAATGACAAATTTTAGATTTTATTATCTATAAGGACGGTTTGACTAGCCGATGTTTGGCGGTCTAATCGCTGGTCTGGTGTGATTGGACTCTAGTGGGTGGTCTGATCGAATTCTAGTTGGTGGTTATTTTTCAGAGAGCGTATTTTGGAGTTGGGCATGGATGGTCAGATCGGCTATTGGTTGGTGATCGGATTGGAATTAAGTTGGTGGTGTGATTGGCTATTGGATTGAGTTTTAGAGTGTTTAAGGGGGGAATTTTGTTACAAATATTCACTCATTACCAACATCGGTTCTACCGGTGTACTATGGTCTATTTGTTTAATCGGTTACTAGGCGTGTGGCCTAAAACGAGACGTCCTCGCTGAAATAATTGCGATATGCTTTCAATGTGTGATCTATATATAATGCTCGCCTAACACGGTACTGTACGTAATGCCTTTTTTGTATATAAAAATGTTCGTGTTCTCTGAATTCTGCCGTGCTTGTGGACATTCTGTACTTTAATGGCTTAGGGCCGAAGCATAAATTTACTATTTTTTTTAGCTACGATTTATGATATTTAATTAAAAATTTTAAATTTTAGCTGTTTACGATAGAGATACTTATTTGTAATTTTAGATGGTACAGATGTTGTGCTTTTAATGTGTACTATAATTAACTTGTAGACTTTATCTTAAAAAAATACTTCGTTTAAAAGTTAGGTATTATAGTAAAAACTAAAATCCGTTTTAAAAAACTGAAAACAACATATCCTTGGTTGGAATTCTCCGGTGCATTGCAGGAAGTGGAAAATGCTATCCGATTTACTTCAGGAATGCACACACAACCGGCAGACTATATGCTCCGTTACAAAGACCTTTATTCTCATGTGAGTTCTCATTAGATATATATACTGTATAGGGTAGATTTTTTTTTTGATCTTATTGCTTAGCTTTCTATAGTAACTAGATAGGGTCTATATGTTTTTATTTATATGATCAAAATCATACGTGTGTCTTTTCGTACTCTCTCGTAAATAATCAGAATGAGCTGTAGTTGCACGTAGCCTTTTCTGATCCGCAGCTGAGCACGACATAAATGAGCTTAATAGTAATTAAGCTTCCGTTCTACACAAGTCGTTGCCAGCATCAAAGATCATAATACGCCCGACTAGAAGTTGGACGGAATTATTATGTTTTGGATTTGGTGGTGTGAGTGAGATCGTCCCAAACCGCCAGAAGAGATGATCACTTATGACACCCAGCCGCCACACATACAGACATACTGCTGCTCCATTACCTCGTAACCAATCGCAACCAACTGCTTGCTCGCAACTTGGGGTTGGATTGGAAGCTCGAACCGTGCAATCGTCCCAACAGTCAAGGAGCAAATTGGCATTTCAAGACCGCAGCTTCTTCTCCTAAAACGTGACCAGCCAGTGATCACAGCAAGGGTGAGAAAAAGGGTGGCAAAAGCAAAAAGCAGAAAAAGGTTTGTCCGAGGCCGAGAGCACTGTTGACCACTACCTTCTCACCTCTCCCTCTCTCGAAGTAGCACCCCTTTTGGACCACGGTGGGCCCCACGTTCCAGATTTGCTCGAGCCGGCCCCACCTGTTCCCCCCGGCCCCATGCGGCAAGCAAGCAAACGAGTTGAAACACACACTGTAAAATCCCTGGACACACGTATTGAAGTTATAAGATATCAATTCAAAAGAATCTATCTATAGATATATAGTAAAATCTGTAAAACACATTTATTTAAGTCATAAGTCATAGGATATCAGTTCAAATAAATCCACTCATAGATATACACTAAAATACTTGTGACGGTAACACACGCACCGAGTTGAAACCTAGCCTATATGATGTTAAGTTTTTAGCGGAAGAAATAGAAGAAACTTGACATTTGTATAAGTATTTAAGTTTTTAGGAAAATAAGAAATTAGTGGGGTTATCTCTCTAAACTAGTTATTTTATATACAAACTTTAATAAAAAAATACAAATTATTAGAGTAGTTCGATCTATCTAACATTCTCTCTCCTCTACTAACGAACTATGTTAGCTAGGCTAGTGACAGTGTGCTTGAAACCCAAACAAATCACGTATGTGAACATATATAATAGTATAGACTATTGTCTATAATGTTTTTTATATTATTTATAGATAGTACTAAAGATAATTTATACAATGAGTTATTTTTTTGTATGCCACTATAGACAATTTTTTCATAACATAATGTGTCTTATTTATCATGTTTACAATCGATTATTGTATGAAGATAGTTAGTTATCTATGCTTCTAATAAGATTTATAAATAACTGATATCGTATCATTGTAGATGTCCTGTGAATCACCTACCCTGTTCCATTCCCTCGGTGGGTTGGGTATGGGGCTATCGGCCGACGGCCGGGGCGCGCCGTGCCGAGTCGGCGGGTGGAACGAGAAACCGAGGCGTTTTCGGCCTCGCGGAGGGCAAAGGACGGGTGTTTTCGGGGCCTCGGGTGGTGGCGGTGGGGGTTCGGATAAGGGAAAGCAACAGGGCAACAGCAGCGCCGCGAGGGTGGGCAGGGTGCAAAAGACTGGAGGGCCCCGCGCGCGCGAGGGGAAAGAAACTCGCGTTATTTTAATCGGCCGCGTATCTCGTAAAATCCAGGAAATTCCTCGCGCTTTGGGTTGGGTGGGTTTGTGGGTCGCGGCGCATGTGAGTTGGGGATGGGGGTGGGAGGAGGGGAGGCCGTGGCGCCGGCGGTGGCGGTGGGGGAGAAGGGGAAGAGCAAGGGGAAGGGGTGGCGCGCGAAGGTGAGGCTGAGCAGTGTGGCGGTGGTGCTGTGGGTGGTGGCCTCGTTGGCGCTGTGGGCGGGGCTGCACTGGCACTTCTGCCGCGCGGCGCTGCGCAAGGCGGAGGAGGGGCTCGTCTGCATGTGCGAGGAGCGCGCCCGCATGCTGCAGGACCAGTTCGCCGTCTCCGTCAACCACGTCCACGCCCTCGCCATCCTCGTCGCCACTTTCCACTACGAGAAGGACCCGCCCGCGCTCGACCAGGTCGGCCTCGCTCGCTCCGCCTCCATGTACACTAGTGCCAGAGCTTCAAGAGTTATTGCCCCCACAGTTCCACTGCGCCGCTGTTCCTTGCGGTTTCTTGATACGCGATCCCGATTCTCTTCTCTCCTAGCCGAGCAGGAGCAGAACTGCTGTGGATTATACTACCGGTGCGAGTTATGGCTGCAGCTCTGCGCCCGTAGTTAATCGCGTGTCTTTTCGAGTCCTTCCTGCCTCTTCCATTGCGATAATATATACCTTGTCCATGTAGTACTTGCTCTGCATCTGCAGCCGCTTCCACTTCATTTAATTCCTCTGAGACCTTCCATGCCTGCCATGGAAGCACAGGCTACTGTGCTGCAGCCTGGAGCCTGCAGCCCTTCTTAAATGGAGCATCTTTTTTTGGGTGTGAATTGATTGCTTGCCGTTGCGAATTGGTTTGTCGGCTATGGGTGCTTATCTTTGATGCGTTTTTTCTTTTCAGGACACCTTCGCCGACTACACCGCGAGGACGTCGTTCGAGCGGCCGCTGCTGAGCGGGGTGGCGTACGCACAGCGGGTGGTGCACGCGGAGAGGGAGAGCTTCGAGCGGCAGCAGGGGTGGATCATCAAGACCATGAAGCACGAGTCGTCCCCCGTGCAGGAGGAGTACGCGCCGGTGATCTACTCCCAGGAGACCGTCTCCTACATCGAGGGGCTCGACATGATGTCCGGCGAGGTCTGCGATGGTGTGCTTTGTTTCTTGGGTTTCAATTTGTTCTGTGTTTGTTGGTTGGTTCTGAACTTTGGTGTGTGCGTGTTGTGTGTGTTGCTGCAGGAGGACCGGGAGAACATTTTGAGGTCGAGGGCAATGGGGAAGGCGGTCCTTACGAGCCCATTCCGGTTGATGTCGAATCACCTCGGTGTTGTACTGACGTTTCCTGTCTACCTTGTGGATCTTCCTGCGGATGCCAAGGTGGAGGATCGTGTTGCTGCTACCGCAGGGTGAGGTTTAACAGCTTCTCTTTTTTGCGTGTGAAGGTTTTCAGTTCAATTGATTCCTCTTCTATGTGGAATCCATTGCCTTTGGCTGTTCCATTATGCAACATTTATGTCATGCTTTAGTGCTGAGAGCCCATCAGGTTTCAGAGATTGTTGAACTCTCAGCACTCTCACTTGGCACTGACTGAAACAGTTAGTGCCTCTAGACTTGAAAGAGAAATACTCATAAAGAATATATTTTGGTACTGTTAAGGGTATTAGAGATATAATAGGATTGCTTCAGTTGGTTCCTTATATGCCTAGGTTTCCTTATCCGTATATGACATATTTCCCTGTAATATCCCCCTGTACTTCCTATATATATTTCTCATTGGGTCTTTTCAATATACACACAATATTTATAACATGGTATCAGAGTTTAGGTTAAAACCCTAATCTTGATCTCGATCTACCTCTGCTGTTACTGCCTCTGGGAGGATCGATCTCCGCTCCTGGGGGCGGCCACTTCTCCCGGCCGATGAAGCCTGCGTTACGGGGGGAACGGAAGCTCCTGATCCACCTTGGCGCGCCAGGTCTTGATGGCCTCCATCATCATGCGTCGCCCGAGCCTCACTCCTAGGATCTCAAGCACGTCGAGGAGGCGGTACCTAAGGTTTCCGGCGTCCACCTCCCCCGACGGCCGCCTGGTACAGCCCGTCCATGGCCTCCCTCCACTCGAGCTCCGCGCCGTCGTAAAGCATCCACAAGTTTCCTCTGAACCTCTCCCACAGATCGCCGCTCTTCTCCACGACGTCCTCCGCTTCGCAGTCTGCCTTGCCGAGGCTGACGAAGACCGGCAAGAGCTTGCCCCGGTCGAGGAACACCCGGATCTCGTCGACGGAGTAGGGATTCGCCAGCGATGCCGGGGTGACCACGACCACTCCGGCCGCGGCCACATCCATCACAGCGCTCGCAGCAGCGTGCGTCGGCGCATCATGGCTCCGCCGCCGGTCCGCTTCGGGGGCGCTGGCGAGGGCGACGTCGAGGCCGACTACTTCTCGCCCACGCCGCACAAGGACTGGTCCACCGGTCTCGTCAAGCATGTCACCGCCATGGTCATCTTCATGGCCGGCGTCATCATCGGCCTCTCCATTAGCGCCAACATCTCCCGCTACTACTACAACTCACACACCGAGCTCTTCTTCCCGGCCAGCTTGCGCTCGCTGTCTCGGTCTCAGCTTGCGGCGACGGATGGTGAGTAGGAGTAGGCGATTTGGATGCGTATGCGGCGTCTGTGCCAACGTGTGCATAGGGGCACGTCAGTCGTCAGCGCGTGTCACAATGGTTGAGGAAGAGAAAGCGATGCCTCGTCACGGCCGTGGATCTTTTCCTCTTCTTGTGCGTCTACTGCTTTGAGTCCTTTTCTTTTGAGTCTTTTAGTTATATTCATCCTAAGTCCGTAGCTTCTATCTCTCAGTTCGTCTAAGCTATACGAGTTCACAAAATTTATTGTCAGTCACAGAAGTGTAGGAATTTTGTTTTGCATGACAGTAGCCGCCGCTCTTCTCTCTGAGCCGCGTGCAGATCATAGAAGTCGTTATGATGCCGCCACTTCTTTAGCCGCCGTTCTAAGCTTCTAAGGCCGTCGTGCTTCTTCTGCACCTTGTGCACTGTGTCGCCGCCGTCTTGGACTTCGATCTACGCCGTCATTCTTCTATCTATTCTTCTTCAACTTGACTTGACAGTATTTTTTAAGAACTGCAAGCTACGACGACATTATCAAGACTCGGACTTCGGATTTTTTTAGTGACAACTCTTTTCAAATACAATGTTATTGCATACACTTTATATTTGAAGGGGGTGTTAAAGGTATTAGACATATAATATGATTGTTTCAGTTGTTTCCTCATATGCCTATGTTTTCTTATCTGTATATGGCATATTCTCTCATAATATCCCCTTGTACTCCTTATATATATTGCCCATTGGACCTCTTCAATATACACACAATATTCATAACAAGTACAAATTGTGGTCAACAACACGATAGAGCTGTTACATATGTTACTGTATCAGAAAACCAAAGGTTTAGATTATTCACAGTTGTATTGAAAGAACAGCATTGGTCAAAATGGCTTCTTTTAAATCTTTCTTTTATTGAACAGATACCTTGGAGGAGCTTTTGATGTAGAGTCACTAGTGGAAAATTTGTTGAGGCAGCTAGCTGGCAATCAGGAATTGGTGGTGAATGTTTATGATGTCACAAACCATTCCAACCCTCTTGTCATGTATGGGTCTGAAGTTCCTCTTGGTGCTCCCTCACCGTCACAGACCTGCATGCTAGATTTTGGAGATCCATTCAGAAAACATCACATGGTTTGCAGGTACATATGTGTGCATTGATCATTAATTTTCTTATATTATACTTTGCAATGATCTATTTTTTATATCCCACTGTCCATAAATGTGTGCAGGTACAGAAACAAGCCTCATGTTCCATGGTCCGCAATTACTACTCCATGTGGTGTCTTCGTTATATGTATGCTTGTGGGCTACATAATATATGCTGCTTGGAGTCGCTACGTTAGTGTTAAGGAAGATTGCCGGAAAATGGAAGAGCTGAAAAAACAGGCAGAAGCCGCTGATGTTGCTAAATCGCAGGTCCAATTTAGTTAGAAGTTATTTGCTGTTGAAATATTACAAGTTTTATGATCTAAAAGACTTTTGTTTGTCAATGGCAGTTCCTTGCAACTGTTTCTCATGAGATCAGAACACCCATGAACGGTGTGCTAGGTGATTTTTTTTAATCTTACTACGCATTCCAGCTTATTGTTTATGTAACTCCTTTCTTACGAGGAAATGGGATGATTTATGCTTTTCCTATTTTTGTAGGAATGCTTGATATGCTATTAGACACAGAACTAAAGACGACCCAGAGAGATTATGCGCAAACTGCTCAGGTCTGTGGAAAGGCATTAATATCCCTAATTAACGAAGTGCTTGACAGGGCCAAAATTGAAGCTGGCAAGTTAGAGCTGGAGTCGGTACCATTTGACCTGAGGTCCATCCTTGACGATGTCATCTCACTATTTTCTCCAAAGTCAAGAGAGAAGAGAATTGAGGTTAGTTCAACTGAGTTCAGTAATGATTGGACGCAGATCACAAGGCATGATTAAGCCTCACCATACCATCCATTATTTGCACTGACATTGCTTTGTTTATTCGCTTTTCATAAACTTCTCTGCATTGCAGGAATGCATCTTGCCTGGTTAACTTATTGTTTGATCTCCTAATTTTCCTTTACATCCTCTGCAACCTGTAGCTTGCTGTATATGTCTCTGAAAGAATTCCTGAAATCCTCTTGGGTGATCCTGGAAGGTTTCGACAGATAATTACAAACTTAGTGGGGAACTCAATTAAGGTAAGTGACTAAGTGTGCATGACCTTTCCTTTGATCTTGACCATTGAAGCTCATATTCTCTATAGATGGAACAGCTTGGTTTTAGCAAAAAGCTTAGTAGTGTTTACTTAATACACTAAAGTTCAATGCCAGCATAGGCTTACAATGTGTTCTTGTTTGCCCTCTGTTTACCTTGTCACAGTTCACAGCACAGGGACACATTTTTGTGCAAGTTCACCTGCAGGAGCACTCAAATCTTGCAACAGAAGCAAAACTTGAACCAGCAGTGAATGACTTGAATGGACATAAAGATGAGACAAGTGTTATATCCTCAAGTGTGTCTCACAACACTTTAAGTGGTTTTGAGGCTGCTGATAGTAGAAATAACTGGGAAAACTTCATGCATTTGCTTTCTTGTGAGATGCCGTATGAAAGTGATTCTGATAAAGTGACTCTTGTAGTGAGTGTGGAAGATACAGGGATAGGTATACCATTGCATGCCCAAGGCCGGGTCTTCACACCTTTCATGCAAGCTGATAGTTCAACTTCTAGGAACTATGGTGGGACTGGAATTGGATTGAGCATCAGCCAATGTCTTGTTGATCTAATGGGCGGTCAGATAAACTTTGTCAGCCGACCCGATGTCGGGAGCACATTCATATTCACTGCGGTTCTCCAAAGGTGTGAGAGAAATGCTATTAGTGACAATAAGTCTGCTCTGTTGCACCCTCTACCATCCAGTCTTAAGGGTTTATCTGCACTATTGGTTGATAAAAGACCGGTAAGGGCAACTGTAACTAAGTATCATTTGCAAAGGCTGGGAATTGCCTCTGAAGTTGTAGATTCCATTGAGCTAGCACTTTGTGTGTTGTCTGGGAGAAATGGTAGTTCACTAACCAGGTAATTCTCTCAGTTACATGCTCTCTAAAATTACAAATCTTGAAGTGATTAAGTTACCATCTTTAGAAAATAGGAAAGTGAAGCATGTTTGCATACTTACAAGCGTATAATTTCTTTCGCAAATGTTATAAAACGCACGGGAAAAGTAGACGATCAAAGTAACAGGACATGGATTTAACGTGGAAAACTCTTTCGTGAAAAATCATAGATGCATGAAGGTAGAATTCACTATATGAGATGCTTATAATGAGGCTCTTGCCTTCTCTATGGTCTACAATGTACATGTTTATAGTGGTTACAAAGATACTTCAAGTAGGAGTAGAGCTCCGTGTTGGAAAAGGAAACAAACCGAATAGAATTCGGATAACACTTTGACAATCTTCACCTTCAAACGAATTTGCTCCTATAGCCGAATATCAATCAAATCTCCTTAATCATAATCCACCATCAATTATCCTTGTGTGTTGAAAGTTCATAGGACTACTCAATAAAACCAGATCAATCTTCTCCATATGCTTCGCCTGTGACGGTGGATAACTTTAGTGAAGAACTCATCTCATGGGTTTTTTATATGCTCCACCTATAACACATAACTCGGCAAACAATGCCCATTGAAGAGTAACTTGCACGTGTGTCCATCACGTATATCAAACTGTCAAACTGTCGACTGTAAAAGTAATTAAATTTCATGACATGGTTGAAAACTGCTCCTGTAGAAGAACATCTGAATGAAAGTAACTTGTGCCGTTAATAGAGTAGAAATAATCTCTGCAATAGACCTCTCCTATTAAGTTGTGACAACTAGAACGCGTTGCATTTGCACTACTAAATGTTGTAGTATCTATGCAGATAATTAACTCATTCTTGCACTTTAAATCCTTCATCTCGAACTCATATTTGGAGCATAACCTTCACTAATGAATAAGAAACTCTGGAGAGTATTATGTAGCTGCCATTTGGGTGTCAACGAACGGTGAATCAATTGCCCCCCAACCGATATTGTTTTTATTATTTTCGAAGTCTCTACCATCAAACGTAGCTCAAATTAACTCATGGTGTTAAAGGACCCACAACCCCACCTTAGACTATATGTGCGGATCTTACCGCAATAACCCGTGGTAGACGACGTATCATTGAAGATGGTTAATCCTGCATGACTGCTGCCAATAATAGGCACACTAGCCTGATTTGCAATAAACAACAAAAAAACATATAGAGCTGATGACACTAACTTGATGAAAGATGACAATCGACTGAGGTTGAAGATTGTCGATGGAGATAGTGCAATACGACGCTAGTGCATGACGCCGAGCGGTGCTGGCGATGATGTTGGCAGACCTGGCAGTCAAACAGTCGCCGAGTTAGAGCGCGGGTCAATGGTCAGTATGGAGTCAAGTCGTGGAACATATTTGAGGTGAGTCGAAGCGTCGGGTTGAGGACGCTAAAATCTCCTAATACAATTCCTTGTGTACCTAGTACTAATTGTCACCCTCCTGGTACACCTTCGTATATGTGTAGCAGAATCTGCTGAAAACACCAACAACCCACCGAAGGAATCTCTGACTGTCATCAGTTGCTGGTCCTTGGTCGGCGAGGAGAAAAGAAATGATATAACGATGAGACTTGCTGTCGATAGCACGTCATGGACTCGGCGATTTTGCTTTTCTTTTTCGTCGATTGCTTGTAAGGCTTTGGGCTCTGTGCAAAATTTTCTCAATGCTAGGGCTAAAAGTGATGTTTGGAGTCTAGACCGTACAACAATATTGACTGCATCACAGTATTACTGCTTGGTCCATCGTAGTTCTGATTATTTGGTAGAATGCACTGTGTTGTGTTGGATTTGCTTTCATTTTGTATTATTGTTACTTTTGACTGCAGTGCTTAAATTCTTGTATATGATTTATTGAATTGAAAATTGATTTATTGTCAATCTTTCCTTTCGGAAAAAGGGGCAGTTTTTGCTCTTTTAAGAACCTGCAGTTCTCAAATAACTAGTAACTTGATTGTTAACTATGATATTTGGCATATTATTATATCCAGTTTTCTCAAATCTAACTTAATTTGTTCTGAATTTGTTGTGCAGCATGCACTGGAAGCAACCGTCCATGTTATTAATTGAGAGTGATTCATGGAGCTCAAAGATGGATGTCCCCTTACATGCTAGACTCCTCGAGATGAAACAGAATGGGTGCGCACTTGTATTACCGAAAGTTATCCTCCTTGCATCTGCAGAATCAGAAAAAGTGGAGGTGAAATATGCAGTTGATTCTGTGATCACAAAGCCTCTGAAAGCAAGCACACTTGCAGCTTGTCTATTACAAGCACTTGGTATCACAGAGTCAAACAAAGAGAGACATGACAACTCAGGTTCTCTTCATGAGTTGCTTCTTAGCAAGAATATATTGGTGGTTGATGACAACAAGGTAAACCTTAGAGTGGCTGCTGGTACATTAAAGAAATATGGGGTGAAGGTGAAGTGCGTGGAGAGTGGCAAAGAAGCACTTGCCCTTCTACAAGTCCCACACAAGTTTGATCTTTGTCTCATGGACATTCAGATGCCAGATATGGATGGGTAAGCTTATGTGCTATTCAAGCTTTTGCTTGTGAACTTGAGCATTTTTGGCATATAACCTCAAAACATGACACATCATCTGTGATAAAGTTAATCTTGTTTTAGTAGACTTGATTTATATTCTAGAGAGTTTATTTAGTATTTACAAAGTATACGTATGGGAGTAGAGAAAGGAAATAGGAATCCAAGTAGGATTAGGAGTCCAAGTGTTAGGCTCATAATAGTCATGTAATTGAGGCAAGGGAAAATGAGAGGAGAGGAAGAGAAATAAGAAGAAAAGAGGGAGCGGTTGGTGCTCCGAAAAAGTATATCATCGTGTGCAAGAAATGAGCGGGAGTAAAATTGCAACAAGTGGTATCAGAGCTTGTTGATCTTGGTGGTGCCTGAAGAATATGGGCGAGAAGACGAAGGCCCAGGATGGGTTAATCTCCCTCCAGTACCCTCTCCTGACGACCGATAATTACCCGGTGTGGGCAATGAAGATGAAGACGAACATGCGTGCCCAGGGAGTCTAGGGTGCAGTCGATCCGAAGGGGAAGGACAAAGAGCTGGAAGACAAGGTGGATCAGGCGACTTTGGCTATAATCTACCAAGCGGTGCTAGACTCGATGATGCTTCAGCTCGTCAGGAAGGAGACGGCACGAGAGGCGTGGGAAACGTTTCAGAAGATGCACGAGGGAGTTGATCATGTGAAGGAGGTGCGGCTCCAGAATTTACGGAGCGAGTTCGAGAATCTCCAGATGGGAGAGACCCAGTCGGTGGACGAGTTCACCGGTAAGTTGACTTCACTATACAATAAGATAATTTCTCTTAGCGACAAGATGGAGAAATCTGTGGCAGTGAAGAAGTACCTACGTGTGCTATCAGAAAAGTACGTGCCTATCATCACCACGCTCATGTACTCCCCTGACTTGGAGAAAAAGAAGATCGAGGAGATCACCGACTCTCTCAAGGCGCACGAGGAGCTACTAAAGGGGTTTCAGTCTCGTACTAAGCAGATATTTCAGTCTCATAACCAGCAGGCGTTACTGATAAAGGGAGATACAAGGAGCGGTGGCTCATCAAGCAGTCGCGGGCGATGGCACGGGCAAGGTGGCTAGAGTGGTCGAGGCGGCAGAGGTGGTCGTGAAGATAATGCTTGGCAAGGCGGTGGTGACAGATCCTGTGATAAGTCACATATCAAGTGCTTTGAATGTGGCAAATACGGGCACTACGCGTCACGGTACATAAAGTGCTTCAACTGCAACGAGTATGGGCATTATGCTTCGTATTGCCAAAGCAAAAAGAAGAACGGGGAGGAAAACCTTGCCCAAGACGAAGAAGAAGATGACGAATCAGTACTACTTCTCTCATCATATGTTGAAAAGGCACCGGTCATGGTGATGCTAAACGAGGAGAACGTAGTTCCAAAACTACGCACGAAGGAAAGCAACCACAATCACTCAGATCAGTGGTATTTGGATAATGGAGCAAGCAATCACATGACAGGAGATCGCTCCATGTTCCATGAGCTCGACGAGAAAGTTTAGGGCAAGGTCAAATTTGGCGATGGCTCCATGGTAGAGGAGGCAAATGGACGATGATGTTGCAATGTAAGAACGGAGATAAGTTGTTGACAGGAATTTACTATATACTAAGTCTATGCAACAACATACTTAGTCTTGGACAGATGATAGAAAAATGGTGCAGAGTGGTGCTGCAGGATGAGTTCTTGCGTGTCTATACCAAGAACAATGATCTGTTGATGAAGGTGAAAAGATCTCCAAACCGGTTGTACAAAATTTCTTTAAAAACTTGTAAGCAGGTTTATCTAAAGAGCGGTTTGGAAGAGTCAGGAGATGACGGGACCCAAGAGCGAGACTCACTGAGCATAGATGGAGGCAGCCAAACAGGGCATGCAGAAGGCTAAGATGGTGGGACCCAGGTACGGCACGTGCACGCTCAGGGGTTGCACATGGAGAGCAGCTCGGGCGCACAAGGTGGTGGCCCTAGGGATAGAGCAGGTGCATGCGAAATTAAAGGTGGCGCGCATACAGCTGCGGACAGTGGACTTTGTCGTGCAGTAGGCTCTCAGGAGGAAAAAGTGCACAAGTTCCAAGAGAAAAACTTGGAGTACAGGTTGGTGCATTTTTCTGTGATTTTGAGGAGACGTCGTCAATAGTGGAGACAGAATGCATAAGCACAAAAATTAGAGACGGTTTAATCTCAGCTAAGATGTATGTGGGAAAGCAAGCAAGTTTGGTCCAAGAGAGAAGAGCGGGAGGCTTAGATAATAGCGAAGCTCAGGTGAGCAGGCAAGTGAGGATGAGTTCAGTCCAGGTGAGAGGCGCGGTAAGCGTCGGATTGTGCGAGGCTCATGATAGAGCAAGTGCAGACGGTAGGGCAGTGATGACCCAGGAAGGAACAGTGCACAGGAGTGTAAGTAAAAGGAAGAAGCAGAAGACAGAGAGAAGATCGATGTAATCAAGATGGAGAAACAAGATTAAGAAGGTGATTGTTAAAGTTAATCTTGTTTTAGTAGGTTTGGTTTATTTTTTGAAGAGTTTGTTTAGTATTTACAAAGTATACGTATGGGAGTAGAGAAAGGAAATAGGAATTCAAGTAGAACTAGGAGTCCGAATGCTAGGTTTGAAATTAGCCTTTATAAGGCATAATAGTCATGTAATTGAGGCAAGAGAAAACGAGAGGAGAAGAAGAGAAATAAGAAGAAAAGAGGGAATGGTTGGTGCTCCGGAAAAGTATATCATCGTGTGCAACAGATGAGCGAGAGTGAAATTACAACAATCTGCATGAGTGCCACTGTACAGGTACGATCAAACAGCAACCTGTTTTTGTTATGTTTTCTGTTTCTTTTTAAAAGAAAATATGTTTCTGTTTCTTCTTGCTTGGCAGTTGTAAGATATAAAAATATGTCTTCGTGGTGCGAAAGGCTGACTAGAAATAGGATAAATTTCCAAGCTTGTGTTTATGTACGGTTAAAACAGAAAACTGTGTATAATTTTGAAATTTTAAGCCCCCCGACATAGGCTAAAACAGAAAACTCTGTATAATTTTGAAATTTTAAGCCCCCCAACATAGGCTTGTGTTCTGTATAACAGTAGTTACAATATTAACGCAAGTACTTTTAAGCCATGCAACGATCATTTTTCCTAAACTAGCACACAGAAATGTGGAGTTCTTGGTAAATGACCATAGTTGTGTAGTGATGATCTCGTGGGTAATTAATTTGAGTCTCTCTCTTGTGTGACTAGTACATTGCATGATTGCATGCCTCTTTGTGCTCACGTAGTTTGAAGCAGCAAGTGGTCAACATACCTCTGTTTGATATGCTAGGTTCGAGGCAACTCGGCAAATACGTGCAATGGAAGGGAAGGCAAATGAGCAGGCAGACAATGCTGATAATTCAGAAGCAGACAGTACGACAAAGAAGACCGAATGGCACCTGCCGGTCCTGGCAATGACTGCCGATGTTATCCAGGCCACCCGTGAGGAATGCAGAAAGTTTGGAATGGATGGTTATGTCACGAAACCCTTCGAGGAGAAGCAGCTCTTCCTGGCAGTGCAGAAGTTCTTGGTCCCTAGCGTTTCCTGCTGACACCAAGCGATGCATTCTGGTGTACATTGAGTGAACCGAGGCGGCTCTATTCTTCCGTTTTGTAATTCATTAACCGAGGATGCAATCTGATTCTGATGGCGGCCCATCCATTGCAGCTTCTCCAGGCTGCATGATGGCCAAGTTTGCGACGAGCTTGCAGTCGAGGCAACAGAACACGAACACAGATGGGCGCTGGCGTTGTGCATATGTATTGTATTGGCAGACCCGTCATAGCGTAAACTGGAGAAACATGTATGTCAAGGGTGAGCATGGCCTTCACTGTTGTTGGAGCAGCATGTGTAGTGCATCTTGAGCAAAGTTTTGTTGTACAGCTACCATTATTTTTCTGCTCCAGCCCAGTGTTCACGGAAGGCATGCTTGCTGGCTGCAAGACTGGAAAAAGATGGGTAGTTTTTGCTATTTACATTGCATCGGAAATCTTCCAGTATGTGTGACTTAAGTTGATGTAAATGGCTCAATGCATTTCCATATGGATATGAAGATCTTCCAGTATGTGTGACTTAAGTTGATGTAAATGGCTCAATGAATTTCCATATGGATATGAATTAGGAAGGAATTGATAAAAGGAACAATCAGTGTTTATCCCCTTCAATTCTGTTCAAGTAGTAATATACAGGCAAAATATCCCTCAAGCATCCATTTGCAAGACTACTGTATAATGTCTATTGTGAGCAAATCCTTTCACTGAATGCACCGCTCATTGTGAAGTTCTTCCCAAATGATAACTTCAGAGGAAAAATAAAAGCCCATCCACTGCAACTTGCGCCGACTTTCGGCCTAACACAAGTGACAGCCCACATAAATCCCTACCGAAGTTTTGGGCCTTAGGTGAACAGCAGACAGCAGCATCAGGATCTCATCCTTGCTCCTGAGATATTTCTGCTTTTGTTTGTATTTCAGACTTCAGGGCCCCAGCCCCTCCCCCAGCCACATTGTTCTTGTCTTATACATGAATCTTACACACTTAAGAGCTCTGTCCTGCCATATACATGTGCTTAGATAGTAAGGGTTATTGCATAATAGGCTTTCCAGTTCCAAAATTTACCCCCAAAGTCTCCATCACTGAGCATTCTTTCAAGTACTGAAATTCAGTACAAACCAAGGAGGCCCATCCAGCCTTGTTCTTCAATGGATTCAGGTACGAGATCCCGGAAATATGCAGATTCAGATAAACCTAACATTTAACAAGCAATTCAGATGCTGATAAATCTAATTAAATAATAATAACTCAATTTTTGGCGGTGGAAACACATGCACGGTGCATGCATACATGACACCCATAAAACTGGTAATGGTTCTTGCTCTCTTTTTTTTTTGTGTGTGTGTGTGTGTCCAGATGCCTGCCTCAATGGCTCATATCTGACCAGCTAGGCCAGACCAGTTCTTGGCACTGGCGTTGCCTCTCCAACTTGCTATCAAGAATATCCACTAAAGTACTAGTTTCAGAGAACATGAAGCGTAATAGCAGAAAGAAAGATCTTTCAATTCGTTGGTGATCTTGGCATTTTCTGACGCCGAAACGTAGAGGTTTGCTGAGAACTCTTCACCTGCCACAAGGAGAGACGTGTGGCGACGGTGAGTTCGGTGAAGGAGTGTGTGAGGCCGCGGAGTTGCCAGGTCTCGAAGAAACTGTCCTTGTCCATGGAGATCCCTCTGGATGCTGCGTGGAGGCATCATATCTGGTATTTTTCGTTCTTGGGAGCAATAGATCTGCGTGTATATTGTGCGTGCCTTTGTCTAGACCGCTAAATGGGAGAGTGCATGCAGTGTTTTTCTGGTATGCTACAGCCTACGTTAATACTGTCCAAAAAAGTTTTTTTTTTTTTGCCATTTGTTGAATGAATCCGTTTTAATAGTGTATTTGAGATGCATGGTAATACCAGACAGAGCATCGGTGGTAGGAATTTATTGAGAACTTTGTTTAGTACACCTCTTTAGATGCTTTTTTTTTTTGCCTTTTTGTTGTAGACCATGCCTTAAGAATGGAATCGTTCGAATGAAAAGGTCATTATCCTACAAATTGTCGTTGGACTGAAGTGGTGTTCCTCACGAACAATCGCATAAGAACGAGAAAATAGAGGTATTCTCAACAGTCTCTCAACTTTGTTATGGATGGATACTGTAAGAATGAGGCTACATGTTCCAAAGGACACAAATAGGCCAATATATATGTACAATGTGCAAGGAGACCCTTAGGTTATATACATATTTAACACCCATTCAAACTCACGATGGATCAACAACACTGAGTTTAGAGAGGTAGAACCTATATTGAGCTCTAGTATGTGACTTGGTAAAGAAATATGTTAACTGAAACTCCGAAGGTACATCTTGAAAATTAATAACTTGGTCTTGCACCTGCGATTGCATATACGAAATATCCACTTCAATGTGCTTTGTGAGCTCATGCTTCGTAGGATCTCTAGTAATACTGATCGCACCAGTATTATCTGATAAGAGAACAACCAGTGTAGAAGCGGAAACACTAAATCCTCAAGTAACCACCAAGGCTAGGTGATCTCAGCTATTAACGATGTCGTGACTCTCAACTCATCCTCAGTGCTCGATTAGGAAATGACAGTCTACTTTTTGGTCTTCCAGGCAATCAGGGAAAAACCAAGAAAAACATAATAGACATAAAGAGACTCGCAATCAGAATGATCGCTAGCCCAGGTTGCATTAGAGTATGTCTGAAGCTGCAAAGAACTGGAGTGAGAAAAGAAAAGGCAATGAGTGATGGTTCCATGAAGATATCGCTGAACGCGAAGGCGACTATAGTGGAGTTGAGTAGGAGCAGAGACGAACTGACTCAGGACATGAACTGGATGAAAAATATCAGGGCGAGTGATCACAAAGTAAACAAGACTTTCAACAAAATGGCGGTAGCAAGTGGGATCCTTAAGAGGCTCACCATTGGTAGGCCAAAGGTGAACAACAAGCTCCATAGGAGTATCCACCATACGCTGATCAATGAGACAAGCGCGAGTAAAAATATCTTAAATATAACACTTTTGGAAAAGATAGTAGATCTCTGATGTAGAAGTGATCTTAATCCTAAGGAAGTAATGAAGAGGGCTCTAATCAGACATCAATAATTGCTCACTGAGACACTCCTTTACAAAGGCAATGTATTGAGAGTTATCACTAGTAATGATCATATCATCCTCATATAGAAGGAGAAGCATTTGACCCTTAGGAGAGATGTGACAAAGAGGGAAGGATTGTGATCACTGCCAGAGAAGCCGACAGCAGTGACAACAGAGGAGAAGTGGTCAAACCAAGCAAGAGATTTGTTTGAGCCCATAGAAAGAGCAATGAAGGTAACAAACCATATCAACAGGGACAGAATACCCAGATGACGGCTGCATATAGGCTGCATATAGACCTCACATAGCTTCGTAATTGAGAAATGCATTCTTGATGTAAAATTGAGAGATAGGTCACTGTCGAATAGAGGTCACAGTAAGGAAGTGTGAACAGTGGTCATGTGAGTAATAGGAGTAAAAGTCTTATCATAGTCACGACCATGCTCCTGCTGAAAATCATGCATCATAAAATGAGCATTGTAGTGCTCAAGAGAACCATTCGAGTGGGTCTTGATCTTGTACACCCACTTGCACGTGATAGGACTGACATGCGCAAGTAGGGGCATAAGATCCCAAGTGCCAATACGTTCCAAAGTAACAATCTCCTCAAACATCGTAACCTGTCACTCAGGGTGAGCAACAGCCTCGCGGTAAAGTTGTAGTGCTCAAGCTACCTGATAGTGTGGCTATTATGAAGATCATATATGGGAGGAGAGGGTGGAGCAGGACCTAGTAAGAATGGAGAAGAAGAGCTTGAACAGGACCCAGCAAAAATAGAGGCCCAACTAGAGCAAGAGTAGATCAAGGACGATGAGAGAAATATAGAGGAAAAAGTGGAATCTCAATAAAAGAATAGGAAGAAAACTTCAACGAAGGTTAAAGAGGTGCAGCTGGATGAGAGAGAGACGAAGTAGGTAGAGGATGAGGTGAAACAGTAGTGGAAGCCAGAGAGTGAGGAAAAGTCAGAAAGAAGATCGACTCAACAAGAGAATCACACCTGACTGTGGGAGAACAAGGGTAGTAAGGTTGGGACTCGTCAAAAGTGACATCCTGAGAAATCCTCATCCTGTGAGCAACAAGGTTGTAGCAACGAAAACCCTTATACTCAAAACTGTAGTCAAGAAAAACACACTCAACTGACTTTGGTTCGCTCACGAGATGGAAGGAGGATGAAATAGATACAACCGAAACTGTAAAGGTCACTGTACTATGGGCTAAACCATAGAGACACTCAATAGGAGTAGAACCCTAAAGGGCAGTGAAAGGCTGCATGTTGATAAGAAAAATAGCAGTGAAAACAGAGCAGTCCAGAAGTGAGGGGGAATAGAAGAGGCAAGCATGAAAGCGCGAGTGGTCTCAAGTAAGTAACGATGCTTACGCACAGATATATTGTTATGAGTATGAGCACTGGGACAAGAGTATTGGGGAAGAGTATCCTACTCAGCGAGAAAGCGACGCAAAGTAGCAAATAGATACTCACCAGCAGAGTCGGCACGAAACACACGAATGGCCAAATTGAATTGAGTACGAACTATGGTGGCGAACATCTGATAAATAGAGAGAACCTAACTGTGAGAGGATATAAAGTAGATCCAAGTATGACGAGAATAATGATAAATAAAGATCATATAGTATCGATGACCTCCCTTTAGAAATGAAGGGAGCCGAACTCCAAACATCATAGTGTACAAGATCAAAATGATGAGTAGAAATAGAATCACTAGAGGGATAGGGGAGCTGTAGCTACTTACCAAGCTTACAGCTCATACAATATAAAGAGGTGTCTATAGAAACAGACCCAAGAGCACCACGACCAACTAGTGATGATAACCGTGATCTACAAAGATGACCAAGACGATGGTGCTACTGAGCGAAGGAGGCAGCGGAGGACACTGTAAGACTAGAGGTAGTGGTAGTGGCTGACTGGCTGATGGAGACAGTGAAAGACAGATGGAGTCAGTCAAGCTCTCAAAGACGCTGTGAAACACGATGCCAAGGATCAGTACCAAGCAGAATCCTCATGCGACAATCCTGAATAAAATAATAGGCAGACTCAAGAACAACACGACAGTCATAATCAGTGATCTAACCAACCAACATAAACAACATAGTAAGCTGAGAAACATGAGAGACTATAGGAACATGAAAAGAGAAAGTGAAAAGGGTGCATCAAGCTGCAACAGAAAGAGAGGAACCGTCTGCAGTCTGAACAGTGAAAGAAAAAACTATGAGATATACGGTAGTGAGGTGGGTAGAATCTGGGGTCATGTGAAAGGAAACACCAGAGTCTAAGACCCACGGAGACAAGACACCTGATGAGGGAGGAGGATAAGGCGTGGAAGATTGCTGAGAAGCAAGAGTCAAACAAACAAAACCCGAGGAGTTTGAGGATGAGCTAACACCGAGATGCTGGAGGAGTGAGAGGAGCTGTTGTGTGGCATCATCAGAGGAGCCCTAGCGAGAAGCGCCAGCTCCTGAGTGGGAGGAACTGCTAGAGCCCGTCGAGGGGTGTCCACCCCGATGACCCTGATCCCTCATTCGCTCTTTGCAGTCCTGATACCTGTGGCCATCAGTTGGCAATAGGTGCAGTGGAGACTCCCAGTAGAACCAGCAACTATAGGGGGCACTGGGAGCTGGAGGAGGGATCATGATCGGTGCTAAAGAAACAAGCGCTGAAGCAAACAAGATAGCTTGCATCTAAGCCATGCCACGGTGACGAGTCTCCTCAGCACGCACAGCTGTGAGAGCCTCCACTAAGCTCGAGCGCGAGTGGCGAGTCAAAAGCTGAACTTGCATAGTCTCAAACTCAGGCTAGAAATGTTTAGAAAGTCGTAGAGATAGTGAGTCTCCTGGTGAATGCAAAGGTACACACAACAAAGATATGTCCGACAAACATCCAACACTAAAGAGTTAAGCTAACACCACACCTCAGACATTTGCTGGTAGAAGTCATCGACGGTGGCATCAAGCTACTGAAGGAAATATGCCCGGTGCACAATTAAGAGATACATAGAATCATTCGTCGGCTGATAATGTGCTCGAAGGTGCTCCCACATAAGCTGTGTCGTCGGCAGCTCTGCCAAATTCATAGAGATAGCCATTGTTATGCTATCCACCAGGATAGCAACAGCCAAGCCTCGATATCCTATCATTGCTTGTAGGCGTGCAGCTCAGATTGATAGAGCTCTAGGGCCTCCTCAAGTGCAGCATTGGCCTCATTCTGAGCCACCTGATCTACACCAGCAAGAAGAGTTGGCTAGATGGGTGGTGTAGGATGAGGTGGACAGGGGTGCTCGTCAGTGAGATGACTCCAGAAACGTTGGTTGTTGAGGTGAATCCTCAGGTAAATAGCTCACTCCTTGAAGTTCGTCCCATCGAAACGAACTGAGGGGAGCAGGATGGTGAAGGAGCCACCAACAGTAGTCATCTGGAGTAGATCAGGCCGAAACTAGAACTGGGACACCTAGAAATGGCCGGAGCGGCCTGATGTGACCGGGACGGCCAGCAGCAGGAGCTGGCCAAGGTGGTAGCAGCATTGATCGAGGCATCCGGGGCGGTGCGGCATCGCGTGGAGGCTGGCTAGGCGGCGGCGGTGTGGCACAGCATGGGCCGCTGGGAGGCGGCTTGACGCGAGTAGGAGGTGCAGCGACCAAATCCGGGGCGGCACCAAGGAGGTGCGGTCAGATCTGAGGTAGCGGTAGCCAGATCCGGGCAGGTGGCTTGATGTAGACAAGCACATGCGGGGAGAGAGGAGCAGCCAAGCGTGTGTAGGGAGAGAAGGGGAAGAGCAGGCGGCCAGCAGGCGGTGGCCAAAACCCTAACTCTAGCCTTGCTCTTATACCACGTAAGAATGAGGCTTCATGCTTCAAAGGCCCCAAACAAGCCAATGTATACATGTATAATATGCAAGAAAACTCCTAGGCTATACACATATTTAACAGATATGAGATCCGTATACATATGTACAATATACAGCCGCTATACATATGTACAATATACAGCCGCCTCGCTCCCTCAAAGTCTTTTCTTGCGAGAAAAGAAAGGGACCAAGTAATCTATGGGACACTGAGGTTAAAGTAATTTATTAGAACTCTGAGTTTATGTAAGTATATACACATACTATAATATTACAACACAAGTAAGCTTTTTTACATGCCTTTTTGTTAAAACGAAAGGAGGCTGCATATGGAGCTTCTACTGAGGTTCCGCTCAGTGTCTACGTTGAGCGGTGGCTTTTTTTACTATTGGTTTTTTTGTTTTTTTGTGTTTTCTTTTTTCTATATTCTTTTGCATTGTCCGTGATAGGCTAACATATTTTTTCTATTTTTAATTTTTTTTTAAAAAATTTAATTATGCTAAATAGGTCAATTTAGCTATAGTAAAAAATAAGTTAATTACAGTAAAAAAGTTATAAGCCCCCGCTGTTCTGAACATTACCTGAGTCTGAAGTCTATGGAATTCGGAGTTTAGCAGGGGTCACTCGAACTCGAAAGTTACCAATGAGTCGATGCAACACTGGTGTGGTAGCCTTGCATAGCATGGGCTCAACGCACGGAAGTTTTTCTTCTCACCATGGGCTACCTTGCTTGCTAAATAACTCCAGAACATCTATTTTTTCCCGACCAATAGCATCATGGAATTTTTGCTCTGGTTTGTTCAAGGGGCAATCAATCAATGTTTGCCTATGGCTTCGCTCGTTTCGGCTTCTATTTTTTTTCACTATTCAGTATTTTTATTTTTTTTGAATTATTTTAGATATTTTAGGTTTTTTTTGTATTTTCTTTTTTTCCTTTGTTCCTTTGTATTGTCTCTAATGAGTTAACAAGTTTTTTCTATTTTTACATTTTTTAAAAATTAATTATGTCTAAAAAGTCAAATCAACTACAGTAAAAAAACTAGCTACAGTGAAATTTCAGCGAAAAATCATCGCTAAAACGAGCGCCCCCGTATAATTGGTTCTCTCAAACAACGCTAGCAAATACCATCCCATTTCACATTCACGATTTTTTTAATTAACATAACCTAACTTGCAAGCGCAGTACCGTACTACCTGATGCATCTCCCGTAATTTTCGAAACTCTGTTTACGTACGGTACACACTACATTTTTCTCCCTCCAAAAAGAACCAGATAGGTAACCCATTAGGTTTCAGAAAGCAAAATACACCTGCGATAGTACACTATGAAAACATTCATACGGTGATCCATTCTACATCAGGTAAACAGTGAGCAATAGATGAATAGGCAGTAGAACAGATAAGAAATGTCTAGGCTACACATGCTAGCTATATGATATATAGATGCAAGAACAAAGATGGGATGCTATGTCGCCCCACAGCAAAAACTACTTGCACCATGAACAGAATGTAAAGCCAATAGCAACCATAGATAGTCCAACGGCACACAATCAAAATTCAGATTTTCGTAAACATGTTCATTTGCACCTGATACGCCCTCAGCTACTTGAGAATATACAAGTCAGTTACATGCCGCACACATGGCGGAACATAAGAGATTATTCCTAATATAATTTTTACATAAGAATATAACACATGGCCTACTCGCAGAAGAATTATTGCAATGATTCATCTTGTGGGAATATCAGGGCCCTCGATCGGCTTGCTCTTTGACTCTTCGCAGAATGAAACTAATAGGTAACTGAAATGGCAACAAACCAACCTCTTGAAGAAGCTGTCAAAAAAAATAAAGAAACAGGCACGTTCACAAGCTTAGAAGTGGCAAGATGCATTAAAGAATTTCAGCTTTGGAACTAATTCAACCAAAACTCATTTAGACCGCCTAGAATTACCAGAGATGCTATTCATACGGAAATGAGGTGCAGCTAAATTAAATTATCCTCATTAATATACATAAGCATCATGCTCACAGCACAGCGAAAAAAGAGCTCACTGTTACAGGAAGGCCCATGCTTGGTAGCAATAGGTCACATAACACCTACAAGATCATTCCAAGAAATGTTGTCTAAAACAAAAGATAAAGGCACCGATTTAATAATTCATGATACTATCGGTCGATTGATTGTTATAATCATAGTGGTAGTGTGGTACAACCACATCTATCAAACAGCTAACCTATACTCGGCTATCCTAGTCTGTGCCACAAACACAACATCCCGCAAGGCATCAAGGTGTCAACTTAAATGTGGTATTGTTGGCTTTGCTTGCAATTGAGACACAAAAGCACATTTCAGTTCATACACGGTGAATTATAAGTGATGTCAAGTATGTCGCATCTATCAAACAACTAGTCTCTAATGAACCATACAACGAAAAACTAGAAAATCTATAAAAGTGTTAGGAAAGATAAATGAAAAAGGAACGGTTCTACCTTTGCTTGTGCAGATTGCAGAAAACAGGTACATATTCCTCCTTGATCTTTGGCATTCTTCTAACCAATCACGGCGCCCTAAAATAGATTGAAAATAAGAGAAACCAGTTTCATAATAGAAAGAAAAATGAATTAGCTGAGGTGGTGGCTAGATGGCTCCTTGCCTGACGCAGTCAAAGTAGTGGGCAAGATGACGCAATCCCACTCGGCGGTGGATCCCGGCTAGCGCACACACCCAGGCGGGCCTTGCCTGCACATGATCGGAGAGGGAAGGGTCCTAGGGGCTTTCCTCGGTGAAGCCACAGGCTTTGCTGCTGATGTGGACGAAGACGCGACCGTTGGAGATGACGACGCCGACACAGGGAAAAGGTTGCCTGCGGCCGCCTACGCTTCCGGGTAAGGCCATGGTGGCAGCCACTCCTAGTGGTGAACTAACGGTATGCAGGCACGCCGAGTTCCGCAACCACCGCCTCCACCAACATCCACGACACCGGAGACCGGATCTGGGCGCGGATGTGCTCAAGTAGCAGTGGAGGAGGGGGAGGGCGAGGGCACGGAGGAAGGTAAGGAGGTGACCAGATCAGCGCAGGACAGCGGATCGGTGGTGGCAGCTCTGTTTAGGACGTGCTAGGGCTCTGGCCGTGGCCGGACGAGGAGGCTAAAGGCGGGGGAGGAATGGAAGGAGGTCAGGGCGAAGGAACAAGGGGAGGTGGCAAGGCGAGGGCAGCTCCGACGACGGCGAGATCGAAAGGGACGAGATGGAAGGCGAGCGAGAGGCGGCGGCAGCCTCTGCGATGCGAGAGAATTGGGAGAGGAGCTAGGGCACGGGGCCTAGAGCGCGCGCGCGGATGACCGGATCTAGCCCTTGGCACCGATCGGACGACCAGAACCGTGCAAGGCCTCACCAGAATTTCAAGACCTATAAGGGCCTTTTTGTAAAAGAGGACTTCGAAAACCGTTACGGCTTCTGGCAAAACTAGCGGATTCCTTCCGTTTAACTTAAGGGTGTTAATAATAATTCCTCTTTCACATGACAAAACACGAGAAAAGTATGCCAGGCAAAAGGAAAAAGAGAGAGAAGAAAGAAAAATATAAAACTCGCTGCGTTCTGTTTCTAACACGAGAGAGGAGAACACGGCGACTGCTGTTTCGTCTCGTCCGCGTGCTCTGACCCCAGCGAGCACACGGCGGCGTCATCAGCCTCCTCCTCCCTATATATAACAGAGGCTCCCCAAAGACTCAACCCATCCTTGCCCAATCAGCTCCTCCTGGTCTAGTCTCTAACCACCGCAGGAAAGATCTCCAATTCCACCCTTCCAAGCCCTCGAGCTCGCGCCGGATCCCTAGCGAATTCGTGCCTGTTTGAGCTTCGGGTCGGCCCGATGGAGGCAGCAGCAACCGCCGCGGCGCTCCGGTCGCCCACAGCCGCTGCCAGGCCCTCGCGGCGGCTCGCGGCCCCGCACGGCACGAGAGCGGGTTCCAGCTCGCTCCGATTCGATCGGAAGCGCGGTTTTGCCTTCGGCTCCATCAAGGTAAGGAGGAGCTCATGGTTCCTGTGTGTCTGTGCCTTGGTGGGTGGGTGGGTGTTATATGGCGGTTTTGATGGAAGTTTGGATCTTAGCCTCTTTTTCCTGGTGTTCTTAGCCATTTCTTGGTTTTTGCAAGAGCCGTGGTGTTCTTGTTTGAGGCTTGGTTCGTGGTGTGACTCTGTGATTACCCCTCAGTTTGTATTTCTTTCCAATCAAAGATCCGGTTTGTTGGGTGAATTTGTGTGTTTCAAGTGGTTTGAGCATAGAAATCGATTGGTCTCTTGATGGCTGATGCGGTTCCTCGTGCTGGATGCTATCCTCAGGGTCTCGGTCAGCAGCAGCTCACTTCTAGAAGGCGGAGCAGTGTGATAAGGGCCTCTTGGTCCCCCTCGGAGTCGCTGCCATCGCCTTCATCGATCGCGCCGCTGCAAATGGAGTCGCCGGTCGGGCAGTTCCTCTCGCAGATTCTGCTCACGCACCCGCACCTCCTGCCCGCCGCCGCCGAGAAGCAGCTCGAGCAGCTCCAGACCGACCGTGAGGCCGAGGAGGAGGAGAACAGCGGAGACAAGCCGGCACCGTCAGGTGGCGACATCGTGCTGTACAGGTAAATCTTGTTTGGATTTTGGAATGGTGACTTCGGTGCTCTTGTTGCTTCCGATACATGAACTGTAAGAAGATTGGATTTTGGTAAATATATTTGTTCTGAGTTATCCCCGAGCATATTAAGAGAAGGAGCGCTGCAGACTGTCGCATAGCAATTATACAACTATCAAGCTACCGAAGCCAGCTGACATGCTGCGTCCAGCGCAGATAAAATCTTGTTTTGTATGGACCCTTGCTGGCGTGTTTAAGCATTACAGGAGTTTAAATAACATATTAGAGATGTTCTGAAAGATTTGACATTTGATGTGTTAGTTGCGTTTCTTATAGAGAAGAAAAAAATTGAATTATTCTAGCCTGTTTAATTGGGATGCAGCTATCGTAGTTCATATATGAGAATTGTAAGTTCAAATTGTTTTGAGTCATAATTTGGTACAAAGAGGAAGGAAATCCAAGTTCCAGTCGTAGCCCTCAGAAAGTTTTGTCTTGGCTAATTCTAGTAGTCTCCTGTAAGTACAGATGAATTTTGGCTTATCTTCTCTTTTCTGTATTAATAGGCGGATTGCTGAGGTTAAGGAAAAGGAGCGGAGAAGGACTTTGGAGGAGATACTCTACGCGCTGGTTGTTCAGAAGTTTGTCACGGCCGGTGTTTGTTTGGTTCGAGCTCTCTCTCACTCCATTGATTCTTCCGGAAGAGTTGATCAGTGGGCAGAATCCATGGAAGGGAAGCTTGAGCATCTGCATTCCCATGAGGCATATGAAATGATTGAGAACCACCTCACTCTCATTCTGGGGCAGCGGCAAGCTGATGCCACGGTTGCAGCCATAAGTAAGCTCCGAGTTGGCCAAGTCTACACTGCATCTGTGATGTATGGTTATTTCCTCAAGAGAGTTGATCAGAGGTTTCAGCTCGAGAAGTCAATGAAGAGCCTCCCTTGGGGATCAGAGGAGGAAGACGATGCGCTCAATCAAGTTATGACGACTGACTCACGGCCCTCAGCTCAGCCCTCTAGTTCTCATCCAGAGATGGCGTCGTGGACTTCCCCTAACTTCAGTGCAGGGGGGCCTAGCCAATCTGTCAAGCCATGCCGTCTTAGATCGTATGTCATGTCATTTGATTCAGATACCTTACAGAGGTATGCAACAATTAGGTCAAAGGAGGCCTTTGGCATCATCGAGAAGCACACGGAGGCGCTATTTGGGAAACCAGAGATTGTGATTACACCTGAAGGCACAGTTGATTCTTCCAAGGATGAGCATGTTAGGATAAGTTTCGCTGGGTTGAGAAGGTTGATCCTAGAGGCTGTTACATTTGGATCCTTCCTTTGGGAGGTTGAGAGCTTTGTGGATTCCAGGTACCATTTTGTGACCAACTAGTTGGGATCCACCCAGACAGTGGAGATTCATGATATGTTTATTTGGTCTGAAGTGCATGGGCTTCAGTGAAGACTGTTGTACAATGGCGTTACCCCGCGCTGTATGCAGAGAAATCTAGCATTATGCATACTTTTCTGGCATCACAACATTGTAAAGAGGAAAAGTCATTAGCCTAATATTTAGCTGTTAAGTTTTGTTAGCATTTGCAGTGCCCTGGGTGTCATGTGTTGTATGACTTGTATCTCCGGAAATTAGAAACGAGGAGTCCTAGCTGGTTCTTGTCCGAACCTACTCCATGTTAGGTGGTCCTGTTATACTTCATAATCCTTGGTTTAGTAATGACTGGAACTGATGTTCAATTCACTATCGTAGCACCGATGATTTTGGAGAAGGTTCTGATTCGACGACTGGATACTTCTTTCACAAGAGTGGACTTGGCTTATTCTGTAGCTTTGAACTTATTACCTTACACATCTTGGAAGCACTGTCTGAAAAGTTGTGACTCTCTAAGTAGCTTATAAGCTGAAGCTTATGACTTATTTCAAATTCAACATAGAAATAACTGGAGCAGTTTTACTTGGGAGTCATGTGACTGACATACATGTACAACTGAAATGGGAAACTGAAGTTTGCATGTCCGAGAACCAAGACATACCAAATACAGAGTCGTCGTAATAGCTTTACAGTCGATTCACGCAAGGTGGTTTTACACCACATCATCTATAGTGAATAGTGATAGAGCAATCACTACATATAACCGAACCTTCCTCAAATGGATCACGGGAGGCAATTCAAGGCCTCGTAGCTTTCGATAATCTTGATGAAGTTCTTGACCATGAGCCTCCCTTCAGAGGTTATGATGCTCTCTGGATGGAACTGCACTCCCTGCAATGCGAACGCCCATAAATGTAAATTCAAAAGGAAAAGTGTGACATGTTAAGAAGAAAAAAACATTTTAGCCTGCATATTGCTTCTTTACCTACATGACATTCGCGGAACTTCTACATCAAACATGAGCGATAACCTAAATAATAGCTGGCAGAATGCTGATAAATGGTTGGCCCTGCTGAAGTTCAATGCAACTTCAGTAAATAATGATAACTTGTTCTGTAACCAGAACTCTGTTTGTTTTTGCCTGGTTAGGAGCCGAATTCAAGTTTATGCAAATCCACCCAACTTAAGCCAAAACTCAACGAATTTCTAATGTACCCCCTTCAGTTACTAGCAGTATAGATTGCCTGCTGGAGACCAGACTGTTATGAATATTGTGTGTGTATTGATATGAGGCCCAAGGGACCATATATATAGGAGTACAAAGAGATATGCCATATAGAGATAAGGCATATGTGGAATAGAATACAAACTCTATATCCTACTACAACTCTACTCTATATCCTTAACACCCCCCCTCAAATGCAAGGCGTATGCAATAGCATTGCATTTGAAAGAGTTAACACTAAAATCCAAAATCCAAGTCTTGAAATGTCGTCGTAGCATGCGGCTCTTGAAAGTTGTGTCAAAAATAGAAAATCTCCATCCGAGGTCGTGCGGTAGCCATAAAGCGGTCGAAACCGAGACGGCGCGACGCAGAGGCACAAGAAGCGTAAGAAAACGCAGTGTAGAAGAAGCGTGGCGGCTTTAATAGCTCGGCGCGGCTCGAGAAGAGGAGCGATCGCATCATAGACCGAGACGGCGCGCGCGATGCACAAGAAGCGTAATAGAAACGCAGTACACAAGAAGCGCAACGGCCATAAAAGCTCGGGGATGCGACGCGAGAGGCCGCCCACGGAGGAGTCCGGATCCAGCACGAATGAGGCTGGATCCGAACGGGGCAAGACCAGATCCGGCGAAGACGAACCGAAGAAGAGTCATACAGACGCGAGAGGGCGGCACCGACCATACAAAATTCTAAAGGATGGATCGAGATCGCAAAGCAACCGACCGACTGACACAAAAATTTGTGGACACGCATGACTTAGACGAACTAAAGATAGAGACTACAGATTTGGGATGGATGCAACCAAATGGATGAAGTGGAGACGACGGCGGCTTGGGTAGCAGCGGCGGCGAGATCGAGAAGGAAACGATGCGCACATGGAGGCAACGGTGGAGGACGCCGCGCACGAGGGCGGCGAAGTGGAGGACGCCGCGCATGCAGGGCGCGAAGTGGAGAATGCTGCGCGACGGAGGCGCCGAAGTGGAGGACGTCGCACACGAGAGGCAACAAAGTGAAGGATGTTGCACACAGAGGCGCAATCGGCCGACGCGAGAGGGTGGCAAAGTGGACAACGCCGGCGCCCAGATCCGAAGGCGGAGAGTACCGAGCGGCACACGAGGGCGGCGATCGTGGGCGACAAGGACCAGCATCTTCTTCTTCTTGTTTTTTTCTATTCTCTTTTCTCTTTCTCTTTCTCTTTTTTTTTTTTTTTGCTTAGCTTCTCTTGGAAGCTAACACTAACTTCCCTTGAAGCTACCTCTGAGTAGATAAACACCGAGCCGCCAGTGGTGGCGCGGCGGACCGGGGCGGTCGGCGGCGGGCGGCGGCCGGACGGAGGTTCTGGCGCGCGAGTCTCAGCGGCGCGAGAGCCACCAGCGCGGGCGCGGCCGGACGGGCGGGCACCGCCGCGCCGACACCGGGTCCAGTGGCGGTGTAGAGGCGGCGGCTGAAGCGGCGCAAGCGGCGCCGCCGAGTGCCACGAGCCGGCGTTTCGCCGCGCGCGAGAGGTGGCTGGATGGAGCGTGGCGGGCACGACTGCGGCTCGGATCGGCGGGATCGGCGCCGGTGGGTGCAGCCGACGGAGGGGTCGGCTCACCGCCTCTGCTGCGGCGGCGGCTTCCGCCGGTGACGCAGCGGATGTTGATGAGGACGCCAAGGAGGGCGGCGGACCGGCCGTCAGCGATGGTGAGAGGCGGCGAGTCCCGGAGCGACGGGCGGATCGAGGGCGGCGGATCCGTGGTGCCGCGTGGTGGCGCCGCCGGGCGAAAGTGGCGCGCAAGCGCGGTGGAAGCCGCCGAACGGCGCGACGAGCCCGGTGCGGAAGTAGGGAGGTCGCGTGCTCGGAGGAATCGGCGATGGAGTTGGACTGCCGGGGGCGCGAGGAAGAGCCAACGGGACGCGATGGTTGTGGACAGGCCGCTGATGCGACGGCCTCTCTTCAAGCTCCAGGTCAACGATGTCTCCCAGATGCAGAGCAACGAGAGCCCGTGGATGGAGGCGACGTCTCCCATCAGAACGTAGAGCTGGCGGCCGTCGAGCAGGAGCAGCCCGGCAACACCCACGCGATCGATGGACAGCGTGATGACTAGATCCTAACAAGGGCCGCCCCCGGGAGCGAAGATCGATCCTCCGGGGGCAGCAGCAGCGGAAGTAATCAAGATTGAGATTAGGGCTTTAACCTAAGCTCTGATACCATGTTATGAATATTGTGTGTGTGTTGATATGAGGCCCAAGGGACCATATATATAGGAGTACAAAGAGATATGCCATATAGAGATAAGGCATATGTGGAATAGAATACAAACTCTATATCCTACTACAACTCTACTCTATATCCTTAACACAGACAAGAACTGAGCATCCAAAAGAACTTATGTTGATGACTTACGAACTTAAAAATTTGGTGAAGTTCCTAATTACAAAGTGATAGGATGACATGACTGAAGGCCTGAAGGGTTCTAGGCATCCGATTAAGCGCCATGTTTGGTCTTTGTATGGGACTCATGGAAAACGAGGTACATAACAACAGAAGAAATAGTTGGTATTTTGTTTTATTTTTATAAACATTAAGCAGTTCATAAACACAGTGCACACATATGTTGTGCTAGACTGGATTACACCCTGTTTGAAGTGATAATGTGCATTGTGTCGGAAAAAAATGATACATGGCAGCAAACCTGAATATGTTTGTATTTCCTGTGGCGAGCAGCCATGATCAATCCATCATCTGTCCAGGCAACAATTTCCAGTGCGTCATGTGGGAAGCTATCCTTTTCAATTACGAGGCTATGGTATCTTCCAGCTTGGAATGGGCTGCAGGACAAGTAATCAAACTTACAAATCAAAAGGTTGACTTTTTGATGCTAGTAGCTACTACAAAAACGATAGTGCCTCTGAAATGTTCTCATCTAGCTTATCCTTTTTTTTGATAGAATAAGTTTACGTATATGAACAACTTCGGTGTTGCATAATACTAAATACTGAGAAAATAAACATGGCTCAGCCATGTTTTCCTTATTTCCTTTTTTAGAAAAGCTATGTTTTCCTTAATACTAGTAAAAATTATGGAGTTGCAGCTATGACAGACCAGAGCAAGAAACAGCTATTCTGCCTCTGTGATAAGATAATTAGTAAGCTTAGGGATGACATTTCCGATAAAACAACTTTGATAAACAAACCCGATTAACTAGTGACACAAAATTATATTTCCTGACTCCAACTTCTTTATTGGAGTGCAGTTTTTGGTGGATTCCCAAGCTGCTTTATACCACATCTAAGTATACTTTTGTACTTCTAGAGCATATACCATCACTTGATACATTGACCTTAGGCCTAACTTGGACATAAGACAATGCCTTGAACTTATTGCCTATAACTCCAATGAGTACTTAATATGGTAAACCCTAAAAATATTGTTTGATAGAACATACAATCCTTTAAGCCATAAATATTGGCTTAGTTTCAAAAGTTTCAAGTTTTTACATGGGCATGGGCGTGCATGAGTGTGAAGACATAAGTTCTATTTTTTTCTGGGCAGGCTGGGTGTGTGGTTTTGGAAAGGAAGGGACTGGTGTATGTTGAAGAACAATCTTAACACATACTTTTCTAGGAAAATATCGAGAAGAGGCATAGGCAAGAAGGTTGTGTAAGGAGCATAATTCGCCAATCAAAACAAGAGGGAGGGGGAACATCATAGGCCATCTTACTTTGGGAGACCAGAAAACAATGTTCCATCAAGTTTCTCATCGTAATGAACTAGGGAGCCTTTCCCATGCACAACTCCATAAGGAGAACGGACAACTTTCCCTATAAACATAAAACACTCAAATTGGAGAACTTGCATGAAATTTTTTGAAAGGAAGTGTTGAAGTCTAGCAATACTACCCAAGTGAAGAACTTGTGCATATACAAACCTCCAAATGCCTCTCCAATGCATTGCAAACCCATGCAAACCCCAAACAGCGGTATAGAAGGGCCAAGCTCCAGAACTGTTTGCAATGATATTCCTGAATCTTGAGGCGTGCCTGTCCTTTCATTTTTTTAAAGGAAGAATCTTTAGGCCATGGCTAACAGTAGGTCATAATTACATTGAGCACTGTAGCATTTCATATTTTAAGAATGGAATCGGACAGAAAAATGCTAACCAGGGCCTGGGGAGATAAGTATTCCTCTCGGAGAAATCCTGTAGAACAAGGAAAATGTCGCAGGTGATTTTCTTAAGATAAATCAACACATTGACAAGTGATGAGTTTTGATAAAAAAGGATAATCACTAACTTCTTAATTTCTTCTACCGTGATATCATCATTGCGATACACCTCAAAATTAGCTCCCACCTCTCCCATGTACTGCATACAGAGACAAATTTTGGAATACTCATTGCAAGCCGGTTGAGAAGATATTAATGTTTGCTACAGCTTACAGCCAGCATTCCTTCATGTATATCTGACCTGAAGGTTATAGTAGGCTCATGAGTGTGCACAATAATATCCATACCAAAATGAGGTTCATACAAAGATTTCAGAAAATGTTGGTAGTATGCGCAGTGTTTATGGGGCATGTGCTATTCAAGGTTGCATATTTGTCAACTTTTGTAATCAGATACCCTTCTTCTTGGCAACTTAGTAGTCCCTACTTCCTACTTGCAAGTTTCTGTGAATTTAGCCAGATCAAAACCTTCACCTCCATTTAATTTCTCCTCTAAAACATCTTCCACTGAAAATTGCAATGGCAACTCTTATGTAAATGGATCAAATGGATGGCAAAAAGGGTCTTGGATCACTAACGGACAAACTACAGTTTCAGGTTTCTGAGTGCCCAAATTAAAGGGAGCATGTAATAAGTTGGGAAATTGTGTTAGCAGCCATGCAACTGACTTGAAAAAATACAAATGAAGCTTTGCTTCAGGCCATAAACTTCAGGTCCAGTATCAATTAGTAACTTATCATTTTAGCATGTTGTAGAATTTGTTAGATATATCCCATGTGTATGTGTAATTACTCTGTTGTATAAGGGGTTTTCTGCATATGTGACATGTATATATATTGACCCCTTGGCCTCATGATGAATACAAATGTTATTCATAACATGGTATCAGAGCGATACCTAGGTTTTTCTTAGAGCCGCCGCTGATTCATCTCTTCAGCCGCCGCTGTCACCACCTAGGGTTCCTCTCTGCGCTCACCGTCGACTCTCCCCCATCTTCCACTCGCCACCGCTCGGAATCGAGAGATCGCTTGCATTTGGGGTCGCTACTGCTCGGGTGCCTAGTGTCGCCGACGCCTGTGCATCCGGGCTCGTCGCCCTTGGGATCGGTAGATCAATTGCATTCGGGCGTCGCTCAGATCTCCACCGACCTGGCCGCCGTTGCCGCCTTGGGAGCTGATTCGGGTCACTGCCGCTCGGATCTCCATCGATCCGGGCCGGGTGGGCCGAACCACTCGGCTTGATCGCACCGGATCTGTCGGAGTCGCCGGTCTCGGAGCCCGATCTGCTGCCAGGGCCGCCGCTGCCGGTCTTTTCTTCCGTGGCTAGCGTCACTGGCCTTTTCTTCCGCGTGCCACCGATCGGAACGCCACCGCAGTCGCTGCTTCTCTTGGTCGAAGGACTGATCTCGCCCGACCCGCTGAAGCTGCCGGAGTCTCTCTCGGTCCGTGCCGCGCCCCTCCGGATCTGCCGCCGGATCCGTTGACAGTTCCTCCAGGCGCCGCCGCCTAGCCCCTCCAGACCGCAGTGTGCGTCCGGTCTTTCCGCCCAGGCCTAGTTTGGCCCATTAGGAGGAGGCTGAGTCGGTTTTTATCCTAAAACCGACCGAGCAAAAAAAAGAAAGAAAGAAAGAAAAAGAAAAAAATGTCTTCTTCTACAGGCTCAGTTTCTGTTCCTCGTTGCCCGATGATCTTCAACGGTCTCAACTATCGGGATTGGTTTCAGCATATGCGTCTCTACATGCGTGGTCAGCGTCTTTGGGAATTTCTTACCGGCGAGTTGCCCTGTCTGCCTAGCCCTACTCCACCTGCTGAGCCTGTACTCTCGAAGGATACTTCCGAAGACACTTGTACAAAGGTGACTAAGGCTTTTGAGGTTGCCATAGAGACCTTTCAGTCTGAGTTTACTGCTCACAAGACATGGATTGATGAGGATGTTCATGCTTCTACTATTTTGGTTGCCAATATGGAGGTGTATCTCATTAGAGATATTATTAGTCTGACTTCCGCCCAAACGATGTGGGCACATCTGTGCACCCGCTACGAGCCATCTGGTGATTCCTTGTACTTTGCTGTTGTGCGTCAGGAGCAGTCGCTACTGCAGGGAGATGCCACTATGGACGAGTTCTACGCTCAACAGTCCGCGGTATGGCATCAGATTGACTCTTTGGGGCCAGATGTTTGTCGTACCTGTCAGTGCTGAAGGCGCAATCGGTGAACGAGTAACGGGCGACGCAACAGGAGTAGAAGCTGAAGAAGATGCCAAAACCGAAGGAGATGATAACGATGACAGTAGACCCGCACCATGAAGGCGGATCTCCTCAGTACGAATAGCTGTAAGGGCCTCCAACAGTCACACGTGGATGACGAGCCAGCAACTGAGCACGAGTCTGCTCAAACTCTGACCAGAGACGTGTCAAGAAGTCGTAGATGCGACGAAGCTCCAGGTGAGACTGCTGTTGGTAGGGGACTCCGCTGCACTTATTGCAACAAGGATGGACATGTGGAGCAGTTTTGCTACAAGAAGAAGGATTCTCGTCGTGGTGCTCATCCGCCGAGAGGCACTGGCGATTCCTCTTCTCAGTGGAGTCCTGTTATCTCTGACACTCAGCAGTTTCTACAGATGCTCGGTTGCATGGTTGCTTCTGCATCGTCTGATGCTGCTGGTTCTGCTACTCAGTCTTCGAATGAGAGACCACCTTCTACTCCTTCCTCATGTACATCACCTTGGATCTTGATTCTGGAGTTTCTTTTCATATGACATCTGATTCCACCATTCTTACTTCTGTTCGCCCTCTAGTTGCTCCTATCACTGTTCAAACAGCAGATAGTACATCTCTCTCTGTCATAGGACAATGCACTCTTTCTAAGTCATCTTTTTTTTGTTCCTGCTGTTTTCCATGTCCCAAAACTAACCATGCAGTTCATATCTGCCGGTCAGCTCACTGATCATGGTTGTCGTGTTATTCTCGATTCTGATTCTTGTTGCGTTCAGGATCGCCGCATGTGGACTCTGGTTGGTACTGACCCTCGCCGCCGTGATTCCCAACGGCTTTGGGAGTTGGACTGGCTTCGACTTTCTTCTGCTGCCCCTGCCAGTCTGGTCGCCTCCACCACTGCCTCCGCATCTGCTGCCGCCTCCATCGCCTCTTTTGCTCAGTGGCATCATCGTTTGAGACATCTTTGTGGGTCACGTATGTCTTCTTTACTTCGTCATGGCCTTTTAGGATCTGTGTCTGGTGATGTTTCTCTCCATTATAAGGGTTGTAAGTTTGGCAAACAGGTTCAACTCCCTTATCCTTCTAGCGAGTCAGTATCTCAGTGTCCTTTTGATCTTGTTCATTCTGATGTATAGGGACCAGCTCCTTTTGTCTCAAAAGGTCATCGATATTATATCATTTTTATTGATGATTTTTCACGGTATATATGGATATATTTTATATCATCTCGTAGTGATGTTTTATCCATCTATAAGATCTTTGCCACCATGGTCCGTACTCAGTTTGACTCTTTCATTCGCGTTTTTCGTGCTGACTCTACTGGGGAGTACTTATCTGGAGCTCTTTGTGCTTTTCTCGCTGAGCAGGGTACTCTCCCTAAGTTTTCTTGTCCCGGTGCTCATGCTCAGAATGGTGTGGCTGAACGCAAGCATCGTTATCTTCTTGAGACAGCTTGTGCTCTTATACTTGCTTCTAATATTCCACCACACTTCTGGGCTGAGACTGTTTCTATTGCCACTTTTTTTATCAACATTCAGCCCTCCTCTGCTCTTCAAGGTGGGATTCCAGTCGAGCGCCTATGTGGCAAGACCACTGATTATTTTAGTCTTCGTCTCTTTGAGTGCGTGTGCTATGTTCTTCTTGCACCTCGTGAGCGCACCAAGTTGACTGCTCAGTCTGTTGAGTGTGTTTTTCTGAGCTATAGTGCTGAGCATAAGGGATATTGCTGTTGGGACCCTGTTGGCCGACGAATGCGGATTTCTCGGGACGTTACTTTTGATGAGTCTTGTCCTTTCTATCCACGCCCTTCTTCCTCCCCCTTCAGCATCTATTGTTGAGCTACTTTCTTTCCTGACTTTTCCTTCTACTCTCATAGTTGCCACTCCATCACCACAGTCTTTGGTCTCTCCGGTGCCTCCTTCCCAGTCGGCACCCTCTTCACCACCAGCATCCTCTCCTGCACCACCATAGCCTTTGGTCTCCTCTCCTGCATCATCACAACCTTTGATCTTTCCGGTGCCTCCTTCCTAGTCGGCACCCTCTTCACCACCAGCATCCTCTCCTGAGGTTAGTCCTGATCTTGTTCCTTCTTATCCTCTCTACTATATCCGTCGTCCACGGGTTCAGGACTCTTCTGATGGGCCATCCTCTTCGGCATCTCCTCGTTATGCTATTCGCAATCGCCAGTCTATTCTGACTCTTCTGCTGCCACTGCTCTTGCTGAACCGACTTTTTATCGTGATACCGTTATTCATCAGGAGTGGCAGCACGCGATGGCAGAGGAGATTGCTGCCCTTGAGCGTACTGGCACGTGGGATTTTGTTCCTCTTTCTACACGTGTCACTCCTATCATATGTAAGTGGGTCTATAAGGTTAAGACCCGCTCTGATAGTTCTCTTGAGCGCTACAAGGCTCGTCTTGTGGCGCGTGGTTTTCAGCAGGAGCATGGTGGTGATTATAATGAGACTTTTGCTCCGGTTGCTCACATGACCACTGTTCGCACTCTTCTTGCTGTGGTCTCTGTTTACCAGTGGTCTATCTCCCAGTTGGACGTCAAGAATGCCTTTTTCAATGGCGAGTTACGTGAGGAGGTCTACATGCGGCCGCCCCTGGGTATTCTGTTTTTTAGGGTATGGTTTGCCGCCTTCGCCACTCTCTCTATGGTCTCAAGCAAGCTCCTTACACTTAGTTTGATCGTTTCTCTTCTGTTGTCACTGCAGCTGGTTTCTTGGCTAGTGCTCATGATCCTGCTCTTTTTATTCACACTTCGCCTCGTGGTCGGACGCTTCTTCTGTTATATGTTGATAATATGATCATTACTGGAGATGATTATCAGTACATCATTTTTATTAAGGAGCGTCTTCATGAGCAATTTCTTATGTCTGATCTGGATCCACTTCGTTACTTTCTTGGGATTGAAATTATCTCTACCCCTGAGGGTTTCTATTTATCCCAAGAAAAGTATATACAGGATCTTTTTGAGCGTGCATCTCTTACTGATCAACGCACAGCTGAGACTCCTATGGAACTTAACGTTCATCTTCGTCTTACTGATGCTGAGTCTCTTCCTGATTCCACTCGTTATCATCACCTTGTTGGGAGCCTTATTTATCTTGGTGTTACTCGTCCTGACATTTTGTATCCTGTGCATATATTGAATCAGTTTGTTTCTGCTCCCACATAGCTCCACTATAGTCATCTCCTTCGTGTTCTACGATACATTCGTGGAACTATCTCTCGTCGTCCCTTTTTCCTTTGCTCCAGCTCTTTACAGCTCTAGGCATATTCTGATGCCACATGGGCTAGTGATCCCTCTGATTGTCGGTCTCTCTCTACTTACTGTATTTTTCTTGGTGATTCTCTCATTGCTTGGAAGACTAAGAAGCAGACATCGGTTTCTCGTTCGAGTGCTGAGGCTGAGTTGCGAGCGATGGCGTTGTTGACTATGGAGGTTACTTGGTTACGGTGGTTATTTAAGGATTTTGGTGTTTCTGTTTCTGCACCGACTACTCTTTTATCTGACAGTACATGTGCTATTAGCATTGCTAAAGATCCGATAAAGCATGAGCTTACAAAGCATATTGGTATTGATGCTTTATACATACGGACACAAGTACAGGATCAAGTTGTTACTTTTCAGTATGTGCCTTCCGAATTTCAGTTGGCAGACTTCTTCACAAAGGCACAGATCAGAGCTCAGCATAATTTTCACCTCTCCAAACTTAATGTTGTTGATCCACCATAAGTTTGAGGGTGTGTTAGATATATCTCATGTGTATGTGTAGTTACCCTGTTGTATAAGGAGTTTTCTGCATATGTGACATACCTGTACACATATATATATTGGCCCCTTGGTCTCATGATGAATACAAGCGCTATTCAAAACAGAATTATCTTTTGAATTCCAAAATGCTAAGTAAAGGCACCATAGAATTAACATTGATGTGTTTTTTTTTGCCATATCACAATTTGATTTGCAGCATTGTTTATTGCTATAATCGACAGCAAAGAGAAGATACGGACAACTGCACAGGCAGCACCAAATCCGCTGTTGAAAAAGCCAATAAGCTAGGTTTCTTTGTGATGCTACAATCATCAACAACCACTTTGGTTGCTCACAAACATTTATCATGCGCTGGTTTTGCTGATCATTTGCATGGTGAAAATACTCAACAGAAGGTGTTGCCAAGGATTTTAACATAAGAGTCGACAGTGTATCCAATTAAATTATCTCTAAATAAACTCACAGAAGATAAAAAGCATGGTCTTAACTAACATCATACTGAAAGGAACATGGCAAGATTCAGTCCTCAACACTAATGCAATAATTACAGCATCACCCCAGCTAAATTATATGTGAAGTAATCATAATGTGGGGGAAACTGAAAAAAACGTCCCTTCAGAGGTAATGCGATAAATAGTGTTTTTACCTGGCATAAATTATATGTGAAGCTATCGTAGTTGTCGATAACTATGATTGGTCTAGTATCTTGCTTTACTCCATCAAATGCATTTCCACCTTCCACCACAGAAACAACACTTTTAGCAACAAGCTTTTGCTTTTGGATTGCTGTGGATCCACTTAGAACCCCTGCAAAGTGCATAGGACAGTTGAAAACTTAAAATAGCTATTGAAGCTAAACAAACAGGAGAAAAAAGAGTAATTCTGCAATTTCTGGCTTTTCTCATTCTTGTCACGCCAAACATTAACATAGTAACTTCAATCAATACTTAAATATTACTGCTTGCTATGGAAGAATTTGCACACACTGACACACCATTGGATGAACAAATTATTAGTGCAACAAGTTCCTAGATTACCTCACTAACAGGAAGCATAAAAAGTAGCACGTTGCTTGCACCTTCACTATTACCGGGATAAAAAGAAAAAAACAGCATTTTGTGGGTAGGTACGGTAGAACAGGACGAGGAGGCGAGCTTGACCGGGCAAACCGGCTGTGGCTCCGCCGGCGTGAACAGCCGCGGGCAAAGGTTGTTTCTACTACGAGCACGCGCTCGGACTCGCCAGGATCGAAACAAGATTTCCAGGGCGCACGGCTGTACAGAACAAGAAAACAAGATACGAGCCTAACGCCGACTCGCCCACCTATGCGGAGACTGGAGGGGCGGCGTCCGCGCCGGGGGTCGGAGGGCGGGTTCGCGCCGGATTGGATCTTGGGGAGGAGCCGAGCGGCAGAAGAGGCCATTAGACGACGCAGTGGCGGAGCCAGCCGACGGGGAGAGCCTGGGCAGAGCCGATCGCCGTGATGAGCCCTCGGTATCGACTGTGATTGTGATCGCCGTGCAGAAAGTAAGCCGCCGTGTGGCAGAAAACCAACGTAAGTTCAACGGAGCTAGGCAGCCGGGTTGGCTCCGCCTATGAGACGCCGGCGGGGGCGGTGGGGGTGCGGCCAGAGTGGGTGAGCAGTTGCAGAAAATAAATGTTGAGAAGTTGATCAGGACAACTCTCCTGTTTGGTGGGAGCTGGGCTTCGGATTCTTCTGTCTCACGGTTCCGGAAAGAAATTCTATGGGAACGGGCCTCCGAACGCACGTGCTAGGGCCACTTGCCGATTCGTGACATGTGCTCCATCATCTCGCATCTCAAAGCACTCCCGTATAGCTACTCCCGCAGCGCCAGCGCGGCCTCGTCTCCTCCGGTCTCCGCTACGCTAGGGCAAAGGGAAACGGGTGGGGAACCGAAATCTCACCCCGGGGGCCGCCGGCGTACTCAATCCACATCTGCAACAGCAAACAACATTGAGTTCAGTTTGCAATGACAATCAGATATTTCAGTTCAGTTTGTGCATAAAATGCTGTACCCAATCACTGCCATCAGATATTTCAGTTCAGTTTGTACAGAAATTGCTCTACTCAAATGCCTTGCTCATTCATCACTGCCATCACATATTTCATCTGCAATGCTTCCAGGAGCTGAGGTGCTGTCAGGAGCTGAGGTTCCAGGAGCATTGACTGCTAGCATTAACAAAATAACCACAATTTCTGATCATTCACATGGTGTAATGCTTCCAGGAGCTGAGGTGCTGTCAGGAACTGAGGTTCCAGGAGCATTGACTGCTAGCATTCACAAAATGACCACAATTTGTGATCATTCACAAAGAAAACAATCACAGTGCCGCACAAAATAAGCACCATTCACAAATAAACTAGCATTCGCAGAACACCATCCACAAAAATTTGGCTGCTACCATTCACAGAATAAGCACCATAGCTGAAAGTGCCGCACAACACTTAATTCATTCAACATACACACAGCCACAAAATTATTCCCTGTTTGCGCAAACCAAACAAAAGAATCACGCCGAGGAGGCGGCGGCTTGAGGAGGCGGGCGACCACATTGACGACGCCGGCGAAGAGATTGAGGAGGCCGCGGCGGCACCTGCCGAGGGAGCGACCCAAGGAGACGGCAACGGCGGCGGGGGCCGCAGCGACGGACCTGAGAGGGCTTCGACCCCGCTTCGTGGCTGACCGCCGGCGGCCCCCGGGGTGAGATCTCGGTTCCCCACCCTTTTCCCTTTGCCCTAGCGTAGCGGAGACCGGAGGAGACGAGGCCGCGCTGGCGCTGCGGGAGTAGCTATACGGGAGTGCTTTGAGATGCGAGATGATGGTGCACATGTCACGAATCGGCAAGGGGCCCTAGCACGTGCGTTCGGAGGCCCGTTCCCATAGAATTTCTTTCCCACGGTTCCCGTCTCTCGTAAACGTAGCCATCGTTTACCTACCAGCACGTATCAATGGCCAATGAGCGGGCTAATCTTGTGATTCCCTAGAGTTTTATCTTTGTATATCAATCGTGCTGGCATCATCGATTTCCTAGACGTTTACCTACCGGCAGTACTGCTCTCCCTTTTTAAGCATCATCATTTTAAGATTTTTTTTTTGCATTAGAAATGCCCTAAGGGAGCTCCCTTTTTATATTAGCACCACATCCATACTGTTTTTATCTTGTATGTCGTGAGGACCTTTTCGAGAGGATTTTCAGAGTGACAAGTGTATACTCCCATTTGCTGCTCCTCCAGTCCGGCCGCAGCCGGCCCAACCGACCAGCCCCGCGGAGTCCGGCCGTGCCGGGCCACGCCGCGCCGTGGGTCTGGGCTGTCCGCACGCACGCGGGCGTGGGGCACACGTCAGATTGGCGAGGCCGCGAGAGCTGCCGTTTTTCCAAAAAAAATATCTAAAAAAGCGAGCACCGCACCTGGTCGTGGGGCCGCTAGCGAGCCGGGGCGACGGGTGCGGCCGTCCGCTTGCGAACGTGAGCCCCCCACCGTCGCGGCTGCTATACATACCCCCACCCCTCCCCTCACCCCCCAACGCACAACCCTACCGCCAACCTCGCCTTCCCCTCCTCGCAGGACGACGAGTGCTGCGCCCTCCTCCTCCTCCTCCAGATCCCGGTAACCATCTCGCCCCCCTGGTCTCCATCTCGATGGCAGCTCGAGCGTGCGGTTCTTCCCCCAGAGCTGCCTCGCATTGCGCTTTCTTTCTCTTGCGCGGGCGCGCGTTGGGCCCGATCCGATCTCGTGCCCGGCGCCCATTTCTTCTCTCGCGACGTGGATCCGACCGGATCTTGGGAGAAGGAAGCGCCTGCTTTTTCCCCCCGCGAAGAACGTAGATCTGCGATCCGCGCTGCCTTTTGGCGTGCGATCTGGAAGCGCTGCGAGCGTTTCCGTTGGCAAAATGCTCCGATCTGTACCGTGATACAAGAAAACTGTGGTTTTTTAAGGGGGTTCATCGCTAGTTTGAAAGTGCCTAGTTCTAATTGATACCCTGTTACAAGCTGTGGTCAGGTTCTTTATGAATTGCTCTGTCTCGTCGTCTTTAGTTCCTTACATGTGTTAGATTTTGTGATACAGTTTCTTGGAAGGAAATCTTCCCATTAGCGCGCGTCCTTCATCAATAGGCTGTGCGGTTGGTCCTTTTATTGATTGATGTGTAACAAATGTAGCTTTGGGCGAGCTCTGCTGTAGGTAGAAAATGGCCGACGCCGAGGACATTCAGCCCCTCGTCTGCGACAATGGAACTGGGATGGTCAAGGTAAGACATTGGATTCCACAAACGTTTTCCAACTTTTGTTATGGAGATGTAGTGTTCTTTGTAACAGCTGGGTTGACAATGTATTATTGACGGCAGGCTGGATTCGCTGGGGATGATGCGCCAAGGGCTGTTTTCCCCAGCATCGTGGGCCGCCCGCGCCACACCGGTGTCATGGTCGGGATGGGGCAGAAGGATGCCTACGTTGGTGATGAGGCACAGTCCAAGAGGGGTATCTTGACCCTCAAGTACCCCATTGAGCACGGTATCGTTAGCAACTGGGACGATATGGAGAAGATCTGGCATCACACCTTCTACAATGAGCTCCGTGTGGCCCCGGAGGAGCACCCCGTCCTCCTCACTGAGGCACCGCTGAACCCCAAGGCCAATCGTGAGAAGATGACCCAGATCATGTTCGAGACCTTCAACACCCCTGCTATGTACGTCGCCATCCAGGCTGTCCTCTCACTGTACGCCAGTGGTCGTACCACAGGTGAGATTATTCTATATTGAACTGCAGCATTTAGGATGAGAAATCTTGAAATTGTGCATGTAGATGAGATTTATTTGGAAATCTTGCAACTGATGATGCAGCAACGTTAAATTAGTTGTATGCTATTGCTATGTGTGATAAATAATTTTTGAATAAACCTGATAGGCAGTTCTCATACATGGACTTCTGCATGAACATGCTCATGTTGTTGTGGATTGGCACTCTTGATATAATCTCTGAAAGCGGTCAATATTATGATTTGCTACAATTGTCAATAACTGAATATACCCTCTTGCCTGTCTTAGGTATTGTGTTGGATTCTGGAGATGGTGTCAGCCACACTGTCCCCATCTATGAAGGATATGCTCTCCCCCATGCTATCCTTCGTCTCGACTTGGCTGGGCGTGATCTCACTGATTACCTCATGAAGATCCTGACTGAGCGTGGTTACTCATTCACCACTACGGCTGAGCGGGAAATTGTGAGGGACATGAAGGAGAAGCTTGCCTACATTGCCTTGGACTATGACCAGGAAATGGAGACTGCAAATACCAGCTCGACTGTGGAGAAGAGCTACGAGCTTCCTGATGGCCAAGTTATCACCATTGGTGCTGAGCGTTTCCGTTGCCCTGAGGTCCTCTTCCAGCCATCCTTAATTGGAATGGAAGCTGCAGGTATCCATGAGACTACCTACAACTCCATCATGAAGTGCGATGTGGATATTAGGAAGGACCTGTATGGCAACATTGTTCTCTCTGGTGGTACTACTATGTTCCCTGGAATTGCTGATAGGATGAGCAAGGAAATCACTGCCTTGGCTCCTAGCAGCATGAAGATCAAGGTGGTCGCTCCTCCTGAAAGGAAGTACAGTGTCTGGATTGGAGGATCCATCTTGGCATCCCTCAGCACCTTCCAGCAGGTAAATAAACATGGCAGCCATGTACTGTTTGTTTCATGAACCTGAATGGTTTGCTTACAATGTTGTTTGCTGTTGCAGATGTGGATTGCTAAGGCTGAGTATGATGAGTCTGGTCCGTCCATCGTGCACAGGAAATGCTTCTAATTCTTCCGATCCAAGAATGCAAGCCAAGAGGAGCCGTTATAGCTACCCTCCCGCTTCGTTTCTTTCTCTTTTTGTTCCCGTATCTTCATTAGCATGGACAATTTTCAGCCGGCCTATCTGTTATCGATTTCTTCGAGTCAAAGACTGTAATATCTATTGCTACCTGTGCTTCCCACTTGTGATTTTGAACACATGTTCGGTTTATTCAATTTTAATCAGATACCTGATGAGGGTAGTAGAAAAATATGGATGGTGTTCTGATTGTTTTGGGTTATCGATATCTTGTTAAGTGAATAATATTAAAGCGTCTTAATCCTAGTATTGTTGCATGAGGGTATTGCTATTCATTCAGTATGCAAGCAGCAATGAACTCTTGAGTTTCTTGATTTGCCATTTGGATCCTAGATCTTTTGTAATTGGTCTGAAATGCTGAGTATTCTCTCTCTCTTTTTTTTTTAGAAACGGAATAACACTATTCCGGCCTTGATCATTCCATGGAAATGACTACAGCCGTTCAGAACCGAACAAAGTACAAAAACCACAAACCACCAAACGGTGTTACAAAAACTCCCAAACACTGAATTGATGACAAGGTACTTAAACCTATAACCTAAGACAACTGCTCCACCCAAACTTGTTGAAAATCTCCATCACCACTCTCTCAAGACTTCTACTGCCATTTAAGAGAGCACTTCTCTCTTCCTCTTTAGATAGTTGCGACCAACACTTGATCCAGTAAGTCCCCCTGAAAATAACCTGCAAGAAAGAATGAGTAGATATCTTTTTGAAAACGGCGTCATTTCTATTCAACCATAAAGCCCAGCATAAAGCCGCTAAACCAACTAGAATCTGATTTCTAAGCTTCGAAGAAAAATTTCTAAGTCAAGAACCAAACAACATCTCAACACTAGTAGGCGGTTGAAAACCAAAGCTAATGATTACCACATTCCAAAAAGCCCGAGCCACAAAGCAATCGAAAAAAAGATGTTGAATGCTCTCATTAGAGGAACAAAAACAACATTTGGTACTTCCTTGCCACTGTCTTTTTACAAGATTATCCTTCGTTAAAATAACTCCTTTCTTCAAGTACCAAAGGAACACTTTGATTTTAAGAGGAATCTTTGCTTTCCAAAATAAATTCTTTTCTGAAATGCTTGCTCTTTCCATGAGATCTCTGTAGAAGGAATGAACAGAGAAAGACCCATTCTTGTGCAGGTTCCACATCAGAACATCTTCTTGCTCATTCAGAGAAACTTACCCTATCAAACAAACCAACTCAAGCCACGCATTCCGCTTTTCACCTACTAATGTTCTCCTAAAAGACACATTTAGCGGTGTTGTACTTAGTACTTGCGCAACCGACATATTCTTTTTTCTAACAATTTTATATAAATCAGGGAATTTCATCATTAGCGCTTCCTTCCCAGTCCAACAGTCTTCCCAAAATCTTGTTTGTTGACCATTGTTAACCTTGAAACTGCTTCTTGCTAAAAAAAGATCTTTGACCTCCATAAGACCACTCCAAAAATGAGAGTCCCCTTGTTTTTTAACCACTTGCGACAAGGTCTTACCTTTCAAATACTTTTTCTTAATCAAACTCTGCCAGAGGCCATCCTCATTCAACAACTTAACCAACCATTTACTTAAAAGACAAAAATTCCGCACTTCAAGATTTAAAATGCCCAGACCCCCACATGTTTTGGTTGACTAAGGATACCCCACTTGACCAATCTATACTTCTTTTTATTTCCATCACTTTGCCAAAAAAATCTGGATCGATAATAATCCAGTTTTCTAAGGATACCTTTAGGAATCCTGAAAAAGGACATCATAAACATCTGTAGACTCGATAAGACCGCATTAATTAAAACAAGCCTGCCACCCACTGAAAGCAATTTGCTCTTCCAACTACTAAGCTTTTTCTGAAACCTTTCTTCGACATCTCTCCAATCCTTGCTCAAAATTTTTCGGTGATGCATAGGAAGATCTAAGTACTTAAAAGGTAAAGACCCCTCCTTGCAACCGAAAATTTCAACAAGATCGGCACTTCTATCCTTAGCGTCTCCAAAGCAAAAAATCTCACTCTTATGAAAGTTTATTTTGAGGCCCGACAACTCCTCGAACGCACAAAGCACTAACTTTAGGTTCTTTGCCTCATCTAAATCATTTTCCAAAAAAAGAATGGTATCGTCCGCATACTGGAGTATCGACAAACCGTTATCAACCAAATTGGGTATGAAACCCTTAAAATGCCCACGACCTTTGGCCCTGTCTATCAGAATTGCCAACATATCAGCTACTAGATTAAAAAGAATTGGCGAAAGAGGATCCCCTTGCCTCAATCCTTTTCTAGTCTGAAAGTAATGGCCTACGTTATCATTCACCTTAACCCTTACACTGCCTCCACTTACAATTGATTCAATCCATTTGCACGAAGTCGTCAAAAAACCTTTTAGTCTCAAAACCTGTTGCAAAAACGACCAACTCACCTTATCATAGGCTTTCTCTAAATCTAGTTTGAGAATTATCCCATCCATTTTTTCTTTTTTAACTCATGCAACGTTTCATGCAAAATAACTGCACCTTCCATAATATTCCTTCCCGGAATAAAAGCCGTTTGTGAAGGTCTGATCACTTTGCAAGCAACCCCCGTGATCCTATTAGCCACCACTTTTGTGAAAATTTTAAAGCTGACATTAAGCATACAAATTGGTCTATACTGTTGAATTTGCTTAACTTCTTTTTGCTTTGGGAGGAGAGATATTATTCCAAAATTACGGCTAAAAAGAGAGAGTTTATTCTCGTGGAAATCTTTAAACATGGCCATTAGGTCATCTTTTATTAGACTTCAAAACACTTGATAAAACTCCACAGGAAATCCATCCGGACCCGGGGTTTTATTGTGTTTCATTTGAAAAATGGCATCTCTTACTTCCTTTTCGGAGAAAACATCTGTTAGGATCATATTCTCTGTTTCAGACACTTGCGGAACATTATCTTTGCACGTTTTGTCAAGCGCCAATTTACTCCTGCGCGCCGACCCAAAGAGGTTTTTATAATATTTTGTGATAAAATTCTCCAGATTATCATCTCCTTCAATAACCCCTTCTTCTTGGTCAAGCTGAAAAATTCTAGCTTTTCTTCTTTTACCATTTGCTATCATATGGAAATAATTTGTATTGTGGTCTCCCTGAAGGAGTTCCGTGGTCTTAGCCATTTGAAACCATTTAATCTCTTCTTCCCGAAGCAATTGGACTAATATATCTTTCACACTTTGCTTCAGGTCCAACTCATGTTGACACAGAAGTTGTGTTTCCGCTTTGATATCAAGCTTGTCCTCTATCCTGACCAACTCCTGTTTTTCTTTCTTAACTGCCCCATTTACATTTTTAGCCCATCCTCTCAAGAATTGTCTCAACCTTCTGATCTTATTCTGCCACCTTTGCAAAGACGAAATACCCCTCAAGTTTCTTTCATTCCAAACCTTAGACACTAAGTCGACGAATCCCTCCCGGAAGAGCCATCCAAGTTCAAATTTGAACATTGGTTGACCCTTACCCTGGGTTCCTTTACCTGTGCTAAGCAGGATCGGGGTATGATCCGAAATACCTCTACTCAAAGCTCTCACCGTGGAGAGTGGGAACTTTAGTTCCCATTCCGTGCTTACCTAAATCCTGTCCAGCTTCTCAAAAGTTGGTTCTTTCAAGGAATTAGCCCAAGTATATCTTCTTCCAGACAACTCCAATTCCCTTAGATTTAAACTATCTATGACCGCATTAAAAAGGAAAGACCATTTACCATCAAACTTATCCTTATTTTTTTCACTCGGATTTCGGATGATATTGAAATCCCCACCTATCAACATTGGCAACATATCCTTACTACAAGCTTGGACCAGCTCGATAAGAAAAATTTCCTTGAATTCTGGCTGCGCTGCCCCATAAACAGCCACCAAAATCCATTGAAAGCTATCTTTAATATTTCTGAGGTGGAATTTCACATAGAAATCCCCCTCCGCGACACTACCAACATCAAACACATCTAAATTAACTCCCAACAAAATACCTCCTGATCTCCCAAGCGGCTCAGTCCAATGCCAAAGAAAGTTCCTTCCCCTACACAATTTATTAAGCTTTGCCTGCGAGAAATCTTTCTTCCCAGTTTCCAAAAGAGCAATAAAGTCTAAGCTCTGCTCTCTAGAAGTTTCAAATACAAATCTTGATTTAGCCAAGTCTTTAAGACCTCTGCTATTCCAGAAAATTCCTTTCATGAAGAACACCGTTTTGATATTTTAACTTTTCTTTTTTACAAGTCCTTTTTTCAAACGACTTAGCGTTGGACTTGTGCTTATTAATGATAGTCTTTGCATCACAACTTAGGTGATAACTACTATCATCAAAAATCTCATCCACCAAATCCCCACACAACTGCCTTACTGACTCAAACTCTAAATCCTCTAAATTTTCCAAAACGCCATCAGTATTCAAGGAGCCTTCACTGAACTTCTCCACACTATCCAAAACTTTATCTTTCTCTAAACAAAACAAATGATTAACAACGGAAAGTAAATCTTCATTATTACTACTCGCAACTACCCGCAGCTCACTAATTCTACTTACAGCAGAAAAAGTAGGAATAGAACAAATAGAATTAAGTGAGACTTTACCTTCCATTTGCTCCAAGTTGCGCACCACCGCTCGCCGCTCTGCCCGCACCAAAGAATGCTCGTCTGTCACACCAGCCAAGCGCGGGCTAGCCCTTGATGGAGAAACCACCACCTCCCTAATCGACATAGCCGCCGCCACATTGCCCTCAGGCACAGACAAGACCCCAGCATGACCTGGCTGCGCATCTCCCCCCGGCCGATCCTACACCTCCAGCACACTAACCGAGCCCACAGACTGGCCCAACAACCCCACTCCCACTGAAGCCTCCACCGACTCTCCCAGGCATAGCCCCACCCCACTGCTGTCCTGTAGGACGACCACATCACTAACCAACCCTTTCTCCAGAACCTTTACAGGTGGACTGGGATCAACAAACTGCCCTTCCATTCCTTCCCCAGCTTCTTCAAACACAACATCCGCACAAGCAACACCACCCAAAACATCCTCCTTTTCGGAAACCACCTTATCTGCCACTTCAACTAACACCTTGTTGATCGACCCATTCAGGAACTCCTCCGCCTGTTCTTTTAGAAAAGCTCTAAACTCAACCTCACTCATTCTCTGAACTTTTGCCTTGAGAGTGTCCCTGCCCGAACTCTCCTCCTTTGAAGACGCCCCGATATTCCCTCCACCAACTCCCCTCAAGCGCTTGTGCTCTCTAGCACCATCCATCTCCTCCCCCAACAGATCATCTTCCTCCATACCCTCCTCATTCCCATCACCATCACTGTCCCCTCCATTCCAAAGCACCTCTACTTCTTCTCCATTTTCATCAAAACCTCTCTTTTCGACCTCAAAATCCAACTCAAAGTAATGATCCCCAATGACCACATCTAAATGTGCAGGAATCAACTGCGGATTGAGGACCGCTACAAAAATTCTTCCAAACACATTCTTCCTGGTTGCCTCCATATCCACCGTCTGAGTTGAACCAAGCATAGACCCAATCGCCCAAAGATTCAGAAACTCTCTCAAAGCTTTTCTTAGCCCAAACACCTTGACCCACACTTTAGGAAGTAAGAAACCACTCCTCAAAATTCAGCCTCACGCCTGTGGAGACACCATCCACCCTAACATCCGCCCCCCGAAAGCAATCGACCGCTGCAATTCTGACCTCGATGGAAACTGAGTAATAAACGCATTATTCCCACGCTTTTTCCAAGATCCACTTCCACTTTCCTGGAACAATCCTTTGCAACTGAGCACAAACTTGCTCCTCAGGGAGTTCTCCTCCTAAGATGGTAATCAGCGCCATCTTTGACTCCTTCTTCCCCCTTGGCAAAGGAGGATGCTGCACATGGAAGAAACCCAATCCATGCACCGCATAGCCAACAGCATGAGAAACTGGTCTCGACAATTTGAGGATCGGGCATCTATGGTTCACATGCTCATGACTGTCACAAATGACGCAGTAAACAACCGCCGAGCAGCCCGCAGCAAAATGCCCCTTCTTTGCGCACCTTGAGCATCGAGACCCTGCCAACACAACCTCTCCTTCCTCCTCTGAGACTCCCTGAACCTCCTGCACCTGCACATCACCCACACCTACTTGCATGTTACCAACACTGGCCTTGCCAACAACATTCTCTACCAACGACTTAGAACCTGCAGACCCTCCAGCTGGACTCCAACTATTAGTGCCAGCACGAGTAGCAAATTGCCAATTCTGCCGAGCTCCACCACGACCCTGCCTACCACCAAAGCCTCCCCGCGGCCCCCCAAAACTCCGCCCAGCACCACCACCATGGCGAAGCCTTGACCAACCCCTTTCACGACTCGCGAAACCCCCCACAGGAGGCCTCATCCCCCGACCTCCAACCTGAGCATCAAGGCCGCCCGCTCGAAAAATTCCACCACCAGGAACCTCCTCTTCAATCACGCCTCCCTGCCCGCGCCCACGGCCGAAAGACGTGCCGCGCCCACCGTCAACTGCACTGCCAGGATGGTTTGAGGAGAAAACCCGACCCCCCAAACCACCTCGACCACCTCGCTGCATGCTGCTCTCCCTCCTCCCTCCTGAAATCTGCGGCAAAGATTTGGACCCCCTCACAACCTCTGCAAAGGAACGAGAGCAGGAAACCGAAGCGACAAGAGGAATCTGGAAAGAGTCTACGACGCTCTGTTTACCCAGACGACGCCTCCGTTGCCCCTTTCTGGCAAGAAAAGCACGTAAACCCTGGGGAAACCGAAACAACAGGTGGGCCTCTACCCCCCCCCCCCCCGACTGGCCCAGCCTAAAACTCAGCACTTTCGGCCCACCAAGCCTTACCTCCTTCGCAGATGGAGATTCCGAAGACAGCTTCCCAACCTCCGATCCGGCCATCGCCATCTCAGCCGGCGGCGCCTCCCCAAGAACCGCTCCGAGGTCCTCCAGCTTAGCTTGCCCCTTGGGTTCCTTCCCTGACCGCAAATCCCTCACCCAAATGTCCCCCCAGATGCAAATCCGGAGACACTCGGTTGAAAGGAAGGGGCCCCTTCCACGGCCTGAAGACCGGTGCTGCCCTTACCTGCACCCCCGAGCCTTCGATCTGAGGAACCACCGACCGGGGATGGCGCACCTGACCATCAATCGAAGGCCCCGCATGCACAGCATCCCGCAAGAAATCAATACTCGACGCACTGCTATTGCAGTCCGCCTCAACTTCACCCTCATCAGAGCTTTCTACTCCGGCCAATGGCCAAAACCGAGATCTACTCCCTTGCCTCCTAGCCCCGGCTAGCGGGTCAGAGGAAGAGCTCAGAACCGGTGCCAAATGCCTCCTACAAACTCCCCTTTCCACCTCCTGCTCCGGCGCTACATCGGCCTCTACCGGCAGCGAGGAAAACTCCCCTCCGAAGGAGGAAACACTGGTCGGAGAAGAACCAGGCAACGGCAGGGACGAGGGCAACCTCCCTAACCCTGCAGTCTCGCTCCTCGGCGAAGAATCCGACAAGGAAGGCCGAGGCGCAAGGGTTAGGCGCCACCGGCGAAGATCGCCCCTACAACGCCCTTTACCCATCTCCGTAGGGCCTCACGAAGTAAACACCTGCTCGTCGCTGAGTATTCTCTTGTGTGCCTTTGTTGCGTTTGTTTTTGATTGGTGGGTTCTGTTCTATCTGATGCCTCGCTGTCTCGGTGGTTGTGCTGGAATATGCATCAGATAAATTCTCTTGTTCTGGCTTTAAGCAGCACATGAGCACGCTTTGCTGCTTAAAGCTGTACTGTTCAAGACATTCCTGTATAAAAAGAGGAATCTTCTCTTTTCTTCAAACAAAATGCGAGGGAGAATGGGACCATGTGATGCTATGGAGATGCTGTACATGGTTTATTAGGATATTGGGATCTGAGTTTCAAGCCAATTGCCAATTGGGGCCATTGCTTTCTACACCGTAAAATGCCGTAGCTTCGACAAGAGAGGATATCATACGAGACCTGATCTGGTCAATGTGGGTGCATTCTGCCGTCTGTGTTAAAGAAAGTGACTTGAGTTCTGTACTTTTCTGTCTTTGCTTTCTGACTCCATACTTTCATAGGTTCATGTTTGATACATTTGCGTTTTTGGTAGTGCTTATTTAGATTTATAAGCCTAGATTTCTGATCTTTTTTTTTTGCATTACAGCAACTGAAAATACATTTTAACTATTGTCAGCTTTTTCAGTATAATTAAATTTAAAAAATAAAAATTATATTATCATAGATAATACAAAAGAATAAGAAAAAACCAAAAAAACTAAAAAGCTAAAAAAATACATTTAAAAAAAGAACCTAGAAACGGATAATCGTTGGAGCAGGGCCAAATAGCTATGTTCGTGAGTATTAGCAAGTGAAAAATGGGGTAGTTCCATGGTGTTTACGCAACGTTGCAATCAGGTAATATGTGGCATGGTACGTGTAAAATTCCTGTCCTTAGGTCTTGGGCAAAAGGCTCCTGAAGGTTATGGTCCTATTTATATTGATTTTTAAAAATTATTTTTCTATAATAAATATTTTTTATAATAAATAGTCTTTCTACGGTATCTAACTTTCAAACGGAATATCTTTTCAAGATGAGGTCTACTAATCGATTGTAGTATAAACAACAACGACCTCATTTATATCAACCAAATCGCACGCGAGTCTCTCTACAAATTATTATTATTTATAAGCCAAAAACCTGTATAAGAACGTGCCCTACAATTTTTCTGCTATTTAAAAGGACAAGAAAGAAAAAAATGGTATATCGTTTTCTAGGGCTTGTTTATGTGTTGTGTGCTGCCTTTTGCTTAAAAACAAAGGGAAGATGCCCAAACACATTTCAAATTATCCACTTGTTTTCCATGAAAAGAAAAACTTGGGTTTGCTATTAATGTTGTTTTATTTGCATTGTTCTGTAGCAAACCTTCGGTTTGTAATTTTAACTACTAAAACATATAATGTTCTCTGGAGTCTGGACAAAGTGTTGAAATTTGTCCTGAATTGGTTTGATCTATTGTTTTCATGCATCCATGTCTTTCCAAGCTAACAAATGTCGTTACAAGGTTATCATCACTCATCGAGCTTCTGTTTGGCTAGAACCATCTCTAGCTACAGAGACACATGGTACTTGGAAGCAGGAATTCCTTCTTTCTTCAACAAAAACAAACGATTCTTTCTTCAACAAAAACAAACGAGGCACAGAAGAGCTTTGGGTGCTCATTTGGGCTTTTAATATTCAAGCTTCTATATTTTATGGTATTTTGGCATTTTGTTTTACATTATAGCTATTGTTAGTTTTTTCAACGTAATTAATGTTTTAAAAATAAAAAATTATTATATCATTACATACAATTCAAAGAAATAAGGAAAAAAATACAAAAAAAAATCCAAAAAGTCTGAAAAACAAAATTAAGAAATTAAAAGCTTAAATCCAAATGAGCACCCCTAAGACTTAATGACTATACAAATATATACATTATGTAAAATCGATATGGCAACAGATAGAATAAATGATGCATTCGAAATTTTTCTTAAGTATTCGTCGATCTTCACTCCAATAGTTATGAGAAGCTATGAATATTAGATACCAATCACCACACAAAAAATCCCAGCGAAAACTGATCAAAATAACCTTTACTGTGCCTGGCAGTCTGACCAGATAAATAGTACCTCGGTCAGACCACTACAATGTTTTGAGTATAGGAATAGTAATTTTAACACTTTCAAAATCAAAATCTATGTAACTTTTGATCCGTAATTTCAAATGATATGAAAATTGGTATGTACCTTTTCTAGGATGTCATGAATCTATTCCAACCAACAATGAGAAAATCGTTGTCAAAATTGTGACCTTTTTCAGTTTGAAGGAAATGTTGCACAAAAAAGGGCAAAAATAGAAAACAGTGAATATAACTTGCTCGTAGGTAGATGATAGTCAAGATGGCTCTAGATATGTTCTCACATCTCACAGCAAGCAATAACATAAAAAAAATCGAGCCAAAAATACTCGGATCAAGAAATCAGTCATGACAGTGAAATCCAAACAAACTGAGTTTCTTCATGAATTGCCAACCAAGTGTCTAGATGGGTAGAGATTCATTTTCAAATGTCATCTCCATCTCTTACAGTTCTTGGTACAGCAAGATTAAGAAGGGGATAGAGAAGAGCAAAAATAAACCAAATCAAAGAGCAAATTAATCAACACAATAGGGATACATGGAGATAAACAAAGATTGATGTATTAGTACTTGAGAATGAATGTTTTACATCCATTTCACTTAAAGATAAGAAAGCACATCACAACACTGTTCTCTCAAACCCTGACCCTAGACCTAAAATTACTTTCCCAAGCGTCGCTCAAGTACCGTGGTTTTCATTTAAGGTAGTTTCGGTATTTTGGTCAAACTTTCAAAATACCCTCTCTTGATCTAGTCTTCTCCATCCATTATAAGCAATTACCATGTTTGCCACGTGTAAGTACACAACTAACTTGCGATGTGTCAGTAAGTCTCTTCTGTTCTGATTTCACTGGACCACATCTCATTTGGACCGACCATGCCACGTGGTGCAACCTGTCGCTCGAACTTTCCTTTAATATTTTCTATCTTTCTCGTGCTATGCTTGAGCTTAGCTATCTCACCTGACATCCTTAATCGTTCTAAGCCTCGGCTTCTCCATGAGCACAGCTCTGATCTTCGCTGTTGACCATAACTCCAAACGACCATGCATATTCAAAGATAAAAAAGTTATTTTCGAACACAAATTCTTCACAATTTGACCCACGTTATCTGTAACATATCTCGTGCAACATATAAATCTTGACCTAGGTTGACAGAACTCATCGCAAACTTAAAATCCCACAAGCCACAGACACAAGCGAGAGCACAAGCCTCAGCCAGTCTGACCGCATGTTTGTAGCTGTCTGACCGTTAACGGCAACCGGTTTAACTGGGAAATGCTACCAGATTGGGGGACCTGTCCAATCGCTCCCCCTGTGCCGATCTGCAGTTTGGTTCCAAATTCCAACAAATTGCAAAACTTGATTTCCAACCTTCCCAAAATGCAATGGCTTATCACAATATAATTTTGAATCCTCTCACATGGCCCTTCACATTATAGTGCCATTTTCATCACAACGTACATCGACTAACAATTTCCTCTTTCATTTGAACAACCTCAGCAAAAGCAACCTGACGAGTTTGTTCTTTGTTGTGCAAGCAAAGGTAAAAACTTCCGAGATGTCGATCCTTCCCTGGCGTATCTAAGGGCATCACGGTGAAGCTCACCATACTACAAACATTCGTCCAACACAAAACCATTTTTAGCTTCTTTCGTCCATCGTTTCTATATGTAAAACTCTGGTATGGCACCTACATCAAGAGCTAAGAGTACTCTCAGTACATGCCGACATATGACACCAGAACTCTCGAACTTACAGCAGCTACATTTAGCTCTCTTGCCATAAGTGTCATAGCTGACCGTGCATGTGGCTTCAGTATGCTCCTTCGTGACTTTATACACAGCAATGAGCCCAACTAGAAATATAGTAACCTAATGATTCAATGAATTCCTCCTCAAATATGTTAAAAACAGTCCTTGTGTATTGTCTGACACCTGTTTCAGCATGCTTGAGGGGGTTCCTAGAATAGCTCTGGTAAAAGATGTGGCTCAGATCTCCTAGAGCTTCCCTCTCTGACCAACCTGCCATCACATGTTCAAATAACGAAATGAAGACCGGCAAATCTACTCTTGTGTTGAAGTACTTCTCCAAGAAGTTTCTGAAGTTTTCAGGCCTCTTGAGTTGCTGAAAGATCAGCGGTAAATATATATTTGAAATAAACAGGAACCCATCTTTGCCGAATTCTGAATACAGACTGAAGCCATAAGTTGTTGCCCAGGTCATACTTATCAAGGACTTTCCTTCCAACCTGACTCAAAACATTTCAACAATTTTGGGCTCATTGATGCACACAGAGGATTCGTCTTCAAAGGAAGCACATCCAAAATATGTGTTAACCAAAATTTCTTTGCATTTGTATAATATCTCCGATGGTTGCTTGGGCCCCGGGCTGTCTGAGAAAAGACGGTGGTTTGCTTGGGCCGCGGGCTGCTGTTCGTGGGATTGATGATTGCCAGGATGGGGGAGTTGTCCAGCCCAAATGCTTGATGGCCGTTGGTCCAAATGAATCTACAGTATACATACCTTCTATAGGCTAACTGGGCCGGCCAAATGATTAATAAAATCCATACCCTCCGCTCAATAAAAGAAAATAGCTTCATGGAGCTGTTCTTAGTCTTTTTTACATGTAAAAAAAAAGATTCAGCTTAAATGGCTTATGTATTAAGAAGAGAAACAAAATACTGGTAGACTGGGTGGGTTCGAAACACCTCACTGCTTATGACTGATGTACGACGCTATAATAATTTACTTTCAAACGTTGTGTCCTTTTAAAGCGGGATCTACAAATCGATTATAATACATACTGTACCGAGTTCAGCGGTACCGATCAAAATCATATGTTACTGTCTCTCTCTTCATAATCCCTCTCACGAACAATCAGAATTCAAAAGCCAAAAACTATAGCCCAAAAAACCTATCAAACGAAAATGTTCAACAGGAAAATCTCACGTAGTCACGTGTGCCATGCAACACACCACGTTAGCGCCTTACACGCTTCTTCATCGCATTTTGGATTGTTGGTTTCGTACCACCTGCGAATAACATCGTTATCAGCCGAAGGTGGTGACTACCACACGATGCACGTTATTGCCTAATGATCTCACGTTACGATTGTAGGAGTATATAATTGATCTACCATTTTGAATAATCTTGTGCGCTGCTTAGTTCCTTTTATTCTTTCAACGTTTCTTTTCGGTTTGTCAAGCTGACTGACACAATGGCCACGAGTACAGGATGCTCAAACTGCACAAGCACCGAAGGCATGGAACGCCACACTCGACACCAGCCTTATCTCGCTTGGGTTCTGCAGGAACGTATGCCTCCGAGCGGGGCACGTCGTATCTGCTTGTGGGGGTGTACGTCGATGATCTAATCACCACATGATCGGATCCACACGAAATTGGCAGGTTCAAGGTTAAGATGCAGAAGCTGTTCTGGATGAGTGATCTGGGGATGCTCAGCTATTAATTGGGCATCGAGGTGCACCAGAATGCGAACAGCATCACGCTCAACCAGGCGGCCTACGCGCTAAAGATTGTAGAGAAGAGCGGCATGGCGGACTGCAACCCCTGCCAAGTCCCTATGAAGACATGCTTGAAGCTAAGCAAGCTGAGCACTAGCCCATCGACGGATGCCACACACTACCAGAGCGTCGTCGGCGCAACTACCACTATGCCAAGAAGGACGAAGAGCGGCCACGTCTGTCGGGCTTCAGCAACAGCGAAATGGCCGGCGACGTCAACGACCACAAGAGTAGTATAGGGTGCCCTTCTTCCTCGGCAGGAGCTCCGTTAGCTGATAGTCATAGTAGCAGAAAGTGGTGGCGCTATCCTCCTATGAGGCGGAGTACGTTGCCACTACTACCGTGGTGTGCCAGGGCATCTGGTTGGCGTGCTTGCGAGGTGACCTCACCGGCAATAAACCCGGAGCTGCCGCTCACAAGGTAGACAACAAGTCCGCAATTTCTCTATGTAAGAACTCGGTGTTCCAACACCAAAGCAAATACATTGATATACGCTATCATTTCATCCGGAGTGCGTCGAGGAAGGCAAGATCACTGTCGAGCTCACCAGTACAGAGGAGCAGCTCGCAGACATTCTCACGAAGCCCGCTTGGCCGCGTCAGGTCCTAGGAGCTATGCACAAAGATTTGGATCGTCGAGATCAAGGAAGCGCATCAAGAGTTAGGGGCGTTTGTTGAATAATCTTTGTGCGCTGTTTAGTTGTTTTTTTTTATTCTTACAACGTTTCTTTCCGGTTTGTGCGCACGGCTGAGTGTTAGCGGTGCGCGCCGTTGTGTTTAGCTCGAGGCGTGCTCAGTCCACGTCGGAGAGATCGAGTCATGTGCGTGGACGCCGCTCGTACCGCGCCGTTGGAACTCATGTACGTTGTTCAATTCCTCCTACAATCTCGGCTGAAAAAAAATCTAAGCAATGTATATATCCTACTCATAATAAATATTTAGGTATGTGCATGCATGATGTCGATCTCGTCACCAGTTCCAATAAGATAGTGACCAAAACGACTGCTACAAGAAAGGGCACTTGCTTTCCAATATGTGAATCTTAGATGTGATCTCTCCAGCTTGCAAATTAAAGCTCAAGCAATAAGTAGTGCTCTAATTGGCTTCTAGTTGTTGGCTTCTAGCATAAAACACATCATAACAGTTAAAAATACATTGTAGCGTCTGTTAGCAAGAAATTAAGAAAAAAATAAGAAAAGAGAAAAGAACCGATATATTTTCACAAACAATACAAAGAAATAAGAAAAAAATAAAAAGCTAAAAAAAATTAAAATTAAGAAACCGACGCGTTTCAAAAGCCAGAAACAGTTGCCATTTAGAGCAGAGCCTATAATACAATCATATTGTTAATTCTTCGTTCTTTGATTCGTTGAGATATCAATTATCAATTTTGCTAGTGCGAAGTCTAACCACAACATTAATACCTAATTCAATCGTGAGATCGATCTCTGTATATGTACATCGGACCGTGGAGGTATATGACCAACTCCAAGGTTCTCTATAGTGTAGTGGCCTCAACGTTGGTATATGACCAACTCCAAGGTTCTCTATAGTGTAGTGGCCTCAACGTTCTCTGCTCACGTTTTGCCCCCTATTGAGACAACAAGGATCGCAAGTTCTGTTTTTAAAGGAAAGGAAAAAGAAAGCTAGAGATCGCAAAAACCATTCAGTGCACCTCGCTACCTAAGATTATATCCGTAGCGACGAGAGGGTGAATGGAAGCCACACCAGCAACAATTTCTCAAAAACCTTTTGCCTTAAGATTGTTAGATTCTCTCATTTTAATATCTATGAAAATTAGAGCCTAAGCACTCTCGGAGAGACCGAGCCAAATAGGATCGAGTTGACGCCTCAAAGCGATACTACCACCATAAAAGGTACAGTACTACTATTATGTAAAGAGTGTTACTATCTTTCTTTCAGATCAGTGTAAGAAATTCAGCCCAAACAAAACAAAAAACCACACATCTTTCACATAAAAAGTCCAAATGGCTTAATTTGAACCAAAACAAGATCACAACCTTAAAAACCTAAAATAATAAGAGATCTTACAAGATGACAGGAATATTGGGATCTTTTGGCTCTTAAAGTTCTGTTGTAGCAAAACCAAGTTCAAACAATAATATCAGCTAACTCTCACATCGAGGCTCCAAATCATATGAAACTTGGTATGCACCTTCTCTAGGATATCAGATACCTATTTCAATTTACGATCAAGAAAATCATTGTCAAATTCTGACTTTTTCGTTTGAATGAAGGTTACATCAAAATCAAACAAAAATACAAAAACGATGAATATGACTTACTCGTGAGTGAATGATGTCTTTAGATGTATTTCCATATATCATAACAAGTAAGAACACACAAGGAATCGAGGTAAAAATAACTGAATCAATAAATCACTCGAGAGTGTCAAATTTAAGCTCACCCAGGCAACTTCATAAACTTACCAGTACTGATGTCTAGATAGATGAAAATTGATTTATATGATATATCTCTATCACTAACTCATCTTTTGCATCCAGCAAGATCAAAAAGGAGAGAGTGGATATCGAAACCAACCAAATAAAGAGTAAATCAACCAAAATAAGAGAGATATATGAATGATGAACAAAGTCAATATATTGCTACTTGAGAATGAAAGTTTTACAGTCACTTTACCTAGAGGATAAGATAGCACACCATAGTACTCACACTTCTTAAACCCTAACCCTAAAATGTTTGGCTTCAATAACAAAGGTTTTGATGATTAGATAGTTAACTAGCAAGTCTCTATCCCAATCTATTAAATAGACAAGGTAACTAGTTCTATTTAACCATAATAGATACTATCCACTTAGCACAATTGGGGGAACCTGTTAACCCTGCACAACATAAGTTTTACTCACACGCAACACTTGTACACTCCAACTTAGTCTTCTTAATTTCTCCTTGACCTAAATCCTTTTTTTAAGCGTCGTAGTTTTGATCTTTTCGGTATTTTGTTCAACTTACTAAAATACCCTTTTTTGACCTGATCTTCATCTTCCCTTGCAAAGCAATCGCTATAGTTACCATGTGTAGGCAAGTTTCTCTTGTTTTGGTTTCATGAGACAACACCTCACTTGGACCGACCAAACCATATAGTGCAATTCGTTGCTCAAATTTTCATTCAACATTTCCCGCATTCCTTGTGCCATGCATGAACATAGCCCCAATTCTCGCCATTATCTATGGTTGATTTTAAACGACCTTGCACATTAAAAGATCAAGAAATTATTTTCGAGTATAAGTTCTTCATAACTTGACCCACGTCAAAATAAACTTCATGCAACATTAATGCATTGATCAAACACAATTCAAAACAATCTAAAAATAAATTCCCAAAATCCAAGAAATTTTCATCTAGGCCGATCTAATCGCCAACCATAGGCCTGTCAGACCAGCTGAAGTACTGCACAATTGGACCTCTTTGAAAAATTACAACTGGCGAGTAATATACGGTACTATCGCTCTGTGGTTTGACTACCGCGGTCACATTGCCTACCGGTATGACTGGCAACTGCCCAGTGGTCAGATCGGTTTGCCTGAAAAATTTCTAAAATTGATCCAGATAAAATGCAATCTTTATAAAATTAAATATTCACTGTATAAAATTTATAACGGTTCACCACAACAATATGTTAGACTTTCTCACATGGTTTTTCAATATCTTCTTAATGGTACAAGAATCTTAAATTTTTCCTAAATGGCAATGTCTCTCGTGCAATAAATTAGCACACCATGTTCTATGGCAAACGCATACGTACGAATCACTCTTAAAATAGAAGAATGTGAAATATATTAGTACTAATATGGCCGTTGAGTCATATCAAAATTGGCCTAGACCAACAAATAAAAGGTGATTATAAACATCTCTCTCTCTCTCTCTCTCTCTCTCTCTCTCTGGTACAAAACGTACCTAGACATCGACCTTTAATTTCTGGGACGGGATCCGCTAGCACATGTAGCAGACCCGCTACGCCGTCCTCGGGCTCATCCAACGGCTAGAAGAAAAGCTTCAAGGCAGTCTTTTTAAAAGATTGATCTGTCGAAGGACTGCAGCCGATCTGAATCCTTGCTCTGTTGTCCTCCCACCTTCCCGTGGAATATGAAGTACGGCAATAGAACGGGGATGATTATATTATTTTTATATTTATGATTTTTTTAATAATAATTATTTTATTTTTTGAATAAATATGTTTTATATTGATCCATAAGTATATAACTTATTTGTAAAACTCTTTATTCTTGTTTTCATATTATTCTAAATTATCATTGATCTTATGCTATTATGTAGAACAATTATGATTTACAAATCAGCACATATATTGATTGATGATCATGTTTCATGGATCATAAATATGATATATCAAATCAATAATATAGAAATATGTTAGAAAATATGGTATTGGATTGATCCACCATGAGACATTGCGGGAATTGTTATATTTTTAAGTGACATCAGTTGGTATCATACATAGTGTATGTAGAATCCTTAGACCTAAGATCATCGTTGTTTCCTACATGTAATAATAAACACTACTATATAAGGCCACGTACGTATAAGCACTATATAAGTTCATCTAATATAATCTTTATGTATGTTTGGAAGTCGTTATATTTTGCTAGGAGCCGCTACTGATTTATGCACCGAAAAGAAATTTTTGGCTCATGGCCAAATATACGTGAACATATAGAGTCACACACTTAACGGGTTAGAACGATAATGATCCGAATGATAGTCTCCTAAGTGGAGATATGATCTCTACTTATATTGGATAAATATTTAGACTGAGACTTTCTGAGTTGGATACGATATCTAATCGTATCAAATAAGAGTCCGATTGGAGAACATATAAAGAGAGCTGCGAAGGCTGAAGGAGGTATCTCAAAACGCATATATCGAAACTTTAGCCGCCACCTCTCATAACCCATGTCGTGCGCGCTGGTACTAGCACACCATTATATAGTGTTTCATTCCTAGACATATGGACCTTGGTAGAGGCACTACTGTGACTGCAGCACTAATTGAGACGATTGCGAGGAGGAGACGGGTGGTCAAAGAACGCTACTTCTACTATACTGATATGCTCTTTATTGAATCGGTCGCTTCAATTCTACTTTCGCTTTTACTGGTAATAATATATTATCTCTTATTTGTATACCTTTTTAATTTATATAGTAGAAAATTTTTATCTACACTAGTGTAATTTACCCGTTTCCCAATAGCTGGCTGTGCATAAGAAAGTTGAAGCACCGTTCGGGCAGCTTTCACCGGCTCGTAGCTTGTATGAGGGCGTTCGTTTTAGCGATGACTTCTGGTTTTTGGCTGAAATTTCACTGTAGTTAGTTTTTTTACTGTAGCTGATTTGGCTTTTTGGGCATAATTAAATTTAAAAAAAATGTAAAAATAGAAAAAATATGTTAGCCCATTACAGATAATGCAAAGGAAAAGGGGAAAAAATGCAAAAAAAATCCTAAAAATCTAAAAAAAATCAGAAAAAGGTGAATTACTAAATAGTGAAAAAAAGCTAAAACTAAAAAAAACTAAAATGAGCGGGCCCGATCAAGCTAGCTTCCTCCACATTTTGCTTCTAGAGCCCGAAATTAGAGCCAGAGCTTGGCCAAACGTGGCCTGGCAAGAGTGACAATAACTCCAGCATTCGAGTCAAATTAAAAGCTCCGGACAGAAAGTCAGAAAGAGACTTGCACTAATGTATAAGTACCTGTACCTCTTATCTTTCCAGCTTGCAAAAGCTCCCCTGCAGCTCGATCGATCTCTGGCCACGAGAGATCAGACAAGACACTTCATGGCGAAGCACTATCATCGCCACGCCACGATAATATCCTAGTGATCGAATGCGGTGCATCTCCGGCCGACCCCTTCGCCCGCGCTGCGGCCTGTCGCGGCGGGAGGTTGCAGGGCGCGCCCCACCTGAGGCTCGGGAGATCGAGACGGGTCGCCGTTCTAAGCCGTTTTCGCCACGCGCGCGGGTCGTGGCGCGGGAAGATCTGCCCCCCCCCCCCCATGTTGCGTGTTGCCGCTGCCCATGCGCGCATGGCCACGTTATTTTTTGTTTTTATTTCTGTTTTTAGAGTCAAAAAGCTAAGCGCGGGAATAAAATAGTTATTTAAAGTAGATTCTTTATTGTCCACTACCGTACAAAAAACATAGCAAAAAAAAATCATCGGTGGGCAGTGGCTGTCCGGAAAAACACCTTATTGGGTTGTACCGTTGCGCTCGCGTCCCGAGACACGCCGGCGTGAGCCCATGTGCCACAACCCATGCGTACTACGTGGCCACCATCCGACCCGCGCGTAATGCAGGGGCGCCACGGGCACAGCCTCGCCGCACAGCTCACAGGGTTGGACTTGGGGAAAAGAACGCTCCATCGAAGAGGCCCGGTCGGGCATTCAGATGTGGGGGAAAGAAAAGGACGACCGATCCGGGTCCGCACAGGGTCAGGTTCAGCAGCGCGCTCACGATAGGGTTTTCTCGCGTTTGGGCTGCGAACTGTTGCTGGCCTTGTCGCGTCTAGGTTGGACGCGTCCGCTGGCAAGTATGCCTGCCTGGTCTAGCTAGCTGAAGGACGTACGGCTGGGGTGCTTAGCTAGCTAGCTCGAGAAAATAAATTGGATGGAACTTAGGGGTGAGTTTTAGCGATGATTTCTGATTTTTAGTTGAAATTTTACTGTAGCTGATTTTTTTACTGTAGCTGATTTGGTTTTTTGGGTATAATTAAATTTAAAAAAAATAAAAATAGAAAAAATATGTTAGCCCATCACGGATAATGCAAAGGAACACGGGAAAAAAAGAAAAATGTAAAAAAGCCTAAAAAATCTAAAAAAATTCAGAAAGAGACGAACTACTGAATAGTGAAAAAAAACTGAACTTAGAAGCTGAAGCTGAAAAAAAGCTGAAATAAGCAAGACCTTAGAAACTTGGGTACGTTATTTTCAGCTGCAGGTTAGTTTAACTATAATTTATTAATCTATTAAATAGTGATTACTAAGAAATCAAAATCGCTGGAAATAAGGCACGATTCAGTGAAAGCCATTCTAATTTATTCAGGCCATACTTTAGCTGCAGCGAACTAAGTATGCATGGTGACTATTCAAGCCGGTAGAAGGTCCAGTATTCCTTAACTACACAGAATATTGGAGTTAGATTAGCTCAGTTATGTTTGTGATTGATGTTGCAATCAAATGGCTAAGTTAAACTAGAGTTGCGGTGGCATGTAATTCACGGTATTCTGTAACAACTTTATTCGAGCAATAACAGAATAAGGTCCTGTTCTTTTACGGTTTCTAAAAGCCGTTTTTAGCTTTTGCTACAATAACTAATTTTTAAATGGAGTATTTTTTTAATATAGGGTCTACAAGTTAATTGTAGTACACGTTAAAAAACTAATATCTGTATCATCAAAAATTGCAAGCGAGTATCTCTCTTTCCGCAATCTCTGTCGCAAACAGCCAAAAAGCCATCAGCCGCAGCCAAAAAGAACATACCCTAAGTGAAGCTGGATAGTATATGTATTCACATTTGTTAAACAGTGACACGTGGACAAAATGTAGAGGATCCACGTCGACAAATGCATTGAGCGCGAAACAAGTACCACATTTTTATGTACTCTTCAATTGAGAATACTACGACAATAATGGGAGTTTTTGGCACTTTTGGCCTTTTTTTAGCATCATATTTGCAAGAATGGCCGTACTCGTGCGACAAATGCAAAAATATCACTTTAGCCACATGGCCATTGAGCGGTAACTCTATGGAGCTAACACGTGGCCAGTGGTGCCCTGTAGAAATACGGCAGGCGCCTGTTGCCCAACCACCATGCGGCCAAGATCTTGCCACCTGGCCACCGTGCGGCCAAGAGCCTGCTGCACAGCCACGAGGTAGCAAGTAATTAAGCTAGCTTAATTTCTTACCTTAATTAGTAGTTTATATTACTGCTTGTTTGAATTTTTAAATATAGCAATGAGCTCAAAAAAATACAAAATTTTATGTGCAACTTTCTGACACAACATACTTGATTGTGTAATTTTTCATAATTTTATTCACTCTAAATGTTGCTAAAAAATTCATACGATTATGTTGCTTGTAAAAGTTGTTACATATAACAAACGAGCTCTAAAAATTATAAAATTTTATGTGTTACCCTCTGACATAGTCAAACTAATTGTTTAATTTTTTAAAAATTTTATGTACTCTAAATTTTTATTTTAATTCATGTTAATTTAATCATAATTAGAGATATGCGATGCTCGTTTAAATCACAGTTTAAATCATAGGACGCACGACCACTATGCAGTGGCCATATTTTTGTAGTGTGCCACATCACTTCTTTGCACATATATTGCTCCCTTGCTGTTATCCCCCTTTTCCTCCTCCCTCATTTGCACATATGTTGGCTTGTCCATGTTGTCCTCCCTCGCCCGCTCCCTCATCACACATATGTCACTATGTCTATGCTGTCCTCCCTCGCCCACTCCCTCATCCACACATATATCACTCTTACCATGTCGTCCTCTTTGCCCGCAGTGCTACGCGTCGATAATGAGTCCATAATTTTTGGTAGCAACACACCAGATTCCCTCTTCGCTCGACCACAAATACAGAATTCTCACAGTTATCCATCGCTCATCTCAACTATGTTTCACTTCTCATAGGAAGAAGAATCTTCTTTGTCCTACAGTAACATAACATGGCGATGCCGAGGGGCCAGTCCAACCGAGGTCGCCCACGCAATACCTTCTCTTGAAAAGAAGGGAGGACTTTGGCCCTAACTACCGCTTGATGCTAAACAACCGTGCTCAACCGGTATGGCCGAAATGCAGACACAGGGAGGATGCAGTCATGCAGGTCATGGATGGCTATTTTGAAGGCAAATGATATTTCTTCCGATGCCTACACTTTGAGGGTACAATTAGCCAATAGTTTATTTTTTTGTTATTGCTAATAGAGCTTTCATGTTAACCCTCCTTTCTAGCAGATAGCGAAATGCGACTTTGTTTACTAGATCGATGCTCCCCATGAACACCATGTTGTGATGTACGTGGATACATTGTGGAACCAAATCTTAGAGTAAGAGGCGCGAATTGACAATCTCAATAAGGACAATGATGATATCATTCAACAGATGCAGCGCGAGAGGGATAACAAGGAGGTCGTCAACATAAAAAATTCCTATTATCCCATATACTATTGTGCCAACCCTAGCTGCGTATATGCGCAGCACTACAATGACGACCAGCCACATTCGAGGCGTCCCCCACTGCAACACTCCATATGGTTAGTGCGAGGCAAGATCAACCAGTATACGGAGAATCTTGTACCACGGTACTGTCCCTTGTTATATGTGGTTATGTTCAATCTTCTAAAGCATGTAACTGAATGGTGTACACGTTGTTGCGGTTGCCATTTATTAAGTAGACTGTTCTAGTGCTGCGTCGCGTGTATTAAGCTAGAGACGTCGATATGCATTGAACAAACATATATCATACAAAGGAGTACACATAAAAAATCAAGTCATTTTATGCACGTGCTCATAATTTCATGCACGTGGCCGACAAAAGCGGGATTCCCGCTTAATGAGGTTGGGTGGAATCTTCACATGTGGGTGGGGCCACCCACTTCCTGTGGTCGGATACACACGTTGTGACCCAACGAGCCTACTTTTTGCACTGATAAGACCAAATGAGATGGCTTTATGCACTGACAAGACCAAACGGGGCAACTTTGTGCAGCGACTTGATGCTAGGCTTTGCATAACCACATAAAATACTACATCTCAAATTGGTAGATATATGAATTAATTCGATAAAATAAAACATACATTTAGTATTTTAGTTAGCGCCTAGAAACTGTTAGCGTGTGCATTACATGAATCTTTCGCATATGACCAAACAAGGCAGCTTTACACAGTGATAGGACCGAAAGGGATAACTTTGCACAGTAACAAGACCAAAGGAGACAGTCTTGCACAGTGATAGGACCAAATGAGATAGCCCTGCATAGTGACACGACCAATGGGGGTAGCTTTGCGCAGTGACAAGACTACATGGGGCCTCATGGATGTGAATTTTACCAAACCAAATTAGATTTGCAAAGCATACGCCGCGTTGGCTAAGCCTATAAGTACCGTCTCTTCCGCAGCGTGTTTTCCTATACCACTACATCGCTAGTATGGAGAAGCAATAGAATGAGATTACCTGACTCACAAGGGCTGTTGCAGCTTGCGACGAACAAGCGGAGCGTACCAGGAGCCCACCTTCCCCAAGTGAAGCCCCCGTACATCCAATCCCAACCCATACCTCAACATTTCCACCGAATGTTCATTGCAAGAACCGCCTATGGGGGAGACGCCCCCTCTGCTGGTGTTGGAACGCATGCAAGTTCTTCAAGTCCATAGACTGGTTGAGCTTGAACATATGTTACTGGGGTTGCGGTAACTACGTCTGTGACTATCCCAACCAGCGTTGGGACATGGCCTGCTACTAGCAGCCGGTAAGGACATGTTATAGTACATTCTATACTAGTTCTCTTATATGGCACACACTACCAAACTCTTCCCTCTTCCCGTAGTCTTCGGATTCGCTATGCGCGTACCGCAAATGGATCGACCGAGAGATCCATCCGCACGACCAGTAAACTTTGAACTGCGAGGAGTGGGACGCTCAGAGGGCACGTGAGAGGATGGAGGAGTGATAACGCAGTGAAGATAGAAGCGAGCGTATCTGATGGGAGACCCAAGCTCACCTCGAGGCGTGCAGGCGCGGAGAGCGCAAGGCTTACAAGGAGGAGCGTGAGAGAAACTGCGAACTGGCGGCCAAGGCCAGGGCCGACGGTGAGGACTACAACGTTGACCACACGAGGGAGGGCAAATGGTCGCGATCCACACAATAGACCGCACCATTCCGTAGTACCCCGCTATCCTACCCGCGAAGATATTCCTTTCACTAAAATACGTGTATTTCTACATGCTCCAGGTGCATGTGTCGTTGTGTACCCTTGTAGTACCGTGGTTGAAAATAAAATGCAATGAACAAGTTTTCTCCTAACTAAACCGTGAATTAAATGAACATCGCATGTCATTAATTATGATTACATTAATATAAAGTAACATAGCAAATTCAGAGCACATAAAATTATTGAAAAATTAGACAATTAAGCTAACTGTGTCAGGTGGTTGCACACAAAATTTTATAATTTTTGAAGCTCGTTTGCTACATGTAACAACTCCTACAAATATAAAAATCGTATAAATTTTTGAGCAATATTCCGAGTGGATAAAATTATGAAAAATTACATAATCAAGTACGTTGTGTCAAGAGGATGTATATAAAATTTTGTAACTTTTTAAGCTCACTTGCTATATTTAAAAAATCAAACAAATGGTACACATAAATTATAATTAAGATAGGTAATTAAATAGGCTAATTAGTCAGCTTAATTACCTACCGTTTGGTGGTTGGGTGGTAGAGAGATGGACGCATGGTGGCCTGGCGGCAGGCCCCTACGACACTCCCATGAGGTACCACTGGCCACGTGTCAACTCTATGACGTTACCATTCGGTGACCGAACAGCAAAACATATATTTTTGTATTTATCGTACGACTTCAATCATTCTTGTAAAAGCGAGGCTAAAAGAGGCCAAAGTGCCAAAAACTACAATAATGCAAAAACTACAATAATGGATTAGTGTATTGGAGTACTTTCAGAAGGCAAAAAACCACGCTATTGGAACTAGCTGGCTGCATTTTATATTGCTTTTGGTCTTACATCACAATTTCCAATGTGGATTAGTATATTTGACCAGTTCCCCTCCTAATCTGTATACTCGATTCGAGAGCTTCTACAGGACGCACTGACTCTTTTGTCCCTCTCCAAAGAAGCTACTCGATTCCACAATAGGCAAGGTGCCAAGAGAGCCGTACCCTACTAAACAAGCTTGCACCACTGGTCGTCTTTATAGCAATTCGGGGAATTATAGCCGCATGTACAAACTACCAGAAATAGTAACGGAAAGGTTCCCACTCCAATTACTAACAACAAGGAATGTTCTAATTGGTATACAAAGGAAAGTGAGAGTATTGGGAAAGTGTTAACAAAGAATTAATATCACTTATGTCGTCATATCGATATCTATTGAAAAACTATACCTGAATGAAGGTAACCAGCTTCGTAAACATTGTTTTATAAAATAATTTTTGTTCTTGAAATATTTTCATATGTAGCTCCGTGGAGAAAAGTAGAGTAAATTCTATAAGGTTCTGCTTTATTCTTTCAGTTGAATTGGGTTAATGGAATTGTAGCTCCAATTCAATTTCAATCTGAATTGGAACTGGTTTGTAATTTCAATTTTGGTGCTTGGATGATACGGATTTAGCATTGTTATTTTTGACTTTTAAGGGGCATTTGGCTTCTCTCAGCAATCACTATTTATTAGACTATGAAGAATCATGTGAGAAGATCTAGGATAATATTATGATGAACCATTGCAAGTTTTGCAAAGTGGACATTTGGTTTTATAAAGATAGCATATTATATAGATTGTTTTCTATTTTGGGCAGAAATTTAGGATTTCAGGATTTGAGTCATGAATTAAGTTTGTGTGACCTGAGTTATTGCATTAATGTTGCATGATACATAGTTTAGCTAACGTGGATCAAATTGTGAAGAATTTATGTCCGAAAATGGTTCTTTTGTCTTTGGATGTGCAGGGACACTTGTAGTCACCATGGTCGATAGCGAGGATCGGGGCTACCCTCAAACAAGAGCCAAGGTACAGAATGACCAAGAATGCCGAGTGAAGTGGTGAGCTCAAACATGACACAAGACAGGCAAAAAATATTGAAAGCAAGTTTGAACGGTGGGTTTACACTATGTGGCTTGGTTGGTCGAAGTGAGGCGTGGTCCGGTGGAACCGGAGTGGGAGAGACTTACCAACACGTGGTAGCCAATGGTGAACCTATATGTTACAAGCATGATGATTATTTGCAATAGAAAATGAAGACCGATCAAGAAAAGATATTTTGGTATGTTTGCCTGAAATACCAGATCCTACCTTGGATTAAAACTGTGGTGCATGAGTAGCGCTTGAAGAGCAGTTTAGGTCAAGAAAAATCTGGTTTGATCAAGATGAATTAAGGGTAAAGGACTTAGTAGATTTGGGTTTATGCACTTTGAAAAGCGTGCACAAGTAAACATATGTGAGTAAAATCCGTGTACGTGGGGTTATCAACCCCATTGTGCTAGGTGGATAGTATTCACTAAAGGCTAGGTGTGGCTGCATAGCCCACCTATATAAAGAGATTGGGATGAAGACTTGTGTTATTCATCCAATCCATCTCTTTTATGCTCTTATGTATAGGGTTAAGGTTTGAGAGTTAACTGTATTGTGTGCTCTCTGTACTCCAAGCTGGAGTGGCTATAAAACTATCTTTCTCAAGCAAACAATACATCAATCTTTGATCAGCTTCATGCATCCATCTCGTTTTGATTGATTTACTCTTGATTTGATTTATTTTGATCTCCTCTTCCCTTTTTTGATCTTACTATGCCAAAAACATGTAACAGATAAAGATAACATCTAAAAATCTATCTTCACCTATGTAGGCACTTTGATAGTAAGTTTATCAAGTAAATATGATTTTGCTTGATTTGGTCTCAAAGTGTGATTTCTTGATTAAAGGGTTTTTGATATGATTTCTTTCATGTTCTTACTTACTGGAACATGTGAAAATATATCTAGACCCATCTTGGTTATCATATACCCGAGAGCAAGTTGTATTCACTGATTTTGGTTTTAACTCAGTTTCGGTACACCTTTCCTTCAAACTAAAAAATGTCTCAACTTTAGCTATGATTTTGATGATCGTTTGTTGGAATAGGTTCTTGATATTTTAGAGAAGATCCTTGCAAAATTTTATGATATTTGGATTCACGGATCAAAAGTTTAGTTGATTTTTGGATTCAAAATATTGATGAAATCACTATTTATTAGCCTAATTTTACTATAGCAATCGGTCAGACCGCCATTGGAGGAGAGGTTAGATTGCCTGACCGGTTAGACCGTGATTTGTAGGCCATGTTCTTTTCGGCTTTTGTGGGCGGATTTTAGTTTTCGTTGTAGTACCTAACTTTCAAACAGAATATTTTTTCTAGACGAGATCTACAAGTTAATTGTAGTACACGTTAAAAGCCCATTATCTGTACTAACCAAAATCACATGTGAGTGTCTCTCTTTTAGTTATCTCTGTCGTGAATAGGCAAAATTCAAAAATTTCAGCCAAAAACCATAGCCAGAGAGAACACGCTTCAATGTTTTTGCATGAAACAGAATAAGACAGTTAGACCGCGGGAAGTATTGGCTTCAATGATTTGTATTCTTGAGCTATTTACATTGAGTTTTTGTATGAAAATTCTATTTTCTGTAACTCTGTAGTTGTGTGAGAATAAAATCTTAAATACTTAAGAAAAATTTTGAGTTGACGTCATTCACCCTTCTCTGTTACCATCCGATCCTACAGACTAATAAGCCATAAGTCATAAACTGTAGCCCAAAAAACACATACACTTTGTATAATGGAATTATAATCGATTTCAAATACCAGTGGTGTTTGGTTGTCTTGTGAGGAATTCCCCAAAAGAATATAGGTGCAGATGACAACGGAGAGGGAGGTTTGATCTAGTTGAAAACATGCAAGAATGTCGGCATATGTAGTCAAGGCAGATGTCCAGATTGAGGTGGCCGGAGCGGGGGAGCTGGCACCAGACTTGAGGAAGAAGATTGAAGTAGAGGTGGTGACAGCCATAGCAAAGAATGGAGGCAACGCCTGTAGTCGAGGCAGCCGCTTCGAGTCGAGGGGGTGGCGGCGGCGGCCGGGCTTAAGGATAGAGGCAGCAACTGGATTAGAGGATGAAGATGATTCCCTAGATCTGGGCAGTGCTGGAGTCAAGGATGAAGATGCCATGCATGGAGATCTTAGATCCGTGCGTCATCGACTCACCGGTGCATGGCCACCATGGTTCAGACCATGGCTCGGGAGTGGGGAAGGTGAGCAAGCACTAGATGTAGCAGTTATCAAGGTCAAATTTGGATATCTGTATGCATCCACACTGGCTTGAAATTGGAATTGTGGTTTTCAAAATCCAATCCCCCTTCCAAAAAATATATTAGAGAACTAAAACCGGGTGTAAAATAAATGCAAACCCAAAATCTGACACGGGGTGATACTCCATGCATGTGTAAAGAGCTATGAGTACATATCTTGGAAAAGATTCTGGCTCAAAGCATCGCACCTACCTACCAACTCCTTCAAGACTCACAGTGGAAAGTCAAACAGTACCCTGTCTGTGTTGTCTGTAGCTTGCAAATACTACGACTTTCCTAAATCCAAATCCAGAATTACAAAAGATATTGGAAGAGCCAAGAACACACCCATCTCGACGTGCCCCTGACTGCCAAGCCACAACAACAGTTCGTCATCACATTATGCTACAGTACTAGTACTACCACCTCTCGTAGAGACAATGTGTGCAAAGGAATTGAAGTTGACACAAGTTACAGCTCATATAGCCTCCTCTCAGACTCGAACGTTGCCTTCATCGAACAGCTGCTGCTCAAGGGGCCACATAGTTAGTGGTAGCAGAGGTAGCCATCCCCCGGAGAGACAGAGAGAGAGAGCTGAAGAAGAAGCGAAGGAGACGAAGCAAGCGAGGCGAGGCGAGGCAAGAAAGGGGGGAGCGGGAGGAGGAGATCAATGGAGCAGCACCAGGAGCGGCCGCGGGAGGTGTACCGGGAGTGCATGCGCAACCACGCGGCGAAGCTGGGAACCTACGCCTCCGACGGTTGCTGCGAGTACACCCCCGACGACGGCCTCCCGGGCGGGCTGCTCTGCGCGGCCTGCGGCTGCCACCGCAACTTCCACCGGAAGGCGTTCCTCGACGCCGCCGCGGAGGCAACGGGCGCCGCCAGCCAGCACGCGCCAATGCTGCTCTCCCCAGGCGCGCCGCCGGGCTACGTGCACATGGCAATGGCCGGCGCGGCGACCGGCATGGGCGGCGACGGTGGCTCTCACAGTGGCGGGAGGAGGCGGACGCGGACCAAGTTCACGGAGGAGCAGAAGGTGCGGATGCTACGGTTCGCTGAGCAGCTCGGGTGGCGGATGCCCAAGCGGGAGCCCGGCCGCGCTCCGGGGGACGACGAGGTGGCGCGCTTCTGCCGGGAGATCGGAGTCACCAGGCAGGTCTTAAAGGTCTGGATGCACAACCACAAGACCGGAGGCGGCAGCGGGGGCGCCGGCACCGGAGGGGGCACCCAGACGTCGTCGTCGACTACGCGGGGCGGCGGAGGAGGGGGCATGTCGCCGGCGATGGGCGCCGACGTGGAGGACGGGGAGGTGAGGGGCAGAGAGATGTGCATGTAGTTGTACGTACGTAGTGGGGTGGCATGGCTCGGCTGGGATAATTTAACTCTATTTTTGCTAATTTCTTTTGGTATTTTTGCTTCTTTGAATTTGATTGGGATAATTTAACTCTATTTTTGCTAATTTCTTTTGGTATTTTTGCTTCTTTGAATTTGATTCTTGATGATGAGATTGATTGTTTTAATGGTGCTGCTAATTATATTGTGTTATTGTGATAATTTGTTCATTCATTTATTCTTATTACTTACCCTCAAATTAGATGCTTGGTAATTTCTTCCCCTACCTAGCTATTCTTTTCTTGCTTAATTTCGATCTTGTCTTACTACTACTACTACATGAAATCAAAGTCCAACTATGGACTAGCTTGAAAGGCCATGCTTTCCTTTTGCATTGCTTTTCAGTTTCCACCTGTCAAGCAAGCATGCATATGCTTGCAATTGAATGCATGCAAGATGAACATATGGACCTGCTTCAAAAGATTTGCTCCATTTTAGCATAGGATTAACTAGGTTTTACTCCATTCTAGAGAAGCATTCGATCTGAAGCATCTTGAGATACCAACGGTTCTACTATATATATTCTACATCACTGATCAAGACATGCATGTTTGTTTTGGCTCTCCTAATTTAAGGTTTAGTTTGGTATGTCTTTGCCTTGTTTGGTATATATGACTGGTAAAATGTACAGCGCTATTTATTCAATCTTTTAGATGTAGTTTTAACTTGTATATATATCACTATTCTACGCACAGGTCACTACTACAAAAAAAAAGTCATCACAGATGATTTCTAATAGTCAATTATCATAGACGGTTCTTAGTAAAAATTATCTGTGATAGCTATACAAGAGATAAAAAAAGTAGGTAATTTTATTGTGGCTTGTATGCCCAAAATTTGGCTAAGTTTGTATTTTTATTGTGGCTTGAATGCTCAAAAATTTGGCTAAGTCTATATATTTATCATGGTTTAGATTTTGCTATGACTTAGAATCCTAAAATTTTAGACATCTAAGCCATGATAAGTACAAACATCATAGACGGTTTTTTCTATTGCGGTGAACTTAGATGGTCTATCTTATAAAACTATTTATGATAACTTTAACATTGATAGTTTGTGTTAAATTGTTTGTGATGATGCGTCCAAAATGACCTCTTTGTAGTAGTAGGTGTAAAATAAGAGCAAAAAAAATATTACCATTTGTGAGTGAATTTACTATCAAATATATGTAGAGTTAATATCAGTAAACAATTAGGTAATAACTCTACATGTATTTGATAGTAACATCACTCAAAAAACGGTAGTAACTTTTCAGTGTGCATGGTGCATGCACACACTCGTTTGCGCTTCCGTGTGTGTATCTGTGTGTAGGAAGCTTTTTTCGTACTCCCTAGAGTATATACTCACACTTCTAATATACAATTTAAATGAATTTTTTATACCTCTTTATCACTTTCGGTATATTTAAATATTAATTCTAAAATACTACAATACGATTTGTTGAAAATTTTTTATCTAAACCCTTTATTTTTGCTATATACAACTTCCATATATAAAAGAAGTAAATACACAAATTATGTTATAAAAAGTGACTTTGATGAAATTTTTCATGAAACTCACTTCGAAGTATTTTATAATTATTATTAAAGTATACTTAAATAGATAAAGAGGTACAACAATACCATTAAAAGATATATTAGAAATGAGAATATGTACTCCCAGAAGTATAGAACTATTTTTCATATTTCGTATTCCCGGGAGTATATACTCCCACTTGTAATATTTCACTTAAACAGATATTTTATATATTTTTATTACTTTTGATATATTTAAATACTAATTTTAAGGTACTCTAATATGACTTGTTGAAAACTACTTTCATTGAAGTATACCACCTTCTCAGGAAGATTAATGTATACTTATTTCCTGTGTATACATTACATCGAATTACCACTAAATAATGGACACAGAACACGAAAACTAAAAAATATACAGTACCAGTACCATTTATGAGAATCTATTGCGATTAGAATAAATCTCGATCACAAGAATTATAGTTCAGGTACTTAATTATAGCAGTACAGAGGTGAATAGTTGAGTTTATCAAGTACGCGGGAACGACATGCCTCACGTAACAAGGTAGAATCATCTCAATTTGTAACCACAGTACGTGACTCATTTGTACTATGGATCAATTATAGAAACTAGCTAATATTATTATAGCGGTTTTTTTGCGAGTGGGTAATTAAATATAGAGTAATGTGGTTAGCTTAGAACGGGACATAGATAACTCGAATCTATGTCCATGTGCTGTGATAAGAGTCATATGGTCTATTCACATTGGCTTTTGCGGTTTTTGATTGTAGTTGATGAATATTAGTGGCTGATAGAAGCAGTCTAGCTATAGAAACTAGGGTATTCATATTAGCTTTTATTTTTCTGCTGAGAGCATTATATAAGAATGAGAGCAAACAACGGTGCAAGACAAGGCATTATAATATTCGAACCGTCATGCAACTTATGAAATTGTGACATAATAAAAAAAACATATTGCATGACAACATACGAAAGCGTAATATAGCTGTTAAATAGTAGTGGTTTATAGAAATTGGAGTGTTTGTATTAGCTTTGGCTTCTAGAACTAGCCCTAAGTACATTTATTTTACGGTATAACATCATGTGGCAAGATCCAAGAATGGAATCATATGGACAAGCTAGGTAGACAAGGAGAACCATTGTTTCTAGCTACCCCACTCCATCAAAGCAAAATCTACTGTGTCTTAGCTGTATATGTAACATTTTATGTTTATTTGTTAAAAAAAATGAAAAATGAGAAGGACTAACTGCAGTATTGATTCCTTCTATTTCTGCAGGAATTTTTATGAGGCTCAACGATTTTCATTGCTGCAATTTTATGGCCGTTTTGATTGACATAAGAAAATAAGATTATTTTAGGTGGAGCGGCTTGATTACCATTGACGCTTGGAAGCCTATAATCCTTAAAGGGTTTTTTTTTCTCGTGAACAAAATGAGAACTTCGTTTTCGAGCTGAAAAATTGATTGTCCTAAGAGTTTTATTTCCTTTTTATATAGATCACTTTATTGTCTGGTTTCTTGTAAACTTACACCACTATTATCTAATGGCTCGCCTCTTTTGCTTTGCTGGTTGCTCACCGGCGGGGCGTACGGAGTTTGCTACTCTCCGTTTCCAAATAGTTAGCACATTTCACCAAATAATGCTCACAAAGCCTATAATAATAGGAATATCTCAGGATCAGAGAAGAGTCCCGGGTGTTTGATAGCAAATTCACGTCAAGATGATAATGTCTGTTTTGAATAACTAAAATTATATAGAAAATAGTTCAATTCTCAGATATTTAAAGGGTTATGTAGACAATCGCTCTCTATCCGACACGTCATCGTCCACTTAGCTAGTCACCGTCCAAATGTGCTTATGGGTCACACCAGCTCGCTGCCACCCTCTCTAACCATGGTGAGAGAGACTCGCGTACATTGCACCTGCTACTCTGATTTCTGAAGCATTTGACTTGTGCCCCCCAAATAACATGGGATCTGAAACGTGACAGCCCCAATCCAATTCCCATCCTTCGTGAGTGAATTTCACTCTCCGATGGCGCGCGGGGTCCCACCGCACGACACACACATCCTCCAAACGAGTACTGGTGTAAAGATTAAGGCCCATTTGATCGGACTCGGTTTAGTTTTTAGGCTCCGAAGTTGTTTTTTTTCTTCTAAACGCTCAGGTTTCCTAGTTTAAAAATAAACTAGAAATTTAAAATGGAGTCTGAAATAAACTGTGGAGATTTCTTAATTCTCTTGAAGCGGGATTTTAAGGCCCAAAAGAGAAAAGTCGAGGTCAGCCAAATAGCATCCAAGGACCCGTTTCTACCGGTTGGGACTCCTGCTTTTTTTTAATTACACTAAACCGGCTATTTTAAATTATAATAAAATATCGTTATATCTTCGTAACAATACAAAAGAAATAAAAAAACAAAAAAAACAAAATTAAGAAACTGACACATATTTTTCGCTTTTGCGTTCTAAAGACCAAGGCAGAAGCCGAAACATGGGGGCGTAAAGATAACCGCGTTGGTGCAGGCATGACACGAGTGCACGACGCCACTCCGTAGCGGGTGCAGAAAGCCTGCTCCTGCCACAGCGCTACGGCTCGGCCGCTAGCCGCTAGGAGCCTAGCGCAGCATATATATGGGGGTGATCGGAATAGCGATGGCTTTGGCTTTTCTTTGAAAAAGCATCAGAATTTGGTGAAAAACAATGTAAAGTTGGTTTTTATTGGGTATAATTAAATGTAAAAAATATAAAAAAATCCGAAAACAAAAAACGAAAAAAAAGTATAAGTAAATTTAAAAAAAACGAAAAAAAACTGAAAATTTTTTTTCGCGCTACAGAGACCCCTATAATGGTGTCAGCGACGACGGGCGGGGCGACGTGAGACACGCGGATCGTACCGGCGCTCCGCCGCGCTGCGCCGCACGGTGTCGGTACTCCCAGCGCGCGGGCGCGGCACCGTGCGCCGCTTTCGGTGGGTTTTCCGCGGCTCGGTTCTCCCGGAACCGTCGCGGTGCTCCCATGCCGCGCGGGGCAACGCGATCGGTACGGCGGATTCGCTCCCTGTGACGCGCTTGGCGCGACGTGCGCTCACGGCCAAACAGTGCGGGGGTAAAGCGAAAGGAAACGAATCGGTGCACGCCCCGGCGCGCACCGCCTGCCTCCACGTGCAGCAGATTTTGCCAGCCCTCCTCTCACGTCGCCGTGGGGGCAGTCGAGGGCTACCGAAAGAGGACTAGTACTGCTACGTAAGATTGGAGCGATCTTTCCTGTCATCTTCTTCTCGCGTAGAGCAGGTCAAGGGCCACGTAGCTGGTGGTAGGCTGATATCCTACTTTCAAAGGGGTGATTGGAATAACGATGGCTTTGATTTTCTTTGAAAAACATCAGAATCTACTGAAAAATACTATAAAGAAAGTTGGTTTATTGAGTATAAATAAATGTAGAAAAATGTAAAAAAACCGAAAATAAAAAACGAAAAAAAGTATAAGTAAATTTTTTTTAAAAAACGAAAAAAATCGAAAAAATAATTTTACTGTAGCAGGTACTGTAGCTACAGTACTTGCTACAGTGCAAAAATCGCTATCGCCAGCGATGGGAGAAGCACATCTGATCGGGGCCTAAAACTTCGCGAGACAATTACGAGGCTGAGCAGGGTCTCGCACACGGATCTGGTTTGGTACATTCCTCTCTTAAATAATTCGCACGCTACCAAGTGACATGCTGCGAGCCCTAATCTTAGACTGTGCTAAAAATGGTTTAAAAACAGTTTCTATTTTTAATATTTATTTTTTTACTATTTAGTAATTTTATTTTTTTAAATTTTTTAAAGATTTTTGAACTTTTTTATATTTTCTTTTTTTTTCTCTGTATTTCTTTTATTGTTTGTGATGGGCTAACATGTTTTTTCTATTTTTTAAAGTTAATTATACCAAATAAGCCAACTCAGCTACAGTTAAAAAAAACATAAATCAACGACAAACTAAGTGCTACCTTAATACATGAAATTTTTTCATAGATTTATATGGAAATTGAATTGTTACTATGAAAATTGCTGTAGAATTCTTGTGAAATTCATGCTTCCCGAGCGAGGCCTTAGTTCTAGATAACCTGTTTTCAATTCAAACATGAACGCCGTTCTCTTCAAAAGCTATGTGGTAAACTAGCAATGGATGCCTGATAAGAATATGCATACCACATGAAGACTGGGTGTCAAAGTCCAAGTCTTCACAGGGTGTGTACTCCATAATCCATTCAATGGTTAACAATTTCGGCGAAATTTCACCAAAAGTTAGGTAATTTTGGACATTTCAGCCCGCTCTGAAATTATTTTGTAAGACTAAAATTTGAATTCAAATTCAAATCTTGAGATAAACTTTAAATATTATAGCAAGTTTCATCTCTATTTCATCTATATCCAATATCTAGTTCATCTTTACAGTCTTTGATAACCTTTCTCAAAATTCTGAAGTTTCATCAAAATTCAAGTTCAAATGACCGGAATTTAAACAAAATCCAAACCGAAGCTACCCTCTGAAATTGTTAACCCTGGTCCATATACCCAAATTTCAATTTGGAACATCGAAATTTGACTGGGTGCTCGAGATGAGTTGAAAACACACGGTCCTACCAACCAAAAGGCAGATGATGCTCACCCGCTCATGCGACAAGTATGCTGTTCAACTCAATTTAAAAAATTCGACCTGCGGAGGGTAAAATGATCTCAGACATTATGCTTAAGAAGAAGATCCTCTCACGTAGATCGAAAAAACCCTTGAACCCCTGCTCCACCCTTACACAACAACACCGTCGCCTACGTAAGAACGACCAACAACTTGGGCCGGGCCTTAGACCAACAACTAGCAGTGATCGTTTTGGCTTTTAAAAGCTTCAACTTCTTTTTCACTATTCACTACACTATCCACTAACTCAACTACAGTAAAAAACCAGCTACAGTGAAATTTTAGCCAAAAGTCAAAAGCCATCGCTAAAATGATCGCCCCCTTACCAATGACCTTTTTCTTTTGCAGTTGGCCGGCAGGTCCTCTGTCTTGTTAGGCAAACCACTTCATTTGTCCGGTTTCAGAAAAGTTCACTTTATTTGTCAACTCCAAACACATCACACACCCATATATATGATAAAGTTGAATCACTTTGCTTATCCCTGATTCTTGACAGTATCCCATCACTACATTAATCCATGATTCTGGGGATCAAACCAAGAAATTTTCCATTTTGATAGCGGTGGAACAATTCTTACAGCTTATTTTGCAAAAATTTCCACAGGCATATGTGAATTAACTACACACACAAAAAAACTAACCTTTTAATCTCTGGTGTTACATGACAGGGAATTTCACAGCACATGGATTTCGTAAGTGTTTCAATAGAACTAATGTTTTGTTCGGTTTAAAAAATTGCTACAACTAACAATCGTTCACCTTAAAGAATGTGTACGAAAGAACTATATTGTTCACCCCGACCATTTTAGGGTCTGTCTCGAACTCAGGATCGATATAGAAGAATACCTGAAAATTTTCACATGCATAGTTAAAACAATGTGCAGAAATAATAGTAGCAACTAGACACACCATCATTATTGTATCAAATGCAAACTGAATTTACCGGCATGTCAATCTGCTCCCCTGGAAGAAGTGTTTGCTCCTCAAAGCAGAAACATTGTATCTTATTGAAGTAAATCGCAGCCTGCGGGATAGAGAGAAAAACATACTTGTAAACTCAAAACATCAGTAGTCAGGACTTGTCTTACCTAAAATGCCATGGTTATGTGTGTCAGCTTAGTTTTAGTTTAGCAACATAAATATCCCAACAATGTAAAGTCACCTTAGTCCTTGATGACTCGCATCACCTCAACAGAGGTTTTATATTATACAATTTTCTGATCGACATTTTCATGTTTTGCCACTTTGCAAAAGTCAAACTGTGATTTCAAATGTTCTTCAGTAGAAATTTAATTTGAAGCTATTTTATCCAACATATTTCCACTAATTTAGGCTAACCCAAAGCAAACAGGATGAAATGTAACCTCCCAACAATCTTCCTGTGTGCTTCTTCCACAATTCTTGCTTTCCAGCACATGCCAACAAGGCTCAGGTTGAAAAGTTGTGCTCCATTATAGACAAGTTTCTTTGATTCAATAACGATTGCAGCTTATTTGACATTGAAAATTTGCAAGACTACATAACAACACATGTACTAAATCCACGATTTTTTGGGGTATTTTTGGAACAGTGCATTATGCAATTTTCACAAATGGGGATGCACGCCCACATGGGAACCAAAACATTCCCTCATGGGCATGTAGACTGTGCCTTTAGATCAAATTGAATGAGGTGGATCATACATCCCATCACGTCAATTTGGCAACTCTGATCAAGTATTGGTCCTATTGGAAACTTCTTGAGCCTATATAATCTTCAATGAATGATGGATATATACCTAAACTTATATCCAAAAATAATAATAGTACCAAAAATCTGTTACATGCATTTTCAAAACTTAACTACAATGTCTCATGCTGTACCCTTGAATATCCTTGAGTATTAAAACTGTGACAATTGTTCCAATGTTCTAAAGTGCTCTTATGATGATGAAAGAAGATGTCACACCTAACATTTCTTGGCAATCTTAACTCAAAAAATATTGGCAGGAGTTATACTACATTACTTGAACAAATCAAAGTATAGTAAAAAAATGTTGCAACAAAGAGAATAATCTATTTCACAATTCACAAAGATGCCACGAAAATTTCTGAAGAAAATGGCAAAACAAGATCAATGTAATGCAATTAGCTTCCATCAAGAAACAACTGCGATACGAAAATTGTGTTAATAGTAATCAATGAAGCATGCAAGATGACAAGATTACAATATCATACCTTCATTGGAGCAACATTATATGTGGACACACCAGTAATTGGAGCTGAACTGCGATTTTCAGCAGTATAAAATGCAAGAGCACTTTCACCTGGTTTAACCCTCACCTACAAATGGAATAGATACAGAATAAATATACAAAAGAAAGGGCTTAAAATTTGTACTTAAGTTCCAAAGGATTACCTCTCTCTGAGTAGGGATGAACTTCCATGGCATTCCATCAGCAACATCAGCATTAAATTGGACAATTATCTCTCTGCAAACAAAATGAACAGCCTTGATCTCAAAAAGGAAGCAAATTTAGTCCCAGCACAAAAACTGAAGTACTATTAAACTTTGTGCATAAGATTACCACAGCCAAAATAAAAAAAAGAACATGCAATTTTGCTATTTCATACATGAGAATACCAGGATACTGTGGGCAATTAGTTGAAATCATATAAACATGAACAATAAATGATCCATGTCAGGTTATCTTAACTTTTTTTGCTCAAGTTCTACAACAATTAGCTTGTGACTACAACACAATATTACTCTAGGCATGCAATGGTTGTCAAGGCTGTACCAAGTAAACATTTAACACAGCATGTTCCAAATATCTTTCACCGGATCTAGCATCGCATGCAGTGTCATATCAGCTTAGTATTTGATAAGAAGGTTGAAAAGAAGGTACTTATGATCATAAACATTGGTAAACAGACACTGAGGAAAGAAATTCACAAGGATATGTTAGGGACAAGTAAAAGAAATCTAATTTACGCAGCTTGCAGCTAGCCAGAAACACATGGCAAGAGTAATTCCATTAAACCGACTAAGGCCTAGAGAGCAAGCATATTCTAAAGAAGTTAGCACACACATTGGACCACACTGGAATTTTCCTCCCTTTCAGAATAGATTTGCACCAAAATCCTTTAATAGAACCTTCAGATTAACATTCAAGATACAATAAAATGGAACTAGGCAAAATAAACTACCTAGAGGAAACTGTTTCAGTGAATGATAGTTCAGTACTTCAGTGTGTAGGGTGCAAATAAGATCTAAACAAAATGGAAGTAGCTAGAAACTTGGAACCCCATGTTCAGCAAGGCTCACCTTGATGTCGTGGTTCCATCTCGAGCATGCCGTGAGATCTTCTCCTCCACACTCTTCAGAGAATCAAACATTGTCACACACCACAAACATAATACTAAGTTCAAGCCCACTTCATGAATCAGAACGTTGTACTACATGTCAATTTATCGCGACCTTCAACTATATATGTATTGATGGTTACCAATAAGGACTCTGCTCCATAACAAAATTTTAATCCCAGTCATTTCCATAAAAGACTCACAATCACTCTGTTTCAATAATGCCTAATTAGATCCATAATCGAACCTGAAATAATTTGATGCCATTTCCAACACATTTAGGGAACACCCTCCTAACTCCGGTTATTGTAAATGCACAAATTTCAGCATAGATAATCATAGATGAATGATGATATAATATAGAGCGTGAGAGAGAGGAGGTCCCATGTCTATACAGTACAACCTTCTAAAGTAGACAAGTAGACTACAACACGATAATCTGCGTGGCGTCCCTACTAAGGACTCTATCAGCTTAAATACATTCCCTTGCAAACCCCACGAAGGAGGAGCAATAATTATGAACACCGCATAGCTCAGAATCGCAACAATTTTCACACAAAACATAGCAAAGCAGCAGTGTTTCGAAATAAACCCTACTCAATCATGGAGCTGTGATCAATCATTGAGCTGTGATGTTAGCATCGACCAAATCAAGCGCAACCTAATCGCGATCCCTGCACAAAGCGCAGTTTCGGAACACCCAGGAAGTAAATTGGAACCCAATCAAACAAGGAGGAGAGGGGGAGGCATACCTCGCGGCGCTGGACGGTCCCGCCGTAGCCAGTGGCCTGGCAAAAGCGGCGGTACAGCGGGACGGCGGCGTAGGAGGCGCCGACCATCGCCGCCGCCACTCCGAGCAGGTACGCCAGCGTCCGCCTCGAGCTCTTCTCCCGGCCCGCCGCGGCGTCGGCGGCGGGGGAGGAGGAAGAGGCGAGCTCGCGGCGGAGGAAGGCGTGGGCCGCGGTGGGCCATGGTTGGCGCGGGGGGTGGCGGCGGAGGAGCGAGAGGGAGAGGTGGTGGTGGAGAAGCCTGGGGAGCGGAGGCATCGCGGCGGTGAGAGACTGAGAGGTGATGTCGCCGCGGCGATTCGATGTTCGGTTTTCGACGGTAACAACGCGACTAGATCCTGCGAGTGCCGGGTAGCGATGGCCGATGGGTCGATTGCAACGATCCGACCCGTCCGATCCATATATCGAACGGCTCTCCAGAGTCCATACCTCCTCACAGGCGCACTCACAATAGCGTGCGTTGTCCTTCCATACGTTTCAGGGTGATCGGAATAGCGATGGATTTTAATTTTTGCTGAAAAAATACTGTAGTTGAATGGTATGTTAGATATAATTAAATTTTAAAAAATGTAAAAATAAAAACGGCTCGCTAGTCTAGTGCGGACAATGCAAAGGAATATGAGAAAAAAAACGGAACGCAAAAAAACCAAAAAACAAAAAAAAATCTCTACGTGACAAAAATACTACAGTGTTCCGATCGCTGAACAGTGATTTCATCTCCAAACTGACAATTCTGACTGGTTTCAAAAAAAGAAAAAATTAATAATTCTGACAGACAACAACAAAATAGGAAATCAAAATAGTGCGCAATAACATGAAGGAATCCCCAAATCTCAACACTTGTAAATACTTGGGCTCCTGGCCATAGATGCTGTCAACCATATATAATACTCAAAACTTTGGGTAGATGAACCCTAGGCGACAGAGAGAGGATAACCCAGTACAGGCGACAGGAATAGGATGCTGTTAACACGAGCGAACACGGTACATGCCTAAGCAGTTAACGAAACACAAGAATAAAAAGACCTAGGCACGATGCTTCACTGCTCATTTGCCCAGCATCATTCGCACAAACTCCTCATAGTTCACAAGGCCATCGCCATCCGTATCCGCCTCCCGAATCATCTCGTTGACTTCCTCATCTGTCAGCTTCTCCCCGAGGTTGCACATCACGTGACGGAGCTGAAAAAAGAAAATAGAAGCCATGATTTCAGCAAAGTGTTAACCTGACGGCAAAAGAGTTTGGAAATATAGAACAGAAACGATCAGATGGATAAGAACACGCGGGAGTGAATATGTGATAGGTGATTTGAGTGGTCAGATTTGATAAGAACAAGGTTTACCTCAGCTGCAGAGATAAAGCCATTCTCATCCTTGTCAAACACCTTGAATGCTTCTCTCAGTTCTTCCTCTGAATCAGTGTCCTTCAAGTATATAAATCAGGTGCATTAGAACAAGACGAACATAATGCACATATGATTAATTATAATTACTACTAATATTACAGGAAACCAAGATCATATCAAATGTCACCATGGACACATAAATCAATTACTGTGCTTCCGGTACTGGTGGATGCTTGAACAGCTAAGTGACTTTTGATATAGGAACCAAAGAACACAAAAAGCTCAAATACATAAAAACACATTACAATAGCATGATATTTGAATTTGTTTACATCCAATCCCAATCAAAACCAACATTAATTGAGCAGCATACTGGTGCATAGTTGGTTTTAAATAGTTCCTTGCTCATTGGCTTTTCAGCTAGTATTTTTTTCCCGTGATGCCATTTCCTATATGTGATGTATATTCAATTGAGCAACATAACCAACACCAAACGTGTTTCATTCAAAGCACACCAAGTTAATGAAGCATTGCCATGAAGGAATGGGTGCAGGGCATATTGATCAATGGTTGTTGCCTTGTCTGACAGCATGGATAGCCTTAAAATGTGCTATTCACCATTTGCGAACATGAGTTACACCTTATGCTCCCAAGCAAAACAAAAACATTAATTACAATACATCTTACGCAAAACTCAGTACATACAGACTCCAATAGGACTATTATTGATCCAAGTACATTTCAATTGTTACCAAAAAATACATTCATTACTAAGTAAGATGCTCAATATGGAAATTGGAGTTCTTTAGGCTTACAAAAATGTGCTATTGATATGACACAACAGAATATCGACCACTTCAACCAGATGTAGTATACACAGATTAGCATACTTGGTACAAAAGGTGAAAGGGGTATTAGGTGAATTTTCAAAGTAATATTGTCCCAACAGATTTGATACTAGATATGCCACATAGGGGAAAATCAATAAGCATACAAGACAATGTTTTATTAACTCCGTAGTTTTAGTAACACGGATCTGTTGAAAGAGGACATAGAGAACAGTAAAGTAACTCTCAGTATGTACTATGCATGCTCATATTTCATATTAAGGAATTAACATGTCAATGTGCATTGTGTTTTTGTTAGAGAAAAATCACTGGTTCTTACTAGAGAGAGGAATTGTATAGAAATCAGTGATATTTGGCATTAAAAAAGTAGATAACTAGCAACATAACACTAATCCCTAACCTCTGACTTCATGACACAGTATGGAAATAATGTAAATCACATTAAACACTATGGTACATATAGAGAGTGCCACTCTTTAATATGGAAATTATATTGCAACTATGGAATTTTTTTTGTAGAGAACTCTGTACCTTATGGCCATTATATTAAATGTTTGTCAAGCAGTGTTACAGACACCATTTAAGGTGGAAAAGTAAAACAGTTAAATGAGAACACAAGAAAAGGAAGCAAGGTAGGGAAACAAACTGTACAAACAACTACGGAATGTCACTCTTGAGAAGAATGTGTCATAACCTTTCAAGTTCTGATTATGCTAAGCAATGTGTGCACATACAAGTATGAAATACAGTGCAAATTGTGGAATCAGAAGGTGCCGCTAGGAGAACAGAGGATAAAAAATAGGACGTACTTTCATCTTGTGTGCCATCAAGTTCAAGAATTCAGGAAAATCAATGGTTCCATTCCCATCAGCATCAACCTCATTGATCATATCCTGCAGTTCAGCTTCAGTGGGGTTTTGACCCAAGGACCTCATCACTGTTCCCAGTTCTTTGCTGGTAATGCAGCCTGCATAGACGAAAGTTAATAGCAACATTACATCCCCTTGTGTGTTTGTGAGTTCATTCTGCTCAGACATCTGTTAAGGAACAAAAGGCGCAAGCCATAAGTTGTGCAAACTTGGTAGCACACAACCAACACAACAGAAGTCGGACTCAGTGTGCTGCACAGATCATATCATATATATTGACCCCCCCTTAAACTCTGCACAATGATAACACGTTTCAGCCAAAACATACCCTTCATCTGAAGGAAAGAACACGCCAACTCTGTACTTAAACTACACCCGTCAAGTAATGGAGCAATCACGCACTGACAGCTAAAATCCATCGGATGTAATCAGACTCACATACATGGCAATCTACCAACCAAGATTCAGATATAGAGATCAGGGAAGAACAATCTGCACAGATACCACTGAAATTTCCAAAATCATGCGTAAGACACCTAATTTTCATAAAAGCAAGCGCTCTCCGTAGCTATTGCGTGCAACCCCCATTCATCTCTAGCAAAGTACGCAACGATGCAAATAGGCAGTAACTCGTGTTCTTGCAGGGAAAAAAGAATCTAAATATCTAATAATCTTCCCGAATAATCACGCCGAATTACTTATCTTGACAGCTTACGCAGAGCAAGTGCAACAGAAACAAATCCTCGCACGTTCTACTCTAACGAGCAGCGAGCGGACGACACGAGGATGCGCCAAGAACCCTAAAGAAAAAGAAACCCGAAACCATGGTAGGGTTTTAGCAAAGACGGTGCGGTCGGTCCGTACCGTCGCCGTCCTTGTCGAAGAGGCCGAACGCCTCCTTGAACTCCGCGATCTGCTCCCTGGTGAGCTGCTCCGCCATCTCACGGACCAAACCTTCCTCTCCCTCGAACTGGATCTCGCCTCGCGAGTTGGTGGAGCCGTGCTGCAATGGTGGTGCGCCGCGCTCTCGCTCGAGGGGTCGGAAGGAAGGAAAGGCAAGGTGAAAAGGTGTTCAATTTTTTGGGAGCTCCTGCAAGCGCCGCGAGAGCAATAGCAGTAAACACCCACTGGCGCGTGGGGCCCCGCGGTGTTTCCTCTCTGATCTTTTTCTCTTTCTTAGCTGACACGGGATTTTGACATCGGGCCCACTGGAGGGCCCTGTCAAACGTAACCGGTGGAATTGTGGGAGCCAGAGGGAATTTTTGTTGCTAAATAATATAACTCCGACTTTATTTTTTTCCATTTCATGATATTAAGCAAGGCCATCTTCTATGTGGCTGAAAACCAACTCTAAGGGAGGAGTGAGCAAAGATTGAATGGATCCTGACACATCTATGTTAAAGAAAACATTCCTTGGGGTCAAAACTATGTACATGAGCCGGTGCTGAGAAATAATTTAAAAAAAGATAGACGAGCCTCACCTATTGGCTCTTGGTGTTCACCAGCCGTTTTCGCTAGAACCCGTTGTCACATGGGTGCTTTCTGGCCATCCGCCGCCTTCGATCTCTACTCGACCTTGCCGTCTTCAATCCCCCTTTCTCTACATCCACCTCTGCACCGCCATTGCTTGAGGACGAGAATGGCTAGGATATACGGAGGAAGGGATGGTTAAGGTAGAAGAACAAGAACGCGAGAGTGAGGAGGGGACCCCTTCGAATATCCAGGCTCACCACCAATGCAATACTTTAGAGTAAGAGGGAGGGGCTAAGGCCACATCATGAACTGTTGGTTCTATTACTACTAGAGCTAGGATTTGGGATGTGCCATGCCGGCACGACACTGGTTCGACGTGCTTTGTGCCGTGTCGGCTCGGCCTGGTCACCCCGTCATGTCGTGTCATACTAGCCCACCTCGCCTCCGGCGAGACCCAGGCACGACCCAAAGCACGACAGGCCGGTATTGTGCCATGCCGGTCCTAGCCTAGCCCTACGTAACTGTAGACGGCAAAGGCGAGAGCGACGATGGTGGCGATGGCCGCTATATTCATTCCTCTCATGCTGCCTCATTAAAAACCTCGTTCAAATTGAATTAATTATGTAAAAACATGGACACATAAATATTTCAGGGAAAAAGTGAAACTTTCTTGATATTTTATAGGTACAATGTTACTATTTCATTAAAAACCTTACGCTCGAGAATGGGATTTTTCAAGTAAGGAAAGGAGTATAGTAACAACATGTGTGTATACTAACTACTCCTTGATGTCTAGATCATTCATACATTCAAGGTCAACATACGTCTACACAATCTCAGGATCCTCTAGTTGATAATGTTGTCGCTCTTTAGCCAATTCCTAATCCTTGGCTCATGTGATTGCCTCCATCATCCTAGGTTGAGAGGGCGAAGAACTAGACTTGCCTTTTAGCTTCTTTCACATGTGGGTGTTCAAGCTTGTTTTTGTTTATTGCACCTGTTGTGAGATCTCTAATCTCACACTGCTACCAGGCTTGTCACGATACAAGCAAAAAATACGAAAAAGCTCATTTTCACACGTTCGAAAGCTTACAAGAAATTAAGACCGAGGCATTCACCTATTTCCTCCATACCGATCTGTAAAACTATCAACTTTTTTTAGAATAAAAAATGATAGCAAAGTAATATAGGTGTGAAATAGAATCGAAATATTAACAAAATTTTTCTTCATTGCTACAATAGTATGGCCTAAAAGGGGACCCCCTAGATTTTGCAATCTTATTTGCAATTAGTCAAATAAATTCTATAACTAAGCAAGAGTTCCGGTAGTAAACATCATATATAACTTTTGTTGCCTCGTAAAAATGTCTTAAATACACTCAAAGATGATTAGCAATCGACCAATCTGAATTAGTAGCTACTAATTCATTGTTTTAAGAGTTGGCATTGATAAAGACAGATATGACATGTTTGTATCCTTGTACCTTCTTTAGCATGATGCGTGTCAAGTTACACCTCACCTTTATATCAGAACCGAATTTTCTTGGCTCATTCCCATTGCTGTGCAGTACTCTGCGAACATGCCTAGCACTTATGAGAAATTTATGAGGTAATTAATCACATTGTTGATGTTGTTCAAATATCTGCCAATTGCTTGCATACCTTCTTGAACAACAAGGTTTAAGATATGACATATGCATTTCTGGTGGAGAACATAACCGCCAATATATATCTGCAACCTTGGGGTGAGGATGTTTATAGTTGTCATATTCGTCGATGCATTATCAAGAGTTATAGAAACAATCTTTTTATCTATCTTAAAATTATCAAGTACATCTAGTATACGCTCGGTAATGGTCTCTCCCATATGTGATTCGTTAATTATCTTAAATCCTATGACTCTCTTATTTAGTTTGTAATTATTGTCTAAATAATGAGCTACAACACTAAGATAGACACTTCTCGGATGCGATGATGTCTAAATGTTTGAAGTTATAGTAAAAGAGAAATAAACTAGTAGGAATAGTTTTTTTTATTTCTGCTAGTTTCTTATGATAGATCCGTAAAATATCAGATATGGTAGTTCTCCTACTAACATGTTGATGTTGTGAATAAAAGCCACGTTGGATCATTCTTTTAAACGCGCAACTTTCACCCATCCTAATCAATTGATCTTTAAAAATAATATATTTAGCAATTTTCTCATAGGTAGAAAGCGAGTTGTATATCCAAATATTTATAGACCCATCGACCTCAAAGTTTAGCTGTATTTGTACTCCTCCCCCTCGGCTATGCACCCCCATCTTGCTTAAGCATGATTTATAGTGTTGATTCATATGCCCTATCCCTCCACCTGTACAAGTAGTCAATTGAGCTTTGCAATAATTACAAGTAGTCATGTGCTTTCGGCAATCATCCCTTCATCCAATAGTGCGATTATTGAATGCGGACCCACCAATGTTGTCGTCTATGGATAGGGGAGAGAAGTCTGGTGTTCCTATTGGTTCTGAATCACCTTGGTACTACTCGTAGCCCTCCATACCATTCATATGATGGTCGTCTATACCATATTTTTCCATGCTTGGTGAGAGTTGATAAGCATCAACGAGAGTTGAAGTTGAAGGAGAATTAGGGGAGCGGCAGCGGGAACTTACACTAAGTCACTCTATTGCCCTTTTCATGTTATGACTCCTCGATAGTATACAGCTCGGGAGCTCCTTGGTGCTTCGACTCCTTAGTAGCATAATGAACTTTCTGTTGTATAAACTATTGAGATTACTGAGCAAAGCAAAGAGAGGAGAGAAGCTTGGACTTGGTATTTCAGTGGTGAAGAAATGAGGAGACGAGTTGGATTTTATAGCCATCAAGCAGAAGACTGTTTCCTAATTCCCTTCCGACCCTTGCCTGCTCCTTCTCCCAACCATTGCTTGCTCGTCCTCCCACCTGTTGCCTAACTCTAGTTGCTCTTTAGTCTCACTCACTCATCAGTCGTCACTTCAATCCATTTGCACATTCTTTTCTCTTTTTTTTCTTTTTTCCTCTCGCTTTCATTTCATTTCTCTCTTTTCCCTTTCTTTTCTTTCCACTGACAGCATCTCCATCTCATCTTGGATTCTCTCTTCTTTTTTCTTTTCTATTGTCGAGACTTGAATATGCAAATCTGAACTCTTTCTGTATACCGTACTTGTCCAGGATCCTGCTAGTACACATAGTGTAAACATAAATAAAATATTGACCATATACACGATCAATAAAGGAAAAATACTCAAATATTAATAATTACCAAAGTTATGATCTTATGGTTAAGCTCACAAATAATAGCCTAAAGAGCTTTAAGAGACTAGCAGCGAAAAACAGAAATAAGAGTAGTAGCCATTCGACATGCTCACAGGCAATTGATTGGGAAGCGAGTCCTAATCTGTAAAATCGTCGAAGTATCCTCCTTTAGGTACCTCCTGTTGATACGGCTACTCTTAAACTAAGCAACAGTAGGTATAAAACCATGAGTACATTTATGCTCAGCAAGTTGTTTGTAACAAAAATACAATAAAATATGCAAGGCTTAGCAATGAATGGCTTAAAGGTTATTTTGTAGAAAGCAATTTAAAGTAAATACAATAAATAATTTGAAAGCGAACTTTAAAGAAAAGGATAATAAATAAATAATCAAAGGAATTACATAAACCACATTAAACCACTCGTGAACTAACCATTCACAAATTTAGCCACCAGTGAATATTCACTTTTCCAAAGTTATCCCATCCAAGTTTTGTAAAATAACCACCCTTCGTGTGAAATCACCGAGTATTGTCCATAACTGGGGATACGGCTATTTAAATAGTTTTATACTCTGCAAAAGTTGTATAATTTTAACCACATAATGTGATCATCCTGTGCTAGAGAAAATCATAACAAGGACTTTACAATACTCAGCATCAACTCAATTTTGCACGTTAGGGTTTTATATCACACCCCCTTTTGCGCCTCATGAAAATCAGCATCCATGTTCATCACAATGGTGAAATTAAAATTAAAATATCATAAATTAATCAGCCAAGTCTATCTCATACTAGACATGTGGTTGCTCGGTAAAGCCCAGATCAGTGGTGCACAAAAGTTGAGTCCTTAGATATTACCTAGGCGAGATATCTACATCCCTCAAAATGAATTCACACTCCTCCTTTACTGCACAATTACTCGTCTAGGTGAAAACCAAGTTTGTATAGCCAACACTAATGACACACCAATATCATGGCACATAAATTTTATAATCATGACAACAACTATGATTCAATATCTCATTAAGTTAAATTAATTAATTGATCACATATGATGATGAACCTAACGTGACTATAAGCATGGCTAAGCAGATTAGACATACAACCCATGTGATAACTAATATTGCACCACTAAATAATTTCCTATCCTATAGTGACACTGATAATATGGTATTCAAATTATCAAATAAGAGATTAATCAATTATGATAAAAACTACCAGGTATAAGAGTTTATAATAACATAGTAATGCATGAGAACTTCCTATCCTACAATTTACCACTTCTTGATATTCAAATACTGCTTCTGCTCCTTTGAAGTTGTTATTTATCGTGCGAATGAATACAAATAAATTCAAATAAAATATAAATAAAATCCAAAAATTACAAAATTAGAACAAAAATATAAAGCTCAATTTTATGTAAATTTAGCAATTTTAATCAGCTCAATCGGAGCTAGGACGGAGGAGAACGAGTCATCTAAATGTTGCCATATGAGAAAATGCTAAAAAAGAAAAATAAGAGAATATTTCGAAAGAATATTCCTTTGTGAGAGCAACCAAACAGAGTAGTAGTTCCATTTTTTGGCTGTGGCGTTGGTAAGGAAAGGTACGGGAGGTGATGGCAATTAGCAAAATGGATCGCTAGGAACCCGAAGAACATGTAGGAAGTGACGGCAAATTAAACGAAGCACGATGACAGTGTGTGCGGCGACAACGACATGTGTAGGAAAGAGAAAATATCCGAGCATGAAACACAAACAAGTAGGGTGAGCACGGGCTAGAACGTGACATAGAGAAGCTAGAAAAATTATTGGTTAAGACAAAAATTATTGGTTAAGACGGAAACTCACCGGAGGTGACACAATTGACGTTTGAACGATGTCGGTAGAGAAAAGAACAGAAACTTGATATCTCGGTGCTTGGTGAACAAAATCCAAAACCACTTAACAGGTAGTTACCTGGGATGGTTTGGCACATTTTGACATGAAAGGATTAGAGAAAACATCATCGGATAGATGGGAACATGAAGTACTCTAGGCGGCTATGGCTAGGTGTTGAAGGCAAAAATTTGTGGAAGGTTTTTGAGCAAAAGGAGGGAAGCATGGCATAGAATGTGATGATGCAAGTCTAAGAGAGATGACAGTATGTGTTAAAGCTTAACGGAGGAAACGAATCAACATTGGGAAGCGATCTCGGCCTATATTGGGGAAAGCTCGATCCCAAGAGATTGGCTACACCAAAACTAAACTAATTTGGCAAGAAAGTAGATAATACATGGAAACACAGTGTGACATAAAAGAATCACGAAAAATCCTATCGGATAGCTCGAGACGCGATGAGCAATTTTGGGACAGAAGGGCCTCGGTGCCGACGGCGTTCTGGGTTTTGAGGGGACTTGGCACGGCTTGGGGAGGCTTAGGAGGGGTCAAGGACCGTTTTAAAAAATTGGAGATAAAAGACAAATGGATGAACGAAACGCAAAGAGGCTAGTTGGAATAGATTCCTTACGTGATTTGAAACAACTTTTCTTTTGGATGGGCATTGAGAGAAGATCCAGATTGGAAGATGCCATGGAAGGCAAGAAAGCAGAGTTCGTGCTATGTTCTATCTGAGATCCATTTGGAAGATGAACAATGTTTTGGTGCAAAGGAATATAGGAGAGCAAGTGAGAAGACAAGGCAAGAAAGAAAAGAAGCTGATTTGGAGGTTGGTTCGGTTAGGGCACTGAGGTTAAGTGAGGATTGGCTTATGGTAATGCTTGTATGGTGACTAGATGGGAAGTTTTTGCTTTTTTTTTTTGGAATTTTAAATTGAGTCCAAATAAACTTTGAAAAATCTGAAAAAATTCTTTGTAAACAAGGAACCCAAATAAAATATATTTTTAATTAATTAAAATTTATTTTATTTATATTAAATATTTTAATTTCTAAAAATTCCAGATAAGCTTTTAATTAATTCGAGAAAAATCTAAATGGTTATTTTATTTTAAAAGCTTTAAAAAAGGCTCTGAAAATTAGAATGTTACAAATTTTCTCCCTTAAATGGAATTGGTTTGGAAATTCTACTCTGAGATCCTCCTTGCACTCTAGGTGACTTCCTCCTCAGAATGATTGGTCCACTGAACTTTGCAAAAATGAACAATCTTACTCCTAGTCACATGCTTTGACACTTCTAAGATTCTGACTAGGTGACACTATGGATACCAAGGAAAGAGGGAATAGCAGCCGTAAGAGGTAAATTTGTCTAAGGAGATACTCGAATGGCAATCATAAACTAAAACATTCACTTAGCCGAAATGGTTAACAAAAGAAGCAATAAACTCCGCAAACAAAGATTTTTGACATGAATGTATCGTAATGTCTGAGGCAAAACTACAGCTCACATCACACATAACTACAAAGAAAAAGCAAAACAGTCCACACAATACTAAAACTATAATAGGGTTCTAATATGATGGATCCCAATGTTTATGATAGTCTTAAATATTGTCTTGAAATATATTGGGTGCTTCCTTGATCCTAACTTTACAACAAAGCTTAAAGAATTTCAGGCCAACTTTCTCTTTGATTATAAAACACTCGAGACATTTATGGATATTATGGGGGATAAGAAGTCAACTTAAGTTTTGAAAACAATATTCCTGAGAAGGCGAAGAGTAACAATCCTAGGAATGAGGTAAGAATAAAGAATTACTAGTATTCCTTTTGTTGATTTGATTTAGAAAATAGATTTTAAAAACTTTGCTAAATTGACTTTTTTTAACTAAGACTTCGTCCTACAGTCGATATGGCTATGATACCATCTCTATCGAAACCCGAATATGCAATTCTATGCTCTCTATGTATATTGCACTAATCCAGGATCACGTTAGTGTACACAATGTAAATATAGATAAAATATTAACCATATACATGATCAATAAAGGAAAAAAAGACCCTAATATTAATAATTACCAGAGTTACGACCTTATGGCTAAGTTTACAAATAATAATCTGAAGAGCTTTAAGAGACTAGCGGTGGAAAACAAAAATAAGCGTAGTAGCCATTCGACATGCCCAGAGGTAATCGACTGGTAAGCGAAGTTCTAATCCACGAAGTCATCGAAATATCCTCCTTCATGTATCTTTCGCTGATATGGCTCATCTTTTTCAACCGAGCAACAGTAGGCATAAAGCCGTAAATATATTGGTACTCAACAAGTTATTTATAAAAAAGATGTAATATAATATACAAGGTTTACCAATGAATGGCTGAAATGTTATTTTACAGAAAGTAATAATTTAAAGTAAATACAATAAATAGACTGAAAGCGAATTTTAAAGAAAACGATAATAAATAAATAATCAAAAAATTAAATAAACCATATTGAACCACTCGTAAACTAACCATTTATGAATTTAACCACCAGTGAATTGACCATTCACTTTTTCAAAGTTATCCCAATTAAGTTTTGTAAAATATATATCCTTCATGTGAAATCACCAAGCATTATCTATAATCAGGAGCACGGTGAAAATTTGTGGAGGGTTTTTGGGCAAAAGGAGGGAAGCACGACATAGAACACGACAAGGCAAGTCTAAGAGAGGTGATGGCATGGGCTAAACCTTACCGGAGGCGATGAATCGACGTCAGGAAGCGATATTGGCCTATATTGGGGAAAACTTGATCATGAGAGATTGGCTACATCAAAACTAAATTAATTTGGCAAGAAGGTAGATGGTACATGGTAACACAATATGACGCGAAAGAATCATGAAAATTATTACCAGATAGATCGGGACACGATGAGCAAATTCGAGACTAGAGGGCCTCGGTGCCGATCATGTTCTGAGCTTTGAGGACACTTGGCATAGTTTGGGGAGGCTTAGGAGGGGTAAATGGGTCGTATTTATAGGCTTGGAAGACATAGAAACCGACTCCATTCACGGATTTTGGTTTAGAGTCTATTTCAGAAAATAGGAGATAAAAGGCAAATGGATGAACGGAACACAAAGAGACCGGATGGAATGGATTCGTTGCGTGATTTGGCATAACTTTTCTTTTGGAAGGATATTGAGATAAGGTCTGGATTGGAAGATGCTATAGGAGGCGAGTAAGAGAAAGAGTTTGTGTTGTGTTTTATCTGAGATCATCCTTTTGGAAGATAAATAGTGCTTTGATGCAAAGGAATACAGGAGAGGAAGTGAGAGATCAAGGCAAACAAAGAAAGGAAGCTGATCTGGTGGTGGGTTTGGTTAGGGCATTGAGGTTAAGCGAGGAATGGCTTTATGGCAATGCTTGGATGGGTGACTAGATGAGTAGTTGTTTTTTAGAATTTTAAATTGAGCTCAAATAAATTCTTAACAAATTAAGAAAATATAAAAAAAATTTGTGACATAAGGAACCCAAATAAAATAGGTTTTCAATTAATTAAAGTTTATTTTATTTAAATTAAATATTTTAATTTTAAAAAATTCTGGTTAAACTTTAATTAATTTGAGAAAAATCCAAATGATTATTTTTATTTTAAAAGCTTTTTAAAAAAGCTACGAAAACCATAATGTTACATCCATTCATTTTCTTCTATCTTCCACTTATTCTTTCATCCTCCCCTCTCTTCTCTCTCCACTGGACAAGGCCGTGTGGGAGACGGCGATGCACGGTGAGACGGCCGCGCGGGAGGCGAGGCAATAGTTGTCATGCCATCCATGCTCTTCGTGTTGGGCTGGCTCGAGAACAGCATGCTATGCCTAGCTTGACCGCTTAATGTGCCGATTTTTCAGGTCTGACCCTCCATTCGTATCGTGCCAGCTCAGTTCACCATATGATGTGTCTATGCCTGCTTAAGCTATGCCAAGCCAGCGGAGTCTCAGGCTAACAAGTAAAAGGCCGGCCCGACTCCCATCTCTAATTGTTACCCATAAATGGATTCCACCACTCTGGATGTCGTAGGGATTGCTAAGAAATTGGAACAATCGGAATTTTGTTGGAAACAACATACTTTGTACTATGCATCAGCTATGGCTCCAATGTGTTTCCCTTCTCTTGCCAGGCCATTTGTACATAAAGCTGTCAACTCACTCAGCATGGATTCTGTCAGGGATGACCTTTCCTTCTCACTGACTAGGGTTCCTTCTTGCAGCCCATTTGTGCAGCTTGGCTGGCACGGCCTACGGCGATGCGGACTAGCAAAGCCCAGCGTCCTCTAAAAAAAATCAAAGCGGGCCATTACGGTAGTACGCGTGTGGCTGTTGGGCCAGATTGGAGTGGGCGTGTGGCGACCCAGCTGCAGAAGATCAACATGACTTAGGGGCTATTCCGTATTGAATTTTGGTATGGCTGACATTAAGCGGATTTGTAAAGGAGGACAAGTGGTAAAAAAAATGAGAAAGATATGTATGAGAGATAGAAGCGATAGGAATGGAACGTGCAATGCATCTGTGACCTACCTTATCTTTGGAGCGAGATAGAAGTGGAGAAGCCATTTCAAGAAGCCAAGTGTTCATATTAGGCCTCATATTTCAGCTTCTAAAATCCGTACTACCGCTCATATTTCAGCCAAGTGCTCATATTAGGCTTTTCTACATTAATAGTTTTCAAACCAAGTGTTTTTTAAGATAGGGTCTACAAGTTGATTGTAGTAAATAATGTAGTGATTTTGTATATAGCTGCCAAAACAGTTCGTGAGTTTCTGTTACTCCGTACTCTCTCTTATAAATAATGTAAAAGTCATAAATCGCAGTCATAAGCTAAAGTAAAAAAGAACAGACTTATTAACTTTTAGCTTGTCTAAGTAGAAGCTAATATGAACACCACTTAAGGTTATCTCTCTTTTTTTTTTTTGAGATTACACTGGAGAGCATACACACACACATCACATGCACACATACGCGTGTGTCTTACTAAAACACGTGTTAAGACCTAAGTAAATGTCGTTAGATAAATCAAGTATGAGCGAAGTCTGCCAACCGAGCTCCTAACATAAGTTTATCTCCAACCGAATGGAGTGCAAGATAATTTTTCGGAGCTGAAAATATATGCTGAAAAGATTGCCCCCGGGGATGATCACATCATAAACCCTGCAATCCACTCGATTATCCTCCGCTGAAACGTTCCTTCGACGGGAATCTGGTCTCGGTTGATCGCACTGATCGAGTGGTAATCAATTCGCCTTTTGAAGCTCCGAAACAAAATGGTGGCTACGCGGTTGCGCGGGATGTCGGCTAGTTGCATCAGAACAACCATGGCTGTACCGACAGCCGAAAGCCGTCAAAATTGGATGGCCCTCTTTTGCCACGCGGGGCTTGTTGGGTTGTATAGGGTCTGTTCTTTGTCATTTCTAAAAGTTGTTTTTGGTTTTTAGTACAATAACTAACTTTTAAACAGAGTATTTTTTTAAGATAGGATCTACAAATTAATTATAGTACACGTTAAAAAATTAATATCTGTATCATCAAAAATCGCAAACGAGTATCTCTCTTTCCGCAATCTTTATCGCAAACAACCAAAAAGCCATCAACCGCAGTTAAAAGCCATCAGCCGCAGCCAGAAAGAACAGACCCGTTTCTAATATACTCCCGTCCGGAAAAAAAAACTTAAACCGTGCATTGCTTCATGGACGTGGTTCTTGCATCGGTACGAGACTCTACAGAAAGAGAAATTAAGGGACTGTTTACTTGGGTTTTTTAAAGCTAGCTTATGATGAAATATACACTGTAATTGGTTTATTTTGTACTGTAACTGATAATGGCTTATTTAGAATAATTAAATTAAAAATAGAAAGAGCATGTTAGCCCATCACGACCAATGCAAACGAATACGGGAAAAATAACGGTAAAAAAGCTCAAAAAAGCCAAAAAGTCATAAAAAGATGAAATTTAAGAATAGTAAAAAATAAATTGAATCCAAAAAAACTCAAGCTGAAATAAGTGGTGCCTAAAAGGTGTGGTGAGCAGATAGCATTGTTTTGCAAAACATGCCATTGCTACTCGTTTCATGTACATATGCGTGCAACAGCGAGCTAGCAAAAAATTGGGTGGGTTTTTTTGGTTGAGTCTTATAATTTATAGTTATGATTTTTTTTATTTTGATCTACTTGTGAGAGGTAGTATGTATAGAAAAATAGTCGCACATGATTTTAACCAGTACACCTGAACTCGATATAGTTTGTATTACAATTTACTCGTAGACCCTGACTAACAAAATGAATTGTTTAATGATGAGTTATGTAGAAATAAAAGTCAAAATCTAAGTATAAATCTAAAAAACTAAGCCATATAGATGAATCTGTCTATAAATACTCCACACCAGCCATCCTAGAAAGAACCATCCCAGTTAAGAGCACTCAATACCAGAGAAAAGAGCTACAATACCACGTCCAAACTTGCACCAAAAATGGCCTCCAAATCCGCTGCTTTTCAGGCGATCTTCCTCGCTTTGAACCTTCTCTTCTTCGCCGGCGTCCGCGGCCAGAGCCCGCCTTCGCCGTCCGGCGGCAACCCCTGCCCGACGAACGCGCTGGCCGAACTCAAGGTGTGCGGCGACGTGCTGGCCCTGCTCAAGCTCAGGCTCAACGTGCCGTCGAACCAGCAGTGCTGCCCGCTGATCGGGCGGCTCGTCAACCTCGACGTCGCCGGCTGCCTGTGCGCCGCCATCAAGCTCAACGTGCTCGGCATCCCCATCAACCTGCCGGTCGACGTCCCCCTCCTCCTCAACTACTGCGGCCGGAACGGATCCGCGGTCGGGGCCAACTGCTCGTGACTTGTGAAGTTTTCGACGTACGGGCGAGGAATGCTCATGTAGTAACGTGCCTTACCACTAGTATTGCAGGTGTCAACGAATCGAATAATTTGGATACGAATATCAGATAAAATAGATAATAAAAATATAGTTAATATTTTTAAAAGTTAATATATTAAATATAAATTAAATAGTCTAAAATACGAACACTAGCGGATTGTCACCTGTTGCTAGCTTTTCTCGCCTCACTGATGTGATGGATGTGTAAGTGTGGACGCTTCATGGCTGCCGGTTATGATGAATAAGTATTAAATGTCTATGACATTCTCAAAAAGGAAGAGAAGGTTGTTGTTTGCCTACGGTATAAAGTTGATGTATAATGATTCTTGCAATAACGTGCCTTTTGTCAATCGTATGCGACTGGCAATTAATTCGCTCTGTGTGTATGGCCATGTATGCTCTTCTCTATATGTTGCTCGGGCTAGTACAGACGATTGGTGAGAAATATGTTGTTACGATTGGTGAAAAATATGCTGTTAGTCTGAATGGATCAAGCAGCGCACCTTTGTGTCAAGGATGCTCTTCAAGTTCGATGTGCATGTACTAATTGGTTGAATGCAATACCAGACTCGTGGTTTGTTGAATAAAGAGTTTCTACTTTGATTTTTGTATTGGAAAATAGTGGTTTGGTCTCATGACTCCATCGGCTGCCCTTCGGGGGAATCAATCTATCCTCTACCATTTTGTATTGGCAAAAACAGAGGAGAGCAATATTCTATCAGTAGAGAAATCTAATTATCAAAGCCATCCGATTCATGAAAGATTGCTAAGATCGAGCGCCACAGTACATATAGGGTATGTTTATATGGCTGTGGCTCATAATTTTTTGCTGAAATTTTTGAATTTTAGCTGTTTGCAACAAAGATTACCGAGAGAGATACTCGTTTACGATTTTAGATGGTACAGATGTTAGGTTTTTAACATATACTATAAATAACTTGTAGATCTCATTTTAAAAAAATACTCTGTTTAAAAGTTAGTTACTGTAGCAAAAGTTAAAAGCGACTTTTAGAAGTCATGAAGAACAGATCGATATAGTGGTTTACTATATATATATATATATATATATATATATATATATATATATATATATATATATATATATATATATATATATATATATATATATATATATATCACAACATTTAATACAGTGATTCTATACAGTTCTATACTATTCCCCGACCCCTCTACTTTTTCATTGTGCTCCTGTGCCCATATTAAGGAAGGCAGATGGTGCGAATCCCTCTTTCGGGTATACGCCCTAGCCGATGTTGGTACTTGCTCAGTTGGCGCGTGTCCCAGCCCATCCAGATTCGACTCTGTTGATCCCTTCGCTCACCAATAATTTTTATGGCTACGCATACGTGTACGTGTTGTGATAACTCTCAAAAAACTAATTACCAAATCACACAATTAAGATACTAATATAAGACTAAACATTCAATCATCCAACACCTGAATTAAATGAAGTTTCATTTTATAAGAAAAGTCCGATTACATAAAAATAATTACAAAAAATAGAACTCACATGCATTTAACCTTAATGTTACAAGTTCAAAGTACAATAATTCAATCTCAAGATTTACAAAAGAACAAATTCGTACAATTAAATGTTACAAAATTTCAATTTCATCTGGTTACAAAAATAAACCTATAAAAATGTATTACATCAAAATATATCTAATGAATTAAAGTCTTCAAGGCCAACCCAACTTGAAACCCCTACAAAGTCATATAATCCAAAGCCATAAATATAAAGCTAAAACAAATTTAATATTAGATCGCCGTCAGAACCTAGTTTTTTTTGTAATATTGCATGATCATCAATATATCATGATTGTCCAGGGCCAATCGGCACCTCTCACGTATTGGGTTTTCATCATCCGTTGGTAAAACTTATATTCTTACATTTATCTTACCTTTTTACCCATTCCTGATGAGTCACCTTTTTTTCAATCCATGTGCAAGATACGTATAAACCACTGGTCACCACCAAGACCAACCAAGACCAACCAAGACAATGAAATAAAGCCAACAAGAGCCAGTAGGAAGAAGAACAACAACCTCACCGTCCTAACCACTAGTAAGCTAACAAGCTCATTGCCCAAGGCTCACTACAATAACAAACTGATAGAAAGTTGCCATCATCCATCACCCATCACCTCTCATAAGCACCACCACAGAGAGTTATTACCATACCACTGCCTTCCCATGCCACTGCACAGAACACTCACAAGCCACCACCAGCAAACCTATAACCATAGAAGTAGAAACCATCCATTTAAACTGCCACAAGAACCCTAACTTAGCTGAAAGAGGGAAGTCAAGAGAGCAGCTAAGACCGAAGGACAACCGAAGATAAGGGTACCATGACCAGAGGATGACGTCCATAATCTTCCACATAGCTTAACCAAATCAGGAAAGCATAATTAAGTGAGAGCAAGAGCATCCCCAAACCCCCCTAAATTAAGCCACCAACATTGTGAACTATACTATTCTATTTTGCTAGCACTAGAACTTGGCCATCATAGCCACGACGGGACATTGTCTCTAGCTCACCACACTAGAGAAGAGGAAGCCGATGGCCATCCAATGAGCCATCGAGCCATGGTCACTACTCCCCTGGTGCATGCCAAGACCCAAGCGCCGTATGGTTGCTCACCACAATACCCCCCAAACCCTAAACAACCCCCTACGGGTAATCACATGGCCATGCACCACACATTCCACAAATAAAATCAACAACAATGTAGGACTAGGAAGGAATGCAGTAGTAGGGAATAAGAAGGAACCGAGAATAGCTGAGGAGTAAAAGCCATGTGTCGGTGGATTGTGGCCACTGAGACACATGGTGCCGATGGAGGTTAGTCAGAAGATGAACCAATAGGAACTAAAGCACGACACTGGCGGCCAGTAGTCGTCGGGATGCCATACATTGGTGGCTCACTATCACCGTGATGCATCGCTCAATGGAGAAAGAACCAACGTAGCCAAAGGACACTGGTGGGGCCTTGGCTCCATAGGGGCATGTGGCGACGGAATAGAGGCGTTGGTGATGACGACCGAACGTGTAACACTAGCAAAACCGAATAACACTGACAAGGTATGGTGCACTGAAAGAACTCTGGTGAAAGGCATGGAAAACAGAGGAGGAAAACGAATCCGGTAGGGAAAACACAAAATCAACTTACCTTGGACTAGATCTATTGAACTGAACCCCTAAAAACACCATGGGGACGATTGGACTTGGGATCGGTGGAGAAAGTGAGGAGGTGAGAAAACAGGGCGAACCAAAACATCGGCAGCATCCAAAAAGAAGGGAAATACCAAGGGGAGGTGAGGCAGACCCAGGGGCGGTGCAGAGGGGGCATGCAGTCGACGGCGCCCTGGCAACAAGGCTAAGTTAGGCGGAGGGGCAAAGAGAGGAGAGGGAAGGCAAGAGGAATCGGGAGCAGCTGAAGAGCCGAGGAGAAGAGAGAGGCAAACGGGATAAGAGAGAGAAGGTGATGAGACATTCGCCCAGATTCATAAGGCCAATCACACAATTTTAATCAAGTAAGTTATTTTTGTTTGAAGTTGGGGGGCTAGATGACGAGGATATATTAATTCTCTATTTATTATGTCATCATATTATCCGGATATACCTTTTAACGATAAGGAAGAAATTTTATAGAGTAGTTCTAAGTCTTACTGTGACTACTTCATAGTCGTAAGTTCTACTATGACTACCTAATCGTAAGATCTGCTACGATTATCTAATCGTAAGTTCTGCTATGACTATTAGTCATAAGATTTGTTATAACTATCTAGTCGTAAGTTATACTACGATTTTCTAATTATTCTTCTATGTTTGACTAATCTACCCTCACAGCGGGTCAGTCTGACAAAACAGTTAGAACATGATTGTGCTCAATAACCACACACGATCTTTCTCTCTCTCCCTCTGACAACGACAGTTCTATAGCGAACGATTATCCACGTCTCTCTGGCAATAACCACCATTTAACGGTTAATTCCCAAAGTGTCAAGATGTCTTATGATAAGAAACAACTACCGTTACTTCATCGCCGATATAAGAGTTGATGTTGGAGAAAGATGGAGGGATTAGTTCTGGAACGAGTGTTAGACTTTTCGCACTATTTACACTTGTAAAACTTTTCCTCAATAATAGTAATACAGAACGTGGGATTGTTATTCTCCCAGGAGAAGGTTTGAACCTGTATAAAAATTCTTGTGTCTTTACTCTGCATAATCATACAAGGGTCTTTAAGAACTTTCCCTCGAATCCAAGAAATCATATGTAAGATCGATATTAAAATATCGATAATTATAATCGTATGAACTTTTAAGCAACATTTAGAGTGGGAAAAATTGTCAAAAAATTACACAACGAAGTACGTTGTGTCGGGAGGCTATGCATAGAATTTCATAATTTTTTAAGCTCATTTACTATATTTAAAAATTCAAACAAAAATTACGCAAAAAAATAAGGCAGGTAATTAAGCCGACTTAATTACCTGCCGAATTGTCACCAAACGGCAGACCTGTTGCCGTTTGGGCATAGGGCGGCAGGCTGCCTGCCGTTCGGTGGTGGGGCGACAGGCAGCCTATCACTCGGTGGCGGGACGGTAGGCAGCACATGTCACCTCTTTACCGTCGCCGTCCGGTCACCAGGTGACAAAACGTCATTTTTATTAATACACAATATATATAACTATTTTTATAATTATAGATGCAACCAACGTCATGTATACCAAAAATTCAGGATGTACGTCCCCAAATATACCAAAATATGATGTGGCCGACAGCACTCTCCGCGCGCATGCGCCACCGTAAGTCGGCCGCGCGTTGCCCACCGTTGCTCAGTGCTCACCCACGACCACGAGGAGATCGACGACCTAGCTCCCTTTCCATCCCGGGCCAGATCGAGCTCAAAAATTATACATGGAGCACTAGCAGCTAAGCTGGACGCCACGCCGCCTGTCGCTCCACACCGACCACCTTTTTGAGAGCACAACACACGTTAACACGTACACGACTACCAAAATCGTAGCGTGTCACAAAACATGTACGTGCAAGCTTGCGCTCGCTCTTTCCGCGCCGCGTTTTGCCTACCGCACAGGTGGCCCCACCACCGCGCGGGGCGCGCACGGCGCATGCCGACCGGCGACCGCTCCAGGCTCGCTGGATCGGCCTAGCTGGGCGATTCCGCCATTTATAATTGTGGAAATATTTACATGCGACTACTCCGTGATAAAAGAACACATTGCATCGACAGTATCGAATCACATGACAACATTTCGAAATAGATAGATTTTCTGTCACGCACGACCCTTGTAAAAAAAATTCCCTGTAAAAGAGCGTAAGAAATGAGCATAGGCAGGCAACGGTTAGACTACACACGAGTAAGGGAACGATCCACCTTGCTACGTATGCAGTTGCGACCTGTGAGTTCAGGGCAGCGCCAAGGAAGAAGACAGGCCGCCCCCCTTGGACAGCGCGACGTGGTTGAACGGAGAGCCCGGCGAGAGCCGCCTCGCGCCGTTCGAGGACTCGCCGCAGTGCCCCGCCCCCGCCGCCGACGACCGCGGCCTGAAGAGCTCGGCTGCAGAACGACCGCCGCTGCTGCCACTACTGGACGCGCTGCTGCGCACGGACGGTGCGGGGCACGTGAACCTGTCGGCGTCGACCCTCTTCCGGTTCATGTTGCACGGCTCCGCCGCCCTGCTGAAGCTGCTGCCGGGTCTTTTCAGGTGGGGCATCGCCTCCTTCTCGCTGAACAGAGTGCGCAGCTTCTTCTGCTCCTGCAACATATAAATTACGTCCGCTGAATTCAAAACTCATTTGAATTGTAGTGTTTTTCATTGGTTTGTTCTTGCAAGTGCCAACCAAATGCAGTAAAAAGAAGTATGTTAATTTACCCGGAGTCGCCTTCTGTCCACTTCCTGCCTTAGCCTGCCTTGCTTGTGCTCTTCCAAGACGGCGACTAGGCGAGCCTTCACTCGGTAAGAAATACAACAATTCATCAACTGCTATGAGATGCTACTACTTATGCTGGTGTTGTATAACTGAAACTAGCTTACCCCGTCGTACAGAAAAGGCTTCTTTCTTTCGCTCTCCCATGCGAGTGTTCGACTCATCAAGTTATCAACAATAGCTGCAGATTGATGAGCAATGAATTATTTTACCCAAACATCTTCTGAATTAGATGTTGAATTCACAGAGGGCCAATTATAAGTAGTTCTATGTTTCATGAAATGTACCTGGAATCTTGTTGACGATAATCCTTGCTTTCTCAGCGCGTTTTAGGTTCAGACGTGCAATTCTGCCAGCATTGAATCTGTTCTCATCCTGAAACCAGCAGATCCCCTTGTTTTCAGCTCCAAGAAGTCAGTGTTCAATGCATTCACATCCACATTAGTTTGTAACATTTGGACCTACCAAGTTGTACTCCTCGAGCCATTTCTCTTCCTCACACGCCAGTAGCCACTTGTTGATCTTGTCGATGATTTCTTTCCTAGACTGCTGCTCTTCCTTGGCTTTCGCTATCTGCTCGTCGATGCTGGCCATGAGCTCAGAAGGATTCACTAGACCTAATAAGATGCCACTAACATTAGAAATAGCCTTGACATGGTTAAAGTTAAGGTTCCATCTGAAATGCATTTCGGTTAGTAACAAGAACTCTGTCTGAACTCTGAACTCATACCAGAATCGATCAACGCGATGGATTTCTCCGGTACAGTGCTCGTATCAGGCTCAACATGCATGCTCCTGCAGATGTTCTCTAGTTCCAGCCTTCTCTTCAGCACGAGCTCCTTCATCCGGCCAGCCTTGAGCCTTGTCAGCCTCTCGACTTCCTCCTCCGTCTGTGCAACGCAGACGAAACAATGAACTGATCAGTACTGACATTGCAAGTGCAATACAGCATCGAGTACCACTGATGACAACAGAGTTAATTACTGTACCTTCTTTATGGTTGCTATTGATAACACACCGGAAGACAGGGCCTCCTGTTTGCCAGGTTTCAGAATGGCCGCCACTTTTCTGAAGCACCGCCTCTCTTCCTCCGGCGAGTCCATCAGATCCCACAGCTCAACCAATGGCACCACGGTTTCTCGCAGCTGCGATGCAGAGCATGCCAATCATGATCAGTGTCTGCTAAGCAGCATGCGCGCATGCCATGTACAAAAACAGATTAGAAGAAGCAGGGAAGATCAGTAGCACATACCATGGCTGCTCGCTTGATCTTCTCTGACGTGAGCATTGCCACGACCTGGGAGAGGCTGCTCAGCGTGCTGTCGCTGATGCTGGTGGGCTTGCCGGGATCCGTCTCGTGCAGCCCCGGGTGGACCTCGTTCACGATCGCTATGAAGTCCTCGCCGAGCACGTCGCACAGGGAATGCACCTCGGTGACATGCTCGAGAACCTTGTGAAGTCGATCGGACTGGAAGCACAGAGGCATGGTCGTCACAGTTTATCACTATCATACGCAGATGTTGCAGATGATTTTTCTTTTCTTTCTTTCTTTCTCTCTTTTATTTTTTTTATTTCTTTTTTACAAGGGAATGTTCAGATGATTGATGGAGATAGCGATCAACCGATGCTACATATTAATATCCAACTCATTTTTAGACGAGCCCGTAAATACATATAATTTTTAGACGCAATCCTTGGAATGTTGCAAGCTTTTTAAATCACTACAATAATAGCTAGGAAAGCACGTATGAATCGACTGATCAACCAACTTAACAACATGTACAGTACAAGACCTAAACTGATGTCCTACTGGTTAGTTGTTGACAGGTCTGTCGTACACTAAATTAAAGTGAACTAAATATTCTAATGAAGAGTGTATGTTAAGCAGTCCCTGAAGGATATCTCTTTCTGAAAATTAATTCCATTGTCGTGTCGGAAAAGATGTCCGCCGTAGTTTCTTTACTTCTTGATTAAATATGCTAACAAAGGGTCTATGTTAAGCAGTCCCTGCAGGCTATCTCTTTCTGAAAATTATGCCTATTGTCTTGTCGGAAAAGATATCCGCCGTAGTTTCTTTAATTCTTGATTAAATATGCTAACAAAGGGTCTATGTTACGCAGTCCCTGCAGGCTATCTCTTTCTGAAAATTAAGTCCCTGCAGGCTATCTCTTTCTGAAAATTAAGTCCATTGTCTTGTCGGAAAATATATTCCCCATAGTTTATTTAATTCTTTTGTCACTTACCAGTTACCACTGACGAAAACTTGTAGTAAAATTCTGAAGTTTCAGAACCATGTTCTCGGCAGAACAGGACGAGTAGCAATTGCAGTACCTTCTCTTTCTGGAGATTCGACAAGCGCGCTTTGTACTCATTCAGCCTCCTGGTCGTCAGATCATGGCTATCCACCTCGCTGGCCACGGGGAAAGTGTCACTGCCATAGCTCCACCCTGCAATTTCAGCGGTGATCTTGTCGATTTCTGACCAGATGTCAGTAAACTGTTTGCTCCGCTCTGCTTTCATCGCCCTCAGTTCTTCCAGCAGTGCCGTCGCCGACGTCACCCGCTCGTTCAACGACGTGGTCCATCTGTTCACCTAAACATAGGAGACGCCAGAATAGAAGACCAGCCTGAGGTAAGTGATCTAGTTATCCGATAAGCTAGGTTTCACCAAACAGATAAAGATTTCAGTGACCAAATAAAAAAAATTGACGACTTGTTACTCTAAGCATTATCGATAAACCGTCATAATTCACAAACTGGAGTTACATAATACATATATAAACTTGACTGGTGAAAGTCTGAAACTAAAGATTTTTTTTGTTAGCCTGTCATGTATCAGCATCACTCTTCGAAATACTCTAGGCAAGGACAGAATATGCAAGAAAAGGAGAACCAGATTGCTGCCTACCCTGAGCTGCGGGCTGTTTTCGGCGCCGAGGGCGGCGGTGAGGGCGGCGATCTCGGCCTCGCTGGCGGCGAGCCACTGGTGCAGCAGCGCCCGCTCGCCGGTGGCCTCGTCGACCTTGCGACGGTACACCCGCGTGCACTCCGTCTCCAGCTCGTGCACCATCCGCTCCTTCTCCTTCCGGCTCTTCCCTATCTCCCCCCACAGTTGCTGCAAGCACGCACGCACGCGCTCTCCGCATATCAAGTCACAGCACAGGACTTCCCAAACACCAACAGCACAGCACAAGCGATAGCACCACACGCATGCACGGTTCCAAACACGGGCACGGCAAAGAAGAAAGAGAACAGAGAGAAGAACGGTCGTACCTTGAGCTCAGCGAGCAGAGCACCGCAGCTGCCAGCCTCCATGCCGGCGCCGGACCGAGCCAGCAACGACGGCATGTCGTACAGCAGCTCCGCGGCGACTTCTCCCATGACTCTAGCGGACACTCTTGCTCGGATAGGTTGGCGTGCGACTGTTTGAGAAGGTTCCTACTCGAGAAGGTTTAAGAGTTTATCACGGAGTACTAGCACAATCACAGGAAATGTGTTTGTTGGGGTCTTAGCGAGCATATATATCGAAAGATCAGGTCCTGGGATCGCATGATTGCGCCCGCTTGCATGCAGTCGCTGTCGGTAAACAGCAGGTATGGGTGTGGCCAGCCATGGTCGACCGGTTGATTCCGTGTAGGCCAGAGCAAAAAAAAAAGAAGAAAAAGAAAAAGAAGAAGAAGGAAGCCCGGCTAGTAAAGCCAGGTTTTTTAAGTATGCATTGCTCGACCTGCTGATTTGCGTTTTGCTCATGTCTAGTCCTGCAATTAGCTCATAACTATCGTGCTCTAATTGTTATAGTTGTCATTGACCCCGCGTCGCAAACTAAAGCAACCGTATTACGTATATGAGAGGTGCTTCGATGCTTTTCTCAATAGTGATTTGCACAGTTTTTAAAGCAGAACGAATAGTGGATAAATGTTACTTACCTCTTCATTTGCTTTGAGATTAGTGCTACTCTTATTAGAAAGAAAAGCATTGAAGCACCTCTCTACGTATATTTGCAGAGTTGCGTCCAATGGCCGATGCATTCCCATCTGCAAAATTGGGTTGAATAAGTTTGTAGACAAGTCAAAATTAACATGGAGTGCTACTAGTACGATTGGATTTTTTTTTGGAATGCTCGACTGGTACGTAGTGAGGATTACGAGTGGCATATGTTTATCAATGCTTCTTAGGTATGTTTCAAATAAGATGATTTGAAAAACTCAAAGAAATAGCTTGCCCAATTCTTTTGTTATAAAAACTGACCGGGCACTGCATGGAAACTGCTAACCGGCTTAGTTCCGGTTTTGCCCGATTTTTTTTTTCTGAACTCTGCTCATGAGCCACGAGAGAAGCTTTTCCAAGTCGCTTTTCATTTTTCAATCCGTCCGGCCTAACGGAAAGATGTTGGGCCGTACTTTTCATGCATAGGAAAAACGCAGCTAATTAAACTACCGAAATCCTCTGCCAAAATTAAGCTACCAGAAAAGTGCTTATCCGAGGATCATATTCATACGCCCATAACAATAATCCTTTGATATCTCATTTGATGATTTGATTAGTTCTCCTTTAACTTTCCATTAGAGTTTTTGGGTTATGCATTAGGTTAGCAAGTGCATAAAGCATCCTGTGAGGTCAACTACTACTGAAAATCGATCACACACACACCAAATGCTATGATTGGGAGTTGGGGAGTGAACGAGTGATGCGGTGTGGTGTTCCCAAGCTTTCGTCTCAAAACAGTGGTTGCATTAATTGGCTTGGCTGAGCTGAATCTTGCGTGGGTTGGTGAGTCCCAAATCCTATCCCAAACCCCCGCATAGCTTCTAATTTTAATGCAAATATATTTGCAAACTCATCTTTGTCTTGAACAGTTCTAAACTAGGTGTGTGTGTGCTTGTGGGGACCCTACATATGATGCAAACATTCCAACAGTCCAAAACAACGAGGCTTGCATAAATTAAGCTTGAAAGAGAGTGGTGTCTGAAGGTCGCATCCAATGGCGAGAACAAGTCTGATGTATTGAGTTTCTTATTCAAATTCTATTCGGTAGTTTTCATTATGGAGTTCTACTGATACCTGAAGTTTATTTGTAAACACTATAAATATACTCTGTCGACCATGGGGAGGGCAAGAGTCTCATTGTAAACATTTCCTCAGTGATTTCACCTTTGTGCATACGTAGTTTTTCCCATAAGGTGTCTCTTGTTCTTTTGATCGTATATTTTTGTCGCACATTTTATAATAAGTGGCATTAGAGCTTCAAGTTCAAGATCAAAGACGTTGCTTCAAGAGGAGAAGACTTCCGAGGCTGCCATTGCATGGACTTGGAGGCCCTACGCACCACTGAGGCACAACATCGAGGACTTGCCTCAACTTCGTTCCACGACTTGACTCCGATCCATACTCTACCTTGGCAACTGTTCTAGTGCCAGATTCATGAGCACCATAGCCGGCGTTGCTTAGTGCCATCCCCTAACGGTATATTACGCCATCTCTATGAACGATCTTCTACCTTAGTTGATTATTGCATTGCTTATGTTGGAGGTGGAGTTCATTGTAATTCAAACCACTGTGTCTATTATTGGTGGCATTCATACGAGATTAATCATTAATGATTTCTTCGATGATTCATCGTCTGCTATGGGTTAGTGCAGCAAGATCCGCACATACAAAATCTAAGATGGAGTTGCAGGCTTTCAACATAATAAGTTAATTTAGACTACGCTTGATTGAGGAGACTTTAAAAAAATCAATGTTAATTGTGGGGACAACTAAATTTGGTGTTTTATTCACCGTTTGGATATGTTGCAATTTTGGATCGCTTGCGCGACTATTATAGAGGCTTTGGAACATTTAATTTTAAAAGTTTGATAATACCCTGATGGCAGCTAACATGATACTCTTTGGAGTTTTTTATACATTAGTGAAGGTTATGCTCCAAATGTGAGTTTGAGATGAAAGATTTAAAGTGCAAAAGAAGTAAATTATCTGTATAGATACTACAACGTTTGGTATTGCAGGTGTAATATGTTCTAGTCATCACAACTCAATATGAAAGGTTTATTGCAGAGATTGTTTATACTCCATTGACAACACAAGAGTTATTTTCATCTGGATGTTCTTCTATATGAGTAGTTTTCAATCATGTCATGGAATTTAGTTACTTTTATAGTTGACATTTTGATGTACGTAATGATCACACATGCAAATTGCTCTTCAATGGATATTGTTTGCCGAGCTATATGTTCTAGATAAAGCATGTAAAAAGTCCATGAGATGAGTTCTTCACTATAGTTATCTAGCATCACAAGAGAAGCATATGGAGAAGACTAATCCAATATTACTAATTGATTAGTCCTATCAAACTTTAACACACAAAGATAATTGATGGTGGATTATAATTTGAAGAGATTTGACTTGTTTTGGTTACAGGAGGAAATTTGGCTCAATGTGAAAATTGTGGAGTTTCTGATACAAATCCTATTTGATTTGTTTCCATTGGCAACATGGAGTTCTACTCCTATCAGAAGTTCCTTTGCAAATAGTATAAATATACCCCTATGGATCAGAGGGCAAATAAGAGCCTCATTCTGAACATCTCCTCATATAGTGATTTTGCCTTCATGTGTTCATGGTTTTTCCTATGAGAATTTTTTATGTTAAATATGTGTCTTATGTTCTTTTGATCATCTACTTTTGTCATACATTTTATAACAAGAGGAAAAGGACCTCTTAACAGATCAATTGCACAAAAAATCGCATGCTCATATCGGCGATTGAAACAAAAATTGATAGTTAATTATCTGGTAGAACAAACATGGAGAGGCATTTGTTGTCAGAAAAATTGAAGGCTCAAGTTTGGTCATCAATATCATACATTATCTATTAATGTAGCACATTCATTGAATGAAGCCATGCCACTTTGGGTCAGGTTCGCTGTCAACGTTTTTTAGGCCAGCAACCGTTGGGTGTTTTTGTCTTCATAGAAGCATCGGGCAACGCTTGTGTCAGTGCAAGGGGGCGCGTACCTTCATGGAGTAGATTCATGTGATGATTCTACCGATTTGGGCGCTAACTTATTTTTTAAGCCAGGGGTGAAATCCACCTTCATAGCCCCACGTATATGCATTTGACATCATGCGTGGTTAGTTCGAGTGCCTAGGAGGCACTGCAAACACTCGGTGCTTGTTGAACTAGCACGAAGGGTCTGACACAGCTATGTCACCCTGAGTCAGGGCCCACCAATGATGTTTTTTGGGACAACGGCTGTTAGGGCATTTCTGTCTCCATGGGGGCATGGACCACACTACTGTCGATGCACTGGGCCGTGGATGCGATTTCAACCTTGACATAGGTGATTTGTTTAGTGATTTTGCTAATCTAGGCCATCAGCTCATTTTTTAAGCTAAGGGTGAAATCTACCTCTACAGCCCAGCGTATGCACATTTGTCTTGGTGCGTGGTTAGCTGGAGCAACTAGGGGGCACCATGAATACTCGACGCCAATTGAACTAGCACAAAGGGGCAACATAGTTATGTTGCCCTGGGTTAGGGCTCGCCGACGATGTTTTTTGGGCCAACAACCGTGGGGGCATTTTTGTTTTCCACGAGGTCATCAGGCCATGCTAGTCTCAGTGCGGGGAGTTGAGCGCACGATTTTGGCCTTTACAGAGGTGATTCGTACTGCGATTCTATCGATCTGGGCCGCTGGTTTATTTTTTAAGCCAGGGGTGAAATCCACCTCCATGGCCCCACGTGCGCGTGTTTGGTATTGTGCGTGGCTAGTTCGAGTGCCTATAGGGCACAATGGACGTTCGATGTTAGGTCAAATTAGCATGAAGGGGTAGTGTGGCTATGTCACCCCGAGTCCTCCCTAGAAAGCGCTGTGGACACTCAGTGTTGGTCCGCTCAGCCGATCTCACTGCAAGCATCACCAATTGGACCGGTCAGGGCGGTCAAACCTCTCGGGTCATGGCGGTATGACCGCTTGCTGAACAAAGGCTGAAAAAATAGCATGACACACAACCAAGAAGAAGTCTAACTCTTAAACCAATGATCCAAATAGGATGAAACTTGGTACAAGTCCTCCCAAAGATGTCCAAAACCTATTCCAATCATGGCTCATAAAGATCAATACCAAAATTTTGACCTTTATCTAAAATAAAGAATGCTGCATCAACACCAAACAAAAGAGAAAATCTCGATCTGCTCTTGCTCGTGAGTCTTTAATGATCTAGATGACCTTAGATAGATTATCACATATCACAACAAGCTTAATCACAACATGAGCTCAAGCCAAAACCCCCTTAAGATTAAAACCCCAAAATCACCCCTCTCTTAAGCAAAATCGAGATATATCCACCTCTTACATGTCCTTGGCATCAAGAGACATCAAGAAGATATAAAATCCAACCAAGAAAACCAAACAAATCAAAAGCACAAGGAAAAATTTATGGCACAACTCATTTGAATAAAGTTTAGATGTTCATTTCAATTAGAGAACGGGTTTTACACTTACACACGTTTGCACGTTTTTAAAAGCGTGACTTTCATAGGGCTCCAATAGCCCGATAAGATGCTCCATCCTTCGAAATATGATGTAAACCACTTAGGCTACCATCATGGTTTTACAAACCGCCTCTTCACTCGGTATTGGATAATTCCTCAATTGCCACCCACCAGCCTTCACAATGCTTCTCCTCAAAGCTATTATAACATGATTCCGTTGTTGTGGTTACAGACCAAACAGTACGTAGTGGGGGCTACAGGGAGGCCACAGGACGGCTACCCAAAGCCTTAGATACCGTGGGAAAGGTGTGAAAGATACTTGTCTAAAATATAGGTGTTTTGTAAGAAAATAAGTAGCCGCCTGCCTCATGGTGCCTAGAGGCATATACTTATATCCATAAGAAGGTAAATTACACAAGTGATCCTATCTGGGCCTATACTTACAAGGGTGGACATGCCATTTCCCCAGCTTAGTATTACATGAATACCTTTATCTAGGTCTACTCATGGAGGGTGAGTATGTCATTCCCCTAGCCTGTAGCTCCTACTGGGCTGGCTGAATGGCCTAATGACACGATGGGCCGACTGGACCAAGGTGGGGGCCACTCCCTAACAGTAGCATCTCATGGTTAATGGTCCTTTCTTTCTGTGGGCCAAGATATGCTCGGTTTTCCTTGGCCCACTCCATCCCCTTGGCCCATCAAAAAATCGCTGCTTTGAATTCCTGCCAAAATATTGCTGACGCGTTGGCGCGCGTGGCCCCCGAGATGAGTCGTCATGCCAATTTAGGCACAACACACATCTCCTTGATTCTTGCGCCCACTACTGGGCATTAAATGACACTGTCACATCTATTTAAGCGCGCAGCCAGCACCATTTTTGGCTATTTGCTTTCTAATTTCTTTCTCACCATCCCTTTGCTGCTTGTGACTGCTTTGGTCATCGTCGTCTCTTTTCTCGTTGATCTACCTACCGCTCATCATCTCATCGTTGTGCATTTTTTTCTACTGAGATGGTCCGTGCGACTGTCTGCAGTGGTTACAGCAGGGCATCGGCTCTGTTAAGCAGCCATGCCAGTGGGGATGACCACTCGGAGGTGGCTGTCGGCAAGCGATGGAAGGTGTTGGGAAAGTGATTCTACCGATCCGAGTAGACTGTTTATTTTTAAGCCATACGTGAAATCCATCTCCATAGTCTTGTGTATGTGTTTTTAGCATCGTGCATGGCTAGCATGGGCACCTAGGGGGCAACACGGATGTTCAGCTCTAGTAGAACTAGAATGAAGGGGCTAGCGTAGCTAGGTTGCCACGATTTGGGCTCATCAATGGTATTATTTGGGCTAGTGGTTGTCAGGTTATTTCTATCTCCACAAAGGCATCGGGCCACACTGGTATTGGTGCAGAGGGCCACACATGCGATTTTGGTCTACACAGAGGTGATCCATGCGATGATTTTGCCAATTTGGGCATCTAGCTTATTTTTTGAGCCAAGAGGTGAAATCCACCTCCATGGTCCTCTATAAGCATGTTTTCCATCATGCGTGGCTAGTTTGAGCTTTGTAGATGCTCAACCCTAGTTGAACCAACATAGAGGGGCCAGTGTAGATATGTCGCCAAGGTCGGGGCCTACAGACGGTGTTTTTTGGGCCAGTGGCCGTCAGGGTGTTTTTGTCTCCATGGAGGCATTGGGCCATGCTAGTGTTAGTGTGGGGCCCTGTGCTGAAAGAAATGGCTGATGGTCCAGAAAACATTATCGGTGGCCTCGACACAGGGTGACGTAGTTGCATTGGTCCCTTTGTACTAGTTCGATCGGTGTCAAGCATTCGCGGTGCCCCCTAGGCACCTGAACTAGACACACACAATGTTGTGCGTATGTGGGCCCACTGAGGCGGATTTCACCCCTTGACTTAAAGGATAAGTTGGCGGCTCGAATTGGCATAATCACCACATGAATCACCTCCATGCAAGCCAAAATTGCGTGTGTGCCTCTTGTATTGTCACCAGCATGGCCTGATGCCTTCATTGAGACATAAATGCCCCAATGACATAAATGCCCCATCCTCCTTAGAACTTATTGCGTGGAACATCGTCAACTCACTATTGAAACATTGAATTCAAACGTATGGAACAATGGCCTATTCCCCTTAGAATTCAATGTGTGGAACATCGTCGATGAACTGCTTAAACATTGAAACCAAATGTGTGGAACATTTTATTTTAACCACTAGAATATCCAATACCCACTCCATTCATTCCCCTACCCACTTCAAAAGATACTCATGGAACATCTTCCATAAACTAATGGATCATTTGGAAGTATTACATGTAAGTGTGTAACATTTTTATTATATCTATAGGAACATATGTTATATAGTATCATTACTAAGCTAAAATATATGCAAGTGAGGTCTTGTTTTGAAGATCTCAACATAAGGAATATGATGGTTCAAACAAATCACAGATTGGATGCTTGATTTGAAAGATATGATCATTTGAATTTTTGAATTGCAAAAAAGTTGTCTTGAAATATGTGTAGCTAACTTGGCTGGGTGGGCTTCTAAAGTGTAGCCCACGGCCATGTGGGTGGTTGCACAACTAATTGTTGCTCGCTTGGCATATAGGAGCTCCCCATAGCTTCACTGGCCCCTTCCTACAGGTTCGACCTATGCCAAGAGTCTGTGGTGCCCCTAGGTGCTGAAACTAGCCACAAATGATGCCAAACATGTGTGCATTAGGCCACAGAGATGGATTTCACCCCTAGCTTAAAAAATAAACCAGCGGCCTAGTTTGGCAGAATCATCACACAAATCACCTCCATTAATGCCAAAATCTCATGTGTGCCCTACCGCACCAACACCAGTGTTGCCCGATGCCCCGTGGAGACAGAAACACCCTAACAACCACTATCCCAAAAATGTTGTTGACGGTCCCCTACTCAGTGTCTGACATAGGGTGACATAGCTACGCTTTTGTGCTGTTTCAATTAACACCGAGTGTCCGTAGTGCCCCTCTAGGCGCTCGAACTAGCCACGCACCATGCCAAACGCGCGTACATAGGGTTACAGGGGTGGATTTTACTCCTATCTTAAAATGTAAGCTGACGGGCCCATTCGACAAAATAACCTCACGAATCACCTCCGTGAAGGCCGAAATCACGTGCATGACGCCTTGCACCGACACGAGTGTGTCCCAATGCCCTTGTGGGGACAAAAATGCCTCAACGTTCGCTGGCCTAAAGAACATTGTCAGCGGCCCCCCAATCTAGGGCTACATAGCTACACTGGCCCCTTTTTGCTAGTTAGACCAGCATCAAGAGTTTGTGGTGCCTCCTAGGTGCCCGACCTAGCCAGAGACGATGCCAAATGCGCATATGTGGGAGCATGGAGGTGGATTTCACCCCTACCTTAAAAAAATGAGCCAATGGCCTAGATCGGCAGAATCACCAGGCGAATCACCTCCTAACTCCTTTGTGCCTTTTTTTTTTACAAATATGGCCCATGGCAATTTTTTATGGATTTGACCTTCTCCCGATAGGGCTGTAAAAAAAGCTCGAGGTTTGTAAACTACTCAAGCTTGGCTCGCTCTAGACTCGATTCGAACTTGGCTCGAGCTCCAAATAAGCCGAATTCGAGCTTGATTTCAAGCTCACGAGCTTTAATGAGTCGAGCTCGAATAGCTCACGAGCTTGAGATTTTTTTTACACCCATAACCCAGGCCGTATCTCTTCTCGAATCCCCTGGTCAAGCCCCGAATCCCCTAGGGTTGTGCATTTTTCAACCGAACCGAAAAAATCAGACTAAAAAACCGAACCAAACCGGTCAACTATGTTTGACCGATTTTCGGTATTCGGTTCGGTTATCAGATTTTGAGGTTTTTTTGTGTTTGGTTTTTTCGAGAAAAACCGCTAAAACCGAAAAAATCGAATATACCGAACTAGTACTGTTTAAGTGTTTATCTGGTAGGAGTCACAGTTCTATTAATAGGCAGCGCCATCCATGACCATTCGCAGGCCCTACTCAGCCGCTCCTCCAGCCAATTCCATCCTGCTCGCCCAAGGGCCCACAGTCCAGCTCCCGTGATGCGACCAAAGAAGGGCATCCGCCCGCATCGATAACCGAATCGAGCTTCATCGCGTGTGCGTGGACGCATGGTGCAACTTGGCTGCTTTTGCTTGCTTACTGCCACAATTCAAAACTACTATGCTAATTACGGTATGCTGGACTGTGCGTCTGTGCATGACTGCTTCTGTTTGCTTGGTTCACTTGCTTTTTAGTTTTTACTTTGTTACTTTGTGTCTTTGTTATCGCTTCGTCTCATATCGTTCGTAATTCGCGTCAACTGTGGTAAATATGGTAATTACAAACACCGCGCAGAACAAAATTGGGATTTGCCGATACCGAACCGTACTTCTAAAAAACAGTATATTACCGAACTACGAATACCGTACATACTGTACAAATCGAACCGATTAAACTGAAAAAAACGAACGCACAGCCCTAGAATCCCCCCACTCACCGAATGCCCCCGTCCCCCTCCTCCCTCCCCCTCGCGCCTCCCGGCCCGCCCGTCCTCGTCCTCCCTGCCGCGCCCTTCCTCTCCCCCCGTCCCCCTCCTCCCTCCCCTTGCGCCGCCCGGCCCGCCCCTCCTCGTCCCCCCCCCCGCCGCCGTCCTTCCTCTCGCCTCCTCCCCCTCCTCTCCGCCTCCCCCCCCCGCGCCCCTCCTCTCCTCCACCGCCCCTCCTCGCCCCGTCCCGCCGCCGCCCCTCCTCCCCCCGGCGCCCCTCCTCTCCCCCACCAGCGCCCCTCTTCGACCTGGGCCGTTGTTGCCCCTCCTCGACCTTCTGGTGTCGCCCCTAGCTTCCTCAACCCAGATCCAGCCAGATCCATGGCCGACCCGCCCGCTGCAGCTCGGTACACCCTCCTCGACCTTTGAGCGTCGTCCCCAACCACCACCAGAGGTACTCCCTCAGTCCCTCTCTACTCTCGTCACCGAGCCTACACGAGCCGAGCTCGAGTTTTGTCTGAGCTGAGCTCAAGCCCAACTTAAAGCTTGATGTTAATCTCAAGCTCGCTCGAGCTCGGCTCGAGTTTCTACCGAGCTCGAGCTTGCCAGGTCAAACTTGCTCGAGCTCAGCTTGTTTACAGCCCTACCTCCCGAGCATGGAAGAAGGAGCGCTCAACACGTGGCACATCTCGTGGCCCTAGAGTGCGAAAGGCAGGGGCGAGCGCAGGAGGACACCGAGCGTGGCCGATGGCGGGCCCACTAGACTTTTGAGCCTCCGGAGCGCATGAAGTACTTTATGCGCTCGGGGAGCACATGAAGTACTAAGTGGGGTCAAGTGGGTAGTAGGTGGTGTGGCCACTTCATGTGCTCCGGTGGCGTGGAAGGTTAGTGAGCCCCGTCACCGGCCGCGCCCAGCGTCCTCCTGCGCTAGCTCCTGCCCTTTTGTGCTCCAGGGCCGTGGGATGCGCCACGTGTTAAGCATCCCTTCTTTGGCGCTTAGGAGGGAGCTAAATCCATAAAAAAATTCGCACGAGAACTAGATTTCTAAAAAAAAAGGGACGCAAGGGGGCCACAAAAGCAACAAATTCTGGAGTCAGGTCTTGTCCTAGTTCTGCGTCCACTACGACAGATCAGATGTCTACCTGATTGGGTGTCCTTCAAGAACCCTAACATTTGGCCCACCTACGAATACTAACATAAGGAGAGAACGAATCATCAATGATTAAGGCAGTCTGCAGCCCTGATACCCATAGTACAGGGAGCCTTACAAACAAGTGCAACCCCCCCCCCCCCCGGCGGCCCCCTCTTTTGGACACCAAAATTTCACAAGTTTCCAGTAGAAATTATACTGTTTCATGTGAATTTCTTATGTTCCAAACAGACCAATCTTTATGCTCTCTTCAAGCATTGTGGACCCTTTTGAAGAGGGTTTCACTTGTCTTTGAACGAAGTAACAACCTCGCAACCACGCCAAATTTATTTCGCCCTTTTGAAGTCATGCACGTCAGTATGATCCAGCAGGCAGAAATCTAGTCAGTCCACTAATCGGCAGCTCTCTCCGCGTGGGTATAGGACGAAAATTAACAAGCTGCGTCGGATTCTTCAGCTACGACGATCTTCCTTTGTCCATAAACAGAATTAAACAACTTCTCCGGTGATGGCTTTCATATGCCTATTATCCATATGCAGCTAATGTTCGTCTCGTGTCAGATCCTACACACCCTAGGTCAGGTGTATTCGCGTCTACATCTTGCTAATCATGAGACCACTCATTGAGACAGGGAAGACCAAGACATTATCCAGAATAGATGTGCACAGACCCAAATCAGCGAGCAGCAGCCTTGCCCTGCCTGTACCTTAGGCCGGCCTAGAACAGTACTTCGTGGCATCAACCATCTCGCTTCCCAACTTCTCTTTCTTTTTTGCCTACGCTTTTCTTAGACCATTACAAACTTTACGGTGATCTTTTAGCTAATAATTTGGAAGTACTAGCTTTAAACAAATGAACAAGCAACCTCAATGATCGTACTGCGTTTTATCCCCCGTCTACATTTTATTGTATTGTTGTATGCTTTATCCAACGACACAGGCTTATAGTTAGTACAGACTCAAGGTTGGTTGCACAGCCTTTGATGAGTACACAATAATTGACAATATATGTTCGAACTTTATAAATTGTCATATCAAAACTTGGCATGATAGCTGTCATGTTTTGGCAATAGCAGGCTTTAATATTTGTGAACATATGTCTTTTAATGGAGCAAGTAATACGGTTGTGGTTGTTAATGCAAAAACAGATGGAACCCTAGATTAGATAGACACACCAACCTAATGAACCATCTTACATACCACATAAACAAATAAAAGCATCTATAATGTCGTGCATTATATGTTCTCCCAAAAGAATGTTTTACATTGACACCTTGTAATCACATATATAAAATGAAATTACATTGACACGTTTTGTGAGCGCAACTGAATTTTATGCATCCGTCCAGATATTTGACCCGATCTTTTATGAAACACGTTTTGTAGGCTACAAGATTAAAAGATAGAGTAGATCATAATACATGCAATAATAATGATATTGAAATAAAACACAGACACTATCCATTGAGATAGTTATATCTAAACACTCATTTAATACATAATTTTTCCTCATAGACATTGTTATGGAAACTACCCATTGAGAATGCCCTCAAGTGGTTCCATGGAGCATGTATTGATTACGATGCACCAATCATATGTGGTACCATACTATGTTAGCCAGTCAGTTCCAATTCGGTTAGTACAGTTAGTGGATAAGCAATGTTCAATAAATTAGCCAATAAGTTAGCAAGTTTGTTTCAAATTATTGGCCATGTCACTTCGGCGCTAGATCCTATGAGAACCACTCACAGTCACGGGCCATGGGTGGAGGTGCACGGACTAAGCAAGTATGCGGTGCAGTTGGCAACCACGGGAGAAGTTGAACAAGGAAGAAAATGGACAGTTGAACAGAATTCTACAGTTCCAGTGCTTTGTCAAACTATGGACCAGTTGTTACTTTGTAATGCAAGTTGGAAGGAAACTAAAGATTTATTTATAACAATTCACACCAGCTAATATATATAGTTTTTTTTAAATAAAGCATCAGGTGATATAGTTTTTGTAACATCCCATTTTTGGGAGCTCAAAAAGTGCTTGAAATAAAATTTGAATTTGAATTCAAATCAAAGTTCAACATAAATTCCAAACCGATTTTCAAATCTCAGAAGCCCAAAACCCAGCCTGGGCTGAGCCTAGCCTCTTTCTCGACCCACCAGGCTCTCATCTGGCCTTCGGCTTGGTCCAACAGGCCCACGTCAATCCCTCCCCTCGCCGTGTGCATCTCGCACGCACGCTGCCCATGTCATGTGCGCTCCTAGCCTGTGCCCGCCGTGCATGCGCCAGCGCTGCCCGACTCCTATGCACTGCTTCCTTCTCCGTGCTTGCCATCACTCCGTAGCGCTTTTGCCATGTTCACGCACCCGAACCCCCCCCCCCCCTCTTCTTCCTCCTCTCCACGCCATGCCATGGCCGTGCCCGCCACTCCCACGCTATGTATGCGCCGCATGACCGGGATCTTTGCGCTCGACCATTGCGCACTCCTCTCTTTACCTTAACTCCTCTCCGCACCGCACACCAACTTCTCCCCCTTGCACTGTGTCATGCCACACGTTGGCGTCGCCGCCCTCGTCCTCTACACGGCATTAACGTCGCCCCAACAACCAACTTCCCTCTCCTCAGCTATAAAGCCCTCGAATGGCCTCCCCTTACCCTCAATTGCTCTCCCACCACCTCCCTCGCCTCAGAACACCTCCCACCCTCTTTCTTCCTCGGCTCCGACCATTCCCCTGTCGCTGACGCCATCGTCGATTCTCCACCCCCGCCCAATTTGTTGCGCCTAGAGCACCACAAGGAAGCACTGACGTTGTCCTAAGCGACGCCGACCATCTTCAACCCCTTCGACGAGCTGCCCTCATCGTCCTCTTCTCTGCCGCCACCGTCCATGCCATTAGCTTGCTCCACGCCTCCCCTAGTCCCACCTCCACTATCGGTGAGTCCCTCCTAGTCCCGAGATGCGCTCCTAGCACTTAATTAGCTTTTGGTGCCACTAGTCGCTATGGTGCCATGCGCACATGCTTCGCCGTCGGTCACCCTGTGCATCGCGCCACCTCACCTAGAGGTGTGGTCCAATGCAAGCAATCTGTTTTTGACCTCCTTGCTGGCCGTTGTGGCTCCTTTTGTTGGCGACGAGCTAAGCTCTCCTTAGCAGGAAAGGAGAAGCACTGTTCAACTACCATCAGTAATCTCTCGCTGATGTTCGAGCCTCGTCTCATTAAGTTAACCACTAACCCTATGACATGTGGGACCCACCCATTTTAAACTCTGTTAAAATTGGTTAAATGCTTAAGATCCACTAACAAGTAGGCCTCATTGCACTATGCTCTATAGTGATTGTCCCCACTTGTTAGCCCTTAAGCCCTTTTCCTTTAAGAAATTAATTCAAAATCAAATTAAAACCTGTGGGTCGCACCTGTCAGTCTCTGTTATCTTTTCTAGAGAAATAAATCAACAATCAAATTAATTTTGGTGGACCCCACCTGTCAGTGAGCGAGTACCCTCTCTTCTCTGTTTATTTTTAGATTTAATCCTAATTTAAATTTTGGAGAGTCCGTTCTCACTCTGTTTAGTCGGCCAATTGGGCCAGCCCTTATTAAGCAAGCCCAAAATTGTTCACAACCTAGCCCAATACTATTTACTGACAACCTAGCACTATGCAGTTCGTTAATTTCAAGCCAAACCCCTATTGTTCACCAAATCTGACCCACTAGAAATAATACCAACCTGACACTGTTCAATCAACCCGTTACTATTTACCGAAAACTCATTAAGTATATTTATACTCATTTCGACTATTTCAAACCCATCTAACCCATTTTCAACCCTATTCACTCTAACTAAGCTTAATTTAAACCCTATCCGCCCAAACATATCTTCTTTTACATCTTTTTCTAGATATTTTATTGCAGTTTGTTCCCAGCTTGTATTCTACAAAGCAGAAACTTATTTGTATTCATTCTTTAGCGCTAGCATCTGGATTCGACTAGTTGACCATCGGAGAAGCTATTGGAGCAACTAATGTAGATTGTGTCAAGCCTGAAGCCTACAAAGAAGTAATTAAAGACCCTGGATAAGAAGGCAAATCACATGTCTTTAATCATGTTGAGCCCATACTATTAATTATTATTACTTTCATTTATGTTATTAGAGCATTGTTATTTACATAAAGTAATATTTAGAATGACATGATGAATAGTTAGACCCAACTATTGAAATGCCTAGTCATACTTTTGTAAGACAAATTCACATTAACAACCATAAGTGTTATTATGATATGAAACACCCCATTTAGAAAAATATAAATATTTTACAAATATTGTTATGAATTATCTAGCCTAGTGCCGACAGACTTAGAAATAAAGCTGAATAATAAGGATTCTTGATGGGCAACCATTAGATGGTTAGATCCCATGACCTCACCCAAAAATTGAGGCTCTGGTTTGGATATAGTGGTGTGCCGGTGTGCACGTGGCCTGTGAATGATAGTCTTAGCTTTGACAAATAAGGATTAAACCCTTGTGTCAAGTAAATAACACAGAACTTGCTAAACCACAAGCTTGACTTGTCAACCTGGTCTAGTATACTGCTTAATTCAATCAAATATTTGCAGGGTGATGGTTATCCTAATTTCATCTGGAAAGCCCGCAAAGAATAAGAGGTGAGATAGAAGTTGGGCCGGTTGTGCCACTTGTCAGTCTTCACAACAGTAGATCCATTCAACGTCAGGTCACGATTTCCTTAGTAGCCTGTGGATTCTCGATGGTGATTGAATGGTTCCAAGCCTACCAAGGAGAAACTAGAACGAAAGAGCAGTGGAACGATCTTGTTATCCTCAACTCATTCGCACGCTACCATGTTGCGTGTCTACAGTTTGACATTATGAGTCTGAAATATCTTAAGGGTAAAGTTGGGCAACTTAGCAGAATATAATAAATGGTATTCGAATACGCCGTGCTCCAGATCAATAGAGTTATGTTTCGGGGGTGATTCCTATAACAAGGCATAAACAGAATTTGAAGGATTTTAATATGAAAATTGCATGTGACAAAACTCACTTGCTAATTAAATAATGTTTTACTGTTCTCAGGGCAAAGTTTTTTACCAACAAATTTGCATATATTGTTATCATATTACAATTTGTTATTTTATCTATTGTTATCATATTACAATCTGTTATTTTATCTAGTTGAATACCTTGCATGGTAATTATATAGCTTTTCTATGTGGCTTACTAAGTATCTAGTGTGCTCAAAATTGCTTACTTTCATTAGAACAAACACCTGAAGAAGAAAGATACATCAGCTAACGGGTTAAGGTTACGACCGTATTCAAGCGTTCCTGTGGGATCTCATCGATTCTTTTGAATGCAAGTTAAGTTTTGGGTTTAGACACTCCTAAAGTTTTAGTTTGTCCATTAGGTCATATTTTAATCAAGTTAATCTTTTTTAAATACTTGATAGTATGCATGATATTCTTACTATCCGCAATTGAACTTTTAGGTTTTTGCGGAAAATACGACAGCCCTATTTTCAAAATGCTGCCGTCACGGTAGCCACGTCCACCACCTGTGTACAAAATCAAGTTGCTCGAAGCTACAAAACTAATAGTAGCCCATAGAGCACAACAGGCTTGTGAATCAACTTTTGGACACGATACTGAATTTGGTTTGCCATTCTGGAATTGCTGACGGGAAAAGGAAATGTCGAAATAGACAAATAAGAAAGTATCACTGTTTAGTTGTACGTACATAAGGAAAAACATAAACAAGAATAGCACACGAAAGCTCGAAACGACATTTTATCTTGTAAGATCTCTAAGGCTTAGCATTGTACGCACTCTTCATCTCTCCAATCAGATGTCAGAAAAAAAAATCGAGTATCTCGCTTCTAGAATATGCCATATACATTGCAAATAGAAATCCAAGATTCTGCGTTATGCATCCAGCAACAGCACCGATCAATGGCACTTTGGCAGCCAACACAATATCCAAGTTTACATATAAAACACCTGATATTACCGCGCGTAGCATCACTAGCTAAAATACTTCACCTGCAAAACTACAAACCAAACACCTGGAAATTCAGATATCGACCCACTTGCATAACCAAACACTTGGAAATTCAGATATCGACCCACTTGCATAACATACAATAGCTCTCCCACTTGATGATTGTTGGTTGATTTTTATCAAATTGTAGGATTAGGATGTAGGGTTCAATTTGGGTTTTTTGAACATCGGCCTAGTTCATTGCAAATCGAAGATAAAATTGAAGTCACCCTGATCTATGTGCCCATCTGCGACCAAGCTTACTAGCTGAGATACAATGTCAAGTAGGCTTCTACATGCATGTTTCTACTTTATTGTTCTTGAACACATGATTATATCTGAGTTTTCATATTATCGGCAAATGGCAAGTAAATTTACGAAATAATTTCCGAAAAGGAAAGTGTCAGATAATGGGACTAATTATGAGAATTCACCTATTTTTTGTAGGCTGTTGAGGTTTAATATTGTATTTTGCCAATACTGGCCATTTTTTGTATGTAGTTTGGTCTTTCCTTTGTGGGTTTTTTTTAAATTTAGTAAGCAATTTTTTGTATTTTAAGTGATTTTAATACTTGTTTTAATGATCTAGGTTATTTCGGTATTTGTACTACGCGATTTGAGTATTGAAACGTTAGTAATAAAATAGTGTATTACAAGTACAAAAATCACCCAGATAAATTGAAATAAGTATTAAGATCATTGAACACGAGTACTGACACCACTGAATAAAGTGCAAAACATAACGAAAACCACGAGAAAAAGTGCTTAGGGGTAGTTATACACCAACTTACAAGGGGCAAATTGAAAAGGTAGTTGACTTACGGGGGTGTTTATAGATTTTTCGCTTGCAAAATTAGAAGTTGTGCGGATGGCAAATATGTAGTTGTTCCTAATAGAGGATTTATCACAGAGCCTAATATGGTTGCACTTGGCAAATCCGAATAAAAAGTGTCTGGGCAAGAGTGACACTTAGCAGGCTTAGGAGTTGAGACCACACTAGCAGCGTCCTCATCCAGGAAGTATCATGTGTTCGACATTGTTGCAGTCCTGTAGCAGTAGCACTCACGCTCGACATTGTTGCAGTCCTTACCAGTTAGAATCGATCAAACTGGAGACGTCCAGACCGTTGTCCCCTATTGCAAACTTCGCCGTCGAAACGAAGGACAGCAATAATTAATACCATTGACCGCATGCAAAGATATAATCGACAAGGCAAAAGCATAGCTTCACTTTATGCTTGTATGGTCTACAAACTCTTTGAACTGCTCTTTGTATGATTGCGAGGGCAAAAGAATACGGAACTCGATTTCTCAGCCCATGCAAAGCACAAGCGGAAACCAAATCTTAAGGGGCGAGAAAAGGCCCCGAGGATTTCGCCGTCAGAATGAATGAGGCATAGCATTGTACTACTAGCTCTCTGAAGCGTGAAGCCTCTTCTTCACTGAAAGCGCCGCCGCTCGGTACCATGCAGCTGCAGCCATTGCTCCTGGATCAGGAACTGAGGCCTGGAGGTCGGGAGCAATGTATGATGACCGCCCTGCCTGCACGTGCAATCGAATTTCATTGGTATAGGAACGAATATAATCGAAGAAGGATATAAGAGTAGTTCTAGTGTAGCAATCCTGCAACTACAAAAGTTCTGCAGAGCTAAAGAAACGTTTTGTAGGATGGGACAAGTGGAAGAGCGCACCTTTGCTTGCATCTGTTTAGTGGATTCAGCACCAGCTGATGCTGCTTCAGAAGAAGCGATAAAGGCAGTCACAGAATCGTTCCCAGCTTTAAGAGACTGTTTTAAGCACAATAGTTCATCAAATAAGTACGGGTAATAATGCAGCAAGAGCAAGTAGATTTAAGAAGCAAAGTAACCTGTTTCAGAACTGTAGAAGCAGGAATTAGAGCATCTAGCATTGTGCGGTATCCTGCGCTAGCACCACCATATTTGCTGACAGCAGCAACAGAAGCTTCTAAAGCATCAGCCCCTGTAGAAAAGCAGCACACTTAGTTTAGTATGTAAATTTCCTGAGATCGTCAGGACAATCATAGGCCCTATTCTTCTTGGCTTTTAAGTGGCTTTTAGCTTCTCTCACAATCACTATTGATTAGACTAATGTGCCACTGTCAAGGGTGTAGGCCTTGGGTCCAAAGCCCAGTCAAGTTATTATTAGGAATTAAAGATTAGATTCTATTAGAGTTAGAGATTAGTTCCCTAGTGTTAGAGATATAATTAGAGATATGATATTAGTTACTATAATTGTTAGAGTTATAATTAGAATTAGACTCTATCTGTTAGGGGGCTCATATATATAAAGAGAGCCACCGCATGCTATTGGAATCAATCAGAGAAATATTATAGTCTTCCTCGTCTAGTCTCTCCCTCCCTTATACACCGACGCCATCCGGCCTTCTTGGTGTTGTTTACCCCGGTTCATGACAACTTGGTATCAGAGCAGTCGATCCCTTCCCACAACTTCGGCTGCCATGGTTCCTACGACTCGTCGTCCTGCTGCTGAGTCACTGGCTATAATAAAGGCTAGCGCTGACAAGATGGAGAAACACAGCAAGGAGATAGCGGACTCCTTCCGCAACATACATGACATCTTTGAAAAAATCTTAAAGGAGCGAGAGAAGGCGCAACAAGAGGTTGCTCGCAAAGCAGAGGAGACAGCAGTAGCACAAATTCCAGACCAGGCCGCTGGAGACGAGGATGTCTTCGCGCCCCCTCAAGAAGACCGCCGAGTTCTGGAGCAAGCGCTCCCTGGCAGAGGCGCGCGCGCGACCTCGGGCCTCGTCGCTGGGACGCCGCTGCCGTCTGCGCGCCTCGACCAGCCGTATGCGTCGTCGGCGTCGGCCAACGCCACCGACCCATGCCATCGGCCGCAGTCCTCGCCGCCTCGCCTTCTGCTATCTGCCGCCGCCACGGATCCGGCGTTCTCCGCCGCCGGTCGCGCGCCGGCGCTACGCTGCCGGGATTCGGCCGCCGACTCACTTGTCGCGGTCTCGCCCGCGTCCGCTCGTTGCCGTCCGTCCACCCGGGCCACCTCAGCTGCCGCATCGTCAGATCCATTCGCGCAGCAGCCGCCTCGTCGAATCGGCAATGGCTCGCTCGCGCGATCGCCTCGGTTGGCCTCGTCGATCCGCTCTGGCTCGCGCTCGGGCCGCCTCGTCAAGATCCATCCGCCCAGCGCCGACATCTGGGAAGCCGTCCTTCGTTGGCTGCCGCCGCCCGGCGCGGCTCCTTCGGCCGACTCCGCCGTCGCCTCCATCTCCGGACGCCGCCGCCACCTCCTCCTCACGGACGACGCCGCCGCCACCTCTTCCTCAGGGACGCCGCCTCCCTCTCCCCTGGAGGCCGCCGCCGCCTCAGAGTCCTCTCCCGGGCCGCCGCTCCGGATCCGCTCCCCAGGCCGACTCGGCCGCCTCCCCCGGGTCGCTTCTCGACAGGCCGCGCCTCACGCGCGGGGCGCGCCGAGCGCCTCCACCAACCGGGCCGCCTCGCCGCCCCCGAGCCCTTTCACGCCGGTACACCGGGACGCCAGCCGAGCCGCCTCTCCGCCTTGGACCGACCGCCGCCGACCCCTTCGAGCCGCCTCTCCAAGCGCCCCTGTGAAGCTCTGCCCGGATCCGGTCGATCGATCTACGATACTTTATTTGTAGGCAAGGCAAGGCAAAAGAAAAAGAAAAAAAAGAAAGGAAAAAAAAGAGAAAAGAAAAAAAAAGAAAAAGAAAGAAAAGACAAAAAAAACAAAAATAAAATTTTGCAGGCATCGTTTAACCCCTGCTCTGCTTGGATCGAGTCGGCCGTCTCCAACCGCTGCAGAACCCCGCCATCGTTCGTCTTCTACACCAACGTCAAAGGTCATCCATTGGCGTCAAGACCGCCGCCTAGCAGCTCGAGAACGAGCTGCATGTCCGAGAGGGGTGTAGTGTCAGGGGTGTAGGCCTTGGGCCCAAAGCCCAGTCAAGTTATTATTAGGAATTAGAGATTAGATTCTATTAGAGTTAGAGATTAGTTTCCTAGTGTTAGAGATATAATATTAGTTACTATAATTGTTAGAGTTATAATTGGAATTAGACTCTATCTGTTAAGGGGGCTCATCTATATAAAGAGAGCCACCGCATGCTATTGGAATCAATCAGAGAAATATTATAGTCTTCCTCGTCTAGTCTCTCCTTCTCCCTTCTACGCCGACACCATCCGGCCTTCTTGGTGGTGTTTACCCCAGTTCATGACAGCCACAGCCAAAAGATATAGGTCCTGTTCTTTTGTGGCTTCTAAAAGCCGCTTTTGGCTTTTGCTACAGTAACTAACTTTTAAACGGAGTATTTTTTTAAGATGGGGTCTACAAGTTAATTGTAGTACACGTTAAAAAACTAATATCTGTATCATCAAAAATCGTAAACGAGTATCTCTCTTTCCGCTATCTCTGTCGCAAACAGCCAAAAAGCCATCAGCCGCAGCCAAAGGCCATCAGCCGCAGCCAAAAAGAACAGGCCCATAAGCTACAACCCAAAAAAAATAGGCCCGTGGTCACATTTCTTACATTCATTTGCCGTAATAGCTGTGTTTTGTTTTAAACTTGCATATGCAGCCTTGCAGAATATGTCATACCTGGAGCATAGTAGGAATGAAGGTTAGTAATTTGTAGGAATTATATGGTCAATAATGAAACAGAGAGTAGACAATCACAGAGTTCTTACAGGATTCCACTTGTTCCACCCATCACCCTTCGGACTGTTGCCCCAATCTCATTTATTGTTCCAGCTGCATCATTCATAGGGTAACTGGCAAAGAGAAAAATGCACTAAAAATAGGTCAACTTGTATGTGTGACTGGAAAAAAGAAAAGAAAATTTTAAAAGGTCAAAATGAAACACCGGCAAAATGACACAAAAGGACAGTGGTTGGCCTCACACAGTGGAATACTAATAAAGTACTAATGAGACAAACTTGTCTTCAAAAAGATTACAAGCAGATTGGTGGTTGTCATATGACATTTCTGCAGGACAGGAATCAAAAGTTAAATTTAAAAGCTTATTGATGACACTAAGAATATTTTGGGAATTAATATATTTTTTAATTATATTTCAGCCTCATCATAATCTTTTATCTAACCTTCAAGAATAAAATACAAGAACACTGTAGATATCAGGAATCACTTGGCAATAACATGTAATGCTTGATGTTTCCAACTTACCGCTTTTTCATATCTTCAAGAATAGCTGTTGCACCTCTGTACATCTGAAAAATATCAATTCTTAAAACAGCAATCATCATATAAACATTAAATAGATAAACCCCTATTAGACTCACCGTGGTTCCACAGTCACCATCACCCACTTTACTGTCCCATTCATTTAGGCTATCCTTGAGATTGATAATTTCTTTAGCACCTGCTTCAATAGCAGCCTCCAAGATACACCCTTGCTTGCGTAGCTCCTGAGGTTGAGAAAGAATCTGCAGAACAATAGTTCATCATACTAGAGAAATTGCAAGTGGCAACTGATGGACATGCATATTCCAGTATGGTAAAAAAATCCATACAATAATCTTGATTAAACTTGCTGTTAGAAAGGAGAATGTTTTCAGAGTTCTCTTTTTCATTCCCAATGTTTCTCCCTCACCTCTGGTTCTGACATCAAGTAACTGAGATAGAGCAATACTAGACAACAAATGAAATAGACACTTATAACCCATGCAGAACCAGCAGAGCAATATGCCGTTCTTGTATACTTCCAAATAAAAGTGCAGGTGGACCTACTCCCAGCAGGATGACCTTAGAAAAGAGGACTTTGCTATACCTCGTCATCCTTCATTGAAGGTGATGGTGGTACTGGAACGGGAATTTTTGCTGGTGGGCGATTTCCTACAATCAACACTAAAAATTAAAAAATCGGCAATTCAAGAACAAAAAGGTTGTGATAGAGCTTAAAACTGTTTGCTGATCTTGTGTATATATTTTCCCATGAAAATGTTTCATACACTGGCAACCTAATACTAAGCATGTAATAAAAACTAAAAATATATCTAGAACTTTGAAAACGTGTACTAAAAATTTATCTACATTCACCTACCCTGTTCTGCAGCCTCTAATTGACGTTTATGCAAAAAAAAGTTTGTAAGTGTACTGCTGCCCTCTAAATGATGAAAACCACAAACTCATGACACATTGGCTAGTAATAGGTGGGAAAAAAATATGGTCCAAATATAAAGTGGCTAAAGGCTGCAGACATCACTAAAGAATTTACATAGTGATGAAATTTAGATTTGGAAAATGTTGCAAAAATTTTTTAGGAGAGGGCAAAGGCTTCAGTTTCATTAGAAATCGAAAAGAAGTTTTTAAGAAAACCATTGAAAATAACTAGGATCCTTCCTACCACCTTATCCTGTAATTTGTGGAACCCAATAGAATAGATAAGTCAACTAGTCTTCTGCCAGCAAGAGCATTACCTTCAGAACCAACAGGCCAAGCCAGAGCTTTAGTGGGAGCATCAAGTCGCTGCAAAATCTTTTCATCTGATCTCATAATGGTGATAGAGAATCCTTTTGAAATATTTATGTATGTTACTTACAATAAGTTAATCAATCAGCCATAGGTCTACTGCTTGTATAGAAGATGAAAATGAACAATATATACAGCATGTTGCAGGAAAAATAAAGTGGCTATCTTTATCAGTGAAGAGTCGGTGAGATTTGGTCAAAGAAAAATTCATAATGTTGCAAATTCAAGCAATCACCATATCATCATAATTCATGTAGAATATTAATTGAAGTTGAGAGATGTTCATCAAGCTTAGCCACTGACTCATTTTAGATCCTTCAGCAGAAGCTTAAGGTTCTCTTAGAGAGAAGAAATTCATGCAAGAACTGACCAGCCATATCAAGTGATGACATAAATGTTCCAGTGTAGACTCTGTCAACAGCTATCCCATACTCCAATTGTAACTCAGGAACCGCTTTTCTTGCTGCAATCATAAGTTCCATGATAGGAGTGGCACCCAATCTGTATTTCAAAGATGGGATTAAACAACAAAGTACGGTGCAGTCAATTCATAGTGTAACAATGCAGAGAGAAAATATATACTCTGATGCAGTGATACACCTCTTCAAAGAGATCACAGATCATCACAGTGGAATTTATAATAGAACTTTATATGGAAGATAAACATATTGTGGCAAGCTCACACATACTTTTAAAAAGTGGAAAGTTGATCAACAAGCATTATCACTACCAGAATTCATAATGACAAACATTAGGTAGAACCACAAGCTTCAAGTGATGTACAAGGCAGGCCAAAACTAGATTCAGATATCGCACTTACAACACTTTGTCTGAGTTGGTCCTATGATCCCTTCCAGCCAGGGTTCGGATTACCGGCGGTAACCGGATATCCCGGCGGTGACCGGGATTTTTAAAACCGGCCGGGAGAGGAAAGAGAGCAGCAGCAGCAAGCAGCAGCAGCAAGCAGTGGCAGGCAGCAGCAGCAGGCAGCGGCGGCAGCAGCAGCAGGCAGCGGCAGCAGCAGCAGGAGCCAGCAGCAGCAAGCAGCAGGAGCCAGCAGCAGCAAGCAGCCACCGGTTTTTCACCGGTTTTTCCGGTAACCGGCCGGTTACCGGTCCCCTCCCGCCCCACCCACAAATTTCATTTGACAAATTTTATCCGGTTTTTAAGCGGGTTTTCCGGTTACCAGGCGGTAACCAGCCGGTTCCCGGTACCGCCCGGCGGCCAGGATTTGGCCCGGTAGCGGGTTTTTGAACCTTGCTTCCAGCTATTCCTAAGCTCCTAGCTTATATTAGCCACAGAATGAAGGGCTCTAGAATGCCCTACCAAAGTTTCTTTGAGACGACACCACTACGAAATCAGCAATGATATTTTTTTTCCAAGGAAGGCATATTTTCTTAGTTCCGCAGTATGAACAGGGTGTGCAGGAGGACATGAATAAGCCGCCTTTCTAGCCATGTTCATTTGTTGTATGATCAGTAGGGAAGAGATAATCTCTCACTGAAACCACTCATAATGTTTCATCTATGGAATGTTTCTCTTGTGAATGCTAAATTGCTACCCTGCTTCAATTCTAGCGTTGTACATTCAGGGCAAAGTTCTCAAGAACATTTTTCACTATCCAAATAAATGGGTAACGAGATAGACAAGTGCAGCTGAAAAAAACTGTCCACCTTAGGTCAGATCAATATACCAAAAGCATTAAATTACCTAATCACTGTGAAAACTGCAAGTACTGAATAGTCTGCAAACCAATATAATTATTCTCATCATATTTGTAGAAGGGTAGAGAAGGATTGGCAGACACCACACAGCTAAAGGGCTGGAGTGGCTTGTATATATATTGGCCTGATGTAGGCATACAAAGAAAGCATATAAATGGAAGGCGCATACATGAAAAACGCATACAAAGAAAGCATATACATGGAAGGCGCATACATGGAAAGCACATACTGGGAAAGATATCTAATTATTCTAATACCTGCCCGCAGTCGTAGCGGCAGTCCGGACGCAAAAACTAGATCGAAACTCCTGAAACAGCTGCGTCGGGAGACCTTTTATCATGATGTCCGCAAACTGATGAGAGGATGGCACGTGCAAAACACGAACCTCACCAAGTGAAACCTTCTCGCGAACAAAGTGAATGTCAATCTCGATGTGCTTCGTGCGCCGGTACTGGACTAGATTAATTGACATGTAGATGGCACTGACATTATCGCAGTAGACAATGGTCGCCGAAGCAACTAGGGCATGAAGCTCTTAGAGAAGTTGCCGCAGCCAGCAACATTCTGCTACAGCATGGGCAACAGCACGGTATTCGGCTTCTGCACTTGATCGAGACACGGTTGTCTGACGCTTAGAGGACCAAGAAACAAGGTTATCACCGAGATAAATGCAGTAGCCGGAGGCAGAGCATCATGAGTCGGGGCAGCCGGCCTAGTCGGCGTTGGAGTAGACGGTGATGGATGTCGCCGGGGAGAGGCCGATGTGAAGACCGACGTCGAGAGTACCCTTGACGTACCGCAGGATGCGTTTGATCAATGCAAGATGGGGCTCCCGCGGATCATGCATGAAAAGGCACACTTGCTAGACGAGGTACGCCAAGTCAAGGCGTGTGAGTGTCAGGTACTGCAGAGCCCCCGCAAGACTGCGATACTCGGACGGATCGGCCACGGGAGCTTCGTCGTGGCCGGATAGCTTGGCGTGAGTGTCTACTGGTGTGGCCGTAGGGTGACACTCAGCCATGCCAGTGCGTCGCAGGAGATCAATGGCATACTGTCGTTGAGACAGGAAGCCGTCGTTGGAGGAGCGTGCGATGGAGATGCTGAGGAAGAAGTGCAGGTCGCCGAGGTTCGTCATGGCAAACTCCGAGTGGAGCAAGCTTGTGAGATGCTGGAGAAGACCTTGGGTGGAAGCCGTGAGGACGATGTCGTCAACGTAGAGCAGTATATAGGCCATGTTAGTCCCTTAACGGAGAACAAACAGGGACATGGAGGAGAAGGCGACGAAACTGATGCCGCGGATGTAGGAGGCGAACCGTTGGTACCATGCTCGGAGAGACTGCTTTAAGCCATAGAGGGACTTCTGAAGAAGACACACATGGGTGAAATGAATAGGGTCCACGAATCCGAAAGGCTGCTGGCAGTAGACAGTCTCATTAAGAGTACAATGGAGTAAGACATTCTTGACATCAAGCTGATGAATCGGCCAGGAGCGGGATGCAGCGATGGAGGACAGTCCGGATGGTGGCCAGTTTGACCACCGGACTGAACGTCTCGTCGTAGTCGACACCGTGCTGCTGAGAGAAGCACGAACAACCTAGCGCGCTTTATAGCGAGCCAGACTGCCATCAGAATGGAACTTGTGCTTGAAGATCTACTTCCCGGAGACGACATTAGCACCTAGCGGGCGCGGTACAAGTCGCCAAATGTCGTTGTCCATGAGGGCTTTGTACTCCTCACCATCGCAGCGCGCCAGTTGGGATCGGCGAGGGCGCTACGATAGTTCGCTAGAACGGGCGAAGCTGGGGAGTGGTCAGCCGCTAGGGAGAAAAACTCCACAAAAGAATCGGCGGCACACCGAGCCCGTGTCACCATCGGATGGCCCGAGGGAGCAGTCGATTGGAGAGGTGCGGGTGCTAACGAAATCGGGGTAGCTAGAGCCGACGCGGGCAACGGTGCTGGTGCAGCTGGGTCAGAAGGAGCCACATGTGGCCATCTGGAGTAAACCAGATGCACGGGTGGACATGGCGGCGAAGCGACGGATGGCGCCGTGGACGAAGGAGATGATCGCTCGACACCATGCAGTGGTGGAGCAGTCATCTGGGGTACTAGCAGGAGTGCCATTGCAGCAGTGCAAGGCACCGGTATGGCAGTGTTGACATCGAGGAAATCGAAGTCGGAGCGAGAGAGAGGGGGTGAAGCTCAGTCACTACTGGCAAACGGGAATATGATCTCATCAAAGACAACATGGCGGGAGATGATGACACGTTTGGTGGTAAGATCGAGACAGCGGTACCCTTTATGGTGAGAAGGGTAACCAGGAAGATACAGGCCGTGAAACGTGGAGCAAGTTTATGAGCAGAAGTGGCGGAAAGGTTCAGAAAACAAAAACAACCGAAAACCCGGAGATGACTGTACTGCGGTGGGGAGCGATGGAGGGCATAGGGAATGTCACCACCGACAGAAGAGGATGGGCAACGGTTAATGAGATAGGTGACAGTTGCTAGCGCCTCGGCCCAATACTTGGGAGGCATAGTGTCGTGGAGTAGGAGCGTGCGAACCGCATTATTGAGGGTGCGAATGATGTGCTCGGCTCTGCCATTCTGCGGGGAGGTGTATGGGCAAGAGAGGCGTAGGGTAATGCCACGGGAAGCAAGGAACAATGTGTTGGTATGGTTCACAAATTCGGTGCCGTTGTCGGCCTGTATGGATTTTAGAGGAAGACCGAATTGTGTGCTAGCATAGGCGCTGAAATATGCTAAAAGCTTGGAAACCTCGGATTTCTTTCCAAGAAGAAAAGTCCAACAATAATAAGAGAAATCGTCAAGTAACACTAAATAATAGAGAAAACCAGATATGCTAGGAACTGGAGATGTCTACACATCACAATAAACTCGCTCAAATGGTGCAAAAGAGCACGAAGAAGTAACAAAAGGGAGGCGCGTATGTTTGCCAAGTTGACAGGACTGGCAAAGAGAGCGGTCTACTTTATTACATGAAATGAGCAAGTTTTTATTTAGGGTGTCAAGACAGGCGATGCCGGGATGACCAAGACACTGATGCCATAGCTGGGAGGAGATGGCGAGGTGGGTGCTGGGTAAAGCTGAGGGGGCGACTGGAGGGATGGTGTAGAGATCGCCCGCACTATCGCAGTGAAGCATCACACGCTGCGTCCGGGAATCCTTAATAGAAAAATCAAAGGCGTCAAATTCAATGGAACAGTGGTTATCACGAGTGAACTATCTAACAGAAAGAAGGTTGTGGACTAGATTAGGAACAACTAAAGTGTTGTGAAGAAGAAAACGAGTGGATGGTGTGTGAAGAAAGGTGACCACGAGAAACGACAAAGAGGCGGGAACCGTTGCCAACAGTGACGACCGAATGAGGTGGAGGGTGGGAAGAGAGGAGCGTACCATCGTCTGTCGTCATGTGGGAGGTGGCGCCGCTGTCCATGACCCAGCCACCGTGTCCTTGGATAGCCGCTTGGTTCGTAGCGGTATAAGGCCTGCGATCCAGTGCGAGGTGGGCGGTGTGGACGGCGTGAAGACGGTATGAGCCTGAGGTGAAGTGCCGAGGAGGCCAGGAGCGGGCGAGGGGCGCCACTGACGGCAAGTAGGGGCAGCCCACGGGTTGAAGCAGAACCAGGGACCGGACGGTGGAGATGGTGGTACGTGGCCACCTTGGAAACCGGCACTAGCGCCACGGCCAGACCCGCCCTGCCTGCCATGGCGGTTGCGGCCACCGTGATGCCCATCACGGGCATTGGCGGCTTGAGTTGTGGTCGATGACGTGTAGCCGGAGGAGCCGGCGGAGGCGAACAGGGCCGTGGTGTTGGCGATTTTTGCCTCGTTGCTAAGGAGAGTCTCCTTGAGAGCGAGCATCGACCGCGCCCTGGCGAAGGAAAGGAACGGTACGGAGTTGGCGATGTCGTCGGTGGTGGAGAAGCGCGGGTTGAGACCATGCAGCAAGTTGAGGACGAGCTGCGTGTCGTTGACGGGGTAGCCGATGTCGCGTAGCTCGTCGGTGAGGACCTTCACCTGCTGGCTGTAGTCAGCAATGGATAGATCGCCTTGAACAAACGAGTGAAACTGGTTGTTGAGAAAGATCGTGCGGGACTCCTTGTTGTCGCGGAGCAGCGCCTCGATCGCGACCCAAAGGTCACAGGCGGTCTCTTGATCAGTCATCGCGGAGTCGAGGACGTCATCGAAGACGGAGCCATACAACCAGCTGAGGACGGCGGAGTCGGCGAGGGCCCAGTTGGTCTCGTCGTGATGCGCCATGTCGATGCCGTCAATGTGGGCGAGGAGGCCGAACTTCGCGCAAATGGTCCGAAAGAATTTGGACCATCGGGAGTAGTTCGATGTCTTCAGATCGAGGGTGGTCGGCACATGGGGCTTGACGACGACTGTGCAGTAGGGGTTGAGGATGATCGGAGCGGCGACAGGCGCGATCTCACCGGCGGCGACGACGACAGCAGCTGGATCAGCAGGAGGGACGCCATGGTCGGAGTACTGACGACCTAGGGGAAGGCACAGTGTAAGACCAGATCTAGATCTCTCTCTCTTACACCTATAAAGGTGCTTTAGATCTAGATCGGGCCGACCGGCTCAAGCTTCAGTCGGCAGGAAAAACCAAGACGACCGGATCGGTGAGGGAGCGGTAGTCGGCGGCGGACGTCGGCGGCGCATGCGGGAGGCATCGGCGGTGGGCGGCAGTCGAAGAGGAGGCGGCGACCGGGGGAAAGACGTCGGCGCTCGAAGAAGCGGCTGAAGGGAGGCGACCACCGGGAGGGCGGCGCGCAGCGCCAAATCCGGGTGGAGGCGGCGGTGGCCGGGGGGGCAGCAGTGGCGCCCGGATCTGGATGGAGGCGGCGGCATCCGGAAAGATCTGCTCGCTTGCGTTTGCCTCGTCTGCGACCGAACTGGCTTATTTCGAGAGCCCGCGGGCGCAAGGTGGTGACGAGGAAGTCGGCGGCGGCCGGAAAGACGGACGGCAGCGGCCTGGAAGCAGCAGCCTGGAGGAGAGGCGGGGAGGTGGAGTGGCAGCGGAAGAGGAGGGGGTGGGGTGTCGGCCTAGGTGGAGTAGCGGAAGAGGCTCAGGTATGCTCTGATACCATATAGAAAGGTAGAAAAGGATTGGCAGACACCACACAGCTAAAGAGCTGAGGTGGCTTGTATATATACTGGCCTGGTGTAAGTATACAAAGAAAGCATATACATAAAAGGCATATAAATGGAAAACGCATACAAGGAAAGTATATACATGGAAGGCGCATACAAGGAAAGTGCATACAGGGAAAGATATCTAATTATTCTAATAATATTGAGTATTTCTGTTAGTGATCTATCACTAACTGATAGTGCAAATATTACTCAATTCATACAGTGACAGTAAATGTCCAGAACTGTAGTTACCCATTAATTAGGAGAACAGCATTGCTCCCTCTTGTGATAGGAAGATACTGTGTTTCCTGCAAGGATGCAAGAGCACCATATGAATAAATGAAAGTGCCTAGAACTAGGCAGTACAAACAAGCATTTACTTGCAATTTAGAAAAAGAGGGGGCTGTCTGAAAAACAAAGAATTTCAAAACCTACAAGCTTTAGTTTTTGCCATTTCAGAATAAGTTGTGGCAAGCTAAACTATGCGTAGTGTTAGATTTCATGAAAAATGGAAAACATGGATTCATGGTACTGTAACAAAACGGATAAAAATGAAAAAAAAAACTCTAATTAAAATTATTCAACTGAAGGAGAAATGGAGAAACATTAAGAGGTTAGTAATAAATAAATCGCGAATCACAAACATACCTGTGACAATATCTGCTTAAGAACATGTTCTACCACTACATCAACTGGCTGGAGCTCAACAACAGCAACACCAGGTTCTCCATGCTGGGAAACAAATCAGATGCTTTTTATTTGGGGAAAAGAAAATTCACAGCTCCCAGGTATGTTAAAAACAACACAAATGCACAAAAACTAATGACCAAATCTAAGTATGCCAACTGTCTTTGTGATCTATGAGAACAATAGCTGTTGTGGCTTAAACTTACAATTCCAAGGCCAAGCTCCATTTGCTTAGGACCTAAACGATCAGATGTCACTTGCCCAGGCAACGTGCAAACAGAAAGTGCAACTCCCATTGTACCAACAACCTCAGATGCATGCTTTGCTTCTGCAGCAACATCTGCAAGGGATAAACCAGCATCTGCAGCAGCCCCAGCAACCTGTAAAATCCAAACGAACTTAAGACTTCAGAGGAGAACAAGAAATAAATAAAACAATGCATTGATTCCTTCCAATTAGAATGACCGGAAAATGTTTTTTTTTTTTGATAGAGTAAACAGCAGGGGAGGGCCCCACTGCGAATTTTATTAAAACAAAAAGCGAGAAACACTGTACAAAAGGAAAAAACAACCGAGGAGAAAAAGAGAAGCTACACAAGAAGCAAGACCAGAAGGGGAAGAATTAGGCTAGAGGAACTAAGCGGGAAAGAAACTCTAAACTCTTAACATTATTTAACCTATGAGCCTGAAGCCTAGCTTCTACACAAAATGTTGATGAACCACAAGGCCAGAATTTGTTCACCATGCAAATGTACATAGGAAGAAACAAAACATTACCCTAACTAAACAATTTTTACACATAACATCAGTTTTTTCCAAGTATAAGCTGGCAAAAGGATGGTTCCATTAGACAAAAATTTACCCTTACAGAAGAGATCTCTGATGCCACTTGACCAGGTTATTCGAACTAATTACTTTTTAGTGTCTGCTAACATGATTTCTACATCTAGCAGACTAACACCAAACTTGAAAATGTTTCGTGTGTTCGCTTAAGACAAGCATGGTGCAGGCTGGTCAAACTAGGTGGAAAAGGGGGCTTGCATGAACAAGTGGTAGATCAATCGAAAGGAAAGGGATTTCATAGGTCGGCTTTGCTCAATAAGTTGCAGAGCGTAGCATGCTGGTAATTGAGATAATGCACAAAAGAGAATGTAAGATTGAGAAGACTATAGCAACAATAAAATACCTTATGCACAAGAATAGTTCCTGCTAAACCTCTTCTACCAGCTATCCCTCGAGGTGGGGGAAGGGCACAATCATCTCCAACAATAACCATCTACAGTTGGTGGGTAAATACTGGTTAAAAGGTAATTTTAACATGATCTTCTATACTAAGGCAGTAAGATGCTATATACTCGTCAACCTCCATCTTGTAGCCTTCAGATTTTGCCTGCTCAGCTGCTAATCCAAAATTAAGTCTATCACCTGTGTAGTTCTGCAAATGTCCAACAACTGAACGTGAGAAAAGAAATGCAGCATAAGTGCATAATTAAGGGTCTGTTCTTTTTTGTTGCGGTTTATGACTTTTAGCTGAAATTTTTAAATTTTAGCTGTTTACGACAGATATTATGAAGAGAGAGATACTCATTTGCGATTTTGGATGATACAGATGTTGGGCTTTTAATGTGTACTATAATTAACTTGTAGACTCCATCTTAAAAAAATATTCTGTTTGAAAGTTAGGTACTGCAGCAAAAGCCAAAAACCGTTTTGAGAAGCTGAAAAGAACAGGCCCTAAGAAGTGTTTGGTACAAATACAATGACTTAAACAAATACACTTCAACAGAAATAAGCACTGCAGATTAAATATTGGCAAAACAGAACCAGTATCACTGAATAAAGAATGCATCAATATCCAAATAAGTCCCAGTAGCCCAGTTTTTTTTAAAGCACAGGTCAAGGACAGCCTTTATCAAACAATGGTCAGAGGGTGGCGCCAAGAGCAGCATAAATAAAAAGAACAGAACAAGATTTCTTGTCTAGGTTGCTCGGATATGCCGATACCGCGATACGCCATTTCCCCAAAAACACCGATACACAGAAATTAATGATTTCTTATAAGATAATGGGAATACCGTTGACTGTAGGTAGAGCCATTGACTATAGAAGGGCTGCTGCGTAAAAACCACAATACCCAGCAGTAAACCATTCCTTATCCCCTTACCAAATCGTGGACCACATCCTCTATTTCTCTCTCTCCCACACCATTCCCTGTCTCTGTCTCTCTCCCACGCTGTTGCCTGGAGCACCGCTTCTCCCCTTATTCTCCATCCCCATCTCCTAACTCATCTTAATCTCATCACTCCCCTTCTCCATCAGGATCACAAACCCCACCTCCCCATCTCCTCACTCCTCCTGATCTACTCAAAACACCCCCACTCCTCCCCTCCTCATCGATTTGCACCAGCTCGTGCCACTGGTCTGCAGGGAGAGAGGGGCATCGGCGTGGGGGTGTGTGGACCTAGGGGAGAGAGTAGTAGGGGTGTCGGTGTAGAAAGGTAGAGAGATTAGAGCAAACACCACACAGCTAAAGGGCTGGGGTGGTTTGTATATATACTGGCCTGGTAAAGGCATACATGGAAAGCATATACATAGAAGGCGCATACATAGAAGTCGCATACATGGAAAGCGATCTAATTATTCTAATAGTCGGCGTGGGGGCGAGGAGCGGTGGCAACGACGTGGGGGGCAAGAGCGCGGTGATGGAGTGGGGGAGAGAGGAGCAGGGGTGGCAGCATGAGGCAAGGGGCCATGGAATGGTAATAAACTATTGCGTCTCCTTCCAAGTTGGTAGAGGTATTAGTGCTAGGAGGTGTCGGGGAGGTACTTGAGAAGTATCCAAGAAGTATCAGGAAATTCGATGGAGAGAGAGCAGGAAATACAAATATCTAGAACAAAGAAAAAATGACGAACTTGCAAAGCACTTCGAGCCCGATCTACGCAGGGATGCCGCTGTCCTGCTCGGATCTCGCCCCTTCCGCCTGGCCGCCGCCGCCCGCCGCTCGTCGCGTGATCTTCGCCGACGTCGGGCCGCCGCCGCTTGTCACCTGATCTCCACTGACAATGAGCTATCACCGCTCGTCGCCTGAGCCGGAGTCGGAGTCGCCGCCCGCCGCCGGAGCCGCTCGGCTCGGCTATCTCCAATCACAGGGAGGTGGGACTCGACTATCCTCTTAAAGGACTTTGACTACTGACCTAAAAAAAGAAAAATAAAAAAATTCTTTTACAGGCACTGTTTCTGTTACTCGTTGCTCGGTGATATTCGATGGTCTCAACTATCGGGACTAGTTTTAGCATATGCGCCTCCACATGCGTGGTCAGCATGTTTGGGAGTTTCTTACCGATGAGTGGGTCTATAAGGTTAAGACCCGCTCTGATGGTTCTCTTGAGCGCTGCAAGGCTCATCTTGTGACGCGTGGTTTTCAACAGGAGTATGGTCGTGACTATAATAAGACCTTTGCTCCTGTTGCTCACACGACCACTGTTCGCACTCTTGTTGTGGCCTCTGTTCGACAGTGGTCTATCTCTTAGTTAGGCGTCAAAAATGCATTTCCCAATAACGAGTTGCATGAGGTCTATATGCAGCCACCCCCTGGGTATTCTGTTCCTGAGGGTATGATTTGTCGCCTTCGCCGATCTCTCTATGGCCTCAAGCAAGCTTCTCGTGCTTAGTTTGATCGTTTCTCTTCTGTTGTCAAGCAAACAGTTTCTCATGTCTGATCTGGGTCCACTTCGCTGCTTTTTTAGGATTGAGGTTATTACTACTCATGAGGGTCTCTATTTGTCCCAGAAAAGTATATCCAGGATCTTCTTTATCGTGCATCTCTTACTGATCAGCGCACAGCTGAGGCTCCTATGGAGCTTAATGTTCATCTTCGTCCCACTGATGGTGAGTCTTCCTGATTATACTCGCTAGCGTCGCCTTGTTGGGAACCTTGTTTATCTTGGTATCGCTCGTCCTGACATTTCATACCCTGTGCATATCTTGAGTCAGTTTGTTTCTACTCCACTATAGTCATCTTCTTCGTGTTCTACGATACCTTCGTGAAACTATCTCTCGTCGTCACTTTTCCCTCGCTCCAGCTCTTTACAGCTCCAGGCATATTCTGATGTCACCTGGGCTAGTGATCTTTCTGATCGTCGGTCTCTCTCTACTTATTGTGTTTTTCTTAGTGGTTCTCTCATTGCTTGGAAGACTAAGAAGCAGACAGCAGTTTCTCGTTCGAGTGTTGAGGCTGAGTTGCGAGCTATAGCTTTGTTGACTGCGGAGGTTACTTGGCTACGATGGTTACATGAGGATTTTGGTGTTTCTGTTTCTGCACCAACTCCTCTTTTGTCGAACAATACAGGCGCTATTAGCACTGCTAAAGATCTGGTGAAGCATGAGCTTACAAAGCATACTTGTGTTGATACTTCCTACATGCGGACACAGGTGCAGAATCAAGTTATTGCTCTTAAGTATGTACCTTTTGAAATTCAGTTGGCAGACTTCTTCACAAAAGCACAAACCAGAGCCCAGCACAGCTTTCACCTCTCCAAACTTCATATTGTTGATCCATCATAAGTTTGAGGGGTGTTAGATATATATTATATCGCTGTGTATTTACGCTATTGTATCAAGGGTTTTCTACATATATGCCATACCTGTACGTATATATATATTAGCACATTTGACTCATGATAAATACAATCGCTATTCATAACAAATTGAACCCCCAAACCGTTTTTATATATAAAAGGCGGTCTTAGCTCTGGACACTCTACACAAAGAAAGCCCATTCAAGCAAATTCCATCTACCGCAGCGACAACCCACAGTTACTGTTACCAAAAGATACAATGTAAGTGATTTTAGCACACCACCACCAGGACAGTTTAATTTGCTCCAAGTTCATTTGTGGAAATCCGAGCTAGTTATTTTGGAAAAACAAGCCCCTCTCCATCTGTCTATTTGCACGTGCCCACGCACGTGTGCAGTTGTGTAAGCACACACACAAGTCGAACAGGTGGAGAAAGCAGTAGTACATCTTCACGTGATAATCAAATAAACATTGCTCAACCCCAAAGCATCAGATGATGCTATATTGCAGGCGCATTAGGTGTTTCCTATTATCTCATGATTGCCATTTCACAATAAAGGTTACAGAGTACCTTTACTATCAGAAGGCACCCCATGGGACCTGTCACAGCTCGAATAGCCTACAATGAAAACATGCGGTTGAAAAAATGTGAGCTAGGGTGATCTTAGAACAAAAGCGGCTTGGCACGGTTTTACTGAAAGAACCATACAGCTAAAATAGAATCAACAGGTGGAGAAGCGAAAACATCTCCAGAAACAGCAGCTGTCAACATTCCTGGCCCAACAAAACCAGCATGGGCTGGCTCATGGCCACTTCCACCACCTACGAACAAAATTGCATGCTACAGTGAGATGTTATCATATGGCTTGAACAATATAAAATCTACCAGCCAACCTCCTGCATTAAAGTTAACAGTTGTGATGTTTTATGCAGGAAGAACACTTATTTGTATAGAAGTGTCTATTGGACTTTGGCATCATTGATTGCAAGGAGATTAATTGCAGCTGGCTAGAGTAAACGCAGACTCAGATGCATATTTATTAGATCTCCGATCAATACAGGGAAACAACAATGGGCCTGTTCTTTTTTTTGGCCTATGGCTATGACTTATCGCTTTCAGCTGAGATTTTTGAATTTTGAGCTGTTTACGACAGAAATTACGAAGAGAGAGATACTCGTTTGCGATTTTGGCTGGTATAGATGTTAGACTTTTAGCATGTACTATAATTAACTTATAGATCCCGTCTTAAGAAAATACTCCATTTGAAAGTTAGGTATTGTAGCAAAAGTCAAAAGCCGCTTCGAGAAGCTGCAAACAACAGGGCCAATAGCATTTCCATGTTGCCCGTTTCATGATAACAACACAAGAGTTTCCTTAATAAACAGTAAGTACATGGACAATATTCATATTGGGCACCTTCAAACTGTATCTTCGATGTATTATATTTTAGATGACAACTTACCCATGACAGGTTAGCTCGGTACAGGGTTTTCATACATCATAACCACATATACATTTGTAGATCATTTTCATCTATAATGGCAGAGCACTGGATGTCTGAACTCTTTAGCAATTGTAATCAAAGTAGAGGATCAGTTTCGTTCACCCAGATCAAATAAATTAAAAAATGAGCAGGTGTTAAAATAATAAATAATGGACTACAAGCTCATCAATGTAGGCTCCAAGTCTGTTAAAACATGAGCGAGCACCTTGAGATAGAAAATGTTCTAGACACAATTCAAACACAGGAAAAACAAGCACAAAGATCAGTACAGTGCATGACAGTATATACATGCACTCATGGAGAATATACTGGTAAGGACAAAGACTACCAAATCACAATAACGCATGTAGATATCTTATTATCTGATAATGTGTTTTACTCCATTCCACATGGTGATATCTATGAGTGGTACAAACATGAGAGTTCAAGACAGACAGGACTGCTCGCTCAATACAACTCTTAGATGGGCAACCTAGAGCATAATGGCAAAAACAGTGTTCAAAAACCACGACAAACATAATGGATTTGCCCGGTAGGCACCATGATGTACCATATTCACATGGGAAAGCAGCATGCCTTTTCTATATAATGCCACAGCATGCGGTGCGCCTCTGTTACGTGCAATACACTGTCCTGTGCCCTCCAACAGCGATATCCTCAAAGCAAAAATCCAACATTGTACTTGTGCTGTACAATGAACCTCCCATTTTAACATACCACATAATCCCAAGCAACCAAGAGTATGCACACCATCATATCACATTATCACTCCAAAAACTTGCAAAGTTGAAATAGGGCATACTGATCCTCAACTCATTGGTAATTTCAGGATTACATTTTAAAAATAGATAGATGGGCCCATGCTTGCTTTCAGAGGTAAGATGTCATGTTCTCACAAAAAATCATAAATGCAAAAATGAGAGGGGGGATACCACAAAGTGGACCATAATTACAAGGGCTTGGACTCCATCCTTTCATGTATATTTTATCTAAAACTGTCAGCTTAAAGGATGAAAGAGGTAACACCATTACAAAAAGAAGTAAAGAATCATAGACTATCAATGTAGAGAAATCAGTCCTGGAGTAAACCTTATTGTAACATTCAAATTTTATGTGTGGAAGAGAGGACTCGCCAGGAACTGGTTAGCAACCATCTAAATTTTCACGGGACAAGCAATCACCTAGAGGCCTGGACCAATTTTTGATGTTGCATGATGTAAATTGGCATGAACCAGTTCCGGCCCAAGTCAGTCGTTAACCAGCAAAAGCGGTAACCCTACTAACATTGGATTGAATTTTGGGCTGGTTTGGAGAAAGAAGGAATGTGTGAGCCTCTTCAATCGGGTCCCAAGCAAATATGGTGGGTGGCAAGGATAGGGCCCTGAGGTTCAGTGATTGGAGAATGGTTGACACTTGACAGCATAAGTTTTTGTGTGATAGGACCAACGAATTCCATGTGGTAAGCAGTTTTAGTTGGTGCTGTGGGTTAGGTTGTTTGGATCAGATGTTAGATATTGCGATATTTTGTATGGGTTATTGGGTTTAGATGATGCTGCTCAGCAAATCCTTACGGGTGTGTTGTTTTTTTCTTTGTTGTGTTTGGTCTTGTAGCTTGAACAATTTCCTTAGTGAAATTGGGGGCAAGTCTCCTGCTTCCAGAAAACCTACTAGCATTAATTAACTAATTATTTAATGAAAATAACATACGGTGATTTGAAAGCAGATCTCCAAGCTAGATCATACCATATAGTATTCTAAACAGAGCAATTCGACAGCATTTCAGATATTTGCACATAATGCCGCAATCAATCATCACATTAACAAAGCACAGTCCCCAACAAGGCTGTACCTGAGATGACCGCAACCTTGTCATAGGCACCACGCACGACATCAGCACGAAGAACAACCTTAATCTGCACACATTTTAGGGAAATTTTGTCACAAAGTGCTCGCCAAACAACTTCAAAATCGTTTTCTCTGGCGAGCATCATCACCTGAGGGAAGCCGTCCAGGTACTGCAGACCCGGGTAGGTCTCCACCAGCCCCTCGATGAACTCCGTCACCACATCTGCAAAAGTAAACCAATCCGACGCCCCGCCGAGCCCATCGGAAAAGATTAAACCCTAGGAATCGAAAAAACCTCCCGAAAATCAGCGGACAATGGGGGAATGGGGCGCGGAGGCGGGTACCGTTGGGGTCGTTTATGAGCTTCTTCCCATGCAAGGCCATGGCGTGGGGGCACCCCGCGGCAGAGCGATCTCCGGCGATCGCCGGCGATGGAGGGGGAGAGAGATTGGGGGAGAAGCGGCGCGGTCCGAAGCAAGTCGCCTCCCCTTGTTCGGTGGTGGGCTTTTTCACTTACTTCAGGTGCACTCGTTTTACTTCTGGTGCACTCGTTTTAGCTATGATTTTTTTGCTTTTGATCGGAATTTCAATGTAGTTAGCTTTTTTTACTGTAGCTGATTTAGTTTTTGAATATAATTAATTTTTAAAAAATATAAAAAAGAAAAAACATGTTAACCCATTAAGAACAATACAAAGGACATAGGAAAAAAAGAAAAAATACAAAAAAGCTTAAAATATCTAAAAAAATCAGAAAAATACAAAATACTGAATAGTAAAAAAACAAAATCTAGAAGCAGAAATCAAAAAAAAATGCTGAAACCAGCGGGGCTTCTTCGAGGGGAAGTGGCAACTTATCCTTTTATAGACGCGGGTTACCAGCCCATGGAATTACGGAAATGCCCCTCTTGGTAGAACCCTGAACCCCGAAGAGGTGGTTCATGTCATGATTTATTTCTTCGAAACAGATGTTGAGATAGATGAAGAGGTGATTCATGTCATAATTTATTTCTTGGGTCAAATATTTTATTTATATATTGATTGGATAGTAAGTTGGTTCAAATTTGTCATAAAGTAATTGTTAGAAATAGGCTTATCTGATTCAAACATATTTTTTTAATTCCAAAGCATATATGATTTAGTATTATATTATTAAGGTAAGGTAGACGAGACTAATTTATAAGATGGAGTCCATACCACTCCTTGAATTATGGATGGGGATGACATGAAGAGAGCTTTGGCTAATCACACGCGCGTGCATATTCGCGTATTTTCACGTGAAAATTGCATGATATGGCGCGCCACTTGGAAGACCAAGTTCGTCTTTATTTTTACTGAACTGTGCATTACTCTTTCTCTCTCTATTTAAATGAGATTCAAATGTTTGAATTTAAGATTTTATTGGGTTTGATGACATATAGTTATCAGTGGATAAATAGTTAGTTAAATATGGCAGATACCAATGGTTAAATGACTGCTTAATCATGTCATTTATCAGATTGTCTATATATATGTCTAGAGATATCCAGAGTAATTACTAAGAATCTCACTGCCTCTATTTCTTCCTCCTACAAACTTGTGCTGTTATGCTACGCCATCTAAACTCCGTCGACTCTTTTTTCCGGCGTGCACCGCGAAGAAGAGGAGCGATATCTCCAAATCGTTACTACCGTCAAGACCTGCACAGGGGCAGCAATAAGGTTTCTAGGCAGCGTACATCTGCACGACCGCTCACTTCACTGCGTCATCTACATCCTTATAGGAAACGGGTTGGTGTAGGCACGGTGGATCTGAAGCTTACTTCAGAAAAGATTATTCAGTTGAAAAATATGCAGTATGTTTCTACAATAAAAAAGAACATCATTAGTTGTTCTCTTCTATGTTGGAATGGTTATAAGCTAGTCTTTTGAGTCAAATAAAATTGTAGTGTCTAAGTTTAGAAACTTTATTGATAAAGGTTATGAGAGCAGAGGCTTGTTCTACCTAAGTACTTTGAAGTCTTGTTATAATCTGAATGTTACAATTGATTTAAATAAATGTAAGGCAAATATTTGATATTCTTATTTCTGTCATATTGATTTTGATACTATTGCTAGAATGTCCATACTAAATTTAATTCCAAAATGTGAAATTATCAAAAGATCAAAGTATCAGTTATATGTGCAAGCAAAGCAGTCTCGAAAACCCTTCCTATTATTAGTATTTCTTATTATGGAGTTATTTTTCACCAACTAAGCAATTAATATTATTATCATTTGATAGTTCATCAAGAAAATAAAAACCTTCATAACGAGTTCTAGTATGCACTAATTTTTCATTGAGCAATATTTTAACTCTTCTTCTTTTTTAAACAATATATCATAACTAATGGATTCTAACTAAGCAATAGAGATTAAATTCCTTTTCATGCTAGATTAATATAAAGTGTCATGTAATAATAATTTTTCTAGATTGTGGGGTTTAAGGACATAATTTTCAACTCTAGGTATATCAACTTTAGTATTAGTGCCCAAAAGGATATATCTATTTCTACTTGAAATTGTTCGTATAGAAGTAAAATCTCTATGATGTTTAGTAATATGAGATGCAGCAACAGAATCGACAAGCCAACTATTTGGAGAAGTAGCAGTAAGAAAAAATTCAATGCATATAAAAATAATAGACATACTGTCAGACGAAGAATTGTCTTTATGCTCAACTGGTTGATTGGGATTCTTCTGTTCAACTTCTAAAAGCTGCTTTTCAGCTTTTTCACAGCAACTAGCTTTCAAACGGAGTGTCTTTTCAAGACGGGTCTACAAGTTAATTGCTATAAACACTATAGCGACTTTATTTATATTGACCAAAACAACATGTGAGTTTCTATTACTTTATATTTTCTCTCATGAATAGCTCAAAAGCCATAAGCCGCAGCCAAAAGCCGAAGCCAAAAAACATGCTCATTGTTTGATTCTTTTACTCATTTTGCTTTTTTTCTGCAGTCAGCTCTGAAATGCTCATACTGACCACAGTTGTGACACTTAAAATTCTTATACTTATCATTTCTCTGAGCTAAGTTATAATTTTTAATGATCATCCCAACTATGTTTTTTATTAAGTTTTTCTCTCAAATCACTATTAAGCTTTCTTTTCTACCAACTCTTTTTATTTTACCTTTTTTCTCTCAAAGATCTAACTTAAAATTTTGAGTATTTCTTTCCTTTCCTTAAGAGAGTTTTATATCCTCTTTCATCAGCAAATAATGTCTTAAAGTGCCGCAGAGTCTCGGTCAGATCGACCGAGAGCGCATTGACGCCGCACGACCGAAGGACGGAGGCACGTCGCCTGAGATGCCACACGACGAACTGACGAAGGGATGGAAGCACGCCGACCGAGGACATGTTGACGCCACGCGACCGAGGATAAAGAGATGCCGTGAAGAAGATGTGGCGTGAAGCGTGGGCATGCACGAGATTGTACGCGTGAGATGTTACAAAATGCCTCATTTGTTTTTGATATACCATGAGATTTCTAAATTATATCATCAACTAAGATTAGATAAACTAATTTTATTAGTCTAAAATATATTAATCCTTAGCATCTATGTATGAATCATATATCATCATCAGATTATTTATGAGATCAATTCTAATATAATCATATAGATCAACAGCCTGTATGTAGAGCTAATCCTGCAAAACAAATCCAACCATTGCGTCCTATGTTATACCCGTGTTAAACACACACACACACGCATATATATATGTATATATATATATATATATATATACATAATGACTCAATCTTAATAAATATATCTACCATATTTATGCATAGCCTTTCTTGACACATCGAGTAATAATTTCTCGTGCTACATTCCGCAAATCAAATTATTCTTTATCACTTGCATCAATAGTTAAATTACAATAATCATAATAAATATTGAAAGTCACATAAAAATCCCAACGGAAAAAGCGTCTAAATTATTGGACACCACACATGCAGCCACAGTGGGCGAAACGAACATTTACAGATACGCATCCCTGACAACAAAAAAACTTCTCAGGATACACTGGGAGGCAAATAGTAATTTAGCCGACCCATCACCCGGAACCGCATCTCTAGCAGCTTCCTGCGCTCGTATTATCACCATCCAGGAGGCGAGGACGCTCGCCTCCTCGCTCTGCAGATGATCAAACCGCGTCATCACCGTCGGGAGGCCGGAATGCTCGTCCCCCACGCTCAGCAGATGATCAAAATTGCATCCTACGGATCAACCGGTACTACCTGACGTCAAATTCTTGGACTCAACCAATCCGCAATGTCACTCATGACCTTCTCCTTCTCAGGCTCGATAAGGAGATCATGCAACAATCCGTCATAGAGTTTAATGGACTTGTCCGAGGATGAAGCTTCTTCGTATAGCTTCTGCGAACCCTCAGGGTCGGTCACCAGATCATCGGCGCCATGTAGAACCAACATTGGAACGGTGATTCTGTGTAAGTGCTGCTGCAAGTAAGATGTCAGGCGGAGGATCTCGTACCCTGTTCTAACTCGGATAGAGCCAGTGAACACAAGCTGGTCTGAATATTTTGATTTCAGGGCTTCAGGATCACGCGACACTGGTGGCCCGTTCCTGTGTGAAGCGGTGAACTGGTACCTTGGCGCTATGAGGGCAAAAACTGGGGCCATGACCTACAATAGACGATAGAAAATATTTTTGAGAAGGGATTACAGGAGATCAAAGCTGTCTACAAAATCCTGTTACTGTTCCAAGCATACTCCACAGTCCACATAAAAATCTCTCAGATATCATTCTACATTTTGACAAACAGCATACCTTTATGATCGGATGAGCAGGCTGAACACGAACAGCTGGTGATGTCAGGATGATACCCCTAACACAAGTTTCTACCTCTGGATCAAGCACAGCCTATAAAGAATCAACACAACAATAAGATTTCCGCAGGTGCACACAAGTGCACAAGCTCACCAATGTAGAAGTAAACAACACACTAATACAATTCTGTGATGAATCTTAGTTCATCGAGGAAAACATCGTCGGGAGGAAGGCCGGGGCGCGTCGGCTTGATGGGATGAGAGATTTGATTATAGATTAGGATGATAGAATTTGAGGAAAAGATTATATTAATTCATCTTCATTGCTTGATTACTTTATTGATAATAGATACATGATGTCTCTTTTATAGGGATAACCCAACTTAACCTTCAAGAAACAATCTCCATCTCTAAGAAAATATATCTCTAATAAATAAAATATATCTAAAAGGTCTATTTAATAAGAAAACTAACTATTCTTATCTCTATCCTTACTAATTTGACAACGAAATACACGCCTGCTACAATGCTTGCGCATTGCTACAGTACACGTGGGTTGCTACAATGCTCGAGTATTGTTCACGCGTGTGAATAGTGCGCGTGAACAGTATTTGGCATGGAACAACTTCTCTCCCCCTTCGGTGACAGCTTGTCTTTGAGCTATGGTGGCGGCCATGACTATTGCCCTAAGAGACCCAAATTGATGAGATATTGTGACGTTTATTAATGATTTTGAAGACCATAGCCTCCAAGTACAAGTGCAACAACATTGATGACATCTAAAATCACCACGGTAGACGCGGTGGCAACCATGGCAACGTTGTTGCAAGCTTCCATGATGTGGTTGCCGCGACATGCTTCAGCAAGGCCGCGGCGGCTTTCGGCAACACCATGATAAGACATGGCACGGTCACGATGAGCGTCAGTAGTACCACAACAAGTCGCAGCAGCGATATGGTTGTTGCGGCATGCTTTGGTAGCAACACGACTGTCACGACAGGACGTGACTCGGTTACAATAGGCGTCGGCAAAACCGTGGCTATCACGGCATGTTCTGGCAGTGCCGTGGCAGTTGCTAGGAACAGCGCTGCTGCTGCCACCTCTTGTTGCGTCTTCTTCTGATTTACGATCTTCTCCAAGATGGTGTGCATATTGAGGAAAATGTCCGCCATCTTCTTGTCGATGTTGGCCATCTTGTTAGCGTTAGCCTTTATCGTAGCCAACGACTCAACAATAGGAAACATGGTAGCAGAAGTCATGGAAAGGGATTGATTGCTCTGATACCAAATGTGATGAATCTTGGTTCATCGGGCTAAACATCGCCGGAAGGAAGGCCAGACGGTGTCGGTTTGGTGGGACGAGAGATTTGACTATAGACTGGGATGAGAGAATTTGACGAAGAGACTATATTAATTCATCTTCATTACTTAATTGATTCATTGATAATAGATACATGTAATCTCTTTTATAAGGATAACTCGATTTGACTTCCAAAAAACAATCTCCATCTCTAAAGAAACATATTTCTAATAAATAAAACATATTTATAAGGTAGTAAATCTATCTAATAAGAAAACTAACTATTTTTATCGCTATACTTACTAATTTGACCCTGACAAACGTGTCTACTACAGAGTACCCGCGCATTGCTACAGTACCCACGGGTTGGTACAGTGCTCAGATATTGTTCACGCATGTGAATAGTATTTGGCACGTGACAAATTCGTATGGTACCAGTGATGTTACCTTCAAAATGATTCCTCCACCAGTTGAGTGGCCAAAGCAGAAACATGGAAGACCAGGGTTATCAGCCAAGACTTTCTTGAGATACATTTTCTACGTTGAACAAAAGCCTTTGAATAAGATTTTATATAGGTGGCCTCAGACAACACAAAAATGCACAATTGCTCATACCAAGTCATTGACAGCAAGATCAAGAGATTGCACGTATCCATGTAGACCGTCACTTCCACCATGGCCTGTATCACAGCATAATCTACAGGTTAGAAAAGACTAACGAACTATTAAGTCATACCAAATTTGATAACAACTCATCAAAGTTGATTACAACCTAAAGTTTAGTTAGTATCAATTTGACAATCTGAATAACTGATTGTGCTTCGTCAAATTGTTTCTTGCATTTACCACTATCATTGGTTTTATAGAGTTCAATTGTTCAAACTAGGTAAAGATCCACATGGTTAATATCAGAACGAAGTGCAAATTGAAGTTAGCAGGTTGTTTGTCTAATTTCAATGACCGACAATGCCAAAATTGGTCACAGGGGTTAAATGATGTTTTGAAATACACACCACTATCTGTTGATCCCTTAAGAAAAAGTTTCCACGTCATTTTCTGATATTCCATAGTAGTTCTGAATTAATGTGATTTTTAATTAAGAACCCGCAAACTGGAACCTGGAACTGATGCACCATTATAAATAAGCCACCAGCTTACAAACCATCTAACCTGTATTTACAAAGGTCAGGACCATACTTCGGAAGGCCTTAAGGCTTAAGGTCACATTAATTCAGAACCTGAAAATTCATAAAATGTTCTTGAAATGATGGCTGAACAGATGAGTAGCTTTGTATGAAAGTATCTAGATCAACCAAGGAATAAAATCCAATATGAAGTGCGCAAAATATCACCAAACGAAAATGAAAGTAACAGGAAAAAACTCTGGAGTAGACATCCATAGTAAAGCCAAAAATTACAGCAATTTACTTCACCAGCTGCATCATTGTCCCAAATTTGCACCAATTTATGCAGTTCATTTCGGGGGTTAAGACCAAAAGCACTTACCAAAACTAAGTGAGCCCTTCTCTTCTTCTTTTCTTTTGGTTAAATGTTTGACAAATTTCATAATGCTCTATTAGAAATTTTAGCTGCCTTCAGTCTCAAGCCTCATACGAACCTATTATGACCATCCAATTCACCATCAACTTTTCTTGTACTCAAATCAGGATCCATTTCTGTACTCAACTCCGTAAATAAATCATCTTTCCCCATATTGTTAATAAAGTTAACAATCACATACTCAGCAGTAAGGAGACAAAAACAAATGAACACACAGACATAATATAGGCAGTTCACGCAATAATAAACATGTAAAATGTTGAAAAAAAAACTCACCAGTCCAGTCCATCCCATAAACCTTGATACCGATCTCATTCAACCGCCTCGCTAAATGATCATACCTCCCACTGCCACATCAACCAAAGGGAGGTTGACTGTCAACCACCAGCCTAGTAAAACCACCCGTTTTAAAGAACGGAGAGGAAAACGGAAACCGTTCTTACCTGTGCTCATTCAACCCGTGCATGACCGCAACGAGCGCCCTGCATCACGCATCACCGACAGCAAAGGACAAATGATCAACGTCTCTTTGGATTTTGTTGGGGGGGGGGTACAAAATTTCCTGGATTTAATTCCTCTCTTTCTGTACAAAAATCAACGCCTCTCACCTTGGCTTAATGGCGGAGGAGGACGCGTGGGGCCACCAGCACAGCGTGAACAGCGTCTCGCCGCGCGGGGTGGGGATGAGCTCGTACTCCCGGCCGGCCTCCCGCGCGCGCCGCACGGCGATCTCCCGGCGCGCTGACGCCTGCCTCCGCGCGGCTGCCATGGGCGACCCGGCCGGTACCCGCAGCACCACGGCCTTCCCCTTCTTTCCGCTCGACGCGGACGCGGCCACGGCGTCCGCCGCCGCGACGGCCCCCGGCCGCGAGCGCCAGCGGAAGGGTAGGAGCAGGAGTATGGCCACGGGCTGGAGCACGGCGAGGAGCCGCCGCAGCGCGAGCAGCGACAGCAGCGCACTGAGCCGCCCCGCCGCCTCCGCCGCTTGCATGCTCCCTGCCATCCTCACAGCCACCCGCAGCACCTTCTCCTCCTCCTCGATGCGCGCCGCGACGCAGGGCACGGACTGGTGGTGGTGAGCGCTGCAGCTCCTCTCCTCTCGCCCTAGAAAAAGCTCCCAATCTCAGATCGATCGCGCCGGCACCGCCCTAAAAATGGACTCCTCCAGCCAAATTCTCCCACCGCAACAGCACAAAAAAAAGAAGAATCAAAGGAAAATAAAAGGAAGGCGTTCGTGCTAATCGAATTATTCGGCCGTTTTAGGCCGGCGGTTTGGAATCGAATGCTCGTGCGTATGGTGCTATCTCACAACGAAGAAGAAGAATATATATAAAAGCCGCAGATTAATCAGCCACAAAAAAAGAAAAATTCGGTAGGGTTTTCGCTGCGCGGAGGCGGTGCTTTATTTATAGCCGCCCCGCCCCCCCGGAGGCGGAGGCGGAGGCGGCAAGGCCAAGCGAACGAGCGAGGAGGAGGCCACCTCGCCTCGCCGCGGCGAAGAGAGGGCTCGCGGGGCCCCACATGGCGTGGGCGATAGGGTCCCACTCGCCAGCCTCTCTCGGCAGAACGTGTGGACGGGGCAAAGGAGTGGGACGCGTGGCGGCTCGGGAGCGGCTGGGCCCGCCGGTATAGGAGACCGGGCCGTGCGTCGGGGTGGTGGGGTCGGGATGGCAGTGGGGTAGTAGGCGATCAGTCGCTGTCCCCTTGTCTCTTTCGGTTATCTTTCCATCGCCCCACCTCGTTAGCATCGGATGCATCGTCGTCTCGTGGCGTGGGGAGGTGTGAAACCAACTGACGGGAGAGGAGCGGTCTGGAAAATTCGGGAGCAAATCAGCATATACGAGCATACGGTAGTCTAGCTCTGGTACATTTGGAGTAGCTTAATTTTCTTTTCATGGCAAGTATTTGATTCCGGACAAAATATTATTAAGTAGTACAAATGTTTTCTTTTTTTACTATAATTAATAGTTTTTATCTGTATCTTTTAAGATCGTAGTGAACGAAAAGATATCGGTACAGACGGAACATATGATTTTAGATTCAAAATACAATTTAAAGAATATATTTTAAAAAATCACACTGTTTATTTTAATTTCAAAGAAGCTAAAAAACAAAAAAAACCTAAAATCTAAAAAAAAGAAGGGCAAAAGCGAGTGTACTCATGTGCAACGAGCAGGCAGATTAGGTACTTGCCCTTGAGATCTCGAGTGTGGCATGCCCTGTTTGGTTGTTTGTTCATTCCTCTACTTGGCCTTCTAGGCGTTGGTGGATGCGGCAAATCTCTTCTTTTCCGAATCGGTTCCCCTGTTTCGTATAGATGTTCTGGTTATAGTTCTTAAAGCTCGTCCTCGATGCTCTCACCCGGTAATTGGTTTCATATAGTTTTCTTGCAACCTTGCATCGTGAGAAAACTTAAGCATGGTTAAGCACTGATATTTGCATATATGTTTTGAGTTTGCAGAAAGCATGTAAACACATATAAAAGGATGTGCTTGTATTGAAGAGTTAGGTTCTTGATTGAATTCATTTTTTGGAAGTTGGAATAATTGGCTAGTGCACTCATTTTAAGGTTCCCAACTGTAGATTATGTGTTTAAATTTTGGCAAATTATAGTGAAAAATCCGCATAAATAACTCACTCAATCTATGGTTGTGCGAATCGAAATCTAATTATCATAGCCACATAAATATGGTGCTACACCGCAAAACTATGCTAAGGTTAGCTCTTAAAGGAAAACATAATGCTATAGCACGTTCTCAAACTTATAAACACCTTTTAAGCACCTGTTGGATTGGTGATGCTAAGTTAATATACTGTAGAGCTGAGTTATGGAATCTTTATAGAAGACCATGGCGTAGGTTTATTGGATATACATATATAGTTGTATCCATACACATACTGGTTTTCCGTGGCGGAATTAGGAATTGAAAAGTCTCGAAGCGGAATTAGTGGCTCACCTCAAGCCCTCACTGCCTCACGGGCTCAGCGGCCTCACCAGCTTGGCAACTCACGGTCGGTGTCGGCGGACTGACGAAGTCGCAGAGGTCCACTTCAAAAAACCACCTCTATTTATTTTGACTTTCCAAAAAACTAAAAAACAAAAAACCAAAAGAAGATGACTAACAGCCACAGCTAACATGGGCAGATCCTGCAACCCGTGGTATAGCCAGTGCAAATAAACATCTACTAGCAGTAGTAGCTGTTGAACAGCACTAGCAGGATCAGCGAGACGGACTAGTTTGACTCGGCGGCTGGCGACCGCGAACGAGTCCGGCACGTCGTCGTCAGGTTTGAATGAATCGTCTCTCCATGAGTTATCTCAGGACGTAATGTCACGTGTCTGGCTGGCCCGGGCCTGTGCGACGATCGGTGAGCAGCGATTGTGTCCAAGGCAGCTGAATCAGCAGCGACTGTAGCCCATGCTACGGAAGATGCGGTACGAAAGGCTGCACACAGACGCAGCCGCAACTGATCTGACGAATCCAAAAAGAAGGGGGAAACGACGCCGCACAACGAGGTGATCACGCAACTGGCACACACAATCTCACAAGTCTAATCTACCCAACTCTGCTGCTCTCTTCCACGCAAAAAAAAAAAAAAATTTGCACCAGCACGGAACGTCATCTGCTGGACGTGCGTGCAGCTATGCACAGCCGCACACAAGACTACTGAAAGAGTACTTCCATAGTTTCGCATGCAGAGCCGCAAGGGATATGCACGGACAAGAGCTGAATGGAAACGGGATGGTTTAGGCTCCATTTTGGAACGTGAGAGTTCCGTATGAAACCCGTATGAATTAACCTGTTTACTGCAAAAGTTCTGTGATCCAAAACAAAAGTTCCGTATGAGTAGCATGGAAGTGTGGCCGGCGATTTGGCTGAGCCTTGGTTTAATGGAATCTGAACAATTTCATCTCAAAAAGAGAGAGAGAGAGAGAGAGACTAGCATCGGAGCAGTTGGAATTTATACGGCTTGGATCAGAAGCAACAACCGATATGATTCATGCCGTCCACCACCGTGGGGTTAAGGCGGTAAAAAAAAGCTTAAACTCAAGGTGCTCGGACTTAACTTGTACTAAACTCAATTCGATCTCAACTTAAACTCCAAACAAATCGAGCTCAAGGTTAATCTCGAACTCATGAGCTTCAACGAGCCCAGCTCAAATAACCCACAAGACTCGAGTTTTTCTTACAGCCCTAGACACATACTAACTCTTATCAAACTTACTCAATCCAAGTTCAAGCTTTTCTATTGTTGAAAATTAATTAGTGTATATTAAATTATTTTTTTACTATTATCGAGATTACTCAAGTCGAATTTTAACGAGTTTTTCTTATTGATGAAAATAGTACATATTAAATTATTTTAACTATTATCGAATTTATTCGAACCAAGCTTAAGCTTAAACCAAACTATGTTCTAGGCTCGAACCCCAACTCAGACTCACTTGACCTTAGTTCAAGTTTCTACTAAACTCGAGCTTAAAAAGCCAAACTCACTCAAGCTCAACTCATTTACAGCCCTCCTACATAGGGTAAGGAGGAGAAAATTGAAACGGACAAACACCTACAGATTCGTTTACCATCCAATCCAGCCCATAAAAATGATTCACGAAATGGCAGCATGTGTAAACCTGGTGACGCTTCTCTGCAACAAGCTTGAAGGACAATTTCCTAAGCACCTAACGGTGCAAGATGTACAGAACCTTGAGTTAGAACCATAAATGGAAGTGAACAGCATGGCACATGGTTCAACAATAATCACCCCATGTACAACATGACAGCCCTATTCCTAGAAATTGCGTTTCAAAAGTATCCAACCAAATGGCCTGTTAAATTGGGGCCTGAAATAGACAAAACCTAAGTTATATTACAGCACAACACAGGGCAGGCATTGGTGGTACAAGGCGCGATGACCATCCTTTGCAGCACCACATCATGATCGGTTTGATTCAAGATTGCGTTTGGACTTTGATCCATGCTGTTGGGGCAGTCGTGGTAGAACACATTTCATCTTGATCCATCAAAACTTCTTGGTGCTTAGGTGCCAAGAGAAAGTGGTAAGGCACTCAGTACAGTGCAAACATCACGATCCAATAGCAACCGTGTCATGAAGATATTGGCTCATAAGGAAAAGAAAGCCACGGGTGTTTCAATGCTTCTGAGGCACTTGGACGCTTCTTTGGATTTACCTCGAGAAGGTATGCAACAAATTCAATGAAACCTTGATCGGCCATGGGCAGGCGGTGCCGCAAAGACGTCTTCTTCGGAATCAAGTATTCCAGCCTGTTACTTTCCTGAAACACAATCAATTGCAACTTATTACAGAATAGATGATATTTTACAGAGGCGTTTGCTAAAATCAGGTATGTCTGTGATAGGGAAAGTAAAAAAACACATATTAAAGAGTTCAAACCTGATTTCTTTCATACAACATGTGGTTCTTTGTGAAGTATTTGTAAGTATCACGTCCCTGTGCAAGCATAGCTTGTTCTATGGAACCAATGATGCCCATCACACGTGCAAGTAATGTTGCAGGAGAATCGTTTTGGAAAAGAACCTGAAGAACACAGAGCATACAAAGATCAGCTAACGTATTCTATAAGTGCAAAACAAGAAATAGATTATTACAAAAATCTCCTACAAACAAGGAAAGAAAATCACAAATATGCTTATTAACGAGTTACATAGTTTTCTAATCACCTTTTTCTCAACACGAGCCCATTCCTGTTGTTATCAGCATGGACCAATGAATATTAAATGTATCTTACTATGATAAAGAACATATAATAAAGAGAAAGAAACACAATGAAAGATGTACCAAAAGACATATTTTCTTTTTATTTTAGTAAACTCCTCTTTTGCATTGTGAAACAACCACAATGAGCACAGTTGTAAGTTTGTGACTGTTAAGAACTGTAATAATCGGTATTCAGTAACCACTTACATTTCCAGTGCAAAGTTCCGCTAGTATACATCCAAGTGACCATATATCTATCTTTTTGTCATAAGGCAGGCCCAATATAACCTCAGGTGCACGGTAAGATCGTGATTGCACGTATGAACATAGATGATCTGTCTCAAAACAGCTACTGCCAAGGTCAATGACCTTTACTTCACATCTGCTGTAACTCTTTACCAATATGTTCTCTGGCTTGAGATCACAATGAATAAGACCAAGTCCATGCAGAAACTGCAGTGCCTCCAGACACTGAATGGCTATTGACTGCAAAAGGGGTACGACAAAGGAAAAGATACATTACTGACATGAAAAATTGAAATATCATGTCCAATTACTGAAAGTGAAAACATTAAATCACCATCAGTGAATCTTATAGCTTAGTAATACCTGCAGTCTTGGCATTGTAAAGTAAACCTCGCCTCCTGATTCTCTGTTAAACTTTTGAAACTCATACAAGTTTGCTTTTAGAAGTTCACAGACTATCAGCAAATGTTCCTGCAAACAAATACTTGAAATAAGTGCTACAGAAAACACAACTGACTTTGTTATAGAATGTCATGACCTAAATTTGACAAATATCATATCAGAAAATGCATAGAAGTAGATTAATGCCAAATAAGCTAAACTTGCAGAACTTCACACACTATCAGCGAATAGTGCTTGCAGTAAGTACGACACCAAACATGACAGACTTTGTTACAAGATGTAGTAATTTTAGATTTGTCAAACAGCAATGCTTGGAAACACAGAGAAATGCAGCAATTCTAATGGACCAATTTGTATAAGAATCTCCAATCCTGCCATAAGGCCCTATACAATTCAGCTGTGGCTTTTGACTGCAATGAACACAGTAGCGGTTGTTAGTTTTTTATGAGGTATTCAATTAAAGGAAAATAAAGATAAAAATGAAAAACACCATTATATCTCCACAGGTAATGTCAAGGGGAAAAAAGAGGACAGAAAGGGGGGAGGGGCACAAAAAAAAGCTATGTTAAGAAGCCAATGAGTTCTAAATGGCTTTTGACTTCTGGAAGTCAGAAACCATCATTGTTTAGAACGGGCATGCCTAGAAACTATGATAGTATGAATTGTCAGTCTACGTAACAAGGCCTGGAGGTAATGTCAAGATAACTGGATAAGGAAGGTTTATAGTAAGAAATAGGACAACTCAAATTGTCCAACAAAGGAGAATAATCTATAAACAAAACTAACATTAAGACTAGATCAACATATATACTAAATGTCAAAATATGTTTATAAGAAATCCTCATGTATAGAAACATCAAAATTTCAAATATACCATACTGCAATGTGGATGTCAATACTTTAGTAGAAAAGCTGTGATAAACTCAATGCTCCACGGAAACTAAATAACACTAAAAAATGATTGACAGAAAGTAAAAGCTTAAACTTACCCGATAGTATAAGTAATCATACAGACGCAAAAGGTGGTACTTGTCGGCAGGGTCATGCTTGTTAACATACTTCAGAAGCTTGATCTCATCAAGGCTCTGGTCGAAAAAATCTTTATTGTTCTTTATGATTTTAACGCACACATCCATTCCTGTGTGTAAATCATGTGCCTGGATAGCTTTGCTGAACGCTGCTGATCCCAGATACTCCGTGACATGGTAACGTCCAGCAATAACAGAATTGAGAACAACATGGAAATTTTTGTCTTCTTCAAAGCCAGTTCTGTTATATATTGTTAACAGGAGAGAATGTCAGATAAAACCTTTCAGAGAAATAAATTATTGCTGTTCCACTGTAACACCAAGAAGCATGAATAGAGAAGTGGGCTGGACATAGCTATTTCCTTTTATGCTTTAGTCCAAATTAAGAAATAAAAAGAACAATTAAGGAGAAGGAAAAGAACCTGTTTTTTCTATGCACAATCTTCAGATTGAAAGTTTCAAATTCTTCCTCTTGGGCCTTTATCTGCCTTACTTGTTCTTGCAATGCTGCTGCTTCCTCATCATCTAAGGTGGTTCCAGTGTCCTCTTCTTGTGCATCATCTAGTTTGTCATGCCGAGCATTCATTGTGTCCTCTGCTTCATCGTAAGCATTATTCAAAGCAGATGATGCACTTGAATTTCTTGATCTGACAACATCAGAAGTCATTTCATCTCGAGAGCTCCTTAGAGAAGACTCGCTATTCTTTTTCCTCCATGTGGCAAGCATATCATCTGATACCGTGCCATTTTGACAGTCATCAGGATCGTTAATCAAATACATATCATCCTTCTTTGACCACAAAGATTTAACATCAGATTCAACATTTTTTCCAGTATGCAATGGTGGTGGAAAAGAAAATCCACCATCAGTGCCCTTCTGGATATCAACAACATAATTCATTTGGTCCTGTTTTGCTCCTTTTGCGTTTACTCTTTTCTTTTCGTTTTCCTGCTGAGAATGTCTTTTTCCACCAACGCTCATATTACTTTCGTTGAAGTATTCTATGTCTCCTTCACTGCTTCCTCCAATTAGGCTTTCACGCACCTCACTGCCAATGTCAGCAGCATCACTGCTTATACCAACACCAATTGACCTAACCGAACCATGCTGATCATCCTCCACAAAAGGGTCATCAGGATGAGGTCGTTCAGAATCATTAAGGAATTTTCCATTTCCTAACATGCCTAATTCACTATTCTGTGAAACAAAACCCTGCCAGACTGGTTCAGAGTGCATCAAATTTAGTTCTTCTGGACCCAAAAGTTGACCATCATATTGAGCAATCATATCATTATCAGGAATCCCATGTCCCATTGGCACCTCCGAAGTACCTATCTGTGCAATGTTCTTCCCATGAAAATATTGCTCACCAGATATGTAGGAATCCTCCTCAACAAATGACTGGTCATCATCGTCATCCTTTGTAGGACGATCATGTCGATCAGCCCCAGTTGCGTGGCCAGTTGCCTTCTCATTATCACTAGGATAGTCAATCTCATGTGCTAGAAACCAGGTTTCATCCTCAATTGGTTGTCTGGTGTAGCCAACATCGTCGTCGTCGTCATACTCATCAGAATCCCAATACTCATTTGGATATTCAAGCGAATCATCACCAATTGTTGCAAAACCAGATACCAAGTCAGAAGTATCCTCTGCAATACCTTGACTGACAGACAACCAACTACTGCCAATTGTGCGTCTTCCACCTGAATTTTTTTGCATATAGGTCAAAACTTAAGTGCCAAACAATTAGCCAAGCTATGATAAAGTGTCACCACACATTAGAGAGTCTCTGAAGCATGGAAAAACACTCAATATAGTTTCATTATTAAAAATTTCATATCAGCATTATCAAAAGATGAAAGAGCTTTGAAAGAAAATTTCCCACAAAAGATTTACAAGAAATCAATCAGGGAAACATGGGAAGCCATCGCTAAATATTCCTTTTAGAAAACACATTAGAGAGTAATAAATCCAATGGGACAATCTACAGTTGGAAAGACAATATGTAGAGTTCACAATTAGAAAACACAATTTCTACAGTTTTTTGTAATGTTCACACATGAGAAACACAATTTCTACAGCATTTTTGTAATGTTCATACACCGAGGAATAAATAGATGTCTTCAACTAGCTCCTATAAATCGTCATATTCATCTTCTTTCTTAACGAAAGTAAAAAAAAAATCCTATTGGGCACTCTACAGTTGTACTCACTAGCGGTACTCACTTTCTTGCTTCAGTCATGCCTGTAGTTTGATTCATTTATTAATATTTGTCAGTTCCATGGGGCAGGTATGAGCAACACAATGGCAGGTTTCATAGAAAATTTGATGTAAGATGAGCATGTAAAAATCAAACAGGCTACTTCTGTAGAGCAATGTGCTGTGCAGCTTGAGGGTAAGGTAGAATATATAGCTTTCAATTTGTGTTTTAAGTAAAAGATTAGCATGTCACCGTGTCACTATTAAACTCGTTTGCAACATACCTGATGATGTTATTTCTTGCCCAATAGGAACATCAAGATAAGACCCAATCATATAGGCATGGTCTGCACTAGATATAGAATGCTTGGCTCCAGATTCATGATGATTGATCTTTTCCTCCCAGTTCATATTAACTAGCTTGTCCTCAGACTTGAGCCTCACAGGAGGCAACTTCGGAAGCTCCTCACGTTGGTTCTCTCCCATAAGCTGCAGATCGAAACATCGGTCAGCAACCTGGTCCACATTGTCCTGGGACTTTCCTGAGTAATAGTGCCTATTCCCCTCATCAAGCTGCCCCTTTGGTGCTTTTCCAACACCATCTGCATCAATGCTCTTCTTAATGCCCTTCCTCTCATTTCCATCATGGTGTGTACTATGGTAACTAGATGACGGAATTTCTGCAGGGAATGGAAGCACTGTCTTAACTGCACAGCCATTCAAGAGCTCCTCTTTTTCTGGAACCAGATTTTTATCCCTAGAATGACCTGGTTCATTGATTTCACTTCTCCCTGCAACATCAACTTTTCCATTCCCTCTTCCAAAAGAGACTTTTTGTTCCAGCACCGGACCAGGCTGCTCAGTTCCAACACCACGATCCCTCTTCTCGGGTAACAATGTACCACGGCGATGTCTTGGCACCTCCTCTGACACCAGAAGCTCCGCCATTTGCTCCACAGTGCTGTTGGCAATGCTAAAGTTCCAAGGATACAGATCCCCCATATTGTTCTCCTGAGGCAGGCCGATCCCCGACCCCTTCCTCCAATCTGACCCATTCGGCAGGCCTCCAACATCAATCTCCTTCACAATGAACTCCCTTGACGAGTCTGCGCTCCTCACAGACGCAGCACCTCTCGGCCCTGCAATGGAACCCACCTCGGAGTCCTCCTGCTCGTCATCCTCTTTGGGCTCAGCTACACGTCTCTGCGTCGTCAGCCCGTTCAAATCACCCCGGCCATTGAGCTCCCCGCGAAGCGCGGCCTCGGCCTTGGCGAACCGGTTCTTCCGCAGGAACTCCAGCACCAGATCGATGTTCTCCGACATGGTTCCCTCCAATATCAGCTAACCCAGAAGCAGAACCCACCAAAACGCTTACCAAGACCGCAGACGAGCTCAAGGCGGCGCCTTGTTGGAGCCAAAGCCAGCCGAATCAAACGAATCGAAGCTTCAACCCGTTCGGGACTTGCGAGGCCGACCAATGCCACGGCGCTGCCAGCCGCAGATCGGCGGGGCGCGGCGCGTCCCCCTCGACAACCCCCACGAATCGAGCCTGGGAGCTCCTCCGAATCGCGCGACCGCAGCAAGAACAAGAACCAACCCCTAGGGCGAAACGAAACCGCAGACGCCCCGCAACGCAGGGCACCGCACCTGCAAGCACACGAATCCACGGAGCCAAGCGCGAATCGCGGAAACCCTAGCCGCCGCCCACCCCCGCCTAGCGCGAGAGGAGAGGAGAGGAGGGGCAGGGCAGAGGAGGGAGGGAGGGAAGGAGGGAGGACAGGAGCGCGCGGGCCCGGTGGTCAGCGGGGGCCGGGGCACGGCAGATCGAGAGCGGGCGGCGCCCGTGCGGATCCGGCGGCGGCGAGGCGGCGGCGGCGTGAGCGGGGAAGCATTGGGGGTGCGGGGTGTGAGGTGGAATCAGGGCGCGGCCGGCGTGGCTGGTGACAGCATATTCGGAGTGGTCGTGGTCGTGGTGGTGATGTGGTAAGAACGGAAAGAGCGAGGAAAAGAAATGGTTTTTATCCCTCTCGGACACCGTTTCGGCTCGTTTGGTTGGTGCTTTGCGCTCGGGTTCGCGGAAATCGATCGGAGAAGCAATGGGGACCGAATCGAGAAAAGGGGTAGGTTTTTTCAGATGAGGTTTATGGTTTTTTGAATATTGGTACGTTTATAAGAGTTAGGGTCTGTTCTTTTTTTATTATGACTGATGATTTTTAGCTACGGCTGATGGTTTTTTGGCTGTTTGTGATAGAGATTACGGAAAGAGAGATACTCGCTTGTGATTTTTGATGGTACAGATATTAGTTTTTTAACATGTACTACAATTAACTTGTAGATCCCATCTTAAAAAAATATTTCATTTAAAAGTTAGTTACTGTAGCAAAAATCTAAAAGTGGATTTTAGAAGTCGCAAAGAACAAGATCTTAGTACGTAGGAAAAAATAGTTATATATTATTTTAATTGGTATAGTTTACACTATAATTTTTCTATAGATTTTGTTTTTTAAAAAATACATTGTTTAACAACGAGTTACTATAGAATCTTGAACCTAAGTCTAAGCTTAAGCAGATTTGAACCCGACCAAGTTTTTGTACATTGCGTTTTTAAAGACATTTTGTACGTTGCGGTTGGCCGTTCAAAATTGGTCCTGTGGTCATGGGCTGAGTTCAATTTGCTGGAACCAGAAGAGAAGTGGGGGAGAACGGTCCGTGTGAGTTGTGACTGTTCGGGCAGCCGGCTGGAGGCTCTGTTCATCCATTGGTCGAGCTTGTTCGGTTTGGTGGCCAGGTCCTGTAGGGATGTTCTTTACTGACTACATCTCGTTTCACAATATAAGGGAACTTATATTGATTTTGATTGTGGCTTATAAACAGTAACATCATGCAGAAATCTTCTTTACTAACCGCACACCGTAGGGATTTTCTTTACAGACTGCACCCACATTATACGTACAGATTAATAAAGCATAAAATCTAGTCAAAGGTTATTGATATTGAATCATGCAACCTTATTAAGACATACTACGAATTGCAATTGCTCCAAACGGCTTCAGCTTTGGATTCTTAATTTTGCTCCTTTTTTTTGCTTTTTTTGGGGGTTTTTTATTTTTCTTTTTTCTTATTCCTTTATATTATCCGTGATGATATAATTTTTTTAATTTAATTACTTAGAAAAAATTAACATTTGTTACAGTGTATTTTCAACCACTACAGTACAAAAAAGCCAGAAACCACGACTTATAAGCCAGTTGGAGCATGACCACAATCACTTGGCTTTTATTGCAATAAAATAGGAGTAAATAGTGAAAAATTTGCAACAATCATACTAAATGATTTCCTCGGTATGTTTATATTATGAAAAACGACGATTTTCCGATAAAATGGATCTATATTGCAAAACAAAGCGTGGAAGTTGCTGTCATCAACATTAGCTAGAGCCTAGAGAACGCCATGGCATCATGTTTAGCTTATGTAGCGAGGAGCTGATAGCCATATCACGTATAGCTTATGTGGTGAAGAACGACAGCCACATAACTTTAGGGTCAACGTCAGCTTGCAACACAATTTGCGAGGGATAGATTTTTTAGTGCACGTCAGTTATGATATTTTTGCCGTTTTTCCTCTAAAATCTAGCATTGTTTTATTAGGCCTCCACATAAATTTCTATAGAATATATAAAAGCCTTTCCGCAGAAAACACTGCAGACTCATTCGATTAGCCACGTTATGGCGTCAATCAAATCACTGGAACACTAGCCGTGGCATTGGCTCCCTGGGCGCAATTTTGAAATAAAGTTCGGAGGTTTTCTTTTTTTTATCCGTTTAATAAGGGGTGATCGTTTTAGCGATGACTTCTGGCTTTTGGTTGAAATTTTACTGTAGTTAGTTTTTTTACTGTAGCTGATTTAGCTTTTTGGATATAATTAAATTTAAACAAATGTAAAAATAGAAAAAATATGTTAGCCCATTACGGACAATGCAAAGGAACACGGGAAAAAAAGAAAAATACAAAAAAACTCAAAAAATTAAAAAAAAATCAGAAAAAGATAAATTACTGAATAGTGAAAAAAAAACTGAAACTAGAAGCTGAAGTTGAAAAAAAACTGAGCCTAAACCTTTTCAGTGGTACCCAGTGATTAAGTGCAAATGTCGAAGGGACGGCCGGCCGGCAGGTGAACTGTCCCATTTTTTGTGTGATGGCGGGAGAGCTTTGTTCTCGCTGCCCAAACGGCCAAAAGTTGTTGTGGTGTTGGACTACCAGTACAGCCATTCGTACCGCCAGAAATATTTGAGCCACAAATCAGTGCAAGATGAGAACAAAACCAGGGCATCATCTTGCGCCACAGATCGGTACACTCCTGCGCCTTCATATGCTTCGGCGGCGACGTTTTACGGATAACTGCGGGTGCAAATAAACTCACAGGAACAAATTGCGGGTGCAAATAGAGGGGGCTAATAAATTGCAGGTGGACCAACTCAATTCATTTATTTAAGCTTGAAGCTCACACGATACGCTGATTTAAAGATAATATAACAGCACCAACAATGTCAACACACAGTATGATGATAATATTGGTCATATTCAAAAGTGTTGTGATTTTTAGCTGTGAATTTTAACTTTTGACCGATTGCAAAAGAGATTGAGGGAGTAAGGACACTCGCGTTAGGAAGTCATTCTATTCAAAGCGGTTCCTATAGTGACTCTTATAAATAACTTATAGAAACCATCTTAAGAAGACACTTCATTCAACTTCTAATTTCTAAAAATCAAAAGTCACAAATTATTTAGAATATATTCTAATATAACATAACCAACCAATAACTATACAATGCACCTTTTTCCCCGGCATACAGAAACTCAAGCAAACCTTGTTTCTACGGTCGGCAAGATACAATACAGCTTGCAACAGAACAACTTACTTCTCCGCATGACAATAGCAGGTTATACATCTGTGCTCAGATATTATATCATACATGAAGGGTCATTTAAGAAGGTTTAAGTTTTATTGTGATGAATCATTGTTATTTTTTAAGAGTGAAAATTCTCAATATAGGGTCTATTTTATGAAACATCATTATCAACTCTTATCCATTTATCAGTCTTTTGCTCGTATGATTTACACCCAGTTTTATGTGAAAAATCAAAGTGTTCCATAAAAAATGCCTATAAATTCGCGTGTACCAACAAGCCCAAGCTTTTAAAATCACGTTCAAGAGATGCTGAAAAAATCATCATTTTTTTGATCGGTGAGTGCTGACTGCTGTTATGTACTTCAAACATTTCGACGTCCATTAACAGAGACATCTGTCTCTCTCTCTCTCAAAGAAACAGGGCTAACAAAGTTCTATGCGTGACATAAAGCTAAACTTCTCAAAAAGGCTCAACTATACTCACATTCTATCGAATTTGGATTGTTCCAACATATTCTTAAATTTCTTTGAACAATGTGTATGTGCCTTTATCTTTGTTAAAGTTAATCTTGTTTTAGTAGGTTTGGTTTATTTTTTAGAGAGTTTGTTTAGTATTTACAAAGTATATGTATGGAAGTAGAGAAAGAAAATAGGAATCCAAGTAGGATTATGAGTCCGAGTGCAAGGCTTGAAATTAGCCTTTATAAGGCACAATAGTCATGTAATTGAGACAAGAGAAAACGAGAGGAGAGGAAGAGAAATAAGAAGAAAAAGAGGGAGCGGTTGGTACTCCGAAAAAGTATATCATCGTGTGAAAGAGATGAACAGGAGTTAAAATTCCAATAAGTGGTATCAGAGCTTGTTGATCTTGGTGGTGCCTGAAGAATATGAGCGAGAATTACCCGGTGCTTGCTAATCTCCTTCCAGTACCCTCTCCTAACGACCGACAATTACCCGGTGTGGGTAATGAAGATGAAGGCGAACATGCATGTCTAGCGAGTCTGAAGCGCAGTCGATCCGAAAGGGAAGGACAGCAAGGTCGACGACAAGGTGGATCAGGTGGCTTTGACTATCATCTATCAAGCGGTGTCAGACTCGATGATGCTTTAGCTCATCGGAAAGGAGACAGCACGAGAAGCGTAGGAGACACTTCAGAAGATGCACGAGAGAGTTGACCGTGTAAAGGAGGTGCGGCTCCAGAATTTACGGAACGAGTCCGAGAATCTCCAGATGGGAGAGGCCCAGTCGGTGGACGAGTTCGTCAGTAAGTTGACTTCACTATACAATCAGATGATTTCTCTTAACGACAAGATGGAGAAATCTGTGGCAGTGAAGAAGTACCTGTGTGTGCTACCAGAAAAGTACGTGTCTGTCGTCATCACACTCATGTACTCCCCTGACTTAAAGAAAAAGAAGATCAAGAAGATCACCGGCTCTCTCAAGGCGCACGAGGAGCTACTGAAGGGATTTCAGTCTCATACTGAGCAGACGTTTCAGTCTCATAAACAGCAGACATTACTGATAAAGGGGATACAAGGAGCGGTGGCTCATCAAGCAGTCGCGGGCGATGGCACGGGCGAGGTCGCCAGAGTTGTCAAGGCGGCAGAGGTGGACATGGAGATAACGCTTGGCAAGGCGATAGTGATAAATCCCGTGATAAGTCATATATCAAGTGCTTTGAATGTGACGAACACATGCACTATGCGTCAGGGTGCCGCAGCCACATAAAGTGTTTCAACTGCAACGAGTATGGACACTATGCTTCGAATTGCCAAAGCAAAAGGAAGAACGGGGAGGCAAACCTTGCCCAAGACGAAGAAGAAGATGACGAATTAGTACTACTTTTCTCATATATGTTGAAAAGGTACCGATCATGGTGATGCTAAACGAGAAGAATATAGTTCTAAAACTACACACGAAGGAAGGCAAATCACGATCACTCAGATCAGTGGTATTTGGATAATGGAGCAAGCAATCACATGACGGTAGATCGCTCCATGTTCATAAGCTCGATAAGAAGGTTTGGGGCAAGGTCAAATTTGGCGATGGCTCCATGGTAGAGATAGAGGCAAAGGGACGACGATATTGTAATGCAAGAACGGAGATAAAAAGTTGTTGACAGGAATTTACTATATACCAAGTCTGTGTAACAACATACTTAGTCTCGGACAGATGACAGAAAAAGGGTGTAGAGTGGTGCTGCAGGATGAGTTATTGCGTGTCTATACAAAGAACAATGATATGTTAATAAATGTGAAAAGATCTCTAAACCGGTTGTACAAAATTTCTTTGAAAACTTGTAAATATGTTTGTTTGAAGAGCGGCTTGAAAGAGTCAGGAGATGGCGGGACCCAAGGACGAGACTCACTGAGCGTAGATGGGGGCAGCCAAACAGGGTATGCAGAAGGCTAAGATGGCGAGACCCAGGTATAACACGTGCACGCTCAAGGGGTGCGCATGGAAAACGGCTTAGGCACACAAGGTGGTGGGCTTAAGGCTAGAGCAAGTGCGTGCGAAATTGAAAGTGGTACGCATACAGCTGCGGACAGAGGACTTCATGCGGGCGGTAGACTCTAAGGAGGAAAAAATGCACAAATTCCAAGAGGAAGATTTGGAGTACAGACTAGTGCATTTTTCTGTGATTTTGGGGAGGCGTCGTCAATAGTGGAGACAAGATGCACAAGCACAAAAATTAGAGGCAGTTTAATCCCGGCTAAGATGTACGTGGAAAAGCGAGCAGGCTTGGTCCAAGAGAGAAGAGCGGGAGGCTCAAATAATAGCGAAGCTCAGGTGGGCAGGCAAGAGAGGATGAGTTTAGTCCAGGTGCGAGATGCGGTAAGCGTCGGATTGTGCGAGGCTTAGGATGGAGCAAGTGCAGACGGTAAGGCAGTGATGGCTCAGGAAGGAACGGTGCACAGGAGTGCAAGTAAAAGGAAGAAGCAGAAGACAGAGAGAAGATCGGTGTGATCAAGACGGAGAAACAAGATTAAGGGGGTAATTATTAAAGTTAATCTTGTTTTAGTAGACTTGGTTTATTTTTTAGAGAGTTTGTTTAGTATTTACAAAGTATACATATGAGAGTAGAGAAAGAAAATAGGAATCTAAGTAGGATTAGGAGTCCAAGTGTTAGGCTTGAAATTAGCCTTTATAAAACACAACAGTCATGTAATTGAGATAAGACAAAACAAGATGAGAGGAAGAGAAATAAAAAGAAAAGAGAGAGCGGTTGGTGCTCCAGAAAAGCATATCATCGTGTGAGAAATGAGCGGGAGTTAAAATTCCAACAATTTTGTACTGAAGCAACCATGATCAAACTGAATGCCTCAAGAGGAACACTGACTGCGTAGGTTTAAAACCGTCCTATGAAGATCCATCGACATCGAGAATTACACAAGCAGTTGCTTTTGTTGATTTCATTTTTGCAAGGAATTCCACGACTAGTTTTTCTCAAGAAGAATCATGTGTTCCCTTTTTGTTGATTTCAATTTTGCAAGGAATTCTACAACTAGTTTTTCCCAAGAAAAATCATGTGTTCCCATAGTTCTGAACTTTTGAAGCCAAAAAACAAAGTAGTTCACTTCCCAACTACTAATCAACAACGCATTGATTAACTAGTTGAAACTTGAAGCAAAATAAAACGAAAGTACATCTGATCCTCTGTTTTGAACTATGAGTCGGGGAGGGAAGGTACAGGAAGAGCACGCACCTGATAGCGGAGCATAATCCGTTTGGCATATATTGGCAACAGTAGCATAATCTACGACACACGCTCTTCGAACACATGACCAGAACAAGAAACCACCGCGGTGTAGGTGCACTGGTGAAAACGCAATTCTTTAGCAAAAGGTCACACTGGTACTTCAAAAAATTGATTTTTTTCAAAGACAAATACATGAAACGCAGTCTGACATATCTGAATGTACAGAAACTGAATCGGCCATATTTGCTACTCTTCTGTATTAACTAAGAAGTATGGAAGTATACAGACATCGCATAAAAAAAAGAGTACACAGGATCCAGAAAGTTTCTTCATTTTCAATTATAAGCTTTTGCCATCGACACTTTCAGCCAAGGAGAATGTGGCTATTGACATGAACCGGCTACGTGAAGAATATCCCATGCATAAACCTTCATTCAGTGTCATATCCATACCCCATGTGTTTGGGAAATGGTAGAAGAATTTTATCCATAGCATAAACAATGGAAGGGTACATATTTTAGCAACGATTTTCACAGGCACCGTTTGCAGTGTCAGCAGAGCATGAATCAAGAAATAAGGAAAGATACACAGCCAGCAGTTGAGTGTAACAAATAAACACAGCACGGTATGTTCGCCTGTTTATGAGTTATTTCACATACCATTTGATAACCATATGTTGCACTGGCTTCATCATTGTCCAATGGCTGCTGGAGCGGAAGCAAGTTCAATGGTGAGGACGAAGGTTGACATACCAACTTCCCTCAGATGACTAACATCACCATTCATGAGCCTCAGCAGGTTTCTAGAAACTACGAGGCTCAGCCCCTCCTCTGGTTGCTCCTTGTTGTCTTCCCCATACGTTTGTGACAACAGCTCTGCTGGGACTCCTAATCCCTCGTGCTTGATCCTGAAAACCCATAAAGACATGAGTGACTACCATTAAGCATTCGTACTTCAAGACCTCCTTATAAGAAACAAGTGTATGCATGCAACATTGCATGACCAATGTACCTAAGTTCTAGGTCTATAAGACGAAGATTTTTTCCAATTTTGTTCTTGGTCAAGTTGGAAGAAATCTCTACAGAACCTCCAACCGGAGAGAACTGTAAGTGATATACCCTAAAGACAATCATGGAGATGATTGTATCACTTCTATGTTTATGATCTTTTAAATAATATATTATTTTATCTCTTGAATAAATATCTTTCATATTGATCAACAAGTACGTGACTTGTTCATAAAACTCTTTATTTATGTTTTTGATATTATTCTAAATTATCTCTGATCTTATATCATTATGTAGGACAATTATGATTTACAGATTAGCACATGTATTGATTGATGATCATGTTTCACGGATCATGGATATGGGATATCAAATCAATAATGTGAACACATGTTAGAGAACATGATGTTGGATTGACCCACCATGAGACACTGCGGAAATTATTATATTCTTAAGTGTCATCAGTTGGTCTCATATATAGTATATGTGGGATCTTTAGACCTGAGATCGTCATTATTTTCTACATGTATAATAGTTTACTTAGGAGTTACCAAACACTACTTCGTGACTGAGTGATCATAAAGGTAGCTTTCAGATTTACTATGAAATACACGAAGGGATATGAGTGATCAAGATGGAATTTACCCCTCCTATATAACAGGAGAGATATCTCTGGACCCCTCGATGTGGTTGGATTAAGGAAGTGCATTACCATACCAAATGTAGTTGAAGAGTCAATCACAACTGAGTAATCCATCATAGGTTCGAGTAAAGGATCGAGCTATCATAGGATGTCACGCTTCTCGCCTTGAGTTCGATCTGATATCGTGAGACAAAGGGATCTGTACATAAGTATTATATAGGTTCGTCCAATATGATCTTTATGTATATTTGGGGGTCGTTATGTCCTGCTAGGGACCGCTACCGACCTATGGGCCAGAAAGGAGTTTTCGGTCCATGGTCAAATGTACATGAACATACAGAGTCACACACTTAATGGGCTGGAACGATAAGGGTCCGGATGATAGTTTTCGAGTGGACTTCGATACCCACTCGTATCGGATATAGATCCGTTTGGAGGCTATATAATGAGAGGTGCGGGGACTGAGGAAAACATCCCAAGAAACCCTAACCACCACCTCTCATAACCCCTACCGTGCGCGCTGGTGCTAGCACACCGACGCACGGTGTTCTCTCCCTGGACGTGTGGACCTCGGTAGAGGCGCTGCTACGATTGTGGCGCTGATCAGGACGATCGCAAGGAGGAGACGGTTGGCCAGAGGACGATCGACTACTTTCGCCTAAACCGATGCGCTCTTCGTTGAATCGGCTGCTTCAACTCTTCTTCCGCTGCACTGCGCGTCTAGTGGTAACGATCTATGATCTCTTACTCACATGACTTTCTGGTTTACGTGATAGAAATTTTAATTTATGCTAGTGTAGGCTACCCGTATCCCAACAAGAACTTCACCGAAACAAATAGGAAGTCAGAGAGGATCCGTTAGAGTCGTATACCATCCCCGTAGACTGTTTGCTTCATAAATCTCTCTGGCACGTCGCAAGAGACTCTGATCCCTTTTCCCTGGCAAGCTATCAGTACTTGGCTTACAGCAGTTACCACCACATCTTGCAACTCAAATTCAACCATCTCCAAATCCAAGCAACTAGATCTGTGCACACAATGACGGAAAAATAACGAATCAATCATTATGCAGATAGTAACTCATGATATAAATGTAAGCTTGAGTAGTGAGTGAAACAATACTAGCTCAGTGCAACAAAGTTGTTGCAAATGTAACCATATTTTTTGTTCGAATTCAACCACATAAGATAATATATACACATGAAATTGAGCGAAATTAAAACAAAAGGCAACAACATCAACCTACTAGGTCTGAGAATTGACAAAGAACAACCATAGCTGAAAGTAAATACAAGAACCTAATAAAACAATTCAGAAGATTTGGCAAGAAGAGTACTTGTCAGTGATGTCTTGATCCAAGTCGGCAAGTATCATTTTTAGCTGGCGGTGACAATTATCTGCAACATGGACCTGCTTCATCTGCTCTTCATTCAAGCCTGTGCTCTTCAGTGCTTTCCTAGAGTGACGCATACCTGAGAGAGGGTTGCTGATTGCATGTCTCATGTAGGAAAAAACCTTCAACTTTTTTAGTGCCGTATGCTCTGAGGCTTGCTGCACATGTAGTGCATGTTTCAGCTCATGACTAGGAACATGAATAAAACAAAATACTCCACTGATGATTCCATCCGCATTTTCTTCTGTTAACTGATAGAAGACACTCAATGTACTTCTCATTTCGGTCGAAGAAGCCGAATGGAGCCTTTACTGTTTCTTCACCGGCTAATGCACTGTTGATAAGAATGCAAAGACTTACAAATGCATCTTTATTCTTCACAAGACAGGAAGCATTGCTACTATCAAACAGTTCACCAAGAAGCATCTTATTGAGACCTCATCTCTATGCCACCCAGTCAGCTTGGTCATTGCAGCAGTCCATTTAGAGCACAATCCGAATTCGTCAGCACCAAATATATGAGGAATGAGTGGGTTTGGGTTGTGAATGATTGCCCTGTAGTCTCCCTCAATTCGAGTACACTTATCCATGACCAACTTATGAACAGTCATATCTTGGGCTACAAAACACACCCCAACAACATGGTCATGAAGGTCCCGGCTGGCACAAGCATTCACCACCAAGATAACAGGACCATCATCCATCTTGGGGCCGTGAGTTTTCACCTCAAATCGAACTTCTCTTCTTTGCCTGCTCAATCAATCAAACATTTAGAAATTCATTTTGTGTAAGCATGAAGAAATGTAGCAGATAACAAGTTAGGATCAATGTATATCTTTTTTCTTTTTGAAAAAAAAGAAAGTTACTAACTACTAAGAAAGCTAAAATAAAAGGCAGGGAAAAAATAGACAAAATCAACTAGAACAAATTCACTCACCCTGCAAAGCTAAATATAGCATCCTCTGGACGACTGGTACAGAAGATTCCTCCAAAAGGGTAAGTATGTGTCTTCCTATCGCCTCATCAACTCTCAATCCAGTCAACTCCGCAACTTTCTGATTCCAACCGTTGACCAAACCATTGCCATCTACTGCCAAGATTGGAACAGTTGCTGTTTCCATTAGACGAACCATTTCACTTGTCACCGCCTGCAATTCAGCAAGCCCATCGAGTTTTAGATCACCAATCTGGTTATCTAAACTACCTGCCCTGGCTAGCTTGGTGGCATCATTCAGCGTTCCTCTAAGTTGCAATGAGTGAATAGCATCCATCTCATAGTCATTCCAAGGCAAGCTCTTCATCTTGACAACCTGAAGGAATGCCTTGAAGGACAACCTAGGGTGCATCCTTCTGCTGTCATCCTTGTCGGATGGATCATGCTTTGCACCTCCCCATCTGATTTCAGCAGCTGTATGTGACATGAACCAGAAAAGAGTATCCTTGGAATTGATCTTAGCCACTGCCATTCCACAAATCATATCACCAAGAGCAGCAGCTGCTGGATATCCAGCATCATGGAGGCTCTCAGTACTCAGGCCAGTGGAATCCCTATGAACATCTGATAGCCAAAAAGCAATATCACTGAACGCGATGACCTTGAAGCTCTTCTCATCAAGAGCCAACAAGCAACCAAATGATTGGATTAGCATTCCGCTCTGAATGTGTGCAGGTAGGCTATGACCTTCTCCGAAGGCCCTTGCTGCTCAAGTGGAGTGGTCCGCTGTGCTTCAACCGACTTGGAGTAGTCGAAGGAATCACCAGATTCTTCATATTCCAGCCGTTGTTCTACTCCGCAAGTGGGTCTGGCGCGAGGCAGAGTGCGATCTTTTTGCAAAGACTAGATCAATGCCTCTGCTTTGCTATGAACTAAAAAAAAATCCGTCTTGTCTCTGCCAACTACTTGGCTGCGCTGTGACACTTGGTAGAGCTCCATCCTAGCACATATTCACGCCTTCACTGTTGTATTCAACAAACTAAACTCCGCCGTCCTGACCCATGTCCCCACCTCCGCTCCAGGATTGAAGCCTAACCATTCCCTACTACTACAAGATTCGTCATACTTGGATTATGGCACACATCTATATTACTGTTACTCGACTTGCATAAGCATCATGCCCTTCACTTTGATGTTGATCCGGCCGAGACCTATCCCGCTTACGCCACATCCTCAGCTCAGCAATCACACCCCGACTCACATCGCACCTCCAACATCGTGCTCGGACTCCGCCGTGCCCCAAATTTGCTGCTAACACCGTATATCTGAGTAAAAGAGATATGAAGATATTCTTTTGTACAAGAGATGTACAAAATCAAGCGTTTACATGTGCGTATCAAAGTTGAGCAGTATGAATACACTCACATTCGGTAACATAGTTTTGAAGTATTTAAAAGTGCATGTGTCTGCGTAAGCGCTTGTAGCAATTAGTGAATTTGGTGACTTGAACGGTGGAGAGAGCACCTAAATATCATGGACCATTAATGCTATGGCTGATTCAACATCGCGTCCAAGGACAACGATGTGCCGTTGGTGGCCTTCTCCCTCAAGGACAGCAGCCGACACAACGAGTTCGGGATCTCCAACTTCCTACGGCGCTTCGGCTGGATCGTGCCGGCCTACACCATGCCCCCCATCGCGCAGCACATGACGGTGCTCCGCATGGTCATCCACGAGGACTTCAGCCGCACCTAAGGTTGTAAAAAAAGCTTGAGCTTCACGAGTTATTCGAGCTCGACTCGATTTTTAAACGAATCGAACTCAAACTTGACCTCGAGCTCGTGAGCTTTACCAAACCAAGTTTGAATAGTTCGTGAGCCTCAATTCGAGCTTAAATAATGATACATATTAACTCTTATCGAGTTTACCCAAGCTAAACTCGAGTTCGAGCATTTTTATTGTTAAAAATTAGTGTATATTTGAATTATTTTGACTATTATTGAGTTTACTCGAGCCGAGCTTGAGCTAGAACTTTTCTTATTATTGAAAATTAGTTCATAATAAATTATTTTAATTGTTATTGAGCTCAACGAGCGGAGTTGAGTTTACTCGAACTTAAACCGAGCCAAGCTTGAGCCTAGGTCCAGGCTTGGACCCCCCAACTCAAGCTCGGTTCGAGCTTCCACCAAGTTCAAGCTTGAAATACCAGACTCACTTGAACTTGGCTCGTTTACAGCCCTAATCGCACCCTCGCTGAGTGCCTCGTACTTAACATCGAGAAGGTGTTGCACGAACTCCCCGCCCGCCTCCCTTGCCGCCAAACGGCAACACTGCCACCGCCACCACCGCCAAAGCAAGCGAGAGGGACATGGAGAGGCAGCACGAGGTGATCTCCCTCTAGAAGAGGGCTACCTTGGCCAAGAAGAAGATCAACGACATCTGTTAAGCATTGCATGCATGGGGGTGCTGTCTGCTTAGCTACCGCTCTGGGTAAAGGTTATCTTGTTTTTGTGATTTGATTTCCGAATTAAGGGGTGTTCAGAATGGCATTAGCTTATAGCTTTTTTTACTGTAGCTGGCTTATTTTTTACTAATTAAATTTAAATAAATTTAAAAATAGAAAAAATATATTAGCCTATCACGGATAATGCAAAGAAATACGAGAAAAAAATAAAATAAAATCTAAAATAAAATAAAATAATCAAAAAAGCAAAAAAAATAGTAATAAAAAAGCTGAACGCCCACCGCCACCGCCAACTGCTTCTGTGCTCTGTCCAAGTTAATTTGTAGAGGACAGAATAGTTTTGGTCCTATATGAAGTAGTGAGTATATTCTGGTACGTGTTAAACACTAGTACTTTGTGTACTTGCATATTGGTTTGTGACAGTGATGCACCTTAATCTGTGTATTTTAATTCACTTGATTAAATTGAATCATATAGCATCTTACATACTAATATGAGATATTACTATAGAATGTCATTGCCAAAGTAAAAAAATAAAAAAAATAAAAATCAATAATAGAAATCGCAAGGAAATTAAAACTTTAAGAGTGCTTTATTAAAGAACCAGTGGAAGCTAAAATAAATGTTTGCAACATAGGACCGGTCCACTTCTAATGAAATAAAGAATAAATAAGATAACAAAAATGGTGGTAAGCCACGGTACTGAAACTCGAGTGCTCACATCCATGCATGTTGCTATTACTCTATTGGCCTTTTATCTGAGAATGAAAAGAGCAAACGTGAGATTTGAAAATCTCAACAAGTATCGAACAACAGTCGTAACAAGGTGAGTAATGTTCAAGTGATTCTGACAAGCAATTACACAGGTTAAATGCAATACAACTAGGTCATCAAAAACATTGATAAGGATCGAATATAGAGGTAATAAGAATAGTGGAATTAAGATAGTTGTCATTTAGCAAATTATGGCAATGGCATTGACGATTACTTCCTATATATCTGATTATACAAGAGTAGTCAAGCACAACACTATCCTCTACTGTACAACCACAGACGGGGTGTAATATCCTGAGTAATGAAAATGTACAGCCTCCATACGTTACCAGGTGGGTGAACATATCTCCTATATGTAGGTAACCCCAGGTCATGTAACTATGATATTATTAACAGGTTATATAGTAAGACTTTAAGCGAACTAAAGGAATGTTAAGATAAGGTTATGATAAGTGAAAGAATTCGCTAAAGGTTTGAAATGAAGAAGCACTAGATGCTGATAGATGGTGATAAGAAATGATAACATGGCGATAACGGTCTAGGAATTATTCTAAAAGAGGTATTATAATATAGCTCAAACAAGGGTTGGTAACCAACTAAATTTTATTACGTGATAAGTGATTATTAGTTAACTTAACAATTATTAATATATATGTATTGGTCATGACTCACATAAGAAATTATATTAGCAATACATCATGCTATCAGAAAGATAAACATAGAAACTTGATATTAAAAGATTGCTAGTGGTTTAAACCAAAGTCTACAACATGATCATTTGCTATCCCCGTTAACAATTTAAACATGAATTCTAAAACACTAATTAAAAGCATGAATTCTAGAATACTATAAACTGAGTATTCTAATAATCTAAAAGCATGTAAGAAAAGATAACCTAGAACATCATGGTATGAATACAGTATTAGAAGTGTAGAACCAGGAAAACATTAGTAAGATGACAATAAACAGGTAAGATTTAGTGATATGATAATAAACACGTAAGTTTTAGTGATATGGTAATAACCAAGTGAGATTTAGTGATATGATATAATCAGGTGAGCTTGAGTATATGATAATTGTACTTAATTGAAATAATGACAAATAATCATAGATAATGTGGTATGCAGAATGGAGAGGTTACGACCGCGAGTTACTTGTCTTGAGCACGATCGGCGGACTCGCTGCATGAGGGATGAGAGGTGTGTAACTACCCAAACATTTCCGCAAAGACTACGTGCGAACCTACAAGATGGAGCGGAGATGGATCAGATCAACGCTAAGATAAACTTGTGGAAACACGGACGGAAGTGCAATTGGCTGGAAGAATTTGCATTCGCTAAACCTCCATTGTGCAAATCACCGTTTGGCTGAGCGAACCCTTTGTTTGTCCTTGGGAATCATGTTCCACAGAATTCACTTATCAAAGTCGTGCGGGAAATGCGATTTGGCCGTGCCCCCGGCTGGCCGAACCATGGAAGCATGCGCAACAGCCGCTCAACGCCACAGGCCCCTGCCACCACTGGCCACTGGCCACCACCGCTGGCCGGCCCGTATGGTGCCTGGCCACCACTCGGCCATGGTCGCCGCTCAGTGCTTGTCCGCGCTGGCCACACTGACCACAACACCGCCCGGCCGAGCTACCCTAGCCACGCCATCGCCTAGCCGCCGCCTCCCCGGCTCGACGCCGCCATGTGCTCAGCCTGCATTAGGCCGCTGTGTCGCTGTGGGTCGTGGCGCCACCAGCCGTGCTGCCGTTCGGCCATGCCGCCGCCCAGCCATGCCTCGACCACTCGGCCAATGTTGCCAGGAACCATGCGTCGCCTAGCCGTGCCACCGTCGGCCAGCGCACCACCTTGGGTCAGCCATCGCTTCGGCTCCCCGTCGTGCGCCGCCTTCAGCCAACCACGCTAACGTCGGCTTTAGGCCCTATGCCAGCTGAAACGGGAAAGGAAGGGATAAGATAGATGGGAGAGAGAGAGATACATGGGAGAGAGAGGGGGAAAAATGGGAGAGAGAGAGGGAGGAATAGATTGATATGGATGGGAGGGAGAGAGATAAGGAAGGTAGTTGAGTGGGTCAAGTGCTAAGGAAAACGTTTAGCATCTATTTAAAATGCTATGATTTCTTTCCATTTTCAGGGTGCTACAAATCAACAGTGTGTTTGTATATTCATCAGTCGATATATGCTACATGTCATGCATAAATGCATACATACTACCAAACGGGATTGAAGAGCTGCTCATGTGCAGCCTCCACTCCCTTCTCCACATCCCTAGCAGATCTAAGCGCCCCCTCCCCCACCTCCACATACCCAGTTTGGTCGCAAGAATGCTCTGACGGATTCAATAGCTCTACCCCACCGCCATTGGATTTGCGCAAGATTGGGATTGCCATTCAACGGATCTGTGACCATCCTCCCCGATCTACGCCTTCCTCAACCATATCTGCTCCCTACTCAAGTGAAGCGTGTCATCACACCACCCTACCTTCATGAGCCTGAAGCTACCGGTCAGCTTGGTTGAATAATGGCTACCTCTTCCACCCAAAGGCCTTAAAGAAGTCCAACCACTAGGTAGCATTGAAGCCAACCACCAAATCCCACAAAATCTTCAACGGGTGACCTTTGTAGAGGACCTTCAAGCTGAACCCCAGACTTCACATTGCCTTAAATCAAATGTTATCGCCCCCTCCCGCTACCTGCAGACAAACGGCATTGATGGCACCTAACAGCTCCCCTTGCACTGCCGCTCTCCCCAACAGCTTCCCCAAGTCCCAAGGCCGGCTTCCAATTGCTATGACAAGATGGTGCATTCATCTCCCAACCATTGCCCTCGAGGTCGGCCATAATGGACTCTGGTCAAACCAAAGTATTGGTGGCGCAAGGAGTCCAGAAGTAAAAGGAGTCCCCCCTAAGACCTCATTTAACACGTCTTCAATCCGCAACCATTGATCCTTCCTCGAGCACACAAAAGGGCATTGCTTTAACTGCTTTTGTTGAGACCATCATGCCGTCTACTGCAGAGATCCACCCAAGTGCCTCCGCTACTATCGCTTTGACCACAAGGTGCAAGATTACCGCCGCACGCCTCCCCCGCCTCCCTCCGCTGTGTCGCTCCCAACTGCTGCCTCCTCTACTGGTGTCTTAGTGGGCCACCTTGTCGAGACCCGAATATGCAAATTCGGACTCTCTGTGTATACTGCACTAGTGCCAGGATCACGCTAGTGCACACAGTCAAACATAGATGAAATCACAACCATATACACGATAAAATAAAGGAAAAGCTCAAATATCGATAAATCTCAAAATTTACGACCTTATGGTCAAGCTTACAATAAACTAGCCTGAATGTCTTAACAAAAATTAGCAACGAAAATCCAAAATAAAGCGTAGTGGCCAATCGACAAGCCCACAGGCTATCGAGTGGAGAACGAAGCCTAATCCATGAAGTCGTCGAAGTACTCTTCTTCTGAAACATCCTGCTAATGATACTCTTCTTCCTCAACTGAGCAACATTGGGCATAAAGCCGTGAGTACATTGGTACTCAGCAAGTCGTTTGTAACAAATGAATGTAATATAGTATGCAAGGCTTATCAAAGGATGGCTGAAAGGTTAATTTGCATAAAACAACATTTAAAGGTAAATACAGTAAATAGATTGGAAGCGAACTTTAAATAAAATAATAATAAATAATAACCAAAGGAATTATAATAAACCACTTATGGACCTCCCATCTATAAGCTAAGCCAACCACTTATGGACCTCCCATCCATAAGCTAAACCAACAGTGAATTAACCATTCCCTGTCTAACCACAATCCACAAGATTTCAAAAATAACTACCCCTCGTGTGAAATCACCGAGCATTGTCCATGACCGAGGACACGGCTATTCGAATAGTTTTACACTCTGTAGAGGTTGCACAACTGTACCCACACGATGTGATAATCCTCACGTTAAAGATAATCACAACAAGGCCTTTACAAAGTTCAGTTACAACTCAATCCGCCCGCTAGGACTTCACATCACGCCCCCCTTGCGCCACATGGAAATCAGCAACCATGTTTATCTCAATGGCAAGATTAAAGTTGAAACATCCCAAATTAGTTAGCCAGTTCCGTCCCATACCAGACATGTGGTTTGCACGGTAAAGCTCAGATCAATGGCGCACAAAGTTAAGTCCTTTAGTCTACCCGGGCGAGACTACCTCATCCCTCGAAGTGCTCCAACACTTCCCTATTTACTGCACGATCACTCGCCCAAGTGAAAACCAATTTGTATAACCACCGCCGATGACGCACCAACGTAATGGCACAAATTTTAATACTGTGGCACCAACCACGATCTACTGTGGCTCCAACCACGGTTCAATATATCATTAAGTCAAATTAATTATTCACATGTGATGATAAACCCAATCGTATAAATAAGCAAAGCTAAGCATTCTATCGTACCAACCTATGTGAAAAATAACCTAGCATCACTAGCATATTTTCCAACCTATGGTGACAATGATAACATGGCGTTCTAAATTATCAAGGAGGGATGAATTCAATTGGGACGATAACTACCAATACGAGAGTTTGAATAAAAATAGCGATGCAATATAATTTAAAATAAAATAATTAAATAATAGATTGCAAACTGGGTTCAACATGATCAAAGAACACGACTTGCCTTGGTTATGCTCAACGAGGTACTCCTGGCTTCGGGCGTAGATCCTGCTCCTCTGGAATCCGAATCTAACGAGAGAGAAAACAACCGAAACAAGAAAAACATATAAAATAATAAGTAAATAAACTCCAAAAATCATGAAACTAGAACCAAAAGCTAGAGCTCGATTTGAGATAAATTTAGAAAAAAAAACGGGGTCAATCGGAACTAGGATGGAGGAGAACGGGCTCTCGAAAAATAAACCTTAAAGAAAATCGAAAAATTGAAAAAGGTTACTGTACTGTGAACCCGGTCCATGGGAGGCTCGGTCTATGGTAGACCCGACGCACGGAATAGTGCACGCGGGAGAGGGGGAGCTGACGCGGCGGGGCTGGGCTGACGTGGCAGCTGCTGATGCTGCCACGTGGCTAGGGCTGACGTGGCCTGCTGACGTGGTTGCCACGTGGCTCAGGCGGCGTATTTTGGCAGACGTGGCGCTGACGTGGCTGCCATGTGTCATGCCACGTGGCCCTAGGGCTGACGTGGCTCGGTGCGGGCGCGGCGACGGCGGCGGGATCGGACGGCTTAGAAGGTGACACGTGGGCGCATCTAGGCCAAAGGTTTGGATCTGGAACGGGCGGCTGAGATCGGGCGACGTGGAGGCGGTAGTCGGCCGATGGCCGACGTGTGTCTGGTGCGCCGCGCGAAGCGTCGCGCGGACGCGGCGCGACGCGGATGCGGCGCGGGGACCGAGGGTGGGTGCGCAGTCGCGTTCGGCGAGGCGAGCGGTGCGACGGGTTCCGGCGAGGCGCGCGCAGGGCGTGCGAGTGCGATGGCGGCGGGGTGGTCTCCGGTGACCATTGCGCACGGCGGAGGGCCCAGCGGGCGGCAGGGTTCTCACCGGTGACGAACGCGACGACGGCAGCGACCTCCGGCGACGGTCCGAGCGGCGGAGTGGCAAACGCAGAGTCCGGCGACGGGGACGGGGACGGGGACGCGGCTTCGGCGGAGACGACGGTAGGGAGGAGAGGACACCGGCGACGGCGGTTTGCGGCAGGAGATGGCGGCGCACAGGAGCGAGGAAGGTGGCGAGGGCGGCGGCGACGTTCGGAGCACGCGAACCGAGGGCTCAAATCCCGCGAACCGAGGCGGGTCCGAGACAAACTCGACGCGACGATTTCGCATCAGGGACGACACACGGGCGGGGTGACGCGTCGCACGGGTCCGGCATCGGACGGCTGCGAGCGGGCGTCTGCGAGTCTGCGGCGGCTAGGGTTAGGCGGCGCGAACGAAGCGGGCGAGCGCGCAGATCGCGACAGCGTGCGGCGCGTCGATCAAACGACGCGGAGGCAAGGGAGCGGGCGAGGGCGCCGGGCCCAGCTGGTGCTGCCGCGTGGCAGTGGAGATGATCGGACGGCGGGGAAGCGAGGGAGGCGGGAGCGCGTGGGCGAGCGAGCGGGCGGGCACGGGATGGCGCCGCGTGGCACGGGCGTGGATCCGGCGGTGGAGGGAGAGGCGGGGCGCGGGAGCGGGCCGGGCCGAGGGAGGCGGCGGGGAAAGAGGCCGGGGATGGCGACGCGTGGAGGGGAGAGGAGATCGGGCGGCGGGAAATATTTCCCTAATTAATTTCTTTTCAGAAAAATTCAAATAAACTTTCAGGAGCTCTAGAAAATAGCAAATAAATCCTAAAAATTCATCAAAAATACCAAAAAAATTCCTTGTGGCACAAGGAACTTAAATAAAATATTTTCAGCTAATGTTGAAGTTTAGTTTAATCATATTAAATCCTTTAAAACTTTGAAAATTCAATTTAAGCTTGATTAAAATTCAGAAAAATTCCAAAAATTTATTTTTAAATTCAAGGTTTTTAAAAAGCTCTGAAAATCAGGATGTTATACACCTCCTGGTCGGCTATTCCTGGAACTGGCTGCTTGCAACCACACCAAACCTCAGCTTGGGTGACCCAGTTACCCATCCACTAGAGGATGCCTGCATCGTCCCATCCAGTGCGGACCTACAGAGGGAAAAACAGATGTGGGAGACCTACTCTATCGTTGTCTGGCTCGATAGAACAAGACCAGACATAGACCTCCACACCGTCGCTGAAGCTTTGCGAAGGAGATTCAATTTGAGGTTGTCAAACTTCTCAGTCCACCATCACTACCCAGAGAATTTTCTTGTCAACTTTGAGCATAAAAGATCACAGAGAAGAGGTAACCAGCCTCCACAAATTTCACTTCCATGATCTCAAGTTTCAAGTTTGATGATGGAGGAAGCTTCGTCACGCTTTCGGGGCAGCACTCAGGTTCCATGTGCAAATATGCCTAGAGGGTATTCCGCTTCATGCATGGAACTTAGAGGTCGTCAGCAGAGTTATTGGGATGAGGTGCTCGCTTGACCAGGTGGATGAACACTCCTGGTAGCAGGAAGATGCCCGCATACTCGACTTGTGGGCATGGACAGCGAACCCCAGCTCCATCCCAAAGGTTTCATGGCTTACCTTTATCGACGCCCCCCAAAGCTCCTTCCTCAGGACCGCAGACCATCGCTTGTCAACCAACTCGATGCAAGAAAGGCCTTACCTTTCGGGTGCTACTGCACCTGAACTTCATTGAACACAACTTTGTAGCACCTCGTGAGGTGGACCATGGTGCACCCAACTATGTGCCTTTTAAACTTGTCAAGCATGGACTCTCCTAGCATCTTGGCCCCATCGACGGAACCCCCGAAATGGAGGATGGCCAGCACAGCCGCCACAATAGCAATGACACATGCCTCAACAGGCTAGGTAGGTTGACCCCAGAAGTGTGCTAGGATGAAGATAGGTACCGCTCCAGAAGGCATGAAGATGAGGATGATCATCATCAACAACTAAGGCAAAGACAACTGTGGTCGGAGGGGCTCGGTGCATGAGGGGGGCCATCAAGGGAAGTCCTAGGAACGTTAGCGGGACCGATCCCCTTGGCCATGTCATTCGGCAGGAGGGGACCACTGGCACCACCATGACGCCCTGGCAGGCTCCACCATTTTTGGCTTGCTACAGAAGAGTTAGCCCAACACCCAGCCAGATGATGATACCATGCAGAAGGAGTACACCGACACTGCCTTACAAGCGCTCTTCGCCTCCCACGCTGCGCTTCTTCGCCAAGAGCTGGCTGAAATCTTCGACACCAAACTTCACCAATCCGAAGAGGAAGTGCGGATCAGTTAGAAGGCCCGGCTCCACAAGGCTAAGGAGTACCCCAAGGTGGCTCACAGTGCGACCGATCAGTTGCTGTTGCCTATCCACCAGGCCAGAGGGAAAACTCCCTCTAACCGGACATGATGCGATGGGATGATGGCCCTTGGAATAGACCAGAACCAGTCACCGTGCTCCCAGGCACCGCGGTCCTGCTCTCAATGGATGTCGTGCTTCACACAAGAAATACAAGGGCTTACCATGGCGTCTTCTCCCCACAGAGGCACCCCTCCGGATTGTGCACCTGCTAGGTCGGCTTTGCCCTTGTCTACAACTCCTCTATCGGATGATGCTACCCTCACACCTCTTATCATCCTCGATTCCTCGCTACTAGCCGCTACACTGCCAACTACACCAACGACAACGACGACGTAGCTTCTTCGTGCTGCATAGCTTTAGCCACTACACCATCTGCCCTACAACGCTTTTTTGTCAACAAAGGCGGGCCACCGGCCTTGAGGTGCCATCTGGTCTGCGTCCTCCCCTCGAGAAGACTACTGCCACGACACATAGCCTGTAACCAGAGATCCCAAATGACACAACTCTGCCGCTGCCTGCACTGCCAAACATCTCCACTGACCAGGGTGCTACTTCCTCTCAACACCAAGACAGCGAGCTCCTAGACGCCTTCTTCGTGTAGGCTGCGCCCCCAATCTTGCCAACACCCCGGCCTCCGGTGCAGCCAAAGATATGCAATGGAGAACACACCGTACCTCGCCGAAGCGAGCAGCTAGCCACAAAGCTCTTCAACACTCCAATATTATAGCATGCACAAGAAGTCCTTACTCGCAGGTTGGGAATTCTTGAGGAGAAGGAAGAATGATGGAGTAGGCTCTCAATAGATACGCTGCGATGTTCAAGGGACCACTACCAGCTGCGTCCATCCGAGCACTGTCGGCGTTCTTCCACTTTGAGTCAGACTACGTGGTGCAAACGGATGACGCTCTAGCGGGACAGGCACAGGTCGTAGGGCTGGAGGATGACAAGGCGGCTGCGGCGTAATCACACCCTGTTGGATCTTCGAGCCAACGACCACCCCATGATGAAGCATCAGACTTTTGCCATGTTTGCTAGGCATTGCAACGCCTTTTGCTTTTCAAATGGATGTGACGCGTCCCTGTTACCACTCTCTATCCCTTATGTTGTAGCCTGCGCAGCACGTCATGTGCAATGTGATGCTAGATTGTCTTCCATGCCTTATGTTATCTATGATTTACCTTTTGTTGTTGCTTCTAAATATGATGTTGTGCTGCCTTCTGCATTTCCCTCTACTTCTACAAGCCATCATGTTGTTGTTGCTGTCCACTTCCCCTACGAGTGCCAGCGTTTTAGCTCTCCCTGCACAACTGGTGACCTATAGGTTGTCACCCTCAAACGGCCAAGCCACCGCACAAATGCAGATAATGCTTTGCACTGCTTGCATCCTTGGACAATAGTGCGTCCACACAAATCACGTATGGAGGACCCTCCCTTGCTACACCCAAGACGGAGCCCCATCACACAATGACAGGACCTAGGCAACCATCCTATCCTGGAATGTAAGGGGACTTAACTCCCTTGCCTATTGCACAGTTGTTCAAGAACTGTGGGAGGCCAACAAACCCCATATTATTTGCCTCTAAGAGACAAAGCTCAACTTCATTGATCAAACCCTAGCTTGTGCCATCAGCGGAAATAGACCACACAACTTTTCCTATTTACCAGCAAACAACACTCGGGGAGGCATTCTGCTACTCTAGAACACTGATGTGGTCAATATTTCCACTCGCCGCTGACGCGATTACTCTCTGACTATCTATGTAACATTCAAGGAATACTCCACTAGTTTTGCAATGACAATAGTTTATGGTCCCTCCATAGATACAGACAAAGGAAGGTTTCTGTAGGAACTTTGTGATGTGCAACCACCTTCTGATACAGCTCGGCTGCTTCTCAGAGATTTCAACCTCATCTACAAGGCAAGCGATAAAAACAACCAAAACCTGAATAGATGACTCATGGCTCAATTCCTAAATGCCCTAGATACCTGCGGGACACAAGAAGTACACATTCAGAACTGCAAATTCACCTGGAGTAATGAAAGAGACAACTCGACCCTCATCAAGCTAGATAGGTTCTTCAATAACATCGCCTGGAATAATACTTTCAGCAGCCACGTCTTGCACGCCCTGTCTATATCTATCTCAGACCATTGTCCTCTTCTGCTATCTAATGCAAGTGGGCCGCAACCACTCAAAATTTTTTGCTTTGAAAATTTCTGGACCCGCCTTCCTTAGTTCCTCTAGGTAGTCCAACACGCCTATGGAACCTACCCTTGTGCTGGACCCAATCCTAAGGTTGAACACTAAATTGTTGAACACGATGAAAAGACTCAGAACATGGAGCACCAAACTGTTCCCAAATCTGAAGCTCCAGCTCCAAATGGTCAAAGAGCTCATCCAACGTCTTGACATGGCACAGGACACCCATATCTTATCAACGGAGGAGAGTTAGCTTCGGATGTGGCTCAAGAAAAGGGTCATGGAATTAGCGGTAGTCGAAAGGTCCCGGAAGAAGTAGGCCTCCCGCATCAACTTGCTTAAAGAGGGAGACACAAACACTAAATTCTTCCACATCAAGATAAATGGTCACAGGAGAAAGAACTTCATTCAGTAGCTCAGGATCCCCTAAGGTTGCGAGGTTTCTCGTGAGTACAAAGCTAGCGTACTGTCCGCCCATTTTCAACAAATTTTGGGACAGAACTGGCCACACACCACATCCTTCAACTGGGACACCCTACAGTTACCGCGACTGGACTTGGACAACTTAGATGTCCCTTTCACTGAACAGACTATGCACAATGCGATTCTACAACTGCCGACAGACAAAGCGCCGGGTCCCGATGGGTTTAATGGAACCTTCTACTGTAATAGTGGGAGATCATAAAGTGTAACTTCATGGTGGCTCTATGGGCGTTCTTCAACCTAAGAATAACCAATTTTGACCACATAAACACTGCAAGTTTGATTTTACCGCCGAAGAAAGATGGAGCCCAAGCTGCAGGGGACTTCAAGCCTATTAGCCTCATACACAGTGCTTCCAAAATTGTTACCAAAAGTATGGCATTGAGTTTGGCACCATTCATGAACGACCTCATCTCCCTCAGTCAGAGCACTTTTATAAAAGGCAAATGCATTTAAGATAACTTTCTTTACATTCGCAATCTGGTAAGAAGGTTCCACCGAAACAGAACCCCATCACTCCTTCTCAAACTGGATATTGCTAAAGCTTTTGACTCGGTCTGATGGGAATATTTGCTAGCTCTATTAGAAAAAAGAGGGTTACACCCTAGTAGAGGGATTGGGTCTCATGCCTCCTCTCCACTTCTATCTCTATGATACTTCTGAATGGGGTCCTAGGACAAAAAATTCAACATTGCAGGGGCTTAAGACAAGGGGAGCTGTTATCACCGTTCCTCTTCATCCTAGCAATAGACCCACTACAGAGGATCCTATAGACCTACATCTCTTGCAGCCTTTGGGGGCGTTGTGCAACCGCCCTTAGAACTTCCCTTTATGCGGATGCTGCTGCTATCTTCCTAGTGCCACGCCGAGATGATGTTTGTGCCTTCGTCCAGATCCTTGATAGCTTTGACGACACAACAGGGCTACACACCAATCTACACAAAAGTCAGGTGGCGCCAATCAGTTGCAGTCACATCGACTTGCAAGAGGTATTGCATGATCTACCGACCCAGCATGCAGTATTCCCTTTGAACTACCTGGGACTACCACTTATAATTAAATGGCTATGTCAGGTGGATTTCCAAAAGCTCGATGACAAATATGCGACCTGTTTGGCAGGATGACGTACAAAGCTACTCACACTTGCGGACAGAAATACTCTAATCAAAACAATTCTAATAGCCCAATCGACCTACTTTCTCACAACCAAAAAGCACCAAAAGTCATGATCAAAACCTTGAACAGGCAAATAAGACACTTCCTCTGGGCAAGTTCAGAACCACTAACGGGGAGCAAGTGCAAGGTCAATTGGAAGAGTATACAGACCCACACACCTAGGGGGCCTTGGTCTTCTTGACCTCAACTGCTTTGCCAGGGCCCTAAGGTTTAAATGATTATGGCAAGAATGGGGCACCCAAACAAAACCTTGGCAAGGAATGGAAACCCCTTGCGATGACCAAGATCGGGTCCTTTTCGCTGTAGCCACCACCATAACGATTGGAAATGGAGAGAATGCTAGCTTCTAGAGTTCCGCCTGGGTGGGTGGCAATAGTCTTAATGACATTGCGCTAACAATCTTTAGAATCTCTAGGAGGAAGAACCGCACCCTGTGAACTGCGCTAGAGGGGAACAAATGGCTGCAGGACCTCCATTAAGGGGCCGGCATAGCCCCCCAACATATTCATGAATTGATAGCTATCTGAGGCTAAATATCCACCGTAAACATGCAAGAAGGGTTGGAGGACACAGCCAATTGGAAGTCCACCCTCAAACGACATATACACCGCCGCCTCAGCCTATAAAGCACAATTTCTCGGAGCGGCTAAAACAACAATGAACCATCTTGTTTGAAAAACTTGGACACCTTAGAAATGCAAATTCTTCGCCTGGCTTGCCATCCAAAATAGACTTTGGATGGCAGATCATTTAGGCTTGCGAGGATAGCCGAACCAGGCCATTTGTCCCCTATGTTCACAGCAGCTAGAGTCCACCTTACACCTCTTCACAGACTACTGCTATGCCAGGGTGATCTAGATAACAGTGGCGCAATGGACTTCTTGCGACTCCATCAACCCGTCAACTTGGCGAACCTTCTCTTTGTCATGTGACTGGTGGGAAACGATGATACTCGCGCCTGGAATACCGCGAAAAGCGATGTCAACCCTAGTAACACTCGTAACATGGCAGCTATGAAAAGAGCGGAATGCGCGAATTTTTCACTCCACGGCGTCCTCCCTAGGTAACCTCATTACCGCCATCAAGGGAGAGGTTCAAGCCTGGGTCCTAGCAGAAGCAAATAGGCTAACAGCGCTCTCTTCCATCCTGAATTTCATTCTTTGTTCAACCTACTGTTTTGGTTTTTGGCCTTTCCGCCCCTCCCCCGTTCCTCTCGGACTGGCTTTTACTGCTGAACTCTTGTTCTTATTTTCTTCTCTCTGTGAATGAATGCACGACAACTCTTCTACTAGGGTTAAAAAAGAGCTGCTCGTTGTACGCCATGACACCATCATACCACGGAGGATTTATCGCTTATGAAGGGAACGAAAGGCCACGTACGGCGGCAGTAGGCAGCAACGGCGAGATGTACGAGCGGCGTGGCAAAATCGGCGGGAGTTAGGACGGACGGCGTGGCAACGAATCCGAGTATCCTGAGCAGGGCGGTGGCGTCCGACTCCGCACGACGCTGAAGGCCGAAACGGCGTGGATTTGGCGTTTGGCCTAGAAAATTTCACTGCACGGCCCATCGTAACACCACCGCGCCACCACCTATTTTCGCTTTATGGTCGGTCCCCCGTGATCCTCCCCGTTAGGACTGAAAACATATCGGATAGTTTCCGATGATCTAGATAATTTTGAAATATGAATTTTGTCAACCTAAATTTTGATCAGATATCACCAGATTAAAAATGAATACAAACTTTCTATGTCGAATATGAATACGGATTCAGTAGCTCACTATTCGTCGAATACGGATCTGAATTATTCAGATATTCAGAGGCCGTATATCCATAGCCTACATATCCTATTTTCAGCCTAGCCTATTTACATAATACTTTAGTAGCCTATCATATATTAATATATACATTAATATTTGGAGTTAGAAAAAAAATCTTAGCTTATATGAAACATTCATGAATGTTTAGATCAAATAAATTAGTTATATTTTGATAAATACTTATAATCGTATTCAATTCGATTCATATTTAGTTCATTTTATATTCTAATGTTATTCGTACACAAGATATCCGCATTCATATCCACGTCTGAAAAAAAATAAAAACAGATATGACAGAAGCTGGCTGTCCGTTCCTTTTTTTTGTTACGCGAATGGCTATTCGTTCTTTCAGTGCAGGCAGAGTGTGCAGCATTCGAGCACTGCCGCCTGGCCAGCGGCAGCCTAGCTAGAACGCTTACGCCTTACATACAGTGCTACAGTACCTGATCCACTGCATGAGATAGCCAGTGAGAATAATTCCGAGAGCTCCGTCAGGTGAAAGAACACCTGTGCACTCCCCAGTCAAAAGCAGGTGAGATAAAAGGCGCGATGCCAAGGTCCACGTTTCGCCTTTCTCGGGCACAAGGTACGCTTGGATCGTGCACATGTCCTCGTGAAAGAACCCCCTGTGCGCTCCCAGTCAAAAGAGCACTGCTCCAACGAAGAAACGATCCAGTCCAGGCCCCCAGATAGCCCGCCGCAGCAACATCGAACTTGTCGATCACAACCGATGGTCGCTTTCGCCTGAACGAAGGATGCCGATCGAGGTCCCCAATTAAACGGCAGCGGCGGCGGCGGCAGCGCGCGGCGCCATCCCCTCTTTTCCGATTTGTTATCCCGGCAGCGGCGGCACGCGTCGCCGTCTCTCTCCCCAGCCGATGGCTACGTATTCCCCCATGTGGCGCGGGGCTCTCGCTTCGGTTCTACGAAACACCGCGTGCGCGGCTAAAGGAGCCCTGATCTGCTCCGATCAGCCGACGGACGACGGGTTCTTACCACCACCACGGCGAAAATTGCGGCCCCCACTTGGTGCGCCGAGGCGTCATCAGTCCACCACCACCTTTTTCCAGTCTCAGTGGGTTCGGATCCTTGGAGTTACTCCCACTCCACCCGGTGAGTTTAGACTTCTTTTTTCTCTTCATTTTATGGTATATAACTTACGATTCTCGCTGAATAAATAAACGAAATGGCTTCTTTTTTTCAGTCTGCCTCGCATCAAATGCTGATTCGATGATTTTTCTTAGAAGGCACAAAGTTATATCCACATGTATGAGCAAATATTCCAAAGTGTTGAATTTCCGAAATACACAAATAAATTGGGCGAAATCCACAGAGATGGAGTTGGGTAGATCCGGAGGGTCCGGACCCGGCCTTACTTATATTTTTGCTTCGTTAGAAAAAAAAAAAGAGGCAGGGACCACTTTTTCCTTGTACAAAAAGTAGTTAGTAGGGGGAGATAGTTGATTCCCTCGTCTATAGCTTAGCTGTTGCTTTCTGCAAGATTTCAGTTAGTTTTTAGTGATCACCTTTGCTTAATTGACTTCGGTTAACAATTCACCGCCACTTCGATCGAGCTGGGCCAAATTATGTACTAGGATATTATTTTATTGCAAATTAATGGGACAATTGGGATTATTAAAAAGGGTGTCTCACTTCAGAAAGGATTTTAGCATACTGGGGAATATTAAGATGGCTGGGGCCTCATCAGGACCGGTCACTCAGCTGGGTCGGATCAGACATCAACTCTTGCCAATTGCCAAGTGACAGTGAGCCGCTGGATTGGAGGGAAAGGAAATGTAAACGTCTCCGCGGTTCCAAGCACCACATACATAGAGGTGTCAAATCCCATCAGGATAGGTATAGTATGATCTCCTAAGCATGTATCTCTTTCAGCCGGGTGCAGTGCAGATTGGTTCTAGTCTGCTGTTTTGAGGGTCTGATAATTTTTGGCTATAGATCTGTTTTTTTTGTGGTTTATGGTTTTTAGTTGAAATTTTTGAATTTTAGCTGTTTACGACAGAGATTATGGAGAGAGATACCCGCTTACGATTTTGGATGGTACAGATGTTGGGCTTTTAACGTGTACCATAATTAACTTGTAGACTCCATCTTAAAAAAATACTCCGTTTGAAAGTTATGTACTATATCAAAAGTCAAAAGCCATTTTGAGAAACTGAAAAGAACAGACCCTATATTTTTTGAAACAGCGATAAACAATGGAGATACTAATGCAGATGACATATATAGTTTTGAGTTTGAAAAATTATTTGTAGAAGTGGCTTCGAGAACCTGTTTAAAAATATCGCTTTATTTATTTTAGTTTTTTAGAAAAATTAAAGTCAAAAGCAACCAAAAAACAGTGCCTGGTCCTTTTTCCCACACCTAACGCCAAACATGTGATAAAGCATGCGGTTTAGAAGCTAAAGAGCTAGCTTCCCAGGTGGACCGCCGGGTTTCCCATCAAGAAGAAAGGTCAAACAAATGAGGGGAAACTAATTATATAGTACGAAGATTAAACAGTGCTTTGGATTTCCGGGTTACTTTTGAGGGAGATTTCATGATTATCTCTACCCAGGTATCACATCGAACGTTTGCGTGCATACACTAGTAACTCTACGCGTACTTCTTACCTACTACCATAACAAGGAAAATTGTACATATCTGGAGTAAACCGCCAACTCTATGTAAATATGCAAATCACGTTGTTTCCATTGTAAAATTGACATTAAAAAAACTGAGAGATCATATACTAGGTCTAAGATATATTTGTGATAACTATTGTTATTTTGGCTGAGTTAAATTTGAATTTTATAATAATTTCAAAAAATTCAGATTTGCTATCAGTAATCCCGATCAGACCGATCGAACAATTGGGAAGAAGCGGTCAGACCGCTCTGTGAATGACGGTCCGGTGTTACTGGAGTTTGAAAGCGGTCAAATCGTTAGGGCGGTATAACCGATTTTTAGTTGATAGCTGCTTTTTTTCTAGAGAGCGTGTTTGGTCTTGGTCGTATACGGTCGGACCGACCATGGTTGGCGGTTAAACCGGAGGAGTTGGCCAGTGATCGGCATGGAAAATACGGTTACATCGAGTGGCTGATCAGACTGTCTGGTGGTAGACGGTTTGACCATCATAATCCGACCAACGTGAAGAGAGTGGTTAGACCAGTGGCTGTGGCCAATGATCAATGTGAGTTAAGATGAGTTGGTTCGAACTAGATTCATGGCTTGAGATCTATAAGGGTTTATATTGCATTGCATTATGCATGGTATGACTAACGCTGGTCAAGTCCATAGAACTTGTACTCGATATGGTTGATTGGTTTTTGGATATGTAGGTGGCTTAGAGAACGTAGCGGTCGATAGCAATGAATCAGGACTAGGCGGGGGAGATGGGATCCGAAGCGGTCATGTAAGACTAGAGCGGTTAAACAGGAAGCACAAATAACACAAGGATCATGAAGAGATGAGTTGGTTTATGTGGTGCACCAAATGACGAGGCCAATGCACGTAGAAACGGTTCAGAGGAGTTCAAATTCGTGAAGACGTGATGACTATTCATTGGGTACTACGAGCTACATGTCAAAACATATAGAGATACTTTGAGGTGAAGACGAAGATAGAGTCAAGGGAAAGTGCCTAAAAACTTTGTCAATGGTATTTTGGTAGGCCAAATACCGGGTTGATGCCTAGATCAAAACCGCGGCACAGAAGAAGAGTTGAAATTCACAAGTGGATCAATCGCTAAAGAGTTAACAGGTTGAGTCTTGTAAATGTTTTGAGAAGCGTGTGTGTAAAACACATGTTACTTGGGTTGACAGGTTTTCCTGATAAGTTTAATGGGTTAGACCCATTAAGATTGTGCTGGTTATTTAGGTGGGAGAAGAGGAAGTGGTAGCCTCAAGAATTCTAGAGTTTAGTTTTGTTGTACCACCTTATTTCCTTCTATAATTGTGAGAGAAAACGGCAGTGCTTTGTTTGTACTTTGTAATTATTTATGAGTATGTAAACCTTATCATCCACTGAAATAGATCGAAAGTTTGTGTCAATCATATTTTTGTTTGTGTTCTTGCTTGGTTATTCTTGTTCTTGAGCTACATTTATAATTTCGGATTCATGAGAGTTCTAACTCAATCTCTTACTTAAATTATCTTGCTATAACATGTTGGAATAGATCTGGAAGGCTTCATATCTTAGATCCTTATGAGCAAGAAATAATTTGAGATTTAGGGTTTTAGGTGTTCTTGCGAACTAGATTCGATTATCTTTAATTTGGTGAACTTGAGTTTAAAATCTTGTGATTCTTGATTGGTTTAGATTCTCATTGCATTGAATAAATCTCATACAAAATTTGGATGTTTGGATGATAATAAGGTAAGTTCTTGAAATTTAATCTTTTATCCCGAGAGGTTTTCAGGTATAAAAACAGAGGATCGATCGGATCAGCCCTAGACCTACGGTCAAACTGGCCAGTCGGTGTGATCGGTCTCTAGCTGGCAGTCAAACAGGCCAACGGTCAGACTGGCCCATCAACGATGGTCTGATCGGCCCTGTGTATCAGGCAATTGATTTTGTTGGCTCTTGTTCCTAGTATTGTTTTGCTCAGTCATGTTGGTGTAATCCGAACTTATGATTATCATAGTCATCTGATTGTAGATTTTACATATCTTAAGGGGGAAATTTCTGAAAATAATTCATCCTCTGATTGGCAGCATTGATCATACAAAACCGCATTTGTATAATATAACATCCCCAATTTTTTTCTTGAGGCTCCACCTTCGATTAGTTAGGAATGAAAAAGAGTGAGGTATATACAAGCCTGCTCTGTCCGATGTACTCCCAAAAGCTAAAGCTAACCAGATTCTTGCAGTCCTATTCATGTTCATATATAATTGGTTTATGCTTACCAGCAAAGTTAACATGTGAAGAGGCGAAGCCGCAAAGCGTTAGGTGCCTGCACTGCAGATACACCTGCTACTACACGTGTGGAGTGGTTTGGTTACTTAGGTACCACTCCCTCGCATGATTTTAGGAGTAGCGAGTTTTAGCTGCTTCTACAATCTACAGTCACTTTCTCATACGTTAAAATATACCTTCTGGTTCCAGCAAGAACTGACAGCGTATCGATCGTATCCTATCTGACACGTACTAGGCATCTAAGTATCTGACTCCAAACCAAACACAAATACGTACACGGCTGCAAGTCCATCGATACCATTGCAGAGAGACGGGCCCTTCTTTTTTTTTTGTTGTGGTTTTAGTTTCTTCAAAGAGTTAAAACATTTGGTTTCTCAAAAAAATATATCTAGGCGGCTTTTTGAATCTGACAATGAATATATCATCCACATCAGCGTTTTTATTATTTGTTACCATTTTAAAAATTATAGCAAAAAATCATCGAACACAGCTTAAAAAACATGGCCATGAACTACTGCATCAGAAATTATTGAGAATGATGGGTTGAGAGACGGCTAAAAAAAGTAAAAAGTGGTTGGCTGTATACCTACGGGCTACGGCTGCGCTCCATCAATCCTTCACAGAACCAGACTGGTGTAGCTTGGTTTTGAGACGACGATGTACGTACATACGTATGTGTGAAATTATGCGCCTATTTTCAAAAAGTTGTGATCGATTCAGCTAGCCCTGAAACTATGATTATTTCCCCCAAAACAAATTTTTTTTTTGCAACAGAGATGCAATGATACTCGAGTCATGTACTCTCGAGCTCATACAGGGGGTGATCGTTTTAACGATAGCTTCTGGTTTGTAGCTGAAATTTTACTGTAGTTAGCTTTTTTTTACTGTAGCTGATTTAACTTTTTAGGCATAATTAAATTTTAAAAAATGTAAAAATAGAAAAAATATGTTAGCCCATCACGGACAATGCAAAGGAACACGGAAAAAAAAGAAAAATACAAAAAAGCTCAAAAAATCTAAAAAAATTTAGAAAAAGATAAATTACTGAATAGTGAAAAAAAAGCTGAAACTAGAAACTGAAACTGAAAAAAAACTGAAACGAACGGAGCCATAGTCATATATATATACCCATTTTAACACCTCCTTACATGCATAAGTTAATTTCAGTGTACATACATATATGATACTGGAGCCACGTGCTCTGGTCTACTCCGTGTGTCCACTGACCACTGTTGTTACGAGGAACCATTAAAACCGCCGTGTCATCATGTGCTACGAAATTTCGCAAAGAAGATCTGGCGATAACGCATGGATCAATTCAACAGCTCCATCTTCCGTGGCTTACATGCCACTTTAGCCTGCGTGGCTACTGACATCATGTTCAAAGATGGTAGGTTGGAAAAAGGGCGGCCGTGAAACCTCAGTTCACGCTGGAGCTTCTAGTTTTTTTTTGCTCAAACTTTTGATTTTTACTTGAGATAAACAGTAGTAGCTGAAAATAGAAGGTGTTTAATTCGGTTAGAGTTTATGGTAGAGCTTATTCAAATGGAGACACAATTCAGTCAACCAAGATGCCACTGCTGCCCTATCCCTTCTCCATCATCGGCGGAAGTAGCAGCAACACCGTAACAACCTTGCCAATCACCCTGCCCCAGCATGTGTCGCTGCCTCAGCCCAGTCATCATCCTAAAAGCTGATGAGCACCACCCCTATTTCTCAAATTGCCGCTCCTATCCGCCGCAATTTGCCGTCCACTTTGACTCTCCCCAAAAATTGTGTTTCCTCTCATCCTCCCCACTCCCCTGCAATCCTGTTGGGCGCTCATTCGTCAACATCATCACCAGAGCCTCACCAATAGCTACTCGCACCACCTGCCTTGCCGTCGTGCATGCCGACCTGCCACTCCATGTTTCCCTGAGCCTCCTTATCCACATCACTGCGGCCTTCTCTCCTTATGAATCCCTTCATGCCCACTCTTAAACCCCCTCGCCGCCCTAGCCTCTCGCTGGTGAATGCCTCGAGTCCGCCATAGGCGTCACCGCCGTCAGCCCTCCTAGTTGTACCCCAGATCAATCCGTCACCACTGGATGCTTCAACATGCTCATACCGTGCTCACGCACCCTCCATCCAGATTGGAGGACCACCGGAGTCCCCGCTGGCTAACTTCTCGCTACCGCATCCATCACCCCTAACCATCCCATTTTAGCCAAAGCCCTCTTTCTTCTCACCCCTAAAACACGACAAATACACTACTACAAAAAAGACTATCACAGATGGTTGAAAAACATCATCACAGACGGTTTCGTAAGCCGTCAGAATCTATGGGTCAATAATGACATGCAGTCATCATAGACGGTTTCCAAATCATCTGTGAGTGATAACACCACAGACGATTTTTAAAAATAACCGTCTATGATGTTACTTATCACAGACAATTTTTTATTAGAACCGCCTGTGATGTTTACTATCATAGATGATTTTTAAATATAACCATCTTTGATATCTAGATATCATAGACGGTTAATAAATAAAACCATATGTGATATTGATAATCATGATTTTTGGTTTTCCAAATATCTTCCTATTCACAGAAAGCAGTACATATGTTAATATTACCATAACATATATATGTATTGCTTCCAGTGAATGGGGAAGATATAAAAAACCAAGAAGATGATTAGTAATGGTAACAGGTGGTTCCTTAGTGGGCAATAATAATCAGTTTAATGCACACAATATTTTGTTTTGCTCTCAGCTGAGGAGTTGCTCAAGAGTTAAATCTTTGCCTTCTCTACTCTTGTCAATAGATCAGTAATTAGAGTGACTATCCCTTCTAAATTCTGCTAGTTTATTGATCTAAATTACCTCAGTATAATGCTACTGTCGTATCAATAGAATTTTGGCAATATTCAGAACAGGACAACAATGAGCAACACTGAACAAATGCATATAACTAGGAACTAAAAAAGCAATCAACTAGTATAATACTTCTAGATAGTCACAATGATCTCAAGTTTGACAGTTTATCCTCATCGAGCAATCTCAACAACCACGATCTATAATGCAAAGTAAAGCTCACTAGGCAATGGCAATTCAAGCCACCGAGAATGCGGTAAGGGCAAGGTTCAGGGAAGAGGCGACCGGCTCGAGGGAGGAGGCGGCGTGCTCAGGGAGGAGGTGCGCTAGGGAGGAGCCAGCTGGGGAGGAGACGATTGTCTCGGGGGAGGAGGCGGTGTGCTCGGGGAGGAGGAGAGGAGGTGGCCAACTCAAGGGAGGAGGAGGCGGCCGAGGAGGAGGCGCGCTGGGGAGGAGGCGCACCGGGGAGGAAGCAGCATGCATGGGGAGGAGGTGCGCTGGGAGGAGGCGGCGTGCTCGGGGAGGAGGCCGAGGGAGTGAGTATGGACACAAACCCTAGCAGGGCACTACTTACAGGAGAACTATCACCGACAACTCATATTTAGAACCGTCTACGATAATTGGATAATCACAGACGGTTATTTATTAGAACCGTCTATGACTTGTTTACATAGATAGTAAGATAAACACATTATTCAGTAAACATGTTCAACATAAACAATAACATAGACATAGACATAAACACCAAGTAAAATTCCAAAGTTAAAACATAGACATAGATAGACATTAGTTGTTTTTACATGAGAACTTTGATCTTTATGCCAAAGTTAAAAGGAAAAGAAAATTCTAAAGTTTGGTTTTTTGGGCTTCATAAGGCTCTTCGTTGGCTTTTGGAGTAGGAGGATCGGCAGCTGTGTTTTCAAATGACTTCAATATTTGCCTTTTCCTTCATAACTTCATCTTCCAACCTTTCGAAATCGTGAATTAGGTCTATCATCTGGTAGAGGAAGCCATCCCTAACTTGCTTAGAGTCGGCTATTGCTGTTTGATCGGCTAAAGAGTCAAGGTGTCTCTCCATTGCCTCAACAGCTTCCAAGGCCTTGCGTGTTTCAAAGAGGACAGCAAGGTTGAGAGTCAGGTCCCTTTTCCCTAACCATAGAGAGTAGCTTCCATCGACGGTGAATGATCAGATTTAGTTGGCGAACTGCATCACTAACCACCTGGGGAATGAGAGTAGGATGCGAGTGGATGATCTTTTTCATATGGTAATTCTCGCTCGCCTGTGTGAGGTTATGACCAAATAACTCGGTGTGGATGGATGAAAGAAAGGAGAGGATGGTTGCTAAAGGAATGGGTGCCGTTGTTGATGGAATGAATGATGATCTTCTTCGGTGAAGGATTCCTTTTTATAAATTCGGCACGTAAGACAAAGAGACATATTGGGAAGCCGAAGCGTGATTTTTGTGTTTAATAGAAATATATCATAGACGGTTCATTTTCAAAGCCGTCTGTGATACATAATTATCACATACGGTTCATTTTCAGAGCCGTCTGTGACTCATCACAAATAGTTCTAGTTCAAAACCATCTAGGATGTATCCCATTATCACAGACGGGTTTTTACTGGAACAGTCTGTGATAATTAGGTATTACAGATGACTCTGAAAATGAACCGTCTGTGATAATTATAACATTGACGGTTCCCTGGAATTATCTATAATGAGACGTCCAATATAACATTTTTGTGTAATAGCAATGGGTTCTCAGATAACAGGAACACGTCGTGCTCGCCGTCACTTCGTAGCTCCACTGTTGTAGCTCGCCATCGCCCCACAGCTACAAGCACCCCTATTTTTTCCACGCCACGAGCTGAGGAGATGGAGCACACTGTGTCCCTCAGGCTCATTCTTATGTGCACCCGGGGGATGCAGCGCGAGGGGGTGGAGGCGGTGGGGGGAAGGGGGAGACGGCGCGCAGGCATGAGAGAGGCAGCCACACACTCAGGTGACGAATGGGTAGGCGATAGAAAAGGCTAGCTGTGGAGTTGAAGCGGCTTTTAAAAGCCATGGTGTAGGTGGTGATCGTTTCGGCTTCAGTTTCTAGTTTCAGCTTTTTTTCATTATTTACTACACTATCCACTAACTCAGCTACAGTAAAAAAGGCAGCTATAGTAAAAAAAAACCAAAAATCATCGCTAAAACGATCACCACTAATTCAACTTCTAGTTTTTGAAAGCTGAAGTCAAACGGCCTCTCGGTCACCTGCCCGGAGCAGGGCGCCACCTTATAGTAGAAGATTCAATAGTTATCATCGTTTCATCTTACGACACTGGTCTATATCTCTGCTTGCTTTCAAATGTTTGGAAAACAATGTCCAAAAGATTTCCAAATGCGAGAAAAAGAGCCAATATGTTCTCGGTTCTGTCCCGATCAGTCACGACTGCACACGTGAGAATGTGCTTAATTGTGTTAAAGGCCTGACGCCAGATCTGTCCAAAGTATGATCTGCCGTTTGTTCAAGTACGGTGCGAAATTTGTGCAACTTGAAAAGTTCAAATTACAAAGATTTGCGTACTTCCTAGCGCACACAAAAAAAAAGACTCTGCATAAGAAAATGTTTGCCAGAAAAGCTTAGGAATTAACGTACTCTGAAAGTTAAAATAAAAAATGTATACAAAATTGACCCATGTTTGATATGTAAAATGTGAAATGGAAGTTTAACGTATACTAATTCCAGTCGCAACTGGTCGATCGAAGATCAAGACATATACACCAGCAAGTTGTTTTCCCTATTTTTTAAGCTTAGGTGTTTTCTTAAAATCTGACTCTTATCTGCAATACGGAAGAGAGTTAGGCCAACGGTAGAAGCTGACGTTTAGTACTCTTGTGATGCGTGTTACCTGCAATAGAAGCACAGCGCAGGCACAAGCCGCCGAGCAGCTCTTCGGTTGTTGACCACAAAAGCAATGTAACGCAGGAAGGAACGAATTTATGTATTAATTAACTTCTGATAGGTGGTTGCTGTTACCTGATATGCACTCGCTATCACAGGAATGTCTCTCCTATGGTTGTCAATGCCCCATCACCTAAATTTTAAATCCATCATAATTTTTTTTATTTATATGGCTACGTAGCTTATCTAGGAAAACCCAAGAAGATGAAACAATTTTTTTATTTTCTAATATATCTATCTTTTATATTATTAAAATAAAGGCAAAAAAGACATCGCGTTCACTTTTAAGGGCTAGAAATTACCACGTTAAGTGAAGGTTAAAGAGAAAGATCTATACAGTCAATTTTTGGTGAGCCTAAATTATAATGATTAAGATTAATCAAATGTAGATATAAGAGTTGTTACACAACTGTACTCCCATCGTGAGCATAACTCTATATTTTGCTATAAGCATATGCATTAATTGTACCATCTAGCCATGCAATTGTGCGGATAATTTGGCTAGTTATTTTTATATTTTCAATTTCTCCTCAAAAAAATTATATATCTTCAATGTTACATAGATAATATTAACTAGCGTTTAATAGTTAGAGATTTATTCGGTACTATATTGTTAGGAGTCACATTCAGGCTCTACATAATGCAATATGGGTACTCGTTAATTAGCTAGTATTAATTGAGCATAAAAAGATTGTACAATAGCTAAAATCTGATTGTCTTGCAAGGTCACATCAAGTTGTACGTGGCCAGAGCTGTTCCACATACAAACGGCACCACAAACATTTCAGCGCACTAAAATCAGCAATACCAAAACAGCTAGCAACTGAAGTACGTAGCATATAGCTACAACTCAGTATAGATTTGTGCAGGTACGTCTGAGGCGCCCGACAGCACTGGACAACCCGTAGCAACTAACTTGCTGGCTCTCTTTGTTGCCAACCGGCAGAAACTAAGTCCCATTTTTTCTAAATATTTTGAAGGTTGTACGATACTATTTTAGGCATGCAATACATGCATGATATAGTGCTCTAGAATCAAAAACAAGAGAAAGATCTTGCGCAGGTCTGTTTTCCAGTAGTGGTTCTAGTTGCTGCATGCACGCACAGGGCATTTAGTTTTAACTAATGAATGAAACAGCCAGTGACGGATGTAGGATTTAAGTAATGAGAGTGCAAAACTGTGAATTTAAAATTTTAAAGTACGTAAGTATAAGAGTTCAAATGTAATATATTATAACTTTGTGAAGTACAGTTAAAATACAAAATACTTTAGCAAAAAAATTACAACTTTTGGGCTGAAATCAGAGATGAAGTGCAAATATAACCTCATATATATATACATATATCAAATATGCCTCTTATATATTTATTTTTCTTTCAAAAAATTTGGGGTTGCAGCTGCACCCCCTAAATGCATGCTGAACTTCGACGCACACATGAAGCAATAAACTACAAATGAATATATTCATGTAGCTAGAATATGTTGAAGTTCATCTTTTAAAAAAAATATATGTTGATGTTAATGAATGGAGTTAGTTTTGCATTTCAAAATTTTCTCCTGCCTTCACAAATATTAACTTCGTGCGTTGAAATCCTCGGACACATTCTTACACACGAATTAAAGGTGTAGAGATTAGGGTCGCCCAATGCAGAGCTTATTCTAAGGCATGTTACAATAATTAGGTGTCGAGTACATTTGGGGAGGGAGAGCGATGGGTTGGTTCTAAGTAGACGTTGCAGGTTTGAAACATACAGAGGGATGTTGAGACCTGAACAACAGAATTCCCCCCACCAAGCAACCCTACAGCGGCGTCTTCACCATTCTCCCAAACTCTAAAAAATATTAGGTGCACCAAGTGAAGAATTCCCTTGCACACAAAGATCGAGCTTGTGGAGACAGTAACAAATGATCTTTCTGAAAGGTACATACTGGTAAATAATCTAGCTGATTGAGCCAACTTACATGATAAGCACAAGCTAGCTAGCACAGGACAATATTAGGTTGAAATAGTTTTTTTCTACCTCCTAATTAGCACTTTAGAATCCAGTTGATCTTTTGTAACTCTCAAACTGACTGTTACTAGCATATGCTACTGTTCCTGCAAATGTCATAGGTAGGTGGCATTACATGCAGAGATTGTGCTTGGTTTCCGTATGCTGTTTGTTGAACAATTGTAACTGGAGAGATAGTTAGTTGATCTTGTGGACCTGTAGCATGTAACTAACATTTTCTTTTCTCTTTCGTGAAGCTTAACGTACAAAACCACCCGTTAGTCCACACGTAGCATCAAACTAACTCTAGTGTAACCATCTCCTAACTCACTATCTTCTCCCTCACTAACGATCAACAACGAGAGTTAGAGAGAGAGAGAGAGAGAGAGAGCTGCCCACAACTTTCCCTTAGCCCCCTTCTTTTTATACATCCCCCATCCCTTATCTTTCTCTTGCCTCTTCTCACCCTATCGATCTTCGTCGCTTCTCTCTCTCTCTCTCTCTCTCGCATCTTTGTTCATATCTCCAGTGGCCCTACAGCACAACGATCTCGATCGATCTGTGTTAATTCTTCCTGCATGCCTGAACTAGTTGATTCTTTTGTTGCTGCTTATTTCCATGGTGCAACCCTAGGAAGCTAATTGAGAGATAGCTGTGAAGATTTCAAGGGATAGAGTTGTAGAGCGATCGTTGTTGCTTCGTTAATTCGGTGATCGATCGAGGATGTGCACCAGGGGCCACTGGAGGCCGTCGGAGGACGAGAAGCTGAAGGAGCTAGTTGCGCGGTACGGGCCGCACAACTGGAACGCCATCGCCGAGAAGCTCCAAGGCCGATCAGGTGACATGCATGCATGATGATATATACGTATATGCGCAAGGATTTCTCTATTGGCTAACTGTATATGTTTTGGTTCCAATCTTCTTATTGCAAGTTTGCAACAGTTGCTTTGAGTACGTTTATTTGACTCTGGGATTTGGCATGTTTAGTTGAGAGAATTTTAATTTGTTAGGGTGTCATGTCAAAGAGGTGCTTACCTAGCCGCAGTTCATCAATACACGATGTTCACTTTGATGTGTATATCATATCTCTATCACTTCTAGAGCAATTTTATCTATCTATCTATCTGGCTAGTGAGTTCATTTAACTTTTCTTGCTTCCTAATTTATCCGTGCTGTGTTCTTTCTAGCACAAGCCATGGCGTCACAATCACATAGCGTAAGGAGCTAGCTAACCGAAAATGACAAATTGTTTCAGGGAAAAGCTGCAGGCTGAGGTGGTTCAATCAGCTCGACCCAAGGATCAACCGTAGCCCCTTCTCGGAGGAGGAGGAGGAGCTGCTCCTCGCCTCGCACCGCGTCCACGGCAACCGGTGGGCCGTCATCGCCAGGCTCTTCCCAGGGCGCACCGACAACGCCGTGAAGAACCACTGGCATGTGATCATGGCGCGGCGGTGCAGGGAGCGGATGAGGCTCTCGAATAGGCGGGGCGGCTCCGCCGCCACCACTGTTGGTGCTGTGAAAGATGGAAGCCCTAGGAACGCCGAGAAGCCGAGGCCTGACACGAGTAGCATGGCCTCCTTGCTCGACAAGTACCGTAGAGAATTTGCTGTCCCGTTTGCAATTAGCCATCACAACAAGGAGGGCTATTGCTCATCTACTAATGAAGGTGAATCTCTTAATTAGCATGGTGGTGCGCATTTTCCATTACTGATGCATGCATGCATGCATGTAGGAAGTACTGTTCGTATTTAGCTTACATGCAACTGGAATTTGTTTTGCAGATGCAAATAAATCGGTGGAGTTCTACGACTTCCTTCAAGTGAACGTGAGCTCCAGCGATACCAAGTGCGGTTCGAGCATAGAGGAGCAAGAGGAGAACCGGGATGACCAAGCTGAGGGGCAGGTGCAGCTCATAGATTTCATGGAGGTTGGGGCTTCTCATCAATGATTTATCTATGTATTTAACTAGGGGATGCATCCAAAGCAGCTTGTAATGCTTTGTGAAAGGGGCATGCTACATATAGAAACTTAACACCAAAAATACCTATAGAGGAAGCAAAATGCAACGTATATATATATATATATATCATGTAATTTATTGATGTACACTGTAACCATGTCTCTGTTTTTGCTATCCATCTAGCATGTGTAGTGCCATCTTTCCTTTTAAGTGAGTTCTTTTAGGCTGATGGTTTATGGTTTAAATATTTGAATTTTGATTATTCACGAGAGACAGTATGCAAAGGAAAATAGTCGTATGTGATTTTGGCCGGTACAGATGAACTCAGTACACTTTTTACTATAATTTTTCTGTTAACCCCACCTTAAAAAATACACTATTTAAAAGCTAGTTTACAGTACAAACATGAGTCATATATAAACGAAAATGAACTCAGCCTAGTCTCTTGCTTTTTGTTTAGCCTTGGTTCCATCCGGCTCCTATACTCTTTTTCTCCTCTTAATTGAATGGTAGCGCTTCTGCTAGCTCGTTTCTTCAAAAAAAAAAAAATTGTTGTACACATATCCTGTCCATCGACCTTTGGATCGCCCATGCAAAATTCTTCGTGATAAATGGAGAATTAATTAATGCAAAATATAAGCACCTTTATTTCTCTTTTAGTGCTTAATTATCGATTATTGCGATTCACAATTTCATTTCATTACAAATGGTCAGGTTCTTCAGACTTTATATAACCAGTCTAGTTACATTTTTCACTGACTTATTCATCGATCGTCTGTATATGATGGTGCAGCAAGTAGCAAAATTTGGCATGAGTTGTATGACAAGAAATATAATGATGCATGTAAATGTGTTCTAATTGGACATGTGATGCTGAAGTAGTCCCTTAGGTACTTAACCGATGACGCCATCTCCGATGGCAGCTGCGTACCATCTTTATCGTCTACCCTTTGTTTGTGAACATTCTTGATAAGCTTGACATAAAACTCGTTGTTTCGCATCAATTAATCCCCGTACTTGCTTTGTTCTGGACTTCCACTCTAGGATGGCATGTTTGATTTGATAAAAGATGGAAGAAGAGGAAAACCGATACGCAGTAGTAGTAGTAGTAGTTGGTATTTGTCGCCTTTCGGTGCACAAACTTGATCCATTCACGTTTCTATGTCGAATTTCCTTTAGTGACATTATCCTAGACAGTGTAACGGTGAAGCCTCCTGTTACTATGTGCCCGACGTGACATTTACAGCCCGAAAGAACTTTTACGGCGTCGCTGTGTGCGAACAAAATTGAATGGATGATCCATACATATAGCCTGTTTTTTTCAACTTCTCAAAATAACTTTTGAATCTATTCTTTTTAGCTGTGGTTTATAATTTTTGACTAAAATTTTGAGTTTTAGTTGTTTACGATAGAGATTACGGAGAAAGATACTCGTTTACGGTTTTAGATGGTACAAATGCTGAGCTTTTAATGTGTACTATAATTAACTTGTAGATCTCATCTTAAAAAAAATACTCCGTTTGAAAGTTAGGTATTGTAGCAAAAGCCAAAGGGCATATTCTTTTCATGATCGCAACATCTGTACCATCCAAAATCACAAACGAGTTTTTCTACCGCACTAGGTATCACGTATCTTTCTACTGCTTGCTCAGGGATGGAACGACGAGATATAGAAATCGTTGAAACTTGATTGATATCTATGCATGACATATAAAAGAAATCGATCCAATATTATTACAACATGCTCTCGTAACAAAAAAAATGAATAGTGTTAACTTGTTTTGCATGCATATGCATACACTCTGGCTTTTACCCCAACCTGATAAATACGCGTCAATCACTCTTTTCTCCAAATTCTAGGAAAGAAAATCTTGGACTTTATTTAATTTGAAGGATTTTTTAAATGAGATATTTAAAGCTAGCTTGCCCTAATAATTAATGTGCATGTCATAATATGAACCAGGAACAAACAAGACTAATCTTATGTTTGTTGAAGAAGTACAGTAGAACCACCAAAACATGTACTTGTTGCCCTAGAGGAGGACAAAGTACGTACACAGATTTATCAGTTTTGCAACAGATCGCCAGCTTAATCATTCCATAAAGACGGCCATTTTCAATAGTTTGTTGGCAGAGACGTCAGCATCAGCTGGGCAGTCTAAGCTAGCTAGCAAGCTACTAGGAATGCAAGAGGGGAGCGAGCTTAGTGCCACTCCAACCGTATTCCGACTGTAGTTTATGGCTATTAACTAAAATTATAGCTATTAATTTTTTTAAATCAGTTAATTAAAGAAAAATAAAAAATATATGTGTGAAATATTTAGGATAATCACGTAATTGATTGATTGATTCAAGTCACAAAGAGTTACATATATATAGCCTGGTATAGCTAATAGGAATACATGACTAATGTGAACAGAAAAAGGTAATGAAAACGTATGACTAATATGAACACAATATATGATTAATATGAACTTAAGATTGGCTAGAGTCGAGGCGACACACGGGAGCCAAGGCCGTGTGAGCATGCAAGACTTGCTAACACCCTCTCGCAGTCTGAACGAGAGAAAGCCGAACGTTTATACAGGAACGTAACTCAGTGAATGATAGACCATTGTTGTCGAGGTAGCCGAAAGCGTAGTGACCATGATCGTAGCCGTGGAGGAGGAAACCATGTCGAGATAGCTGGTATTGAGGTCGTCATTGTGTTCGGGGTAGCTGGTGTTGCTGCCGCAACAGCAGAGCGGGGATTCACGATGGTGGAGATCACGGGGCGCAGGAGGGCCGTGCGACACGACGACTGCCGTCGGAGGACTCACGACGGTGGCGGTCGCGAGGCGTAGGAGGGTCACGCAACACGGCGACTGCAGTCGGAGTGGACGAAAAAGAAAAAAAGAAAGAAAGAAAAAGAAAAAATATGACACTAGCAAAATATGCGACACTGACAAGGTGGCAACGACAATGGCAATGATGATCACAGGCAGCGACACAGCAGCCCTAAGGGGCGATGCAGCAGGACCCGGTGTATGTCGATGGCATGACCACAAGTGTGGGCTCCCGGTGGTGCGACGGCTCGTGCTCGCGGACGACGGGCCGGTGATGATGATTTAGCGTGATGACGACGGTAGACGGGGCGCTCGGAAGGCCGTGGAGGGAGGGTCATGTCGACGAGCGTGTTGTGTCACACCACGATGTCATCGTAGGAGAGAAGGCGCAGGAGAGGTCAAAACTAAGGTGGTGAAGTCCGGAGTCGAGAAACATTGTCGAGTCAGCAGGGTGACACAAACCGATCTATCATCGGAAAAAGTAGAGAAATCCGATCTGAATATGACCTCTAATTAGTAGCCAATCGGATGATCGGTGACATGACTTAAACTACGGGTTGTGCAACCCCCGGAAGAGATCATAGAGACGAGATCATCTCCTAGGGGTGGCGCAGTAGAAGCTATGGAGGCGACGATTCAGGAGCGGCACTGCTCTGATACCATATTGAGTTGCATGCACCAATCAGTTTACCAAAAAGTTTAAACTGATGAGAAAAGACGGACAATTCACTTGTACTTCAACACTCCCCCTCACGTGTAGGCTCTCTCAGGTCTAAGACGTGGAATAGAAGTAGGCTGCAATTATTTTTTTTAATTACGCCAACCGGGTCTCGAACTCAAGACCTCTTGGCTCTGACACCATGTAAGCGTGAAATATTTGGAATAATCACGTAATTGATTGATTGATTCAAGTCACAAAGGGTTACATATATATATCCTGGTATGGCTAATGTGAACATATGACTAATGTGAACAGAAATAGCTAATGGGAACGCGTAACTAATATGAACACAACACATGATTAATGTGAACTTAAGGTTGGTTAGAGTCGATACGACACACGGAAGCCAAGGCCGTGTGAATATGCAAGACTTGCTAACAAAAAATAAAAAAATAAAAACACCGATATATCTCCATGGACAATGCAAAGAAAAAGAAAAAAAAATGAAAAGCCAAAATTAAAAATCATCGTATTCTAAGTAACTTCTAACTTAAAAAAGCCAAAAGCTAGAGCCGTTTGGAGCAGGCCTTTGATCCTAAGTAACCGTTAGAATTTGGCCCACGGGACAAAGGTATATTCATTATAAATTGAAAAGCATAACATGATTTAGCCCCACACTGCTTAGACAAGTGAAAGGAGAGCAATATAGAAGGTGAAGCTCTTACCACCATGTAAAACATGTAACATATGAAATGGGATAGCCTGAGGACTTTGGCTAAATACTCATATGCACGTGTTTATTCGTGTGGAAATCGTATGACTTGTGACCGCACCATGCCATAGCTCTATTGCTCACACATTAAATTTATCTTTTATTTTGATGAATCATACCATCATCTTTCTCTTAAGTCTGTTTGAATGTGAATTCAAACGTCTGGATTAATTCAGTTTAATTGAGTTAAATGACGCCAATTACTGGTGAATAATTGACGCACGTTTAAAAGGAAACTGGAGACGTCTAGACTTAGAGTAACCCGAATTCTTTTATTCCTTTCTCACATCGTCTTCTTCCTCTGGTGAATTTATGTTGGAGTGTTGAGCAGCCGAATCTTGTTGGTCTTTCTTCTCGGCGTGCATCGAAAATGAGGGAGAACGACTATCTTCAAGCTGTGGTCGTAGAGGGTACCTGCACGGGGTGGCAATAAGGTTTCTAGATAATGCAATCCGTGTTGGATTAATTGGGCTTGGTCCATTTAATTTAGCAATTAATCAAATGAAATTCCTAGGCCCACATGGAAAAACTGTTTAGTCCCATACGGAGAGTTGAATGGGAGTTACACCACTTTAAAAGGTGGAACGTGGTAACCCCCTTGTGGAATTGGAAAGAGCCAACACGCGCGCGCGCGCTCGCTCGCTCGCTCGCCTCGCCTCGCCACGCCGAGCCGTGCCGTGCGGTGCGGTGCGGTGCGTGTGCGTGCGCGCAGGCGTGTTGGGTGCGTGCGCGTTTTTCTTTATCTATTCGAAAATCGTAACGCACTGACTCGCTGGCAGTAACGGTTCAGTTACTAGTGAATTATGGCTGCGGTTACTTTCGAGTAATGGCTACAGTTACTAGTGACTAATGGCTGCAGTTACTCTGGCTCTTCGTTTTTGCTGTTACAAAACTCTCTCCACTCCATACGGGATGATAAAAGAGGATTCTGGTTCTGTTTTGAGCTGTGCTAAGGAATCTCCGGTCCAGAACTTTACGTGCAAAGAGTTCTGGGCGAGTAGGCCTCCGAAACTCCGTCCGTTCGCGTACCTGCACGGGTAGACGGGCAATCAAGTTTTTGGGGAGCGCATTGGCGCGACTGCTCAATCTGTGAAGAACGCCATCTTCTTCCTGGTGGTGAACTGTTCGCGAGACTGCACGGCGAACATCTACCTGCATCACGCCTCGTCCTGCATCACGCCTCGATCGACTACATCGAATAGACCATCATGTCGACTGATGGTAACGGCGCCTCGGTGTCACCGACACCGCCCCGCCGAGGTATAACATGAAAACTTCTCTGGTGTATTTGTTTCTGTATGTTATGAATTTGATAATAGGTGTTGCTGTTAGCTTGTTTATAAGCAAATATGAATACATCATTGTTGAATCACTCATACTTTTGTATGTCATGTTTTATATGCTGAATTTCTGGATTAAAATATGCCGAAAATTGACTAAATATTCAACAATCCGCGCGACCACTCATCTTCTTCATCGATGTTGACCACTTTTACTCTGATATAATTATGTTCCTACGTATATTTAAAGTACAATAAGATTTGTCTGATGCTATTAGTTATGAGTTTTGCATTACTAATATTTTGTAATATATGATTCCTAATAAAATTTAAAATTAAAATATTATGCACGTTTTCAACGGTAACATACGCACGCAAGGAAACCAAAGCGCCCGCACGCACCACCGAGGCGCCGTCGCCGCACGACGGCACACGTCGCTTTCGGCGGAACTGTTGCGATGATCGGTACCGTGATCATGGCCCCCCGCGCTCGCCGGGAGCGCGCGCCGTGTTGCAACGAGACGAAGGCGCACGCGAAGATTCCGATCGATCGACACATCAATCCAACCGCTCCTCCCACTTGGATCGTTCGGCGTTGTTGGTGGCTGATGTGACGCTGCCGCTGCGCAACGTGCGCGAGCGGTTTAGTAACGGGCAAGTCGGTCGCTTCCCGTTTCGTTATTTCGTGCATTCAGGGCGGCCTTTTCGGCTTCAATTTGGGATGGATGGGTGGCCGGTCGGGGTCGGCGACGTCGACCGTCTGATCGATCGATGCAGATGCAACGTACGCATCTCGGTTAGAGGGGCCGGTGACGTACGAGTTTGATCATCATCCGATCGGATAGAGGGCAACATCATCATCATCATCGATCCATATAGGTTTAGCTTAATTAGTTCCTAGCAGATGATTTTAATTAGAGCTAGCACTAGTCTACGAGTGGATACAATCATGATTTCTTCACTGCGATAAATGCCCGGTTGAGTATCTCGTAATGTAGCGAGTATCTTGCGCAATGAAAAATATGTATTTATAGTATACGAGTATTTAAGACCATCTATGTGGTATGTACAATTTTTCAGCGGTGATATGTATATTTTTTAAACATACTATTTTTTATGTGCTAATATGAAAGTATTTATAAAATGCGCTAAAAATTATGGACTCCCTTGTAATTTTTTCATGTGGGGTGTAATTACACCCACCTCTGATATACCACCTAAATGAACTTGAAATACTCCTTTATCACTTTGGATATACTCATATACTAATTATAAGATACTTCAATGTGAACCACATGAAAAAATTGCAAGAGAATCCATAATTTTTAATGTATTTTGTAAATACCTTTATATACGTACATAAAAAGGAGTATGTCTAAAAAAATATACATACTACTTCTGAAAAATTGTTCATACCACCTAGATGATCTTAAATACTCGTATACTATACGTACATACTCTCCGTTACGCGAGATACTTCATGCGTTGTGAGATACGACATAGGGTGTAACTACACCCAGGTGTAGAAAAGAGGCTTCCTATATATGTATATATATATAATTACTAACTAGCGCGCATGTGTAAAATAAGCGTGCGCCCCTAACTGACCCAACTAGCCAACTACTTCACCATCCCACCCCATACTCAATTACTAGCATTTGTTAATTATGGTAAAGTTATTATCGAATATACATCAAGTTATTATCTGTATTGCCTGCAGTTACTATTGGTTACGCATGAAATTATCATCCATATATAATAAAATTACCATTTCCATAGTGAAGCCCCACCAACCTACTATATTTCGGAAAGTTACTTTCGGTTACGTATGAAGTTATCATCTATATATAGAAGCTTTTTTCGTACTCCCGGGAGTATATACTTTCACTTCTAATATACCACTTACATGAATAATTTATACTTGTTTATCACTTTTGATATATTTAAATACTAATTCTAAAATATTTCAATATAATTTGGTTGAAAAATTTTCATTGGGACCCTTTAATTTTGCTATATACACTTTTTCATGTATAAAAAAATGCATACATAAATTATACTATAAAAAGTGGACTTTGATAAAAAAAAATTTATGAAACACACTTTAGAATATCTTATAATTATTATTAGAGTATATTCAAATAGATAAAGAGATATGACAACACCATTAAAAAGGTATATTACAAGTGAAAGTATGTACTCATAGGAGTATAGAACTATTATATATATATATATATATATATATATATATATATATATATATATATATATATATATATATCAATAAAGCATGTGATAAACAATGCTAAATTTTTTTTGAGTTTAAGTATATTTTTTGTTATATTTGGGGTATATACCCTAAAAATAAAATTTTTGAAAAAATATATCCAAATTTGGGTTGAATTCGTACATTTAAAATCAGGGTGCCCTAACATACCACTTTGTCCTATTTCGGCGTTATATATATAGGGAACATACAGTAGACACTCACATTTATAGTGCACTCACCGTATACTCAAACTAAAAAAGTTGTAAATTTTTTTAAATAGATGTAATTAAGAGTACAAAAAAATCTATTATATTTGAACTCTTAACTTTTATCAGCCCTTCGGATTCAGGGGCTGACGAACTTGCCAAGCAAGCGTTGCACAGTAGACACTAATAATATGAGCAGTGAGCCACTGGTGCTAAAACTTTCCATCACAAGAGCGTGACATGAACGAGAATGGCATCCTTAACATAAGGTAAGAAACAATATTCTACTAGAGCTCCAAACTAGACTGCACAGTTCATTGGCAGGTTCACGTCCATTGTTTGGCGTATGGAATAGATAAGTCTACCAGACTGGTAAGGGCCCGAAGAAAATTTTTTAAAGAAGTCACATTGAAGTGTCTAAGAATTAGTATTTAAGTATACCGAACGTGATAAAAAAAGTATAAAATAAAAGAGAAACAAACCAATGCAACGCTGGCTTTTTGTTGAATCTACATAACACATGGGGTTGAGTATTCAATGGCCCCAGCACACAGCCACACAGATACGTAGAGATGGGTATTACATACATTTTCAACGTTTACCACGGGAGTGGGACGTGCAAACAGAAAATTTGTAGCTTCACCTCCTATGCAATTAAGCATAGTTCTCTTTTTCAATCACAGAACATATGCATTAGGCAATAGGCACCAATGATAGTAGATAAAAACTTATAGAACATTCGGTGATATTTTGATAGTAGATAAAAACTTATAGAACATTCGGTGATATTTTTTCAAAGTAGATGCTAATTTCATGTGCAATTCATGGTTTTTCTTTAATGTAAAAAACTCATAAATTGAATTTAGACTAATAATTTTTTGAACTACATATGATAACTCAGGGTCCAAACTTGACTGCACAGTTCATTGGCAGGTTCACGTTCATTGTTTGGCCTATGGAATAAATAAGTCTACCGTCATATTGGAAGATCATGGGTGCACTACCAGACTGGTAAGTTGTGGAAAATGAATTGGAGACGCGTATTAGTACATGATCTATAACATTTGTCCCCTGAGAGACGAACTCACACCTGGTTGAGGTCAGCGCCATCACAGGTGGTATAAACGCAGCTGCAAAAAAAAATGACTTCTCCAGTTAGAGATAAACTTAGCTGATCAGTTCATGAATTATAATAGCAGAAGAAACAAATTTATTTTTGAGTATGTTCTTTTCAGCTTCTCAAAATGGTTTTTAACTTTACTACAGTATCTAACTTTCAAACGGAGTATTTTTTTAAGATAGAGTTTACAAGTTAATTATAGTACACGTTAAAAACTCAACATCTGTACCATCCAAAATCGCAAGCGAGTATCTCTCTCCATAATCTCTGTCACAAACAGCTAAAATTCAAAAATTTCAGTCAAAAGTCATAAGCCGCAACAAAAAAGAACAGACCCTTTATTTGCCTAACAGCTCTAGATTCAAGAGTAATATACAAATCCAGACTACCAGTCCAGGATCATACTAGTGCACACAGTGAAAACATAGATGAAATATCAACCATGATCACGATTAACTAAGAAAGAGATAAATATTATTAATTATCAGAGTAGCAATCCTATAGCCAAGCTTACAAATAATAGTCTGAAAGACTTAACAAAACTAACTAGCAGCAAAAAATAAAGATAAGCATAGTAGCTATTCGACATGTCACAGGCAATCGATTGGGAAGTAAAGTCCTATTTCGAGAAGTCGTCAAAAAATCCTCCTTCAAGTACATCTGGTTGATATGGTTCTTCAGTAACTGAGCAACAATAGATATAGTCGTGAGTACATAGAATACTCAGTAAGTCGTTTGTAATAAGATGCAATATAATTATGCAAGATTTATCAAGTGATAGCTGAATAGTTACTTTGCATAAGGTAATAATTTAGAGTAAATACAATAAATAGATTGCAAGAGCATTTTGAAAACAAGTAATAAGTAAATAATTCAAAAGAATTGAATAAACTACAAATGAACCACCCATTCACTTTCCGAACCACCTAAGCCCAAGTTTTATGAAATTATATCTCTTGTGTAAAATTACCAAGCATTATCCATAACCGAAAACATGACTATTCAAATAGCTTTACACTATACAGAGTTTGCACAACTTTATCCATATAATATAACCATCTTATATTGTCACTAGTATGACACGCTTCCTTAGACGTGCCAACCAAGAAGATCACAACAAAATCTTTACAATGTTCAATCTTAATCCGATCTCATTCGCTAAGATTTCATTGTCCAGCAAGCTAACCACCTAGTCAAAAATGCCCACTCTTGCGCCAGTGTGACTCAATGGCTACGACCACAACCCGCATTAATCTTAATGACGAAACCGAAGTTGAAGCATCACAAATTAATCAGCCAGATCTATTTCATACTAAACATGTTGTTGCATAGTAATGCTCAGATCAATGGCACACAAAGTTAAGTCCTTAATCATTACCCAAATGAAGCATCCAGATTCCAATGTGCTAACAATACCCACTTTATTGCACAATCATTCATCTAAGTGAAAAACCATTTTGGTTTAACCAAGACTAATGACCATGGGCAGTCCTGCTTTGATTCAAGGGTATTCAACTGAATACCTAAAGTTTATCGTAAAATACCTAGTATTTATTATGTATATTGAATATATATACTGATAATTAGGCTAAATACTTTATATTCATATTCTTCGATTAATTTCAGCTCATTCTCACACCTCCCCTCCTCAATTTGTCTCAAGTAGCGCAGACAAACAACTCATCTTTTCACTCCTCGAACTGGCACTTTGGCTCATCCAAAGCCCTCATCTCATGCTCCACTGCTCCATTTCAAATTCAAACGACAAGGAGAAGGCCACCACAGGCCTACAATGGCATGTTAATACACAGTAAGATCGCAAGGAGTAAGCGGACGGCGATGAGCAGAACCTGGCCGCTGGACTATGGGGCGACGACCGGGAAGAGTAGGGATTGTGTCATTGCACAAAGGCCATGCACATCAGTGTTTAGACAATACATGTGATTCTAAGGCATAAGTTAAATTATTTTTCTTAATTATTTTGTATTTTCTCTAAATTAATTTCATATGTTGTTTCTGGTACTAAATACGAACAATGTCTTTTGATTTTAGCTAATATTTTTTTGAAAGAGAGATTTTAGCTATTGTGAATCTTTATCTTTTCTATTGAATAATATTTTATTTACTTTGAATACCTATCCTGAAAATGCTAGATTCGCCACTGCTAATGACACCACTCATGTCATGGTACATAGATTTTATAATTGTTGTTATAACAACGATTCAATATCTTATTAAATTAAAATTAATTAATTGATCAACATGTGATGATGAGCCCAACGTAATAATAAGTATGGTTAAGCATACTAAACGTACAACTCAAGTGAATACTAATACAATATCACTAGATAATTAACCATCCTCTGATGACAATGGATAATGGCATTCAAATTATCAAGGAGGAATTAATCAAAATTGGTTGATAACTATTAAGTACAAAGGTTTGTAATAAATTAACAATGCGTAATAATTTAAAACAAAATAATAATAAGTACATTTAAAATAATAGGTTTAACATGATCAAAGGACACAACTTGCCTAGCTTGGCTCAGTTACCAACTCTTGGATTTCAGTTCTTATTTCTGTTTCTTCGAAGATGTTATCTAATGAGAGAAAAAGCAAACAAAACACAAATAAATTTAAAAAACAACAAAACCAGAACCAAAATATAGAGTTCAATTTTAGATGAGTTTAGGAAGAAGAATTGAGTTAATCAGAGCTTAGACGGAGGAGAACGGACTCTCGGAAGGTTTAAATCTAAGAAAAAGGAAAGGAAACAATATTATAGCTTTTTCTGATTTTTTTAGATTTATTTTCCTAAAGGAAATTAGATTTATGATGTCAGCAAGGGATTTGAATTTTTTGACCGAATTGTTTTTCTAAAGGAAATAGGCTTCAATCACTGACATATGGGGTCATGGTCCATGGACCAAGTCCGCAACAAGGGTTCACGGGTCTACGGTGGAAATAGTCTACAAACAGTGGATGACATGTGGGGACCATATGGCAGGGACTTGGCTTATCGTGGACGAAGTCCACGGAGGGTTTTGGGTGGTGACGTAGCGAAGGTGACGTAAGCGCTGATGTCAGCAATGAGCGAACCAAGGCGGTGGTTAGGAACGCGTGGCGCGGGCGGGCTGAGCGAGGCGAGCGATCGGCGACAAGATCAGGACGACGGAGTGGTAGGGTGCCCAGCGGAAGGGCTCAATGGCAACGGGACGACGGCAATGACACAGCTTACCGGCAGCTCATCGAAACAACGAAGCAGGACATTGACAGCGAGGAAGATAAGGCGGCGAAACAATGAAGAAGGTGAGATACCAGCGCGGCGAATCGGCAGCTCATCACAGACAACAAAGAAGAACGTCGAGGCGACTTAGGGTGAGGAGATTAAGGGGCTAGCTGCGCCTTTATACCCAGAAAGGCAGAGTTTGAGACGGCCACGACGTGGAGTCTAAGGCGAAGATGCGAACGGCGGTGAGACGGACATGGCGCGAAGGGTGAGTCCAGCTCCGGCATGGAGAAGATGAACAGTCCCATGTTGACAGGTGGGACCGGACGGCCAGAGACGGTGCGAGAGATGGCTTGCGGATGGGCAACACTTGGCGAGCAAACATCTGCGGCGAAGCGGGCCACGCGGATTGGGCTGAACCGGCTAGCGCCTGGGAGAGGGTATGGGCCAAGCGGAATTGGGCCACGGGAAAAAGGAAATAGGCCATAATTTAGGGTTTTGGCCCAAAAGGGTTTTAAGGGTTTCTAACGTTTTCTGATTTTCCAAAAACAAAAATTCAATTGAGCTCAAACAAATAGCAAACAAACTATCAAAAATCCAAGAAAATACAGGAAAATTCCTAGCAACACAAGGAACACAAATAAAATATTTTTTAATTAATTTAAGTTCACTTTATTCACATTAAATCTTTTAAGATCTGAAAATTCAAATTAAGCTTTAATTAATTCAAAAAAATCTAAATGGTTAGTTTTATTTTAAAAACTTTAAAAAAGACTCTAAACCAGGATGTTAATATCTACCAATAGTCACAAGATTCTTTTATTAAGCAGTGGGAATACTATAGGTATCATTTTAGTTACCCATCGGCAATCTAACAAAATACTTGTATGCACAAAAAACCTCGGAGGAACTTTGGGAATCTACATGCATGAAACCAAAAATGAAAAAAAAAAAAAAAGGGTCAAAAACTGAGCCAACGAGTAACTATGGGAATCCACATGCATGTAATGTGAAGTTGTGAATTGGCTGTCTTAACTTATCTTGCTACAACTGCAACACTTCTGAACTGCTGCTGCAGATGCCAGATTACATATATCTAAACGAAAGATGCATGCTTCTGAACAACTTGAATACACCAAAATACAGATCTCTAAAGGGAAGCAATGCAAGAATTCACTTGTTTAACCAAAATACATAGTAGCTGGTTCCCAGAGAAAATACCACCTTCAATAACTCCCTATAGTACTAAAATTAAAACTAATGATGCTGCAGTAGAATCAACAATACTCTCACATATGTGTGCACACCAAAAGACTTTCTTATAAAACCACACACTAGGAAGGAATGTCTGAAAGAAAGTTGAACAGGAATGCCATGTCCCAGGGCCCCAAATTGAGGGCATTTGGAGATGACTTCTGAGAAAGAAAATTATGATTTATCAACAATTAGTAATTCATTATACTTTGTCCATGCATAGAGCATGCTCCACAAAGTCAAGAGGCTCAAACATCCAACCAGAAAAAATTTCAAGCAAGTCTACAGGATGTTTGGTAAAAATATAATATTATGAAATCAAATATATTAATCACATGAAAAATGAGTCGAGTCGTACACATTGGTTTAGTACAGTTTATCTACCGAATTTACTACAATGATATTTATCGATGATATACCCCATGAATCATATTCCTCTCACTTTTCAAGAAGCCACTATTAGTCTGTTACTCAGATGAATCACTAGTTAACATATATCGGAGAGGCAGCTTTCCTATAAGCAAATCTTCTCAAAGACTTCCTGCATACTACACTAATGCATGTCCACGGTCTATTAAGCAAACTTATGACCCCTGCTGACTAAATAAACTAATGTCCAAAGCCTAGATTAAAAACATATTGTCATGATGATCTATGTACAGAATGATGACAGCTCAGGTTAAAAGGGTGCTTTACTAGAGTGCTCATTTCTTGGACGTTGGAACTAAGAAACCCTTATCAGCAACAGTGTTCTAAAAACAGGTCCACCTGGCCGTATACTCGTACTAGGTCACCTTACCTATTACTAGTATGCAAAAGTGGGTAATCAACAGGTCTACCAGGTATAACCGGACGAATATACGGGATACTCGGCTAACAGGCCGTTTAAAAGCTGTTAAGTAGACTAGCAGTAGCAGTATAGCACTTTAGCCATATGACACCTTTTGGTTTGGTTGCTAATTAGCTATATAGAAGGCAGATTAGTTAACTAAACATTTAGTGATTAGATGCTAACAACAACTCTTACTTTTGTTAAAAGCTATATAGGTAATTAGGTATGAGGCATGGAGTTTTAGAGTTGTTGTGCTCAAATCATATCCTTAAGCCTTTTTGTTGTTAGCACTTTACTATATGTACATCTAGTGATGTTGCTGCCATATGATGGCATGGTTGGAAGTTGTGAAACAATATATAATATGAATTATGAGCTCAACTTTATTGCTAATTTTCACTTCTCAATTTACAATTACACCAATTTTTATATAGCATTGACACTTCTTCCTGATTTACAATACATTATTGATTACATAAATGCTCACTTGCTCAGCTTGTGATCCTTCTTACTTTCTCATTTACAATTTCATGCTGAACTCCATTTTGATGCTATATGAATATACATATATAAATCCATTATTTAAATAAAAAACCGGTTACAAGGACGAGTAACGTATAATCGCTACAAGGTAAGGTGACCGAGCGAGTACCGGTTACCGAGTTTTAGAACCATGATCAGCAACAGACTAACATGAACTAAGCTCAGCTCATCCTTACCCAAAGTATCAACACAAAATTGTATCTATTAAAAGTTACCAAAGCCAATCACACTATTTTCCAGAACCTTATAAAAAGTAAAATCCATCAACATTCCAAAGTGGTGTTGTTAATCTCCATTTGCTAATCCCATGATCCAACACATTATGAAGCCCAGTTGCTAATACACAATCGACAGCAGCGGCATGCTGCTGGAACGTGTGGAATCTAGTTCTCTTCGGCACCCAGAAACACAAGAAAAAACTAATGGAGCCTGCTTACACAACTTCTAACTTACAGAGCAGTCATAGACAGATAAGACAAGGGGAAAACTAGCTAAAACTGTTGTAATCTTGGCCCCTAGTCCAGTAATAACTGTTTCAAAATACACACACGTACTTGATGGCATCGAAGCACGCTTCCGTACTCCAAAGTTGATCAGAATCAGAGCTAATGTTACAGATTCATTAGGCGATCCACATGCCTTGATGAAACTTCCAGTGATCCAAATGTGCAGATAATTATACTAACCAATAATCGCAGTCAGGAATCTATTTTCTAGTTTAACCCCCAAACAGCAGAAAGATCAAACCCAAGGATGCAACCTTCAACTTCAGTTTTGGGCCAGACCTCTATGCTCACTCAATTCCAATAAGGTACTAAAAGCACCTCAATCAAATGAAACCATCACCCACTCAATTCCAATATATGAATCCTCTTTTCTACACCCGGGTGTAATTACACCCTATATCGTATCTCGCAACGTAGGGAGTATCTCGCGTAACGGAGAGTACGTTCATATAGTATACGAGTATTTAAGATCATCTAGGTGGTATGAATAATTTTTCAGATGTAGTATGTATATTTTTTTAAACATACTCCTTTTTATGTGCGTATATGAAGGTATTTATAAAATACGCTAAAAACTATGAACTCGCTTGCAATTTTTTCATATAGTTCACATTGGAGTATTTTATATTTAGTATATGAGTATACTTAAAGTGATAAATGAGTATTTCAAATTTGTTTAGGTGGGTGTAATTACACCCGGTGTAAAAAATATTTTTCATATATATATATAAACTCAAGCTCCTATTTGTATCAGTAGATCCAGGATGCAATTTTTATCAGAATCAAGCATCCTTGATCTATTCACCTCCACAAGACACCAGAGGTGCGAAATTTAGCACCACCAGTAACGCGTAGCAGCAAAAAAATAAAAAAGAAAAGAGCAAAAGATCGATTTGCTACCTCAATTTACTTTCGGATCGGGCATGGGGAAGAGGCCCCCGCCGGCGGCCGCGGCCGCACGGGGAGGCGCGAAGCCGAGCAGCTTCTGGAGGTTGGTCCGGATGCTGATGGAGCAGAGGAAGTAGAGGAAGACCATGGAGCAGTCGGTGGGGTCGTTGCCGGGGATGCCGCGGTGGCTCATGCGCTGGACGAGCGGCACCGGCTCGAAGGGCAGCTTGGCGACGGCGCGGCCCTCGAAGAGCGAGTTGAGCAGGCCAAAGACGACGAAGAGCACGGCGGCCACGACAGCGCCGGACTTGAGCTTGGCGAGCGACAGCTCCCGCGCGGCGTCCTTCAAGCTGGTCTCGACGCGGTCCATCTTCTTGGCCCGCGACGACGAGGAGGCGGCGGGCTGGGAGGAGGAGGCGCCGTTGACGGCGGAGCCGGACTTCATGGAGTCGAGCTTGCGGGAGTGGCGCTCGATGGAGGCGCGGAGGGAGTTGTAGGTGGCAGTGCGGTAGATGAGGAGCCAGGAGATGGCCTCGCAGAGCACGGCCGTGGCGCCCGAGATGGCCACCAGCGAGAGGCTGTCGCCGTAGCGCAGGGAGGACAGCGCCGAGGCCATCTTTTTTTGGCTTCGCTCGCTGCCGCGGCCGGCCGGCGTGGTGTGGGGTGGGACACGGACGGGGTCGGCACGGGAGAGATCTCGATTTGGCTGCGGAAAGCACGGAGTTCTTGGGCTGCCGCGGGGGTGGTTGGCTCTCTTGTGTTGTTGGCCGCGTGCGGTGCGGCCCCGGCCGTGTGGGCTGTGGAGACTCGCTGGAGAGGGGAGAAGTTTCGGCGTGGGTGCTAGGCTGGTGGCTGATAGGTGGGGCTTGCTCGGAGCAGGTTTTTCCTTTGGGGTTTCCCCCTTCCAACTTCCGAGTGTCTAGCAGGTAACAGCCGTAGCATCTAGAGATGAATCCGGTAGCGGTTTCTTAGTCGCTGACAAGCATGCAGGGCTGATTGGAATGCAGAAATTTCACAAAAAAATTGGAAGATTTTATTCATGTAGTAATTTGGAAATTTTCTGCGTTAACATTGCTAATGCCATGGCCAATGCATCTGTTTACAATTTACATGCTCCCTCTATCTTACATAAGGGATTGGGGAAACAAATATATAGAGGAATTATTTTCTTTCCTAGAAAATTACGGTAAACTCCTAAATTCCAAACAAGCACTTTGAATTGAACTATGTCAGCAAAGTTGCCTTTCTTAAATGTCCCCCCCCCCCCCCCCTTCTGTTGTGGCAAAACACCAATTCAGAACATATAGAAAAAAACACCAATGGAATAATTTGCGAATTGTTGACTTGATTATGAATTGGTCGCATATACCGTGATTTAGCATTGAAAAAGTAAGAAAAAACAAACGGAGATCAGTGTGTCCGCTGATGATTTGTGAAAAAAATGTACTTGGTAGCACCTCAAAACAGCTGCTTTTAAGTTTCTGAACAAGCAACTTCAAAAAAAAAAGTCAAATCTCCATCTTGTTTCCAGATACTCTCCCAAATTGGAGAGATGGAAGGCGCAATCCCTCCTAGTAATCTTAGCAATTTTGGCAGCGAATTCGTATACAGAAAGTATAAGCTTCAACAATTCCCTTGTAAATCTCCAAGATAAGATACTGTCCGCACGCGCAGAAGCACGGGTGGGATTGGATCATTATTCGAGCATTCGGAATCTTAGCTAGCACAGCCTGCAAAGTTTTCACTGACAAAAAGACATTCCAACTCTAAAAGGGCATCACATGTTCAAACTTGACGTAACAAAGACAATATTGGAGTATTTTTAACCAACAGCAATTAACATATATACATTGTCAGAGAAACAATTAACAGATGTAGCGAACTATTGAAATCAATTCGAGGCACTTTCAGCATATTCCTATAAGCAAGCAGCATGCTTCTGTAAAGTTTCAGGGATATCAAAACGAAGAGCATCGTCTCCTAATGTTCCAAAAGGAAAATGTCAAATCAGAGTGCATCAATTGGGACTGCCTGGGAAGTGACTATCCTATTCCTAGAAGAAACAGTATACCACTGCATTGTCTTGACTGTTCAGAAAAACAAAGGAAAATGCTAATCCTCTCAAGCCATCACTTTGCTGTAAAACGGTGGAGGTGTTGACAGTAATGTCCAGGGGAAGAATTGTTGGCTGATCCTATCCTTTTCTTCTATTCAGCATCAAGATCTGGAAACCGCAGCTCGTTGTGCCCTGGAGTCACAGAGGTGAGAGGTCAGAAATAGGAAGCTAAACAACTGCCCAGAATAATTACACCTGCTCAAACAGTTAAATAATATGCTCAAGAAGTAGAGCACAGGAAGAGATGAGCACTGATACATCCTTGTACGAGTCAAACTCATTCGCAACATCTGCAACTGACACGTATGAAATGATGACGTAAATAGGAATGTACATCATTTTCTCCCTTATCTCATTCAGCGAGCTCGGCCTTCAAGATTTTCTTACTAGAACACCAGCGTATGGTATAAATGAAACAGGACATTATATGTTGATAATGGAATTGCTTTTACCACCAGGTCATTTTTCTCTGGGTTAAGGAGTACAGCATGAAACCAGGTAACCTCAACAACAAAATTTGGCACCAGTATAAACATAAACTTTGAGCCAGTCTATTGTTTTTGTATTCAGCATTTTACGTACATCTGTGATCAATATGCAATTCACCACCTTGCCGGATACCTTATACTGTCAATAAACTACTACAACTCCAACAGCTAAACTGAACATTTGCTGCCAGCAATAGCATATGCTTTCACCTAAACACACATCAAATGGCATGGTTGAACATGGGAATACTGAAATACTACATTTGTTGACCATCGCTAATTTCTATCTGGTGGATCAATTTTCTGGGTTCAGGACCACAGAATGATAACCAACTAATTATGTTCAAAAACAAAGTTGAGGGTCCATGTATTTAACCAGTCAATTAGTTCCAGACAGTACTTATGTTAGTTTACCCTTATGTAGCTGATTGTAAATACAGGAATCAAATCGTAACAACTTTCTGTAATCGCTTCATACTTCTCATGTATTTTCCAATTAAACATTTAAAATAGCAGATACTATCTACCATTTCATCAATGTGACCAGTGTGATGATTTATATCTAAAAAACGGTATAGTTCCATCTTTCCGACAGCAGAAAAAAAGTGCAGAGCACCGAATGAAAGTACAATTCTCACCTGGTGTACCAACGATGAACACCACGATATCAATGGAATCATCTCTATAGGGCAGGTCGGTGAGCAGAGGGGTGAGCTGTCCAAGGTTGCCTGCTCGAATGAAGAGGGTGATGTTCTGGAAGTCGATGCCGTTGCCCAGTCGATGTGCCAATTCATTGCCCAGCTCAGTCAGACTCCTCCCATAGAACGGGGCAATTGTCCCGCCCAGGCCATTGGTGTTTCCATTATCATCAGCCAAATCATAATTGATGTCCCGCACCTCCCCAGAGCCTGGAACATAGGGCTGCTCATGCAAATTGCAGAAGGATGTGGGTGACACAAAGGAATAAAAGGCAACCCGATTAAGCAAGGCATAGATGGTACATATGATTGGTCCACTAAGAACCCAATTCACAAAATTTACACCTGAAGCAAGAAGGAAACTACTACTGCTCCATAGACTGGTATGCGGCATTAATAAGGCAACCAAGAAAAGAATTCAATATTGAACAGTACCAACTACAATATTACCATCAAAGGTTCCAATTATCAGAATTAAGCAGGGATCAGATGCTCCAAAGAACCCAATATGCAACACAAATTCAAGCTTACTGTGCAGACCTATGTTGAAAGAATAGCAAAAACTACTCGGTTAATCAAGCAAGAATTAACCACAACGGGCAGTGCTCTATTTGCAAGAAAAAACTGGATCTTTGAGCAGACAGTACTAAGAACTAGCAGTTTTGCAAGAATGTCCGAATTGATCAATCAATAGCCTAAGACCTAAGCACTCCCAAGAAGAGTAGAAGACCCAATTTGCAGAACCACCAAGAAGTGTGCAAGAAAGAAGGGTGCCGGTGATGAGCTTACCATTTCAGCGCCTGGTGGTCGCAGCTGGTACGGTGGCCTCTCTACCCTGAGGGGGATGACCTGAACCTCCCACTCCATCATCGATGTGACGCGGGTGCTACTGATGGCCTCGACGGTGACGCACCTGTTCCACCGGCGGTAGCGTCCGTTGGCCCGGAGGGCCCTGAGGTTGGCCGACGTGCCGTGGAGGAGCACGACGCTGCCGAGCTTCCCCGGGGTGGTCCACCACATGACGTGGTTGTCGTCCGGCTCGTCGAAGATGCACTGGGCGGCGTTGAAGCCGATGTGGCCGGGTCGCGGGGGCACGCGCGTGACGGCGAGGTAGCGGCCGTAGGCACCGCGGAGCAGGACGTGCACGGCCCGGCCGGTCTCCAGGATCTGCACGGCCCACGCGGTGTTGACCGTGCTGCGGCGGCGGTCGGTGGAGACTCCCCGCCCCGTCTCGTCGGCAAAGAGGTACCCCCCGCGGCCGCGGTTGAGGAGCCGCACGTACTGCCCGTGCTCGAAGGGCGCGACCTCCATCGCCACGGGCGGCGCACTGGACTCACCGCCGCCGGTCGCCGACGACGACGACGCCATGCCTCAAGAATTGGATCGCGTTCGCGGGTTCTTGGCTCGGGTTCGTGCCTTGGTTCTTGGCTAGCAGCGAGAGAGGGGCGAGGAGGAGGAAGTGTTTGTTGTTGTTCCCTGTAGCGGCAAGGCGAATGTTTAAATAAGCTCTTGGCACGAAGAGCGAAGAATCCAATGTGGCGGGTCCGCTCGCTGACATGTGGGGCCAAGTTTGGAGCCCTCCTGTAAGCCAGCTGGCCACGCGGCGTGGGCCATGTGGTCGGTCAGGCTTGCCGAGGAAGTTGATCTCGTGCGGCTGCGGCTGCGTCCTCGAGCTGAGCCGCCTCTTCGCGTCTCGGGGTATTCCTCGCTGGCGAAGATCCTCTCCGGGTTCCCCGGGCGCCGTCGTGCCCTCGCGCAGAGAGCGGCGGCGGCGCGGTGCCGTGTGGCTCTCCGTGCGAGACAGCTCCGCGGACGGTACGTGCCGAGGAGGATCGAGGCGGCGCGCCGGCCGCGGGTCACGCGGCCTAGGAGGAGACGGATGCGGTGGTGGGTGGCTGACTGGCTGGGTGATCGGGCCAGAGGGGGAACAACACGGTTCGCTCGTAGACGTGTGCCTGTGCTGTGTCGAATAGCACGTTGCGAATAACGGGCCACGGCAACAGTGGTGGACCAGGGCTGCGGGCTACGTGGTGGACCACGCCCAACACTTTGGACTTTGGAATGACTGAATATATAGCCTGTTCTTTCTACCATGCGGTGATAAACTTTTGAATTCTGGTGATGGGCTTTTATTTATATGTAAATTACGGAAAGAGAGATGCTCATTTATGATTTTTGATGATACAGATATTAGTTTTTTAACGTGTACTACAATTAACTTGTAGACCCCATCTTAAAAAATACTCCGTTTAAAAGTTAGTTACTGTAGCAAAAGCCAAAAACAGCTTTTAAAAGCCGTAAAGAACATGCCGATATTCAGGTTTTTTGCCCATCAGGATGGTCGAGATGAGCAAAAAATGACACGGAAGACAGAAATAGTACCATTGTTAAGTGTACCACGACAAACATGCTATGATAGATATGTAAAAGTTTACAGGTATAATTTTTAACAGTCTTATCTATAAATATATATAAATATAAGATATATTTTATATTTTAATATAAAATTAATGGCATGTTTCCTCTGCACCTCTAATTAATATCTAGCTTTATTTTATATTCTCTACATATATGTATTAAACAAGCCGCTTAGAAAAGATAGCGAAGAAATAATCCTGTTTATTTATTAGAAGGAAGATATAAACTATAAAGTAAAAAAGAATTAGACCCTTAGCATCGCTTCATGTCATATGCATCCATCCTAACTGAAATGGAGATATTTTTAGGCGATAGCTTAATGCCTTTACCTCTAGCACTCCCAGAGCCACCATTTGAAATTAGCATTGCAAATGCTCTGATGGTCATATTTAATAGCAGCGGAAACACGGTATCATGTCGTGCTAGCCACTACGTGGATCAAGAAAAAGAGTCAACAATTTGTAGAGAATTTTTTATGAAAAAATTGAGAGCTCACGCGTATTTATGAGAAAGTGGATGACTTTTCTAAAAAATAAAGGACCTATACATAATTATCAAAAAAACCATAGGCTTTATCTCGTAAAGGAGGGTCGACGCCATGCTAGCCACTACGTGGACCAACGAAAAAGATGTGATAATTCGTAGGGGGCTTTTGTGAAAAAAAATGAGAGCTCGCGCGTATTTACGAGAAAATGAAGAGCTTTTCTAAAAGAATAAAGGATCCGTGTTTAATTATCAAAAAATCATGTGGCTTTATCTCGTATAAAGGTATGCCTCTCTGAATAAATTGAGAATCCAAGCGTAATTTTAGAAAGCATATGACCTTTTCACGAAATGGTAGGAATCTTTTTATAAGAAAAAAAGAACCTATATATAAATTTAAAAAAATGGAAGACTTTTTTACAAAAATACTAACATGGCATACTCCCAAGTGCAAATCCCCAGGGTATAATACAGGAAATAATATAGGAACTATAAGTTGAGTTGGTAATGGCGAGTAGTAGTTACTAGAGAGTTGACCATTGCAAATAAGACATACATAAGTGTGGATAAGAGGAGATTTGGAGAGTGTTTCAATATAGATTTGTCACGCTGCATGTTCCTTTTCTAGTAGGCCCGCTCTAACCGGCTTAAAATCCCCATCTTCTAGTTTTGACTGTTAGATTTTAGTTGTAAATGTACTGTAATGGTCATTAGCTTTTTTAAGTTAAAAAAAGAAATGAATAAAAAATCTATTATATCATCACGGATAATACAAAGAAATAAAATGAGAAAAAAACAAAAACAAAAAAAAAACTAAAATTAAGAAACCGATCTGTTCCAAGTGGCTTACCGAAGCCGTTTGGAGCAGAGAATCTATTTCACTAGTTGTTCGTATTGGAAGTTATTACATCATGGCCTTCAGAGCTAAAGTAGTGCCATACCAAATACTCGTATGCTCTTTCTAGCTTATGGTCCAAACATGGCCCATGTTCTTGTGCTGTGCTGATCCATCCCACCAGCTTTCATGTTAGGTTGTGCTATAAGCTATATCAATAATACCATACCTTAGGCTGACCCGTTTGGCATGATCTATTTGGTCATCTCTAACAGTAATTATCTTTTAAACGAAATATTTTTTTAAAGTGAGATCTACAAGTAAATTATATTACTTTATATTTTCTCTCACAAATAACTCATAAGTTATAAGGTACAATCAAAATGCATAAGTTTAAACAAAAAAAAAGAACAGATCCATAACCATTTCTACACTGTGGAGGAAAATGCAAACTGGATGGGCCGTCCGGCGTTAGCCACCGGCAGCACGGACCCCAGCACACAGTGCGACAGCACCACGCCGCTAAGGAAACCCAAAATTTCACACCGGAACTGTGGAGGAAGGAGAGAAGAGAGGGAGAGCGGGGGCAGGCGCGGTGCACTCGCCTCCCCAGCTCCGGTTGGTCTCGGCGCTGCGGAAGTGGTAGGAGAAGCCAAGCCCGGCCGCACCATGGAGCCCAAGCCCTCGGCCGCGCCGCAGGGCGACGGATCGTCGGCCGAGGCCCCCCGCCGCCGCGGCAGCGCCGGCAAGCGCAAGTCGGCCGGGTCATCGTCGTTCACGCCGTCCAAGCGGCACGCCAAGGAGCGCAACGCCTTCCACATCCCTCCGCACCTGCTGCACAGCGGGCCGCTCACCCGCGCCGCGCGCCAGTCGCCGCACAAGCTCGCGGGCGCGCCGCCGGAGGCGGCTCCCGCGGCGGCGGGGGCTGGCGGATCGGGGGCGGGCGGCGGGAAGGGCGACGGCGGCGTGATCCTGCTCGACGGGGAGGAGACGCCCGCCGAAGAGACGCCGTTGGTGGACGTGGCGTTCGAGGCCGTCCGATCTCGCGGCGCCGGCGTCCATGTGGTCCCTACCTTCGCCGGTGAGCCTTCTCCCCCGAACACTAGCGCGATCTCTCGGTTGGGGTAGTGAATCGGGGATGCTTGTAACGAGTTTGCGTCTTGGGCGTGGGTGTTTGTGTAGAAGAGTTCGGTAAATTACTAGTTCACTGCGAAGGCATCCTTTGTTCCTGCTTTTAAATGCTTTCCAAGAGTGGAACGTCAGCTTCTCGTAGTTGCAATTCGATAGTTCAACTAACTTGGTGTGCTTACTTTGCATATTGATGTGTTAAATTGCGCCCTTTTTTTGTAGATTTAGCTCAATTTGAGGGCATGCTCACGCTTTTGATTTAACTGCTTAAGATAAGAATTTATTATAAGCATTGCCTTAATTACTTTCAGCATGTAGCAGTAAACTGGTAATAATGTTTATTTGGTTTTTCCTGCTGCTGCCTGTTGTGGAATTAGGAGGTGAGTACTCACCATTTGCTTTATTCCATGTGGTTGGAGTATGGCTCTTTTTCTTTTGAGAGTACATGTAGGCAAGCACAATCACTATGATATTTGCTCATTGTTTGATGGATTTAATAGAATTCCTTGTTTATACTCGAAAAAAAAATAGAACACCTTGCTTTCTTGCTTACAACAGCACATAAGAGAAAGCAACCCGTGGTAAATCTTGATAAGACAGTAAACTTCCCTATCTCTTGTGTAATTGCAGTAAGTAACTATGTTGAAACATGATTAATCCTTGTATAACCCCTTCATTTCCTGTAATGTATGGCTTTTGTCTGTTCAAGCCTTACTAGCAACCATTTTTATAGGATTGATCTTTGTATAGCCCCTTATTTTCCTGTACTGCACGGTTTTTGTGTATTCAAGGCATGCTAGCAACCATTTTTTATAGAACTAAACTATTTTAAATACTATTCAGCAGGCAAATTATTCTATTGTTTCATTTCCCACCCTCCAACTGTATTAATTACGATGTCCTTTGTGTGTCTAATCTTCTTTATTCACTGCTTAATACAAATTTTCTTTGAAATCCAAAATGCACAAAAATAAAACCTTTTCTTCTACAGGATGGTTTTCATGGAAGGAAATCCACCCAGTTGAGAAGCAAACCTTGTCTTCGTTTTTTAGTGGCAAATCTGAGAAGCGGACACCTGAGATATACTTGGGGATTAGAAATTTCATCATGTTGAAATTTCATGCCAATCCTCAGTTACAGCTGGAGTCCAAAGATTTGGCTGAGCTGTCTACTGGGGAGGTCGATGCTCAACAGGAAGTCTTGGAGTTCTTGGATCACTGGGGCTTGATCAATTTCCACCCTTTTCCACCAGCTGTTCAGGAGGAGAGTAAGCCAGAGGAGAGCCAAAGCAATTCTCACAATGAGGAGAAAGCTTCTCTGCTTGAACAGCTGTTTAAATTTGAGTCGATTCAATCATATATGGTCCCTTTACCGAAGAAAGGAGATGTGAAAGCTCCAGCCCCTCTGCCTAGCTTGCTTCCTGATCCTTTACTAATTGAAGATGTGGTTGCAGCAGCTGAGCCTTCCGTTGAGTACCATTGCAACTCCTGTTCAGTTGATTGTTCACAGAAGCGCTTCCATTGCCGGACTCAGGTTAGCTGTTTTTTGTTTCAGTGCTGCAGCCCTACAGTTCCTGCTGAAATTTTACTACACCACTATATGTTTTATCACCTTGTATATAGCATGTATGTTTCGGCACTTCTGATCAAGTAACTGTGTCATGCAGGTTCTATATTTGAAAGTATAGTTCGGTCAGATACATTTTATGTAATTTGGACATGGATTGGAGTTCTTCTAAACACAATTTTTTTTGTGATTTTCCTTCTTGTGTCTGTTTTCTCTCTTATCCTCTTACACACAATGAACATAATTTGAGGATGCAACAGAAGTGTGATTTAACATCTTTGTTAGAGTTGTGGATGTATAATTTTTTAATCAATTAGCACAGTTTGTAAGCTTTGTTTCAAATTGATAGGCAACAGCTGAATTTTTTAGCAGTCATAACTTCGTCCTTGTCTCTACATTGTATAAAATTGACTATTGGAGTATCAGATATGGAATATTGGCTGCCAAAATTTAGCCTTGAAAGAGGCTGATTCTTCTCATTAGCAGAGATTATAATCATCATACTGATGTACTGTACCTTGTGATTCAAATTACTTCTCTGTAGCCGGTATTGCTCTTCTCTTCCTGAAGTCAAATCTTTTGTTATTGCTGGTGCTTTCATCTTGTGTGATCTGCCAGAAGAAATTTTTTAAAAAACTATGTCTTAAATCTGAAGTATGGTAGTATTAATTTTTTTTATTTCTACAGGCAGATTTTGACCTGTGTTCTGTTTGCTACAACGAAGGAAAGTTCGATACAGGCATGGCCAAAACTGATTTCATCCTCATGGATTCTGCCGAACTTTCTGGTGCTAGTGGTACTAGTTGGACTGATGAGGAGACATTGCTTCTTTTAGAAGCTTTAGAAATTTTTGGTGGAAAATGGGCTGAGATTGCTGAACATGTTGCTACAAAAACAAAAGCACAGTGTATGTTACACTTTCTTCAAATGCAAATTGAGGACCGCTTTCATGATGGTGAAGATATTCATCAAAATATCCAGGAAAGCACAGAGCAAGCCTTGGCAGAAAAGGGCACTGCTGAAGTACCTGAGAGAATGGAAATTGAAGAGAAAGTGGAAGGAAAAGATACTGTGGATGAGAATCCTTCAGAGAAAGCAGAGGGCAATCGTGCAGAAGCAAAAGCAGAAGATGGAAGTGTTGTTGAAAATAAAGATACCAAGAATTCAGGTGGCATAGATTCAGTTACATCTCCAAACACTGGTGAACCAAAAAAAACTTCTGATGCTGACCCTACAGTGAAGGAAAGTTCTGTAGATGTTGATACTTCTGGTGAAAATGTCTCAACTGTTGCTATTGATATCCTGAAATCTGCATTCGAGGCTGTTGGTCACTTCCCAGAACATGAAGGTTCATTTGCCGATGCAGGACATCCTGTCATGGCACTGGTAAGCACTGTCTAATACACTTCGACATCTTTACTTATTATACAGTATTTACTACCCACAGGTTTATTAAATGTCTGTGCAGGCAGCATTTTTAGTTGGTCTTATGGAAGATGACAATGCTACCACTTCATGCCGTAGTTCACTAAAAGCTATGTCTGAGGTATCTCCTGCACTTCAATTGGCAAGTAGGCACTGTTTCATTCTTGAGGATCCACCAAGTGATCTGAAAGACATTTTTTTCGGTGTAAGGTAAGCAATGCTTGCACCTGTGTAACATAGTAGTGCTATTGCAAGATTTTGCTGATAAGGTAAATGAAATTTGCAGTAACACAAACAAAGATGGTGATGAAACAAAAGATGAGGATATGACTACAAATTCAATTGATACTGACAAAATGAACATCAATGGAAAGGAAGAGAATGCTTCATCTGTGGAAAAGCAAAACAGTCCATCCATTTCACCAAAAGATCACCAAGAATCAGACAATAAAAATGTATGTTGTAATGAAGCCCCCTCAGTGGAGCCTGAATCCAATAATGCTAAGGAATCGTGTGACCCAATTCCTCTTGTGGACAAGAGTGCATCCGACAATACAAAAAGTTCATTAAGTTCTATGAAAGATCCAGTTACTCCACCAAATAATGCAAATGGACATGGTCTGTTAGCTTCTCAAGAGGTTGTTGCAGGAAGTACCACGGGTGCAAGTAATCCTGTACTGGTAAAGGACAAACCAAATGCTGAGGTAGAGCCAGCTGATGATATATCTTCACAAGGCAAGGTCGCACTTAATAAGACTGAAGATGCAGCTTCTACCCCAGCTATCATACAAGAACACAAGCAAAGCCAAACATTGGAAAATGGCAAGATTGAAGGTAGTTCATCTATTTTTTCAATTGAAATTATCTGTATGAAACCACTAGAGGGTAAGCATACAATTTCAACTTGTGCACTCTATCAATTAAAAGCTTCTCATTATTTACTAGTCTAGAAGACTTTCTTGCTACCATTGAATTGCATCAATTGCATATGTAAGTAGTTCACATGTTGACTATTATTTTGCTAATGTTGGCTAAGGTTCTTCACATTACTATATGTCCATCATAATTTGTTACCGTGCCATCAGATTGAGCTATTCTGAGCAGGAGCAGCTAAATCCAGAATTTTAGATACAACTGACAAATATATTATCTGTAGCACTTTACCATGTTTGTCTTTCGTAAATATGTCATGTTGGTTGGCTTGATTGTGATGGAATTCAAAATTCAAAACCTTTATGAATAACTCCAGCTTTTTTTTGCCTTTAATGAAAATATGTCGATTGTTGCTAGTAGGCTTTAAAGTACCAACCTACACATACTGTTGCAGTTAGTTATCACCTGCAAAATATGAATGTGGAATTCTAAAGGTTGAGTTGCTTGAACTATTCTATTCTGCATTATCACCAATTTTAAGTAATTTTATTAGTCAATGTTTTCAGGTAATATTTTTCTCTCCTTTTTCTTCCTGGGTTGGGCGTTGATTGCAATTACTTTTTTAAGTTCTTGCTTCTCTTGATCCTTCAGTTCCCAAACATAAATGTTGTCTGATCTATCTGTGTCCTCCCAAAAATATATACCAAGTGCCCCCACAAAAGATAGGGCTTTGTGACATCAGATCACAGTGAAGTAAATGAATTGTAGGAATTAGAAAATAAAGTCATTGAAAAGAGGGTCAGCATTGAGAAAACGGATTTAACATCATTCAGAGGTCATAACTCTGGTGGTACAGTTCCCCATCAGCTGACTTCCGCTTCTCTGTGATATGTCTTGATCTTGCAGAACCTAACAGTACAGAAAACGTAGCTGCCGATGAAGAGAAGGGTTCAAGAGTGACCGCCAGCCATAGTGAGTCCATAACTAGGCTAAAACGAGCAGCAGCTACTGCTGTTTCAGCCGCTGCTGTGAAGGCTAAGCTCCTCGCTGAGCAGGAGGAAGCTCAAATTCAACGGCAAGCTGCACTGATGGTTGAAAAGCTGGTACACTGAACGAACTGTGCATGCTTTGCTCTCCAAATGATCGTGTTCTGTGCCACTAATATTATTTTTTGTGCAGTTACAGAAGATCGAAGTGAAAATGTCGTTGTTTTCTGAAATTGAGCACGTGGTCCAACGAACTAGAGAATACACTGAAAAGACCAGAAAGAAGCTTCTGATGGAGCGGAATGCGATAATTGCCGCTCGCATGGGTGCATTGCCATCTAGGCCAAACCAGCCTGGTGTTGCTGGGAACAGATTACCGGTTGGATATGGCGCCCCTGCAGTGAGACCACCAAACGCAATGCCCCGGCCCAACAGCTGAGCTGATCAGGGAAACCGACACCTCGTGCTCTATCTATGTACCACCATTCTTTTAGAAGCATACCTCAAAACCAATCAGGCATCAGCTACGTTGTAGCATTCTTTTAGAAACCGTACCATGATCTGTATAACGGCTTCTATAAAAATTCGCTATCTTCGCTTTGAATGTGATGTTCTTTCCGTGTACTCTGCTAATCTGCTTATATTTGACTGAATAGTGTCGAAATCTTGCGTGCAAAGTGCCTGGTGTAGTTTTGCACCGAGTCAACAGCAGAAGCCAAAGAGCTTCAATGGCGCTCCAAGAGATTGGATGCGAATGAAGGACGAGTAGAGCATCTGTTACCAGCAGACATTCTTTTGCATAGATTATAGTAAAGTAACTTTCTTACGAGTCTATTGGTATTTGGTACAGTGCTGGCACATTTTTGCGTCCGTTTTGTGACATGGATTTTAGCCGGACGCAGGAACTTCACAGGATTCCTGTAGGAAAGTGTAGGACTTACAAGCTTCGTTCTTTTCGGTCTTTTGCTTTGGTTTTTCTTAGTTGATACTATTTAAAAGATCTATCAATTATAATTAAAAATTATTAGTTACAGTTTAAAAGAACATGTTATACTGATTCCTGCAAAGGTTATGTGAAATTTCTTCTTCCAAATATAACTCTTGGTACGTAACATTCTTTTTACGTAGTTTCTCGTGAAAATCTGTGCTAGTACAGTGAGCTGGATTTTTCACTGTTAACCACACAGAGATGACCACGAACCGATCTGCCATGGATCCTGAACTCTCCATGTCAGTAGTACGCCTGCCCCCGAGCTCCCAACGGTCAAAACATGCCAGACAGGTGGAATCCGTGCGGATATTGCTGTCTCATAATTTACTTTTTTTTTAGATTCAGAGCTAAATATGGATAAGATTATCAGTATCGTGATACGTATTGTAGTATCTTACGATCTTATTAGAGGTAAATGATACAGATCGTAATGTAGATCAAAATCAGATAGTTCGCGGTAGGATCACGATCCAGATCATAGTATCGTTAGAATCACGATAGGATCATGATCCTAACAACAAACTATAAAACATATAAACTTTGATATTATCTATTGTTAATTTAAGTTGCACTAGTTTAACTTACTTTGTTTTGTCGTTTACATGTTGTTCTAAGATAAAAAAAGTATTATCTTTAACACATTGCACTTTTAGATTATTAGTTCATTAAAAATAATTAAATAAGTTTTAGAAATCAATCTTAATTCAATATAACATGAATAAGTATACTCAAATTACAAAATTAAATTCCAAAAATCTACTATAGACTTGCATATGTAGAAATATAATTCAATTTTTATATAAAATATATATGTTTTTTAATTTTTGATAGTATGATTCTACAATCCGATCTCGTTAGACGAAAAATGATCCTATTTAGTATCACGATTTTGGCAACCTTGAACATTAGCAAGCTAAATTTAAAGTATGCAGAATATGGGCACGAAGCGGATTCATGTCAGCTATGAATTGGGAACGGATAAAGTAGTCAAATAGTACGCAATTGTGCACACAGGAAGTAATATACGTTAAACCATACCACTGTAACTTCAGCATTTCAACACGAGTACATATACAAGTCTCACATGCATACACAACCACATCGATATAATAGCATAGTACGCTTAACATACGTTCATGCATAAATTTGGCATAATCGCACCGATATAAGGTGTAACAACCTCAATTTTCAAATCCCAGCTTGAAGCAATTATTTTTATCCATTATTGATTTTTTAGCCACTTTTAAAAAATCCTAAATTTATAAAAAAAAACTTTCTTTTATTTTACCCAGACTAAAAGCATTCTTACAAAAATAATAAAACATTTTCAAAGTATTAAAATAATTTACTTAGACTCCAAATATTATAAAATACCTCTGTGAGTTTTTAGGGCATTTTGTTATTTTTCAAAGCCCAAAAACCTTTTCTAGAATTTTTCTTTCTTCTTTCTACTATTTATGCCCCGCTCGTTTCAGCTTTTTTTCGGTTTTTGCTTTTAGCTTCTGCTTTTTTTCACTATTCAGTATTTCGTCTTTTTCTAAAATTTTTTAGATATTTTAGGCTTTTTTGTATTTTTTTCCCGTGTTCCTTTATATTGTCCCTAATGGGTTAACATGTTTTTTTATATTTTTTTAAAATTAATTATGCCCAAAAAGCTAAATCAGCTACAGTGAAATTTCAGCCTAAAGCCAGAAGCCATCGCTAAAACGAGTGCCCCCGCTTTAGCTTTGGTTCTAAGTCTGGATTTAATTATCTGGATTCAATCCCGGATAGTGAAATAGTTTCTCAGATTCTGTCCCGACTAGAGGTGACTAAATGGGCAGCCTAGCACGACACCTGTTTGCCTGTTACTTAGTCAAGGACGTGCCATGAAAGCTTATGGGCTGAGACATCGACTCAGGCATGACTCAATAGTCTCATGAACTGTGTCGGACTGACCTAGACACAGTTAAGCTATTGGGCTGGTGTTAGCCTATTTTAGTCTATATGCCATGAAATTTTGAAAAAAAAAATACCATAAAATATATAAAATTAAAATAATATAAAAATATAAAACTTATAAAATAAACTATATAACATTCAGAACTACAAAATAAAATCATATATAATTAAAATGAATCGTATAAAATTAAAAAGCACAAAAATCATGTAAAATACATAAAAAAACGAGCCTAACAAATCGTGTCGAGCTGAGCTATGCCCGAGCCGTGCCATGCTGGGTCCTGTACTACTCGTGCTGTGGCAAGCCGGCCTGCTCGGTCGAATTCTCTGTTTGAAATAGCACCTATACCACATGATTGTTGTATGTAGTTAATCATTCTGCGAAGCCATACACATTCACGTGATGCTTCATATAATGCAATTATTTCAGAATGATTAGTGGATGTAGCCACTAGAGTCTGTTTTGAAGACTTCCAAGAGATGGCTGTTCCACCATGTAAAAACACAAAGCCTGTTTGAGATCTGACATTATGGGGATCTGATAAATAGCCAGCATCTGTATATCCTATTAAGTCCATGCCTTTATTCTTCTGGAAGAATAGTCCGAGATCTTGAGTGCCTTGAAGATATCTAAGGATATTCTTCACTCCTACCTAATGTCTTTTGGTTGGAGCAGCGCTATATCTAGTAAGTAGATTTATTGCAAATGCAATATCCGACCGGGTGCAATTTGCAAGGTACATAAGCGCTCCGATGGCACTGAGATATGGAATCTCGGGTCCCAATAGCTCTTCATTGTTATCTCGGGGTTTAAATGGATCTTTGTCCCTGTCTAGAGATCGAACAACCATGGGGGTTTTCGATGGATATGCTTTGTCTATATTGAATTTCTCCAATATTTTATGGATATAGGCTGATTGATGCACTAGTATACCTGTATGAAGGTGCTCAAGTTGTATACCTAAGCAAAATTTGGTTTTACCCAAATCCTTCATTTCAAATTCCGTCTTAAGATGATGATGTGCTTCATCTATATCTTGTGTATTACCAATGATATTGAGATCATCGACATATACAGATATAATGCAAAATCCTATTGAGAATCTTTTGATGAACACGCATGGGCAATCATCATTGTTGGAGTATCCCTTTTTGGTTAGGAACTCACTTAGTCGGTTGTACCATATTCTACCCGACTGTTTCAAGCCGTATAGAGACTTGTTCAATTTTACACAATATATATTGCGATTTGCGTTTGGATTCGGAATTAAAATTTCATCAGGAACTTTCATGTATATGTCCGAATCAAGTGACCCATAAAGGTATGCAGTTACTACATCCATCAACTGCAAAGATAGATGATTTTGTACTGCCAATGATATTAAATATCGGAATGTTATTCCACTCATTACTGGAGAATAAGTTTCATTGAAATCAATACCGGGTCTCTGCGTGAACTCTTGTGCTACAAGCCTTGCTTTGTATCTCACCACCTCATTGTTTTCATTCCGTTTGCGGATGAAAACCCATTTGAATCCGACAGGGAATATATTTGGAGGTGTATGTATCACATTGGTGAATACATTTCTTTTCTTGAGCGAGACTAACTCCGCTTGAATTGCATCTTTCCATTGAATCCAGTCCGAGCGCTGTTTGCATTCTGCTATGGTTTTGGAATCTGGATCATTTTGAAGATTGTTGTGGAGAAATAAATGTCGACAATTGTAGTCTTACGATCATATGATTCTCCAGAATCAGTATAGTTAGTGGAAATTTCTTGGACCCCTGGTGACTCAATGTTATTTCTCAAAACATTTGAGTCGGGGTATTCCGATGTCCCAAGATCAGTATTTGAGTGCACTGTTGATCTGGGTTCAAGGATCCTTTGGTGCCCATCAACATGAGGTTGATCTGCATTTACATTCTTTTGTTTCCTTTGTCGCTTGTTAGAAGTTGTATTCGCCACTTGTGCCATACTTCTCCCCCTCTTATTTTGAACTGAGAGTTGAGTGGTATTTTGCGGTACCTCCACTCTTTCAAGCACATTTCTGGCAGGATTATAGAATTTTGTGACACCCTTATAATCAGTAAATGCATCTGGCAGATTATTTGCAATGTTTTGCAAATGAATGAGTTTCTGAACTTGAAGTTCAGTCTCTCTGGTACGTGGATCTGAGGTAGGAATGCCTTGAATATTCCAATCAATTTCCTGGTATTTAGTTTGGTACTTGTTGTCTCCCCCTAATGCCGGGAAATGTTCCTCATTGAATATGCAATCAGCGAACCGGGCCGTAAACAGGTCCCTAGTTATGGGCTCGAGGTATTATAATCGACGGAGATTTATACCCAACATATCCCAAGTTTCCTGTGCGGTCATATTGAGGTACGCTGCGGTGGTGAGATCGGTACGTATGTAGCGCAACCGAACTTTCGCAGATGGGAAATATCTGGTGGATTTCCACGTACTAATTGTAGTGGGGAAGTGCTATGATATGCAGTTGGACGCAATTGGATTAAGTCAGTAGCGTGTAAAACTGTATGACCCCAACATGATTTGGTAAGTTGCAATTCTGTAGCAATGGTCTTGCAATGAGCTTGATTCTCTTGATGAGAGATTCTGCTAAACCATTTTGTGTATGAACATATGGAACAGAGTGTTGAACTTGTATCCCAAGAGCCATACAATAGTCATTGAATGCATGGGATGAAAATTCAGTAGCATTGTCCATTCAAATTGATTGAATTCGATATTCAGGATAATGTGCTCATAATTGGATAATTTGGCCAATTAACTTAGCAAATGCATGGTTTCGTGTGGATAAAAGACACACATGTGACCATCTAGTAGATGCGCCAATGAGAACCATGAAATATCTGAATGGTCCACACAATGGCTGTATAGGACTACATATATCTCCTTGAATGCGTTCAATGAATTTAAGTGGTTCAGCTCTGATTTTAAGATAAGAGGGTCTTAAAAGCAATTTTCCGGTGGCACATGAAGTGCACACAAAATTTGAGGATTCCGGAAATTTTGTTTTGAGATATGTATGACCAATGAATTTGCTAATAATTTTTCTCATCATTCCAATGCCTGGGTGGCCAAGGCAATCATGCTATGTTTGGAATGTGTTAGTGTGTTGAAAAATTACTTTTTTCGCAATATGTTGAATCGGTTTGATGTATGTATAGTACAATCCGGAGGTTAAAGATGGAATTTTTTCTAGTACTTGTTTGCCATATCCGTTGTTTTTGGTGAGGATGAGGTATTCCTCTTTGTTGTCATTTTGGGTTTCAACATGGAAACCATTCTGACGGATATCTCTATAACTGAGTAGGGTACGTGTTGAATCGGGATACAAGACTGCATCCTCAATTTCTAACTGTGTACCCATGGGGAGAGTGATAGAGGCGCGACCAGAGCCTACTATCATTGCATCGCGTCCAGCGATCGTTAAAATATTTCCTTTCCTCCTTGTGAGAGATAGAAAATATTTTGTGTCCCTAAGTATAGAGTTTGTGGTGCCACTATCCACAAGGCATAATTCCTCCTCCATTTGATTGTCTCTAAAAATCTATATACACAGGGAGAGGAATTTTAATGAAAATTTTATTGTGGTATATATAGAATACATATAAACTTAATTACAATACCAAATATATTCGATATATGGTTGTAGGCTTGTAGCATGCAAGCATGCAATGAGAGTCTAAACAAGATCTCCAAACATGTCTTGAGAAGTAAATTCTTCAAGTGTGTTCTCGGTGCTCATGAGATCATCCTTCTTTGGAGAAGTACATGTGTCCTTGAGTTCTTGAATGAACTGTTGAGAGCATCCTGCTTCATTGTTGTTGCATGAGAGATTGAAGTGCGCTTCAAATCTCTTCTCTTGAGCATACTTGCCTTGAGCCCGAGACTGGAGGTAGAGATTCACAAGGTGCTTCGGGGTGCGACATTTCTTGGTAGGATGGTTGTAGCAACCACATTTTTGACAAACTTTAGTTTTGTCAACTTGCTTACCAAAATTGCTTTTACCCTTCTTGAATCCACCACGCTTTTGCTTTATATTACGTTTGTTTTTACCTTTAAAGTTCTTTGAGTGGTCTTTTGAACCACGGAACTTAATGTTATTCTGAGTAGCATGAACTTCAGGAAGTGGAGCAGCCCCAATGGGACGTTGCTGATTGTTCTTTAAAAGAAGTTCAGCGTGCTTTTCGGCCTGAAGTATAGTATGCATAAAGTCAGAATAAGTTTGGTAATTTACAGCACGCCATTGCTGCTGTAGGACTCTGTCGGATGGGAGCATAGTAGAAAGTGTCTTCTCTATTTTTTCCGCATCCGTTGGTTCCTTTTCACAAAACCGCAGCTTTGAGCAAATAGCATGAAGGGCATGATTATAATCTCTAACTGTTTTGAAGTCTTGGAGTCTAAGATGTGCTCATTCATAATTAGCCTCAGGTAAAATAACAGTTTTCAACTGTTCATATCTATTTTTGAGGGTTAACCATAAAGTGAGTGGATTCTCCTCATATAGATATTCAGCCTTCAAATCCGGATGTATATGATTCCGTATTATGCTCAAAACGGAATATTTTACAATATCCGGTGGGATTTGATCAGTTGGAGGATTGAATATCACTATTTGCAACCCACGTGTGGTGAGGTTGATTTTCAGGTCCATAGCCCAAGTAGGCTAGTTGCTACCGTCAAAAGCGAGGGGCTCAAATTCTTTGGTAGCCATTTAGAGCCTACATGAAAAATATACCATAAAATGATTAATTTACATGAGGTAAATTAATATGTATGGTAATGTTGTAATAAATGCATATATGTGGAAAACAATATGAGTATTGTAATCCGAATGAATATATACCCAAATTAAATATAACATGTGGATATATTTATAATACCGTGTAATTACAATATTGGTGGAAGCACCAATTAATTGTATGGCATAGCGTACAAAGAAATGTAGCGATGTGCCATAAATTTGTAATCATGGTATTTGTTGTAGGTATGCATTCATAATATGTTGCAAAAATTCTAAAGTATTAAGTACATGGTACTTACTAAATGAGAATTTTGCTGAAGATAACGGAAATTAAATATGGTCGCTATTTATGCTGTATGTAATTTGCAATAAAGTAGTAATCCCATATGTGTAAAAAATATAGAAATGTGGTTGCACATTTATTGAAATATTTACATAATTTTTAGTTCCTGTAGGGACTGAAATGCGAATTTATAAAAGTACAAGTAGATAGGTACAATTATAAACAAGCATAGGGACTAAACTGTAAAACTACAATACAAATGAAACGAAAATTCTGCATTTTCATGAAATCTAGGGGTGGAAATGTAAAATTTAGAAAACCTGGGCTAAAGCCCGTTTGGCCTTTTGGCCCATGAGGGGAAGTGGAGGTTATTGGGCTAAAAGCCCATTTGGAGGCCATGTATATATATGAGGAGGAGTTTAGGTTTCCCAAAACCTAGCTGAGCCGCCATTGCCGTGGGAGCCGCCCGGCGGGCGCCACTGCGCCTCCGGCCGCGCCGGCCCTCGGTGTGCCACCGCGCCTCCCGCCGCAGGCCACCGCCGCTCTGGGAGGCCCGCGAGCTGGCGGGCTGCGCGACGAGCCGCGCGGCTGGGGCCGCGCGCGGGGTTGCGCGCCACGGGCCGAGGCGAGTTCCGCGCGGCGGGGCGCGGGGTGCGCCGCCAAATGCCGAGGGCGCGACGGGGCCACGCCAGCGAGGAGGCCGCGCCGCGCGCGCCGATGGCGGGCGCCGACTCCATGCGTCAGGACGCCGCTCCCCCTGCCTTGCACCGACGGCCGGCCACCACCTCTTTCCTCTCCCGATCTATGTTGAAGAGAAAGCGTCCTCTGCGGAGGAGGCCGGTGGAGGGGTGCGGATCCGGAGGCCGGGACAGCGGTTAGCCGCCACGGAGGCATGCGCCGGTCGCCGGTAAGGACCATAGCGGGGAGCCTGCGCTGGAGGGAAGACGCTGTGCGTCTCCCAGGGGCGACGACGAACCGGCCTATATCCATGGGCGATGGCGATGAGGGTGGTCGCCGTCGTTGGACAAGGGGCAAGAAAATATTGTAGGGATTCACACAATGAATCAACCGAAGCAAGAATCCCAAGTAAGGCTTCGCAATGTTGCTCACAAAGATGGATCTCATCATTCTCCATTACCTTCTTGTGTTCTTTTTTTTTGGTTCTCTGTAGAGACAAGGTGCTGATAACGTGTCTGAAAGTATTTGGACAAGTATTGGAGAGAACAAATTGCTTTCATTCATTCAATCTTCCTGTTTGTACATGAATGTGATTTATAGACAATGATAAGGTGGCAGTTGCCGGCGTACGAAACGTCGCGTCCGTACGGACGTACCGGCGTCCGTACGCCGTGACCGTTGGTCACTTTGGTTGTAACATTCTCGACCCAAGCTCGACAAGGTTGTCGGGCTACCAGCACGGTCCGTTCTGACTGTGGACCGTACCATACCCTGATCGGACCAATAGTACCTCTTGTCCCATCTGGATCAGGCTTCGAACCTAAGAAAAATTTTACCCCTACACACGTTACTTCGGACGCAGCCATCGAAAACAACAAAACCAAACCATTTCAACGACCATGCCCACACACCCCACGCCTCCCAACCACGTAGAACCGCTTCACTGTGGACCCAGACAAAGAATTACACAGGGACCCATTGTACAGTCTTGCGAAGTTCACAGAACTGGATCTATTTAAATGAGCACCCGTACGTCCCCTCTGCAGGGGTCGGGGCAGGCCACCGTCCCCAAGCACGCGCGATCCATCCAATCGCAGTCACTGCAATGTGGGGTCACAACACGTGGATCTAATATGTCAGGGAGAATACAACCTCAACCTTCTGTATCTGTATCTCGGCAAGTGCAGAGCACGGCTAGTCTCAAGAAAGAAGCGCAGAACACGGCTCGCGCAGCAACGCAGGCTGAAACTTCGAACGGCCCCAGACGCCCGAAATTACGGGAATGTCCTCGGGTCGCCCCACTACGGAGCCGGGCCCACCGGAAGGGAAAATACCCATGGTGGCAGTCGCGTAGATATGGGCCCAGTTCCAAGGTCCTTTACGATCCTCTCTCTCCTCTCTCTTTCTCGCCTGAACTGAAACCCCCTCTGCTCTGCTCACTGCTCAGCCCTCGTCGCCCTAATGGCGTTTCATATAGGCGGGCCTTTTCTTTCCATGGCCGATATTTTTTGAAAATAAATATTATTTTGAAAATAAGTTGAATGATGCGAGCGGTGTGAAAAAAGGGTAAGAAATAGATATGCTAGCGCGACACGACAGAAGTGAAATGTGTGATGTGTCTATGATCTGACTTATGAGAGAGAGTGAAGTACATGAGTGTGACCTCTGACTTACGGAGACATGAGCGATCAGAGTGTGAAAGGATGTTCATATTGCTTCCTCGAGCCAAGATGATGAGTCTCTAAATATTAGGGCCACTTCTCTTCGCCTGTTCCTCTTCACTTCCAATTTGTTCGCTTCCCCAACATTTTTTTAATAATCTTCTGATTAATTTATCTACTGTTTCTGCGAAGAGAACTTGCGAGGTATGATTTTTGCAACCTTTTCTTGTTATAGGATTCACAGGAGAAGAATTGATTGGGAAGTTTTTTGGGGGGGGATATTTCTATGCTTTTTTTCCTTTCGAGGAAATGTTGGGGTATAGGCTGTATTGTGCGGTGAAAATCGGTGTTTTTCCTTGGAAAATGCTGTTTATGCTAGATTTTCTTGCAATCTATCATGTTTTGATTTGCTGCTAGTTTGCTCGTTTGGGTTTAGGGTTTTAGCCTACTTGTGTTATAGTTTAGTGGTACTAATTTGTGTTAGTGTTGATGAAATGTTGGTTAGGGTTTTAGATGATCGCTGATTTGGGCTGCTATTTCGTCAGGATTTCATAATCTGGTTGCGACCTATGGTGGAATGCATGGTGGTCGCCGTGGCGAATGGGCTAAAGATGGAAGCCGCCGCCGCCACTGCCGCCGCAGATTCTCCTGCATCCGTTCTGGAGGACGAGGTGATGTATTATTAAAAAATTTTGTCGTTAGATCCCTAGATGGAACCCCTTTGCTTTTCTGGGGCGATTTCTGTATTTTGCTTGTTGAAGTTCTCCAACGATTTCGATTCTTTGGCCTGACGACAAGTTCTTGATCTGATTACTTGCGCAAAATTAGAAAATTTCTGAAGCCAAGAACGGGGATGCCTCCCTCACCACTGAGGAATTTAAGCAAGAGGAGGAGCAGCTCTTTGTGTGCGCCAAGGAGGAGAAAGCCGATGATTTTGAGGCCAAGAACAGCGATGTGCCGCCTGTCACTAAGGCGGTGAAGGAGGAAGACCCCGTCAAAGAGGAGATAGCTGATGATTTTGTGGATCCAAGTTCATCTCTTCCTATTAACCTCAAGGCGAAGAACGGCGATGCATCCCTCATCACAGAGATGATGAAGGAGGAGGAAGAGAAGCTACATGGGGCCCGGATTAAGGTAGAGGAAGAAGAGGAGGCCAGAAAGAGGGAAGAAGCTGAAAGACTTGCTTTTGATCCCAAGGCACGGTTTAGCAAGTTGGATGAGCTGCTGACACAGACACAGCTCTATTCCGAATTCCTACTCGAGAAGATGGAGCAGATCACGGATGTAAGAGTCTTTCACTGTGTTAGAACGGTTTTTTCATTTCTTGCAACTTCTTGCTAGTTAGTTTTGCTTCTTTGTTAACGATGTTGGTGCTGCCTGTTGGTTTAAGCAGAACGGTGTTGAAATTCAAGCCGAAGAGCTAGTAGAAGAGAATAAGAAAGGACGTGGCAGAAAGAGGAAAGCGAATTCTGCTCCACAGTACAATGATGTGAGTTTAGGCTTCATATATAATATTCCGTTTTTTGTAAATATGTCTGTACATATTTGTTTCCCCGTCTTATAATTAATGGATTATGCAGATGCTGTGTTTGTCATATACTAAGTCTAGTCTTTGTTACTTGCTCATCTGAACTTCCAACAATAATAATATTATGCAAGTATTGAAACATTTGTTGGTGCTGGAAGAATGCTAGGGAGAGTGCTATTCTGGTTGCTTAATATCTACTTTTCAATATTTACTGATCACCTCTATCTGTAGCATCATTCTAACATAGTTCACAAATCATAATCAAAATGACATTTGAGATTTGTTGCAGCACAGGTGCATCTGTCTTCCTCTTTAAGAGTTAGGACATTAGGATAATGTTCTGTGCTCAATATTGCTTTGAGTTGATTGGACTTATTGATGCCCACTGAATCTATTACCTCTAAAATTATGAACATTTATTTCAAATATTTTCCTGGGATCAGTCATCATTTGCTAAGTGGATAACTTGATAGGTGATGAATATATAAGAAAAAAAAATGACAATTACATTTTGTTCATAGATTAAACTTTATGTTAAATTTTTTTGCCTTTGACATTAACAATATAAAATGTTGTTCAGAAGAAGGCTAAGATGGCAGTGGCAGCCATGCTTACAAGATCTTGCGAAGATCGCTCCTCTGAGGATTGTACCCTCACAGAAGAAGAAAGGTAGGAAAAAGAACAAGCCAACCTTGTTCCACTAATGACCGGTGGAAAGTTGAAGTCTTACCAGATAAAGGGTGTGAAGTGGCTAATATCGCTGTGGCAGAATGGGCTAAATAAGATACTAGCTGATCAAATGGGCCTTGGGAAAACAATCCAGACAATTGGATTTCTTACCCATCTCAAAGGGAAAGGTCTGCATGGTCCATACATAATAATTGCTCCTCTTTCCACTCTCTCGAACTGGGTGCATGAGATCTCAAGGTAAAGTACCCAAAATTTTCTTTCAATGTCCTTAATTGATGTCTTATGTGGAGATTCTTGATTTCAGATTTGTTCCATCTCTGACTGGTCTCATATATCATGGAGATAAAGTGACTCGGGCAGAGATAAGGAGAAAATTCATGCCCAAAACTGTTGGCCCTGATTTTCCAATAATAGTGACCTCATATGAGATGGCCATGTTAGATGCAAAATTTCTTGCTCATTATAAGTGGAAATATGTTGTTGTGGATGAGGTGATGGAAAAGCACATGCTCTAAATCATTGTCATTGTATGGTTTTCTCCCTTTAGTATTTACATGTCAGTTCCGTACTTCTTTTTCCAGGGGCATCGGTTGAAAAATTCGAAGTGTAAATTATTGAAGGAGTTGAAGCGTGTGCCAATGGATAATAAGCTCCTTTTGACTAGGACTCCTCTTCAGAATAACCTAGCAGAGCTGTGGTCACTATTGAACTTCATTTTGCCTGATTTATTCTCATCTCATCAGGAATTTGAGTCATGGTATGATTCACTGAGTTAACAGTTGCACCACTGGCCAGTGGCCACCCTTTACCTTACATACTTTTTATACATGTCATTCTATTCATAGTCTTCATATACTGGAAGCACTTCTCGTGTTCATTAGTGAGTGATTGCTCTCTTGATTCCTTTTTGCCTTGTATTGATTATAGTTATAAGTTACCTAAATCTTCCAATGTAACATTTGCCCAGATTTCACAAAGGTTTGTTTGACCATTGGCCAGATCTTGTATTGATAACTCGCTAATTTGCATATGGACCTAACAGAACAGATATGTTGGTGGTTGTTCTAGTCAAAACATCTGTCAGGATTTCTAAAGTAATTAGCATCTGGTTCTTAAATGCATATTGTGGTTAAACCAATGCAAAAGAATCTGTTAAAGTTACTTTGTGATATCAATTCCCTGACCGATTCCTCTTTTTTTTAACGCCACTCTTGATTCTTGAAACAGATGTTCTCGTGTCACTGTATATATTATGAGGCTTGGAAGTGTTATGAATAGCACTTGTATTCATCATGAGGCCAAAGGGCCAGTATATATACACGTACAGATATGAGAACACCTAATACAACATGAACAGGTATGTCATAAGATAACTACACATAGATATAGAATATATCTCTAACACCCCCACTCAAACTTATGGTGGAGCAACAACATTAAGTTTGAAGAGGTGAAAACTGTGCTGAGCTCTAGTCTGTGCCTTTGTGAAGAAGTGCATGGCCAATCTCGGAAGGCACGTCTCAAGAGTAACAACCTGATCCTGTACCTGTGTCCGCATGTATGAAGCATCAACACCAATATGCTTTGTAAGCTCATGCTTCACTGGATCTTTAGCAATGCTAATAGCAGTATAGCACCTGTACTGTCTGATAAAAGAGGAGTCGGTGCAGTAACAGAAACACCAAAATCCTCAAGTAACCACCGTAGCCAAGTAACCTCCGCAATTAACAATGCCATCGCTCGCAACTCAGCCTCAGCGCTCGAACGAGAAACTGCTGTCTGTTTCTTAGTCTTCCAAGCAATGAAAGAACCACCAAGAAAAACACAGTAGGCAAAAAGAGACCGACGATCAGAGAGATCACTAGCCTAAGTGGCATCAGAATATGCCTGGAGCTGAAAAAAGCTAGAGCGAGGGAAAAAGAAACAACCATAGATAGTTCCACGAAGGTATCGTAGAACACGAAGAAGATAACTGTAGTGGACCTGTGTGGGAGTAGAAACAAACTGATTCAAGATATGCACAGGATACGAAATGTCAGGACGAGTAACACCAAGATAGATAAGGCTCCCAACAAGGTGACGATAGCGAGTAGGATCAGGAAGACTCACCATCAGTAAGATAAAGATGAACATTAAGCTTCATAGGAATCTCAGCTGTGCGCTGATCAGTAAGAGATGCGCGCTCAAAAAGATCCTGAACATACTTTTCTTGGGATAAATAAAAACCCTTAGGGGTAGATATAACTTCAATCCCAAGAAAGTAGCGAAGTGGACCCAGATCAGACATAAAAAACTGTTCATGAAGATGCTCCTTAATAAAAGTGATATACTGAGAATCGTCGTCAGTAATGATCATATCGTCAACATATAAAAGGAGAAGCGTCCGACCACGAGGCGATATGTGAATAAAAAGAGCAGGATCATGAGCACTGGCAGAGAAACCAGCTGCAGTGACAACAGAAGAGAAACGATCAAACCAAACTCGAGGAGCTTGCTTGAGACCATAGAGAGAACAACGAAGACGACAAACCATACCCTCAGGAACAAAATAACCAGGGGGCGGCCGCATGTAGACCTCCTCACGCAACTCGCCATCGAGAAAGGCATTCTTAATGTCCAACTGAGAGATGGACCATTGGCGAACAGAGGCCACAGTAAGAAGAGTGCGAACAGTGGTCATGTGAGCAACAGGAGCAAAAGTCTCATCATAGTCACGACCATACTCCTGCTGAAAACCGCGTGCCACAAGACGAGCCTTGTAGCGCTCAAGAGAACCGTCAGAGCGGGTCTTAACCTTATAGACCCACTTGCAGGTGATAGGAGTGACACGTGGAGGAAGAGGAACAAGATCCCACGTGCTAGTACGCTCAAGGGCAGCAATCTTCTCTGCCATCGCATGCTGCCACTCCTGATGAAGAACAGCATCTTTATAAGAAGTCGGTTCGGCAAGAGCAGTAGTAGCAAAACCAAAACGCGCAGGAGACCGAATAGACTGGTGATCGTGAAGAGCATAGCAAGGAGAGGCCGAAAAGGATGGCTCATCAGAAGAAGAGGGCACATCAGAAGAATCCTGAACCTACAGACGACGGGTATAGTAGAGAGGATAAGAAGGAACAAGATCAGGACTATCCTCAGGAGAGGATGCTGTTGGTGAAGAGGGTGTCGACTGGGAAGGAGGCACTGGAGAGACCAAAGGTTGTGGTGATTGTGTGGCAACTATGGGAGTGGAAGGAAAAGTTAGGAAAGAAAGTGGTTCGACAATAGATGTTGAAGTGGAGGAAGAAGGGTGGGATAGAAAAGACGAGACTCATCAAAAGTAACATTCCGAGAAATCCGCATCCGTCGGCCAACAGGGTCCCAACAGCGATATCCTTTGTGCTCAGCACTGTAGCCCAAAAAAACACACTCAACAGACTAAGCTGTCAGCTTGGTGCACTCACGTGGTGCAAGAAGAACATAGCACACACCCAAAGAGGCGAAGACTGGAATAATCAGGAGTCTTACCACATAGACATTCGACTGGAATCCCACCTTGAAGAGCAGAGGAGGGCCGAATGTTAATAAAAAAAGTGGCAGTGGAAACAGCTTCAGCCCAGAAGTGTGGTAGAACATTAGAAGCAAGTATAAGAGCACGAGCTATCTCAAGAAGATGGCGAAGCTTGCGTTCGGCCACACCATTTTGAGCGTGAGCACCAGGACAGGAAAATTGGGGGAGAGTGCCCTGCTCAGCAAGAAAAGGACGAAGAGCACCCGATAAATACTCTCCAGCAGAGTCAGCACGAAAAACGCGAATAGAAGAGTCAAACTGAGTACGGACCATGGTAGCAAAAGTCTTATAGATGGATAAAATATCACTACGAGATGACATAAAATATATCCACGTATACCGAGAAAAATCATCAATAAAAATGATATAATATCGATGACCTCCTTTTGAGATAAAAGGAGCTGGTCTGCATACATCAGAATGAACAAGATTAAAAGGACGCTGAGATACTGACTCGCTAGAAGAATAGGGAAGTTGAAGCTGTTTGCCAAGCTTACAACCCTGACAATGGAGAGAGGCATCACCAGACACAGACCCTAAAAGACCACGACGAAGTAATAAAGACATACGTGATCTACAAAGATGTCCCAAACTATGATGCCACTGAGCAAAAGAGGTGGTGGAGGCTGCAGCAGATGCGAAGGCAGTGGTGGAGGCGACGGATCGCCCGTAGGGGCGAGGCAGCGGAAGGAAGTCGAAGCCAGTCAAGCTCCCAGAGCCGTTGGGAATCACGTCGGCGAGGGCCAGTTCCAACCAGAGTCCCCGTGCGGCGATCCTGAATACAACAAGAATCAGAATCGAGAATAACATGACAACCATGATCAGTAAGTTGGCCGGCAGATATGAGCTGCATAGTTAGTTTTGGGACATGCGAAACATCAAGAACAAGAAAAACTGAATTAGAAAGAGAGGAACCATCTGCTATCTGAACAGAGATGGGAACAACTAGAGAGCTAACAGAAGTAAGAGGTGGAATCAGATGTCATATGAAAAGAAGCTCCAGAATCAAGAATCCAAGGTGATGTACCTGAGGAAGGGGTAGCACCGTCTCTCACCCGAAGACTGAGTAGTAGAACCAACAGCACCAGACGATGCAGAAGCAACCATACGACCTAGTAATTGTAGAAACTGCTGAGTGTCAGAGGTACCAGGACTTTGCTGAGAGGGGGAGCCTCCGGTGCTTCTCGGAGGACGAGTATCACGACGAAAATCCTTCTTCTTCTTGTAGCAAAACTGCTCCACATGTCCATCCTTGTTGCAATAAGTGCAATGGGGTTTCCTACCAACAACAGCTGTCACTGGTGAAGATATAGCCGGTGAAGAAGTAACAAAGACGCAAGCAGAGTAGAAGTCAAGAAGCCGCTAAAACCGAAGGAAACGACGATGATAACAGGAGACCCGCACCACGAAGGCGAATCTCCTCAGTACGAACAGCTGTAAGGGCCTCCAACAGAGTCACTCGTGGGTGACGAGCCAGCAATTGAGCACGAGTCTGCTCAAACTCGGACCGAAGGCGTGTCAAGAAGTCGTAGATGCGACAAAGCTCTAGGTGAGATTGCTGACGTTGACAGCACTGATAGGTGCGACAAACATCTGGCCCTAAAGAGTCAATCTGGCGCCATATCGCAGATAGCTGAGCGTAGAACTCGCCCACGAGAGCATCTCCTCGCTGAAGTGATCGCTCTGACGACGCACAACAAAGAAGGTACAGAGAATCACCAGATGGCTCGTAGCGGGTGCGCAGATGTGCCCACATCGCTTGGGCGGAAGCCAGACCAATAATATCACTGGTGAGATGCACCTCCATACTGTTAACCAGAATAGCAGAGGCACGAGCATCTTCATCAATCCATGTCTTGTGAGCAGCAAACTGGGACTGGAAAGTCTTCATGCAGCCTCAAAAATCTCAGTTACCTTTGTACAAGTGTCTTCGGAAGCATCCTTCGGGAGGGTAGGTGCAGCAGGTGTAGTAGGGGAAGGCGGACAGGGCAAGTCGCCGGTAAGATACTCCCAAAGACGCTGACCCCGCATGTGAAGACGCATATGCTGAAACCAATCTCGGTAGTTGAGACCATCGAAAATCACCAGGCAACGAGGAACAAAAACTGAGCCTGCAAAAGAAGACATTTTTTTCTTTTTTTCTTCTTCTTTTGGTACCCGAGAGAGAACCGATCAAAAGACCAGCGGCTTGGTCAAAGAGGCAAAAGAATTCACGGGCTAAGACACAAGAGGAGAGCTAGTTAAAGTAGAGCTCACGGGCTAGCTCTCCCCTAAGCTCGGTTCAGAGGAGGCCAAAAGAACTCACTGACGAGAAGATCAACGGGCGAAGGTGGCGACCGATCTCCACCGGCGGCGGCCTCTGCACGGGTTCTGCGTGGGTTCCGGGTGAAGGCGGCGACCAATCTCCACCGGCGGCGGCCTCTACGCGGGTTCCGGCGTCCTTCGTGCCCGCGCGACGACGCGCCTTGGTGCGCGTGCGAGCAGGAGATCCGGTGGGTTTCCGGCGTCAAGTGGCGGAGGTAGCCTCGATCCGGCATCCTTCGCGCCCACGCGGCGGTGCGCCTCGGTGCGCGTGTGTCCGACGGGTCAGGCGGCGGTGGTAGCCCCGATTCGGTTCGTTTTCGGCCTTCGCACCCGCGAGCGATCCGGCGGGTTCTGGCGTCAGGCGGCGGCGGTAGATCCGAGCAGAGAGGCCGCGACGCCGAGGTGAAGAGGATCCGGCGACGGAGAGGCCGATGCGCCGCTGAGGTGAACAGGATCCGGCGGCGAAGACAAGCACGAGCCAGCTGCGGCGACGAGACAAGTGCAGATCGAACCCTAGTATAACGAAAACCTAGTTTGGCCATGATACCATGTTATGAATAGCACTTGTATTCATCATGAGGCCAAAGTGCTAGTATATATACACGTACAGATATGAGAACACTTAATACAACACGTACAGGTATGTCATAAGGTAACTACACATAGATATAGAATATATCTCTAACAGGAAGCACTGTTGTCCTATATATATTTTTTTTTCTTATTGTAAATTTGGGATGTCTAGCCCTAAGAAGCATGCTCTAGTTGAAATGAAGTATCTGAACTAGCAAACATGTGTGTTATTAGGTGGGTTCATTTGGGCTTTGGTTTTGGCTTATCATTTCTTGCTATAGTAGCTAACTTTTAAATGGTGCACCTTTCAAGAGGGGTCTATAGATAGATGGTAGTATATATTGTACCGAGTTTAGCTATATCGGTCAAATCACATGCGACTGTTTCTCTCTACGTACTATCTCTCACAAACAACAAGAATTTAAAAACCATAAGCTAAAAGTCACAGCCCAAAATAACCCACCCATTAACTTATTTTTTGCTGATTTATGTTGTGCACTGATGTCATGTCTGCTAAATTGTCTATTAAATATTAGCAGAAATTTATATTGTGTGTTTTTGCTTATTTTTATTGTGTATTGATATGTTATGTTTGCCAAAATTTCTACTGATGATTCAAGTAATATTCACATATTTCTAACTATTTAGATGGATCTTGGTATCTCAACACGTGGGGCATTTTTTTTACAAAGCCATTGAAGTGACTTGTTAAAATATTCCATGCATTATATTTGATTTGTTTTGCCTCTGTTGGGTTGACAACAATATTCTTTAAAGGTTTGATTTTTCTGGGAAAGGAGGTGAAGAACAACAGGAAGAAACTCAAGAGAAGAGAAGGGTGCTTGTTGTTTCAAAGCTTCATGCCATTTTGCGTCCATTCCTTCTAAGGCGGATGAAGGAGGATGTAGAACAGATGCTTCCACGAAAAAAAGAGATAATCATTTATGCTAACATGACTGAACATCAGAAGCAAATCCAGAATCACTTGATTGAGAAAACATTCGACAACTACTTGCATGAGAAATCAGATATTGGTATGCATGTGTATGCTTGTGGACGTATTTCTGTAGACATACAGTCCAATCTGTGTACAAGTTAATAACCCACTCTAATATGACAAGTTTTGGTTATATTGTAGTGTTGCGGAGACCTGGCATTAAGGCGAAGCTAAATAATCTATTCATTCAGCTGAGGAAGAATTGCAACCATCCTGATCTTTTGGAATCTGCATTCGACTCAACAAGTGTGTGTCATTTGACATGTGTTATCTATTGCTCTGTGTGCTTGTTTCCTGACTTTTTGTTACATTATTGTTTATTTCTTATGGTTTTTCAGGCTTGTATCCACCTGTTGAGAAGCTTCTGGAACAATGCGGCAAATTTCAGCTGTTGGACAGGTTACTGGATTCCCTACTCAAACGAAAGCACAAGGTATATGGTTTTCTCTTCTGGTTCTATTGTCTTTGCACCTGGGCTTGTATGCATGCACATGCTAGCACTAGTTTCATGATTTTTTATCTTTCAGGCTCGAACTATACTTCAATTGGTATATTTTTGTAGGTTCTAATTTTTTCTCAATGGACAAAAGTTTTGGACATTATTGAATATTATTTGGATTCAAAAGGCCTTGAGGTTTGCCGAATCGATGGTAGTGTTAAGTTGGAAGAGAGGAGGAGGCAGGTAATGTGGTGGTCTGTGCCCAGTATATTACTATTTTACTTGATAGTATCTAATTATGAAGAATTTCACTATGCTCAGCTGTATTATGTTTGGCACATGCACATATCCTAAATTTCCTAATTGTGTGGAGCATTCGGCCTTACAACATGTGTTGAATTAATTTTTGCGTGCACAATTCTCAAGGCATAGGTGTTAAATCGCACATGCTAAAAATACAACTAATTTGTTTGGTACATTATAATTAGTTTTTTTAAGGTTAGTGCGTATTTCCTTAGAAGATCAGTCAGGGGGGTCTCCTTTCCCTCCAGCATGAGCATTTAACATCTGTGTTTAGCAAATGTACGGTAGCTCGTACAGGATTAAAAAAACGCAAGTTATGCAACCGGGGTGGTTCCCTGGCTCTGACACTTTGCTGGGAACGGGGTGGTGGTTCCCTGAAACTGGTAAATAGGTCAAAATGGGCTAGAAGCGTAGAATTGCCATATCTCGTTGTAAAACGGACTAGATGTCTCATAGGCAATGAATCGGTGTGAAAACTGGACGGAGTTTGATATCTCCAAACCGGTTTGGCCGGAAACCACCCACCGGTTTCCACTGGTTGTCTGAATCCTGTGCTTGAATGCACACATTTGTTATTGTGGAGCCAGCGTTTCTAGACCTTAAATGTTGCTTTATCTTGCTTTTGTTACATGCTAATCTTGCTCCAGTAGCTAATTGATGGTTGTTCATGATTGTTGCTATCTCACAAGTTTTATTTGGTACTATTTTTCTGTGGCAGATAGCAGAATTTAATGACTTAAACAGCAGTATGAATGTCTTCATTCTAAGCACACGGGCTGGTGGGCTTGGTATCAATCTTACTTCTGCTGATACATGTATCCTGTATGACAGTGACTGGGTAATTCTCTATCTATCTGGATAGTTTATAGTGACTAAATGTTCTTATGATTACAAGTACAGTCCTTTAAAAGATGCACTCTTCCTGCATGCCACCTCCCTGTTTGATTACTTCTTTTCCTACGGGTGGTTAAATGTGGAAATTTGGACACAAATAGCTTGTTTATTCTCCGAAATTCCAAAAATAGCCTCCAGATCACCGGAATTCCAAAACTAGCCCCCTTCCCGACCGCGGAACAACGGGAGAACGACACGTGGGCCGGTGGTGCGCCCGGGGGCCGCACCACCCACTGTAGCGTGAACTGGTGGTGCGCCCCCCGGCCGCACCACTCCATCAGTTCACGCGCGGTGGTGCGCCCGGGGGCCGCACCACCCCACTTTTTGCATTCCTCTCTCCTGAAATGCATTCTCCACCCAAAATATATATTTACTTATATATATAAAGTAATTATTTAAAAAAAATATATGTGCATATATAAAATGAGTGGAAAAATATAAATTTGAAGTGGAGTCCACTGTAATAGTTGTGTTAATTTTTGTGCAATTTTGAAAATTTAAAATATTGTTTGGTAGAGTACGAACGAAATTTGTGTGAAGTAACGATTAGTGTATTTGTGATTTTCATATATTGCCGATCGTGAAAATGTGTTGAAGTGGCAATAACAAATTTCAATCATGGTATGTTGTTTTATTAGAAGCAATTTAATGAAAAATTTTTTGAGCACAAATGTGATATGAACAATTGGACGAAATGAATGAAAGTGATATTGAACACGTGGGAATGAGTGCAGGAACTGTAATGATTATAAGTTTTGTTAATTTTGTAGTTGTGAAACAGAAAAAATCTGTTAAAATTGTAAAACAAGTTTATGTTCATTGGCTCATTGTAGATGCATAAAAATGATGGTAATTTTTTTAGGAACGATTGTGCGTGAACGATCGATATATAAAGTGGTAAGTGACTTTTAGGTTTGGTTTGTTTTAAGGGTTTGCAATCCGCGTGATGTTTGTATGTTTTGTCAATTTTGTAATTATAAACTACGGGAAAATAAGATAAAGGTGTAATAGAAGTTTATGTTCAATGTGAGTTGTAGATGCATAAAAAAATTGGGTAAATTTTTTTAGGAACGATTCGATACATAAAGTGGTAAGTGATGTGACCATTGGCATGTGGCATGTGTGGAACTCTCCACCAGTAGTCCTAACATGCATGCCTTAGGGAAAATAACTTGCTGGGTCTATTACATTTCATCTACTGGGTGAAGCGTGGATGTTTTCCCTTTTTGTCGCGCCTTGAAGATGGCTCCGCTGCATCCTTCTTCCTGTCACTCTTGGTCTTGAGAGCTGCCTCACGAGCTTGAAGCTCTTCCTCCCGACGCTTGATGGTCGCCTCACGCAGACTTAACCGCTCCGCCTCCTTTGCGCTCATCCTCCTTGCCCTTCGACGGATTTGGTCCACTCTCGCGCGGCGCTCTTGCTCAAGCCGCATCTGTCGTTCCACCTCGCGAGCCTGAGTCATCTTGACAAAGTATTGTCCTTTGTTTTCCACCTGCACTGCCCGGTTATTTGGCCATGCCGACGACACCCGATCCACCCATTCGATGAATGTGCAAGCCTATGTGTGACGTGGTAGATGTCATGGATCAAGTTGAAAACGATAACGAAACAAATGATTTAGTTGTCGTTGTTACCACGGTCGCCATCCGATCCGACACTTGAAGAACCTACGGCGTATTTGGCTCGTTGTACTCGATCCGTCCGCACTTGCAACATCGCCCTAAATCCGCAATGGCACTTCGGCGGTCATGCCACTCCGCACTCCAAATGGGTCGGACCTCCGTGAAGACATTGTTGTGTAGTAGGATTTTGTGATGGCTTGAGGAGGAGATGTGGTATGGAAGACATAGGAGGCCCTTATGTAGGCGCATTATCTCGTGCAAGGGCATAGTCCATGGAGAGGACGAGATGGGAAGCTTTTGATACTCGTGGATAGCGGTGTAGCAATAAATGTCCCTATGAAGGCTTGACAGAGCCTCGCAAATTTTACGCTTTTGTCATGTCACCGCGGAAAGCCGACTCTTTTGTAATGTCATCATGAAAGTGGCCCGCTTTGTCGAGTCATCGGGCAAAGCGCCTCGCATGCGCACACATGCCTCGTACCACAACATTATGTACACTACAATGAAGCATGCATCATATGTGGATTTGTATGTACACATACGCATCGTATGACACATTGGCTTATAATGCGTATGTGCATGTAAAGATTACCTACAAATACATAACGGACCAAATATTGATTTGATGTGAATTTGTGTTTTGAATTTGGTACTACTACGTTGTATTGTAATCAAACGTAAAAGATATTTGAAACATATTGAACATATGGAGATTGATACTAAATCATTCATCTTAATGTCGTCATAAAAAAATATTGAACATATGGAATTGAATGGGATGCTAAGTGATAAACATGGAAATAACATAGCACACAAAGTTTGGTTACATGCGTAGCACGATAGAAAATAAACCGACATACTCCTACGATACATGTGCGCGTTGTTATGCGGACGAAAAACAAACCCGAACACACACACACCTAATAACCGGGCCATTCACGGACTAGCGCGAATAGCCCCACCTCATCGCGTGGACCGGGCCATTTTCCTTCCTAACGACCTCTGCGCCGAACTCCTCATTGCCTCTTTTGCCTTGGCCGCTAGTTCCCGCTTTCTTTCGCTCCCTTTCGCGAAGCCATTGCTGTCTCGCGCGCACGCCTCGAATGAGCTTGCGCCTCCGACGATACGGCCGGCTCGCTCGTCGATCCGGCGCTCCGCCTCGCGAGTCTCGATGCCCTTCACGCCACCACCGCTGGAAGTCGAGTCCATCGGTCGTATGGGTGGATCTCTAGATCGATCCACTTGCGATACCCGCACAATGTTCCGGGACTTCGAGTACACAAGAAATGTTAGTGCGTATATGAAGAGAGAAGTAGTGGGAGAAACACACTATAAGTGGTTCTTACCGCCGTCGATAGGTTCTTGTGTCCCAACGTCGGTCGGGATAGTCGCTGAGTAGTTTGCGCAACCCCGATGGCGCATACCCAAGCCGAGCGGGTGCTTCGACTTGAAGAACTTACATAGGTCTTGACACGAACGAGGGGTGGCATCTCCCCTCGCGGGTCTTGCGGCGAACGCCGCTTGGAACCGCCGGATGGGGCTCGGTGCAACGCGGATATCTTCTCGGGAGCTGCGCCCTGCACGCACCGCTGCTTGGGCCCGCGCCGCAGCTACCTCACCCGCTCGTCGCGGGCCGCGCAGCTCTTGCTATGTCGCGAGTATCCTCCCATTGCTTCGCATCTTCGTGTGGTGTCCGGTCATTCTCCCGCGCCCTCTCTCGCTTGCCTACAATTTGGGTGACACATAACACTGTTAGTATTACTATGCATACATAAAGCAATCACAATTACCTTGAAGATACATACCGATGGGAGTCTGCGGCAAGTGGCCGCCTGGCGGGGTGGAACTACCGGTGGTGCAGCCCAAACCGCCTCATGACGCGTTGTGGGTTGTACGGCTCGACGGCGCGAGAAGACGAGGTGGCAAGTCGCCACCAAGACGACCGCCCCGTGGCACCGAGATGATAGGCCGTGCGGGCCACCTCGCAATGAACTCTATAGTCCATGGCAACCGGACTATCTCACTCTCGTGGAGACTCTCCAACTGGTTGTGGAACTCGTACACTCGCCGAGGTCCGCCCCAGCCCATCGGCCTGCGCGTGTGTCCAACGACTACCCATTGTGGGCCCATGAATGGGGTCGTGGTCCTCGGCATAGAAATGTGGATCGAGGGCATAAGGGTGTACGGCATCGCAAAGTCCGCCTACCAACCGGAAGTGCTCCCACGACCACAATCAAGTAGAATGTAACACACGGCAAGGACCGGCTCGGCGCCACAAAGATCGTGCGAGGCATCACATAGGCCTCGGTATGTGGAGCTAAGCACCGCAGACCCCAACCGTACTCGGGCACTGGTGTGGCAAGGCATACGCCAAGGACTCCGCAAGGTGTATGTAGCTAGGGTGAACGGAGTCCCCGGTGGTGGTAGGAAATAGGACCCACCCAAAGAGGAATAGCAGTACACGAAGAAGTGAGTCCGCACCACGCCCCAGGCGCATCCTCGGGCAGTCATGTACCGCCGGCCAAGAAAGAGGGACACGTGCTGCACTACGCGGGATCGCGATAGGGAACCGCCGACCGTAAGCTCCTTCCGCCACCGATGTCGGGTGGCACTATTGCGGCACCACGAGAGGTAGTCCAGCTTATCATGCACACATCTCGAAGAGTGATCGCCATCTCACCCCACCGAAGTGGAAGGTGTGAGTCTCCGGTCTCCAGCGATCAACAAGTGCGGACAACAACGCAAAGATCGAATCGAATGCGTGTGGTACATTTACCATGAGGGCAATAGGCGCGGACGGTGTTCGCGAAGTGGGATGTACCGTCGCCCGAGGCCGCTCGCGGGGCCCCTAAGGATGAAGGCTGGGGACTCACCCGATATCCACGCCGACATCGGTGGTGCTCATCCCAACGGGGTCTACCATCTCATAAGCCATGTCCTGCCATTGAAGCAAAGAATGTTAGTCCAAAACGATAACACAATGTGGAACAAACGTAACGACAGTGACATTTACCAAACATAGCAAGATATAAAATAAATATACGTACCAACATACCCATGCGATGAAGTAAATAAAATACAAAATTGTCACATGACACGTGTAGCGATACCACCATAAAATACAAACATAGCACCATAACGGCACGATAGCTAATTGTAACAAGTGTAGCCCCATACAAAATTGTAGAACATATCACTTGACTATAGTACAACACACACATAAAAATAACTAGCAAAAAACACTGCATAACTATGAGCTCACTACGGCGGAGCATTGCTTGACGTCGGCCTGTTTGGGCACTGCCTCAACGAGTGCCCAATCGTCTTGCATACCGCACCTCGGACGCCGACGCCGATCCCCACGCTGGTCGTCGCCCATGTCGTTGTGGATGCGACGGCTTTGCCGCCTTCCTCGGCCGACATGCTTCAATGCCTCGTTGGGCACCCACTTCACTTGACCTAGCCATAGCTCCTCGTAGTGCATGTCCACCCGCACGAATGGAACTCCGCACTCCGTGTCCGATACGCGCCAATATCGGTACCGGAGATGTAAGGTCGGTGCGTTCGGCGCCATACCGCGCATGCCGCGTATACATGGGAGCACGGCTTATGTAGAAGTTGCGCTTATTACAGTGCAACATGCGTTGTCATCAATCGTGCGCACTGCTGCGATCCCCTCTTGTGTGACCCTCATGTAGTTCTCGTCTAAGGCGATCTCGAATTTTCTTCTAATGCCATCCATGGTACGAGCATTATGGCAACGAGCCTTCTATCTTTTTGTCCATATGTGCTTGGAAAACCTCGGAGAATTGTTTGCCCTCGTCTAGATGTTTTCTCGCCATCATGGCTCTGTTCACAAAATACCCCGCAAGACGGTTCCAAGTCTCCTCCACGACCGTGATGGGTAGGGATCTAACACCTTTCAACACACCGCTGTACACCTCGGACATGTTTGTTGTCATGATTCCGCACCTTGCTCCGCGGTGTCATGTAACAGGACCACATCGCCAAGTCGACGCTGTTCGATCGAACCCACCGTAAACTCCCGACTCTTGTAGAACCCTCCACAAGGCCGCCTTCACCTAGGCGTGTTGTTGTCCATGCTTGCCGGTCTCCCGATCAAGCAGCCTCCACAATGAGTCAAACTTCCGCTTTGGTTCTCGCATGCAAAGCTTCTTGAATATCTTCATTAGTTCTTTGCTACGGAACCTTGTGTGAAAGTTCGCCGCGAGATGCCTCATGCACCAACGGTTCTTCATATCATTCCACCGAACGGGTTCTGCATGCGGCTCGCATTGCGCGCAACGCGACAACAAGCCCGCATTACGGTCCGAGATGATACACACATCCGGCCGATCTTGCACCACGGCCCGCTTCACATTGACCAGAACCAAAGCCGCCTATCGGTGTTCTCATTCTCCACAATTGCGAAGGCCACAGGAGTAATCGGTCGCTTGCATCACCGCAACCGCAGTGAGGATCGCACTTTGTATTTGTCGGCTAGAAATGTCCCATCCATTGTTAGCACCGACGGCACCACCGAACCCTTCGATCGCTCGTCGGAATGACCGTAACACTCTATCAAGGACATAACAATTCGGGCCCGGTTGGGATGAACCCGCTCCTTCTTGTTGATGTATGTTCTGGGTTTGCTTCGCAACTGATGAAGCATTCTTGGGACCAGTCATACGCCTCCTCGTCACGCTCCAAACATACGCCTAGCACCTTCCGCTTTCGCCGCCACACCTTTTTGTAGCCGACTTGAACCCTACCATGTTAGCCACTTCACCAACAATAATTTGGGAGAAATACACACATCCGCCACCACGAGGTGGCTTATAAGCTCGCAACATACGCCGATGTCATGTTGCGGTGCCTACGTAGCGCGCCGCAAGCTCGCAATCGTGATCTTCCAAAGACCGTAATCCGAACTCCGAGGTTGTACCTTTGAACCGCTGCGCACGGACCTTGCCAGACATGAGTCGCCCACACATTTCACAATGTAGGTGTCCGGGTTGGACCTATACACCGATAGTTCCGCCAATGCCGACGGCATGTCTAGCAATAGCTCTTTGGCGGCACTCTTGTCGCGAAAGCACTCCTAAAATGAGTGCGCCTCATTGAACCCCACTCCGCACCCTCTCGCTGTGGTAGGACTAGGCTTGCCGCTGCGATGTCGCTCAAGTCCGGAGGAGACGATGAAACGTCTGTGGTCACAACACCACCTACAACACCTCCCATTGAAGCCTCGTCATCTTCCTCCTCCCAACCGGCCGTTTCCATATCCTCCTCGCCCTCCTCACTTTCAACTTCTTCCAAATGGTCCGCGAGGTACTCGTGACAATCAACACGCGCCCACCACCTCCCAACACCTTCGGCCGCTCGAAATCCTCCACACGCCTCGCAGCCTCCATCTCCCACTTGCTCGCCGAGATCTTCTTCCGCATTGGCATCTTCATGACCGCCAGTGAGCCTCGGCGCTCATCTCCGCCACCACCACCACAACCACTAGAACCACCAACGACGGATGCCTCCGTCCCGTCCACGAAGTGAATGTACACCATTGGCTCGCCAGATATCGATGCGGCGGGGTTGCATACGACCTCCATGTACCGGCCCATGCAACATCACCGTCACCTTTATAAGTTGCCACACAATCTCTCCACCCCATCTCCCGAGTAGCATACAACGCCGATCCGCAACTTCTTCCGACCGGTCTCCCGATCGAACGCATAACGGACACACCTCCAAGATCATCCAGGTCATGGTGTTCAAACCGGGTGCATGGATCACGATCCGCTCACAATTTGACACGCCCGCCCGCACGCCCATCGCGTCTGAGCCCACTCCCAAAGAACACGAGTAAGTCTTGAATGTTAGCCATGGGTACCTATGATTATTCCGCACAAAATACCTTAGTACACAAACGAAATTTAACAAAACAAAAGCCCACAAAATTCTCTACGCTGCACTACTAATTCTCTATGCATCATATGTGTACAAAATAACTTCACACCAAAGAATTTAACAATTAAACACTGCACATTTTATGTGTATTATTTGTTTTGAGTTTTAAATATAGTACACAATCTACAAAAATTAATCTGCAGATACTCGATACAACGTATATATCAGCTTTACAATATAAATCCATCAATAACCTATCATAATGATATGCATACCTTTCAACATATATACTTGAAATAAATTTTACACAGTACACATTGCATATTATTTATCATGTAACATAAAAATTATTTACTTGTAATAATGTTTGAAATTACTAAAATTTCTGGTAAAATTTTTCATCTAATAGCCTGTGTATTTTCAGCTAATTATGTTTCACATTTTTAGTTTTCTTACTTTTATGTCCTATGTATAAAATAACATTCTAAATATTGCATAACAATCTAAATACCAAATACAACTACTTGGTCTGCATGCAAAGTCATTTACCTAAATTTAAGTCATAGTGACTACTAACTAATTAATGATAATAATAACACTTGCTCTTCTAAGTTAACTATGGGCATGCACCAACTACACAAGGCTAATACTATATTTCTACACTAAGAAGACGTCATTCACTAACTACAAAATAAACACATTGCTAAAACTAAAATGACATGTCCAAAAAATTTATAGTTACACGGGGGAAAATAATATACCTCTTCTAGAAGTCCACGAGACGATTTACAACTTTCGCAACTACAAAAACTCCTAAGTGAAACAAAAAACTGTCAGTTTGCCTAATTACGTAATAATCTTATGGAAAAAAATTTAGTTACATTTGGACAAAAAAATTACCTCTTCTTGAAACCTACGCGACGATTTGCACCATTCGCAACTGCAAAAACTCCTAATTGCAAACGAACAAACTGAGAGTTTGCCTAATTACTTAATAATCACACAAAAAAAATTTTAATTACAGTGACATAAAAAATTTACCTCCTCTTGAAGCCCACGAGACGATCTATAACTTTCTCAATTGCACAAACTCCTAATTGTGCACGGAATTAATCAGACGCGATTAAACCTTAAGTTTCTTCACTCTTTCTCACTCTCTCGACGCGCAAAGCTCTCTCGCACGCAGCAAGAAGAAGGAAATGAGCAATCGAGCAACGGAGGAATGAGAGCGATGATTTTATTGCATGCCTCCGTATTCTCTCATGACACAAAGTGATATGATATGATGTAAAGATGTACAAAGGCAACACTGTTTCCCATCAGTATGCATGCATGGAATCTCACGGTGAAAGCAAACACGCGGGAGAGGAGCAGCACCACTATCACTTCGCGCGGAGAGAGAGCGTCGCCACCAATTATCGGAGGTGATGATGGGGTGGTGCGCCGGGCCGCACCACCGCAAGATGAACAGTGGGTGGTGCGGCGGGGCGCACCACCGCTCACGCTACAATGGGTGGTGCGGCCCCCGGGCGCACCACCCGGGTGGTGCGGCCCCCGGGCGCACCACCGGCCCACGTGTCGTTCTCCCGTTGTTCCGCGGTCGGGAAGGGGGCTAGTTTTAGAATTCCGGTGATCTGGGGGCTATTTTTGGAATTTCGGGGAATAAACAAGCTATTTGTGTCCAAATTTCTTAAATGTGTAGCTGACTAGCTGTGCTCCTTAGTACAATACTTAATTACCTTCAGTTAGCTGTTATAATTGTGATAAGCTGAGCTTTTCTTTCATCCTGCAGAATCCTCAGATGGATTTGCAGGCCATGGATCGATGCCACCGGATTGGTCAAACACGGCCAGTGCATGTATATCGGTTGGCAACATCACATTCTGTTGAGGTGTGGTTGGATGACCTTCAGACCTTTTGGTTGGCTGTATTTTGTTGCATAGGTACTCAACTTCTCATTGTTGCAGGGACGGATGATTAAGAGAGCCTTTGGAAAGCTGAAGCTAGAACACGTGGTGATCGGGAAGGGACAGTTCCAACAAGATAATGCGAAGCCTAATGCCTTAGATGTAAAATCCTGTCCCAAGTATTGATTATAGTCAAGTGTGCTAGGTAGCAATTGTTTCTTCAGGGAGGAAACACTAAAAGAACAAAAATCACAGCAAATTAAGACACTGAGAATGACCACTGATGCGTTTTTTTTTGGGGTTGGATGTAGGAGATGGAGCTGCTGGCGCTGCTCAGGGACGAGCAGGACGAGGAAGACAGGATGATCCAGACGGACATCTGCGACGAGGACCTCTCGAAGGTGATGGACCGGAGCGACCTTACAGGCACGCCTGGCGCTGCCGACGCCACCCCTCTTCTTCCCCTGAAAGGGCCCGGCTGGGAGGTCGTGGTGCCCACGAAGAGCGGCGGCGGCATGCTCTCATCGCTCACCAGCTGAGCACCGCGAAGTCAGCAATGCCACTCCAGTGTTCTGGTGCTTCCCCGCTTGTTTGATCGCTGGTTAGGCGATGTTTGGTGAATTGTGATCCGTCCCCCAGGTAATTCTTGACTGGGCGTTTCAACCCGTAGACTAGAGGTGATGCTTTGTGATACAGTATTGCAAGATGCGTTCTAACTCCAGCTCGTGTGTTCTGAGCTGTAAAACTTCTTCTGAATAGGCTTTGTGCTGCAAAGCTATGTAAGACTTGTTATGGTAGTCTATGCTTGGCAGGGGTGCAAACGGATCGGATACGGACGGATACTGCTCATTCCATATCCGTTTCCATATTTTTTGTCGGAGTCGGAATCGGACACGGATAGTGCCAGATACGAATACGAGTACGGATATTCTTGGTCACGAATACGGAGCGAATACAGAACGCTCCGAATACGGTTAGTCTCGGTCACGAATATTTAGTCGGATAATGCGCGAAAACAAAAACCATATATATCGCATGGGTAAAGATGAATCACCATAGTATATATCTATAATAGAACTACATTAATAGCTTAATAAGCAAATTTCACATGATGAAATGGACAAATTAAGCAACTAGTAAATTCTAGTTAGCAAAATAGCAACTAAATGATAGAGACTAATTAAACAAGTAGTGGCTAACTAGTTATATTACATGCCACACGTTCAAAAGTAAAAATTATCCATAGACCTACTAAGTTATTGGACTAAAAACTAGTTCATTTAACTTCATTACATTTACATCACATGATCAGTTCACAACGCAGATCTTGTCTAGCAAAAGGCAATAGCGAGCCATCTCTAACCATGTTTCAGTAGAGTTCGGCCTCGGTCATTATCTCGTCCTACAATAAAATATCAATTAGAACCCAAATTATTGAATGAAGAATAGAAACCCAAAATTAATACTTATACAGACAATACAACTATAGATGTTAATGGTTCGTTTTCACTCACTGTCAGTCCATCATTGAAAGTAAATAACCATCAAACTAGAGAAACAGTAATAGTATATATATGACAAGTTTTTAGAGACATAGCACTTTTCTAGTGACAAGAGTTCTCCTAGATGAGTAGATGATAACAAAAAAAAGAACAATTTTCATTTGTAGAATTATCAAACCTCCTCATTTATGTTTGTAGTAGCACATTTTTATCATCCAGCTCTAAAGCCAACGCATCAACAAGTGATGTTATCTTCTCCTTAGAATCTAAAATTCAAAAATAACATGAGGTTAATAATCAAAAGTTATAAGCAGTAAAATTGGTGAATTAAATGACTTATTATTTACCTTTTCTATATGAAGAGATCCAATCTTTTGTACAAATTAAGGCCTCAACCACCTCGTGCTCTAATCGACTACGAAATGGATCAACAACACGGCCACCAAAGACTAAAAGCCGATCAAGCAACAGCTTGACACTTGAATAGCTAGCACATCACGAGCTAGTCATGAGAGAATAGGAAACGTCCCTTGGTGTGTGTTCCACCATGACAATATATCAAACTGTGCACCTTTAACCTTAGGATCAACCCACCGAATTGGTTTTTCTTGTATGTACACTTCAAGTTCATTTATACCACCTTGTGTTGTAGCAACATCCTCATACAAGAACTGTTCAATATCATCAAGACCCAAGTCAGAATCACCAAGTGGCTGAGAAGGTCCTTCAGGATTAGGCTTAGCTTCAGATGTGTTGGACATGTAAGCTTGGAATAACTTGGTCACCACATCCATGAAGCGATTAACTTCATGGGCAGCCCTCTCATGATAAATCCTCCTCATGAAATATTCCACAAGTTTTTTCTTGTATCTAGGATCAAGAAAGCATGCCACGGCAAGAGCTAAGTTGGACTTATCCCAATACTTATCATATTTGGCTTTCATAGCCTCTGCCATAGAAGAAATAGTAACATCAGCACTTTCACACCAATCTGCAAGTGCTAACTTAATTTCACAAAATTTCCACCAAAATAAGTTTGCTATTGGATATTGATTTCCCGAAAATAGCTTGGTAGCAACATAAAATTTCTACAAACACTTGCATAATGATTCTGCCATATCCCATTCTTCATTTGTCATAGCACACTTATTGTATTTACCCTCATTCAAATATAATAGTCTATCAAAAACCCTCCTGTAGTAAATAGCTTTTGACAACATTTCATATGTTGAATTCCACCTTGTAGGCACATCCAATGGAAGACCAGATGTATTATCTAATTCACATTCTGTTGCACACTTTTGAAATTCCTCCCATTGCAATGGAGAATTCTTCACAATAACAATAGTAGCTCTAATATTTTGACCAAGATGCAATTACTTTCAAGCCATCTTGAGCAACAAGGTTTAGTATGTGACATAAACATCTCACATGAAAAAAGGCACCATCACAGATCAAGGGAGAACGCTTATGCAGCTCTATGACAACTTCTTTAACACATTTATCATTGGATGATGCATTGTCTAGAGTGAGAGAAAATAACTTCTTCTCAATGTTCCAAGACATGACACCCTTGATAAACTCAGTTGCTAGATTACTTCCTGTATGGTTCCCTTTGACATGAATAAATTTAACTATTCTTTTTTGCATTTGCCAATTATCATCAATCCAATGCACAGTGATGCACATATAGCCTTTATTTTGATTAGATGTCCACATGTCCATAGTTGTAGAAAACTGACAAGAAAGAGATTTTAGTTGGTCATATAACTTTTTCTTTTCATCTCCAAACATTTCTAATATCTCTTTCCTAGTGGTTGTGCGAGACTTGAATGAAAAACCAGGACGTAGAGACTTGATGAAATCAATGAAGTACTCATGCTCTACCATACAAAATGGATATTCGTGCATAACCATTGCCACATAGAACTTCCTGAGGCTTGCTTCAGCATCATACCTGAAAATCTGAGTAGTTGCACTATCTTCACCCGTCTCACATTGGAGTTGTTGCTGACCTTGCTTTACAGCATGCCTTAGCAAATGATTCCACAACGCCTTCGTGCCCCTTGAGGTCTCACATCGAGCTTTATGAGGACATTTATTGCATTGTGCCCAAAGTTGTTTCTCCTTCCCACCATTTTTTGTATCAACAGTCACTGTGTATTTAACATAGTGGTCCCAAACCTTCGAGGTACACTTCTTCTGCTTCTTCTCAGCAGGCTCAACTTCTCCAGTGCAAGCCGCTTCATCGACATCAACAACCACATTTCCTTTACCTCCCGTGGCTGTGATTGTCAATGCACCAACATTCGGTGATGGTGACAGTGGTGTTAGTGCCGAGTGGCCGCACTAACCGCGTGGAAGTACCAAAGAGGATGCTCCGTGCTTGCACAAATGCTCGCACTTCCACTTGCAGCAGCCATCTCAAATTATCCACTTCCACTTGATCATAAAATCACCCGCTCAATGCAACCTCGCAAGAGGAGACAAAATTATCACACATACATGATAAAAGGCTAACTAAGGGAACATGCAAACATTTGATGTTCACAATTTCAAGTAATAACATCGATAAAATCAAGAAGAATGTGAACTCTATATCAAGCCATTCAACAAAGCATAGCAAAGACCGCAGCTAGCATTCTAATAGTTGTTCTTCCAATGTAAGGGCAACAACCACTCAAAACCGCAACATTGCAACATTACTAACCGGTCATAATTGATCACACAATGTACATTGAGGTCATTTATGTTCTCCAAAAGCACTTGATCACACAACCACTCAAAATCGCAACATTGCAACATTGTACTCGTGACTCGAAAGAGAATCGAAAAGGTATAGTGCAAGAGCGAATGTTTGTAATTTATCCAAGTAGCATATCATATAAAATGTCCTCGATGGCTCACCAAAATATAAATATCTCCTGCAGCTTAGTTAGCATAGTTACGCTTTGACAATAACTCTCCTAAATAAACCGGTGATTACAAAATTGAACTTCTAGAATTCAAGCACCACCATCTATATTTAGTCATGACAGAAAACAATTAAAGTGGAAACTTCCGAATGGACCCATTGTCTACATTTGCAATTGAAGGCAGATACTATCTAGAGCTAACAACCATTACTTCACATAGTCTAGAAGACTTGAACTGATCAACAATATGCAAGAATAAGACTCAACAAACAACATACACACAACAAAAATATGAAGGTAAATTGTAATGACCAAAGTGAAGTAGGAGAAAATTCAAAATTCCAAAAGTAAGCAGAGCAATTATCGATTCTTGGATCATTTAGTGCAGAAGGTCAGAGTCCCATATTCACCACCTGGACGGGTGCGCGGAGAGGAAGAGGAGGTGGGAGGGGCGCAGAGCGCGGAGCAGCGGCGGCAGCCGCGAGAGGGGCGGGGGACGGTGGGAGCGGCGAGACGGAGGCGGAGCGTAGGGGAGGAGGGCGACGGTGCGCGGAGAGGAAGAGGAGGCGGGAGGAGGGGAGCAGGAGCGCGGGCAGCGCGGCGCGCGAGCGGGGGGGACGACGTGGGAGCGGGCGAGGCGAGGCGAGCGCAGGGAGGAGGGGACGGTGCGCGGAGAGGAAGAGGAGGTGGAGGAGGGGAGCAGGAGCGTGAAGCGGCGCGCGCCGCGAGCGGGCGGGACGACGGTGGGAGCGGGCGAGGCGAGGCGAGCGCAGGGAGGAGGGGGACGGTGCGCGCGAGAGGAAGAGGAGGTGGGAGGAGGGGAGCAGGAGCACGGCAGCGCGCCGCGAGCGCGGGCGGACGACGGTGGGAGCGGCGAGGCGAGAGAAGAGCCGGAGCGATCGAGCGAGTCGCCGGTGAGAGACCGGGGGCCGGGAATGTGGGATGGAGGACAGAGGAGTGAGATCGTGAGAGATCGACCGCCGCGCTCCGCCGAGTCGAGTAGCCGAGTAGGCACTAGGCGAGCGAGTAGGTGAATAGATCTCGATCTGGATCTGGTTTTCGTGTTTTGAAATGGCGCTTTTTGTTTGGCTCACGAGAGTAATCGTAGCAACCGAACGGTAATAATCCGGATAGAAACCGATAATAATCCAGAACTATCCTAAAAATATCCTGATAGTTCGAATTCGCTCGGATAATATTTTTCCGATTCGTATCCGTATCCGACAAAAATATCCGAACCGTATCCGTATCCGACAAAATATCCGGATATCCGAAAATTTCTATCCGAATTCTATCCGAATTAAAACGGACGGACGGACGGTCGGAAAATATCCGCTCCGTTTGCACCCCTAATGCTTGGCAATGTCAGGAGTTTGGAAATGACATAGTACTGCTGTAGTTCACTGTGCATGGCACTCTCCATGGTCGTTTTGGTTCATCTGCTACGAGTCCAGGGATAAAAATATCGGTGATAACCGGCCAGTTAGTAGCTATATTGGCTTGGACCGGTTAAAAAATATCGGTCTGAAAATTTTTAATTTGAATAGATAAATAGTACTTTTCGGTGGTAACTGGCTCGGAACTGGTCAAACAGGGTGGTAACCGGCTGAAAATCGGTTAAATTTAAATTTGATAAGTGAAACTGCCTATAGAAAATCGGTATTTTTTAATCGATCTTTGAATCCTTACGACCGTATCACGGAAAAACGGCACGATCACTTGCTCTTTTAAATTCGCTGGCTGGTTGCACAATTTTGAGGTTGTTTGGTTAAGCTAAAATTTGATGATTTAGAACTGAGATTACATTGTAGTTAACTAAAATTATACTATAGCTGATAATTGCTTATTTAGAATAATTAATTTTAAAAAAAATAAAAAATAAAAATATATTATCCTATTACGTATAACGCAAACGAATATAAAAAAACCTATAAAAGAACTAAAAATATCAAAAAACAGAAAAACAAAAATTATAAATAATAAAAAAGTATGTCAAAAATCAGAAATCTAAGTTCAAATAAGTGGGGGCCTTTAGCTCCAGGACTCCTTCAAGCCTTTGTTATGGAAAATCGAAGGTGTTGGCGAACACTTAACAGCTAAGAAATCTTGGGCTCTATTTATCGGTAATAAGTAAAGAATGGGAATTTGGACCTTTGTCAACCAGAGAAGACACAGGAGACGGTTCCTCGGCCTCTCACCTACATTACTCCTGGCGCATCCTCAAACGCTGTCCAGGTGTCGCATATCAACATAGGCTAAGTACGTGAGCCTCCTCTTAGCCGTTGAAACTTGTCGGGTGGTCCACCATGTTGTATCACATGGCTCAACTTGGAGGTGATCCGTGCAGCAGTAATACTGTAACACCATATAGGCACTATTTAAAAGTAATATGACTTTTAGCTTTTAACGGTATCTTTTAGCTTTTATTTAAAACGATACATATTAGCTTTTTTTAAAGATATTTAATTAAAAATTAAATAGAAAAAAATAAAAAAATCGTTATATCTCTATAGATAATACAAAGAAGAGAGAGAGAGAGAAAATGATGTTAAAAAACCAACACGTCCTAAACGGTCTTTGGTTATTGAAATCAGAAACCAGGAACTGTTAAAAACATGGCCGTAATGAAAAATGAAAGAGGGTTAAAAAAATACGGAGAGGAAAATGTTTCCCGTACAGTAATTTTTGCAGTACATGTGGGCTTTAGGGGGTGATCGGAATAGCGATGGCTTTTAGCTTTTGATCAAAAACATCAGAATTTACTGAAAAATATCAGAATGAGTTAATGATAGTGTAGTGAATAGTAAAAAAACCAAGCTGTGTTCAAACCGAAAACCGAGTTGAGCGTCACACCCATGAACCTGCACCTCCATCAGAAGAGAACAATTTGGGTCCAAACGAGTTCGAATTTCGCAGGTACACGTACCTCCACCAAAAACCACCCAACGTGTCACCTGTCCGTCTTGTCTTGCCTCCATGTCCGTCCTGTTGTTATACATGCCCGTCACGCAACTCGCTACACAGCGGTAGGTAGGATTTCATCCCATCATCGTCTAGAGCAAGCCTTCTCCTTAGTCCAAGAAGCACAACACGGTAAGCGAGACCGCTGCGCCCATCTCGAGTTTCTTCTCCGTTTCGGAGGGGCTCCATTGTTGCAGCAGAGGGAGAGGCTTCAGCGCTTGTCTCTGCTTTCCAGTCGTTTGTGCAGAGATTGCGAGGGAGTGCACTTGCAGAATTGAGAGCCCACACTACGGATTCTCTCTCCTCCTCGCTAAGCGACTGGACTGTGGAGCTTGGTTAAGCCGCGGCCTGCAGGAAGCAAGGAGGTGAAGGCCATAAGATAGGCAGCGGCAGCGGCAGAGCTGAGAGAGTCGGGTAGGATTATACCTGTCTGTTTCTGTGCGTGAGGGAGAGTGGAGATGACAGAGAGGGGGCAGATTCTGCTCGTTCTCTTGGGATTCTTGCAGCTCATCCATCTTCCTTTTGCAGGTAAGGCCCTCCTGGTCTTTCGTTCTGTCTGTTAGGACTGAATTATGTTCTTGCAGCTGGAGTATTGTTTCGAATTTTCTCTCCCTCTCTTTTCTTTTCTTCAGTCATGGGAATTTGATCTGAACAACTCCAACTATTGTGCGCTAGTTACAAGTTCTGGTCCAAATGACAGTTCAGTATGTGGTTGTAACTTCCAACTGAATTTTTTTGAACTTTCCCCAACTGAAATTTCAATGCGTGATATCTGCGCAGCTCCCAAAGTTCGTTAGCCGAATCTCTACTTTAGCGCTTCGTTCTTCAGCGAGTATCTATGCGAACTATGGCCAACAATTCTTTATTTTCTTTTCTTTTTTCCTAAAAAATAAATTAAATAGTTCTATGCTATTTCAAAATAATTTATTGCTATTCAGTTTATTTAAATAAACGAAATTATTGATCATATACCCTCCACTTAAATAGAAATTGAGGATTTATCCTTCTGACCTACGTGTCAGTGATCTACGATGACCCCACATGTCATTGAGTGAGGAGAGTAAATCCTCAATTTCCTAACTAAGAGGAGGGTATATGATCTAAACTCCCTAAATAAACACTCTATTAGACTAAAAAATATTAGCTACAACCATAAACTATAAACTACAGCTAAAAACAGCATGCTTGATTCTCTGGAATTGTCGGTATGGTTTTTCTTCAATTGTTTTTCCTTGTTGGATATACGAAAAAAATGGAGATAGTGAAAGGAACATACCCGTGTAAAAAAAAGGACGGTGTTCGCATTCGCTGGAGCATTGTGAACCACAGAAAAATGATCCAAGCACTAAAATCGTATTCACTCGTCATGTCATCAGGTGACGGTGACATGTAACGTTGTGCTGTGACACGATGACACCTACATGTACCGACATAGTACAGTTTGGCTAATGCTTAGGACATTAGAATTTTGACATGTAAAGTTGTAAACTCAACCTTATGCTTAACCATGCGCCAAAATTCATTCATTACCACCGTATCGTTGCATTTTCCTCGACTATTTAAGCTCGAGTTGGACCGTTCGAAACGCAGAAATTTCACGGGAATTTTATACAGAGTAGCTTAGTTCTTCTTGAATTCCTGCAGAATTATTATGTTCTCGATAAATTTACTGTGCGCTAAGTCAGTCACTGAGCAACCGATGTGTATTTTGTCGAACCACTTGTGTTCTTAACGGTGGCACACGTGTCTGCAGCGCCGCAGTCTTTCATCGGCATCAACTACGGCGACGTGGCCGACAACCTCCCGCCGCCGTCGTCCACCGCGCGCCTCCTCCAGTCCACGACCATCACGAAGGTCCGCCTCTACGGGACCGACCCCGCCGTCGTCTCCGCCTTCGCCGGCACGACCATCTCCCTCCTTCTCGGCGCCGCCAACGGCGACATCCCCAACCTTGCGTCCTCGCCCGCCGCAGCCGCCGCCTGGGTCGCTGCCCACCTCCCGGCCTCCTCGTCGCCCGCCGTCGTCGCCGTCTCCGTTGGCAACGAGGTCCTCACCTTCGGCGACGCGACGCTCGCCTCGCAGCTCGTCCCGGCCCTGCAGAACATCTACGCCGCGCTGCCGCCCAACTCCAGCGTGAAGGTCTCCACCGTGCACGCCATGGACGTGCTCGCGCAGTCCGACCCGCCGTCCTCCGGCGCGTTCAAGCCGGAGCTCGCCGCGGCCCTCGACCAGCTCCTTGCATTCCTCAGCAAGACCGGCTCGCCGTTCCTGATCAACCCGTACCCCTACTTCGCGTACCAGAGCGACCCGCGGCCGGAGACGCTGGCCTTCTGCCTGTTCGAGCCCAACGCCGGGCGGCCGGACGCGGGCTCCGGGCTCACCTACACCAACATGTTCGACGCGCAGGTGGACGCCGTCCGCGCGGCGCTGGACGGCAAGGGGTACAAGGACGTGGAGATCGTCGTGGCCGAGACCGGGTGGCCGCACAGCGGCGGCCCCGACGAAGCGGGCGCCACGGTGGAGAACGCGCGCGCCTTCGTGTCCAACCTCGTGTCCCACCTTCGGTCGTTGGCCGGCACGCCGCGCGTGCCCGGCAAGTCGGTGGACACGTACCTTTTCGCCGTGTACGACGAGGACCTCAAGCCCGGGAAGCCGTCGGAGAAGTCGTTCGGGCTGTTCCAGACCAGCCTGGCCGAAACGTACCCAACGGGGCTGCTCAAAAACGGCACCGCGGGCTTGGGACCGGCGATGGCGCCGTCGCCGTTGCCGGCACCGGCAGCGTCGGTGCGGCCGGCGCCTGTGCAGGCGAGCCCGGCGCCGGCGCAGATGCCTGTGCCAGGGCAGCAGCCGCAGGTGGGTTTGAGTACACAGCATGTGTGCTTCTATCCTTAAGCCCCGCTCATTTCGGCTTTTTTCGGCTTCAGCTTCTAGCTTCAGCTTTTTTTTCACTATTCACTACACTATCCACTAACTCAGCTACAGTGTTTTTTCAGCCAGCTACAGTGTTTTTTCAGCTAAAAATCAAAAGCCATCGCTATTCCGATCACCCCCTTAGAAGTTTCTTCCGAACTTATTAGTTATTATGATAGAGCTCTCGCTTCCATTGGTGCAGGTGACTCCAGTGCAGCCGGGATCGACGACGGCGGCTGGGCCGTCCGGTCTGTGCTCGCCGGGAACAGGGACGACGACGGCGAGGGTGACCGCCGGTGGTTGTTCCCTTCCCACTCATAGCGCTGCTGAATCGTCTCGCGCTTTCTCAGTGCTGCGTATCTTTGCTGGTTTCTGGTTAATGGCTTTGTTAGTCTTGACATTTTTCTTCTAGACATTCCGGCCAACGTTTTAAGGCACCTCTTGTGTTTCTGATACGTGGTTCTGCAATGGAATCCTGTAGCTCTTGTTCAAGTGTCCTATCAGGATCCGACCCCCAGAGGGAGCAACAGTGCAACTCAAATAAAATGCAAGAAACACCAGCGTGTCTGGATCTGCGAAATTCTTATACAGAGTATATAAAACACTCAAGTACTAGTACATGCTGGATCCAAAGCAAGCAGCATGTCAGAAACAGCAGGCAGGCAGCCTAACGTCGTTAAAGAACGATCAGATGAAAATACGGCCAACAAACCCACATCAAGGGCAATGTAGTGACAATCGCGTCGTGAAAGGAATGATCAGCCGAAACATACACCAAGTAGTTTGTTGGCATACAGATAATACCAAACAAAAGAACCAAGTCTAAAGGAAACAGACAGACCAGACCGCGCACACTGAGAAAGGACGACGAAAACAACAATCGTAGACAGCACCCAATGCTCCAACAGATGTCAAAACCTGCAACAACTCTCAGTACACCACCATCTTAAAACAAGGCGAAGGCAGCATCAAGCAAGCAAACTAGCACATAAGAGCAGCTATCATCAGATTTATGCTCCAGAATGACAAACTGGTGAAGTGATGAATTGGCCGTCCTTGAAGCTATGGATGTATTGCTGAGGTAAAGCATGTTCCACCTGCAACATACGAACCGAAGTTAGGTGCAAGACTGTAACTTATTTACAGAAACAGGGAATATGTGATATATCAACCTATCCCGGCTCAAGGAGCAACGGACTCTAGGCTGCCCATTAATAGTACTATTTCGTCTTGACACCAGAAAACCGCAAACTACATCAGCCAGTGAAATGCTAATCTACATTTGCACTGATATGGTGCTAAAAACAATTTACCCCCAAAAATTATTGATCCAGCAGCAAATAAGAGAATGGAAACAAACAACAAGAGAAACGTGTTCTGGAATCTTAAATCTTGTATCTAGAAACAAACTCTTGAAAGCTAATCAGGATGTGGCAGAGAAATTAGTTGCGTTGCGAAATGACAAGTAGGCAAATTTCTTGTTCTATTGTTTATCACTCCAATAAGTATTGGAACTATGTCCGTATCATACTTCTAACAGGACAAATGTATGCCATCGAAAAGAAGTGTTGATGCAACCTGGCGGCATAGATTCATAAGTTCAGGCTTTTCCTAAATATAAGAGTTAAAAAAAGTCGAAAGTCAAAACCACATACCCAAAAGGTAAATGTCCCAAAATTCTATACAATGGGTACATGGGCAAACCTTCCTAGCACAAATGGTTTTCATAGACACACCAATGAAGGGTTCTCAGCAAGGACTGATTTTATCTAATTCAATGCCGCATACCACTACTTGAATATTATAATTACTATAGATGTAAAGAAAATAATAGAAAATTAAAAGGGTGTTTTTGACACCATAGATGTATACCATGAGTAAGACCAGATCTTACCCAATCACCATCAGTGGAACCACTTGGAACCATTACATTGATTTCACTAGATTTAGCTGAAGTAATGGAAGCTCCCAGTGAATCTTTGCTTAAGTATAACTGACATCCAGATGTGTTGTCGATTGATATTGTCGGTGCAGTACCCTGCAAGTAAAAGACAATGACTTTTAACAATAGTTTCACTCAACATAGTGAGCATATGTAGTGGATGGAATCAAATTTTATAGTGCAGCATAATCAAAGAGAATGAAAACAGCTACTGAACAATTAAACAGGTTGAAATTTGTAAACAGAATAAGCACACAAGTGTTGCAGGAAAATACTTGAGTTCAAATAAACAAGGATTTCAACAGCATGTGAAAGCTCATATTCATAGCAAAGGACATGTTGAAGTAAGGAAGCGATCAAATCTTATTTGAAGAAGCCATTTTAAAGCATATAAGTGGAAAAAGAAATAGAAGTCACACGGGACAGCATTTATAGTAGACACCAAGGTTCCAAAAACCGGAACCGGGGGAAATACCACTGGACAGTCGGTAACCGGAAAAAACCGGTCAAATTTCACAAACCAAAATTTAAATTTGAAACCGGTAACTGGAAAAACCGGATTGTTACCACACAAAAAACCAAAGAAAAACCGATAAAAACCTCAAAAGGTGCATGCATCTTCCTAATATATTCTATTAGTATTAAACATTATAAATATCATTAGGGAAACTAATTTTTACGTTCAAAAATTAAAAATTCCTAATATATTCATGGCAAAAAGCATGAAGTCAAGCACGGGAGGTGCATGAATCTTTCTAATACATTCCATTAGTATCAAACAATGTGAACATCATTAAGGAAACTAACTTTTAAATTCAAAAATTAGAAATTCCTAATACATTCATGGCAAAAAGCATGAAGTCAAGTATAGGAGGTGCATGTATCTTTTTAATACATTATATTAGTGTTAAATAATATAAACATCATTAGAGAAACTAACTTTTACATTCAAAATTTTAAATTTGAATTAAATAAAAAACCGACGGTTTTTTTCTCCCGGTCGGCACCGATAAAACCGGTAACCAGCCGGTTACCGCCAGGATTTGGAACCCTGGTAGACATAGTGTTATATAATTAACTGAATGTCTAGATTCAAGGGTAATAGTGCAAAATACACAGAAAACAATGTGAAAACAAAATCCATACAAAAAAATTGAATACCTGACATTGCACCTCAACACCATTGCAGTTGACAACCTCAAAAGCTGCTACAACATCCTGAAACAGATATAATATACTAAACTTAGTGTTGCCACAACACTACAATAAAAATTAGCTGAGGTCCTCTTGTCCCAGAATAATTTACACTAACCTTGAAAACGATTCCAAATTTGGTGCATTTGTCAACAGTGATATTGTTCACTTTACCTGCAAAAATTTTTATAATTGCTATGAACCTATGAAAAAAGCATACAGAAGAATGCAATGTATCCAAACTAAAAATATAAATTACCATTTACTTGAAGGACGGAATCTTTGCATCCATACACATAGATGGATTGTCTAGCATCACAATCATCAATAGCAAGGTTCTTTTTACCAACTTGATTCTCAACCACCCATCTGCCATTTTTTAAATCTCAGAGGGAAATGTAGAAATAACATAATCAACAACGAAGAAATATGTAATCATTTTTACAAGAATGGCAAGTTCATAGTGTACACTTATTAAATGATGCAAACTCCAGTCAGGAACATATACAAGTTACCACCAATGTTAAGTAAACATATTCAGTCCAGTAGGTTGGTAGGTTCTCTTGCATGTCAGATGGAATTATATATATTATGTGGTATATAATTGTACCAGATCCTTAATTTTGAACATAATTCATAATTCTAGTTAATTCTATTTGCAAAACATTGTTCTTACAATTGCATTTAATTATTTATGAATGTCATAATCGTTCTAGCAGATCAAGAACAATTGGACTGCTGTAAGTTTTAGGGGAAAGAACCACTTCGGCAAGTATTTATCCAAGACATGCACACCTGTCTCATGCACAAAATGTCAGGAGGTACATATAACGAGTGGTTATTTGACTGCAAAACAGCAACAGTCCAATTGGTATAGGTTGATGATGCGGGCTGAGACAAGATGTTTGCTTGGGTCGGCATGTGATGCAAGTAGAGGATGCACAAGGCGAGATGAATGCTATGAAAGCTAAAAGTCTACTCCACCTTAATAACCCTTAATCTTCCTTAATAATCCTTAATCCATCTTGTTCGATCCTAAAAATCCTTAACACACGCAAATCAGTCATCTAATCAAGTCATAAACAGGACTGGAAATCAACAGGTCATTTTAAGCTTCCCTTCCTACTATGCCCAAAGTCCCATTCTTTCACCATCCGTACTGGCTGACTAATCCAGCTAACTAAACACAAGGCTTCCCCCAAAGATTACACTTGGTTGGACCTGGTTTGTGATGAGGCCACCAATCAAACCCATAATGCACTTGTTGACCACCTGTACTACATCTTAGACAATATACTAGAAGGTGTAATGATTTTTTAAGAACCATAGTTAAACTCACTTGCGTCCCATCTGAAGCTCCAGTTTTGGGGGTCCAGACTTGAAGGAGAAGGACCCTGCACGAGAAGTCTTCTCAGGAGCAGCAGCAGGAGCAGCAGTAGTACTGCTAACAATACCACTTCTATCAGCATGGTTTTTGGTCTTCATGTCATCAGTAACCTTTCGCAACCCTGCGCAACAATTATGAGGCTTCATATGTCTGTAATTAATTCTGAGAGGTAAAAACATATCCTCTAGTCCAAGATGCAGTTTCCATCTACCTGAAGTCACAGGTTTGCCCGAACTAATCTCTTGAAAGACAGCTGACATTCCTTCTTTAGGCTGTGAAGATTTTGGAGATTTCTCTGTGCTAAAAAGTGGTGCTGAAGGAAGAGCTGGCGGAGGGGGAGCCTTAGCCCCTGATGCTTTAGGTGTTAGAGTAGCAGCAGCCTTTGGTTGGGAAACAGGTGCACCTACAACGGGACCCCATACAGGACCAAGAGGGTAATATTTCTTAACATACTCCCGCAAACCAGGCATGTAGAGCTCCTTCAAAGCTTTAGCCCACTCAACATGGTCAGGGTCTTTGTTCCTGTACTCCACAAGAACCTAAGAGGAAAAAATGTTGTATGCGCTTCATGATTCATGAACCAAAATAGTATGAATGTGCATTTGGTTCCACATAGAATGAAAACATTCATATGGATCTCGATAGCATTCTAGTTCACTACAGTAAATAAATCACCATTCGGAACAAACATCTTAAGAACTGTAGTCTGAACTGTGAGACAATACAGGCAAAACAAAAGGGAATATTCCATTCCAAAATGATATAATGCTCTGAAAATTACCGATTAACCAGTATATAGAAAAAGAGAATTGTATATAAAAAATTCACTATGAAAACATAATCTGACTTGTGTCACTCTAGCCCATTCTCTAATTTGAATTTTAAAGAATGGTTGTCATTTTTTTCATAATCCCCACTATACCCTTCTGGAGTTTCTCTTCCTCTTCCGCACAATCGTGCATGTATTCACCTGCGACCTGCCTATCACAATTTCTCGATCGCATGCCAGCTCCCATCACACCTCTTCTGAATGGTGTCTTCCCCACACGTCTCCTACTATAGGGTTCTCCCATGTGCCTCCAGAACCATTCGCCCTATGCACCTGATCCCAGACCCTTGCCCTGCAGACTGATTTTCCTGAGAGATCCCACAATCAAATGAAGCATCCTTGTGCTTCCTCTCAGCACATGTCTTCCCCGCAGACCCCTCCTTCACAGGATCATGCCTCCAAAATCCAAAACTAACCTCTGGCTTGTTCCCTGCTGATCCCCAGTTCTAGGTGAAAAACTACTGTCCCTCTTCAATTAGGGTTCCATTTCTCCAGAATTGAAACAGTTTATCACAATAGGATGCCTTCTAGTTACAGCATGTTACTTCACAATTGTATATTTTTATACTTTTTTGCTTTTGCTAGTACATGAGCATGTTTTCTGAAGCATCAAAGATGAATTAAGTCAACATTACTCTGTTTAGGAGTTGTATTTTCAGAAGGGCACAATTGTCTTTTGTTTGCATAAAAGAGTGGAATGGCATAAATATAGCGGTTCTTTTTTTTAGTGGCGCATTTCTATAGTATTCAGTATGAGCGCCATTTTTATAGTTTTCAGTTTAAGAGTGACATTTTTATTATCATGGTTCTTTGTAGCAACATGTATAAAATTTTCTGCAAAAGGAATAGTAGATAAAGAACAACAACTATGTATCTACTGTTCCTAGTAGTAGTTGATTTTCTTACTCCTTACGCTATTAGTTGAACAAAATATTGGACAGAAGGTCACAATTATTACTCTGTTAATAATTTTAATTCCAGATGCATGTAATGAAACTGCATTCTTTCCCATATTTTGAAAAACAGATTTGTTTGACCAGAGCAATAAGCTACTAGTAAAAAAAAACTGAAATGCTAAAGGAGATGCATTGCTTGAAGGCAAAATGGAGATAGCCACAGTGTGTTCTCACTGCGTCCAACTAATCTAATCTGGACCTTCCCAAAAGGAAATAACCTTGATGCATTCTGTTCAGGTTTTTTCTCTCTTTTTTTTTTTGTGCAAATCTAACTGCAACTGTAGGCAGAAATGTCCCAGGTATGGTGGAGCAAAATTACAAAATAGTCTAATAAAAAAACATACCTTGTTATTATAGAACTCGGCCATCTGCCAACTTTCTTCAACATGTGCTGTTGGGAAACTCATGCCTTACAGACAGGAAGAAGAAAAACAAATCGGTGATATTTCTGGTAGTCGAAAGGACTTAAAAAAAATGAAACCGAAGATACAACTTTACTAACCGCAATCCTTTCCTAAGAATGCAACCCAAGCCAAAGCAGCGAGACTGTCAGCAACACTCTTCATATGATTGAAATAGTCGGGTCTCCTTCCTTCGGTCATTGCAATTGCTTTGGCAATAACATCGTTGAGAGGCTTAAAGAACTCCTGCGCATCAGCCATTGATGCAGGTTTCTGCAACACGAAAAGAAAAGGTTGCTTATTGATGTAAGAAACTCAGAATATGCATTGCAATCTTCAGATCCCACAATGCCTGCAGTAACTTTTCTGCATATATTAGTAATAAACCTGTACACACATGATCATCCTAAAATATATTATAGCCTAGATAAACCGCGGCAACAGAATGACCTCAGCCCCATTCGTCTCGATCAACAAAATCCAAAATTCCCAAAACATGCCTCCAAATCTGTCAGCTCGATCAGTCATTCCCGCGCAATCCCTCCGGCAGACACGCAGCGGATTGGCCAAAACCGAACAAGACAACCGGAGATCTAAGCGCCGAGCGCAACCAAAACTAACAGATCGAGGCAGGAGAGAAGCGCGCCCCATACCTGGAGCTGCTTGGCCTGGACGAGGAGGTCCTTGGCAACGGCGAAGGCCTCGGCGAGGACCTTGGTGGCGTCGAGCACCTTGCCGCCGATCTTCTCGGCCGCCGCGGTGAGGCGGCCGACGGCGCCGGCGACGAACTCGTCGTAGGCCACGATCGCCGGATCCGACGCCGCCGGGACGTCGAGGTCGCGCGGCGCAGCCGAAAGCGAGGCGCCCGAGGCGACGGCGGCCTCTAGGCGAGCAACCGCCGCCTCGAGCCGCTCCACGAGCGCCTTCTCCATGGTGGAATCGAGCCGGGCCTGGATTTCTCGGCCTCTGTGTGTGTTCCGTGCGTGCGCGTCTCTGGGATGCCGCTTCCAGCTGTGGCGATTTTATGGCTTTGCGCCTTTCTAGCAGCTGGCGGTGCCGCTGTGTTCTGTTTTTTTTTCCTTTTTCTGCGTCGACAAGAAACACCTGAGCTGCTGCTGGTATTGGATAATTTTCGGAAAGAATACAACGGAAATAGATATACCGCACGTTGCACACAGCACAATTTAATGCCAGTTCATTCCTTATTTTAGCAACTTCGGACTTTTGATTTTTACCTAAAATTGCGTTGCAGCGTCTATTATTTTTCTAGGTTATTAAATTAAAAAATAAAGAAAAAATAGTATTATTCTCTACAGATAATATAAAGAAAAAAAATTAAAAAGTTTGTATATTTATTTTGCTTCTGATTTCTAAAAACTAGAGGTTACAAGTTAAAATCGAAATGAACAAGACCTAAATCACTTTCTTTCTTTGTTGTGAGCAAGAACTGTACGCGGAAAACGTTATGGCAAAGCCGTTAAGGCACATATGAATCGTTCGTGCAGATGTTGATCATCTCTTTCAGATGATAAACTTGTGTGCAATTCGAGCTCCTAGCATGATGAAACCATGCCCTTGCTCGTTGGCGAAATCACTTCCGCCGTAGTTGCAGTTCAGGCTAAGCTCAGAGAACTTGCCGTCCGTGAAGCCCAAATGAAAATCAAACCCATTAACAGTAGCGTCGTCAGTTGAGAGGTGCGAGTCGTGTGGCCCATAGGCCATCCGCCTGCCTGTTGGCTGTTGCAGTGCTGTGCTTCTGGGCTGTTCGCTTCCTTTCTATCAATCTATCTATCTATTCCTGCTCCAATATTTTTCCTATATATATAAGAAGCCTCTTTTCTACATCCGGATGTAATTACACCCTATATCGTATCTCACAACGTAGAGAGTATCTCACGTAACGGAGGGTATATACGTGTAGTATACGAGTATTTAAGACTATCTAGGTGGTATGGATAAATTTTTAGAGGTGGTATGTAGATTTTTTTTGACATACTCCTTTTTATGTGCGTATATGAAGGTATTTACAAAATACGTTAAAAACTATAGACCCTCTTGCAACTTTTTCATATGGTTCACATTGAAGTATCTTATAATTAGTATACGAGTATATCCAAAGTGATAAAGGAGTATTTCAAGTTCGTTTAGATGGTATATTAGAGGTGTGTGTAATTACACCCGGATGTAGAAAGTATTTTTTCTATATATATATATATATGAAGCCTTTTTTTACACCTGGATGTAATTACACTTTATATCGTATCTTACAACGTAGGAAGTATCTCATATAACGGAGAGTATGTACGTATAGTATACGAATATTTAAGATCATCTAGGTGGTATGAACAATTTTTAGAGGTAGTATGTAGATTTTTTTGATATACTCTTTTTTATGTGCGTATATAAAGGTATTTACAAAACACGCTAAAAATTATGGACTCTCTTGCAATTTCACTTTGGATATACTCGTATATTAATTATAAGATACTTCAATGTGAACTACATAAAAAAAATTGCAAGGGAGTCTATAATTTTTAGTGTATTTTGTAAATACATTTATATACACATATAAAAAGGAGTATGCCAAAAAAAATCTACATACTACCTCTAAAAATTGTTCATACCACCTAGATGGTCTTAAATACTCGTATACTACACATACATACTCTCCGTTACACGAGATACTCTCTACGGTATGAAATAAGACATCGGGTGTAATTACACCCAGGTGTAGAATATATATATATATATATATATATATATATATATATATATGTATGTATGTATGTATGTATGTATGTATGTATGTATGTATGTATGTATGTATGTATGTATGTATGTATCTTATCCCGGATTGTCTTGTAGCTTACTACCGGAAGCTAGCAATTGGGCAGTCGGCTAGACAGTCTAAAGCATGTGCCGTAGGACACGCGCGTCTCTGTGGTGTCAGTCAGAGTTACATGCTGCCCGTTATTATCACTCCAAACTACAGGTCATTGTTAGACAGTACATCTATAAATTAATTATAGTATACATTATAGCTACTTTATTTATATCGGTCAAAAACGTACACGAGTTTATGTTACTCTGTACCCTCTCTCATAAATAGCTCAAAAGTCATAAGTTGCAGCTAACAATCATTAGCCGAAACAAAAAAGAACAGGCCCATTGTAGCAAGAATGTAAAATATCATTCTTTCTTCTTCTTTCCTCTAAAGAGTAAGGACAACCAAATCTAGGGCTTGTTCCAGAGGCCCGAGATTGGCAGGGATCCCAATCCACCATAGGGGACAAATCCATGCAGGAATCCCAGCCAGGATGTGTGTTTGGGTGAGGAAGGGTAATAGAAAATCCCGACCAAATCCCTGGGGATTCATGGGGCAAAAAAAACTGCTCCACAGGGAGGGATTTCTCACCCGTCCGCGCGTCGCTCGCTCCGCTTCATCTTTGTTGCTCCCGATGGTGGCTCACCGGCATCCTCATCGTTGCTCCGACGCCTCAGGGGGTAGTGTGGACGGCAGTGGTAACGTAACACGGTGAGTGGTGACCACGAAGGAGGTGCCACAATCTCATGTGCATGCCACTGCATATGTCGTGTCGGAACTTGAGAAGAGGCATGGGGACGACGGATCAGACTGTGGGGACGACGAGATCAGGTCGCGACAACACTGCATCGAGGTCACGGTGGCACCGCAAGATCGAGTCGTCCACTCGCCGGCTTGCTTGTGTCCGCCAAATCTAGTAGATGGGCATGTCGTCGTCGTCCCCGCCACCGCTAGCCACCTCGTCATCGGGCTAGCATCACATCGTTCGTGTGCAGCCACCTCGCCTATGCGTAGATCTGGCATCACCTTTAGGCTTGCAGACGGCCTCAACGCCATTGCCCGTGTGTGGGTGGCGCCGTCGACTATGTGGGCTTCCTCTTCTTCTCCTCTATTCTCTTAATTTTTTTCAATTTTCTTGAATTTCCTTTTTTGATTTCTTGAATGAGTGGGACTAGCACGGTATACCATTGAGTTTTATCTTGACGGGATAGCATCCTGCCATTGGATTGTGTTTCATTGGAAGACCAACAACTCACCTCAACTCGCATATAGCGTTCGCTTCCATCGCCCACTCACAGACACCATCTTCCATTGCGGGCTCCCCGACACCTTGCCTCGTCATCCACCTCCTCCGATTTTCCTCTGTGGCGTGTGATACCTCACCACCATCTTGTGGCTGCGCCCATGCAAGAGTGCACCGAACGACTCTAGCCTACCTTACCTTGCGCGATAGCATATTATGGTGTTACCGATCTCCTACACGATTTGGTGAATTCCATCGACATCCTCATCCTCGTGCAAGGGAGCCAACCGTCGTCCTTCTCCACGCATGCATGAACCTGTCGCCATCCACGAGCACAACACCCCATCAAGCTAGTCACTGTCCTCCACTGCTCTAGCCTATAGAAGTTTTCGGAACCTGGAACATATCAAAGTTTTAGGATTAGGAATGTAACTGAAGCTTGTACAGACTGAAACATATAAAAGTTTCATATTACAAAATTGCTTTCATTGGTACAACAGCTCAACAAGTTTCAGTCCAGTTTCATGTTTTGGATAAAGTTTTGCCCAACTTTCTGAGAGTTTCACTCATATTTCAAAGAGTTTCAAAACAAAAATATCAAATCTCAAAGTAAGTTTCATGTTTCAAAATTAAAATTTATGTTTCAAAGAGTTTCAAAACTAAAACATCAAACCTCAATTTGAGTTTAATATTTGAATCTTGAAATTCAGCTCTAAACTCAAAGTTTCATAACTGAAACTCACTAAAACTTCAGTTTCTAAATTGAAAACCGCTGAAACTTCATGTTTTAGATTTGAAACACCCTATATCATCACAGAGTGTAGCTATAGCATGGTATACTATAGACAAGCATCTCAACGAGATAGGTCTCAGTCATCTTATCCATTCTAATTGGACGATCTTGTATGTGCTCTTACGCACGAAAGTATGGGAGCCCATTGTCATCCGCGAGCACAAGGCCCTATCATCGTCCACAACACGATGCCTCATCGTCTTCTGCCTCTGCGCACAGGAACCCATTGCCATCCATGTTGCCCTCTAGCAAAAGACCTGTCAATGTCCTCCTTTGCACATCAAGGACCTGATCGTCCTCTTGCCCTCTCGCATATCAAAAGTTCTAGAACCTGAAACATATCAAAGTTTTATATTTAAGAAAGAAGTTGGAGCATGTATGAAAACATATCAAAGTTTCATATCACAAAACGTTTCCAACAGTATAGCATCTTAGCAAGTTTAAGCTAGGTTTTAAGTTTTGCCTAAAGTTCACCTAAGTTTCATAGAGCTTCAATTATGAAACCTTATGAAACTTTGATACATTTGATCATGAAACCTTATGAAACTTGGCTATGAAACCACATGAAACTTGGTCATCAAATCTCATGAAACTTCATAAAAATTCGTGAACTTTAATAATGAGATTTGGACATAGGATGTCATAAGACTTTATAAAATTTAGCCATGAAACATCATGAAACCTAGTCAATTTAGGAATGAAACACAATAAAACTTATACATGGAAACCTCATAAAAACTTACTCAATTTAAGCATGAAATATTCTGAAACTTTATGAAACACCTTGAAACTTAGTTAAATTACACATAAAATCTCTTGAAACTTTACGAAACTTCATAAACGCCATGAAACTTAAACAAAAACACTAGTCAATTTAGACATGAAACATCCTAAAACTTAATCATGAAACCTCATGAAATATAATTAACTTAGATATGAAACATCATGAAACTTTATGAAATCTCATGAAATACTATGAAACTTAATCGTGAAATCTAGTCAATTTAGTCATGAAACCTTCTGAAATATTATGAAACCTCATAAAATACCATAAAACTTAATCATGAAATCTAGTCAATTTAGGTATGAAACCTCTTGAAACTTTATGAAACCTTATGAAACTAGTCACGAAACTTAGTTAACTAAGGCATGAAACCTGTTGAAACAATACTTGATCATCAAGGATGAAGCACTTTGTGCCAACAAGAGGAAATTTGAGCTTCAGATGCAAGTTTAAGGAAAGTTTCATGCAAGTTTCGAGTTTGTAAAGCAAGTTTTATGCAAGTTTTGAGTTTCAAATGAAGTTGCAAGTTTTGAAAACAAGTTTCAAGCAAGCTTCGACAATCTTCAGCAAGTTTCAAGCTAATTTCACGTGTTAGATATTTCAAAGCATGTGGTTTGACTATAGGTATATGTTTTATGCAAAAAAAAAAAATCAAAAATCAGATCCCAAAAATAAAAAATACTAACAATAGATCTGGACCCAATTACTTTTACCTTGTACCTTAGAAGTAGTTTGTAGCTAGTAAAACCCTTCCTCCGTAATTTGATCTATGTTCATCTATTAAATCAATTTGAAGTTACTTATGACGGCTTCATCTTGTTGTCGCACCTGGAACTCTCTTCTACCGACATAATCAAGCATTGACCCTTTGCTGATTTGCTAGAAAATCGGCTGGCACATCACATACATCTCTAAGAGGTACCCTTCATAGGAAGGTGGTGCTTGCTGTGCCTAGAACATTTTTTCGATGGCAATACTCCCAAATTAGATAATAATAACCCAGAAATATAAAATCACCTCACGTAAACCTACACGGAGTTCCTCAGTAGGCCTGATCACATCTTAGCTAAATTCAATGGAGATGGCGTCATTATTGACTTGGTTGCTGCTGGAGACCATGGGAGACATGGGAGAATTTGTGGAAATACAAAACAGAAATGGGGAAGCGGTCGTGTTGTGGTGCTGGTGCACCAAGGGAGGAGAGAAGTTTCGCAAGATGCATGTGGGAGCATGATTCTTACTATTCCTCGAAAAGGATCGAATGGTTCGGAATGCCCCATTATTTTTTGTCGGACGGTATAGCTTTTTCTACCATTTCTCTTCTTGAATTGTGGCGAGATTCTTTTATCCCCACTTCTTCCAAATGGTCAACAGGGAGATATTCTCTAAGAGCAACTCCAGCAAGGCCCTTACTTGAGCCCCTAAACTCAGATTTGAGAGCCAGAGCAAAAAACTAAACTCCAGCAGGGCTCCTACTTGAGCCCTCAAAAATGGAGGCCTCTCAAATGAGACCTCCAAGCCCTCATTCCTAGGGGGCCTCTACTTGAGCCCTCAAACTCAGATTTATTGTATTTGAATAAATACGTCCCTCATTCGGAACAAATTTGAATTTAAATATGAATATTCGTATTTGAATTCATAAATTTAAACGTCCCTCATTGTGCTTTCAATTTAAATTCAGAACAAATTTTAATTTAAATTTGAATGTTCGTATTTGAATTCATAAATTTAAATTCAGAACAAATTTGAATTTAAATTTGAATATTCGTATTTGAATTCATAAATTTAAATTTGGAATAAATTTGAATTTAAATTTGAATATTCGTATTTGAATTCATAAATTTACATATTGTCCCTCATTGTGAAATCATAAATATTTTATTGTGTATTGTGCTTTTGTCCCATATATATGCATATAGTGTGTGAGGAAATAGAGAGAATTGAGAAGTAGGGGTTGCTTTTGAGGCTCTCACTGAGTGCACCAGAAAAGCAGGCCCTCAAAAGTAGGGGGAGCCCTCAAATGAAAAGTAGGGGCCCTGTTTTGAGGGCTACTGCTGGAGTTGCTCTAAGGGGATATGTTCCCACCGGCATCCCATGTGCCACAAAAAATCCGCTCCAAGGTATTCTTCCATAGGGAAATCACCCTCTCCCCCCTCCCCCCTCTAGCCCTACCAAAAAAAAAGCCCTTAGTGTGAGTCGAACTGTTGGTCGTTAACCAAACTATCGAGGTGCATACTATTGCGTTACCAATTGGCAGCATTGTTGATTGTGTCCATAATTTATGGCATCCGTTGGCTGGGCTAACAAGCTGGATGATGCCTTGCTTAAATGGAAAACCGAACCAATTACGGGTTCGTAAGCTTAAGGGCAGTTCAATCTGTGTTCCGCTTTTAGCTGTTTGCTTAAATCGAAATATAACATCCATTAGTTTTTTAAATCATTTAATTAAAATAAAATAAAAACATCAGTATATCTTCATAAAATAATATAAAGAAAAGGTATAACTAAAAATTAAAAATAATTAAAATTAAGGAGACGACATATTCGTCCTAGCTTCTGACAAAACCTAATCCGGATTCAACGGGCCTAAACGAGAATAGGTGACGCTCCTGTCGCCCATACATATGTTGCTGTCATCGCCACCAAGTACACGAAGCCATCTATCATCTACGCTGCACGACAATGACTCCTCGACGGCGAGAATTTTTAATTGCAATTGGACCATTTGTTATGCCCCATGATTTGAGGCCTTTCACCTGGAGCATTGCCCGACCAAATATATGTACGCAGGAATAAGAACAACCGAGGCCTTCTTAATAGTCGTGTCTTTTAATTTTTAGTTATGATTTTTGATCTGTTATAAATTATGAGAAAATTGAGAGAAAAAAGATACTTCTATTAAAAAATTACATTGTTCAAAAGTCGGTTTCAAAAGATAACAAGCTAAAAGCTGTGGTTCTAAGCCTGATCGACAAGACAATGACTAAGGAGTGCTTAACTTGGTTTTTTTAATGGTTTATGATTTTTTTTACTGTATTTAATTTATTTTACACTGTGACTGCTGGTAGCTTTTTGACTTAATTAAATTAAAAAAATTAAAAATAGAAAAAGTAAATTAACTCATCATGAATAATACAAATGAATACAAGAAAAATGACAAAAAAAAGTCTAAAACACCAAAAATTAGAAAAATAAAATAAAAAATAGTGATTAAACACTAGAAACTGAATCCAAAATAAACGGGGCTAAATAAAAATACCAGCTAATAGAAACGAGCTAGACTAGCTAGTCCTGTTTACTCCCATTTACGATACTCATGATTTGGCCTAATTAGCAGGCAGCTGCATGCAAGATAGAGAAATTGCTACCATCATAGAGTGCTGACAAAGCAAGAGGCATTCTTCTAGGCGGAAACAGTGGAATGTTCAACAGCATGCTCGAGACATATCACTAGATCAGTAGTAGTTATCTCGAATGAGGGGCAGTGTACAGTGCTCAAAGCAAACAGAAGCTGCGTTTGGTGCCAAACTGGCACCCTTTTTTTTTTAAGCGACGACTTATAATTGACTTATAATTTTTTTTGTATTTTATAATTTTTTATCTGTATTTTTAAGATAGCAACAGACGGTGAAAATGTGGACGCGAACACAGATGGTGTACATGGTTTAAAAAATCTATTTTAAGAAGTCGTCTTATTTGTTTCAAATTTTGAAAAAAAATCAAAAACCAAAAACAAAAAAAGGGGTAATTCCTGCACCTTTGAAAACCTTGGCTGCGATTAGCTTTCTAAATTTTTTATTTGGCCATATATTGCCACGTTAATTTGAAAATTAGCTTCATGCTGCACAAAATTTGAAATTAGACCCTTCTGAGCGCAGAAGAACCCTCGGTCGACACATGGCTCCTACCGCGCCACCCGACCACGGAAGCATCCGGCCATCGCAGCGCCACTGGCGAGCGTGGCATGTCCTGGCACCGCAGGCGGTAGGGCCTACGGAGGTGCTGCACCACCTGACTGCGGCAGTGAGCAGGGTAGGTGCCGCATCTCCCTAACGCAACAGGGAACAGGGTAGGTGCCGCGTCTCCCTAACGCGTCAGGGAGTAGGCCAGATGCCGCAATAGGGAGGCATGGCACCTTGGCCCCCTGTGATGCATTTGAAAATTTAGAAAAGACATTTGCAAATTTAGAAAACACAATTGGAAGAAGAAATGAGAAAAATGAAAGTATGTAAAATTCATGGTATAGATGATTCGAAACGTCATTATAGTATTTTGTTGGTTGCGATCTTGTTGTAGCAACTGTGAAGTCCAATTTTGTTGCGGGACCTGAAGATTACAAATGCACTCGAATGTACCAAAGTGATGAAATCTTCCGACCGAATCTAAATTGCAACACATGGAATCTAAAATATATTAGAGTCCCCAAACATACGCATATTACATGTGGTTACATGGTATGATGGTTCAGCTAATTACTTCTGTCAATCTCGCTACTGCTGCGGTACATAGCGACAGAAACATCCGGACCATGTAGAAATACATGCCTTTAGAATGAGGAAAAAACATGATGGTTTGCATGGGGCACTACTACTAAATGACCCGATCTACTATGTGGATCGGGGCCATTTGCCCTTTCTTGTGAGCTCGGTGTTGTACTCCTCGCTGGCCATCTTGGCCTTGGCCATTGTTTCGTGCTGCCTTTCGTGTTCTTTCTCACGAGCCTCATGCTCCCTGCACCTATACGCTTCGAGATGAGTTTGCGTCTCCTGTCAGATAAGCTCGTTGTGCTCTTCGTCGCAGCGCCGTTCCTCCCTCCTCTCGCGGTCTCTATTGTCACCTCACTCCTCGTAGTCAAGACGCTACTGGTCGTGTCGGTAGATCTTTTGGTCGATCCAGTTGCGGTATCCACATAGCATATACAAAGACTACAGGTAGATGAGAGAGAATGTTAGTACGTATTTTCAAATAGAAATGTTAGGAGAATGGGTCCTTACCGGTTGCCGGTAGAGCCCTGTATCCTAACAGCGGTCGAAATAGTCCCAGGCATAGTTAGCACCCCAGTAATGCATGCCCAGGCTCAGCCACTCCTAGGACTTGAAGAACTTGCATGTACAACACCAACAGAGGGGTGGCATCTCCCTCTCGGGCGGGTGTTGCGGTGAACCCTCGGTGGGGATATTGAGATAGGGGTTGCTGCTACAGGGGGCATCGTTGCAGGGAGGTGCCTTCCTAGTATGCTCCCTTTGTTCGTCGCAAGCCACAGCAACCCTTGTGAGTCGACGGATCTCCTCCCATTGCTACTCCGTCTGAGCGAGCTTGTATTGTAGTCTTAATGGAGGATAACTCGGGGCGGAAGAGGTACTACTTATATATCGAGCTGGTGTGGTGTACGAGGCTGAAGTGCAATTTGGTTGGTGCAAATTCACATCTACGAGGCATCCGCCCTAACGAGGAGTCTTGTTGCAATATTGCGTCTCATCGTTGTACAAAGCTGCCTCATTGGGTCACGTCGTTGTATAAAGCTACCTCGTTGGGTCACGTTGCTGCGTAAAGCTCACGTCGTGTCCCTGCACAAAACTCCCATCTATTAAGCTAAAGGCGTTGATATGCATTGTACAAACATACATTACAAAGAGAAGTACAGAAGTACAGATAAGAACGCAACAGTACTGAAGACAACATGTATAAACTCATGGCACATCGTCCACCACTTCCTATGACGAAGTAGTTGATCCTCAGGGAAGGTGAGCCTGTCAGGGGAGTGATGTATGTCTCCAAAGTCGGATTACGTGTGTTAGGTGGTAGGTGGGGCTACGAAGAAGTCACTGTAGGTGTCCTGCTGAGACCAGCGCATATCGTCGACCCAGCTAGTCAAAGAGGGGTTTACATCCTATGGCAAGGGTACTGCTGGGTTAGGATAGAGGTTTTGATGTTTGCAATGTGCAGTTATGCTAGAAAGTATTTACCTATGGAGTCCCATGTGCAAATGACGAACCCTAGCCTAGTTGTCCAAATTCCACTATCCCACGCCTATGAATTTGATGGGATGCATTAGTTTAGCGTAGCATGCAATGAAAAATTGCGTTAAATATATTACAACATACCGACGTACATGGCTATGCATAAGATGATCCTTCAGGGCAATCAGTGTCGTAATGCTGCGTAGTATATCCTGCACATGTTTAGTCAAACTATTGATCACGCTCACGCAGGTGCGACTGAACACCCTATACGAACATGCCCAATGCATTGGCCTTGTGGGGAGGAAGTCCGATCCTACATCTCCCTCTGTGACGACGGTGGCTCTAGCAGACTATTGTTTGCTCGCAAGTGCTTCAAGAACAATTGGTAGTGTGAGATACGTTCCACAGGAGTGCAGTAACAAGCAATGAGGACAACAACTCGCAACTGACATAATGTTGGCCCAAGGCACATGGAGGATAAGCGACTATAGATACGAAGACTCCCAAACTGCAACGGACATGCGGAGGGAGGTGTTGCGGAAGGTACAAAGGGAGGTGCCGATGGTAGTGGTGGGAGGTTGTCCTCGGGGCCCACCCTATATGCAATGTTGTAAATGGCGTGAATCACATCGAGGAGGTGCTCGACAGTGTTAGTCCTCCCACGGTGTAGAGCATCATCAGCTTCACACGAGATATGATGAAGGCGGTCGTACTGCAAGGAAATCGAGAATAAGTTAAGAACATATTGTTGTACAAAAAATCTAGGAAGAATGTTTTACTGTCCCATCGTGGCATGCCACTCGGTGAGTGTCTGGACCTACTCGTATGATGGCATCGTGCATGGCCTCCACCAGACGTTGTGGTGCTCGCCCAGTAAGCCTGTACCAGGTGCACAGAGCATACCACTTCATGTTTGAATAGTACGTGTCGACAGTGTATGGTCGTGCCTCCTACACAACATCTATTGCCACCCTCTCAGCCCATGTAATATCCCAAAAATTTAGAATTACTTTAATTAGATTTTTTTGGATTTCCTTCTATTTTAGCCTAGAGCAAGTTTTGGTGAAACCTTGTGTTCTTTTATAGCCAAATTGAGTTGATTCTTTTTTCTGAGCTCCTCTTGAGTTGTAGAATTTTTGAGATTTTCCTACTATTTTCTAAGCCTTTTCTATTTAACTAGCTTTTATTTTAAAAAAAAGGATTGAAAAACCTCACTTCCTCTCCCTCTGGCCATGTCTATAAGGATCGTAGAGTCCATGGCCACTAGATGATCTCGTCCTTGTGCAGAGTCTTGAACTGGTTATGGAACTTAGGGTACGCACTTCTCGGTCTCTCTCTGGTCCACTCTAGCTGAGCACATGTCCAACAAGTATCCATTGTGGGCTTAATGGGGTCATTGTCATCACCCTAACCATAGAACTTGGAGTTGAGCTGGAAAGGGTCATGGTGCTCCGAAAGTATGGTCGCTTAACCGAGAAGTGCTCCTATGACCACAGCTATAACAAGGTGTAGCAGACCGTGAGGACTGGTTCCCCAGCCATAGTACGCTGTGAGACATCACACAAGCTTCGGTATGTAGTAAAAGCACTGTAGAGCCCCAACTGTATTGTGGCACCTCGTCGGGCTCAGCGTCCACCAATGACTCAAGAAGATGGATGTAGCTAGGGTACATGCTATCTCCCTAAGTCATAGAAAACAAGACTCACCCAAACAAGAACAGCTGGTACGTGAGGAAGTGTGTCCTCACTACCTCCCCTGTCGTGTGCACGGGGTAGGTCATGTACTGTCGTCGCCAGGAATGTGGCACACCTGATATGTTCTCTGGGATTGGGTGACCGAACTTGTGTGCCATACATATCTTCCAGTCTGCTTGCATGGGAGGTGGCACTACTGCAAGACCCCACAGCAGTAGACCTGTAAGCATAGTGATATCCTGCAGAGTAATGGTCATCTCCCCTATCGGAAGTTGAAGGTGTGAGTCTCCAATCTTTAACGGTTGACGAGCGCAAATAGTAGTGCTCGTCAAACTAAAATGTGTGTGGTATGTCCAAAATGAAGGCAATGGGCAGACGTCGGTGTCCCCTATCCTAGCATTGCTCGAGCAGCTCATACATGGCGTCATCTTGAGGTTGTGGCTTCTCCTATCGAAAATAGAATAACAAGTTAGTCCGCAATGAAAGAAGGAGCTACGACAAACAAAATGAAAGCAAAACATATGACAGGAGATCACAACGTGCCTAGCATTGCCAAATCTAGTATGATAGAAACAAATTAAAGGCATGAATAGCACCATACGATAAAGAATATATAGTTCGAAATATATGGAGCATTGTGCAATACAGTGCAACACAAACACGAGCAAAAATAAAGGATTACAATGAATGTACCACTGCTAGATACATTATAACACATACAATACAACAACATATAATGGGAGTGCATACGAATGCGTTGAAACAGATAAACAATATCACAGCAGGGGAGTTATATGTTGATCGCTATGGTACGTTGCTTGAGTTAGCCCACTTTGTGCAATTGCTGATGGAGTGCCCAATCATCTTGCAGAGTCTGCATCTTGGGAGCCTATCTCGTTACTCACGTTGACTATCATCCATGTTGTTACGGATGAGGTGAGACTGTCGTCTTCCATAGCCAGCCTGCTTAAGTGTGTCATTCGGCACCCACCTCCCCTGCCGTGGTCAGAGGTCCCTGTAATTCATATCTACCCCCATATGAATTGAACTCGGCACTCTAAATGCCATATAGGTGGTGGATGTCATAATACTCAGAGATGTAATACACTGAGGCTTAACTCCATGCCGCTCACGCCGCGTACATATGGGAGCATGGCTTATGAAGAAGTTGCAGGTGCAGGATGCTTCGTCATGAATTGTGCAGATTTATTTGCGGTCTCCTCTAGCTTGTCTCATGACGTACTTCTTCCTGAGATGGATCTCAAACTTCTTCCTAATACCATCCATTGTCCTAGAAACGTGTGAACAAACCTTCTTAATCTTCTTATCTATGTACGCCTGCATTACTTCACAGAATTATTTTCCTTCGTCAAGATGCTTCTTCACCGTCAGGGCTTTATTAACGAAGTACCCGATACTATGGTTCCAACTCTCCTTGACAATTACAGTGATGGGTAGGGATCAGACATTATTTAGGATACCGTTGTACACCTCGAATATGTTGATCATCATGATTTCATACCCTGTACCACCAGTGTCATGGAGCAGAGATCATTTTTCCAAATTGGGTGCATGCGAGTTAACACATTGGATGAACTTCCCAATTCTCGTGGACCCTCCACTGCTACCCCTGGTTTGGCATCGTCAACATGCCTAACATATTTGCCGGTCTCCTTATCGAGTTATCTCCACACAGCCTCGAACTTCTACCTTTGGTTCTGCATGCAAAGTTTCTTGAACATCTTCATCAGGTCCTTGCTTCGAAACCTTATGTGGAAGTTCACCACAAAATGTCTCATGCACCAACGGTTCCTCAAGTCATTCCACTAAAACGGGGATTGCGTCCCATTTTGTATCATGCTCAATGTAGACAGCAATCCATAATTACGACCCGAGATGACACACACATCTCGCTAGTTTTGAACCACCGCTTACTTCATATTTGGCAGAAATCACAGCCAGCTATCTGTATTTTCATTCTCAAGAATTGCAAAGGCCATAGGGAGTAACTGGTCGTTCGTATCGGCTGCAACTACGGTGAAGATGATACCCTTGTACTTGCCAATAAGGAAGATGCCATCCATCAGCAATACGGGACAACAGTACTTGAACCCTTCGATAGTCTAACGGAAGGTTTAGAAGACTTTGTCAAGAACAAAACAATTTGACACCTTCGTAGGATGTGTCCGCTTCAACTTGTTAAAGTATGTGCCCGAGTTTGACTTTACAATTTGATGGAGCATCCTTAAGACTAAGCCGTAAGCTTCTTCGTATGTGCCAAACATACGCTCTATGACATTCCATTTCGCCCGCTATACCTTGTTATAACTAACCACAAACTCCACCACATTGACAACATCAGCCAATAGAAACTTTGGCAAAATAGAAACATCTGCGATGACGAGTGGCTTATCAGGTTTGCAACATATAAGGACGTCACATTGCGGTGCCTATGAAGTGGCTCTATAAGCTCACATGTGTGATCCTTCCCCTGAATCACTGTGCACGGACCTTTTCAGGATAGGAGTCATCCACACATTTAACGATAAAGGTGTTAGGGTTGGATTTATGCACCCAATACATCCAGCTAATGTTAACGGTGTATCTGACAATGGCCTGCTGGGCAGCACTCTTATTAGAGAAGCGCCGCCCTAGGAGTAGAGTGTCTTCATTGAACCCCCACTATGTCCCCTTTGCTTGTGGCAAAACCAGAGATGTCACTACGATGTCGCCTAATCTAGATGAGACATACACAATGTCGGTGGTCACAACACTACCTACTACACCTCTCGTAATAGCTTCTCCATCTTCCTCGTCTCCAGAACTAACTATTTTCACATCATCCTCCTCTTCGCTTTCCACTTCTTCCACCTGATCGGTAAGCTACTTGTGGTAATCAATAAGGAATGCCCACCATCTCTCTATGGTTTCGTTTGGCTCGAAATTCTCAGCACGCCATCTTAAGTCTCCATCACCCACTTATTGCCCACATCTCCACCAACACCAGCGTCTACATCAACATTGGAGATTAACTCAAGCACTTCATCACTAGTAGCTCCACTGGAACCACCCATGCTAGATGATTTCATCCTTTCCACAAACTTAACATACACTATCGGCCTCGCATACATCGTAGCATCAGGGTTACGCACAACCTCTATGTAATTGCCCCATGAAACGTCACTTGTCATGTTCAGAAGTTACCAAAAGGCCTCTCCTGTACCACCCACCACTGAGGCATACAATGCTCGATGCGTACCTTCTTCCTTGTAGTGGCCCAAACAAACGTGGAATGCACACACCCTCTTAGCTTAAACAAGCTCACGTGCTTCAGACCTGGCGCCAGGATCACAGTCCAATCACATTTTGATGGGTCCATCACGTACAACCCGTCGTGTACGAGACCATTCTCATGGAACAAATCTTGAATGCCGCACATGACGTACCTAACACACACTACTACAAAAAAAGGCTACCACATACGGTTTCATAAGCCGTCTGAATTTATGGGTCAGTAATAACATACGGTCAACACAAACGATTTCTAAACCATCTGTGAGTGATAACACCACATACAGTTTTTAAAATAACCGTATGTGATGTTAATTATCACAGACAGTTTTTTTATTAGAATCGTCTGTGATGTTTACGTATCACAGATGATTTTTAAATATAACCGTCTGTGATATCTAGATATCATAGACAGTTAATAAATAAAACCGTCTGTAATATTGATAATCACTATTTTTGGTTTTCCATATCTTTCCATTCACAGGAAGCAGTACATATGTTAGTGTTACCATAACATATATATGTACTGCTTCCAGTGAATGAGGAAGATATGGAAAATCAATATGGTGATTAGTAATGGTCACAGATGGTTCCTTAGTGGGCAATAATAATATGCATAATGCACACAATATTTTATTTTGCTCTCAGCTGAGGAGTTGCTCAAGAGTTAAATCTTGATCTTCTGTACTCTTGTCAATAAATCAATAATCAGAGTGACTATCCCTTCTAAATTCTGCTAGTTTATTGATCTAAATTACCTCAGTATAATGTTACTACAGTATCAATAGAATTTCAGCAATATTTAGAAAAGGACAACAGTGAGCAACACTGAACAAATGTATATAACAATTGACAAAGCAATAAACTAGCATAATAGTTCTAGATAGTCACAATGATCTCAAATTTGACAATTTGTCCTCATTGAGCAATCTCAACACCCGCAATCTATAATGCAAAGTAAAGCTCACTAGGCGATGGCAATCCAAGCCACCGAGAAGGCAGTAAGGGCAAGGTTATGGGAGGAGGTAGCCGGCTCGGGGGAGGAGGTGGAGGTACGCCGGGAAGAAGGCGGCCGGCTAGGGGGAGGAGACGACGTGCTCGGGGAGGAGGCAATCAGGGAGGAGGTGACGTTCTCGGGAAGGAGGTGGCCGACTCGGGAGAGGAGGCGGTTGGGGAGGAGGCGGCGTGCTCGAGGAGGAGGACAAGGCCAAGGAGTACGCGTGCTGGGGAGGAGGCGGCTGGCTCGGGGGAGGAGGCGCGCTGGGGAGGAAGCGGCGTGCTCAGGGAGGAGACGCGCCGGGGAGGAGGCGGCGTGCTCAGGGAGGAAGTCGAGGGAGTGAGTGTGGGCATAAACCCTAATGAGGCACTACTTATAGGAGAACTATCACAGATGGCTCGTATTTAGAACCGTCTGTGATAATGGGATAATCACAACTAGCTTGTATTTAGAACTGCCTGCGATAATTGGATAATCACATATGTTTATTTATTAGAACCGTCTGTGACTTGTTTACATAGACGGTAAGATAAACATGTTATTCAGTAAACATGTTCAACATAGATAGTAACATAGACATAGACATAAACACTAAGTACAATTACAAAGTTAAAACATAGACATAGATAAACATTAGTTGTTTTTACATAAGAACTTTGGTCTTTATGCCAAAGTTAAAAGGAAAAGAAAATTCCAAAGTTTGGTTTTTTGGGCTTCATAAGCTTCTTCGTTGGCTTTTAGAGTAGGAAAATTAGCAGGTGTGTCCTCGAATGACTTCAATATTTGCCTTTTCCTCTTGACTTCATCTTCCAACCTTTCGAAACCGTGAATTAGGTCTATCATCTGGTAAAGGAAGCTATCCCTAGCTTGCTCAGAGTCGGCAACTGTTGTTTGATCAGCTAAAGAGTCCATACGCCTCTCCATTGCCTCAATAGCTTCCAAGGCCTTCCGTGTTTCAAAGAGGAGGACAAGGTTGAGAACCAAGTCTCTTTCCCTGACCATGGAGAGTAGTTTCCATCGACGGTGAATGATCAGATTTAGTTGGTGAACTGCATCACTAATCACCTGGGGAAGGAGAGCAGGGTGCAAGTGGATGATATTCTTTAGACAGTAATTTTTGCTCGCCTGTGTGAGGTTACAGCCAAATAACTCGGTGTGGATGGATGAAAGAAAGGAGAGGATGGTTACTGAAGAAATGGGTACCACTGTTGATGGAATGAAGGATGATCTTCTTCGATGAAGGATTTATTTTTATAAATTTGATGCGTAAGACGAAGAAATAGCCACCACTCAAAATTTAACATTTGCACAATCTTCCTTTTTTTCATCCCCTATCTCCCTCTTTTGATCTCTTGTGGCTTGAGATAAAATGGGGGACACAGCCCCAGAACCATTTAATTGCGTAGAGAGGATAAGTTGGGCTGGGAGGGGGGTTGCAGCGGCGAGGTGATCGACGCGTGGCCGCGCCTGCGCACCGTAGGACACGCGTTGGGTGGGGCGTCGCTCATGCACTGATGCGTGCGCGGGGGGCACTGCTGTCACACTAGAGAGGCGCAGTACTTTCTGAAACAACCCAGAAAATTTTCAAAAACAAAAGAGGATTTGAAGTTTGTTCTTGATCTTCGTTTTGCCCGAATCCCCGCTAAATCCTTCCTCTAATCCCTCCTTGATCCCCTTCCTAACCCTTCTCCCTGCCTTGTCCCTTCGCTCGTCGCCTCGCCCAGGAGAGCCGCTCGCTCCGTGCCCCCTTGCGCTACCCCGTCCCTCTGCCCGCGTCAGCAACCTGGCAGCGCCGTGCGCCCGTGCACCCACCTGGCCGCGCCCCGTCGCCTCGTGCCCCGTCAACACCTCAGCATCCGCGCCCAACCGCCTCGCCTCGCTCCGCCCCGCTCGCGGCGCAGCGCCGTCTGCAAAGGTTCTTCGGACCGCGCTTGCGTCACCACCCGCGCCCGAGCCGTCTCCCTCCCCCGCCAACTCCTGCAGCTCCGTAGCACCGCCCGCATGGCCACCCTCCCTTCGCGGAGAAGCTACCCCGACGCCTCCCATCGGAAGCCATCAATGGCCGCACGACCTCACCGGCTCCCACTGCCTCGCCCCTCTATAAAAGCGCGCTTGCGGCCTCTTGCAGCACCGCACCACCCCCATCTTCCTCCTCCCGAAGCCATTTGAGCCCTCTCCCTTCCTAGCTCCGCCTCCTCCAGAAGACGTCGACAAGGAGGAGAAGAAGATGGAAAAGTTTCGGGCAGGATTACAGCAGTCACTCAAATTTCACATTTCAGCTTTGAAGTTCAAGGATCTCCCCAAAATGGTGGATAGTCTTATTAACTCAGAAGAGGCGAGAGGGGAGATGGAGGACTACAAGAAGCGCAAGGCAATGCGCAAATCACAATCGTCCTCACCTGGTGCTCAACGAGGATGCACATCAGGGTCATCCTCATCCCGACCCCAAACTCAGCGCCAGTATGTGCTCCTACCAAAAACGCAGTCCAACCAGTCGCAGCACTATGCAGCACCCTTGCCACTAGCCATCAAGTGCCCCACTTGTGGTGGCAACCACCTCGCCAGCAACTGTCCGCGAAAGACAAATGCTTGTTTTCATTGTGGAGAAGTTGGTCACTACAGAGATCAATGTCCTAGGAGGAATCTGCCATCTGATGCGGCGAAGCTACAGGTCCAAGGTCAGCAGCAGGAAGCAAAATCACAGACCAGCTCTGGCTCTTCAAAAGGGGGTTTTCTGCAAATAAAGCCAGTAGGACCCCAGTCACCAGCAGGCACAGCAAACTACACCTCGACAGGCAAAGGTCGAGGCCGTACAAAAACTACTTTCATAGCCAGAGTGAACCATGTGACAGCGGAGGATGCAGCAGGAGCCAGTGACATCATAGCGGGTATGTTCCCAATCAATTCCATACCCGCACTAATTTTATTTGACCCTGGTGCAACGCATTCATTTATTTCCAAGAGTTTTGCTTCAAGAAATAAGTTACCTTCTGTTCCCTTGCCAAAACCCTATGTGATTGAAACCCCTGGGGTTAGGATGGAGTCCCACAGTGGGTGTGGTGGACTTAGTATCAAAATTCAAGGGGTAGAGTTTAAAGCAGATCTACTGCAACTAGATATGAAAGGATTAGATGCCATTCTGGGCATGAACTGGCTAGCCAGGAATAAAGGAAAAGTAGATTATGAAGTCAAGACAGTAACATTGATTAGCCCTGAAGGTCAGGAAGTGGTGGTAAAAACGGACCGAGAGCTAATAAAGAATACAAAGAAACGCATACTCAACGCACTAACAGTGACACCAGACCAAGTGCCAGTAGTGCAAGAGTACCCGGATGTGTTCCCAGAAGAACTGCCAGGAAGACCCCCTGACAGGCAAGTAGAACTTGCTATAGAATTAGTTCCAAGCACCAAGCCAATTGCTAAACACCAATATAGGATGTCAGCCAGTGAGTTAAAGGAACTTAAGAGGCAGTTAGATGAACTGCAAGAAAAAGAGTTTATTCGACCAAGTGTTTCACCTTGGTCGGCATCAGCACTGTTTGTGAAAAAGAAGAGTGGAGAACTGAGGATGTGTGTGGATTACAGAGGATTAAATGCTGTCACCATCAAGAACAAATATCCACTCCCGAGAATTGACGATTTGTTTGATCAACTCAAAGGAGCCAAGGTGTTCTCCAAAATCGATCTGCGCTCAGGATATCATCAGCTCAAGATTCGTGATCAAGATCGAGAGAAGACAGCTTTCATCACCAGATATGGATTGTATGAGTTTACAGTCGTGCCCTTTGGTCTAACTAATGCGCCAGCATATTTCATGAATCTTATGAATTTGGTGCTTATGGACCATTTGGACCGATTTGTAATAGTCTTCATAGATGATATCTTAATTTATTCTAAAAATGAGGAAGAACATAAGCAGCACCTCCACAGGGTATTGACAAGACTGAGAGAGCATCAGCTGTATGCTAAGTTTGATAAATGCAGTTTTTGGCTAAGAGAAGTTGCTTTCTTGGGTCATATTATATCAGCAGATGGAGTTAAGGTGGATCCAGAAAAGATTACCGCAGTCATGGAATGGAAGCAGCCCAAGACAGTGACAGAAGTAAGAAGTTTTCTTGGATTAGCGGGTTATTACCGCCAATTCATAGAAGGATTCTCAAGCATATCTTGTCCACTCACTCAGCTACTAAAGAAGGATAAGCCTTTTATATGGACAGGTGCTTGTGAGGAAAGCTTTCAGCGGTTGAAGACCAAGTTGACAACGACACCAGTCTTGATCCTACCCAACCCAGAGAAGGAATTCCAAATTTATTGTGATGCTTCTAAGCAGAGTTTGGGATGTGTGCTCATGCAAGACAGTAAGGTTGTGGCCTATGCCTCAAGACAGCTAAAACCACATGAGGAGAATTATCCAACACATGATTTGGAATTGGCAGCGGTAGTGCATGCACTCAAAATTTGGAGACACTACCTGCTAGGAAACCATTGTGAGATATTTTCTGACCACAAAAGTTTGAAATATCTGTTCACCCAGCCGGAGTTAAATATGAGGCAACGAAGATGGTTGGAGTTAATTAAAGACTATGATATAGAACTCCAGTACCATCCAGGCAAGGCAAATGTGGTTGCCGATGCCCTTAGTCGGAAGGCCCGACACAGCAAAGCTAGTTTGACAGAGCATCCGCCAGAATTACAGAAGGACATACTACGATCGAATCGATAATCACGAACAAGGCAAGATGGCAAAGCACTAGAAATCCAACCCCTACTGACGGATCAGATCAAAGCAGCACAGGATGAAGATGAGGAAATCCAGAAGCTTAAGAAGAAAATACAAGAAGAGAGTTTAACAGATTATGAATAGACGAACATGGGATTGTCACTTTTCGTGGTCGCTATTGCATACCCAACAAGAAGGAATTGAGAGATTTGATATTATTGGAAGCTCATTCATCCCAATTCTCAATTCATCCAGGAGGTATAAGATGTACCAGGACTTGAAGAAGAAGTATTGGTGGAATCAAATGAAGAAAGAAGTGGCAGAGTATGTAGCCAAGTGTGATGTTCGTCAGCAAATCAAGATAGACCATCAGAAACCCGCAGGACTATTGCAACCCTTGCCTATTCCCGAGTGGAAATGGGATAGCATTGGTATGGACTTTATCACTGGACTACCCAGGACTCGTGAAGGATATGACGCTATCTGGGTTATCGTTGATAGATTAACCAAGGTGGCTCATTTTCTTCCGATTAAGCAAATCTATGGGAAAGACAAACTTGCTGAATTATATTTGACAAAGATCGTGACACTTCATGGAGTTCCTAAGAAGATTGTATTAGACAGAGGAGCACAGTTTACATCCAAGTTTTGGGAGAAGTTACATGAAGCTATGGGTACCGATCTGAATTTGATTCACCTACCACCCATGCACCGATGGATGATGAAAGAACAAACCAGATTCTGGAGGATATGTTAAGAGCTTGTGCTATTGTATATGGAGCAGCATGGAACACTTGCCTACCATTTGCTCAGTTTTCATATAACAATAGCTATCAAGCCAGTATTAAAATGGCCCGTTCGAAAGCAATCAGTATGGCGTAAAATGCAACACCCTTAAATTGGTCGAGGCGGAGAACGCAGCGGCTTATTGGCCCTCAAATTGCTCAAGATCTGAAGCACATGTCCGAGATCATCCGAGATAGACTCAAAATTGCACAAGACCGGCCAGTAAGAGCTATGCGACAACCGCAGAAAGATCGAGCTTGAAGTTGGAGACTTTGTGTATATTAAGGTCACCCCATTTAAGATAGTCAAGAGGTTTCAAGTAAAAGGAAGTTAGCTCAGAGATATGTGGGACCATTCCAAATAATCGGAAGAATTGGAGAAGTGGCTTATCAAGTGCACTCCTCCCAACTTATCTAGAATACATAATGTATTCCACATATCGCAACCGGAAATGTCTCGACAACCTCGGATGAAGTCCCATTGTCGATATTGAACTACAAGACGATGGACCTATCTCAAGAGCCTTCTTACAGATACTTGAGACATCGAAAGACATTTCGTGGCAAAAACGTCGGTCTGCGAGTTCGGTGGAAGAATCACACAATGAAGAGTCCACTTGGGAGAGAGTCGGACTTGCAATGAGATTTCCCCAACCGCTCCTGGACCAAGTTAATCTCGGGGTCGAGATTCTTTTAAGGGGGGTAGGTTGAAACAACCCAGAAAATTTTCAAAAACAAAAGAGGATTTGAAGTTTGTTCTTGGTCTTCGTTTTGCCCTAATCCCCGCTAAATCCTTCCTCTAATCCCTCCTTGATCCCCTTCCTAACCCTCTTCCCTGCCTTGTCCCTTTGCTCGTCGCCTCGCCCAGGAGAGCCGCTCGCTCCGTGCCCCCTTGCGCTGCCCCGTCCCTCTGCCCGCGTCAGCAACCTGGCAGCGCCGTGCGCCCGTGTGCCCACCTGGCCGCGCCCCGTCGCCTCGTGCCCCGTCAGCACCTCAGCATCCGCGCCCAACTGCCTCGCCCTCGCTCCCGCCCGCTGGTCGCAGTAGCGCTCGCCGTGCAGTGCCCCCTTCGGACCGCGCTTGCGTCACCACCCGCGCCCGAGCCGTCTCCCTCCCCCGCCAACTCCTGCAGCTCCGTAGCACCGCCCGCATGGCCACCCTCCCTTGCGGAGAAGCTACCCCGACGCCTCCCATCGGAAGCCATCAATGGCCGCACGACCTCACCGGCTCCCACTGCCTCGCCCCTCTATAAAAGCGCGCTTGCGGCCTCTTGCAGCACCGCACCACCCCCATCTTCCTCCTCCCGAAGCCATTTGAGCCCTCTCCCTTCCTAGCTCCGCCGCCGAGCACCTTCCCGAGCCGATAAGCCCCCCCGATCTCCCCCTCCACTCCACGAAAATCGAATTCATTGCAGCCCAAGCCCCCCCATAACCTCCCCTTCCCAATCCCCAACTCACCTTGGCATTAGCGGCCGCCGGTTAGCCCCGCGCCTTGAGCCCTTCCCTTGGCCGCCGCCGCCCCCTCCTCCCGGAGCCCTCCCTTGCGCTCCCGAGGACGAAGAGGAGCTCCCCTCCCTCCCCCGAGCTCTCCGGCGCCACCCCGGCCGTGGCAACCCCTCCTCCTCCCCCTCCCCTTGATCGACGTCGCTCAGGGCGGGCGCGCGCCGCTTCTGCCGCCAGGAGCGGCCGGAGGAGGGGATAAACCCCAGGGGGGACGAGGAGGCCGGCGACGTGGCTTGAATCCGGCCGCCCCGTGCGATCCGACGGCTCCGACCGCCACAGCGTGTGGCGGGCCAAGGCCAATGACCACCACCACCGACCCCGCCTAGCCGCGCCTCCTCCCGCGCGTCGCGCGCGTTTTCCCGCGCGAGTCTTGGGCCGGGCCGGACACTGTTCCGATGAACAGTGCCTTTTTCTTTTTCCAGAGAGTTTTATATTCCCAAAAAAATCCAGAAAATCTCAAATAAATCCTAGAAAATTCCAGAAAATCCCAAAAATCACCAAATTATACCATTTTGCTCAGTTTAATATCCTTAACCCATTTTTGGCCTCCATTCCTCTAGATTCATCCCAGAAAAATTGTGAAAATTCCTTTATGAGTTTTAAAGCTTTCTTTTTCTTAAATAAAATGTTTTCTTTTATTTATTTTTGATTAGTTTCTGTTTTCTTGTGTGTTTACGCTAGTGTCGGGGATTCAAGAAGTTCAAGTGCAAGCACAGGATTCCGGAGCGACTTCGTTCGAGTTTGCGGAGATCATCCAGATTAACGGCAAGTCGCAATTCCTTTGAACATATTGTACCCCCATGTTATTAAATTATGTATTTACGATATTTTCATTATGGTTAGTTCTAAAATGTTAGTTTGCGTAAAATAAATTGTTTAGAATGACATGCTATTCTATTAATTTTGTAGCCCCACCCTTGCTAACCCTAGGTTTAAATTAAATGTATTAGTATCACATGTAGGTTACTATCATGACATGCAATTTATTTACACTAATAAGGATGTGGCCGCGGGCCGGTAGATTATTGAAACCCAGGCTATGGTAGGGTGGTATGGGACACCGTGCCCTAGAATGGACGTACTAGTGTGCAGTGTAGGGTAAAGACGTTGTAGGACACCGCGAGGCGGTCCCCGCTCACTGCTTTACTTGTCGTTGGTGGTTGTGGACCACGTAAAAATATAAGGACTAGACCCTTATGCCAAGCAAATGACATAGTAACCGCTCGACCACAGGTGTTGACGTGTCAACCCTAGTTTAGTACCTGCTCAACTCAAGCAGTGTGCTGCTCCGAGAGAGTCAGGTTGCGGACCTGGTCTAGGGTTGAGCAGCGAACATACCTGGTTCCTTAACTCAGTCATGAGGGTTAAGGTTGCGTGTGGGTAAAGTTGGGCAGCTCTGCAGAGTCAATTAAATGGTATTCGAATACACTGTGCTCCCGGTTATCGGAGCTGTGTCACTTGGGTGATTCCAGTTGCTAAGCTTAAGTAGTGTTTGCAAATGTTTTAACTGGACTAGTGGATTAATTAAACTCTTCGTGAAAACCCTAATCTTAAGAAGTAGTTGTCATTTCATGTACTTTAAAACTGTTTACGAAATAAAACTGCATCCACATAAAGTAATACAACCAGTATATTCCCTTCCATTGATAATTCGTGCATGTAGTTAAGTTAGATGTTCCTTGTGATTTGCTGAGCTGGTTAGCTCACGGCTTGCCGAACAAATTCAGAAGATCAAGACGCGGATGTGAGTTCCCCCGTAGAGGAAGCCCCGGAGGAGCCCTTCTTCGACGAAGACCCCTGGCTTTAGGTCCTTGCCGCGCTCGAGTTTTCCTTGGGAGTTGGTCTTTTGTTATGTAATATATTTTGGGCTTGCACGCCCCGCTGCCATTAAAACTGGGTTGACAACCCCTATCTGGTAATCAGTGGTGGACCCAGAATTAAAATTTAGGGGGGGCTAATAGGACTTATTCACCGGTTTACCGAATGCTGAGTTAATGGCTTGCAGCAGCCTGTCGCATTGTTGTTGCGAGGTAGAAAAAAACTATTATGCATTGCGCTGCAGATCTCTTTGTGGCAAGACGGTGGGCTCAGTCCAAAGACTAGGTGCGGAACAAATTAGAAACAGCCATGGGCAAACTCTGGAATTTTCTGAAGCACCTAACATGCATGGTAGTATATAGATTAGAAAAGGAAGTATTTCAAGAGTAAAAGAACAAGTATACTCCAGTGAGAAAACAAGAATACGTATAAGGCAAATATGGCCTCGTTCTTTTCGGTTTATAGCTTATGATTTATGCTACAGTAACTAGCTTTTAAATGGAGTGTTTTTTTAAGACATGATATACTAGTCGATTATAGTAGACATTGTATCAACTTCAGCTATACCGGCCAAAAATCGAACACGAATGTCTCTCTCTCTCTCCGTACTTTCTCGCGCAAACAATCAGAATTTAAAAACCATAAGCCAAAAGTTATGAGCTACAGCCGAAAAGAACGTACTCCATATCAATAGAAAAGTTACATATTGAGATAGATTAAGGATGTGCTAGTCATGAGATAGGTTAATGATGTGCTAGTCAATAAAACATGTATACCCATTCTTTTTTTATTGAAACCAGAAACATACTCCTTTTCATTACATAAAGAAAGTTATGAGGTAGAAATTAAGCAGGTCGTATGTGAACTGTCGACCAGAAAAAAGAAGCATATGCTGCTCTCTCTAGAAAAAGGAAATCCAAATTAAAGGAGTACATATACCGCTCCCAAAGAAAATCCACAAGGAGTACGTATACACGACAGATAAAAGGGAAGTGCTCTCACATCGATCTAAAACCTGGAGAGCGTATACACGCAGGTACAGATGCATTCGTACGTTGGGTTGGGCTTGTGCTGTCATGACTCATGCGTGCCATGCAGGGGCGCCGAAGCGATCGCGTGATGAGGTTGCTTGAATAGAAGCGAGTACACAAATCAACTAACAAAATAGAACTCTCAGCCATACCTCGCACAGGCCCGTGCGACTCGGCCAGGGGACCGGGGGGAGCGGCCGGCGTAGGGGGGGCGCCAGCCCCACCTGACCCCCCGGTCGGTCCGCCCCTGCTGGTAATAAATACTGGATTTTTGTTGTAAGCATGCGATGGTTCACTCTTACGCGTCGTTCCGTACTGGACTATGCGTGGTTCGTACGGAAGGTCATGTCCGTACACGCCCCTGGAGACGGGGGCGTTACACTTTCCTAATGTCTGGCACGGTAGAAACTATACATCGGCCACGGTTTTTGCCAAATAGAAGAAGTTCTAAGTGTACAACCACACAGCTCGCGTGTTTCTGGAAACCGCGCTACCAGCCAAGCGTCGGCGAGGACTCCCCAACCGGGAAGTCTCACGTAACTGTCATTCGATGGGCAAACGAGACGAGTAACGCATCACATCGCGCAACTAATAAACAAACAAAAAGGATGAGAATTGTATGTAAAAGGAGCAGTACTCGTACAAGACAGTGGAGGAATGCAACGTGGGGGTTCAAACTTCAAAGCCACTCGCAGTCCGCGGCAGAGGCCGCAAATTTCAGCGTCGGTACACATCACTCGCCGTCGGACGCCACCGAAAATCCACGCGGGGGAGCGCAGCTTTCCGTTAAGCCAGTGGCGCCATGCGCATCTCGGACAGGGACGCGCGTGGACGACGTCATCGCGCGCGAGGAGGCCAGGCTGCTCATTTCGATGCTCATTTCGATGTTCATTTCAGGTTGAAGTTAGTTTTTATTTTTACTTTCTATTTTTTTACTATTCAATATTTTTTAAAAAAAATTAGATTTTTTGGATTTCTTTATCTTTTTTTCTCTATATTTCTTTGTATTTTTATGATAGACTAGCATTTTTTATTTTTTATTTTTTTAAAATTTATTTATACCAAATAAACCAACTCAACTACAGTAAAAAAATAAACCAGTTACAATAAAAAATCCATAAGTCAATGCCGTTCTGAACGCTCCCTTAAATTTCTGGTTCCCAACTTACCTCTTATTATTTTTATTTTTTTGATTTTTTAGTTTTTTGCCTATTTTTTTATACTTGTTTGCACTATACGTGATGTGATAATTTATTTTTTATTTTTAGATTTTTTTAAATTTAATTATATCAAATAAATCATCATCAATTACAATATAAAATAAATTAATTATAATAAATTTAACTATAAACCATAAATTTTCAACGCAAGCCGTCCTCGTGCGTCCACGACGGCGATGTCTGCACTACGGGTGTGAAAGCCTCGCCTGACCTTGGAGCCTTCTGGGTTGGTGTGGGATTTGCTTCCGTCTTTAAAACTAGTTGGGCTCTCTTTTTGACTTTGTTTTTTTAGGTCATATTACTTTTCGATTTTTTTACCATTTTTATTTAAATTTTTTAATCACTATTTATTAAACTAATAAGTTAGAATCAAAAGATAAAAATTGTAGCCTAAAAGAGCACCACCTGAGAACTTTTCTAGGGGTACAAGTTAACTGATCGGCAAATAAGATCCACAAAAAATCAAAATGTGCAAAGTGCAATTCTTCACTTCTTTGCTGAGTTTGGAGGGAAAGTAGTAAGAAAACCACGAATGGACAGAAGGAACGTGCACGCCTCAAGGCAACGGCCAATACGCCAGGCAGGATTGCATTCGTAAAACCGACTGCTGGACTTGTTCTTTTTGGCTGTGGTTGATGATTTTTTGTTACGATTAATGACTTTTTGGCTGTTTACGATAGAGATTGCGGAAAGAGAGATACTCGTTTGCGATTTTTTATGGTACAGATATTAATTTTTTAACGTGTACTACAATTAACTTGTCGACCCTATTTAAAAAAATACTCTGTTTAAAAGTTACTATAGCAAAAATTAAAAATAATTTTTAGAAACCGCAAAAACAGGGCCGCTATCTGATGACGACTTCGAACTTTAATTTAGCGAGCGATATTGTATACGGTTGCTAGGACAGAATTAGGCCGGGATGCACACTCCCCAAGCAAAGCACTCGAGATTCACGTCCCGGCAGAGCAAATGCTACAAAATTCAACTGTTGACCGGGATTGATTCCACTGTACGTAATTTGGTCCCTAAGAGTCACGGCACAATCATGTTCAGCCCGCCCCTAACACGTCAGTCGGGCTAAGCTGTGCAATGCCGTGTAAAAATGACTATGGTATTGTTTCTTTTGGCTTTTTAACCTTTTAGTTTTTGAAATAAAAATAAGCGGAATGTTTTTTTCGAAACGGATTCTCTTAACAACTTTTTAAATCTAAAACTGCATAAATCACTTACATCATCTCTATTGCTCATTATTATATCAAAAAACACAGATAATAACATCAATGGAATCAAAAAAAACCCATCGACTACAGTTTAAAGAACAAAGTCTGTATATGGCAAGGGGCATATACTAAAATGAGATCTATGGCGCGTGGTTAGGTGAAGGCCATATTATTTGGCACTGTAGTTATTTTTTCTTTAAATTTAACTTTTAAATATCTATTTTTGTAAATATAGTCCTCACTATAATTCTATCGAGCTCAGCTCGGCAAAATCCACCGAGCCTTCTGCACCGTAGCACCGGCTGGCTACTGTGCAGCCATTATTTAGCGTTTTAATTAACGCTAAGTGTATTTAATTAGTACTAAAAATAATTACGGTGACATTTGTGTCAACCGTTCGGTTAGATAAGCACTGTCCCTAGTTTCAATAGGATAAGACAAGATGATTGCCCTGCCACAATCATTAGTTTCAGTACGACAAGGCAAGATGATTGCCCTGCCACAATCATTTTATTTGGCCTAAATCGCGTGCATAAACAATTGTAATCAAACGAAATGACGATTAAGGATGATCGTTTTAGCGATGACTTCTAGTTTTTGATTGAAATTTCACTGTAGTTGATTTGACTTTTTCGGTATAATTAAATTTTAAAAAATGTAAAAATAGAAGAAAAAAAATTTGTTAGCCCATTATGGATAATGCAAAGGAACATGGGAAAAAAATAAAAATATAAAAAAGCCTAAAAAATCTAAAAAAAATTCAGAAAAAGACGAATTACTGAATAGTGAAAAAAAAGCTGAAGCTAGAAGCTGAAACTGAAAAAAAGCTGAAACGAGCGGGGCCTAAGTTTTCTTATCACTAAAAGGTACATGGCAGATAATGTTTCCGGGAAGGAAAGATAAACATCGTGTAGATGATACGTATACCTCCTTACAAGGAACATATGGCTATCCGATATTGGCATATCGCCATTTGCCAATCAACTAAGATGACATGTTACTAACACAATCGTCTTCCCAGGACGTTGTTTATGCACTGATTAACGTTGTCCCGCGATACACGTGGACAGGACCGAGTCTTGATCCGTGGTTAAATTTCGTCGTTGGCTCGCATAGCACACGGATTAACGTTATCCTTCTCGCTTTCTCCCATGCAGGGCGCGTAGAGTCGCGGGCCGTAAGAGATCATGGAGGAAAAAAAAAGGAGACGACAAATCTCGAGGCAAGGAAGGCGAGAAATATAAAACCAGAGCGCGCGTCGGGCTAGCGCGGCCGACGTCGCCGGCCGGGCCGCTTCGAGCGCCGTTCCCGCGGACTCGGGGCCCCGCCGCTCGCGTCACCATGCAAAAGTGGCGGGCAGAGGCAGCTCTTGCAACGCGTGCTGCTAGTACTCCTCGTTCGCGGACGAGTCGAACACGAGCACCCGCTTCATCAACTCGTATCAGGGGTGATCGGAATAGCGATGGTTTTTGGTTTTTAGCTGAAAAATACTGTAGCTAGTTGAAAAAACACTGTAGCTGAGTTAGTGGATAGTGTAGTGAATAGTGAAAAAAAAAGCTGAAACTAGAAGCCAAAAAAAATCGAAATGATCAAGGCCTTAGGATTATCTGTGGATGAATTTGTGCAGTGTTTCGTTTACGCCATCGAAGCTGATAGATATGAAATGCAATTGACGATCCAATCCTTTTTACGAGATACTACTGTAGTAGCTTATGCACTGCGCTGCTAGTACCTACCACAGTGGAGCAGGCGATCTGAGAGTGCTGGTCTGATGGAACGTAGTGACAACGGGGGTTCGGGGGCAAAAAGAGTGCGTGCATGGTCTGGTTGTTCTTCAGCTCGAGTGCATTAACTTCTGGTTTAACTAGTACGGTGGTCAGCACATCTGTGCAGATATTATTTCTAGAGTATATTTAATTGGTTTAGCGATATATATATCATGATGATGATAAAGAACCTACATCTGAAAAATAGAGTCACAGATCACATGAAAAAAATTCAAAATTTAGAATATTATCAATTCGATTTAATTTCCACTTTTGTAGAATTATTTTCATTTGTAATATTAATGTATAGTAGTATATGCTAAAACAAATAATATAGATTATATCTTTGGAAAAAATACTTGTGCTTCATAATTTTTAATTGGCATCTTCAGTAATAGACAATAGTTGTATCCATACTAATACAATTAAAAGCATACAAATTATAATGGATATTATAGATAAGTTCGTGTCTGTGCGTAGGTCGTTTGAGTTCAATTCATCTTACGTCTTAATTTCATACAAGAGTTCTTCAACTATACGTGCATATGCATATATATCATGGTGCAAATCAATTTTATGTGTACTTTCATAGATATAGAAAAATCGTTGGTTATGATTTGTTAATCATAAGAAGGGTCTACCTAATTAAGTAGATGCTTTTCTTTTTTAAATTTGTACTAATTATTTTTATTTATTAGGTAATATCCATCATCTATAAATTACTAAACATAATTAGAGTTCACCTAATTAAAAGCCAAATGTTTCTTTTTATTTTTGCCAAACACAAGCATGCTGATATATCCAATGTGTGCTTCCTCTTTTCCCTTTGGCAGAAGCTAACTCCACGTCCTTTTTATTTTTTTATTTATTTTTGCATGGCTGCATGCTATTGCACGACTCGCCTTGCTTCCTTCCTTTTCTCACCTGAGCGCATGTATTACGGTCTCCTTTTCTTTGCGCGCGCTCATGGCACGTATGTACCGAAGGAATAGGAGTCCCTTTCTCTCTTGCATGTATCTCTGCTGCTATTTAGAATTTTTCTTAATTTAGATTATATCTAACCAGGGGCGGACCTAGGACTAAAATTAAGTGGGGGTATGCATATGTATTATAGAAATTATGCTAACATGATAACTTCCAAACTCATATACTAAGTGAACTGACCTTTGATGTTTCCGCACAAAATGAGTTTGAGATAGTACAATATCATAAAATAGAGATATATGTCTTCCAAATAATATTATTACCTGTAGAGAAAATATATAGGTTAGTACAAATGCATATAAATATTGACGATGACGAAGATAGATAAACATTTCAAAGAAAAGAATAAGATTTCAGTACATTCAATAGTCCAGTTCCTGTAGCAATTTCTCCACTTCCAATTGCTTTCCTCACTTGTTCTTGGTGATGCTCTCGAAGTTTATCCTTTCTTTTGCAAGATGAACCAACTACATTCAATAGTACCGATATCATATCAAAAAATCACCAACGTCAAATATCTTCTTAGCAATAGCCACAACAACCAAGTTAAGCTTATGAGCAAAACAATGTACATAGTATCTGAACTATTTTCTCTCATAATTTTAGCTTGCAAACCATTAAATTCACGACATGTTACTTGCTCCATCATAACCTCGGCCTCTAACTTGTTTGGACTCAAACCAAGTTCTGCAAGTAAGAAATCAATGCATGACTTAAGAAAAGAAGTCGTTGTCTCTTCCACATGAACAATACCAACAAAGTTTTCTTTCAACACCCCGCATTTGTTGACATAGCGAAGAACCACTGCCATTTGTTCCTTGTCAGAAATATCTCGGCACTCATCAACCAACAAGCTGAACACACCATTGCCAATCTCTCCCATCAAAATACCCAATATTTCATTTGCAAAACACTCAGTAATATCTTTTGAATTTTTGACTGGGCCTCTTTGAGTTGCGATGAGGGCCCATATGAATTAAATCTAAGAGGTATACGTGATTAATGAAATTGACTGGGGGCCAAGGTCCCCACTAATCAAGCTGTGAGTCCGCCCCTGTATCTAACATAAACTCTTTCTTTTAATCTAAATCATTATAACTTGGATTTACTAAATTAAGAATCAACTGTTTTACTTTTTTATAAAGATTTCTAGTTATTTTTTCTAAATAACTATAAAAAATTTGTTATTAGCTTTTAGTAATAAATGGATACTCTAGCCCCACCTGAACTTAAAGAGTTTAACCAGTGGTACGTGGTAGTAGATCTGACGTGGCGCGGCAGTCAGAGCCCAGTACGACCTGGGCGGGGGAGGTGGTGTCGCCTCGCCGAGGGCAGCGCAGAGTGGTGGGGCCGCATGAGGAGCACAGGAATTGCGGGGTCACGTCACGGGCGGCGTACCGAGGGGCGGAAGGGCGGGCGGCAGGGGCCACGGCCACGGCGGCTTCCATTCCACGAGCCAAGGTTGTCAGGATAACATGTGACGGGATCGTATCGTAAGATGACATATTATATTATATTATATTATATATATAAGTCTATAATATATAATTTTTAAATTTATAAAACCCTACTTATATTGGTTTATATAAACCAACTTATGATTTTTTACTGTAATTGACTTATTTTGTATTATAACTACCGTATTTTTTTTTGATATAATTAAATTTTAAAAATAAAAAACAAGTTAGCATATCATGAACAATGCAAACGAATACGGACGAAAAGAAAAAGCTATAAAAAGCTAAAAAAAATCAAAAAAGACGAAATTAGGGAATAGTGAACTAGAAATTAAAAGTCAAAAACTGAAGCCAAACGAGCTAGACCTTAATTTTGTAATTTGAGTACACTTATTTATGTTATATTGAATTAAGGTTGCTTTTTAAAACTTATTTAATTATTTTTAATAAACTAATAATTTAAAATTGCAATATATCAAAGATAATTTTTTATCTTAAAATAATATGTACACAATAAATTAAATTAAATTAAATTAGTGTAACTTAAACTTACAATATATTTATTATCAGGATCACTATCTCACTATAATTCTACTGCAATACTGTCCGATCTAAATGATTATATGAGTAAAATCACGATGCAAGTATAACACTATCTAATTACGATTTATATTAATATCCGTATCATTTTGGTATGATCGTACATACTTGCCCCCTCGATCGATCGCCCGGCACCACGCCACGGACGTGCGTCGCCTCGGCTCCTTCCATTGGCAGGTGGGACCCCGCGGTCCCGTGGTCCGGAGGACAGTGAGACGTCACGGACCATCAGGACGACGCTGGTGTGTGCGGCGGTCTACGAGGAAACGGTCACTGTTCAGCGTGGTAGTGGGGTCCAGCCTGTGGTTGGGGAAGATTTTCTGTAAGCATCACCGGTCGCCCAATGGGTGGCAGTTGGAGGCTGACGGCAGTCTAGTGCAGCGTCCAGGACCAGACGCCGCAGTTGAGTTGCGTGGCGCCGGTGCGTCGCGCATGAATTAATAGTCGTGACTATAAATTTGGTATGGACGGTGGCCTATATTTATGATCGATAGTTTTTAATTTTATCATAAGTATTTATATAAATAAATTAAATACCGATAAATCTTTTTAAAAATATTGTTCGAATAAATCATTTTGAAATAACGACGAAGAAACTGCTCTGTTTGTTTATTTGAGAGAAACCATAAACTAAAATAAACGGGCCTGAAAACTTTCTAGTTGCACATGAGTGTGGTAATATCTTAATCGTTGATCCATGCACAAAACTTGTGACATAATAATATGTTACCTGTGTGCAAATACGATTACAAATTAGACCAATGTATTGTATGTGTGAGATGGAGTTCTGAGTGGCGTTATTCTTAGCAACCGAATAGCAGAATGATTTGGTGAAAGTTTAGTTTAGTTTAGTCTTGTGCTGAGAATTAAATGTGTTAATGGCTTCCACATCAAAGTCACCATTTGTCAAGCCATGTCATCGTTCGCCCTCAAATGGGGTAAAAGGTGCAAGTAAAGAGGCTAACATGAACATTTTGAAAATAGATAAACCAATTCGACCAAAGTATACGGGCCAAATGTCGCATTAGCCTTTTTGAAAAAGAATTTATACTAACAAGTGACTGGGAAGCTCTGATTCAGCTTTTCTCTCAATTACCTTGTAATAGACCAATTGTCTTCTTTTACACACTTTTACAACAAATACACCAACTCACTAAAAGTATGTAGATATTGCCATGTGCTATGGGATTATATTAAATGTACTTTTTGAATGAAATAGGCGAATCCCTATATATGATCATTTAGATATTCACGCAGAGACATCAATTTTATCACAAAGATAGGATTATCTACTTAAAGATGAGTTAGACTTTGGTTGTGCTCAAAATGGCTTAAAACCCATTTCTACTTCTGGCTTCTGATTTTTTCACTATTCAGTAATTTTGTCTTTTCTGATTTTTTAGATTTTTTGGGCTTTTATATCTTTTCTTTTTCCTGTATTTCTTTGTATTATCTGTGATAGACTAACATGTTTTTTCTATTTTTAAAATTTTAATTTAATTATGCTAAATAACCCAACTCAGCTATAGTAAAAAATAAGTTAATTACAGTAAAAAAAAAGTCATAAACCAACGCTAAACTAAGCGCTATATTTAGCCTTGAATCCAACCAAGCATAAGCACGTGCAAAGTTTGGATCCTTCATGTTCATATTGGTTTCTAAAATCTATGTTTATAGCATATAACTTTTAAACGAAGTATCTTTTTAAGGTATAGTCTACTAATCAATTGTAATATATACTACAGTGGCTTCATTTATCATTTATATCAGCAAAAAGTATACGTGAGTATTTCTCTCTATAAGCTAATACTAACTATCAATAAAAAGCCTTCTAAACGCCTCTACTTCAGAACCGAGATTGATAGCTCTGGCCTCCACAGAAGATCCTCCCACCTGATCACCCAGTTCAAGTTTCCCCCACCCTTCCTTGCCCTAGCCGAGAACTCCTCTTCACTCACTCCCATTTTACCGTTGAAGGTCGGCGACCACCAAAGCGCGAACCACGCCAGGACAGCACGGGGACAATCTCGTAATTGCGCCCCCGCACAGTGTGAGTGTGCCTGCCACCACAGTGACCACGCCCTACTGTTTTAAATCCCCTTCCGCTCTCCTCCGCCGTCTCCCCTTCCTTCCCTTCGCTCAAAGCCACCCCGATTCCTCGGCCGCGCCCCCACTAGTCCGCGCTTCGCCCACCGGCCGCGCGCAGATCGGCAGGGGCGGAGGAGGGATGGCGTACATGTGCGCGGACAGCGGCAACCTCATGGCCATCGCGCAGCAGGTGATCCAGCAGCAGCAGCAGCAGCAGCAGCAACAGCAGCGCCAGCAGAGGCACCACCACCTGCCCCCGCCTCGCCAGGCGCCGACGATGCCGCTGGCCCCTGCGCCCCCGCACGCCCAGATCCCGGCCTCGCTGCCGTACGGCGGCGCCTCCGCGGCGTGGGCCCCAGCGGAGCACTTATTCTCCGACGCGTTCGGGGCGTCCGCCGCCGACGCGGTGTTCTCCGACCTCGCCGCGGCCGCGGACTTCGATTCAGATGGGTGGATGGAGAGCCTTATAGGAGACGCCCCCGTGTTCCCGGACTCCGACCTCGACCGCCTCATCTTCACCACCCCGCCGCCGCCCGTCCCGCCCCAAGCCCCGGCCCATGCCGAGGCCGCCTCCTCGCAGCCCGAGGCTGCCCCAGCGTCGCTCCCCCAGGCTGCCTCCGCAACGCCGGTAGCGTGTTCTCCTCCGAGCTCCTCGGACGCTTCCTGCTCCGCTCCCATCCTCCAGTCGCTCCTCGCCTGCTCCCGCGCCGCAGCGGCCGACCCAGGGCTCGCCGCCGCGGAGCTCGCCAAGGTCCGCGCCGCCGCCACCGACGCTGGGGACCCCGCGGAGCGCGTTGCCTTCTACTTCGCGGACGCGCTCGCCCGCCGCCTAGCCTGCAGCGGCGCAGCGCGACCCTCCACGATGTCAGACGCGCGGTTCGCCTCCGACGAGCTCACGCTCTGCTACAAGACGCTCAACGACGCCTGCCCCTACTCCAAGTTCGCGCACCTCACCGCCAACCAGGCCATCCTGGAGGCCACGGGCGCGGCGACCAAGATCCACGTCGTTGACTTCGGGATCGTGCATGGTATCCAGTGGGCGGCGCTGCTCCAGGCGCTCGCCACCCGGCCCGAGGGGAAGCCATCCCGGATACGTATCTCCGGCGTCCCCTCGCCGTTCTTGGGGCCACAGCCCGCGGCGTCCCTTGCCGCGACCAGTGCCCGTCTCCGCGACTTTGCCAAACTTCTTGGGGTGGACTTCGAGTTTGTTCCATTGCTTCGGCCAGTGCACGAGCTCGACCAATCTGATTTCTTGGTCGAGCCTGACGAGACCGTGGCCGTCAATTTCATGCTCCAGCTCTACCACATTCTTGGCGACTCCGATGAGCCGGTACGGCGAGTCCTTCATCTCGCCAAATCGCTTAATCCAGCTGTGGTGACCCTCGGGGAGTATGAGGTTAGTCTGAACCGAGCTGGTTTCGTCGACCGATTTGCCAATGCATTGAGCTATTACCGGTCCGTGTTCGAGTCGTTGGATGTGGCAATGGCACGGGACTCACCGGAGAGGGTGAGGGTGGAGCGGTGCATGTTTGGGGAGCGCATTCGGCGGGCTGTTGGGCCAGGGGAGGGTGCAGACAGGACGGATAGGATGGCCGGCAGCAGCGAGTGGCAGACGCTGATGGAGTGGTGCGGTTTTGAGCCAGTCCGGCTCAGCAACTATGCCATGAGTCAGGCTGATCTTTTGCTCTGGAACTATGAATCCAAGTACAAATATTCACTTGTTGAGCTGCAACCTGCGTTCTTGTCGCTGGCATGGGAGAAACGGCCTCTGCTCACAGTGTCTGCTTGGCGGTGAGGTCTTTTCTTTGTGTGTTTGTGCGTGCGTGTGGCATTGTCATAGAATTAGGGAGAAAATGGTTAGGAAATCGATTTGAAGCTTTTGTATTAGTTCCCTCCCTTAAACTGTGTTTAGTATGATGATAATGACTAGATGGTATAATTGGCGAATGTTAGTTATATTAGCTTGTTTGGTGCCTGTTGTGCTGCATGTTATAGCTGGTTAGAGCAAATTTAGCGCTAATTGTATAGAAACTGATGTCATTATTCCTTTAGGAGGAAATTGATTGCTCATGACTTTTGGATGATAATTGATGGTCTGTATGTATATGCAATGGGAAAATCATTAGCATCTCTAACATTGTCAGCTTTTAGGTGCTATAAAACTGACTATAAGCAATGTTATCTTAAAACTTAACGTAACTTCTTTGCAGCTCCCAACGCCTGTTTTGGTATTTTGTATGTTTGTTGTGTAGGTAGTATAGTTGTCAATTTGAAGTTATTGATTTAGTTGAGTAGGTGGCCAGGCCGAATTCCGCTTGCTAAGTTTAGTTGTCCTTATGTGGACCAATTTGGGGTTTCGTCATCAAAACCTGGTAATTTCTACTGTTCCTTTTGAATTTAACACTTTGCAAGTCATTTTTCTCAGCTAATCAATTAAAGCAAAAATGGTCTTACACTGCTATAGAATCTGTGCGATATATTTTTTCAAAAAGCATAGAAGAAATATTGTCTTTTTATTAGTTATGTCTGAGCTCTCTCTCTATCTCTCACACACACAAAGTTAGCTGTGCATGATGGTATGTTGGTTCACTCTTTTTCTGTGTTAAACTCTTTTGTTAAGTATTGTCTGCAAGATCTTCTTTGTCTTTTTTTGTATATTTGAATATGGTTTCTCAAGCTTTTCTTCACAGATAGCTCCCATTCTTAGCAACTGCACTTGTCCACTCCCAGCTGTTTATTTTGATGCACTCCATCATTCATGCCAAGTAATGTTCTTATTCTAGTACTTTGCTGTATTTTTATGTTCAGGTTTTAAGCTGTCGTGCTCTTACAATGTGTTTGAAAATTTGGCGTTTTATCTTTTGACACTTGCCTTTTCTTCCGGAACTAAAATTGCTGTTCTTATCTTCCACCGACTTTTGCGCATTAGGACTGGAAAACATTGTTCTCTACATTCTTCGCACAAGAGATTATACATACGTATACCTGCTGTTATTTTCAGGTTCTTTTGGTTTCTTGGACTCATTTTTCCCTTTTTTTATATGGGAAGGCATGTCATGACCAAAATACCAATGCTCAGAATCCAGAGCAAACCTATATTTGCAGTTTGCCCTAGTTCCCCTGCCCGAGTAACTCACAAGGAATTCCAAATCTAACCCTCTCCTATAATGGGTGTGTTTTTTTGGCTATGGTGTTATAGTTTATGGCTCTAGTGCAGACATTTGTATGAATGAATCGAATATCGATAAGTCATTTTGAATAGGCTGTCTCAATAAGTCGCTTCAAAATAATGATAGAAAAATCATTTTGCTTGTCTGTTCGAGAAAAGACATAAGTCATAAACAAAAAAACTGAGCTAATAAACTATAAGCTAAAAAAGAATTGGGCCAATACCTGGAACACATTTTTTCGGCTTTCGGTAAGAGCGTATGTTTTTCTCCATCTATGACAATCCTTCAGACTTCATTTTGTTTTTTTTGTTTTTTCCAATTTTTGAATTTTGTTTTTTTCCTGTATTCTTTTACATTGTTCGTTCTAGATTAACGTGTCACTTTTATTTTTACATTTAATTATGCTTAATAAGTCAAATCATTTACAGTAAAAAATCAGTCAAGTACAGTAAAATTTTAGCAAAAATCAAAAGTTATTCCTATTCTGAAGGCCCCTTAAACCTGAAAGCTTTACACCAGAGCAGGAGCCTGAGTGCTTCGGTGTTGTCACATACGTTTGACTCGGCTGCTCAAGTACCTTCCCGAATCTGGTGGCCACTTCGAGTTGTCGGAGTTGGTCTCCCATTGGCAGTCGCCATTTGCGAGAGGAAGTGAAGCGTCCACCAGCGGAGCGGTGCTTAACGACGCCATTAGCTGGCCAACTGCGGCTCTAATCATCATCGTCTCCACGACAAGCTTTGACATTTTGCATCGGCCACCGATCCGACTGAAGCCGTGCGTGCCCTGGTCTCCTAGTGCCTCTGTGTGATGCAGCCTTGAGGCTGGCCACTGTTGAGCTGGCAGTCTTAGCCATAGCCCATAGGCAAGTAGTTTACACCGTGTTTGTTTTGCTCTGCTTTGCTCTTTTCATGCATGCACAGCTGCACATGGTAGGACCACCGGATAACGTCGCACACATGCGTCCTTCACGGGTGGTACTGTCTGTATCAACAAAAAGCCAGAAGTTAGAAAAAGATAAAATTTAAAAATAATAAAAAATAAAACAGAAATCAGAAGATCAAACCGAAATAAGCAGGACACCGGTTCTTCAGGTGTCTCTTGTAAGAACTGTCATATATACGCGCAGTTCAGAATTGCTGATGAAATGAAACAACAAAGTGCTAATCTGCACCTTGTAAGAACTGTCATATATATACGCGCAGTTCAGAATTGCTGAGAAAATGAAACAAGAAAGTGCTAATCTGCACCACTGCACGTACGTTAATCTAGTCTTCTCCTGGTCTTCATGTTCCATACAAATTTCTAGTTTAAGGTCGTGCAGTATGAAAATCGACGATCCAGCTCAACAATGGAATGTTTCCCGAGTATGTAGTGCACTAAACAAACACCAAAGGAGAGAACCGACCTGCGGTCGGTTGGCTGCGTTCGAGGCTGGTTTCCGCGTCGGTGCTCACCAATATAACGAGGCACACGCGTGTGTTAAGTGGGATCACGTGTTTCTATGCTTTGGATTGAGCCTCCCCTTAATTCTTTAGCATGTGTAAAAAAACACACATATATACGCATATGGTGTATATAGATCACATGTGTTCGCCTTGTACCTACAAGAAAACAAAACTCTAAATGACGGCTTGTGTCACCGTCTATGGTCTCAAGACGGATCACACGGGCAAAACCTGATGGCCATCCTAGGGGTGGATTCAGGGGTGGCCGAGCCCGTGGCCACGCGCCTCCGGTGCCTTCCAGGTCCGCCCCTACGTGTCCCCCATGCGAGGCGCCAAGAAGCCCCGCGGCCTCTTCTTACATAAGCTCTTCCCCAACAAATCTCCGCCTCTCCGGAAACACGCTGCCTTCGTGCACCCCCCCCCCCCCCCCAAACTCCTCACACACATGTACTCGCTTAGGTTGGCCGGCGGCAGCAGCAGGGGACTCGGATTCGTTCTCGGCCGGTTCGGCGGAAAGAGAGGAGGCGGCGGCGGTGTTGCGGCGCCAAGCAGCTTCCCGTGGGGGGAGGAACGTCGAACGCCGGCATGGAGCAGGGCAAGCGGCGGCGGCGGGCGAGCAGGGCGACAGCCGCGACGACATGCACAAGACCACCGGGTACGTAATCGAAACATGCACACGGAGCTTTCCTTAGTTTTTCTCCGGCAAAACGCTCGCGGTGCGCCCAAATTCGACCGTGCCATTTCATCTGTTTTTGGCACGTATGTAGGGACGTGATGACCCACTCGTTTGGGGAGGGTTACTCGACGCGGGCAAGAATCGTGTAGGTGTCTAGCCCTCATGAAGTTCTTCTTGTTTTTCTCCTGTTACGTAAGTACGAGCAGAAAGTTTCTCCTGTTATCGGTAATGGTATTGCCATGTCTATGCTCGATTCGACTGTGTTTGATCCGTTTTTTTTTTTTGGGGTTGTTTCGACTATGCCGATCCATTTTGCATAGTAGACCATATGGCGATCGTGTTATTTCATCTGGCAACTGAAAGTGGCCGCAAAGTTACGCAGGGTCACAGGCGATATTGCGAGAATGCGAATGGAACCTTGTAAACAGTGAAACTAGGAGAGTTTCAACCGCAGGCCGTGGATGATGGGCCTGATGGGCGATGGCCCATCTCAGAACACGCTAAAAACACATCTCCGTAAAATAGTCCACTACCCACACGCAACGTTGCGAGTGAAAAGAATTTGCATCTACTTACGGCCAATTCACATTTGCTGCTTTTTGGCCATTTCATTTTTGGTCTTGCCTTATCGTAAAATTTAAATAGATTTCTTAAAACAGATTTTTCAAACGGCTTTTTAAGTCTAAAATTATGTATGTTGTTATTGCTATTTTAAAAAGCGTATGCAAAAACAATCGGCTACATCCAAAATTTATCAACTGTAGCTCTAAAAAAACAGAGCCGATTGGCTATGGCTGATGGTGTTTAACTAAAAATGGATAGTAATGTTAAAAATGTGGCTTTATAAGAAATAGATAAGTATAGAAAAAGTAAAGAAGAGTTGCGTATGTGAGAAGAGACGTCAGCAAGGCAAGACAATGTCTACACCAATTAGTCTCTCAAAAACCACTCGTGGCGCTCGAGTGTGTGACTACACAACGATACCAACGACTGCGAGCTAGCGCTTAGCGAAGGGGCAACGTGCGGTAGCTCGTAGGCGGCACAACGTGGTGGCAAGCTGGCAAGCTGGGTGGTCCTATTCGTTTTAGCTTTTTTTTAGTTTTAATTTTTAGTTTTAATTTTTTTTTTCATTATTCAGTAATTCATCTTTTTTTGAATTTTTTAGATTTTTTGGGTTTTTTTGTATTTTTCTTTTTTCCCGTGTTCTTTTGCATTGTCTGTGATGGGTTAACATATTTTTTTTTCTATTTTTACATTTTTTTAAAATTTAATTATGCTTAAAAAGTCAAATCAACTACAGTAAAAAAAGCCAGCTATAGTAAAATTTCAGCCAAAAGTCAGAAGCCAGAAGCCATCGCTAAAACGAACGCCCCCTAAGGTGTGGATGCAACGGTAGGCGATGGTTGGCCATCCAGAGATGAGTGTTGAGGTGGATCTAGTTGACGTCACTAGGGGGTACGGTGCCACGGTGGCTAGGGGCGTGGCTTCAACCTGGCCGAGAAGGTGTGGGCTTGTGTTCAGCAGAATTTCTGTGTGGTTTGTGTTCAATTTGCCTGTTTCATTGATTGTTTGTGATTTATATGTTGGAATTTTAAAATTTAAACTATGCCTGATGCAGACTATCTGTTCGAAGATATGCTAATGTTTACATAGATTACCAATAGACAAAAACTCTGTACATGTGATAATTATCCATAGAAGGTCAAAGTATGTACATATGATAACTGGTCATAGAAGGTCAAAGTCTGTACATATGATAATTGATTGAGAAGGTTAAAAGTCTGTACATGTGATATTTAGTCATAGAAGATACTTAGTAATTATGATAGATCAAAGTTTGTGCATGTGATAATTAGAAAGTATGGACCAAACCCTAGCTAGTAGTGGGTGGCGGAGCAGGGATGCGGAACAAGGGCAACCACGCAAAGTGGCGGAATTAGGGGCGCAACATCAAACGATGCAGTAGAATCGGTGCAGTCTTGCAGTGCGAAGGGGGACTGAGGCTTGATCCATACCGCCTAGGTAACACTTAGTTTTGAATGTGTCACCTAGAGATAGAAACGGATCGAATACAAATCAAATAGTCTCAAATATGAATATAAATATATATTTTTAAAAATAAATACAAATTTATATTTTAAAATGAATACAAATGCGAATTCCAATATTCTCGAATATGAATCAAATGTTGTAACGAATACGAATTCAAACGAATATGTACTTAATTTGGTCAAATGCGAATATCCTAAAACTTTTGTGACGAATATCGGTAGAATAAATTTATGTAACATGACTACACATCTATACGAGCTAGTAATGTAGCGCAAAGAGTTAGAAATTATGCAAAGTAATTTTCACTTTTTACTTGTGGATCTTGGTTCATTACAAAATTGCTTTCTACAATCATTCCTAGAGAGGTCACCAGGGATGAAAACGGATCGAATAGTCTTGAATACGAATATGAACATTCTCAAATATTGATACAAATATTCTAGAATATGAATATAAATATTTTTAAATATGAATTTTGCTTACCACATTTGTGTTTTCTCAGATATAAATATCAGATAAAACAGATTATCCTTTACTATTTCCCATCTCTAGTGTCATCGTGTGCAAAATATTGCTCCAAAGGCCAAATGACGAGATACCTCGCATACATTACTTACGACCTACAGTCTTCACCATCTGATGAACATATGCCCCTTAAACCAAACTTTTCTTATGAAAAAACCTGCACATATAGCATTGGTTGTTTGTTGCCTGGACACTATAATTAAACATTTAAGTTGAAATGATACAAGAGCCGCTTGAAGAGCCATTTGGAACAAAAAAGAAACATTTTCATAAAAAAAATACAAAACATTTATTGTGTAGAATTCCAATGTAGTCTAATAGACCCTAAAATTTTATAGGAGTTGTAACTTGGTTTTACCCCCACTCGAGAAATATAAGGCTACTTTATCATCCACATGAATCTAGTAGTGTTCAATGGGCCATGCCTACCTAGCCGGCCAATAGCCTATTATTGTAGGCACGACCCACGACACGACATGGTATGACATGAGGAGCGTCAAGCCAGGATGGCAAAGGATGGTGAGTCGGGCTGTACTTGGACCGCCACCTCGGCCCAGCATGCTTGCACGGCACGAGCACGGTAGCCTGTTCGATACGCTTGGTCTGTAGGCACATGTAGCCCAGTGGGCACGTCCCATTTGGCACAAAAGAGTGATTGTTAGGCATGTTTGGTCCAGGCGTGGCTCGTTTGGCCCATTTAGCCTGTTTAGCATGAGCAACTGTCGATTATTTTAAAATTTATAGCTGTTTTGTGACCTTTTATGAGTTTAAAAATATAAGAAATCTCAAAACATTTCTAATTTTTCTATAAATAGGTAGCATACCCTCTCATTCAGCCACACACAAGAAATCTCTTCTTCGATTCTCCTGCGAAAATTTCGGTACACTTAGTGATAATTTGGCAAAATTCAAAATAATTTTGCCAAAAAATTGAAAATTCGAAATCCGACCTATAGTCAAGAAAAGAGACAATAATAGTAATATTTATGTACTTATATTGTTCTTATTTTTTCTTTATTATGATATAAAATAAGTAATAGTGTAATTTTTTATTTGTATTTTTTTGCACTTTTTTACATTCCTCTATGGAACATTTGGACAATTTTCCTGCGAATGAATACGGAATTGATTTGGAAGAACTATGATCATTCGGAAATGAAACATCTCCACCTCCACCTCAAATTGTAGAGCAGACCCTGCCTGTACCATCATTAAACTCTACCAGTACCTCTACGTCAGTAAGCACTAGAGCAAAGAGGTCTAGACCCAGCATGTCGGATGTGTGGGCAGATTTCGACAAGATAATGAAGTAAGACACGTCAGAAGATCAGGTAAGAGTTGATTTTTGCAAAATATATTATCATGAATTACTTGCAAGTCTTCAGGTGGAATTGGCACTTGCACAGACATAACCAAAGATATAAAGAAAAGCAAGACATAGTCATGAGGCAGACACACTTGCAGTACAACCCCGATAGTATAGTATGTAACTGAGATTATAATCCCGACGTAGCTCGGGAATCTTTAACCCGTTTAATTGTCTCACAATATCTTCTTTGAAACTTTGGTGCGTCAGATGCGTTCGAAAAATACATTAGAACTGCTCATAATCATAGATTTACTCACGTTTTTAGATATACAATAACTAGATATTTAATTAAATACTACAATAATGGTCGTAATAAAATTGAAGAACTCTATGGAACCTATACATTTTTGGTGACCTTGACTTCGGAAATATGGAGTGGTTGGTCTAGCGAGGATTATCTTAGTGGAGTTGCTCATTATATAAATGATGACTGAGTATTGGAAAATAGAATCTTATGTTTCAAACTAATTGACGTAGTATATACGGGTGAAAATATAGCAGAATGTATTTTCAAAGTCATCGAATATTTTGATCTTACAAATAAAATTTTTGCAATTACTCTAGACAATGCTGCAACAAACTCTAGGGCAATGAATATTCTTACTCCCTTATTTGGTATATACGCTAAATCATTTTTGCTACATCAGTGATGTTCCTACCATATTATTAATCTTTTAGTTTGATGTGGTTTGAAGAGGTTAGATCAATATCTTCAATCTTTTCACCATACAATTTCTTTTTATAAATAATTATAACCAATGAATTACAACATATAAGATCTACTGTATTACGATGGGTGTACGGCCATGAAAGTTCGCTGTGAACATGCTGGTAAGGTGGAATTAACTTATCTCATGCTACAAAATCTTTTACCCTATAAGTCCATATTTTATGTTTTTATCCACACGCACTATCACAACTATACCTGTAACACACTACTGACTGAACAACACTGGTATGTTACTGAGAAGTTACTAGTATTTTTAAAATTCTTTTATAAATCCACTGTTGCTTTTATCTGAAGTGTACTATCCAACATCTCCTATAATTATGCATCAAATTCTTGCGATTGCCTGGAAGCTGATGAAAATGACCTAGTGTTACGAAAGGTTGTGTGCACTATGAGAGCTAAATATTTAAAAATATTGGAATGAGATTCCATACTTATACGCATTTGCATTTATTTTAGATCCAAGAACTAAAATTACAAAATCCACTAATGTTCTTTTATTTATAGGTGAGGCTATAGGATAGATTATCCAAACTATTTTACAGTTGTTCATTCATAATTATCTGAAGTTTATCAAAAGTACGAGCATAAGTTTCAGGCAATTCGCTTGCAATGACCTCTACCAGCACCCACCATAGGTAAGAAGACAAATATATGAGACAAAATCTTTCATGTACCAGGATCCTCCAAAAGATCAAGATCTACATTGTTAAATGCTACAAGCCTCACGAGCGAGAGACGAACAAGTCCGCTTTCAATCTTTCTGAAAGAATATTGGAGGAGAGACGAACAAGCCTCACGAGCGAGATGGTGAGCTCAATACTATGCGGTGGATACGGAATTAAAACACGTGTTTAACAATCTCTATCTAGATGGCGATGAAGACAGCCAAGACGCTGATGACATCGACGATTCTTAGAACATATATATATATATATATATATATATATATATATATATATATATATATATATATATATATATATATATATATTACTTTTATGATTTTTACGTGTAATATTGAGCTATAGGTCAGTATTCTTTTATCTTTGCCAATTTTCTCGATTCAAGTTTTTACTTGGTAAAGTTTTTTAACGAGATAGTCATTTTGGCATTAATAAAGCTAATTATTGTATTTCTATAATTTATTGTGCCTTTTTTGTATAATTTTATAATTTATTATGTCTTTTTCTACAACTTCTATGATTCATAGTGTCGTTTTCAAATTCTACATATTTTTCTAAGCAATTACATTTTTTTTAAATGTTTTGAGTCAAGTGAGCCAATCGGACCAAATGGACTAGCCGTACTTGATGGCCCGTCGAGCTAAACAAGCGTGTGCTGGTCCAATCCGACATGGTACGAATCCCCTTGAATCATATCTAAGATGTCGTCCCATTCCACAGACCAACACGGCATGAGCCGTCCAGACTAACCTACTAAGGGGCTGTTCTTTTCAGTTTCTCAAAACAGCTTTTGATTTTTGCTACAGTGCCTAACTTTTAAACAGAGTATTTTTTAAGATGGAGTCTATAAGTTAATTATAGTACACGTTAAAAACCTAACATCTGTATTATCCAAAATCGTAAGCGAGTATCTCTCTCTGTAATCTCTGTTACAAACAGTTAAAATTTAAAAATTTCAGCTAAAATTCAAAAGTCACAGACGAAAAGAACAAGTTATGTCTAATGGATCTATGCCAAATCGGGTCCATGCCGTCCCGCTCGTTCGGGCAGTGCAGGACTGCATGGATCCTCATCCAAATCCGTTCCCTTATCCCCCTCTCTTTAGGCCCCGCTCAGTGATTCATCGCAGCGGTGGGCGGTGGCGATAAATTCACTGTAGCAGGTACTGTAGCTACAATACCTACTACAGTAATTTTTTCCCATTTTTTGTTTGCTTTTTCCCTCATGTTTTTTTGTATCGTCCGCTCTAGATTAGTGTACTGTTTTTATTTTTAAATTTTTTAAAATTTAATTATACTCAATAAACCAACTTAATTATAATATTTTTTTAATCAACTATAATATTTTTTCAACAAAAATCAAAACTCATAGCTATTCCGATCACCCCCGAAAGAGTGAAACCGACGCACTACACTGCCCTCCTCGGCGTCCCCGAAAGGGTAGGAAAAATCCCCAATTCCCAACGCCAACGGCAATGTCCCTCCGCAAGCGCCAGCGCTCGGCGAGCAGCTCCCGCCTCGCCACCCTCTCCTCGCCGCCGTCGCCTCTTTCCCCCACCTTCTCCTCCCCCAACGCCGACCTCCTCCTCCGCCTCCACCTCGACCCCTCCCCCGACGACGCCGACAGCGGCGGCGACCACTACCACCCCGCACCCGCCCCCTTCATGGACCTTCACGTCTCCTCGGCGTCCCTCCTCCGCTCCCGCTACTTCGCCGCCCTCCTCTCCGACCGCTGGAGCCCTCCCCCCTCCTCCGCCTCCGGTCGCCTCTCCCTCGCCGTGCCCCCTTCGCCCTCCTGCTCCCGCCTTTTCCACGCTCATGTCGAGGTCCTCCGCCTCCTCCACACGCTCGACTTCGCCGGCGCCATCCGCTCCCCGCTGACGCCCTCGACCTCCTCCCCGTCGCGCTACAGCTCCTATTCGACGCCTGCGTCGAGGCGTGCGTCCGCTTCCTCGAGGTCGTGCCCTGGTCCGAGGAGGACGAGGCCCGCGTCCTCGACCTCGCGCCGCTCCTCCCCGCCGATGAGGCCGCCGACCTCCTCTCCAGGGTCTCCCTTCCTCCCGCCGGGGCCCCCTCCGCCGCTGCGGACGAGGCCGCCAGGTCTCCCTCCGAGGCCATGCTGCACGGCTTGATCCACTCCGCCATCCACGGCCACCCTGTCCCCGCCGCCACCAAGGCGTTCGTCGCGATGCTTCTCAAGGACTACCCCTCCCGTGACTGCGTGCACAAGGTGCTCGACGAGGCATTCCTGTCGCGGCTGGAGACCGTCAAGGAGCTCATGGGGAAATACGCCAGCCCGGACTTCAGGGTCGCGGTGGACAGCGACGAGCGTGAGGCGATACAGAGGCTGAACCTGCATTCCGCGGTCTTGAATGTGAAGCATCTGCTTTGGCTCATCGAGAGGATGGTGGATATGAGGGTGGCCGATAACGCGGTGAAGCTGTGGAGTGAGCAGGCTGCCCTTGCTGCTGATTTGCAGAAGTTGCTGAATGATGCGGACATGTGGAGGAACATGACGCCTGGGCTCCCGGTGCTTGTGACTAGATGCACGCTCAGGCTCGCCAATTCTGTTGTGGCTGGGGAGACCCTGGTTCCTCGGCAGGTTAGTCTGCACCGACATTTCTCTTATTGTGCAAACTTATATCCGTGTTAGTACTGTATGAAGGTATGCTATGATGATAAAGCGTCACAATTCAGTTAGATGATGACTAGTTTCAAATGATTTGCTTCTGTTGCAAAGCAGTACAACGTGTTATGCATTTGCGACTGTAGGTATGTTAGTTTGTCCACTTTTTGCTCCAATGGTCAGGGTAGATATCATCGTGATAAATCTAATTATGCTGTTGTGTGGGTCCAAATGTTTAGTAGCTTACATCTGGGGACATAATCGCATCCTATATTTGAATGACTTAATTTTGCCTCAGCTTTCGTTATGATTTATGAATGGAATGCTTTCATGAGTAGAGGTTAGTGACTCAGTGGTATTGACATCTTCCTCTTTTAGCACAAAATAGCACCAATTTTGTTCCATTTTTTATAGTTAAGCCAGACATGACTTTCATACCATTTTCGTGAATATTCTCACCACAAAGGACATAGGTTCCAATTTCCATATCTTCATTGGGTGGTCCTGGTTGGTTGTGCTTTACTTTTGAGTCGCATTATGTATAAGAATTTCCACAAGATTCTACCATACCGAATCATATTCTGTTTAGGAATCCTAGAGTTGTCTAACTTTACACTAAATCAAATTCTGTTGAGGTGTTGTCTAGAACATACACAGAGCAAAGAGAGCTTTTTGAACATATTGATGAGCTTGTGCTTTATTTGTGTTAACTACTTGCACTAATGGATCAATAGATCATGAACAGATTTTTATTGCATGAGTAACAAATTTAAGTTGTTACTGATTTAAGTTTCATTTTCAATGCTAAACTATGAGTGGTGGTGATTGCGTTGTCAAGTTTTTAGATAGCAAATGTAAAACTTGTAAGGTTCATCTTTTAGATCTGAACCTGATAGCTTGTGTGTGTGTTTTTTTTTTTTTGGGAATGATTTAGTGGAGTTATGCTGATAAGGGGTGGATTTGTAGGTATGTAAAAATTATTTGTGGGTGTAGAGATAGTTAAGAGCTAGCAGGAAGGTATCTTTTAGCCTTGAAGTAGAGAGCTAGATATGCATGAATCCAAGTCAAATTCAGATGGAAAGCTTTAATGAGGATGAATCAAGACTTGGGTTATTCATGTGCATAGGTGAATGAAGAGTTATGTGTGTGCATATCTGTTGGGTCCTATAGAATTTTTCATTAGTAAGAGTCCAAGTGGTGATTTTGGAGAGTAAAGGGTTAGGATGGGTAGTTTCTTGTTTAGCTTGGGCCTTGAGGTGTCTTTACGAGAAAATTTTCCATAGTCACAAGCCTTGTGTATAAAGTTTTCAGCCAGGGCCAGTCGAGTTGGCCTAAAAACAGTAAAACACTTGGGCAGATGGTGGGCCAACTCCTTTTTTTTCTTTTAGCCTGGCAAATCCAACTAAGTATTTATGGTCAGAGGGGCTACAGGACATCCAAATAGGTATGGGCTTTTTCCTAGGTCATCCTAGCAGACAAAATGCTCAGGTCTGCTTTCGGGTTTGTCTACAACACTGTCAATCTCCTAAAAACACAAGCCTAATTTTGTCATACCATAAAAACAAAGATACGCCCCCATTAATGATATCCAAGGATGTAGTCTGCTCTCTTCTGATTTGAAGCCAAAGCTTATGGGCTTTGCCCCCGAAAACATGAATATGCCCGAGAATTATGCAGGCCTTGTCCCCTACCCCTTTCCACATGTTATGTGGTGCCATTAGCCAAGCCGGCTATTTCTTCATCCTTAGATGACCAGCAAATGTGCAAATGTGTGTCACAATCTTGAGTAAAAGATGCAACATGTCATGGTAGGTTATAGTATTAACTGAAAATGCTACATTGTAGTAGGCTTTTATTCACAAGGCAGATTCATTGAATGCTTTGTTGGAGGTGCAGTGTTTGTAACTGGACGTTGGAAGAGAGTAGAAAATTCATTGTGATGCTTGCTATGATAATCTGTGTAAATAAGAGTATAAATCCCTCACCACTGTTTTAAGCTAGAGATATTTCAAATGTTCAAATGGACTCTCAATTTGTGCTGCGCTTAGTGTTTGTAATAAAATTGTAAAGAGTCTGGCGCTGGTACTATCTGCTTCAGTAGCCTTGTGCATCTACCCTATGGACTTGTTTTTGTTGAAGTGACAAGTCTTGCCAGAGGCTGCAATTCTTTGGTTGTATTTTCCTTTCCATCTTTCATTTGCACCATCTACTTTTGCCTCAGTGGCTAGCCTCTAATACACTTTCGAGTTTCAGCTTAAATATTGCGCAAATGGGCAGGCTCTGAATAGTTCGATGCATCTTTTTTCAATTGTTTGAGTGGATTTTTGAATGCATACTTGGCTTTATAGTTGCATCTGTGCATGTGCAGTAGGCATTTAAAAGTGATAATTTCTTCTTCTGGGTTGCAGTATTTCTGAATGTGGTATTTCCTGTGCCTCAGCCATCTCTTGATCTCTGGAAAAACTGAACTGGCAACTTTAATCTGGAGATCTTGTAGCTTGCTGTTGCCGGATTTCCTACAAAGAGCTCATATATTCTACGCTAGTCTTATCCTTCTAGTTTTGTTCTTGTGTTTAATTGGGTCTTGAGCTTCTTATGCGGCTTTTCTATTTCTCAGGTGAGGATGGAACTTGTGAGAAGTTGGCTTCCTGTCCTAAATGTCTGCAGGGACATAGTTCAACCCATGCATAGTGGTGGGTACAAGTCACCAAATTGCCAAGAGCTGGAGGAGACGTTTCTTCAGATCATCTCCACCTTGCCTGTCTCAGATGCTCAGAAGCTCCTGCAACAATGCCTCGGGTTCTCCACGCGCAACGTCGATGACTGCCTGCACTTGGTCGCGGCGTTCAAGACGTGGTTCAGGCGTGCTGACCAGGCTCCAAAAGGCGGGGGAAATTGAGAGATGAAGCTTCTGTTAAGAGTTATCCACTGAGTGCGTGCTTCGTCGTGCATTCTCGCCTGTAATTAACTGTAGGCCTCCCGAAATCCTCTGGTTTTAGCCTAGCGCCGCCTTGTGTATATATCCTTGTTTGATGCACTGAGGTAAATGGTGTATGCATATTAACGTTCTCTCTTCGTGTGATTGTCCCTGCGTGCGGTGCACTCTCTTCATCCAGTCTATTTGCACTGTAGCAATTACACTGTAGCGTTTGATCTGGTCCATTCATCTCGGATCGAACGGCTGATATTCATAAAATCAGGTCCGACTCGTCGCAGCGTTTCTTTGCATTCGAGCACGTGAAGCTGGTAAAATTCATGGCGTGTCCCAGACTCATGTCTTCGTTCCGATTTTTTTTTCTTTTTCGTCATGGTTTTGTAATGTCGATGGGGAGTAAGACGAAATAAAATTGTGCATTTCGGGTTGAGTAAACCTTTGGAAGCTGGGTGCTTGTGGAATAACAATGTAATAATGTAGAAATGCATGCTGTCAAATGCAAAATAAGCAAGCATCTTAAGAATCTTGCCATAACTTGGATCGAGATATTCCGACTAGAGAAGCACAGTACCCTGATTTTTATAAATCTTTAGCCATTCAATCCGAGATAAATGGACCAGATCGAACACTAACAGCGCAATTGCTACAGTACAAATTGGTGATACAGTGGGGAGAGAGTAGAAGAGGAGAGAGGGTGAGTTTTTTTTTTTTGCAAAAATGGATCACAAATCTTGAAGCACTTTAACGGTAAGAATAGTGCATGCAACCAATGCAACCACATGTACATGTGGTATTGATTTTTTTTATAATCCATGGCTAGTATTTTTTTTCGCTTTTTAAACAGGCCTACGCTTCATTAATTCTTATTTGCAAACTACCATTTTGGCCTACAAATGGTGATCCTGTTGAATGGTATTTTCGAAAAGACTTGGGACTCGGCAGTATGGCCATAAGACAAACGTTCAAGTAAGGCCCGTTTGGAATACGTGAATTATAAGAATTAAACTGTTTTGCACGACGTAAAAGCTCATGTGTTCCAAAATCCAAACAGGCTTCAAATAAGCTAGAGTGATCACTGATGTGGCCACTGGCATGGACCACGGTAGTATGCCATAGCGTGCATCACACAACAGTGTCCCGAGAGCAATGCCTAAGGGGGCGTTCGTTTTAGCGATGACTTCTGACTTTTAGCTGAAATTTTACTGCAGTTGGTTTTTTTACTGTAGCTGATTTGACTTTTTAAGCATAATTAATTTTAAAAAAGGTAGAAATAGAAAAAAAAACATGTTAACCCATTAGGGACAATACAAAGGAACACGGGAAAAAAATACAAAAAAGCCTAAAATATCTAAAAAAATTCAGAAAAAGATGAAATACTGAATAGTGAAAAAAAGCAGAAACTAGAAGCTGAAACCGAAAAAAACCGAAACGAGCGGGGCTATATTCTGCAACACGATATTGTTAAATAGTGTCACGAGAGCTATGCTTTGATATATTTTACAGAACGATATTTTTAGTACTAGATATATTTTTATAGTGGCAAACCTAATTCATAGCGGCAGAGGATGTACTATTTAAGTTCTAAGTTCTGTTCGTATTAGTTTATGTTTCTGATTTTTGTTTAAAAAAGTCAAAAGATAATATGAGCTCAGCTTTTTCACTTCTCTCGCTGCCTTCTCGCTCCAAGGATAAGGCAGAGGACTCACAGGCACATCATACAACCCACTCCTCCCGCTCTCGTCACGCGTATGCATCTCCCTCTCATTTTTCCCACCACTCGCTCTCTCCTTCTAAAAACCACTTCTTTCAGTAATACTATTTATTTTCAGCCAAAAACCATATATAATGGTGTGATGTCAACTGTCTATAAAACTTATCATGTAGGACATAAGATAATATGAAGAAGAGATAGGAAGCATAGATATTGGACCATCTCTCATGCAATAATCGACTGTAACACTAGAAACAGAACATATTGTATCATGGAGAAGCTGTCTATAAGATATATAAAAAGATAACTTATTGTAGAGGTTATATTTAGTGCCATCTATAGATGACATGAAAGATATTATAGACAGCAATTGTCTATACCATTGTATATGCCCTAAGACACAACCAAAAGACATAAGTAAAAGACAATACTAACACTTTATACCAAGACTTGGACGTGACAAGATACACGTGTATTTTTTTTTAAAAAGATACAAAGTGTATTTTAGACAGATCCTGCTTTAAACAGTTTCAACTTCTAGCTTTTTTGGTTTTCGGCTTATTTAAACCAGAAACCACTTGAAACATATTGGTTTCTAATTTTAGTTTTGTTGCCTTTTTTATCACTATTCTTTTGCATTGTTCGTGATGATATAATAATTTTTTAACTTTCTAAAATTTTTTTTAAAATTAATAATTACTATAATATAATTTCAATCAAAATACGTAAACACAGCTAGAGGTTAAGCCAAAAAGGGAAATCTGGACGTTTTCGGTACTGTTAGCATACGAAAATTCCAAATTTAGCTCTCTTCGTACAAAAATTCCAAATCTAGCCCCCCTCCCCACCTGTTAGCATACGAAAATTCCAAATTTAGCTCTCTTCGTACAAAAATTCCAAATCTAGCCCCCCTCCCCACCGCACGATTTACCAGGAAGTGACACGTGGCGGAGTCGTGCGGTCCCCGACCGCACAATTCGCCAGGGAGTGACACGTGGCGGAGTCGTGCGGTCCTAGACAGCACGATTCGCCAGGGAGTGACACGTGGCGGAGTCGTGCGGTCCTGGACCGCACGATTTACCAGAAAGCGACATGTGGCGCACGTGCGATCCCGCACGACTCTAAATCGTGCGCCACATGTCGCTTTTTGGTGAATCGTGTGGTCCGGGACCGCACAACTCCGCCACGTGTCACTCCCTGGCGAATCGTGCGGTCAAAGACCGCACGACTCCGCCACGTGTCACTCCCTGGTGAATCGTGCGGTTGGAGAGGGGGGCTAAATTTTGAATTTTTGTATAAAGAAAGTTAAAATTGAAATTTTTATGCACAACAGTACCAAAATAGTCCAGATTTCCCAAAAAAGACACGGCCGGCACAGCTACGCTACGCAATCTCGTACAGTGCCCAACCCAGTGCACCGATTCACATCTCATGTCTGCTGACAGGCGCACCTGTCTCCGTCCACGCTTGGCACGTTTCACCCGGTAACCCGCCCCAACTCCAAATCCCACCCGTCGGTTTCACCGCGGAATCCAAGGCGCGCAACACCAGCGATCCGGGCTCTCTCTCCCTCTCTCTCTCTCGAGCTGGCATTATTAAACTACTGCTCTGCAAAGCGATCCCATCGTGCATGGAAATGTGTCATAAATTAACCCTCCAATGGCGTCGTCCTGACCCCTCGTCAGCGCGAGCGCGTGACTCCGCTGCTGCGGTGCTGCCTCCCCCAACTCTTGTTTATTCTTGCGCCCCCAAGAGGACAGGAGGAGAGGACAGGGGAGGGAGAAAAGTCCAGTCCAACTCTTACCATTTCTCTCCTCCTAACGCCAGCCAGCTCTGGTCAGTTCTTGCCGCCATTGCGTGCGCGACTCGCTGCTTCCTGGCCTGAGGTGCTGGCCGTGTTCGTCCGTCTGGGGCTTCCCGCGTGTCCTGCAGGTCTGGAGGCCTTCTTGATTGATTTTCATTTCTTCCTGTTGTTTGTCTGGATCGCTAGCCGCTGTGGGAGCTTCTTGCCAGTCATATTCTGATGATACAGAGCTATGTTCTTGGTAAATCTTGGACTTGTTTCTTTGTAGGCTGTTATCGTCTACTTAAAATCCATCATCTTGTGTTAAAATCTTGTTTTGTTTTTTTTTCTGTTTTTATTCGAAACCAAAAATTTGGTTATTCTTTGTTTGTACTGTAAGCCGGAAAAGTTCATCTTTTGAGGGGAAATATGTGTAGGTTCACCGTAGGGCTTGTAAGAATTCCGAAATCTTGACGACTATTTGCACAAGTGTTATGAACCCACGTTCTTCTTTCTATCATGTTGTCTTGGCAGATCTGTGATTCCTCCCCATGTTAACAACAGGTCTGAAACCTTTATCTTCCGTAGCCTTTTCCCTTAAACTAAAAGTACTAACAACAAGTCAAAATTCAATAGTGGCTGCCGTTAATGCCGTCCTAATCATTAATTAGCAATAAACTTCGCCCCTTTCTATGTCCATGTACGTTCCTTTCGGGAAACAGAAAATTGCAAACTATATGTATAGAGGACATAGCAGATCTGTGTAGGTGCTGTACCTGTTCATTGCCTTCCTTACACTATTTGAATGCCGGGTTCAGTGAATTACTTGTGTTTTGCATGTTCTACTCTGATGTAATTGGTTAGGACGTTACCTTTATAGGCATAGAGGCACCTGTAGTTCTTTGCCGATACAAACAATAGAAAATGTCAATGCATTTATTTGCATTTGCAGAAACGGGTTCCAAATCCTTGTGGTGGTATATAATTTATTCTGACTCAATATGTGGCTATGTGCATAGTATGGTAATCTTTGTATTTGTATATGCGCATATGTATACTTTAAAGTATGAATATTGGCGCGCAAAAGAGCTGACTGACGTTATTTATACTACAATGCAGTAAAGTCTAGAAATCTTATTATATTATGGTCACCTTTTGTCCAATATTTAATTTTCATTTTTGTAAGTGTTCATGGGTGAACTGTTGTAATAAGGAAAAAAAATCAAGCATCTCACAACATGAGCTTGAACTCGCACCAATTGGTGGGGTTCCAAAATCCAATCCAACTTTTGCCAATGGAAGTTGCTGAGAGTATCCAGCAATTTTGATATTATTCATCCAGTCTAGGTTTTGTTTCTTTTAAAATTCACTGTAACCTTATTTAGAAGTTGGGTCAAACAAGCATGCGTAGTTCTTGACTACTCAGCAGTGTGAAGGTATTTGTAGTGTATATGTCATGAATCTTAGTTCATAACGGGATAAACATCCATCGGAGGGAGGTTGGATGACGATGACTTGAGGTAAAATGGCGCTAAACAAAAGAGGGCACCGATTGGGGGAGGAATAGATCTAGAGTAGCCGGTCTAGGGGAGAGACTAGAGCTAGAAATCAGGGACTTATGAATACTTTTTCATTATTTATTGCTTGATTCATAATGGATACATACTATTCTTTTTATAGAGACAACCCAATTTGACACTTAAGAAATAATTTATAAAAAACTTATCTCTAACAATCCAATCTTATAATAACTTGCCTAACTAACAGATAATACTAAACATCTAATAGGTAGATTTCTAAATAACAAACCATATCTAATACGAGTGGCGCTACAGTAACCGGCAGATGAATAGTGCTATGCTACAGTAACCGGTGGATGAATAGTGCCACACTACAGTACCATGCACGTAGCAATAAGCATGTTATATTTAATTGTTTAATCAATCTAACATGGATATCATACTTCACATCCATGTAGTATTTAACATTTTACTGCACTTGAAGATTTGAAGTGGGTTTGGACAAGAGTTAAACATTGTCAGCAGTTTACGTTCATCTATCCATTGTGCACAGTAGTTCAGAGATGTGGTTAATTGCTAATTATATGGCTACTAGATTAGGACCAGTAGTTGTTTCATTGAAGATCAGACTAACTTCCACAATGGTCCTCTGCATTATGCATTAAAGTAATTCTTTGGGGTACTAACGTTGATCTGTCATAACACAGTGATACGCATTGTGTTTCTGGCTTTCTGCTCTTTTTGAATTACTTTGGAGCTGACCCTAGTTTATACTAATCATGTACTCTTATCTGGAACGATGCTACGCAAAGTATCATTAGATGTATGAATCCATAATATATAAATGCCCTGTTATTCCTAATATGTACATATAAACACGTGAATTTCTTTTTATTAGACAGGAAACAACTAGATTTGATTTAAATGTCTTGTTTTGCACATTGTGAATTTGTGATAACTACTGTGGAATAATATGCTTGGCTGCCTTTTTATTGATGTTTTATGGTTTATGTTATGTCTTGGATAATGAATTTGGTGCATGGTTACCTAATTTTGTTCAAAATTTTAACTATAAATAATCTATTTCAGGGTTGAGCAGCGTTGAGAGTGGAAGAAATCATGTTTAGAAGAAAGCATGCCTCTCATTTCAATTCAGATGATGCTGAGCAGCGAGAAGCAAAGGTAGTTTTGAAAAGTGTCATGTTATGATAAATTTGTGGAACTATTTGTATACAAAGTACAAGGCTTATGGTCACCAATTATAATATTGGTGCAATCATTAGCCTTTTTCTTCCAAAGGAACTGCAATGAAAGCTGGTGGATCTTACTACAATACAGCTTCTGTTTGTCTTCTCAGACTGACACATTATATGCACTTTTAAACACATGAAAATTGGCACAATTGTAAACCTGAATACAGCAGAGGTGGTAACCATCCTAAAAGGTTGTGGTGTAGTAAATCAGCAACAAAGGGAGATATATGTCGATTTATCTTCTATATGTTATATATTTATTCCGTGAGCCAAATGGTTTATCCCAGTTCCTGTGTAATTCTCAGGTAGCTGCATTTCCACCTTCATCTGTTACCGAAGTATTGTTTTAGCATGATGAAGACTCACAGTAAACATGGACTCCCTGGTTACATAGTCATATGCACCTCCTAACAGTAATGTTATGCTGAAAGGAATTTAAAAAGAATTAATCCAGCTGTGTAATCTACTTCACATACTTCCTTGCAAAGGATGGTCCAGCATCTTACCTTTCGATGAGAATGTTAATAAGAAATATGTTGTGGTTAGTGGTTACAAAATGTCTCTTACTTTGCATAGCCTACTAGTTGAAATTTTGTTTTCCACAAAAGCGCATAATGTAGCACTTTAGGAGTATGAAGTGTATGATCACACAAGCTTTCATCTACCTGTGTTTTGATACACTTGTTTGTTGCAACTCAAACACCATAATAGCCTTGCGCACCAGAACCTGCATGAGCTCTCTTATGGATCCCTTTTGATGATGTTTCCAGTTGACTTGAAGCCCCCAAGCAAATATCGATAAGTTCTTGTCTTAGAGAACTGCCCTTGGGCCTAGCTTTATTTGTATAAAGCATACAAAATTGACAAAAAACAAATGGTTCTAGTTTGTTCAAACATATCAACTATTTTCTCGTCAATTTCTCATGCAACCATCTCCCGTGAGCAGATCAATGAACTGAGAGCTGCACTTGGGCCTATGTCTGCCCGTGGTGAGAAGTACTGCAGCGAAGCATGCTTGGGAAGATATCTAGAAGCCCGCAACTGGAATGCTGATAAGTCTACAAAAATGTTGGAAGAAAGTCTCAAGTGGAGGGCAGCTTACAGGCCAGAGGATATTCGCTGGGTAGACACGCTCTTCCCTTTTCTTTCCCTTGCATGTATTGCTCGATGTTTTTTTGAAACCATGTCAGGTGACAAATTTCCTATCGATTGTTTTCTTCTTTATTTCAGCCCGATGTTTCTATTGAAGGAGAAACAGGTAAAATGTACAGGGCAAGTTTTCTAGATAGAGAGGGGAGAACTATTGTCGTTATGAAACCTGCGAAGCAGGCAAGAACTCAACTCTTTTGAAGTGTCATCCTTGCACCTTTTCCCTTTCTTGAAAACCGTCAGTCTCTCTAGCTTCCTCAGCCGAGAATTCACCTGTATACTTTTTTCTTTCAAATTTCAGAACACATCATCCCATGAAGGGCAGTTGCGGTTTCTTGTATATACCTTGGAGAATGCAATCCTCAGCCTGCCTGAAGGTCAAGACAAAATGGTGTGGTTGATAGACTTCACGGGATGGACACTGGCCAATGCAACCCCCATAAAGACCGCCAGACAAAGCGCGAACATCCTGCAAAATCATTACCCTGAGAGGCTGGCCATTGCATTTCTGTTTAATCCCCCCAAAGTATTTGAGGCTTTTTGGAAGGTGTAGGACTGCATGTGCCTGATTTTATTCACAAAGATTCGAAGAATTTGAGTTATACTGTCGATGCAGAAAAAGTTTCGTACTGCTTGTTTTCTAACTTAAATGTCTCAAACGCTGTCAGGTTGTCAAGCTTTTCCTTGACCCGAAATCAATACAGAAGGTGAACTTCGTGTACCTGAACAATGAGGAGAGCATGAAGACCATGTACAAGTACATCGATCCAGAAGTCCTTCCGATAGAGTTTGGAGGAAAGAACAATGTGGCGTACAACCATGAGGATTACTCCAAGTTGATGATGAAAGATGACATCAAAACATCAAGCTTTTGGGCAGTAGATGCAAAAACTGACCATGCTAACCATGTCATCAACGGACAATCGGTTCCCGAGGTTGCACCGCAGTTGGTGGTGGTTGCTGCTAAAGCAAGTTGAGGAGCATCATCCAGCCATGATACTGGTTCTTGGTATAGCTCTGAAAGACGATGTTGATATGGCCTGTTCTTTTTTGCTTCTAAAAATGGCTTTTGGTTTTTACTACAGTACCTAACTTTTAAACGGGATATTTTTTTAAGACGGGGTCTACAAGTTAATTGTAGTACACATTAAAATCCCAACATCTGTACAATCAAAAATCGCAAACAATTATCTCTCTGTCCGTAATGTTTGTTGCAAACAGCTAAAATTTAAAAATTTCAGTCAAAAATCAGAAGTCACAGCCATATCAAACAGTCATGTATAAGTTGAGGACTAATGGTATGTTCAGGGAAATAAATGAAAATGCAGAATATCTCACTTGTGATGTTACAGCACCAGATATTATTACTTGTGCATCCCCAAATAAGTGATGTCGTAACAATTATCACGTGGACAAGGAAATGTCACAAACTAATTAATTTTCCCCACTCTAGATACGATCGTTCTTGCTTGCGCCATTTTAGAACGCGTCTTACCAATTCATATTGTTTTTGCCGTTACCGTCAATCCCGGCTGGTTGACAGTTACTATTGTAAGTTTTGACCAGCACATGGATGTAAGAATCTCTCATTAATCACTATTCATTAGGCTAATAAGTCATACCTAAAAGTCATAAACCGTAACTTAAAAGAATATATATAAATATAAAGGCAATGCTGAGAAGACCAATATACAGTTGAGAACATCCAATTTCGAGCGCCACAACCTGACGCCACAAGAGATTGTAGGCCAGTGGTCTGCAAGCTGGAGCAATACACAAGGCTCGTGATGCAGCCGGCAGTGTGCTTAAAGAGAACTAGAACATCGGGCGCGCTTCACGCGCCTTATCATGACTTCAATCATAAAAATTAACATCATGAAATGCTTGTTCTGATGTGATGTTAAAGAACCAGACTACCAGAATGAATATTGAATGCAAAGGAGAAATACCAATTCTTTTGGTTTTGTGTAAAAACAATCACATCCGCTCCAAGCCTCATTGTGCTAGTTTTGAAACCATTTCCATCTGATACAACAAGCAGCAGTAAATCCAATGATAGGGGTTCAAGACATCAATTTGACAAGGAATTAGAGAAAAGGACAAAAAGGTCATACATTGCCCAATAAAAGCATCAGACTGCTTATCCGAAAATCCAAAGCTCATGCATCGTCTCAGCGCCTCTGGATCCATTCCTCCTCCATCATCTTGTCCATGTGAAACACCATATGATCATTATACAAATAAAATTTTCTATGAACTGAGCGGAATCACATCTATTTATATTGTTGAATCTATGTATGTATGCCTGCCGTTGACCATTCCAACTGTGAAGCTATATTCTGCCATTGCACCATGAATGGCACTGTGTGCCAGCAGTGTGCAGTAGACATTGTCCGAGGCATTGCTTGGAATAGCACGGATCATGTAAGTCGGATATGTCATTACAAAGAACAGGCTGTTATTGTCTCATTCCATAATAGAAAGATACACTTTAAACTACAAGTACAAAGTAACACTATACGATGAGGAGAAGCAAACATAAGATTGTTACCTATGTATTTAATCAGAACAGATCATCAAAAGATAAGTTGCCCTAGTTTTACGTGCCTGTCATACAATGAAAGCAGATAAAGCAAGGGGGAAAGAGAGAGAAGAAGAATGCAGCTGCAGCAAGGAACCATATTGGGCTGAGCTAGAAAACTAACCACTATAGGCTATAGCGACCCATCAATTTCACTAAGCCTATTCCATTCTCAGCACTTGAAGCTTCCACATGTGCTGCGTCAATGGCACGCTGAGCCTCTTCTACAGCAGAATCAAAACCGAAGGACTTGTCTATAACCTAAGTATTAATGTATAGAAATAATCAGTCTTAATTCATATCCCCTGCATATACGATTTATCAAATCAACCGATGTGCAGTAAAAGCATCTTTGCAGGCCAAAAAAAACACATGTAACCATAAATTACCGCTATATCGTTATCAATTATCTTGGGAATACCAGCAACGGCGACTTTGAGACCACGTCTCCGTATTTCCTGTCAACAATTCAATTGTAACAGATTCAAGACCTTCTTCCTTTACACCAGTACCTTACAATGCAACTTCAACCTGAAAAGCCAAACAAATACTTCATCGATGAAGTAAAGGTATGATTGAAAGAAGTAAAATATATTATCAGTCATACAAGCTACGCGGTGCATATGTGATTGCATGTTAAACAAGATATGCATTAGTGAGGAAGTATGTTGATGGTGATCGACATATCATAACATTATTCAACAAAAACTACAACTGTTTTTTCAATAACATCCTTTCTCTTCTTGGAGATCAAGGAGCAGCAAGGGGTCACTGCAGTCGGGGATGCTTGGCTTGCCTGAGGAGAATTGATGAGGAACAAAAGATTAAAAATAAGGAATGTTATATGATAATTGTTTTAATGCTCCACATTAGTGGTCAGTCGGAAATGCATCTGCTATAAGTAATCCTAAAAACTGTAATCTAAATGAACGGCATAATATCAATGGGCATCAAGAGGAAAGTCGATCCATAAAAATTCACACAAACATCCTAACCTTCACAGTGAGCAGAGCCATTGAAAAAGACATTGATCTTCTCTGATTTACTGTAAAAGAGGCACAGCCATTGAAAAAGACATTGTTCTTCTCCGATTTACTGTAAAAGAGGCACAAATTTAACAAACAAATAATTAATCAAAGAATCTGACCCACTCCATGGCAGAATCCGCCGTAAAGATGAGCAATACAAGAATTGAAGGGAAATTGGTACAGAAAACTCATAGCTTAGCAGAAGTAGAGAAAATTGGTATCTGAAGGCTACACATTGTACAAAGATCAGTGTAATAGGATTTTGCCATTACTATATATAACCTAAATATCTCTTGAGACCAGCAACAAGTGCAAGCAGCAAGAAATTTCCAACCTAAAAAGTAGAAATTAAGTTGTAACGTGGTGTCAGAGATGATGTGGAATGAGAATTCATACCAAAGAATGGGTTTGACCAGAGGAATGGGAATGAGGTAGTGAGGTGGGGAGGAGGGGGCGACGGTGGCGGCGGGGGAGGAGGGGGGAGGCGACGAGGGAGCAGGGGAGGAGGGGGAGGCAGCGGGGGAGCGGGGGAGGAGGGGGCGGCGGGGAGCGCATTCGTCATCGGCGAGCTCGCCGTGCTCCCACGGTCTCCACCGTAGCCGCCGCTCCCTCCGCTGTTGTTGCCGCCAGAGAATATGAGCAGGCCAGATCCGCAGTGCCGGTGCCTAGGAGGGAGGAGGGGGCGGCGGGGGAGGAGGAGGCGGCGGAGTAGGAATGGGGAGGGGGAAGCGGCGGCCCACCCGGGATGAACGGCACGCACCCACTCGGGATGAGCGGCGCGGCCTCCACTGCCGATGCGGCGGCCGTAGGGGAGGTCGGCGGCGTCTCCTCTGCCTTGCTTGGCTAGGCGGCTCCCCCTCCGCCTCCGCGTCGACCGCCTCCGCGCCTCCCCCTCCGCCTCTGCGCCGACCGGATCCGGCCTCCCCCTCCGACCTCGAGGCTCTGGACTCCCCCTCCGGCCTCCGCGGCTCCCCCTCCGCCTCCGCGCCGACCGGGGGAGGGGGAGGTGGCGGGAGATCGGGGGAGGAGGGGGACCGGGGGAGGAGGGGCGGCGGGGGAGGGGGAAGAGGGGGAGGCGACGGAGGAGCGGGGGAGGAGGGGGATCAGGGGAGGAGGGGGCGGCGAGGGAGGGGGGAGACGGCGGGGGAGCGGGGGAGGAGGGGGAGGCGGCGGGGGACGAGGGGGCGGCAGGGGAGCGGGGGAGGAGGGGGGACCGGGGGAGGACTCGGAGCGGAGTCACGGGCGGAGTCACGAGCGGAGTCCTGGAGGCGCCTGCCTCGCCACGCGTCGCCGCGCGAGGGTGGCCGCGGGTGCGTGAAACGCGGTCATGCGAGCAGACCGCAGTGGCTTTTAATAAACCTGATTTGGTTGCTTGAACAAGACCCATGCGGCAAATGTGATGCCATGAACTATATATCCCCATAGCAAAGATGCCTGTTTCAACCCTCGTGTGCAGTTTGGTCGATGTTTGCGCCTAAATTCAGATAGATGTATATATTCAATGGGAAAAGAATGAAATAAGAAAGCTACTCACAAAAGGATCGTCTTTGTCCGTAAAATTAGTTGTAGGATGACATGCATGAGTTGTCCAGCCTCGTACCATGGTTGATTCTGAGTGAATTCACCATTTCAAAGCAATTTAGGGAATAAGAATAAATTTTAAGCAAGAACAACCCTGTTAAGAATAATTGGTGTTGACTGCTTGCTGCTAAAGCAAGTTGAGGAGTATCAACCTGCCGTGACGGGGTTCTAGGCGTAGCTTTGAAAGAGTATGATCCTTCACCACCATTATCCAGAAGTCCGTTGCACCGTATTTGAATATCTGCGCATAAGAACCATTCACAAACTTCACCACATATGTATCAGGATTCGACCTGTACACTTGGTATGTGTGGCTTATACGGATGGCATATCTTTCAATGGCTTGCTGCGTGACATCTTTATTGGGGAAGCGTTTCCCTTCTATCAGAGTGTCTTCATCGAAAGACCATTCTAACCCATCTTCAGACAGCAGAATTAGAGAGCCCAACGTAATAGCATCCAATCTTAAGGAAATGTACTCAAGATCCGTGCACACAATGCCACTGAATGCACTGACCCCACCAGCACCTACATCAGTTTGATCTCCACCGCTGGCTATGTCAGCATCCTCATCCTCGTTAGAATGGCTTTCATCTGATAAGCCATACAAATATTTATGGTAGTCAATATGCACTGACTATCTTCTTGCACCTTCTGTTGGCTCAAAGTTATGAGCCAACCTTGACAGCCCTCCATATTCTTGACGAGCACCATTTTCCATCGCACCATCACCGTTGGCAGCACCAGTAGATTCCACTTCGCCACCACCATCCGCACCAATATTATGCTCCACACCGTCACCACCAACCAACTGTGGCACTTTCACACCACAGTCCCGCCGACCTCGCCCCTGCTCGATGCTTTTGCATTCAACAACAAAACCAAATCAACATTAAGAGACACATAAGAAACCATAATCTTTTATTAGGAAAAGCAATTATTTGCCACTCCAAATATTGGCTTCTAGTATTTGCCACCTAATTGTGAAAACAGTAGGAATTTACCACTATTAACGTATTGTAGCCATTCTCTTATTTTTGTAAAAAAAAACTCAACTTGTGAAAAGTCGCAAATGCCCCCATCTTCCCATTGTCTTCTTCCACATCCATCAAAAGGCGAGGACGACAATGAGACCAGTGGCGGTACGATCGGCGAGGCCTCGGCTTATTTGTCGTCATGGGCTGGTTGAAATGGTACTCTTCCGTGTCATTTTGTGATCATCTAGACGTGCAAAAAGCTTGATTACATCCAGTTAGCTCGGCCTTTTGTCCCCATGGCAATAAAGATGGTTGGGCCTAATGTTTTTACCCAACTCCATTCCGAAGTACAAACCTATTTGGTCTGTGTCTTTCACCGTAGCCAGCAGCCTTGATTACACAGCATCACTTGCAATGTGTGGTTAACCAGTGTTTCAACCACTACTAAACAGAACGAATTGATTGCGGTGGGGTTCATTTTTCCCTCTAACTTTCTTTTACACCTTTCTAAAAAATTCTAAAAAAAACAAAAAAAATATAAAAAAACAAATTTCACTACCCTACAATTCTCTAATAAAAAATATAGTTCTACCAGATACACGATAGAATTGAGGACACGAGGGCACGATGTGGCAGAGCTCGTAGGTGAAGTGACAGTGTAGGCAAGCAGTCCAATCCCGATAATTTCAACTCAATATATTAAAATAATATAATTTTTTATCCACAACAAAACAGAAAAAATTATAGTTTCCACTAGAAACAAAAGTGTGGTTCACCACAGCTAGGAGCTAAGTAGCTAACGACGTTGTTAAGGCAGAGGCAGTGTAGTTCTCTCCGCCCCCGCTCCCAATCATTCAACCACCCTCACCGACCCAACAACCATCAGGCCACCACCACATCCTTCACCTAGAGCGGTCCGGGCAATCCTCGTCCACCGAGAGCCACACGGCACGGCGCCGCCGCCGCTCTCCGCGCGAGGTCAAGTGGGGTTCGTGCCCAAACACCGGCACTATGGGCATGACGGCGCCCGGGGAACCCGGAGAGATCTTCGCCGGCGAGGAAAACCCCGCGACGCGAAGAGGCGGCTAAGCTCGTCGACGTGGCCGCCCGGTCGGCGGCGTCTAGCGGCAGCCGCACAAGATCAACTTCCTCGGCAAGCCTGACCGGCCACGCCACATGGCCAACTGGTTTACAGGAGGGCTCCAAACTTAGCCCCACATGTCAGCGAGCGGACCCGCCACATTGGATTCGCCGCTCCTCTTCGTGCCAAGAGCTTATTTAAACACTCGCCTTGGCGCTACAGGGAATAGCAACAAACACTTGCCGCCTCCTCGCCTCTCTCTCTCGCTGCTCGCCAAGAACCAAGGCAAGAACCCGAGCCAAGAACCCGCGCGCGATCCACTTCTTGAGGCATGGCGTCGGCGGCGGCGGCGACCCGCGGCGGCGAGTCTAGTGCGCCGCCCGTGGCGATGGAGGTCGCGCCCTTCGAGCACGGGCAGTACGTGCGGCTCCTCAACCGCGGCCGCGGGGGGTACCTCTTTGCCGACGAGACGGGGCGGGGCGTCTCCACCGACCGCCGCCGCAGCATGGTCAACACCGCGTGGGCCGTGCAGATCCTGGAGACCGACCGGGCCGTGCACGTCCTGCTCCGCGGCGCCTACGGCCGCTACCTCGCCGTCACTCGCGTGCCCACGCGACCCGGCCACATCGGCTTCAACGCTGCCCAGTGCATCTTCGAGGAGCCGGACGACAACCACGTCATGTGGTGGACCACCCCGGGGAAGCGCGGCAGCGTCGTGCTCCTCCACGGCACGTCGGCCAACCTCAGGGCCCTCCGGGCCAACGGACGCTACCGCCGGTGGAACAGGTGCGTCACCGTCGAGGCCATCAGTAGCACCCGCGTCACATCGATGATGGAGTGGGACGTTCAGGTCATCCCCCTCAGGGTAGAGAGGCCACCGTACCAGCTGCGACCACCAGGCGCTGAAATGGTAAGCTCATCACGTGCGCCCTTCTTTCTTGCACACTTCTTGGTGGTTCTGCAAATTGAGTCTTCTACTCTTCTTGGGAGTGCTTAAGCCTTAGGCTATCGATTGATCAGTTCGGACATTCTTGCAAAACTGCTAGTTCTTAGTACTGCCTGCTCCAAGATTCAGGTTTTTCTTGCAAATAGAGCACTACCCGTTGTGGTTAATTCTTGCTTGATCAACCGAGTAGTTTTTGCTGATTCTTTCAACATAGGTCTGCACAGTAAGCTTGAATTTGTGTTGCATATTGGGTTCTTTGGAGCATCTGATCCCTGCTTAATTCTGATAATTGGAACCTTTGATGGTAACATTGTTGTTGGTACTGTTCAATATTGGATTCTGTTCTTGGTTGCCTATTAATGCCGCATACCGGTCTTTGGAGCAGAAGTAATTTCCTTCTTGCTTCAGGTGTAAATTTTGTGAATTGGGTTCTTAGTGGACCAATCATATGTACCATCTATGCCTTGCTTAATCGGGTTGCCTTTTATTCCTTTGTGTCACCCACATCCTTCTGCAATTTGCATGAGCAGCCATACGTTCCAGGCTCTGGGGAGGTGCGGGACATCAATTATGATTTGGCTGATGATAATGGAAACACCAATGGCCTGGGCGGGACAATTGCCCCGTTCTATGGGAGGAGTCTGACTGAGCTGGGCAATGAATTGGCACATCGACTGGGCAACGGCATCGACTTTCAGAACATCACCCTCTTTATTCGAGCAGGATACCTTGGACAGCTCACCCCTCTGCTCACCGACCTGCCCTATAGAGATGATTCCATTGACATCGTGGTGTTCATCGTTGGAACACCAGGTGAGAATTGTACTTTCATTCAGTCCTCTGCACTTTTGTTCTGCTGTCGGAAAGATGGAACTATACCGTTTTGTAGAAATAAATCATCACACTAGTCACATTGATGAAATGGTAGATAGTATCTGCTATTTTAAATGTTTAATTGGAAAATACATGAGAAGTATGAAGCGATTGCAGAAAGTTGTTACAATTTGATTGCTGTATTTACAATCTGCTACATAAGGGTAAACTAACATGAGTACTGTCTGGAACTAATTGACTGGTTAAATACATGAACACTCAGCTTTGTTTTTGAAGATAATTAGTTGGTTATCATTCTGTGGTCCTCAACCCAGAAAATTGATCCACCAGATAGAAATTAGTGATGGTCAACAAATGTTAAGTATTTCAGTATCCCCATGTTCAACCATGCCATTTAATGTGTGTTTGGGTGAAAGCATATGCTGGCAGCAAATATTCAGTTTAGCTGTTGGAGTTGTAGTAGTTTAAAATATATTGACAGCAAAAGGTATCCGGCAAGGTGGTGAATTGCATATTGATCACAGATGTAAAATGCTGAATACAAAAACAATAGACTGGCTCAAAGCTTATGTTTATAGTGATGCCAAATTTTGTTGTTGAGGTTACCCGGTTTCATGCTGTACTCCTTAACCCAGAGAAAAATAACCTGGTGGTAAAAGCAATTCCTTTATCGACATATAATCTCCTGTTTCAATAATTATACGCTGGTGTTCTAGTAATAAAATGTGATCAAGGAGATACTGATGTAGATTCCTATTCACATCATCATTTCATATGTTTCCTCAGTTGCATATGTTGCAAATAAGGCTGTAAAAAAAGCCTGAGACTCGTAAACTACTCAAGCTCAGCTCGTTCTAGGCTCAATTCGAGCTCAGCTCGAGCTTTAAACGAGTCAAACTTGAGTATGATTTCGAGCTTACGAGTTTCACCGAGTCAAACTCGAATAGTTCGCGAGTCTCGATTCGAACTTAAATAGTGATACATATTAACTCTTACCGAGTTTACCTGAGCCGAACTCGAGCTCGAGCTTTTCTTATTGTTGAAAATTAGTGTATATTTAAATTATTTTGACCGTTATCGAGTTTACTCGAGCCGAGCTCGAACTCGAATCTTTCTTATTTTTGAAAAATAGTGTATAATAAATTATTTTAATTGTTATCGAACTTCAACGAGCCGAGCTCAAGCCTACTTGAGCTTAGATCGAGCCGAGCTCGAGCCCAGGTTTAGGCTTGGATCCTAACTCGAGCTCGGCTTGAGTTTCTACCAAGCTCGAGCCTAGAAAGTCAATCTCGCTCGAGCTCGGCTCGTTTATAGCCCTAGTTGCAAATGAGTTTAACTCGTACAAGAATGTCCAAGTGCTCATCTCTTCCTATTTCTGACCTCTCACCTCTGTGACTCCAGGGCACAACGAGCTGCGGTTTCCAGATCTTGACGCTGAATAGAAGAAAAGGATAGGATCAGCCAACAATTCTTCCCCTGGACATTACTGCCAACACCTCCACCGTTTTACAGTAAAGTGATAGCTTGAGAGGATTAGCATTTTCATTTGTTTTTCTGAGCAGTCCAAGACAATGCAGTGGTATACTGTTTCTTTTAGGAATAGATAGTCACTTCCCAGGCAGTCCCCATTGATGCACTCTGATATGACATTTTCCTTTTGAAACATTAGGAGACTATGCTCTTTGTTTTGATATCCCTGAAACTTTACAGAAGCATGCTGCTTGCTTATAGGAATATGCTGAAAGTGCCTAGAATTGATTTCAATGGTTCGCTACATCTGTTAATTGTTTCTCTGACAATGTATATATGTTAATTGCTGTTGGTTGAATACTCCAATAGTGTTTTTCTTACGTCAAGTTTGAATTTGTGATGCCTTTTTAGAGCTGCACTGTCTTTTTGTCAGTGAAAACTTTGCAGGCTGTGCTAGCTAAGCTCCAACCGTGCTTCTGCACGTGCGGACAGTATATTATAAGGGAATTGTTGAAGCTTAGAATTTCTGTGTCCGAATTAGCTGCCAAAATTGCTAAGATTACTAGGAGGGATTGCATCTTCCATCTCTCCGATTTGGGAGAGTATCTGGAAACAAGATGAAAGTTCGACGTTTTTTTTAAGTTACTAGCTCAGAAACGTAAAAGCAGATGTTTTGAGGTGCTACCTAGTACATTTTTTTTTGCACAAATCATCAGCGGACACACTGATCTCCGTTTGTTTTTTTTTTTGCTTTTTCAATGCTAAATCGCGGCATATGCAACCAATTCATAATCAAGTCTACCGATTCGCAAATTGTTCCATTTGTGTTTCTTCTCGATGCTCTGCATTGGTGTTTTGCCACAACAGAAAAAGGGGGAACATTTAAGACAGGTAAGTTTCAGCTGAGATAGTTAAATTCGAAGTGCTTGTTTGGGATTTAGGAGTTTACCGTAATTTTCTAGGAAAGAAAATAATTCCTCTATACATTTGTTTCCCCAATCCCTTGTGGCAAGATAGAGGGAGCGTGTAAATTGCAAACAGATGCATTAGCCATGGCATTAGCAATCTTAACGCAGAAAATTTTCCTCATTACACAAATCAAATTGCAAAATTTCTTTTATTTTTATGCTGAATTTCAATTGTTTTTTGTTGTAATTTGTACCAATCCAATTGCTCATTTTTCTTTAATTTTTATTCTTAATTACAATTATCTCGTCTTGCGTCCCTGCCGAGAACCGCTTAACGCCAACGTGTTAACTTACGTGACAGCTGGAGTCCTCATATGTGCAGCATGCATCGAAGTGCCAGACGATGACCGGACGGTCGAAACGGCATTGAGCGTCTGTCTAACGTCCTGTTCCAAACAGGTTGCATCTTTTAGGTAGAAGTCAGATTATAAACGGAATGGTTTCTTAACATAATTTCTATAAATTATTTATAAAAATCATTATAAAAATTACTTTAAACGAAGTGGCTTTTTAATATAAATATCTCATACTTCTTTAATCTTTTTTATAAACAGCTAAAAATTACATATAAAAGATAAAAGCTATGACACTTTTAAATTAAGTCATAACACCCGAAACCCCTCAACCTTGTATCTGGATTTCCGTGATGGAATGGTACGTCACTGCCGCAACTATTACTACTTTAATACTTTTACATCTTTTTTTCTTCTTGACACCAAGGTTGAAATAAGCATTGCACTCAAATATGGATCCTCCTCATCCGTAAAAGTAGCTATAGGATGACATGTGAGCCGTGATTCTGAGTGATAAATTAATCGCTTCAAAGCAGTTATAAGGGGGTGATCGTTTCGGCTTTTTTCGGCTTCAGCTTCTAGCTTCAGCTTTTTTTTCACTATTCACTACACTATCCACTAACTCAGCTACAGTGTTTTTCAGCCAGCTACAGTGTTTTTTCAGCCAAAAGCCAAAAGCCATCGCTATTCCGATCACCCCCTTAGTAAACGTCACATAACGACGAATGACACACAAACTTAATAATTTAGCCTGAATTGTACGTCTTCCTGTAATTTTCTTATCTTAATTTTTTTTCACTATTTTCGCTATTTAAATTTGTTAGTTCAATCTCAGCAATTTAACGTCTTTCAACCTCAGCACGTTAAAATAAATGAAGTTGATAAATATCACCTAGATGTTTTCTTCTAAATTATTATCTAGATTTCTGACCGTTGGATCAAAGATTCAACGACCGCGAATTCCTCCCTCTCCAAAAATTAGGAGCCGTTGGATCTCTAATCTAATAATCAGAAATTTAAATAATTATTTGAAAGAAAATATCCGAGTGATTACTAGATATTCCCATAAATAAAATGATCCTTATTTTATCTTGAGATCGTGGAACTTCAATTTTGTCATTATTGTGTTTTGTATATTGTCCAAAAACATCTGCCGAGTTCTGCATGTAAGGTGAGCCCAAACTCTCGTCCTTAATTTGCTCCTCTTGTTAAGCATACCGGGTCAAAGTTGAAACGACAAGCACCGCTCAAACTCCTATTCCTCCGATCCGTTCGCCTTCCCTTCCTTCCCATCACCGAAGCCACGCCACACAAGCCAACGACGCTAGCCTCCTCCTCCTCCTCCTCCTCCTCTCCGCACTGCCGCCGCTGACGATGTCGACCGACGCGCCGCCGCAGCCCACACAGAGCGCCAGGGCCGCCGTGGACTCCCTCGCCGCCATACTCGGCGGGGCGCTCCCGGACTCCCTCGCAGAGGCCGACGACCCCGCGGCCGTGCTCCTCCACGACGCCGACGTCGCCCGCGCGGTTTCCAGCCGCCTCCGCGCCGTGGGGTCGGGCGTCGGGGACGACGGCCTCTGCCGCTGGCTCTACGATGCCTTCCAGTCCGGCTTCCCGGGGCTCCAGCTCGCGGTGCTGCGGTTCGTCCCGACCCTCGCGGGCGTGTACATGTCGCGCGCCGTTTCGCGAAAGCCGCTCGCCGGGTTCGAGGCCGTGCTCCTCGCGCTGTACGCTCACGCCGCGGCGCAGCGGGGCACCGGGGAGGCCGAGACCGTCGCACTCCCGAACCTGGACAACCCCAGCGTGTACCACGAGGCCAAGGTGTCGGCCAAGGCCAAGCCCGCCGAGCTCGACGTCGCCGTGCTCTCCCCTGCGTTGGAGCCGCACGGCACCATGCGCGCCACGCGCCGCGCCCGCATCGTCGGTGCCGTGCTGGAGCTCTACCACAGCAAGCTCGCGCTCATGCCGCTCTCCTCCAAGATGGACTTCTGCGAGTTCTGCGTCGCGTGGGCGGGGAAGCACAGCAAGCTGGACGACAAGCCTCGCGTTGCGTCCGCGTCCGCCTCCGTGGGGGGCGAGGAGATGTGGCGGAGGGTGCCGCTGCCGCGGGAGCTGTTGCAGCCGGCGTTGCGGATCGTGGGGCACTGCCTTCTGGGGCCCACGGGCTCCGATGAGCTGAAGGCGCAGGCCGCCCGAGCGGCGGAGTGCCTGTACTGGAGGGCCACGGAGACCATGGACGCCAGCACGGTGCTAGCCAGCAGGAGCCTCGTCAGGCTGTCGCAAATGGCGGAGGAGCCGATCCCGGAGCCGTCCTTCTCCGGCGCCGTCGAGAACATGGCGGAGCTAGAGGCCATGAGGGCCAACATCCTTAGCATGAAGAACTAAACTGATCATGAGCGGCAAGGAGTTGATTAGTATTAATCAAGGATATCAGACATTGCGATCTCCGAGTTTCTTTCTGTTTATGGCTTATGCCTCGTGACCTCTTCCAAACAAACTAAGCTGGTTTTGTGTAGCATTTTTTTACGATCTGATAGCATAAAGCTTCTCGATTTCTTTCTATAAAGTTTCTCAATCTCTTTCTATGGAGAATTGAGAGATTGATCGAGTAAATAGTAACTACACATCGCACGTATGCGTTTATTGGAAATGGCTGGTGGTTTCTCGAATGGGCATGTATTTCATGCCGTCGTGCATCAGCGTGTCACGTTACTAAGAGCAACTCCAGTAGGACCTCTACTTGAGCCCCTAAACTCAGATTTGAGAACCAGAGCAAAAAATTGAACTCCAGCAGGACCCCTACTTGAGCCCTCAAAAATAGGGGCCTCTCAAATGAGGTCTCCAAGCCCTCATTCCTAGGGACCCCCTACTTAAGCCCCTAAACTCAGATTTATTCGTATTTGAATAAATACGTCCCTCATTCGGAATAAATTTGAATTTAAATTTGAATATTCGTATTTAAATTCATAAATTTAAACGTCCCTCATTGTGCTTTCAATTTAAATTCGGAACAAATTTGAATTTAAATTTGAATATTTGTATTTGAATTCATAAATTTAAATTTGGAATAAATTTGAATTTAAATTTGAATATTCGTATTTGAATTCATAAATATTTTATTGTGTATTGTGCTTTTGTCCCATATATATGCATATAGTGTGTGAGGAAATAGAGAGAATTGAGAAGTAGAGGCTCTGTTTTGAGGGCTCCTGCTGGAGTGCAGCCCAGAAAATAGGGCCCTCAAAAATAGGGGGAGCCTTCAAATGAAAAGTAGGGGCCCTGTTTTGAGGGCTACTGCTGGAGTTGCTCTAAGGTGCGAAGATTCTTGGAAGTCCAAAGAGTGCGAGGATTCTTGAAAGTCCAAAGAACGCGGAGAATGGCAGCATGGCATGGCAGCAGAACACCGTCCATAGGGGTTGTTCATTTTGTTTTTTTTCTAAAAACTTTTGGCTTTCAGCTCTTGATTTTTATACTACAGCGTCTATTAGTCTTTTCTAAATCATTCGATTAAACAACATTAATAAAAAAATATCGTTATATCTTTACAGATAATACAAATAAAATTAGAAAAAGACAAAAAAACAAAATTTAGAAGTCAACACGTTTATTTCGACTTTGAATCAAAAACCAGAAGCCAAAATGAACAAAACCTTAATATTGAACATTGGTGGGGCTTGCACATCGTGGAGATATGTGCGACCTAGCTAGCTGTGCTCAATAGGCTTCACACATAGGCCCCACTCTAAACTATTTCAGTTTCTAATTTATTTTGTCTTTCGGCTTATTTAAGCCAAAAGGCATTTAGAACGTGTTGACTTTTAATTTTAGATTTTTGAGATTTTCTGTTTTTTCTACTTTTCTTTTTTCCTTATTCTTTTGTATGGTTTGACGCTGCCCCTCATAGGCGAGGAGTGTCTTGAAGTCTATCTCTTGCAAGAGACTCTAAAGGCACTCGGCTAGGTGAGCGGCGCAGATACCATGGGTGACTTGGGTAGGAGTCTCAGTTATCTACAAGGTTTTGAAGAGAAAAGAGTTAGAAAACGACTTTTAAGGAAGCAAAATAGCTAAGGAAGGGCAAGAAAGTGACAAGTGTTTCACGAGAAGTTTTGAAATTATATATTTTATAAACTAAGTCCTTAGGATGAACCAATTTTATTTTACCTACGGTCACGTCTTAGAGTCATCGCGGCTCTGATACCATCTCTGTCGGACCCTAGAGTGATAATTTCGGATCCTCTGTGTAAATCGCACTAGTTCAGAATCAGCTAGTGCACACAGCGGTAACATGGATACATATCAAGCCCAAATGACAACTTTATTAATTAAAAGAGTATGAGCTTATAACCAAGGTTTACAACAATGCTCATTAGCAATAGCAATAAAGCCAAAAGAAACCGCCTAAGCACACTAAAAAAGCGAAGTTCAAGCCTGCCTACAGGCAGACAACAGTAAGACACGACCTACTTGTCCTAATCCTCACTGTAGTCGAAGTCGTCCTCCTTTGAGATGTTAAAGTAAGGGTGAGTACAAACTTGTACTCCGTAAGCCACACAGAAAAATACAATATAATGATAAAGACAACAAAAGAAGGCTTATATGGTTATTTGAGCATAAAACATTATTTAAGAAAATATAATAAATAGATTGAAATTGCTGACTTTAATACTGTAAATGAAGACTATAATTTAAGCAAAGTAATAACGTTAGTGTAGGTACCGACCTAGCACTAATCTATCCACGGGTATACCATCCCGACCATATTTCTCCAAAAAGATATCATCTTTCCATCTAAAATAATTTTAGGAAAAACAAAGTCTAATCCATGAAAAATTTTACTTAGCATGCCCATGACCATGGGCACGACTATCCAGGATAGATGATACAATATACAAAGGTTGTACAACTTTACCCACAAGATATGATTAACTCATTGTGTTAGCTATTATACGCTTCCTTGAGTGTGCGACTGAGTAACCATAAAAGACCTTTATAAAGCTAAGCTTCAACCTGGCCATGCCTCCACTAAGATTTCACCCCAATAAAGAATTCACCAAATCGGGGCTCTCTTTTGTGCCATGTGAGACTTTCCATGGCCTACGCCACACTCACATTCAGCCTATATCGAGACTCAGGTTGGGACCTGCTAATTAGTCAGCTAGAACTGTCCCAAATTAGTCTTGTGATAGTACGATTGGGCTTTATAGCAGTAGCTCACAGACCGGTCTTTAATTGACTTATGCTCTATTCATATTCCCTTTGTGCCTAGTATCCACGTTGAGCCACTGAGCTATAATGTATACTAACAAGCATCCACCACCTATCCATGGCCTAAGTTTAAACCAAGTTTTATATATATATTTTTAAAAATATTCTATAGACTTTTTTGACTCACCGAAGTCAAGAATACTGTTTTAAAGTTTATCATTTCATGTGAAAGTTATCCCAATCTTAAAATTATATCTATGCAGGTCTAAGCATATGCTATATAAATTCTCTGACCATACTAGTGTACCACTAGAATTTGATCTAGGGTGACAAGGTACAGGAGTTCGCAATATCTAAGGTGTCATAACAAGTGGGTATTAACTAATTGAAAAATGTCGAATAGAAATTAAGCATACAATATACTTTAAAAACAACATAAATTTATTTATAAATTGATATTAATATGATCAATGGTGTGTGACTTGCCTTGCTCTGTAGTCTGATGCGAATTGTTGTCGTAAAATTTTCTAGAATCGTCGCAGTCTACATGTGAAAATAACTCTCTAAATATAAATAAAATTCAAATAAACTCCACAATTTGAAAATATTATAGATTTGGATATATATTGATTTTAGATGAATTTAGAAATTTTATCGGGCTCAATCGGAGTTAGGATGAAGAAATACGGGCCTCCGAAAGTTTAAATCCTAAATAAGAGAAAAACTAGAATTTCTATAATTATTTTTCAGAAGAAAAATAAACTTATGATGTCAGTAGGGAATTAGTGGAATTACTTTTTGAAAGGAAATTCAGAATTATGATGTTAGCAGAAAATTTAATTTTTGATCGAATTAAATTTCTAAAGGAAAAAACCAAATAATATTGTCATGCTGACATCAGCCCTACACGTGGCAGGTGATGTGGTGGGATTTACTGATGTGGCTACTACGTGTCTGACACAAGGCACTAATGTGGCTGATGGGTGGCTTGACGGTGACGTGGCATGCCACATGGATCTGTGCCATGAGGTGGCACACCATATGGTAGCCACGTGGACGTGCGATATGTGCTGATAGATGGGGCAAGGCATGGCTGCCGTGTGGCGGCTTGGTGCTAAAGTAGGCCGCCATGTGGTGGCCACCTCAGCGGTATCATCTGATGTAGGCACGCCGGTGAGGGGCGGCGTTCTGGGATCGAGGGTTGCCGGCGCTACAATGTATGGCGACGGTTGACTGTGCATTGAATATGGAAAGGGGAGCGAGGCGATTCCGATGGTACCTAGCACGACAGTTGGCAAGCAAGGAAGACAGCCGGCAATAAGGTGGAGCGGCGACATAGCTCGGGCGATGGGGTTTCGGCGGGGTTAGGGCACAACCAAGGGGCGGACGACGTTCACTCGAGGGCGACGGAGCTGGAGGTGCGGTCGGCAGGGCTCGGGGAGGACTGAAGCAACCGAATTAGCTCACCGTGCTCGACCGACGCACGGAGGAGGGAGGGCTTCAGCGTGGGGAGTCCTCGGGCGCAGGTAGGGAGGGGAGGGGTGGTGCTGAGATGGTTGAGATGAGGGGTTGAGGAGGATCCATATATATAGTGTCGGGAAGGGGGCACAAGGAGGGGATTCCTCGCTGAAAATCATGGCCGACGGAAGGAAAGAGGAAGGGGAGGCGCAGAGAGGGAAGGTGTTTTGCAGAAATAGTGAAATTCACGGTGATGCGGGGAGGTTTCCTTCTAGCAAGCGGCCAAAAAACGGAAGGGGTGAGACTTGGTGGCGGAATCGGTGGCGAAGACGATGGTGTTGCGTGAAGAAGGAAGGTGGGCGGGAGGAAGAAGGAAAGGGAAGGGTGGGGCACTGACGGGCGGGGAGAGAAAAGGAAAGGGGAGGGACGACAGGATGGGGCCGACACGCGATGTGGCCGTATCTTGGCCGTCCACGCGTCGGTCCCAGAGGAGGGCAAAGTGGGAGCGGTGAGGATAGCTTGGGCGGTGACGTGGGCACATCTGAGCCACCCACACATCGCCCGGGGAATGAGGCGGGAAGGTTTAAAATTTTTATTTTTGATTTTGGTTTTCAGAAAACCTTAGAAATTCAAATAAGGCCTAGAAAATAGCAGAAAAATCCAATTAAATTCCAAAAAATTCATAAACATTGAGAAAAAAGCAAGGAATCCAAATAAAATAGTTTCAGCTTGATTTGACTACAATTACATAATTAATTTTAATAGCTTACTCTCTAGGCTTAATTAAAGAATTTAGAAAAAAGGATTTTAAAATCCAGGAAAGACCAGTTAAATTAAATAAATAAAAAATCAAAATTCTGGGATATTACAAATCTCCTCATCTGTATTTTCAAAATTCATTAACTGCATATTCTTTATTCATGCCATTTGCTAGAAACACCATGTAGCGGAATATACTTTTATTTGTGGCAGGAGAGTACCAGTCTTTACAAGGACATATAGATCATCGCTTTTCACCATCTCATTATTTTCATAATGACCCATTAAGTCTAAACTTGCTGGTTCCAAGACATACCTTTAGTGATTACGGTTCAATCTCAATTGATTTCTTCATTTGACCCGATATGAGCGCTTCAAGCATCACTTTGACATGGACTTTGGTCTCGGATTCGGGTTCTCATTCGAGAAACATTAGCAATTTTAGAGGCAATGTTGGCCCGTTCATATTGGCTTTTGCGTTTTTGGTTTTAGCTTATGAATAGTAATATCTTTAGAGAAGATGTACCGAAAGAGATACGCATACGATTTTAGCCGATATAAGTGAAATCAATATAGTGTGTATTATAATCGATTAGTATATATCACCTTGAAAAACACTTCGTTTGAAAGTTAAGTACTGTAGAAAAGCAGCTTTTAAAAATCAATATGAATAAAGCTAATTCTGAGCGACCAAGGCAAAATAGGGGTGAGTTTTAAAATCTAGGGATTGAGCTTGTCTATTGTTATAATATAAAGCTACAGATATATACAAAAATTGACATCAAAATTTGTCCATTTTCAAATAAAGAAGAAATTTTAAAAATGCTAATCTGCGCGCAAGGAAGGGTTCGAACCTTCGACTTTTTATTTGGGAAACAAACGCTCTATCCACTGAGCTACAGTATTCCCATTAGCATTTATTGGGCCCGTCCAGTGTACTACAAACGGACAATTGCAGTTTGGGCCTTTTCTGAAAGGCAGCCATCTCAATTTTGCCCTTTTCTGAAGGCTTCCAACTCGCCTAGGCGAATGGCAGTCTCCTCACGCCGGCAGCACACCATAAGCCTAACACTGACAATCCGTCAAACTTACACAGAATCAAGACACGAGTACCGTGCAAGGAAGCAGCACAAAAACCAGAGGCAGCCTGGCATGAATGGAACGAACATTTCTGCTATGATCAACAATGAAACAATCAATTACAGTAGGAAGTAGAAAAAGAATCAGCTCGACATTCTTTCTTTACTCGAGAGGGGAAAAAAAGGAAAAAGAAAGAACAGTGGAGAGAAACCAGAGCGACTCAACGCCATTGTCCAGGAGGTGCACCGGGCAAGGTACACCGACTTCCATACGATCACCTCCCACTGTGCCCACCGAAAAATGGTACCCTGGCGCCAACAAGCAAATTCACGCTCCGACTTTTCAGCTGAAAGAATTCAATCACGCGCTGGCCGCAGAGCTTCAACAGAAACCTTCAAGGACTTCTCTTTTAACCCAAAGGATCACAAAAAAGAAACAAAGCTCCTTAATCCTCGGTGTCACGCGAGCCAGAAGGCTCGGGGAAGATCTCCTTAGATTGCCTCCTGCGGGAGGAAGAATGATCACCATTGCTCCCTCCAGATGATTTGATTGTCTCTGAGAGTTTCAACATGTTGTCATCCCTTGAAGGGCCTATATCAGATGAGCTATGCCGCCAACTGCCAAAGAATGCAGCATTCCATGAGCCCCGGGACGATGTTGCTCTCAACCTGGCCGAGCTAGAGCCATTGTCTTCCCTCACCACCTTCAAGGGATTCTCTAGTGCTTTTAGGATATATTTCATTGCTGGGCGTTTAGAAGACCTAGGGTTCAAGCAGGACTTCGCGACAATTGCCATTGCCCAGACTTCCTCCAAATGGTCCTCATCGATAATAAGTGACGGATCAATGATCTTGCTCATGAGCTCCTTCTCATAAATGTTGATGTAGCGCATAGTGTTATCAAGCCATTCGTTTGTTGCAGCATCATTTGATGAGCTAATACCAAGTCTCCCTGTCACCAGCTCCAGCAAAACTTTTCCAAAGCAATAGACATCGTATGAACAAGATGCAGATGGAGGACCTGTTTAGAGAGAGATTGGTCAATGCACTTGCATCCATAAACAAGAAGAATCTATAGACAATGTCCAAAATTTTTATTAGAAGATAATATGACATTAGAGTCCTCAGTTTCATCAATTCTCAAGAAAGAAAATGCTTGAAAGCAATGAAAGCACACGTGCACGCACTTACCAGAAGAACCTTGATCTGTCGCCCTGCATCCCCACAAAACAACACGACATTAGAAGGTGAGAGGAATTTAATTTACTGTAACAAAATGAAATTGCTTAAAAGAAACCACCAATCATGTGATTATCAAACAAAACATGACTAGTTTTAGGATATGAAAGTTCCAGATTTTTTTAAAAAGCTTTTTGTTTACTTTTGGTACCATGGGCCTACTAGCACTAGTTTTGTCCTGTACTTGCTGAAATCATTTGGATTTTACATAGCTAGATCTGCTCACATTCTCAATAAGTGAAAAAGAATAGACCAAGCATTTTTACAAAAAGGGGCATCTAGTAATTGACTGGAATAGTTTGGACAGCACAATGATTAAGGCGGTCACATGCTTTCAGAATGCACTTTATCCAAAATCAATGAAGCTACAGTTAAGTTGCCCCCATACATTACACGATTTAATAGCTTAATAGGGATGTTAGCAAATAAATAGGTGATCAATGAATGACACAATGTAATAATGCATTCTATGGAGATTTCGAGTCTCGATGCATGAAAGACAAATGAGCCAAGCATGCAGTGATAGAAATTAAAACTTACGATGAAAATCTCAACAGCTTTGTGATGACATTTTGGTGACCTTCCCCTTCTTGAGGACACACCTCACTCAAACTCCCAAGGCGCACTTCAAATTTATCATCGAGAAGGATAGAGCTGGCTTGCACATCCCTGTGGCAGAGCATTGATCATATTAGCTCAACAACCAAAATTTCGCTCATGATCTACTGCATAGCTCATGTTGATACCGAAAACAAAATTTTCCAAGTGAAACGAGGAGAACACAGAACTCCCTATCCCTTTTGAATGAGGATATTGGTGAGCATTTAAATGTGTCTTGAACAGCGTGTAAAGTCAGAAACTTTTCGAGAAAAATTGATAGTACAATGTATGATCTTGCTGATGGGTCACAAACAAACTGAACAAAAAATAAAGAAATTATAGACCAACTGAGGTGTTGATGAACCATATGGAGATTAATAGTTTGTCAGTAGATAACAAATCCCAATGTAACTTGATACTTGATAATAGAATGACATGATAATATAGAAGTAGGCCTGATTTTTTTTTATAAAAGGGAAACAGCAGGGGAGGAACCCAAAAGTATGCCTGAATTTAAAGATGTCTACTTATGAAAACTGTGATATTCTGAATAATAAAATGATGCTATAGACCAGGAAAAAACATATCAAACAAGAAACAAGGTAGATAAACAAACACAGTTCACACTCAATTTTTGGTATTCTGGTTTGGTACTGAACATATTATATATAGTACTGAAAGCTGATTCAGCAATATCCAATCCATTAAGTATGTGACCAGTGTATTCCAAGCTGTCACCAATTCTGTTGGGGCATATGATGGTGGCCATTGCTGAAACCCCCAGTATCAAAAAGAGAGAAACCAGTTGTCAGAGCACCCACAATGAAATGCAAAATGTGGAGGCTGTTGGGCAAGCACTCAATGCCATTATACGATCATCACAATGAAGTACAGAGCTAAGAGCATACGATAAAAGATCCAATTTTGCATGAGAAACCTATAAATTTACCCGTTTTGCACCAGACTAGTTACTAAGAAACACCCAACTGAAATAAATTTAGCACCCATAAAACTACACAGAAGTTTATACCTGTGAACCATTGGTGGAGTACACTCATGATGCAGATAGCACAGAGCCTCAGCCACCCCTGTTGCAATCTTCAACCTCTTTATCCAATCCAAAGAGTGCATTCCCTCCTCTTCCTCCCCTGACCTTCTGCGCAGTGCATTTGACAAGTCACCATTTTGCACAAACCTATACACAAGAACCTTCTCTTCCTCTTTATCAAGGCAATGCCCCATGAATGGCACCAGCCTTTCGTGGAATCCCTTGGCAAATAAATCTAACTCTGCCAGATATGCATCTTTCCTAGCAACACGGGAACTGATCCTCTTCACAACCACGGAGATCCCGTCTTGGAGCACGCCATGGTATAGATCGCCTGAGTGACCATGCTTGATAAGCCTCTCTTCCCCAAACCCCGAGGTGGCATTGATGAGCTGGTCGTAAGCAAATGAATCACCAACCTTCGCCAAGTTTGCGGACAATGCAGATGGCTGTGTGCCACCAGTAGCTGCAGCCCCGCCAGTCCCTGATACTCCAGACGGTGCACTTGGTGCCCCACTTTCCCTCTGATCAACCCTACTCGTACTCCTCCCAGAACACACGAAGCAAAACACAACGGCTGCAACCACAGCTACAAGCAGGACGCCCCCAACGATGGCCCCAATCAATATGTACTTCAAATTCTTGCGCCTCCTCTTCCTCGATGGTGCACCTGGCAGCGCGGGCAGTGGTGTAGGAGCGGCAGACGGCCCAACATATGGCAACCCACGTGCAGCGTAGAACTGCTGGCAATCGGCCTGGCTACGCTGTCCTGCAACGTCAAGGAAGCAATTCAATGCAAACGACACATTCCCACCACCACCATTGGATACACCAAGCTTGCCGTCAAAGTAGTTCATAGAGATATTGGCCAGCACCACCCGGCTGAACAGTTGGCGGAAAGAGTCCGGCACGACGCCATAGAAGAGGTTCCCGGACAGATCCACCACCTGCGCGCTAGATGGTAGCGCAGGCTTTGCCTCGGGCAATGCGCCCGTGAGGTTGGTCCGAGACACGTCGAGAACGCTCAGCTCCGGGAGCGACCAGACCGCGTCGGGTAGCTCGCCCGAGAAGGCATTGCCCGAGAGGTTGAGGGTCCTGAGCCGCGCGAGCCCCGCGAGCGCGGCGGCCGGGAGCTGCCCTGAGAGTAGATTACCGGCGAGGTTGAGGGTGGTGAGGTTGCTGAGTCCGGCGATGGCCGAGGCGGGGATATCCCCCGTGACGGCGCAGGCGGAGATGTCGAGGGCCTGGAAGGTGGGCGCGAGCCCCGCGCCGAGCCACGCCGGGATGGACCCGGGCAGCCCGAACCCCGCGGTGCTGAAGGCCTCCAGCCGCGTGAGGCTGCGAAGCCCGTCGACGGCGAAGCGCGGGGAGAGGCGGCCCAGCCGCGTGCGCCTTAACCCGACGAGGCTGATGGACACGACGCGGCCGCCGCGGCAGCCCACCCCCGCCCACGCGGTGCACGGGTCCGCCCGCCGCGGCCAGTCCCGCGCCCGCAGCCCGAGCGAGCCCCGCAGCGCGTACAGCCCCGCGAGATCCGCCCGCGACGTCAGGTTACCCTGCCCCACCACTGCCCCGGGCGCCGCCGCCGCCACCAGCACCACGAGCAGCAGCAGCGCCCAGAGCCCGCCGCCACGCGCGCGATTCATCACCTCCTGGTCCTCCTCCCGCCGCCGCCGCCACTCCCCATGCCTGCCCACCCGCGATGCGACCGCACCTACTACCAATCTACCCGTGCGCGTTAAAAATATGGATGGAATTGGGGAGAAGCAGGCAGGAAGCGAAGAAGCTGATGGAATTGGGAGCAAAATTAAAAGCAATAGGGGGCGCTGAGCTACGCAGGTACAGGCACCACCGCCGTTGGGCCAGTTGGGGGCTCAGCTCACTACCCGGCCATCAATGCCCAAAGAGTTACACTCCCCCAACTGCCCCCCAATTATTACGCCTCCTCCACTACCTCCTCTTCCCCACCGATTCGAACCCAAATTCGACACTTCTCCACTCTCTTAGTCTCTTCCTCTGCTGCTGCTGACTCCAGCTCGCCACGGCCGCGCTAACGGGTGCAGAGCAAGTGGTAGCGACGGCGGCCGGAGCCGGGGAAGAGAGAGATGGGAGAGGAAGCCGCAGCAAATACCCCGGGGTTGTTGTTTAAGGAAGCTGTTTAGCGTTTAATGTTTTTGAAATTCTCGGGCCTAAATGGAAGGTGTTCGCCCTGCGCAGCTGTGCTGCGCTGTGCCTGTGAATGTTGCCACGTTTGCTCCGCGGGGGTTGGGCTCGTGTGGTTTTTCGGGTTTTGACGGCGTTGCCCCTGGGGCTCCGGGCTGAATCGCCGCGGTGCCACTGCCGTGTGGTCTGCCTGTAGTGTGGTGCGCGGTGGTTTTGGGTTTTCGGGTGGGTGCGGGCCCTTAGTGGCGGGTTCCCCGGGGGTTTGGTGGGGTTTCTCGCGACGGGACGGGGTGGTGGGTCAACGAGGCGCGGTGGTTTTGGGTTTTCGGGTGGGCGGCGGCCGGCGGGTGGATTCTGATTTGTTTTATTTTTTCTGCGTTTAACCTACGATACGATGACACTCCATGAAACTCCAATACACGGAATAATATATGGTTGCTACGGTGTAGTGTTAAACGCTATAGTGTGGCATTCTATTTGTATCTTGGTGTCTATAGAGGTATTTTTAGACTACGGTTTATATCTTTTGGTTATAACTTATTAGTCTAATAGACAGTGATTGCTGAAAGTATCTGAACCAAAAATAGTTGAAAAGAAAAGACATATACTATCACATGAGTATTAATCTTGCCTCTTCTCTCACGGTATAGTGTTACGTTGTTAGACCTAAACATTTGTTGGACAGGGTCTGCCCATATGAAATTTTGGTTTTGGCTAAAGATAGCTTTTCAATTTGGGGGGAATTATTATATTGACCCTAGCCAAGTTTGATGCTGCTCAAAGAAAATTCTGTAGATATTTCTAGAACCAGTTTGACCTAGCTCAAAATAAAAACAAACTACAACAAGTTCAATTTTATGGCCACAGGTCAAGAACTATCTGTTATCTCTAAAAAACGCTAATTGTTATTGTGTCTAACTGAAACTACTAATATATATATGATTAGACAATGGGTGGCTTCTTTTTTTGCTATAGCTTATGGCTTATGTTGCAGTTTATGGTTTTTGATCTTAGCGTGGGCGTTTATGTGAATAAATCAAATGTGATAAGCCGCTTTAAAATAATTGTTCTAATAAGCTGTTTTAAGATAATGATAAAAAAATTATTTTGTATGTTTATTTAAAGAAAATCATAAACTATAAGTTGAAAAGTAGTGGCCGATATATTGGCACAAACGATCCAAACGAAACTGGGAGAGCCGGGTCAACCTACGTGGAGCCATCCTGCGCCCCCGCGATGGGTGGAGCCCAGATCGGACGCGTACCAGTGGCGAGATGGGATCCCGGTACCACCTCGCGCGTGGGGGCGGCCGGGCCGTTCCGCGGCGGCGCCACCCGCCACGTCGCGGGCTCCGAGAAAACCATACGCTGGATCGCTGCTACGCACGCTCGCTGCAAGCGCAACAAACAGCGCGAACCCCGCACCCCTGCGGCTGCGCCGCCGCGGGCCGTGGAACCACGCGTACGTCCGCGTCTGCGCGTCCCCGTACGCTTCGCACGCAGCTCACGGGCGCCGGACGTCTAGGGGAATGTTTCCCTTCGTCTTCGGGGGTGATCGTTTCGGCTTTTCTCGGTTTCAGCTTTTAATTTCAGTTTTTTTTTCACTATTCACTACACTATCCACTAACTCAGGTACAGTATTTTTTCAACTAACTACAGTGTTTTTTCAACCAAAAATCAAAAACTATCGCTATTCCGATCACCCTCTGGATTTTTGCCGCGCTCCTATGTCCTTCTTTCACTTCCACCGCTTCGCCTCCTGTGCTACGTGGGGTCTGTTTCTACTTTCTTGGATGTGTCCCGTAGTCTGCATCTTTTTTTTCCTTAACGCATGGAATCGATGAACGCAACGACAACGACTACTACAATTACTATACCCGTGAACAACCAGATTTGATTGTTCCGGTATACAACTGGGATCTGCATGGGCCCATGCACGCCACAAGGCCTCGTGTTAGTTGAAAGCCCCCCTGTAAATACATGTGCTCAAGGTGGATACGAACACTATTCTAACCTTAAACAGCCTACATATTCTAACTTTACAACTGGGATCGATATATATGTAGGAGTGCCCTGCATATTCTCAATCATTCGTGTACTCCGTTTTAATAAAGCCCGAACCTTTAGGGGTTCCGTCGAGTGAGCTAGCTGCCCGGCCGTGTCTCTCTCTGCCTGTGCACTCCCTTGTCACCAACTACGAGTCAACCAGTGGCATAGCCAGCGGATTCTGAGATGGAGATGCATGCACGTACTCATGATCGATGCGTTATTAACAATGTGGTTAGCTAAGCTTAAACTAATGCTGCTTCTGCAAACAAAATGCAAGCTCCCATGACAAGAGGACACGTATCATTTTGTGAGTCAAAAGGGGCCTTCATGGTATTAGTATATGTAAGGGTAACATGCATGGACCAGTACTAGTAGGTACAGTAGTCGGTACGTTACTTTGCTTATCAACAATGAAGAAAGGTATTTTCTACCAAGAAGCAAGTAGGTTTAGTATCTCACGAGGTTTGATGTGGATGCCAAGTTTGGTAAGAGTTGTCATGGGATGAGTGGAGATAGTATTCGGCAATGGGACTGGAGCTGGTGCGGTGGGCTGGTTCGGGGATAGCAGGTACATTAGGGATTAGTATAGACGGTACTGGAACGGGCAGAGTCTGCTGTGAATCGGAGGGAGGAGGTGCAGGCAAAGGGGCGGTGGCGTCAGCCATAGGTACTGTGGTGGCCGACGAGGCAACAGAAGTTTGAGAAGTCAGGATTGTAGGAAGTAGAGGACTGTTTGTGGCAGCAAGGTCTAGCAGGAAATCGAAGATGGTTTTGTTGTGGCGAAGGGAAAGACTTGCTCATCGAATACAACACGCCGGGAGGTAATGATGCGACGTGTGGCAATGTCATAACATCCATAGCCTTTATGATTAGATGGGTGTCTAAGGAAGACACATGGTGTGGACGCAAGCTTGTGTGGAGCGGTGGCTAAGGTGTTAGGATAGCATAAGCAGCCAAACACGCGAAGGTGTTGATAGTGAGGTGAGGAGCTAAATAGAAGTTCATGTGGAGTTTTTGGGGCAGTGGATTCAGAGGACCATCGGTTTAGGAGATAAGTGGCAGCATGTAAGCCTTCAACTCAGAAGGATGGAGGCATAGATGCTTGAAACAGAAGTGAACGAATAGCATCATTAACACTTTGAATGGCTCGTTCAGCTTTACCGTTTTGTTGGGACGTGTAAGGGTAGGACAAACGGAGTTGTATGCCATGAGTGATGAAGAGCTATCAGTAGATATGATTATCAAACTCATGCCTATTATCACTATAGAATGCTTTGATAGGGAGCAAGAACTGAGTTTGTGCAATGGCATGGAGAGAGAAGAGAGTGGAGGAGCATCTGATTTATGGCGAAGAGGAAAAGTTCATAAGTAGTGAGAGAAATCATCAAGACTACCAAGTAATACTGAAAACCAGATGTACTTGCCACAAGAAATGTCCAAAGATCATAATGGATGCGTTCGAATGGGCGAGAGGTAACATATGTTGTGGACTGAAACAGAAGCCTAACATGATGACCTAAATGACAAGCATGGCATATATGAGTAGATAACCTATTACATGGAATTATTTTAGTCCTAATAATGAAGTGCTTCGTGGTGGGAGATCCAGGATGGCCAAGATGTTGATGTCAAACATCGATGGAGGGAATGGAGGCTACCAAGGTGCGATGAGGGGAAGTTGCACTAGAAGATGATCGAAGTGGGTAGAGATCACCGAAGCTATTGCAGCGAAGAATCTCGGCCTTGGTTGGTAGATCCTTCACAAAGAAATCATAAGGGTCAAATTCAACAGACACATTATTATCGGTAGTGAATCAATGCACAAAGATGAAGTTTTTGATGATAGAGGGAACAACAAGGACATTTTGCAATTGAAGGGATGTTTGGGTGGAGGGGAAGGAAGTGAAACCGTGCCGAGTAACTAGAAGAGATGAACCATTGCCAACCATAACTAAATTTGCAGAAATAAAACTAGGGAAGGAGTGTGAGAGATTATCGACATCTAACGTCAGATGGGAAGTTACTCTAGAGTCCATGTACCACTTAGGCTGTCCATTGGAAAAGGACAAATTGTTGAGGGAAGATATCTATGCGGACTGATCCCATTGTGGTTGTGGATATGATGTTTGTTGGTGATGCATGGGGCCATCGAAGGTTGTTGTGTGCTATTGGTATGGAGGCTTGGTGCCGAGGATGCCAGAGGGGTTCGAGGGACCGCGCCAATGATCAGGCCATTGCCCTGGCCAAGTCTGGAACTGCAGAGACTAGTGATTTGCAGAGGGAGACCATGAACTGTAGGACTATTGTCCATGGTTGTTGTTCTGTCCACAGCCAGCTCGACCGCGTCTACGACTACCACCATTGTACCGAGGGGTCCAGTTGGAGGAATTGGAGTTGCGTTGCTGTAGTCAAATTGGTTTGGTCTTTCACGGTCTTTCGATGGGAGCACTTCAAGTGATCATGATGCTTCATCAATTAAAAGAAGAGAGTGGGCCTACAAGAACAAAGGGAATGGAGAGTGCATCAAGATTAATTGTGCCAAAATTTTGTACTTATCGCTGAGCCCACGAACAAGAGTGAGGACAAACGTTTCATCGGAGATGAGGTGCCCAATGTCCCTCATGGCATCGACAAGAGTCTTGAGTTTGTGGCAATAGTTGGTGATGCTTGAGGTGCCTTTGACGGTGTGACGGAATTGGGTATCGACTTGGACAATCCGAGTGTTTTTGTTGTCGTGAAACAAGTTCTCGATTGCTTGCCAAATTGTTTGTGCAAGAGCACCTGGTGCGATGACCATGTCAAAAAGTTCCATGGAGATGGAGCCATAGATCCATGAGAGGACCGTGAAGCCATCATGTGCCCAGTCGAGGTCAGTAAAGGAGGAAGGCCAAGAGTCGTTGACATGGTGCAGCATGTTATACTTGCCGAGCATGAGGAAGAGCTCGCACCAGTGGGAATAACTGGACGCTTGAAAATCAAGAGCAAAGGGGATATGCTTCTTGATGTTTGCAACTTGGATGGCTTGGGAAGACGTTGCAATAGGAATAGCAGCTTCGATGAGAACTTTACCGCTGGTCGCATCAGAAGTGTCTTTGTTGGTGGCGGTAGTGGTGGTGGCAGCAGACGCCTCCTTATCGGTGTTGGAAGACATGGTAGAGATGGTGATGCAGAAGAGGTGAGGTTGTGGTGGGATATCAACAGCCGTTGAGAGGGCAGCCAACGGGAAGGAAGAGTTGAAGAATCAGCAGGCAGAAGAACAAGGCAGATCAATCTAGCTTTTGCTGTGGGCTCTGATACCATGAAGATAGGTATTTTCTGTCGCAATTCCTAATCATTACATTGACAACAATATCTTTTACACCCACCTCTAATATACTACCTAAACAAATTCAAAATACTCCTTTATCATTTTAGATATATTCATGTACTAATTATAAGATACTCCAATGTGAATCACATGAAAAAATTATAAGAGTCCATAGTTTTTAACGTATTTTGTAAATACATTTATATACGCACATAAAAAGAAGTATGTTGAAAAAAATGTACATACCACCTCTAAAAAATTATTTATACCATCTAGATGATCTTAAATACTCGTATACTATACGTACATACTCTCCGTTAAGCGAGATACTATCTATTTTGTGAGATACGACATAAGGTATAATTACATCCAGGTGTAGAAAAAGTTTATATATATATATATATATATATATATATATATATATATATATATATATCTTTACTACTTTAAAAGAAGGAGTTGGTGGTTGATGAGTCCTCTCCCATATCTCTTCTCACCATTTGATCTGAACAATAAAATCTTAACCGCCCTTTCCTCTCCCTCTCTCTCTCTCTCCTCTCTCTCTCTCATGATCTAACTGCTAAAGTTTTTCAGTTTACGCATACAGGCACATGACTAGTATATATATATATATATATATATATATATATATATATATATATATATATATATATATATAGGAAAAATACTTTTACACAGGTGTAATTACACCCACCTCAAATATACCACATAAATAAACTTGAAATACTCCTTTATCACTTTGGATATACTCATATACTAATTATAAGATACTTCAATGTGAACCACATGAAAAAAATTGCACGGGAGTCCATAGTTTTTAGCATATTTTGTAAATACTTTCATATACGCACATAAAAAGGAGTATGTCTAAAAAAATATACATACTAACTCTGAAAAATTTTTCATACCACCTAAATGATCTTAAATACTCGTGTACTATACGTACATACTCTCCGTTACACGAGATACTCCCTATGTTGTGAGATACAATATAGGGTGTAATTACACCCGGGTGTAGAAAAGAGGCTTCCTATATATATATATATATATATATATAATTATATATATATATTACAGAGATTGGTTAGCAAGCCAACCATATACATGAGATTTACATGGGAAGAGATATAACAATACAGGAAGGATATCTGTAAGAGATCAGGAACTTGCAGCGCCTGATTTGGTTACTGAATCAGTTGTCCTGTAGCTTGTCCGGCACGGCTGGTACTCGGTTTCAGCAGGTCCTGTGCGTTTGGCTGCAGTGGTGTCTGGGCACAATACGGCTGAATCTGCAGAGTTATGTTTGTATTCCGCAATACATCTGGCTTACAAACAACAGTACTAGCATCACGGGTTGGGGATATCATTGGAGCGTATGGTAGCCACATAGGCTAGCTAAGTAGCTAGAGGTGTGCACTAGATCTCCATCCCAGTAATTAGAAATTAAACTGTACTACTAGAGTGTACCCGCAATATACTGGAGGTTCATAATATGCTGCCTACTGTTGAATTCTTTTATCAACAGTCAAGTAGGTATGCGTTGACAATTTGTGATGAAGCAACCAAATTAAGCAAGTTTATGCATACATAGCTTATACAATTAATAACTAATCAGCAACCAAGCAGCTGAGAAAAATAACTCTTGTAGACTTCAGATTCATCACAAATTACAAACAACGTCTGCTTTTCTTTTTAAACAAGAGTTTCTTCCACATTTGCCTGCCAAGGGATCAAATCTCGCAAGCTTACACTCACATTTTTTTTCTCGAACACGTAAAAGAACTGCGTATCTTTATATTCAGAAGAGTTTGAAAATAACCTTACAGCCCCAAATACACCCAACACCCAACACATCCAGCACCTACTCTAGCCTATGTTACAGGAAACAAGATCGACCTCAACCAAGAAAGGATCTAGACTAAGCCCTGTGGTGGAGCAATTAGGTATGAAATACCCTTTGCTCCGGCTAGGCTCCAAATCCTCATCTTCTCACTGACAAGAGATAAGAGGGACCTAATGTCCGGTGCAACCCCATCAAAGATGCAGCGATTGCAAAGATTCCAAAGAGACCATGCCCCCAAAATGATGATGGAATTAAGGTCTTATCGGACCTGGCCATCAACTGTATTGTGTGATTTGGACCACCATTCTTCGAAGGAGGGCTCACCCGGTTGAGGGGAGAGGTTCTGTAATCTCACCTTTTGAAGCAAGTCAAACTAAAATTGGCGGACAAACACACAGGAGATCAAGAGATGGTTAATGGTTTCCTCTTCTTAGTCACAAAGCAAGCAGCGGGGAGGGTGTTGCGCTTCTCAGCGTGCGACGATCCATGATCCAAAGACTTATCATGTGCAGCCAGCCACATAAAGAACCGACATTTATTTGGGGCCCAAGATCTCCAAATTTGCTCCTAGGGGCTAAACTCGATGCTTCCCTGAAAGAAGCTTTCATATGCTGATTTTGCTGAATATTTTCCATTGGCAGTGAAACGCCAAATGTGTTGATCTTCTAATTCAGGCTGCAGCACCACCTGTGAAAGGAGATCCCAGAGATCTAAAAACTCAGCAATGGCCCCAACCGTCATCGCTCCTATAAGATCCACAATCCAGTTATGACCCGTGAGAGCCTCCCTCACCGTGCGCTTATTGGCCTGTCTCTTGGGAACCAAAACAAAAGGACGTGGTGTTAGATCAGCGATCTTTTTTTCATAAATCCACCTATCTATCCAGAAGAAGGCGCGAGCATCATTACCAACTTCTGTGCAAGTTGCTATAGAAAAAAAGGACCGAACACAATGGTGAATCTGGATCGGAAAGGGGTCCAGACTCGTCGAGTTCGATCTTACAAGCCAAAGCCATCTCATCCTGAGGGCCCATCCCATTCGCTGGAGATCAGAAATACCAAGCCCACCGAGTTCAAAAGGTCGGCAAGTTTTGGCCCACGCCACAAGACAATGGCCGCCCTTAGTGTCTTTTAGCTTACACTCACATCACCAGGAGTTTTCTTTAGGCAGCCGAGATCACCAGAAAGTTGACATGGTCCCAAAATTGTTGTCAGATTTCTTTTGAATTTAAGTTCTTAAAGTCCGAATGTAATTAGAACATATGCAATCTGTGGAAAAGGACCAGTGATTTATTAATGCGAGCTTTCTGATGGACACGTCAACAGGGACAGTAGTTCGCCGTGCCATCCTCTCCGTCGTCCTGCAAGGCCAACCATTGATCCGTTCAAATAAAGAAGCCGAGAAAAGAGTATATAAGCCAGACGGCATTGTTCTCCTTTTGAAATGGAAGCAAAAGGTTGTAGAAAGTCAAAATGGCTATAAAGTCTACCTATATTTTTAATTCACACACATGCGCCCATCTACCCATATGTTGGGGAAAACTCATTGACATTTTGCAGTTGAAGACCAATTAATCTGAGTTGTTCTCTTTCTTTATGAGACCTTTTTTTTTAAGAAATCACTAATATGAGTTCAAATCAGAAAGAAGAAAAGGTGATGGCCGGCTGGTCCGTACAGGCATACACCCCCCCCCCCCCCCCAATCAACTATTTGGATGAAATATATATGCAGTACCAACTGCATGTCCAACACGAATATACAAGCAATCTCTTAGTTCAAACAGGAGTACATTTTATGAACAGTTTATTTTACTCTTTCCATGAGAGAAGGAAACATATAGTGAGTACGTAGTAGTGTTTATTTAGCCCGTCAATTTCACAAGATAGAATTGAAAATGAGCATTACAAGTTTGACCTGATCGGTATCAGCAGTTGAAATGATTGATATTTTCGTTGCTTTATATATTTAACTAATTCAGGACGGCTCAAAATATATTTTTGAACAGTGGAGTAGAGAAAAATTCAAGCCAGTGGCCAATCATGGAAAAAGAAACAATCCAGTCAAAAGATTATAAAAAAAATGATGTAAACTCATGAGGGAAAAAAGGTCAATAAGTATTGGTTTAGGGGGGGGGGTGGAAATTTCAATTTCTCCATGAAAACTATTAAAACACTAGCGATTTTACGTAACATCTTGCAAATGGCTGCCTTTCAGCTTCACTTATAAGCTGTTGAAATCCTTGCGTATAACAACTACATTTGCATATGTACAATATCAGAAAAGGCCTTATGTTTCTCTCAACTTAACTTGAGGCATGGGGCTCAAACCTATTTTCCAAGAACGTTACTGTAGCCCCTAAACTTTGAAAAGACAAATCCAAACCTTTGGAGTCTTACTACTAGAGTAATAGCTAAGCAGGGGCTACACATGGACCAACAGATCATGGACAAATTTCCAAAAAAAATGTATGACTCAAACGGTACACTAGGAAAGAAACTTATCATAGACTAACCCGAGTCAAATTAAGTTGAGGAACAAAAAAAATACCCCAATACAGTTCTTAATAATATTTAGGTTTGCCCTTAATTTTATTCCTTTTCCTGGAAAATGAAGTTTTTTCTTTTTTTTCTTTTTCATGTACAAGGAGAGTTGGTGAAAGTGCATGAACCCTCAGCGATCATTTTAACAATATATTGAACTACCAAAGATTGGCTACTCTTGTTTCCTCCTCTAGTTTACGTGTCAATGTCCAGAAAAAAGTCAAAGTATATCCTACTAACTTCTGAAAGACACACTCGCTTTTCAGCACATTAAAAAAGCACTTGGGGATTTGATCAGGTTCAAATGATGAATCTCCCCTCAGAAAAAAAGTTGAAATAATGGAGGTCAATGCATGATACTACAAGCAAGCCCCTAATGCGACAGGAGGTTACCGGCCGGTATAAACAAGCCTCGATCACATGCAGTTATCAGTGAAATACCCCAAAATTTCAAAAAAAAATTGAATTTCAGTTGAATTTGAATTCTTGCTCAATTTGGAAAGTTCTCATGCCAATTAGCTTTCCCTCTTTGTTTTTTTCGCCTTCTCCAAACTGTTGGCACCTTTTTGTTTTCCGTTTCCTCCCCTATGCCATGCCGCCACATAGTCGCTCACCCTTCGCCGTCGGCGCCAGCACTCCGTGCCACCTCGCTGTTGTCGAATGTCACTACTAGAGCAGTGCTTCGCCACCTCACCGATTGTGCCTTCAATGTCCGTCAACTCGCCTCCTGGCCATGCGTCATGCTCCGCTGCTACCGACCTCATCACTGCCAGCTCGACCGCTGCTCATCTGATGTGCGCTCGAGCCCATACCGTGCCCCACCAGCACACCCTAGAACACTAGTAAGATGAAGCATACTCAAGATGCCAGCAAGCCGTCGAAGGTCCCCATTTGCCAACGCCACCTCACACACGCCGCCTTCGCCATGGCCACGCCACTACTTCCACCACCTCCATGGCCTATAAAGCCGCATCGAGCTAGCACACATTAGCACTCAATTACACCCTCGAGCTCCCTCTCTCCCAGCTCTGGCCGTCAATTGCCACTGCCGTCATGCCCTGCGCTGGTGAGCTCCTTAACCTAATCCCCTACTAGAACCAACCAAAATCCAATTCATCATAGACCTAGCACCGCTCGATCATTGTGAACCTCACCCACACCTCACCAACCCCTTCCATGGCCTTTGGACCGTTGGCATCATGTGCCACCGCCGTCCAAACCAGGCCACCATGGACTGCCACATGCTGACTGAGCCAAACCAAACCGCTAATGCCATAAGTTTCCTCGGTCGTCGTAGATACTCAAACCACCTGGAACCTTGCCGAAATCCCATCGAAGCTCCGTTGTGCCATGGCTTTGCTCCGGTGAGCTCTTCCCAACATTAGCCATTTTCGGTGATCCTCAGGTTGCGCGCAAACCGAAAACAGAACCTCTAGGTTCCACTATCTCGGTCCGTGCCATCACTCACCTCTGCTGAACACCACTAGCGTGCAATCGTGCTCGCCGCTGTGCATCCTGCTTGAGCATTCATGGCGCCAAGCCAGCCAAGCCAACCAGGCTTTAAGCCTAGTAGGCTACGCGCTTGGGCCAATCGAGTCATCCCAAGGCCAATACAAACCAAGCCAGCTAATTGGGAGCCTTCCACAAAACCCTTCCATACAAGCGTGCGTATCAGTTTTCTCAACTCCCACCAAACATTTTGGAAGACCGACTCCAAAGCCCATGTAGGACAACGTCGCACACCTCGGGGTCCAAGGAGAAGCTTCTTATGAGACAATCCAGGACATCTCCAATTTGAGTATTCTCCGCATCCGGAAGTACCATATTGACTTGCAAGAAACTGCTCGGATCAACACCATATGGACCTTCACGAATAGTACCAACACTGCAATGCACTTTCAATGTTGTGAGTTCTAACATGACTGATTTCTCACTATAAATATTATCATTTGTCAACATGTATTCACTAAATATGTGTTAAACAATACGTAGCTACATGTTGCCTACATTCAGATGAGAACAAGAACAGATGAGACTGTTACCTTCACGCGAAGACTTTTTCTTCTTATCAACGAGTTTCCTTCGTTTTTGTCTCTAACCTCACTAGCTCTTCTTCTCTCCTTCTCCTGAGTTGCTCTCCTCTCCCAAGCTCCTTTGCTTCTCCTCCTCTCCTTCTCTTCCTCTCCTGAGCTTTTTTGGAACATTATTCCTTTCTTCACTTCTCCTCTCCTTCTCTCCTTTTTTCTTCTCTCTCGAAGCTCCTCTTGTTTTTTGGCAAGAAATAGCGAGAACACTCATGAGGGTGTCAATCAAAGGGAAAAGCAGGAAATAGTCACCTAATCTTGGGTGACATGGTCAAGTCGCCCAATGGTTTGGACGACTAGAGCACTAGTCGCTGTACGGTTGGGCGACATGGTCAAATTGCTTAACCGTTGGGCGACTTGACCATGTCGTCCAACCGTGCGATGACAGATGGCCATTTCCGCAAAATTTAAATTCAAAGGTATAATACTATAGTTTTAAATTAAAAACTGATTATTTAAAGAAATTCACCTAGCTCCTACCATGACGAGACAAATGGAATTTTGGGAAAATCAATGCATTTTCGTCGCCATGAATGTTCCTACTCAGACGGTGGGTGACAGGGTTTTCGCTCTACCTCCACGATAGCTGTTACCGGTAGTTCTGAGCTACGTGAACTAGTAAATACGAGTGGTCCATGTGGAGTGCTGTGATTAGGCCTATCCTGTTTCGAAACAAAGCCATAGAATTTCAACCGGAAAATTAATTAGTCATTTTGAGTGGCATAACGAAATAATATAGAACTCCACTGATCAGTAGAAAACAATGTTTTGCACGACTCCAATCGCATTTAATTATGGCTTGGATAAACTTTACCGTCAGAGCACTCCATCTACATTAGGACATGGTTTACGTGAGGCTCCAAATTAACTACTACTACCTTCTCATGCATTGACAGACCTTAATTCGCCAAGATCGATGTACGTATCAGCTAGTCAATGTCACATATAGGGGTGAAAACGAGCCGAGCCGAGCCAGCTTGAGCCAGATTTGGCCGAGCTCGGGAGGGAGGAGGCGGCGGCGAGGAAGGAGGCGACGGGGGTAGGGAGGGAGGAGGCGGCGGCAGGGGAGCGAGGAATGCGAGAGAGCGAGCGCCAAGACTGCTCAGACTGGAGACCGAACCAAGACGCGTGTATTGGGCAGTTTGGGTCTGTTGGGCGTGTATTGGTCTATTGGAGACCGAACCAAGTTGATAGGGGGGCAGGTTGCCCTTGGCTCGTTTAGGCTCGTGAGCCGCTCGCGAGCGGCTCGAGCTCGGCTCGTTAGTGAGCTAAGCTAAATTCTAAGCTTGGCTCGTTGGGGGAAATCCGAGCTCGAGCTAAGCCACCTACGAACTCAAGTAGCTCGTGAGTCTCGAATTTTTTGTCCAGTTCTAGTCATATATACTGGAGTAGTATATAAGACTAGGAGTACTGCCCGGCGTATTGCCATGCTTAGTTCAAACCAGCAAGAAGCTGTCACATGCACGTATTTATAGTTTTCACCCGGACTCGTTTGACCTGCAGGTTAGCTAACACTCGAAGGAGACGTTGCAGGCCTTGTCTTGTCCCGTGGATCGGTGGATGAGCATGCGCAGTTTCAATCCTCCTTGTCTCCTAAGGCGAAGGAAAACCGGCCTCGTAGCAGCTGTGGGCGAGGCGAGGGAAGCACACGCACATACGCTCCAAATTCCAGACTCCCTTTTGCAGTCTTTCCTTAAATAGCTGCGCGGACCGAAGCCATCCATCGTCTCTTCCCTCGAATGCGGAATGCCTCAAATATCATAAGGTACACTATATTGTTTTGCGCAATTGCACTGTGACAGATGACTTTTAACTACAAATGATAATTTTTGTTTATATTTTTTAAGATGAAGATGTGAATGTAGACGGCGTATATAAGGTCTTTTGGGAAAAATCAATGACCTATGCATAATTACAGGAAAACTACGGGGTACTATCCAGTAAAAAAAGGGTTCTATGAAAAAATTGAGGATCTATATGTAATTTTGAAGAAGTAGAGAGATTTTTTGCAAAACACTGAGGTGGCTGGGTTCTTCACAAAACCGAGGACTTATACGTAATTTCACAGAACCAGAGGAGTTTTCTGTAAAAAAAACTGACGTGGCACGTTCCCGGATGAATCCCTGGGGCGTAATATAGGATTGTACATCCTGTCTGAAAAGGAAAATGAAATCCGGAATCATACGAGCGCACAAGCTAGCGCGCTACACGTCAAGGTGTCAACACCACACTGGCTAGTGGACAGGCCGAGGTACCGGACCTGTACTTGTTTGTTCGTTTGCAAAGGTTTTCTCGTCCGAGAGGGCAAATGGCGCGCAGCCGGAGGCCAGCTTTGCTTTGCCGGTGCCAACGGCATCCGAGGGGAGACACTCGCGGCCTCACGCCAAAGCTTGCGTGCGACCGCCTGCTACGGCATCACCGCGCCAGCCCATGGCGAGAATGTTTGGGCATGTTTGATGTGGTTGTGCCTTCTAGTTTTTGGTTGAAATTTTTAAATTTTAGCTGTTTGTAACAAATATTACAAACAGAAAGATAATCGCTTGCGATTTTATATTGTACAGATGTTAGGTTTTTGATGTGTACTACAATTAACTTGTAGACTCCGTCTTAAAAAAATATTCCGTTTAAAAGTTAGGTACTGTAGCAAAAATCAAAAGCTGCTTTTAAAAATCGAAAAGAACATACTTTAATTTGGTTTGTTGCCCTAATTTACTCTAGCGAAATATTGGTCATAGGCTCATAGCGATATATTTGGTTTTTCCTTGTTTTGCTATCGAAACTTCAGCTGCCTACCAAAATATTGGTCACCCCTCGTAATTCTTACCCAAATTTTTGGCAAACTAAGGGTAGAGCATCCTCTAAACAAAAAAAATTCGCTAGCCAATTTTTGCCGAAGTTTGCAAGGCGACAACCCTCCGAATTGGACCCATCCAGCAGCATTCAGCTATCACACGATGAATTGGCATTTTACTAGCACCTGAAGATAGATTCTCAGTAGATGCTTCCTTTTGGGTTCATGTTAGAGGACGTGGGTGTTTAATGAAACAAGCATAACGGTAGGCACGCGAACCAAACGGAGCAATGCGAACCGGTAATGCCTCGTTTGTTTCAGTTTTTTTTTCGGCTTCTACTTTTTTTCACTATTCAGTATTTCATCTTTTTCTAAATTTTTAGATATTTTATATTTTCTTTTTTCCCGTGTCCCTTTGTATTGTCCCTAATAGTTTAACATGTTTTTTCTATTTTTACATTTTTTTAAATTAATTATGTCTAAAAAATCAGATCAGCTACAATAAAAAGATCAATTACAGTAAAATTTCTATTAAAAATTAAAAATCATCACTAAAACGAGCGCCTCATTAATATAGTAATTGAAGCTTCATGTCGGGAAAATAAGAGGTGAGTGCTATTGGCAGTCTCTCTATCTGGAGTTCAGGACTGGACCAAACAGTTCATGCTCGTGCCAGCTCAGCTTTTTAATGGAGGTCCACCTCCTGTTCTGGAACAGTTCAGCTCAGCCCAGGCCAGGTGACATAAATCGATATTTATTTGTGCGTGAACACTATGGACCATTTTTCAATTTGGTAGGTTTTGGCCAACTAATCCTCTGGAAGATATATCCCATGCTTAGACTCTGTTATTTTCGGCTTCTAACTTATGACTTATACTACAATAACTAGCTTTTAAACGGTGACGGGGTCTACAAATTGATTGTAGTACACACTGTACCGACTTTCGCTATACTAACCAAAATCATGCGTGGATGTATCTCTCTGTATTTTCTCTCACGAATAGTCAGAATTTAAAAAGTTATAAATCATAGCTGAAAAGAAATAGCCCACATTTGAAACTAAATAGAAACTAGGCATTCCAGTATTAGTTTCTATTCCTAATTCTCCGGGTCTATCATACGGTGACCTAAGCATTGTTAGTGATTTTGGCTTCTTGGCCGAAAGGCAACAAAAAAAAAAGATTTCTTCATGCTTTAGAATCTAGTAGATAGCAAGTGGGCTACGGATCTATGGTCCTGTTCTTTTGCAACTTCTAAAAGCTGCTTTTGGCTTTTGCTACAGTAACTAACTTTTAAACGGAGTATTTTTTTTAAGATGAGGTCTACAAGTTAATTGTAATACACGTTAAAAAATTAATATCTGTACCATCAAAAATCGCAAACGAGTATATCTCTTTCCGCAATCTCTGTCGCAAACAGCTAAAAAACCATCAGCCGCAGCCAAAAGCCATCAACCGCAGCTAAAAAGAACAGGTCCTATTACTGAGACCTTTGTGCTTTATGCAAACCTGCAAATGCAGCCCTCCTCTCCTCTACACCACAAACTCTGTCTTCGATGTTGATCATGTCCCTGCAGTCAGGAACCTAAGCACAAGTACACTCTCATGTAACCAATCCCCAGATATGATGAACAATTAGTAATAAATCCCAAAGAAAAAGTTCATATAACATCTTAAATTTTACTCGAAAGTCCATCCAACACTCCAAAATATAAAATCGGATATTTGGCCTCTAAACTTTGTAATCCAGTTCAAATAACACACTGACCTGGTTTCGGATGGTGGCATTGCCCACGTGGCGCGATGAATTGACGGTTTTGCCACGTAGGATAACACGCTAGCCAAGTTTAGGTAAATAACAAGTGGAGCCTACAGAGCCTTTTTTTCCTAAATCAAAACAGAGAAGGAAGGAACTATAAGGTGCGGTGGCCGTGAAAGCACGATTGAGAGCTTGGTAGAGAAGCCCTTGTGAACTCTACATATTATTGACCTAACTTGACTAATGTATCATCATACATAGAAAAACCGCTCACTCATCGCGCCACATGGATAATACCATCACACGAAACCGCGTCATGTGTTATTTGAACCGGATTGCATAGTTTATAGGGCCAAATGTCTGATTTTATAATTCGTGATGCTAGAAAAAATTTTAAACAAAATTTGAGATGTTATATAGACTCATTCCAATCCCAAATGGCCATTACATAGTTAGGGGGCGTTCGTTTTAGCGATGGTTTCTGTTTTTTGGCTGAAATTTCACTGTTGCTGGCTTTTTTTACTGTAGCTGATTTGGCTTTTTGGGCATAATTAAATTTTTTAAAAAAAATATAAAAATAGAAAAAATATGTTAGCCTATTACGGACAATGCAAAAGAACACGGGAAATAAAGAAAAATACAAAAAAACTCAAAAAATCTAAAAAAATTCAGAAAAAGACGAATTACTGAATAGTGAAAAAAAAAGTTAAAGCTAGAAGCAGAAGTTGAAAAAAAGCTAAAACGAGCAGGATCTTAATAATCGAGTTGAATTTCCTTAACCTGAAAATTCAAGTTACAAGTACACCAATTATTTATTAACAGCCAAACATAGGTATCACCGTACAAGCATGATCAAGTTAATTGTATCTGCCAAGTGCCAACCATTAAGACATGTTTGGACTTTGGACGCTAGTAAGCTCAGAAATACTTCAATTCCTATAAAAAATTTAGAAAAACTTTCACGTTCCGCTCCGGTTGTTTTTATCGAATGGTGTACTGGTATACTGGTTTGTCGTCCAAATTCCGGGCTGAGAGGGAGTTCGGTTCCTACCAGATGCATATTAGGTGTGTTACATATCTTACTGCTAAATCTTTGTTTAGTTGTGTTAATCAAACCCCTCAACTTAGGGTACGTTTCAACCGTCTTTGCCTCACGTCTTTCGACTTCTGAGTTTTGACTAAAATTACACTTTAGTAATTATTAATTTTTTTAAATCATTCAATTAAAACAAACAAACACCATTATATCTCTATAGATAATATAAATAAAAAAACAAAAATAACTGATATATTTATTTTGACTTCTGTCTTTTAAAAGTTAGAAATAAAAAACCCAAATCGGTTGGAACAGGGCTTAGTAGAACTCAACTTAATAGCATCTTTCTATGAATCCTTTTCCGTATCAAGTTGTTGGCGCAGGGCACTGTACAAAAGCTGCTGTGGTGGCAATGCTGCGATGGCATTGCACACACGCCATGCATGCGCCGAACACCATGTAAAGTACGGATCCAGCTTCGAAACAAGCAAGGAGACGGGAAAGCAATACGGGCTTATTTGAAACCGTTTTTAAAGCGGATTGTAGTTTGTGTTTTAATATCTAATTTTTAAATAAATTATTTTTTTAAAATAAAATTTATAAGTTAATTGTAATACACGTTAAAAATCTAATATCTGTAATATCTAAAATTGTAAGCGGGTATCACTCTTTCTATAATCTCTATCGCAAACAGCTAAAATTCAAAAATTTCAACCAAACACTATAACTCGCAATCATATCAAACAGACCTTACACCGATTCTCCAAGAAGACGTACTGCAAAAAATATAGAAAGCAAATAAATGCAAAAATAAAAAAGTTTTCAAAGCTGTAACAATTTCCTTTGGCACACATGGCATGCATGCAGCGACCAGTTGTGATGCATGGATACGGTACATCTGTACAGCGTACAGTGCGTACTACGAGAGCATACTGTTGTTCGGCCGTACAGTACGTACAGACGGCACACAGTTATACGCGCATTGAAGACGGCGACGACGACGATCGAGCAGTGGTTGAACGTACAGAGGGAAATAGTTAAGGTAGATAGATATCAGTTCGGTCCTGTTCTTTTCGGCTTCTAAAAGCGGTTTTTGATTTTTATTATAGTAACTAATTTTTAAATGGAGTATTTTTTTAAGATGAGGTCTACAAGTTAATTGTAGTACACGTTAAAAAACTAATATCTGTATCATCAAAAATCGCAAGCGAGTATCTCTCTTTCCATAATCTCTGTCGTAAACAGCCAAAAAGCCATCAGCCGCAACCAAAAGCCATCAGCCGCAGCCGCAAAGAACAGGCCCGAAATTCAGTCCATGGCAGCAAACAGCTTTCAGCCTGTTGTTAACTACCAGCAACTAGACCAGTGATCAATTCAGCAGAACACGACACTAATTCACACGAGATTTGGTGTATGGGAGGTCACTCGATTAGACTGAAATTTAGTAATTTATAACTGAAATTATACTGTAGTTGGCTAAAATTACGCTGTAGCTGACGGTGGCTTATTTGCCGTAATTAATTTTAAAAAAAACTAAAAATAGAAAAAAAAGGTTAGCCCATCACGTATAATGCAAATGAATACGGAAAAAAGAACAGATAAAAAAGCTTAAAATACCAAAAAACTAAAAAAAAGGTAAAAATTATGAATAGTAAAAAAATAAGATAGAAACTAAAAGTTTCTACCCAAAACAGCGAGACCTAAGGCTCCCGGAGTATGTGGAATTGTGGGTTATTAGTCATGGTCAGAGTTTGGAATGGATGAGAGTGCCCCAACGAGGAGACGGCTACAGTTTGCAGTCACACCCTCTTTGTTCAAAGCCTCTAATATATGAAATGATTTGTAGGTAGAGTTATATACGATGTGTTGTAAAATGTGTAGTTTTAGCAACTTTACTTTTCATAGATAATTCCAGCAGTATTATACAATTTAAAGCATATATCCAGCCGCATTTAAATTACACCATTGATATATAAGCATGTAAATCTGTCAAGTCATTTAAACAAGATGATATACTAAAAACATAGAACATGAGGACAATTAAAATTAGCATAATACTCAGATTTAATTGTTTACTTATTACTCTTAGATGTTGGGCTACTCAAGATAAATCATGGCCTCCTCGTCACTTGAGTCAAACTAATATCACAAATTAAATACAACATTTCTCTAAAATAAATTAAATCTTGCAAGTCTTATAATTCAATTAAACCAATTCATCAAGTCACATTCACTGGACAGAATGAATTGATCCTTCACTCAAGATATCAATTTAACACCAATGTAAAACAAAAGTTAAAAGTGTCACAGTGATCAAGTAAATGATCTAAGATCACAGGAATAGACCGAATGAATGGAACAGAGAACAAATAAGCATGTAAGCAGTAAACTGACAACAAGCAATTTTACAAGGTCAAGATCAATTTATAACAAACTGTTGTATTCAATTCTCAATATGACCCTAACTCTTCATTGAGCATTAGCCGAACCCACATAAATCACCAAGCAATATGTCCCAGTACTAGTTTCAAGTTCTATTTTAGAATTTAACTAGTATAGCACATATATGCAAAGTGATAAGCAAAATGGAAAATTAGAGGTCGCACCCAAAGTCATTGAGTAGAACTGGGCAAGGCACGCCAAAGACGCTGTCCCAGAAAACCGACTGCCTCTCTGTGCCACGAATCTGAGACAAGATTGACAGAGATACAATGCCAATCTTCACAAATCTGGACACTCCGAAGAACAAAGCCGAGGTATAGGAGTATGCCAAATAAGACCAACAAGGATGCTCCGGCCAAGAGCACCACAGGACACCAAGTATCAAGCTTTCCTCCCCAAAAATGATCTGAGTTGGCCGAATTCAATTATCATGGGCAAAGTCCCCAATGTTCCTCAATGTCACCTCTCAAAGAGAGATTGAGCAAGAAACCACACGGGAGATACTTGAGAGGAAGAGAATCCGGACATCACTGCCAACCACATTGGTGAAGAACTCAGTGCAACAGTGGGTCCACAACTCAAATTGAAGTCTAATCGAAGAAGAGGATGGAAACTCTTTGAGGATTCACTAATTTTCCCGATGCATCGAAGAGGAGATGGGAGCCGGCTTTAAAGAGAGGAGTGACGAGGTGGCTGGCGCGACTACTGCCAATGGCCATCACTGAAGCGCCTGGGCCTTTGGCGCCTCCAGCACTACCGCTGTCGTCACCCAGGAGCTCCGCCCACGGGAACCGGTCACGCCCGAGCTCCTCACGCGCAACAAAGGGTTGAAGCATTATATCTTCCCTTGTCCCACTGATAGGTAGGACCCACTTCCTCTTCTTTTTTTCCTTTTTCAAAATAGGAAATTATCAAAAAGCTCTTAGAAATACAACACATTGTATGTCTAATTGTGTAGACACTTTACCTAAATAAAGACTATTAGATGCAGTCGATCCATAAGACCTGTTAACGTGGTTTAGTCACATATTATTTATTTTATTGAGAAGGCAAACATCCTCTCTCTCTCTCTCTATGTAAGGAGGGATAGGGGACTATATCTTGTGTTCTTTATCTTCCATTTTTATATTGTGAGTTGAGTGTTCGTTATAGGAATACGGGTAGGCTACACTAGCGCAGATTAAAATTTTCTACAGCGTAAACCAGAAAGTCATGCAAGTAAGATATCATAGATCATTACCACTAGACACACAGTGTAGCAGAAGTAGAGTTGAAGCAGTCATTTTAACAAAGAGTGTGTCAGTGTAGTGAAAGTAGTCGATCATTCTCTGGTCAACCGTCTCCTCCTTGCGATTATTTTGATCAGCGCCACAATGGTGGCAGTGCCTCTACCGAGGCCCACACGTCTAGAGATGAAACACCGTGTGTTAGCGTACTTGCATCAGCGCGCCTGGTAGGGCTATGTGAGGTGGCGGCTAGGGTTTCAATAGGTATATTTCAAGATATCTCCCTCAGCCCCTCACCTCTCTGTATATAACTTTCAATCAGATCCATATTTGATATGATCAGATATCGTGTCCAACTCAGAAAGTCTGGAGATCTTTATCCAATATGAGTAGAAATCGTATCCCACTCGAAGACTATCGTCTGGACATTTATTATTTCAACCTGTTAAGTGTGTGACCCTATAGATTCATGCATATTTGTCCATAGGCCGAAAACTTCTTCCCGGTTCATAAATCGGTATCAATCCCAAGTAGGACATAACGACTCCCAAACATACATAAAAATCATATTGGATGAACCTATGCAGTGCTTATGTACCGATCCATTTGCCTCAATGATACCAGATCAAATTTAAGGCGAAAAGCATGCAATTCTATGATAGCTCAATCCTTCACTTGAAACTGTAGTAAATTATTCAGTTGTATTGACTCCTTAACCACATTCGGTATGGCCATTCACTTCCTTAATCCAACAATATCGATGGGCCCAAATTTATCTGTAACATCCTGTTTTTAGAGTTTATCTAAAGCTCTTAAAAGAAAATTCACCATTTGAATTTTTCTGGATAAAAGATAATATCATGAGTTGATGGTCATCAAGTTAAGATCCTGAAGATAAGATAATCATGAGTTAATCATCATGTTAAGCAAGAACCCATCATGTATTAATTGTAGGCAAGTGAAGGATGCATTCTGGGTTGATACACATCAAGACAACGACCCAGACTTGAAGTGAGAATGCTTATAATCAAGTTTCAAGAGAATGTGTAAGGCAAATGTATAACTAGCATAGGCTAAGGATATATTCGTAGTCTTTTATTGGTTTTTGTGTTTAGTTAGAAGATCGAATTGCTAGTATAAGTTGCCATATTATTAAAAGGGTCTTGTCTAGTCGCTTGAGTTTTGTCATGTGTTGATAACTCAATCTCACTTGCTCTAGCTTTGTGTTGCATGATGTTAATATTTGTGAATATATTTTGCAAATAGTTGCAGTTCTTGCGTAATCCTTATAGCATGTGACTAGAATTTACCAATGTGTTTTTGCAAATGGTTGACGTCAATGCACCTACTACTTGTGACATGATGTTTAGGTTTGCAAATAGTTAAAGCTCATGTATGATTTTTGTAATATGTGACTTAAATTTGTGAATGTGTTTTACAAACGGATTGAGTCCATATATTTAATCCTTGTATCATGATTCTACAGTGTGTAAATATTACAACTTGTTTTGAATCTTGCCATAATCCTTGTGTGCATGTTACTATAATTTGTAAATTTGTTGAAATATATGCACTCTTGTCTCTGTTGGATAATGCAAAGCGGTACAACCGCACTTTGTGTGGCGACATGACCAGGGCGGTACAACCGGCTCTATGTGAGCGGACAGACCGAGTTACGATATGATTGCTCTGTGTGTGGATGTATGAGCGAGTCGGTCTGATTGACCGTGCATTGACAATATGATCGGCTCATGACGAGCGGTCGGACTAACCTTCATGGCGGTCTGATCGGCCAATGGCCCGATTGACGTTATCTGAGCAGTTGTACCGGACCTTACGGTACTACCAGGCATTAATTGCTGATAGTAGTTTTCCATATAGCACCATTTTCTAGCATTTGGCTAAGCAGTCTGACCAGCCTTAGTGGCGGTTAGACTGGGCAGAGCGGTCAGGTCGGACCCTGTATGGACGGTGAGATGGTATGTCCATTATAAGTCTACTGAATTGACATTGGATGTAATTTTGGAAGAATTGCTCAAAGATAGTTGCAAAGGTAAAGCCCCGTATGGTTAAGGGACTAGATTAAGTATTCAGCACTAATGAGGTAATGCAACTATATTCCCTTATAGTCATCTAGGAGGATAATCAAAACTTCTATTGCACTAGATCAAACAATGGTTATGTAAAAGGGTAAATATGAGAAAGGATATCATCGTAAATTTTGCATACTCACGATTCCTATAAGGACAGTGAGCTGTGAATTTGGTAGAGTGAAACTTGTGGATGTGGCAAGATCCTTGGCTATATCTATTCAAAGGGATGACAATATGGCAAATGAATGAGAAGACTTCAATGGTCGTCGTCTTCAAGGGAGCGAATATCATATATGGATTCTTATTTGGTAGACTATAGGTCTTAGCACAAGTATGATCTGAAAGGTTCCAACTTAATACCCTATGGCTTCCATATTCAAGGGAAGCAACTAAGTCGCTTAAACTTTGCTAAAGTTTTATGTGCATATATATCACTTGATCGTTATGATCTTAGGGATTATAACAATGAGATTGTGGAGGTCACGATCTAATTCAGAAGGATTAATGCTATACTCCTTTTCTCTTAATTGAGTTTTGTCCCAATGAGTTTTCAATTGAAAGTTTTTAATGAGACAACATGTGCGATGACAAGAATGCAAGCTATGTACTCTTTTTCTTCTTACTGTTCTCCCACTGAGTTTTTGAAATGAGTTTTTAACAAGGCATAAGCATGACATTAACAAAGTGTCTAAGTGGGAGTATTGTATATCGGCTGACCCATAGCCTGATTGTGTAGACACTTTACATAAACCAGGCCTATTAGGTGCAGTAGACCCATGAGACCTATTAATGTAGTTTAGTCCTACATTTCTTATTCTATTGAGAGGGTAGGCCTCATCCCCAAAGGGCAAGGACTGCTCATTGTACACACATCCATGAGATATCTATGAAGAGAGAAGTTTATTGGGACTGCATCTTGTGTTTTTGTTCTTCTACTTTTATATTGTGAGTTGAGTGCTTGATGATCGGCAACAGAACTCCGAATATACAACAATACGAGTATAATTAGTAAAAGATCTGATCCATTCAAGAAGTATCCAACTTGCCAGCCATGTAGTCACTAGTACAAGTCACAAAAATATTGCGAGATTCGTTTGTCAAAGTTGGCTGTTTTCAAACGTTGAGACGTAGACGTGATCCATACTACTACCAGCCTTTTGACATGTGAATTAGAGTAGATCCTTATTCTTGCTTTCCTTGTTTTCTTTTTTGTTGATTTGAGCTCGATTGAGTATGTGAGTTGACTGAAGATTGGGTTTTCAGTTTGTACTGTGTGGAATATGGATTGGTGGTTATCCTGTTCCGATCTGATCTAAGAGGGAAACTCGTGACTGTCTGTGAAACATGGACTTATTTTTCATGTTTTAATCAGGCTAGTGAGGTAGTACTAGTTGTTTTATCAGATCGTCTAAAAAATTGTTTTTCGTCTAAAAAACTGTTTTTTATCAGATGTTCAAAGTTCAACATGTAAAAAAAATGATCATTTCTTGGTACGATGAATTGATTGTAGATCACTTCAAGTTCCTGCTCTACACGTGACACGCACCTCAAGAGACATATACTCCGCATAAATTGCCCTCAGCAACCGGTGAGTATTGTTTGACCGCCCATCTAGATGCGGCACTGTTTCCTGACAGTCACCCCCCTCAATTTGTTCGATCAAATGCCGCAGCATTATTTACTCCTGATGGGAGTATGAAGTAGCAGCACCTCCTGATGTTGACTATCAAAAGCCTTCTAATTAGTTACATCGAGATCACGTCTTTTTCACCCGAGTTCTTTGACAAATTAGTTATTGCACGCGTCGCCTTCGAAGTACCTGGACAATTCAATTGCCGCGATTAGATGCAAACCTCTCCTGTGCGAACACACGCAAGCGAGAGAGAGAGAGAGAGAGAGAGAGAGGAAAGCAAGCAAGATCACATCACCAGGACACCAACCTCTTGACGCCGAAAGCCCCCTCTGAAAATCTGAACGAAAACACCCGAAACGAACAGAAATCTTCGTACGCTGCTGCGACTACGAAATGGGAAAGCTAGACGAGCAAAGCAGCCGGAGAATCGAAGGGGAGGCCGAAAGCGTTGTAGGGTGACGGCGACGGGCGGCTGGTGCGATGCCGCTTCCCGGTTCCTCGGGTTGAGGCGAGGACGCACGCGTCTCGCTGTTGCTGGGCCCCCACGTGGAGAGCCCGGCCCATGCGGGTGGCCTGGGATGAGCCGGTGATTCGTTGCCGAGGTAGCGGGGCAACGGGCTCTGCCCAGTCACTTCGATTCCAGTGGCCACTTCAATCGAAATGGAGGGAGCATGGAGATGGGGCTCACGTATTTCTTTTGCTCTTAAAGGCGACCGCAAATTGCCCAAGCGCGTGCGACTGGAAGGATCAACTTTTCTTTTCTTTCTTTTGCTTTTGGAGATTGCACGCTGGCTCAAGCGAGAGAGAGACACACACAAGTTGGATGTTCCTGACGAACAGATTTGAGTTGTGAGATGCACGAATCCCTGTCCCCTCTCGGAAACTAAGGCTCGTTTATTTTAACTTAAAGTCAACTTCTGTTTTTTATTTCTGTTTTTTTTCACTATTAAATAATTTCATCTTTTTTATTTTTTTAAATTTTTTAGACTTTTTTACCTTTTCTTTTTTTTCTCGTATTCCTTTGCATTGTCCGTGATGGGCTAACATATTTTTAAATTTTTTAATTTAATTATGCTAAATAAACCAACTCGACTACAGTAAAAATAAACCAACTACAATAAAAAAAGGTCTCAAACCAACGTCATTCCGAATGCCCCTAAGCTTGGACTTTGGGGACGTTCAGAATAGCGATAGCTTCTGACTTTTGGTTGAAATTTTACTGTAGCTGACTGATTTTTTACTGTAGCTGAGTTAGCTTATTAGGCATAATTAAATTTTAAAAAAAAATGTAAAAATAAAAACGACACGCTAATCTAAAGCGTACGATGCAAAAGAATACGAAAAAAAACAAAACTAAAAAAAACCAATAATCAAAATAATCAAATAAAAATAAAAACGCTACAGTGGACGTGACGCCGATCGCTGGAGTCGGTTGCGAAGCCCATCTGAGCGCCCCCTTTGGACCTTGACATAGCATAAAATAATAGAAGAAATGTTATATGAACAGCAGAAGTCAGCATAAACTTTGGCGATGTTTGTGTTTACCCTTCTTTGCATTTTTTCTAAAGCCTGTTCAACCACATATCACCTAGAAAAAGTCATGGACTCCTTCAATGAAAGAAAGTCTCATGGAAACGTTTTCAACGAAATAAGTCCCAAGTTGTACCACTATTGTTCAAGACCTGCTTAAGAAATATAAAGTGGTGCTCATAGTACAGAAAACATCGCAAAAAGAGAACACTAGTGTCCCAGTACAAGCCAATGCTATTACTGATTGTTAAGCCTTGCAGACACCAGAGCAGCAGGTTGACACCGCCATCGCATTCTACTGCGACACACTGGTCTGAAGAGGCAAAGAACTTTCGACTTCAGCTTCCTTTGCTTCTGCGGAGCGCTCTGCGACGACCTTTGACACCCCGAACATCTGTGCAATAGATCGAAAATGAAAGGCTTGAGCATCAAACACATGAAAAATGAAGAATGAGAAAAGAGGCAAGTTTCAGTGTGTTAGCGCAGCTGACCTTCTGAATGGTCTTCTTGAAGCAGGTCTTGTGCTCATCCACGGAGGCATGGATGAACTCGTCGATGTGGTCTTTCAAATCTTCGAGAAAGGTGGCATCATCAGTTTTCTTCTTCCGGCATGAAGCCATGGCAGGGTTTTTGGGAACAGATGGGTGCGAACCTTCAGATTGGGTATTGCTGGAGTCCATCTTAACGCTGAAAATACTGAAGTAAAAATAGTTGATATACGAATTCGGAAGAAGAGATCAAGAAAACATGGATCTGAAAGCCAACTTGTGGTATCTTCGCAGCCAGTCTACACACTTTATCAGGGTATATTTAAATGAGGAACATAAATGTTCATAAGATAAAGAACATATGCCACCTGATAAATTTAACTACCACAAACATAAATAAAAAAGACAGTAATCTACTTGAACACAAGCCAGAAAGAACACAACTCTTCAAATCCTTAAATATGATACTTGAGAGAGTGCAAAATAGAAATCACGAAACAGCAGTAATATACTTAAAGAGGGGGATTTGGAAGGAATGAGCAAAAATATGTAACTCAAAACTGATAGACTAAAAAAAGATGAAGAAAGAGAGTAACCATTAATTTGACATCATTTTGTCACCAAGTACCAAAGAAGAAGATTGAAGGAAGAAAGAAAAAGAAAAGACGGCACCAAATGATTGATATAACAATAATGAACTAAAATCCATATCGCCTTCATCGTTAATTAGGCATGGTTGACGTTAGAGAACTAAAACAGTAAGTAAAATATAAGCAACGACAACATCATCGTAAAATCTTGCTCTATGTAAAACAAACTGCTTGCAACCAAGACACTTCAAATAGCAAATAGAGCACCTATAACGGTTCTTCTTGACAAACATTTTTCCAGAAATGGTCGTAATGTAGTGAATCTTACAAAATAACCAGGACACGCAGCACAGCATCAGTTTAAGACTTTAAGTACTACAAAGCTTATGCTAAATAATGTAAAAACATTAAACCAAACATTAAGCGCGGTAGCCAATTAAAGGCCGGTTTAGCACTGGAACAAGCTAAAAAGTATTGCACATGTAGTGATTCCAGATAAATGAAGGGGGTAACTAATAATTTGACATCTTTCCTCACTTAAATGCACCAAAAGACAAAGATGGAAGGTAAGCAAAAAAAAAGTAGCACCAAATGATTACATAACATGGAAAATGAGCGAAAACAATACTATAACATTCATCACGTAAAATGGCATGGTTGAGGTTGGAGAACAATAAGACATTAAGCATAAGCATTAAGCAATGGTGAGATCATCATCATCATAAAAATTTTCCCTGTCTAAAACAAACTGTTTGCAACCAAGATGCTTCAGAAATTCCTCAAATAGAAGAATGCAAGAGAGAAATAGGATGACACATGTACAAGCTTCGGACACTATCGCGTAGGACAGGCAGTAAGGCACAAAGGAAGCATTCAACATTTAACATACATAATAACTGCAATACTTCAACCCTTATGTGTATAACAAATTAACAAGCTTAATGTTCAATTCTAGACGTGATGAGTTATATGTCCTGCTAAATATATAAGACCTCAGCAGACTACTGCTATATATCTAACAGTTCATCTGGAGAAACATCTTTTCAGAAATGGTTGTAACACAGTGGATGTTAAAATAACCGGCATGTGCAGCACAGCATCAGTTTCAAGTATTAAAAATTTTAAGCTAAATCATTAAGAAGAGTAAATCAAATATTAAGCGTGGTGTCCAATTAAGTGCCAGTAGAGCACCGGACGAACAAGAGAGTAAAGTACTGGAGACTGGAGTAGTTTTCATCTTTCGACCAATCCAATCCGGACACAAGCTAAGTTACCTTTGGGCCAGTCCAATCCAGGCACAACTGATGTCGCAACTCGCAACCAAACTAGGAGGACCCCCAAATCAAATGTTCCACTGCTTCACAGGAATTTCGACAACAACCGGCGAGCATCCTCGAAACCAACAATTGCGCACGCTAACCATACAGAAACCCGCTGCGCCCGCCACACATCCTACTCTAGAAAAAAAAAACAGCTGACTTCACCCCGCAGCCTCACCGCTTACACGCCCTGTTCGGCCTGATCGCTCGAAGCACCACCCGCAAGAAGATAGGCTTGGTAGGGCTGGTCGATTCTTCTTACCTTAGGAAAGCTGCGCGGGGATTGGTCGGGAATACGAGCGAGGGCGCACGGACTGAGGCCGGCGAGGACAGAGGATAGTAGAGGATGGCGAATCGGCGACTGGCTGGTCCTGCTTTTCTTTCTTGGAGGATGGGAAACAACGGGAGAGCACACAGGAAGCGAAGCGAAGCGAAGCGAAGGCCGAAGGGAAGGGAAGGGAAGGGAAGCACAGAAGGTTCCAGATGGTCGTGGGCCCTCGGCCCATGCGCGCGAGCTAGCCTGGCCCGAAATTGGCCCACGTTGCAAATCAGGTTGTAGTGTTCAGCGTCATACATGTGCAGTAATTTGTTCCTCTGCATCCAGTATGTTCAGAAACAGAATACGCAAAGCTCCGAAAAAAAACAGAATACGCATACGTGTTGTATGGTTTGGAATCGATCGCAATTTTTCAGCCGGATTAGATTGGCAATAGAGTTGTCCTCGAATCCTGCTTTCTAGATTAGATGGATTATACTGAACCGAAGAGGCGAGAAACACAAGTTAGCACAGAAGAGGTCGCAAAGCAGCAACAAACCACTAAGCCCAAACCCTTAGCACCTAGCAGTGTCGGACTTTTTATATATCTTTTTAAGTTGAGTTCTACAAATTAATTATATTTTTTATATATCTTTCTAAAATGAGATCTACAACTTAATTATAGTACATATTGTAGCAACTTTATTTTTATCAACCAAAATTGTACTGAATTTCTATTACTTCGTACTCTTATAACATCCTAAAAATTATAAATTACAGCTAAAGGCTATAAACTAAAGCCGAAAAACAGATCTGTTAAAAGCCAAACAGCGTGCACCAACCGAGTCCCCGCGACGGCGTACCACCTGGTCGCACCAGGGCCCATAAGGAAGTGGCCGCAGTCAACAACGAGGCGGGCATTAACCGGGCCAACCAATCCACATAGGCCGAAACTCATAGGCCCGTGCCACGCAGCAGGCCCAGAAAGAAGAAACGGCAAGCAATGACCGGCCGCGCAAAACACACGGTGGACGCACCAGTGAACACAAAGCGCGAATTACCGGACAGATGTTCAGCTCCGCTGGGTTGGTTCCAAGGCTCCAAAGCCTGCGTGACTGCATGCAACTCGGCCGGATCCCAACGGGCGCGGCGCATCATTTCCACAAACACCTCGGTCTAAGGAAGCAATCGGATCGAATTTAAATAGATATTATTTATACTATATCCTAACTTATATTTCTTTTCGAATTCGGTATCAAATACGGTCAGCTCGAATACAAATACGAATTCGGAATATGTGGATTTTCGAAAACGGTAACATCGGAGTGGATATTTGACGAATTCGAATCGGACAACAGATAATATAAACAGATAGCATACTCATACAAAACAATACATTCAATATAAGTTCTCGGTATAACACAAGTTCAACATAAATGGTAAATTAATATATAATTTATTAACCAACAGTCTAACACAGCACAAATTCAACATAATGATTAATGGACCAAATTATTAAATGATGCATTGTTGAAAAAAAGTAGGGTGATTAAAAGGATGCATTAGAAATTTTTTCTTGTGACAAATTTCTCATTGTTCCTAAGTTTTCTCCAATGAGACATTGAAGTTAGTATACAGCTTCCTCACTATGAACTCAGAGTAAATGTGATAATATTATTAAAAAAAGCATTTATCAATATCAGTAAATGGAACATGAGCAACTACAATGCCATCAATCTTCAACAAGCACATTGTAGGAAAGAAAATATACGCAAAATAACTATTACACTAAATAATATTTGACATGAGTGCATGCAAAATAACTGTTATCTAAATATCCGATCGGATAATTATCCGATATCTAGATCTGGATATCCAATCGGATAATTATCCGATATCCGGATACCGATACTATTCGGTCGGATAGCAGCTCTCTCAATTTCGTTACTGAATTCGACATAAACTATCTAGTACCGAATCCAACCGGATACCAAATTCCTTTCCCGAATCTGGTACCGATCAGATTCGACACCGGATCGATCGGGATTAACTAACTCATTTGCACCCCTACCTCTGCCCGCCTGTGGCGCGGGCGCAGGTGCGCGCAGCGGCATTTCCACGAACGGGTCGCCGTGTGTGCCCTGCCGTCACGAGCCGCAGCCCGCAGGAGCATTCCTACGTACGCTCCGCCAAGTCTACGAGCGCCCATGCCCATCTCACGTTTCCATTGATGTTATTCGTTACCGCGGCGTCAGCTTAGAATGTTACCGCTAGTTGGTTGAGTTCCGCAATGAAGTTGCACGCATCTATCTACTATTCTGATAGTCTAAACTGAACTCAAAGGTACATGGTGCAACTGGCAAAGATTTCACCATTTGTTCTACACTATAAACACCAAATATGGCATGTTATTTTTAGCTTCTCAAAACGGTTTTTGGCTTTTGCTACAGTACCTAACTTTCAAACGGAGTATTTTTTTTAAGATAGAGCTTACAAGTTAATTATAGTACACGTTAAAAATCCAACATATGTACCATCCAAAATTGCAAGTGAGTATCTCTTTCTCCGTAATCTCCGTCACAAACAGGTAAAATTCAGAAATTTCTGCCAAAAGTCATAAACCGCAGCAAAAAAGAACATGACATATATTAAATCATACAATTCCACAAAATCTAGAAGATCCTATTAAGGCCTTGTTCAAAATGGCGGTTCTGATTTTTAAGCTATGGCCGACAGCTTTTGTCTGTACTTTTAAGACGGTAACGAATAGCGGAGACGCCGATGCGACACAGTTTTGGGTTTGGCCCTATTTATTTTGGCTTCTGAAAAAGTTGAAACCAAAAATCATGAAAAAACAAAAAAAAAGCCAGGCCTTTGGCTACTAGCTTCTAGAAGCCGTGAGAATAAGGCCACGTTGGTTTCTTAACGTGACTTTTTTTATTTTTCTCTCTACATTGTTTCTGAAGATATAACAGTTTTTTTTCCTCTTTTTTCTTTATTTTCCTTTACTTGAATGCCGCAGCTAAAAGCTAACAGCCTTGTTCTTTTGAACTACGACTGATAGCTTTTGATTGCAATTGGTGCCTTTTGTTTACGCTTTTCGAGACGGCAGCAAGCGACGCACATGGTTTTGGATTCAAAAAGCTATTTTGTGAAAATAAAATTGTTCTCGTTTGAAAATCCCTTAGCCTTTTTAGCCAATTATATGGGATGAGGTTTTATGCTAGGGATCTTGTAGGAGAAAACTCATTGTCGGTTCTTCGGTGAGAACTGTTTGGGGTGATGATAAAAAATTATCCCATATAATTATGATTAGGAATGCCTGAAAAAGTTTAGCTACTTCTGAATTAAATTAGCAAGAAATATAGTGAGTATTGAGTAGGGATTTTAAATCACCGTTGCACAATTTGCTGTCTTGTTGGTTTTGTTAAACCACAAGATCCTAATAAAAAATTACTATTCAAATTAGCTTAACACCATCGTAAAAGATTAGTAAAGGAATAATATTCAGAGTAGTACCATACCATACCATAGCAATCATATAGTGAAAAATCACTATACCCATCATACTCTACCATAGTGCCTTCAGTAGTAGAAACCCACTATTATATTTTAAAATAGTGAATAGAATATTTTAAAGAGTAACTGTATAAGAAGAATATCACTATTATATTTTGAATTACACCATATGTCGTATCTCATACCGTAGGATGTATCTCACATAACGGAGGGTATGTACATGCAGTATATGAGTATTTAAGATCTTATAGGTGGTATGAATAATTTTTTAGAGGTAGTATGTAGATTATTTTTGACAAACTCCTTTTTATATGCGTATATGAAGGTATTTACAAAATACGCTAAAAACTATGGACTCCTTTGCAATTTTTTCATGTGGTTCACATTGGAATATCTTATAATTAGTATATGAGTATATCCAAAATGATAAATGAGTATTTTGAATTTATTTAGATGGTATATTAGAGGTGGGTGTAATTACACCCGGGTGTAGAAAGTATTTTTCCTATATATATATATATATATATATATATATATATATATATATATATATATATATATATATTATTTTGTCCCTTGGATATGTATTTTCATATTGATCAACAAGTGTGTGACTTGTTCGTGGAACTCATTATTTACGTTTTGATGTTATTCTAAATTATCCCTGATCTTATATCATTATATGGGATAATTATGATTTGCAGATTAACACATGTATTGATTGATGATTATGTTTCATGGATCATGGATATGAGATATCAAATCAATAATATGGACACATATTAGAGAACATGATGTTGGTTTGACCCACCACGAGACACTACGGGAATTGTTATATTCTTAAGTGTTATCATTTGGTCTCATATTTAGTGTATGGCTGGAACAATAAGGGTTCAGATAATAGTTTCCGAGTGGGATATGATCTCTACCCATATAGGACAAAGATCCAATTGAATGCTATATAAGAAGAGGTGCGGAGTCTAAGAGATGTATCCCAAAACACACCCATCAAAACTCTAGCCGCCACCTCTCATAACCTTTGTCATGCGTGCTGGTGTTTGCACACTAACACACGGTGTTTCCCCTGGACGTGTGGATCTCGGTAAAAGCGCTGCTACGATTGCGGTGCTAATCGAGATGATCGCAAAGAAGAGACGGTTGGCCAAAAGACGATCAACTGCTTACACTACACCAACGTGCTCTTCATTGAATCGGCTGCTTTAACTCTATTTTCGTTGTACTGTGCGTCTAATGGTAACGATTTATGATCTCTTACTCGTATAACTTCCTGATTTACGTGATGGAAAAAATTTAATTTGCGCTAGTGTCGCCTACCCGTATCCTAATATAGGGCCTATTCTTTTCAGTTTTTAAAAGCGGCTTTTAGCTTTTACTCCAGGACCTAACATAGTTAATTGTAGTACACATTAAAAACCTAACATATGTATAATCCAAAATCGCAAGCGATTATCTCTCTGTCCGTAATTTTTATCGCAAACAGTTAAAATTCAAAAATTTCAACTAAAATTTAGAAGCCACAACCATATCAAACAGGCCCATATATATGTATAGTTCTCAATACTGGTGGCATGCTTGTAGTCCTGTTTGTTTACATGAATGTTCATTTTTCTAACGAATCTTCAATACTTCTTTTGTTAAGGTATCCAGGAGACAAATATTTCACCGTTGGACAAACTTATCTTCTTTTTGCGATGGAAGCCAAGTTTTTCCGGTTTCTGAAGCTTGCTGGAGTTGGTTTCAATGCCAGGACAGAGCGTGAAGGTCGTGAGTTATTTGTGAAACTAGGTTAGAGCCATGAGGTTCAATTCACTGCTCCACCTGCTGTTTGTGCCTTCTGCTTTAGGCTCAACTTAATACGTTGTACTGGTATCGACAATGATAGGGTACACCAGTTTGCTGGCGCTGTTTGAAGCTGTAAGCCTACAGAAGTCTACAAAACTGATGAAGTGATGCATGGACAAAGCTCTCTATTCGGCCTCTACTCTGTTAAGATGTTGTAACACATTTGCAGTGTTGCAGATATTCTTGTGGTTTTCTTGTACTGGATCATCGTTGCCCCAGTACCATACCAGAAGGCCTAACAATACGCCTTATGCTATGTATGTGAATCATCTCATGAGCCTATACTGTATGACATGCAAACTATAGGGTTAAATCACCACATTCACCTTTTTTTTGGGGGGGGAGGCTGCTTAAGCTGGATAGATATTCTTACCTTCAATGTAACCCTTCCCGGCAATAGCTGCATAGTTTTGATCATAACGAGCAGACGCCTAACTGAGCATCGGCACGTTAAAACAAGCATGTGCACTTCCTGTTGGTTTTAAGACCTTTTGTTCGAAGGAACTGTAAAATTGATATGTTCTAAACATACTTCAATAGGGTTAACATGTGTAAACGGTCGCATAAAAAATATGTGTAGACGGTCTCCTGCTATAATTATTACCATGTAAAATATATGAAATATGGAAGCGCATCAGAAAGGGATGACATTTTTTAAATGCTTAAATTTTGCATGAGCAACAATATTTCTGCGTTCCAAACATACCTTAGGCTCTATTCTAAATAGGTGTGGCTGTTGTCTTTTTTTGGTTGAAATAGCACTGCCGCGGTTGAATCTAGGTGTGTTCAATTTGGTTGTAGGTTTTGCTGAGATTGTTTGGAAAAGAAAAAATATGGTGAAAATTGAAAAGGATTGAATGAACAAGAAAGGAAAAAAAGATAGAAAAGGAAAGAAAAATAAAAAAACAAGAAAAATTCGATAGGCAACGGCGAGCGAGGTCAACGAGAGGAACGGTGGCGATCAGGATAGGTGCTCATGGGGCCAAGGGAGCAAGGGCGGCAGTGGACGACAGCGGAGGCGAAGGACGACACTGAGGAGTGCGACTGGGTGGCAGCCACCAGATCTGGCTAGAGGACGACACTGATGAGCACAACAACAGGGGTAGGAAGCAGTGGGATGAGGTCCAACGTGATGGCCGATATGTAGAACGGCCCCCCAATTTCGCCTTCCCCTTCCATAACCTTGATGGTCAGATCTGGCAAGCACATAGGGAGTGGATCTAGTGTTCCAGTGCCTTGACGACCACCACCATGACTGGCTCTTCCATGCCCCACCCCCTCTCTAGCGCGCAACGTCCGTGCCCACACTGCGCAAGACCTTATCCACGCCGACGCGGAGGAAGGCGACCTCACCATGGCAATCGCCCTCCACCTCCTTCTCACACTTCAAGAGAAGCTATTAGGCCCATTACAATACAACCAAAAAGTGGCTTCTGAGAAGCCTCTACAAAAGCCAGGATTTTAATTTGGCTTCTAGCTTCTAGAAGCGCGGGTTGGAACGCCCCTTAATAGGTTCGCAGCGTATCAACATAATAATGTTGTACCCTAATTATTTATGAACTAATGCGAGATGAGTTGAATTTTGAACTTTACCCATTTACTAGAGTTCGGCTCATATGCAGAGCTCCCTGCATATTGTTTCATGCAGAGCCAATGGTGGCATGCCACATGTGTAATCAAGTAATTAATTAGTTTACCAAATGAAGTACTAAAGTTAATTACACTGTTTATCCGATACCACCCTCCTTCTCATCTGAATTATCTATCATCTCTCTCCTCCAATGTCGATTCACGAATTTTGTTTGAAGATGAAATCCATATTTCTTTGACTTCTTCCATCGAAGCCTATGCCTAAGTCCATGGCAACCTGGACTGATCTTTCGCTCCAACGATTCGAAGACACGTGTAGTTACAAAACTTGATTTTCCATGGTGATCTGACGAAGTGATGAATGGCTTGTCTAGCATCTACTCCAAAGTTCACTCATTCAATTCTTGTCGGAGGTATTTGTCAATGTTAGCTTTTCCGTGAGTCCTCCAACTGATGTGCCTCAAGCGTTGTTGACTTTATAGATGTCATCTAAATCTAAATACTACCATTACTATCGACCTGCGATGATCTTTACAACCATACTAAAAAACCGTACTTTAATTTAAAGTTCAGGTCAAATGCCTATGCAAGAGTCACCGACCTTAAGCAAGATCTCTTGTGTTAAATCACATAGCTAGCAAGTGTATCATTAAACTTAATTAAGAGACACATGGCATAGTACCATTGACCCTGCATATAACATTGTACGGGGCACCCTGCATCTGAGCCCAACTCCATTTATTGTACCGCCTCAACAAAACCAAGTGTGCTTAAATATTAATAAAAGTCGAAAATTGGAACCCATGTTGAGTATAGGATAGATTTTTGAGCGATGCTCGTATTTTGAAGTCCGCAAAACCCCCTTTAAGCCGAGAGTCCTTCTAATAGGTGGCCCCAAAACGAACTTCACGACACATCTCTCTTGAATTTTTTTCATACGTGACCCCTTGTGTAGCTTTTTTTTGCAACTTTGCTCTGGGTGGACAATTATTTGCGACTTTGGCCCCTCGTCGAGCGCAGATTCACCCATGACTGACATATGGAAAACCAGCAGTCACATATTATGGTAGCTTTTTTTTGCAACTTTGCTCTGGGTGGATAATTATTTGCGACTTTGGCCCCTCACCAAGCGCGGATTCACCTATGACTGACATATGGAAAACCAGCAGTCACATATTATGGAACATAACCCTAACAATATTTATGATCATTGGTTTTTCATATATCAGACATGAATGAACCACGCTCATATGAGGCCAAAGTCGCAAATAACCGCCCACCCGGGCAAAGTTAAAAAAAAAGCCGCACAAGGGCCACGTACGAAAAAAAAAATCGTCCTCCCTCCTCCTCTTCCCCCATTTCGCCGCCGCCTTCGACACCCGCCTCCCCCGATCTGCCATCGCCATGGAGGACGACGACGAGTTCGGCGACCTCTACACCGACATCCTCCTCCCCGGCTCCGCGCCCTCCAAGCCGCCGGCCGCCGAAACCCTAACCCACGCAACCCCTGCCCCAAACCCTAACCCTACGTCCACCCCCACCTCAACCACAGCCGCCGCCGCGGAAGACGACGATGACTGGCTTCTAGGCGAGAATGACCCCGTAGTCGGGGTCGACCCGACCGCCGACTGGGCCGACGAGGACGACGATGGCGGCGCGCCCCCCGCAAAGCGCGAGGTTGCTGCGAAGCCGTCCACCGCCGCGGAGGACCCCGATCCGCTCATGGGGGGCGGCGTAGGCGAATCCCGGGCGGCTATACCGGGGCTCTCGTCGTCAGCGGCAGCCGGTGCTGCGGGGAACGAGGATTGGGATAGCGACAGCGAGGACGACATCCAGATCGTGCTCAACGAGACGGACGGCCTCCGGCGGCTCGGGGAGGACGAGGGCGATGATGAGGACGGCGAGGACCTCGTCATCGTCGCCGATGGCCCCCACATCCCCGGTATGGAGGAGCAGGATTGGGGGGAGGACGCGGCAGCTGCGGGGCCGGAGGGGGAGAGGAAGGAGGGCGGTGAGCCTGGGAAGGCTGCGGCGGCTCCCGGCGGGAGGATTGGGTACAGTGGCGGCGGCCAGGGTTTCCACCCGCAGCACCATTCCATGTTCAAGGTCAGTTATTTGGGCCAAGAAGCCGTACGATGCGCTCTTGCCACCCCCACAGAGGGAGACGCGTAAACCCGGTTGCAACTCACTACGCTTTACGTTGTACTGTGTAAACTTCTTACCAAGTTTAGTTTCTTTTTTATATTCTTTTGCATTCTTGCTTACACCCCGACATTGTAAACTGTAAATGCATTTATTAACATATAAAGGAAGAAAGGAAAGGAAATACAATGATTTTGCATTTGCTATTCCATGCTTCCTTTTAGCAACTTTGAAGAATTGAGCCTTCTTAATGTGTGATCTTCGTGCTGGAGTAATAATTCTTGGTGTAGTTGGTGAAGTTGTTATCAAGATGGTAGCGTTGATGCTGATTGGTTACTAAGCTTCAAGTCAGTAACTTCATTTCAGATGCAGATGTCATATGGATGAAGCGAACCATTTTGAAGAATGATGTCATCATTTCACACTAGGAGATAGTGAGAAAGAGTGCAGCTGGTCCACTTTACCAATATCATTGTTGCCTAGAAAGAGATGGGCACAAATGAGTTGATATAATCTAGCTTAAAGAGCAGTCACTATGTGGTTCCTAAGCTTGCCCATCAAGCCAAAGCTTCAGGCTGTGTCCTAAAAATGTTATCACTATGGCTGTACGAACTCAAGTTACAATACTCCTTGGCCGTGTATACTCAAGTCAATCGCCCTGGCTGTAGGGTCAGATAGTACAAGTTAATTTTTTTTGGTTAAACTCGACAGCAGAAGTCTCAGGCAAATTGTCAATCAATTGCTGATGGGCGTGTTTTCCTTCCCTTGCTACCGACAAAAATATGCATCCTACTTCTGGTGGGAGAAGCGGTTTAACAATCCCGTACTGAGCCTATTAGAACTAATGGTCATTTGAGAGAGGTTAGACCCTATATGAACATAGAACTGTAAGCAAGACTTTGATGATTCAACCCCAGCTGTAACTATTGTGTTTGTTGGTAATGTAACAGCACATTTTATCACTGGGGAATTTTGTTCTATGGATCTCTGCCTGAATATCATTGTTCATTCTGAGCTCTAACATAGAAAAATGAATGCTACACAATATAATCACGGCCTAATGACTTGGAGCATTTTCAATCAAATCCTATTTTGTTGTCTTGAGTTGTCTAGGAAGCAATTTTTATTAATTTCTTTTTGCTTTTTAAAATGGAAACTTGAGTTTCTACTGTGTGTGTATGTGACATTAGATAGTACACGTGCTGTTTATCTTGAAAACATAAATTGTTTATCAGGCAACCTCTTATGTGGAAATAAAAAGGGTGGATTCTTTTGGATTATGGCTTTAGCTTTTGGTTTATGGTTTTTGAATTCTGACTATTCGCGAGAGATAGTACGCAGAAAGAAACAGTCGCATGTGATTTTGGTCGGTATAGCTGAATTCGGTACAGTGTCTACTACAATCTACCTATAGACCCCGCCTTCAAAAGATACACCGTTTAAAAGTTAGTTACTATAGTAAAAAGTGATAAGCCAAAGTAAAAAAAACCCAGCTAAAAAAACATTTTTATGCACACCACACTTGTGTAAATCATTTCAAAATCTTACAACAATGGACAGCATGGAAGCCTCAATTGAATGTCAATAACAATTGTAGTTCAATTTTATTTCACGAACTGCATGATTTTTTGCATTCTGCGTAGGTTTTAGTTAACATGTCTTCTCTCTCATGGCTTGCTTGTTGGTAAATGGATGATGTTAAGTACCTGAAAAGTTGTCTGTTGAGCCATGAATTTGTTCACCCTTTTTGGGTTTCTGTTTTTTTGTTTGTTAAGCCCTCTTCTTATGTTTATGTCGTTGATTCCTGCCTTACTCTTGCAGTATGTACGCCCTGGCTCTACACCTGGGGCTCCAGTAGGTGGGGCTCCTGGTGCTCCTGGTCAGTTCCGTCCTCCTGGACCTCTGGGCCCTTTCTCTGGTCGAGGAAGAGGTGACTGGAGACCTGGTGCTGGTAGGGGCATGAATAAAGGTTTTCATTCAGGCTATGGAATGAATCCATGGGGTGGTTCAGGTCGTGGTTTTGGTGGTGGACTAGATTTCACACTTCCTCCCCACAAGTAAGCTAACTGGTAGACATGCTAATAATTATAGTTATATTTGTGGGATAATTTTTGCTCCCTTACTGGAAATTCTGTTGCAGTTGTGAACGTCCATCTATGTTATTTGTTGACCCATCTTTTAGTACAAATTTTTCTGTAGTTGCGAAAGAATTCTGCTGTAGGTTTCCATACCAGGCAGCTTATAGCACTAATCTTGAAACGCAGTCTTGAGAGTTGTATCCATCTGCACAGTTGATCTCATGAAGTGCACTGAAACCAAGTCTTCTATGAATTGCATTATGTGAGCAGCCAATCACTGCTCATGCTACTAGTATAACTAACAGGGTGGCCTATGCATTTGTGCGGCAAGATTAGTTTTAAAGCTTGTAGTATCAAATGATATAACCTAGATGCTTGAGCATATATTTATGTATCTTGTAGGCTATTTAAATTTTTAAGACATTATAAACGTTAGAACTGACAATAGAAGCTTGAAGGAAAATACGACTTGAGGGACGTAATTGAAACATGAGCTTTGATGGAAGAAAATCATTGAGTATAATAAGTTGTTGGGGTTCTTAGAAATGTAATCACTCTCCATCATATATGGATCATGTAGCCACATGCTCCTATCTTTTCTCCATTAGTTACTCTTTTTCAAAATGTATGTATACGCATGTACCCCTATTTAATCTCAAGTAATATGTTGACTATATATGTGGCAAATTTTCTTATTACTCCATCCGTTCTTTTTACCTGATGTTTTACTTTTCATGGTCTTTGAGGTGCGACTTTGACTGCTACTTTTTATAACTTTACATTAAGATATACTAATAAAATTGTAATATTATAAAAGTATTTTTAACGAAAAATCTAATGATATAATTTTCGTATAGCCAATCTAAATAGCAAGTAAAAAGAACGGAGGGAATAGTTTGCACGGTGTTAAGAGTACCTTGCTCATGCATGCATTGGTGCACCATGGGCGACCCTCACACGCCGGCTGCCCCACCGAACCGTTTGTCTTATATTTCTTCTCGCCATTGCAACTTTTCTGCATCAACCTCCAACAGCAAGCCCAAATCTTGATCGATCCCTCTCAGGTGCTACCCCTTCTAATGCAATACTGTATCACATAGTTATATACTTATATTTTATTTCTCTTCAATTATTGCTTAATGCTGACTGTTGTGTCATCAACACACATACACGTGCAATTGTCATTGATTCCTATCGGGGACACCCATCATGCTATCTCTGGTGGCCCCAAGCTTGTTCCCTACGATTGCAGCATCTCTACTCCGAGCTTTTTGCTTTTGTACGCCCGTGCTTCTATGTGTATCGATGCATGCATGATATTATACTTATACATGCTCGATGTCCTTTTCTCCCGTGCCCTCTTCTTTGATGTTGGTCAACTCAACGTTGTGGCTTCCTCAATAACTGCGGCATCTTCCATATTCACTGATGCTGATATGTCTACTTTAATCGTTGTCTAACAATATGAAGAATCTTTTCGCTATCGCCGGTGACACGGTGCCCCTCACCAACAATGGCATGCTCCTAGCTATCCGATGGTCTCATATTGTCCATAGCTCATTTTCAATGCAAAGTTTCATCTCCTCTCTGTTAGAGCTTCCCTATCATCGAGATTCTTTGGTCACTGACTTTTTCAACAATGTTGACGCGCACTACTTGTCGTCACGACTCTTGGCTCCTTTGAGTCTGGTCTTTCTCTTCAACAGCTTCGGTGAGCAGCACGACATTGTTCTTGTCAAACGATTAAGGTGAGCAACATGACATTGCCCTCATTTCCACTGTCGCCGCCTCAATTCTTTGCTTCCTATGGGTCAATATCATCTTGCAAGACAGATCAATGCCATTGCACTCTTTCGTGGTCTCCTTCGACGCCATTCATGCTATCCTCGTTATAATTTTTATTTTTATTCAAAATTTTAGTTATTTCTATTGGAGTTCGTACAAACCAAATTGCTAATTTTATTTAATTTATTCCGAATTTTAGTTATTTAGGGATTTTACCTTTTAATTCGTATGTAAATCAAATTGCAAATTTTCTTATATTTTTTATTCCAAATTTCAATTTTTTTTATTGGAATTCGTATACAAATCCAATTGTTAATTTTCTTTAATTTGTATTCTGAATTACACATATTTAGGGGGTTTGACCTTGGAATTCATATCGAAATCAAATTGGTTATTTTATATTATTTTTTATTCTGAGTTTCAATTATTTTTTGTTGGATTTCATATACAAATCCAATTGCTAATTTTTTGTTTGATTTCTATTCCAAATTATATTTATCTAGGGATTTTATTTAGGAATTTGTTTGGAAATCAAATTGATAATTTCTAGGAATTCTTGGTATGCCTTCTGTTGTTATTTTAGTTACATTTGGAGAACAATTCTATTTTGTGGTCATTTATTATTTTTCTTCTCCTAAAGACAATTTGTTTGGCCCAGGACAATTTTTGATATTGACTCTGATACCACATTTGAGGAGAAGCCATGGAAATACCCTGGTGCTGATATTTCGGACTTTTTTAACTTTGGACTTGATGAAGAGAAGTGGAAAGACTATTGCAAGCAGCTGGTGAGTCCATTTTAAACATTTGGTAGCATATATAGTTGTTATTTCTTTTAGCTTTCCTTTGTAAACTAGTAGTATATTTTGTCACCAGGATCAACTACGATTGGAGTCCACAATGCAATCTAGAATACGTGTGTACGAAAGTGGGCGCTCAGAACAGGTTTTCTGTAATCCCATTTCGCAAAACATCTATCATATGCTATCTGCAGACTCTTGTGGTGAACAATCTTTTCTTGGTTTACATTCAGGACTACGATCCAGATTTGCCACCGGAGCTAGCCGCTGCTACTGGTCATCATGACATTTCTGCTGAGAATCGTAATAAAGCAGACAATGTGCGTACGAATCTCAGTGCCCAGGGAAGAGTTCCTACAAACATGCGGCCGCCAGTGGTATAAATTCCTACTCTCTGGTATTTATGTATCTGGTTCACATTTTCATAATCTTTCATGCCATGGATAATTCTTCCATGCTTTCTCAAGCTATGTTTTTACAAATTTTATAGATGGTTACTTCTGTTCACTCACACATCCTGTTGTACACTTGTATATGTGCCACAAATCAATGTTGACACACTCAGCCGGGTGCTTCTTTTCAATAGCTGTGTGACTTTGACAGCTACCCATTGTATAGTTTTGAGTTATTTTTCTTTGTAGCAACTACTTGAAGTGTTGGTTTGATCATACAAAACCATTACAAATTCCATAGGTTAGTTTTTATTATTGTGTGTGTGGATGTTACTGTGCACTCTTCATACAGAGAGAACTGGCATCCACCAATTTTTTAAAACTTTCCAATTATAATGAAATATGGCTGTGTTCTGAGCCATGCAACTTCATACACGCATGGTGTTTTATTTCCTTCATTTTTCCATGCCAATCTGTTTAAATTATGTAGTGATGTGAATTTCTCTCCAGATGACAGGGAGACCTATACAAGTTGAAACTGGTTATGTAGAACGCTTTCCATCTATTGATACACGTGCACCTCGAATGCGTGAATCAGACTCTGTTATTGAGGTAAACTGTCATCATGATTTGTCATATGTTATATTTCTTCTCACTTGGAGCAACTTGTACTGTTCTTACTGCATGTCAGTTGACATTGCCTTGCATTTCAGATTGTGTGCCAGGGTCCATTGGATGATCCAATAGTTGATGGTAGTTCACTGGACCAAGCTGAGGATTCTCAAGGAGGTAATAAAAGAACCCATGGTGTTGAGGAGGGCAGGCCATATGCACCTGAGAAGATGGATAATTCTCCTCTTAATCCCACTTTGGGAAAGGCGGAACATACGAAACGGTTGCCTATTTCATTTGAAGGTGATATGTTCACCACAAATGCCCATGGCGGCTCCCCTCCCAACTACAAAACGAGGGGTTCTTCTTCTCATGTAGTAAGGTATGACAACTGCAAACTCATGTGCGGACTAGATAACATGTTAATGTTAACTAAATTGTTTAGTCAATGTTCCCGTGATCCCATCAATGTTACTTCCATGATGAGATCACCACATGTCTCTGTCAGCATACTTGACTTGTAGTGAAGATGTTTACACCTACAGGGCCAAGTAACCAGCAATTCATGCCACTATGATACCCCTTGAAGCACTATTCACATGCACGGTTACATCTAACTCAGTCGATTGTCATCCTATGATGGGATGGTTCATATTTGCATTTGGACACACAAATCCTGTAGAATTGCATGAGTTATTATCTGGATTCTGGAGATCTTGAAATGATATATCTGTTCCTTTTTTCTATGCCTATGCACTACTGTATTTATTGTATCTTCTCATTGTTTCATTTACTTTATTTTGCACTTATGGTTCTCTTAAATAACTTTCCACATTACTTCCTTCAACCCTTTGTTTTTGTCAAAGTTATATTTCTAATGCTTACCGCCCAAATTGTTCTTTAAAGGGCATTGAAAGAAAGCTCACTGGGTGTAAACTCTAGCCAAGAAATTGAAAGCTCCAATGAAGTATTACCTCACCTAACAACATCCTCAAAGAGACACTGTGATTCTCACAGAGAGAACAACTCTGTTGAGGGCTCAGAAACTAAGGATGTCTCAGATGGGTTGCCTGCTGCTGCTGATGAAGCAGCAGATAAGCAGAGCACAGAAGATCAGTTTGATGATAATGATGATAGGCTTGCTTTGGTTGATAGTGCTGAAGTGGATTGTGACGATGCTATCTCAGATCCTCACACAGTTAGTGAGACAAACGAGGGTGATAACTTGGTTCATTCTGGTAAAAAGCAGAAACTGATTTCTAGGGTTGAGCAGCCCACTGGACACAATAGTAGTGACCAGGACGAATTGAGGACACTGAATAGTGACAATTGTAGAGGAAGGTCTGTTAGCAGCAAAGATCATCAGAAACGCCTTGAATCTGGTGAAGAAGTTCTGCAAGACAGGCTGTCCAGGCGAGTAAATGATGTAAGAAGGCATCATGATGGAGAAGAACGCAGTTCCCGCCGAAAGAATGAGTACCTTCGAGATTTCAAACCAGATGTAGAAAGGTCACATTTAGCCTCCAGAGGTAGGGAAGATATCCATCACCCTTATGCGAACAAAGATCAGGACATACATGGTAGAAGTTATGATAGAGTAAGAGAGACAGAAACTTGGCAGAGGAGAGAAGACAGTGTTCACAACAGAAGAGCTAAAGAGGAAGATTTGAGGCTTGAGTACAATGCTGAAGTTGGTGCAAAGCATAGAAATAAGGTGAGGCCCATTGATAGGAATGACAGGGATGAGGATCCTCATGCAAGGAAACGGTTGGATGATGGTGACTGGAGGGGTTCTAGACAAAGAGAGCATGGTGATATGGTTTTGAATCGTTGTGAAAGTATAGATGATTCTCATATCAAGAGAAAGAAGGATGAAGAGAACATGTCGAGAATGAAACCTGAGAATGAAGATATAATGCATGGTTATAGAGCAAGGGATGATCCGAACAGAAGGAAGAGAGAGCGGGATGATGGAATTGATCAGAAAAGAAGAGATGATAGTGTTAGGATTCAGGAGAAGGCTGATGGTCGTTATTATGCGAAACACAAAGACGACAACTGGCGACAGAGAGAAAGAGAGGACAGGCAGAGGCCTAAGAATGAAAACACACTGACCCTTCAGAGAGAAGAAGGAAGAGGAACTGGTCGGGGTGGACGGATAATAGATGATAAGTTAGTCAGTAGTGGTAGGAAGAAGGATGAATCAAGATCTGCAGTATTAAGCAAAGAATCCCAAGAACGCAGCAGACAAAACGAGCCTGCGAGGAGAGATCAGGGTGCAGAAGAAAACAGCTTGCAGAATAAAGGGCGTTCTGATGTACATCCACGTGATGGCAATTCAAATAACAGTGAAAGGAACTCCAGGCAAGAAAAACTAAATAATACTCATGGAAATATTCGTCTGTCTAGCAGTTCTGATGTTCGCCTGGCGAGTAGGGATAGGTACAGGGAAAGCACAAGAAAGGGCAGAAGTTCTGAGACTAATGAACAAGATCTTCACAGATCGGGTAAGAGGAGGCGTGAAGACCATGAAAGTCATCACAGCGGGAAGGTATGAAGTTCTTGTTGAAAGTAACTTTTGAAAGGCATATGCACTAGAAATTCAGTCGATTGGCTACTTAGTTACCAGAAAGGTGGTAATGAAAGTATGAGACAGCTAACTTTGAAACAGATTAGTGTTTTTTTCAGTTTGAAGCTCTGCAGGTTTTATACCTACTGTTGTTACAAAAGATCTAGTACAAATGTATACTTGATTCCTTAGGGCTTTTACTTCAATACTGCTTGTGGTTGTTGTTTCAAGAGAAATTGTGTTACATCTATGGTGACAAGTTGGTATTTCCTGTGGTCATCTGTGCCATCCAGTAAATTTTTTTACATAACTCTTTTGCTTATTGTTTTCATTTTTCTGCCAAAGATGTTAAGAGTTTTTATTTTTCTGCCAAAAATGTTAGATATCCTAACATCCAAGCAAGGTTCCAAAAACTGGAACTAGGGGAAATACCACCGGATGGTCGGTAACAGTTACTGGCCAGTAACCAGAGAAAACGGTCAAATTTCACGCATCAAAATTTGAATTTGAAACCGGTAACTGAAAAACCGGCCGGTTAACACCCAAAAAACCGGAGAAAAACCACTAAAAACCGGTTTATCAAATTTGAAATTGAAAATTCCTAACACATTCATGGCAAAAAATATGAAGTTAAGCACGGGAGGTGCATGCATCTTCCTAATACATTCTATTAGTGTTAAACAATATAAACATTATTAAGGAAACTAACTTCTACATTCAAAAATTCCTATATACATCCAGGGCAAAAAGCATGAAATCAAGCACGGGAGGTGCATGCATCTTCCTAATACATTCCATTAGTGTTAAACAATATAAACATCATTAGGGAAATTAACTTTTACATTTAAAAATTAGAAATTCCTAATACATTCATGGTAAAAAGTATGAAGTCGAGCATAGAAGGCACATGCATCTTTCTAATACATTCCATTAGTGTTAAATAATGTAAACATCATTAGAGAAACTAACTTTTATATTCAAAATTTTAAATTTAAATTAAATAAAAAAACTGACGGTTTTTTTCTCTCGGTCGGCACTGGTAAAACCAGTCACCGCCGGGATTTGGAACCCTGCATCCAAGTATCATTTGTCTTTTTAGTGCATTTGTTAAGTTGAATATGGTTAGATTTGTTGGTATACTTTTATTACTAGTTGAGTGCCCACACAATGCACTGCAATGGATCCCACATAAACCGTACCATATTTTCTAAAAACAAAAAAGTAACAGTTTTGAAAGTATATTGCCTACGCTTTGCTATGTGGAACTTGATGTGGTAACGTAATAAATCTTATAACAAACACACCCAAAATGATCAAATAGCATGGTTACACACCGAAGTGAAGTGGTGGATTGGTCTGACAATTAAAACATATGATGTTTACCATAGTCAAGAACAACACATAGTTGGCCAGCATGCTTGCAGCTTGCTTAGGTTGAAGTTGAGCTAGTGATCTCACAGCGGAGTTGAGCAGCCTTGCAGTTGAAGAGTGGTCAACATGATGTTTTATTAGTGTCTAGTAGTAGCATATATATCTGCAAAGCAACAAATAAAGAACTAGTCAGATACAAGATAGATTTTCCCTTTAGGGATATCAAGGCAGGATGTCAATAGGCAGATTTGACAAGCAAAAACACAATACAAGAAAAGGAGTTACTATAATACATGCATTTGTATTTTATGCACTTCACATACATTTTTTTCCACCATCCACTACTCATTCTACAAGCAGTAGTGCCGTAGTGGTGGGAAGTGGGAACAAATATAGGAGTGGGAAAAGTGGAGAAACTTTTTGTTACTAAAGGTTTTTTGTACCTTATACCTTGGTCACCCAAAAGAAATTCTCATCAAGTATTCAACATTTGTACATTAACACCAGTCTGATGCAATCGTCTGTGGATGATATTCATCATTCATAATGGTGGCCGTCAAGTGTGGCAGTGGTTGTCGCTGGGCATGATACACAACGGTCACCTAGTCAGGAGCGAGCAGTTACAGACTGTTGTTGAGCTGTGGCTATTAGGGGGGCAACTTGTCTGTTGCCTGGCACTGTGGCAGTCGTTGGGTGAGGAGGAGGATGCCGAGGTCTATGGCTTGAGAAGATGGTCGGTACATTGCCTCAAGGAACCAGGATAGTGTGGAGGTCGGAGATTGAGGGAGTGGTTACTGAATAGAAACAAGGGAGTTTGCTGGTGCACAATTGCGACCAGGTGAGTGCACAGAACAGTTTTGAGCTTGGGAGTGGGACCAGACCCCACGTAGACACATTTTTCTGGTTGGAGAGGCAGACAATTTTCCAAATAATGATCTTTTTAGTAGTAGAGATTACTACAGAAGTTTCTTTTTTTAATGGGAACAGAGGGGAGAGCCCTACTGAAAAAGTGTCATTAATAAAAAAAATACATAAATACAAGCAGGATCACCAGGATCCAGAAAATCTCTAGCACACGTTTTCTACGAAATAAAATTACATGATAAACTGAAGAAAGAAGAGTAAAGATCAACATTAGCACTACAGGGCATAAACACAATTAATTGTCACCAACGCACTTCTCCAAAGCATCTGCCATCCTGGTGGAGGTTGTGATTTTCAGCATTTCCAAATCCGATAACAACAACATTTTCCACCTATGCTTGTTAGGGATTTTTTTTTAAAAAAGCATTTATTTCCTTGAATGCAAATGTTCCAGCAGCCTAGAGCTATCAGCTTCTTAAAGAAAACTTGCACAATACCAGCTTGGGACTTTGCAAAAGACAGCATACTGATGATCTCTAGAGAAATATTCTGGTGAATTTTCATATTGTTTACAGAACTTCAGTATACAATATGAAAATATCGGTTGCTGAGCCAAAATCTGGGGGTCTATGCATTATGATTTTGCTAAAATTTAGCTTTTCCCCTTTTTATGTACTAGGCAATTTTAAAAACTTGTTGTCTGGTCCCTTGCTCCATCCGCCACTGCAAAAAGATGTACCCCCTTGATTTCTCGTGAGTCGTGATGTATTTAAATCTTTGTTTTTGTGGGCTGCAACACATGCATTAATTGATTGAGTACAATCGGCTGCAAGAAACTTCACTTAAAATTAAACCAGTATATATGTTTCCAATGACTGTATGGGATACACACTTCGTGATTTGTTTGGATAATTATCACATGTGCTAGTATTACTTGCTTATACACACTGCAATTTTTTTATGGAACATTCATATGAAGGAACACTAATAGCTCTGGTTTTTAATGTATTTAGTCCCATGGTTAAGAATCCTTGTAGTATGTGCCCTGTGGTAGCTGTGATCCATGTGGACACTCAGTTGGATTGATTTTTGTGTTGTCTACAACATTTTGATCTCTATGACATGCAAACTACAAAAGCACGGCACTGGTAAAATTAAGGAGCATAGCATATTTAGAAATAATTTACTGCTACACGAAAACTGTAAAAGCACGACACTTGTAAAATTAGTGAGCATATCATTTTTTTAGAAAGAAAATTTACTGATTGGTGTGGACTTATGTTTTTTAGATAATTATACAACTCTTTGGATTATTCACCCCCCTCAACACAAATGCAAATAAAATTTTGTATAGGTTGAGATGAAAGGAGTGAGCGAGCAAGAAAATAGTAGGGATCATCCCGCATCATCCAAAAAGAGCCAGAATCCTCAACTACATGATTCATTTGTGAAACAAGGAGAAGATGCCATATCAGATGATGAAAACCACAAGGATTCACGAAGAGGTCGCTCTAAGTTGGAGCGATGGACGAGCCAAAAAGACAGAGATTATAGTAATATTGATAATGAAACTACACAGACATTTCCTTCCATCAAAGATGATGTTCAATCTCCCACTGCTGATGAGTTAGGTAAATCTGAAGTTTTTGCTACAGTTGGTAATTCAGACCTCAAGAGCAGTGGTGATAATGGACAAACATCTGACAAGATGACTGAGGAGCGTGACCGACATCTAGACACTTTTGAGAGGCTCAAGAGACGGAGTGAGCGTTTCAAACTTCCCATGCCTGGTGAGAAGGAGGCACCACAAAGCAAAAGGGTGGATACTGAAGCACAGCCTCCCCAGAATGGATCCTCTGCTGCTGATATGGAAGTGAAGCCAGAGCGTCCAGCTCGCAAGAGGAGGTGGACTGGGAATTGATTGGAACTTGGAAGCACATGTTCATCTGAAGAAGTTACTGCAGATCTAATGGCAGATGGTCGCACTTCACACCATGCCTTTTCTGTTACAATTGAAAGTTGAATTGATGTATGATTTTTACTGTTTAACTGATACCTGTACGTGTAACAATAGACATGTTGATTTGTGGCTGGGAACTGGATACTGTATTTTCCCCATTCCTTAACCCCTCTGATTCAGGTGGCCTAAAATGTGTGGCACTGGTGCCACCGAACTCCGGAAGCAGTCGCCTTGGAGTTTCCCAGTTCAGTCGATCGCTGCTTTGAAAACAAATTTCTGGGTTTCCCAGGTGCTACATATTGAAGAAGCTGGGGCAGCAACGCTGCAAGTTGCCTTCTTATGAACTGCCGCTGGCCTGAAAGCACTGGATTTTGTATCATTCTTGTATTTATGTTACTTTAAAGCTAAGGTGGTTGGATGTTTGCTATGTGATGTTGGCTGCAGCAGCAACCGATTTCAGGAATGCATCCTGTTCGTGGATACTAGGTGATTGAGGACCAAGAGCTAGGGATCTCAGAACTGATATGACTAGTAATTTGTATGCATAATATTATCATAGACATGTACATTCTGATAAACCTATTACTGGCGTGCATTAGATGCAGCAAGAGAGCTTATAGTGTAGAGCTGCTGCATGCTGTACAGAATATTTTGGACGGAGCAATAATATAACCTGTAGGCGGTACTGGGTGAAGGGAAATGATTGTTTACGTCTTGTAGATTAGCGATGTATGTAATCTGTTCTTGTGGAATTTTGCTTATTATACTGACGATAAGATGGCACAATGTATGACCTGATTTGAGTTTTAGCACTTATTTGCATGATTGGTATCTTACTAATTACCAGTTGCATTCTTGGTATCTGACCTATCACTTCAAGTAGTTTTGTTTTAAGTGACTCGCACGTCTCATTATTTCTTATGAATTATGATGCGTCGGGAACAGCTAGTAGCCTAGTGCTCTGCTCTCAAGTTTGCACATGCAACTTTGCTTGCTCTTTTTTTTATATATAATACGATAAGGGTGCACGCTACACGCTGGAAATTTTACGGAGACCTCACAGGGGGTGATCTGAATAGCGATGGTTTTTGATTTTTAGCTGAAAAAATATTGTAGCTGGCTGAAAAAATACTGTAGCTGAGTTAATGGATAGTGTAGTGAATAGTGAAAAAAAGCTGAAGCTAGAAGCTAAAGCTGAAAAAAGCTGAAACGATCAGGGTCTGTTAAGTACACGCTTTAGGCCCCGCTCAGAACGGTTATGGGCGATGGGCGATAAAAGCGCCAGAATGTGCATCTTTGTAGCTACGATTGCCTTTCTGAGAAAATTTTCGTTTTTTATATTTACTTATACTTTTTTTCATTTTTTGTTTTCGGTTTTTTAATATTTTTTACATTTAATTATACTCAATAAACCAACTTAACTACTGATATTTTTGATCACTTCTGATGTTTTTTTTCAAAGAAAAGTCAAAAGCCATCGCTATTCCGATCACCCCTTACTGAACACGTGCGCACACACATTTATTTATATATATAGGAAAATAATTTTAAGCTCTATGTTTGTGTGTATATATATTCTTATTAAATAAAGCACACATTGCTGATCCTGGGATCGGTTCTAAGTGAGTGGGCGAGAACTGATCCTAGGGATCTAAGGCCCCGCTAGGCCTCCATAGAAGCTAGCGATAGCTTCTAGCGACGATTTATTTTTTACTGTTTATGTTTTTTATGTTTGGTTTTTTTGTGTGTATTTTTCTATATTTTTTTGTATTGTTGGTGATACGCTAGCATGTTTAGCATGCTTGTCACTCATCAGCCCGGCTTGCCCATCCCTCCCGAGTCCCAGGCGCCTGGTTTTAACGGCCTGGGTGGTGAGCCGCATCAAGTCATCAACACCGCTGGGCGCCTGAGCCGCGCCCACCTTGGCTGATGAGCTCCGCACCGAACCTTTACTCCTCTCTGGGCCGCGCGCAACACTTTTTCTCCAAAACCCGCGCTGCGAAGCCCAATTTCTGGCTGCCTGGGCCGCGCGCACGTACGCCAGTTGTATAGGTCAAGGCGGTCTCCGTCGATTTTTTTTTGTATTTTTTTTCTATTTTCAAATATAGCCCCTCCTCAAAACTATCTCTACTAATATAAAATAAAAGTTTATCTATTGTCCTTTCCTCCCTATGCATGCAGCCGCTCCTTCCATCTTCACATCACATGTTTCTATAAAAAATTGATATTCTTAAGTTTGCTGATATATATCACTTTTTTTAATACTCCATTGCAATATACGATCATCTTACTAGTTACAAAAACGACGAATTCAGCTTGTTCCGCGACATGGAATTTGGCTAGTGCTAAGTCAGATAACATATGCATTTTTTTACTCGTTGAACTTAGGTGCAAGAATAAAATAACCGTTCATTGTTCTAAGGATCTGTTCTTTTTAGTTTCTCAAAATAGTTTTTAATTTTTGCTACAGTACTTAACTTTCAAACGAAGTATTTTTTTAAGATGGAGTCTACAAATTAATTATAGTACACATTAAAAGATCAAAATCTGTACCATTCAAAATCGTAAGTGAATATCTCTCTCGTAATCTCTGTCGCAAACAGCTAAAATTCAAAATTTTCAGCTAAAAACTATAAACTGTAGTAAAAAAGAATAGATCCTAAGAAGGTACGTGTATTTCACATGACATATTATAAATATCCAATCCATGAATAAAATAACCGTCCATTGCGAAAAGCCTGCTCAGGAATTTGCTTCGTTAACGTCGGGTGTTACGGCGTGGAGGTTCTGCTGCTCGGCGCCTGGCACTGAGGTGCTGCTGACTTGCACTCAGGGATGCAAACAACAGATATTGGGTCTGATTTTTTATGCTGCACCTTATTAATTTAATGAATAGTGACGGTGAAGAGAAATTAAAAGTCGCTAAAAAAATAAAAAAATAGAGCTAATTCCTAATCATCTGAATAATTAGACCCTTATTCAAAGTGTGAAACTAGATATTTGGAAAGTTTCTCAGATTTTGCAGTCAAAGCTGGATAGTTTTTGTTGGGCACGGAAACGAATTCGGGATAGACGTATCTGTCGGATTCGGAGCTATCCGGAAAATTAATCGAAACTATCCGGTAACAATAGACAATAGAAATTAGAAAAATTTCTCTCCACTCCCCTAACCCATTAACCCTATCCAATATCCCTAACCTCGTGTCATTCCCATCCATTCCCATGGCCGCCACCATAGGCACTGCCCACTCGTTTGCTCCGCCACGAGACGAGCATACTTGCTGCCACACGCCGGTCGGTAATTACTGCCCATGCCTGCTCACTGTAGGTCCTGCACACAATGCCCACTCGTCATCACTGCACACCGGCCGTTGCAGCTCACGACAATTAGCAAATCGAGGGAGGAAGGGAGAGAGAGAGGAAAGCGAGATGCAGACGTATGAGAGGCACGTAAGAAAGAAAGCTTTGTTGTAGATGTACGTAAAGCAAATGTGGAATCGAATAACTTTGGTACATTGTGTAGGTACAAAGTAACAATAGATTGTTATCCCGTTGGATAAGATCAAAACGCTATAGTTTTTCTGTTTTTGAAAATAGTTTTTCGACGAGTCCATACGTGAGAATAGAATAAAAAACCAAAAATAGGGGGAAAAAAAACCGTCTCCGTCACGGTTTCGGCGGCACCTGATCCAACTATTCCACCGCACGCACGCTCTCAGCGTTTTTTGGCGCGAAACTTCGCTGTTGCGCCCGTGCCTTTCGGCCACGTGTCGGGTTCGGAGTGGGCATGGGCTCGGCACACGCCGGTGTTGCACCTCCCACGAGGCGGCGTGCCCCTGCTCGTGCCACGCGCGGCCCGCGCCCAGACGCTTCGCCCACCACAAGTAATTCCTAATTCGGCACCTTTTTATTTTTTTTTCCTTTTACCCGTCTTGGTCCTGCCATCCTGTGGGCTACGGGCAAGGGAATGTGGTTCCTGGGCTGGATGCGTTGAGGCCGACCGATGGAGAATACGCACGCAAAGCTTTCGCTACCACGGCGGCGTGTGCTGGCACGTGCCGGCGCAAGAAGCACAACCGCTCTTCTCATTTCCTATTAGCGCCTAAACGAGCAAGTAAAAATGCTTTTTTTTAGATTGCCAGTTAAAATGGTTTGCTGCTTCTAGAGGCGGATCAGGAAGGTAAGATCCTGTTCGTTTCTAAAAATTATTTTTCTATAATAAATAGGTTTTTTTTATAATACTTAGTTTTTTAAACAGAGTGTCTTTTTAAGATAGGATCTACTAATTGATTGTAGTAGATATTATAGTGATTTCACTAATCTCGGCTAAAATCACATATGAATATCCCTCTTTCCGTACGATTTATCTAAAGCTATTGCTATTTATAAGGTAAAATTAAAGGTTATCAGTAAAATTTAATATAAACGAGCCCAAGTCATTGGGGTCATCATGAATTAACTCATCTCCAACTTTATAGAAAAGGCAAATTTGACTATGGTATATTGTGTCATTAAGGATGGTTAGCCACAGCCTCCAGGAAAAAAAAACAGGCGCCTGCGCACCCCCATCTTTTCGGCCTCTTCCGACAGGTTTGCGAGTCCCAAACTCCAAAGGATCCCAAGATAGCCCACTGGCTTCCCCCAAAAACCTCGGCACACCACACGTCCACACCACACCACCCACCCACCGTATCCAATCCCCAAGCCCAACTTTCTCCCTCAATTCTGCACCCTCGCCTGCATAAATAGCCCGCGCTCCCAACGCCACCGAGAGAGTGAGAAGTCCGAAGCAATCCAATTATTATACATCCAAGAGTGATCTTTTTGCCAGGCATCGAGGGAGCTCGAGGCAAGCGGTAAGCAATGGCGCCGAGTGCTTCGATGCTGTTCCTGAGCTACCACCAGCTCCACAGGCCCGCGGTGGAGGTGCCCAAGGAGGATAATAATGGTGTCCGGCTCAGTCTGAGCAACATTTTCTCCCCCGGCGTCTTCGCGCGGCGGCGTGAGGCGGCAGCCGAGGGGAAGAGAGGGTGCGAGGCTGGCGGCGAGGAGGCGGCGGCGTTGGAAAGCAAGTTTGAGGAGGCGCTTCGGCTCAGCTGCTGGTCTTCTTGAAGGCTTAAGCTTTCTGCCTCTTGGACATGTAAATCGACGAGAAGAGATGCATGTTCCGATCGATGCAAAGGCAGCTTATTATGTAGATAAAATGTTTGACTCCTACTCCATTCCATGTCGGCGCTCTGCGTGTACATGGATTTCTTTTTTTTTTTCCTTTTATGAAATCTCGGTACTGTGTTTTCTTTGGGAAGCTATTGAATCATCGCTGGTGTTATCCAGATTTACGCCCCGCTCAACTCAGCGGTGGGACGTGGCGATCGGCGTAAATTTTACTGTTCGGCGATTACGACGCACTGTTCATGTTTTGTCCTTTTCCTCTTTTTTTTTGTTTTTTCGAATTTTTGTGTTTTGATTTTTTTCTCGTATTCCTTTGCATCGTCCGCTTTAGATTAGCGTGCCGTTTTTATTTTTATATTTTTTAAATTTAATTATGCACAATAAGCCAACTCAATTCTGATGTTTTTCAAATTCTGATATTTTTCGTAAAAACAAAAGCCATCGCTATTCCGATCACCCCCTTACACATGCTCGTCGTCGTATCCTCGGCGTCGACCTCTCTTGTAACAATAGGAAATTTTCTCTCTTTTTTTCGAGGGAGGGGATTTTATGTTTGTGAAAGTGCCAGCGTGCCACTTGATTCCAAGAGGCTTAGGAACTGAATTATCCGGCAAATTCAGTCTCCCAGCCATGTCGAACTACATGATCGAAGTTTTAGGACTCGACGATGGTTCGCGCAAAGCGTCGGACCTGCACAGACGGCCCTCCACCAGCTGGAGAACCAACATGGCACAGCTTAGATCGTCGAACACAACAGCAACAACACAGCGCTGTGGCTGCCACGTAGCACGTACAAGTGGGCCAAAGTCCATCTTACCAGTTAACTTTTTTTAGATTGCATTAGAGGACACGTAATCACTCACACCACACATTATACATGTGTGTATCCTACTGAAACATATGATAAAGTTTAATTAGATGATGTTGTATAAATTCTGAATTTATCTAGTTCCTTGTGAAATATGGCTATATACTTTTTCACTGAATATACATGCTTATACGAGATAAGACTCCCGAGATCCAGAGATCTACCTTACTCGCACGACGGTAAGGCTTTTGCTCGGTTCCGGTACCCGTTGACATTTTGATGGCCTTGTTTTTTGTCCTTTTTTTCCCTACCGGCTGGGCTTGTCGTCTCGCTCAGTCCGATTTGAGCCCAAACCCCGGAGACAGGCCCACATTACGGCCCCTCATTTGAGCAGCCGTACGAGGCACACTGCTACAAGCAGGCCGTAAGATCCACTAGACTCCCTCTCGAGCTACTGTGAAAAAGTTTAAGACTTAGTGAGCTACTTGAGTTCAGTTTATTCTAGATTTAGTTTAAATTTTAAATAAGTCAAACTCGAGTTTGATCTCGAGCTCATAAATTTTATCGAGCCGAACTCGAATAGTTCGTAAGTCTCGATTCAAGCTTAAATAGTGATATATATTAACTTTTACTGAGTTTATCCGAGTCGAACTCGAGCTTGAGCTTATCTTATTATTGAAAATTAGTGTATATTTGAATTATTTTGATTGTTATCAAGCTTACTCGAGTAGAACTTGAGCTCAAACTTTTCTTATTGTTGAAAATTAATGCATAATAAATTATTTTAATTGTTATCGAGTTTCAATAAGCTAAACTCGAGCCTACTTGAACTTAGGTCAAGCCGAACTGAAGCCCAGGTCTAGGATCGGACCACAACTCGAGTTTGACTTGAGTTTCTACCGAGTTCGAGCCTGAAAGGCAAGGTTCGCTCGAGATCAATTTGTTTACAGCCCTAGCCTTCAGCTCCCAATTTTGCACAAGGACCCCTTGCTCTAAAGTTTCTATTCGGAACACCGCCCGAATACGATCACACGGAAAATGCACGATCCAAAATCTGATCAACATGAATTGTCTGATCGGAGTTGTGCGACTCGGATTGATGAGGGGAAAACTAGCACATGCATGTTTGCAAAAGACACCCTAGTATTGAAGCCTGCACTAGCGTTTGTTTTAGCGATGACTTTTGGCTGAAATTTTACTGTAACTGGTTTTTTTTCACTGTAGCTGATTTGGCTTTTTGGGTATAATTAAATTTTTAAAAAATGTAAAAATAGAAAAAATATGTTAACCCATCACGGACAATGCAAAGGAACACGGGAAAAAAAAGAAAAAAATACAAAAAAAAACCTAAAAAATCTAAAAAAATTCAGAAAAAAATGAATTACTGAATAGTGAAAAAAAGCTGAAACTAAAAAAAGCTGAAACGAGTGGGGCCTCCCGAATTGGATGCATAGAGAATCCGCGATCCAGTTGATGTAAACCATCCGATCGGATCTGCGGCTCAGAACGCCCCGCTTTCGGGGTGCCTAGACACGCCTTCCGTGCGGTTCGCGCCGAATCGATGCGAACGTCGCGTCGCAAGAGAGTACCATCACATGCTTACAACAAAAGTCCAGCATATACTTTCATATAAGGGTTATTAACCCAGTTTTGGCTACAGTGGGGCGTGCAAGCCTAAATTATATTACATTACAAAAGACCAGCTCCAAGGAAAGCTTGAGCGCGGCAGGGACCTAAAGCTAGGGGTCTTCATCGAAGAAGGGTTCTTCCGGGGCTTCCTCGACGAGGGAACTCTCATCCGCATCCTGATCTTCTGAATTTTTTGGCAAGCCGTGAGCTAACCAGCTCAGCAAATCACAAGGGGACCCTAGCTTAACTACTTGCATGGATTAACAACAGAAGGAAGTATACTGGGTTTATTATTTTATGTGGATGCAGTTTTATTTCGAAAAGAGTTTTTAGAAAACTCAAGAAAACATATCTACTCCTAAGATTAGGGTTTTCACAAAAAGTTAATTAAACTACTAATCCTGTTAAAAGTACTTACAAAAACCACTTAAGCTTTGCAACTGGAATCACTCGAGTGACATAGCTACGGGCGCTTGGCGCAGCTGTGCGGCGAGGGGACAGCGCAGAGGGAGGGAGGCGGCTTCACGCGAGCGAGCGAAGGAGGGGAGAAGGCGGAAGGGAGGGAGGCATCAACGGGTGGGGGAGGCGGAAGCCAAGGGGAGGGAGATTAGGGGAGGAATAGAGGGAGATTAAGGGCAATCAATGTTTCAGGCTCGGATGGGGTTGGGAAAGTGGCGCGGCTCGGATTCGGATGTCGACTTGTCTTCTCAATGTAACCCCTGGCCCCGAAATCCGACTGGGCTGCTTCTTCCGGCGCTTGCTGCTCGCTGCTCCATCCAATCCGCCCACGCTTAACAGCTTCCCACCATTGGATATAATGAGCTACTCATTTTCAAATGTAATGCCTGCTATTTTTCGTTCTGGTCTAATGACTGTATGTACTACGGAGGATGGGCAGCACCTAACATCTACTTTTTGGGGTTTGCTGGTGTTGTTAAGTTTGGAAACATTCGAATTGGTTGACGTGAGGAGCTAACATGTAGATTGTACGATGACGCTGCTTACGTGTGTAGAATAATGTCATGTGGAGTAACTCGAGTAACAGGCTAGCACGGTGCAAGCTTTTTTCGGTGATGGATAGTTGGTCTCGCCTTCTATTTTTTGGAGAGGTTGATGACTTGTGAAGTAGAGAGAAACAAACGAAATGGGTCGACTGAAGTTGCGGAAACCAATGGGCCTATGACCAATAGATATCAAGCCCAGTGCACCTCGCGCTACCGCAAACCTAGTGGGCCGGACATGTCCAAAGCTCAAAATAAACTCCCGTGCTTCCCCTCTCCGTTTAATTCCGAACTCACGCCACCGCACCGCCGTCTCCAAGAGGAGCAATTCCCACTCCAAATTCCAATACCCCAAACCCTTTCCGGTTGGCGGCAATGGCCGCGCCGGCGGCCGACGGCACCTCGGCCTCCCCGGGCTACGCCCTCCGTGCGACGCTCACCGGCCACCGACGCGCCGTCTCCGCCGTCAAGTTCTCCCCGGACGGCCGCCTCCTCGCCTCCGCCTCCGCCGACAAGCTCCTCCGCGTCTGGTCCTCCTCCGACCTCTCCCCCGTCGCCGAGATCGCCGGCCACGGCGAGGGCGTATCTGACCTCTCCTTCTCCCCCGACGGCCGCCTCCTCGCCTCTGCCTCCGACGACCGCACCGTCCGCATCTGGGACCTCGGCGCTGGCGGCGGGGCCCGCCTCCTCAAGACGCTCTCCGGCCACACCAACTACGCCTTCTGCGTCGCCTTCAGCCCCCACGGCAACGTGCTCGCCTCGGGCTCCTTCGACGAGACGGTGCGCGTGTGGGAGGTCAGGTCGGGCCGCTGCCTCCGGGTGTTGCCGGCCCACTCCGAGCCCGTCACCGCCGTCAATTTTGACCGCGATGGCGCCATGATCGTTTCGGGGAGCTACGATGGGCTCTGCCGCGTCTGGGACTCCGCCACCGGCCACTGCGTCAAGACCCTCATCGACGATGAGAGCCCGCCCGTGTCATTCGCCAAGTTCTCGCCCAACGGCAAGTTCGTACTTGCCGCCACCCTTGATAGCACCCTGGTGAGTTGTTCAAGATTGCTCCTTTTATTTTTCCATTGTAGTGTTATTGTGTATATGTGAAATTGCAGTTGTGTTGTTATGTGAATGTTTGATTGTTCCACGCTTAGATTGTTAAACTTGAACATTAGTAGTTGTCGTAGGAATGGAATGCTAGAGCAGTAATTTTTTTGCGGTTCCCAAGTGATGGAGTGCCATGAAGAGACGAAGGGGAGCTAAGAGCTTCGAGGTTGACAGCAGCATGGCTGTTGTCTACACGTTGTCCAAAGAGCACGCAAATAGAAGCTTTGGGAGGTATTTATAGGGATCCATGTTGGGTGGTTACGTTCATACCTCTGTCGGTGCTGACTTGGTGGGCTAAAGACGATATTTCCGTCTTAAGCTCTCCCTTTGCTGCAGTAAGGCTTACTCCCTCAGCTAACGTCAGCCATAGCCTGATGCATAGTTACTGGATTTGCTATACACCCCAGTGAATCTCATACCAGATTCATCAAACCTGAACCGATTTAGGTTTCGTGTTCGCAGTGGAAATTGGAAGAAAAATTGGCAAACTGCGAATCCGAATCCTGTTCCGCAACTCACACAAACCACGTTTCTGGTAACTATGACTTGATGCCCCAAGGTTAACATTTTCTCTTTTACGTTAAGTCTAGCCTAGGGAGTATATTTGCTGCTTTGTGAACTTCTTGAGGTGCTACCGAAGCGATCTGATCTTATCTGGAGGTTATGTGACAGTGTGTTGCCTCATTGAACCCTGAGATAACCCCAAGGTCCTAGCTAACGGGAAAAAGTTGGTTATATGGGGATCAAACCTTCTTATAAGTAACCCAACAATTCCATCTTTATGGGAGAAGGTAGCATATCCACAACAGTAGTATTTTACAGCCATGAATGCACGTGCAGTCATATGTGATCTTACAATCGTGTATATGTGAGTGACCTGTATATTGTTTTGGTTAGCGCTATGCTAAGTAGAGTTGGCAATCTTGTGATTTTGTTTGAGTTAGTGCTTCTATGCTTGCTATGCTCTAGACTATATTATGCAGCAAAAAAAAAAAACATGGCTTTCTAGTAGTTTAAAACTGCGTCCTTGTGTAGCATTGTGTGCAATCTTGAGATAATGTAGATGAGAGTACCTTTTTATTGTTTGTTCTATGCTAAGCCTAGTTGGAAACTTGGAATATGTCAATTGTTCCATATATATAGGTAATCTCGAAGTTGAACTTGCTGTCATGATTTTTTGAAATATGAATAAGAACAATTATGTGGCTGTTAGAAAATTCTAGATGGATTTGTTTTGGCAATATAGTTTTGCTAGTTGTTTTACAGTATAATGAGGTGACATAATTGGGTCATCAATCAGTAGTTCATTACTTTTGTCTGTATGCTTCCTGTCTGTATGATTTTTGCAACTGCAAAACTAACATTGCCATATGCCATGTTGTTCTTCAAAAGTAATTAAATGTGTACAGTTGCACATAGTCAAGAGAGTTTTCCTTTTTAGCATTAGCAACAGTTGCTAATTCTCTTTGTGGGCTTTCAAGATGGTTAGGTTGGTTATTCCTTAGATCATCACGTTATTTCCAAATGTGTTGGTTAGAAGAAATATTTTTTTGTTGTTCTTCCAAAAACTTTTCCCCACATAAAACGCAATGCTAACTATTTCGTTCTTGTTTTGCTAAAATATTATAATGTGTAATGTGATCCCATTAATTCAGAACATAGCCAGCCAACTGTAGCAATTGAACAAATTAGTTTCTTGTTTGAAACAAGTAATTAATAAGAGGCCAGATCAAAATCTTTAGTTCCTTGAGAGGCTATAAAAGCCAGGGGATCTCTTGTACTATTGTACATCCACCTATAAGTAGGAACTAACCATAGAACTCGGGGCAATCACCATTGATTACAATCTCCTTGTGGTAGGTGTTATAGATGCCTGTAATGATTGTGACATGGTGTTGCACATAGATATCAGGTGCTGCAGAGTTCCAGTGGTTTTGGGAGGAAAGACATTGAGGCACCTGAGACTAGGGGTATTTTGGGAATAGTTATATCAGATGTTATGTTAAAACTCTTGCCATGATCCTAGGATGGACTAGAAATCTAGAATTTGAATTTTTAGGCAGGGGTGTGGGTATGTAAGTAACATAGCCAAGGGGAGTCAGTATGTAATTGTCTAATTGACAAATAATAGAGCGATACTTGGACATTATTCTATCTAATTAACATCACTTGTTTTTTGTTTTGGTGGTAAATGCAACTACAATTTGAATGCCTACCTGCTAATTGCTGTTGGTCTCAAATTGCCACACTTATTTAGGTACTTTTGCTACCCAATTAATTCTGAGTTCTAATTACTAGCCATATTGCCATTTTGTAGTTACTGTCAATTAGAAATCATTGTTATTTTTATGTATCATTTTTTCTCTGCTGAACATTGATGTTCAATACTTTCCTGCCGTGGCAAGATGTTTTGGGGTGTGAGGGTGGTCCATGTAGAAGTTTTTGCGTAAGTTGTACTATCTGTCTTCAATCCTCCCTTTTGTGTCAGTTTTATAAATGACTTACATTACAGTAGGCCTTTCCAGTAATTGTGCCTAAGGCCCCAGATTTCTGGAGACAGACTTGACTGTCTAATAGTATCCACAATTCCTAGATACAGTCCTTGCTAGCATTTCTCCAGAAACTTAAGTTGGCCAATCAGCAGGGACCTGTACTGCACGGAGATCCTAAGCTGTGTTTTTCTCCAAATGGATGGAAAGAAACTGAAATAAACTGTCACCTGTTAACATTCTTATAAGATGCTTAAGTGTGATGCCGTTTTGCAAAGCACATCACTCTAGCTATATCCATTATGTGCTGTCTAACTTAGCAGAGTCTGTCGTAGGAATCATGACCCCTCGCCACCATCCCCAGCCTCATCAAACCATTTTCTGTACTATCCATTAGATTTCATAAGCATTATGATCATCATGTTCCTCTTTTCCGTAGTTCTGTTTACTTAGAGCATCATAATACTTTATCTGTTTAGCGTTACATGCTGCTGGAGGTCTTTTACCCTTGGCATTATGTGTCTGTTCCTCAGACAAATTTTCTGTGCTGCATCATTCATTCTTTTATACTATTCCGTGCATATTGAGAATCATTTTGGATGTTTTTAGATTTTTACTTCAGCACATTGCCAAGTTTTGATGTATTTTTGGGTGCCAATGATGATCTTGACATACTGTAAGTATGCTTGTTACGTGTGAACATATTGCCACCACTACTATGTTTGGAGTTGCATCTATCTCAAGAAAACATTGTTCAATCTTGTTGCGACAAGTATCTAGCAACCTACCTTGATGAACTTGTTATCCCAAGATGACTGCTCACGTTGTTTATTTATGCAGAGGCTCTGGGATTTCTCAGCTGGAAAGTTTCTAAAGACGTACACTGGCCATGTGAACACAAAATACTGCATTCCAGCAGCATTTTCAATCACCAATGGCAAGTATATTGTCAGTGGCTCGGAGGACAAGTGTGTCTACCTCTGGGACCTTCAGTCGAGAAAGATTTTGCAGAAACTGGAAGGACATACTGACACAGTCATTGCAGTGTCGTGCCACCCCAACGAGAACATGATTGCATCGGGAGCACTTGACAGCGACAAGACGGTGAAAGTCTGGGTCCAAAAGGAAGGAGATCAACAAGATGTGTAAGCGAGTTCTTACTGTCTTGGCTGATTATGGTAGATGAGCTACTTAGCTTTCCCGAGTAATTATAGATTGGTGCGGTGGAGAATGCAATGCTCCTGGGCTGTGTAATTGACTGTTGTGTTGCCCGCTGCAGTGCTGGGCGATGAGTCGAGTAAACTTAAAACTGTTTCGGAGAGCTGTTCATGGGATGGTTGTAAGCTGCTCTCCTCCTCTCAAGCTTCTCTCCTCTCTTTCACTCCCTCTTCTTGAGCTCCTTTATTTCTCCCCCTCCCCTCTCCTCTTCTCCTGAGCTTCTTCAGGACCTTCTTCACTTCTCTCCTTCTCTCCCTTTTTTTTTCTCTCGGAGCTCCTCTTGTTTTTTTGGCAAGAGAAATAATGAGAGAGCTGTGAGGGTGTAGGTCAAAGAGAAAAGCATAAAGTAGTCGTCCAATAGTTAGACGACTTGCTCATATCACTTAACGGTTGGGCGATGAGAGCAATAGATGTTGTACGGTTGGGCAACATAGTCAAATCGTCCAACGGTTAGGCGATTTAGCTTCATGTCGTCTAACGGTTGGGTGACTTGATCATGTTGTCCAACCGTACGGTGATAAATAGTCATTTTTACTAAATTTTAATATATAGATATAATACTGTAATTTTAAATTAAAAATAGATTATTAAAAAAATTCGCATTGGTTGGGTAGTATATTAATATCTACATGCAGCATAATGTCATCCATGTGTGCTGTTCTTGAAGCCATGACTCGAAAAAATAGTATGCAATATTTCATCTTATCTTTCAGTTTCTGATTTGCAAAGGAACAACAGTACAAAGCGCTAAACAAAGCCAGGTTGCTAAGCAGTCACTCCATTGTATTGTTATTCCCAGACAACGTTCTCGCAACTGCCTTGCTGATTATTCAGTCTCGTGCATGACTGCTCCTAAACAACGACACTGTTTTTCGATATAAACGAGCGGTACCATTTCATTGGACACCTAGGGTTCCTCCCATTTAATTTCGACAGTGAAGTGAACTAGTGAAGCAGGCATTACTGCTAGCCTCGTGTTTGACAGCAACAAGTAGATGGTCCATAGAGGAAGAGCATGGGCCATGTCAGATAACTAGATCGGGTTGTCGTTTGTCCATTTCCTTTCAGCAAAAGCTGTCCTTTGTGCTGCAATTTTGGGCCCCTTCACATTTTGTAGCCTTGCAGCTACAAACCGGCGCGCGCACACAGAGAGAGAGAGAGAGAGTCATCCTGCGTTTGGTCCCTCCTGACATTGTCCTCTCTCTTTGCGCTGTGCCCTACATGTGTGCATGTGTCGGTGCCGAACGTGAAATACGAACGTGAATGAAAACGTTGTCGCGTCTGGTGACATAAACAGCTAGCCTTCAGAAAGTTGAGATTGTTGTTTGCTCTGGATTTCATCCCTTTCGGGCCCATATATAGAGTACAAGGGATGCACGACTCTACGCGCCATGTGGGGCTGACACTTTGTTATTCTTAGGTTCTGCTCGTTTCGGCTTTTTTTCGACTTCTACTTCTAGCTTCTGTTTTTTTTCACTATTCAGTATTTCGTTTTTTTCTGAATTTTTAGATATTTTAGACTTTTTTATTTTCTTTTTTCCCGTGTTCCTTTGTATTGTCCCTAATGGGTTAATATATTTTTTTTCTATTTTTACATTTTTTTAAATTAATTATGCTCAAAAAGTCAAATCAGCTACAGTAAAAAAGAAGCCAGTTATAGTGAAATTTTAGCCAAAAGCATCTACTATATATATGTCAATTTCCTTTCTGACTAACTTTGTTAGGTTAATCCTTGCTAATACAGTTTCTAGTGTTTTCATCACATTGTGTTCCCTACAACATGCATGTGTTTATGCTGCTGCTTAGTTAGAATTTTTAATTTTAATTTTTGAATTTGAAATGATGAATAGTAATTTCAGACAGTAGCCAACCGCGAACCAGTCGGTAACCAGCCAAAAACCAATTAAATTCAAATTTTAAGTTTAAATTTGATAATTAACCATCCCGTGAAAACCGGTTACCGGTCGGTAACCGGTACCGGCCAAGATCTAGTATTTTTCTGTAACCGGTGATACCTTGGATAGACTTGTTAGAATAGCTGTCTCTAAAATGTGCTTTCTGAATGATTTTCTTTTTCACAAGTTCTCATATAATATAGGCTTATCTACAAACAATTTTGATTGTTTAGGCTCCATGTGAAATAAAAGACTCCTAGAAAATCTCTGCAGAATGCTGTGCCCTTGTATCTTGTAAGCATCGATTCACATGCATTGGCATCTGGCAGTATATGTATTTGAATGAACCCAAAGAAGACAAGGACAGTGCTAAGTTACTTAATATTTCTGGTGCTTTTGGGCTGGCTTGCAAGTTGGGTTCTTGCTTTAAGGGCATATTCATGAGAGATGCCATTGTGCCATTACCTCTGGTGAAGCATAAGCAGTCATGTGTGGTTGCTCAGAGAGCAAGGAACACAGGGCTCATGACATTTTTATGAACTGTACACTTTTAAAGTATAGTCGGCCTTTTCATTTCTGGGATCTGTACAGCTCTTCATTGTCAATTTTCTGTTTCAGAACAGTTGGTGTGCTAGCAAGTAGCAATCCCTGAGCTCCAGATGAGCTGATGCTTGGAACTCAGGTTAATTATGATCCACTATGCACAGCGCCTTGGGCATTATAGGCCCCGTTCTTTTGAGTTGTGGCTGATGATTTTTGGTTACGTATAGTAGGTTTGAAGAATAATACATGCAGATAGAAACCGAAACCAAAACTAAAAACCGGCTGAAAAGTCGAAAAGAATGGGGGCGTAATATGCTCTGGTGGTGAGCTATCAGATGTAAACTGTAACTGTTGTTTGCCTTTTGCTGCATGAGACCTATTGCCTTTCTCCAACTGGACCGGCCATATCTATTTCAATTTTCAATACTTCTGTATTAGTGATACTGATGTCACTCAACTAGTGCACATTGCCATGTTCACGCCATTATGACCCAGAGATGAGTGCAGCTTAATTTTAACCCAAAACTTTAGGTAAGAATGACAACGCATTTCCCTTTCCTTAAAAATTTCTACACTTTATGGAAACACCACACAAATCTTTTACGTATTCTCGAAAAAAAAATCCTACGGAATGTTTACGTTCCAAACAGAACCTCCTGTGCAGGAAGGAACAAGCCACCTATATATTCAACCAATAATCCATCACTTATTTGCTCCATTGGCCCCCAATGATTTACTTTGTCAAATTGTTTGCCGCCCATGATGGAGGATGCCAACGGTGACAGCGCCATCATCATCCTACTTAGGTACTGATCATTTCGGTTTTTTTCGGCTTCAGCTTCTAGTTTTAGCTTTTTTTTTCACTATTCATTACACTATCCACTAACTCAGCTACAGTAAAAAAAACCAGCTACAGTGAAATTTCAACCAAAAACCAGAAACCATCGCTAAAACGATTACCACCTTAGATGCAAACTCAACAGTCTGAATGGAGTCATGTTTTTCGGTTTGATGAGCAGAGCCGTCGGAAGGAATGCAAACTCACTGTCTGAATGAACTGTGTTCGTCAGGTCAATATCATTAAGGCCGTTTGGAATGCAGTACAGGAATTATATTGTTAGATTTCTGCGAAATCCCTAAAAAAAAATTCTCCATCCTAGTTTTCCTGAACGAACATGAATTCTCCCTGCCTTAGCATATCGATTCACGAGTCCATATTGTCTTGGTTTGGAGTTGTCACCTGATACACATAAATACCATGACGAATGATTTGGACCGTCGGTTTTGATCCGGTGGATTGACACGGCCGCAAACGCACAGTACGTACTTTAACTATGGGCCTATTTCCCTAGAAAAATATTGCTGGTCTATTATTCCTTATTGGATTCACCTTTTAAGTTTCTCTTAGGGGACGTATGATGGAAAAGCCTAAAATGGATAGTTTCTCGTGGAAACCGAATAAGCTGTTTGGTAAGAATATCAACTTATAAGGATGTTAGGGTGGTTTGGTATGTGTAATTTCACATTTCTTTGTAATATAATATTTCCCTCAATCTGATTACCAGTAACACATTACCAGTAATCTAAGATTCCAATATTTAGTAGGTTTAAAAGAATCTACAAAATGATGTTTATAATAGTTCAAATATTTCATAACTCAAATCAACAAATCAACAAATTTAAATTACATCATTTGAAATTTCAAACCATAAAAGTTAACATTTGTAAATTTTATATTAAAAACTAAAATTTGAATTTTACAATTTAAATTCTATCAATTTAAAATTGCAACATTCAAAAATTCAATTCTTATGATTCAAAAGTTCAAATTTTGGATTTTTTTTGAAAATTTTAATTTCAAAATTTGAGTATGGAACTTTAAAATATTCAAATTTAGAAAATCTAACTTTTTGGAACTTGAATTTTTGAAATCTAGAATTTGATATTTCAGATTTTAAGATTTAGTTAAAAAAAATGAAATTTCCATATCCAAACTTAAAAACTTGTGGAATCTTTTGGAAAGATAGTCCGGGTGGAATACCCGTGATTAGGATAGTGTTAGGTTTGTGTCTATATTAACAATATTATTTTAATTAAAGTATTATTTCTATTATTGTATTAAATTCAGTTTTTGCACTTACTTTACAGTATTTGCTTCTATATTGCTTTTCGCATAAATAACCATAATATGCGTTTCATTTGTAAATTCTTATACATGTATTAACTCTATTAAACCTCTTGGTGTAAATTGTGGAGTGCTTTATGTGCTCACATTGCTTAAATCTATTGCCAAAGGATGACTTCGTCGACTACGGTGAGAGTTGCGACGAATAGGCCATGTTTTACAGTCATTCACTTGTGGGCAAGCAAGATGGGTTACTCCTTTATGATTTATCTTTCGCTGGTTTATCTTTATGTTTGGTCATCAACCTTTTATTGTAAACTTGACCATAAGACCCATATACTTGTTTTTTAATAAAGTTGGGTTGTTATGCATGATATGTATCCCTGTTAATTTTGTATGCACTAGGTTTTTTGGAATAGTACAATTTACATAGAGAGTTCCAAAGTTGTTGTTTTGAGATTCGACATCTATGTTCTCTACTCCTTAAGGTGATGTTATTGTTTGCGAATGTGTTTTGCAAATTATTGAGGCTCATGCATAATCTATGTAATATGTGACTTAAGTTTACGAATATGTTTTGCAAACAGTTCGAGTCCATGTCTCAAATCTTTTGTCATGATTTTAAAGTATATGAATATATTTTGTAACTAATTGAGAATCATATTTTGACTTTTGTTTGCATGATACTACAATTTATGAATATGTTTTACAAATTAATTGGAATATATGCATTTTGACCTGTGCTGACCATTGGCACATCGGTCAGACCAGCCATGTGCTAGCGGTCTAACCGGTCATATGTTGACGGTCTAACTGGCATCACCGGTCTGACCCAGCCTTGTTGTAGCCTAACCGGTCATGCAGTCCAATTGGCCTTGAGTAGCTAGTTGCTTTTTTTCTAGAGAATTGTTTTCCTCTAACTTTTGGTTCTGCAATTTGACTAGTACTCTTACGGTCTAACAACACCTAGTAGTTTGACCAATCCCTATGTGGACGGTCTGACCGGCCATGTGTTGTCGGTCCAACCGATCAAGACTGATTTCAAATGAAAATGAGTCCAATGGCTAGTTTCTTAGTGTAGGGTATAAATACTCTCTTATAGCCAGTTGGGTAAGGTAGTTGACGCCTTATTCTTCCTTTTTGAGCTAAGAGCAAGCTCTCTCACCTCTTATTTATATGTGTTACACTCAGGGTGCTTAGGGAGGTAAACCTTATGCATGTGTCGCACTTGGTGGACTTTGAGTCCTTTAAGCTTTGACACTTGATTCGTTTAAGTAAGCGTCTTCGACTTGTTACTTTTGGAGATTGCTAACTCCTAGACGGCTTTGGAGGCATGGTGGTTTGGTGATCTTCTCGAAAAGCTTGTGAGAAACCCGATATGTTGTGAAGGTTAGAGCTTACCTACCTAGAGCATTAAATGGATACCATTAGTGAAATTGGGGTTATTGGCTTAATTCATGAAGTCGATCCAATTTGTTTGGGCTTATCTCAACGTGAATTAGAAAAAAAAAAACCGGTAAGTTTTCAAACACTACGGTAAAACATTGTGCACCAATTGTGGTTTGCTTTGTTGAGCTAAATCTATATACTTACAATTTATATTCATAGAAATTGAACTGATTGCTTGTTACCTTAGATTGCAAATCTTGACATAATTTAGGGTATTGGTGCACTTAGGTGAATCTTATTGACTTAGGTTTTAATTGTGTAAAATTATTTTTATTTACTCTTTTACATATAAACTCAGTTTTACCTAAAGAAAATTTAAGAACGCCTATCACCCACTCTCTTTTAGTTGGTCTCATCAATCTTACAGCTGTGCTGGACCCCATTATGTGTGTAGCCCACGACTCACTCGGTTGGTTAAAGAGCTGGGCGCCCATCGCGGCGGCGGCACTGCGCTGCACCAAGCGCGAGCCTGGGTGCGGTGGCTGATGGTGCGTGGTGGCAACGGCGTGAAAGTGGTAGTGATGGCTGATTGTAGCGGCGGGCTGCAATGTCGACGGCAAGGCACGATCAGCGGTGGAGCCGCATATTCAGGCATTGACGGCTGACGATGGTCCTTGCATGTTTCGACGTGGGGTCGACGGCAATGGGGGAGGATGGTGTCAATGCCGAGGAGGTCAGCGCAGTGGGGGATGGCCGTGACACGCGACGATGAAGCGGCTTGGCACAACTCGGCCTATCACGGCAGTGAGGTCGGCGTGCTTCGGTCACAAACGGCAATGGCGGCGGCGAGGTCGACGACCGTCGGCGCAGCGGCGCGTGCACGGATGATGAGATAGGCGGCCGACTGGTAGGTATACCGGCGCGGCGCACAGGCCTGTGGCAACGCCGGCAATGGGCCGACGGCCATGCTGGCGTTCGGGCCAGCCGGCAAATTGGTTTTTGTTCTCTTTTTGCGAATTGAAAAATAGTGGCAAAAACGATGCGCGTTCGCACAATCAAATAACGAAATCGCACGATGAACTGTACAAGAACAACGATCAATTCGTGCAAACAAATTAGGAAACTCACTAATCTAGTAGGTCGATTCGACGACATACTATGGTTTGTAGGGCATTCGATGCTGATGACATATCGAAAAACTAGTGTCGTCGAGTGATCTAATATCCAATCAACACAACTAGAAAGCGAGAACAATCACATAATAAAACAATGCAAAGTAAATGAACAATTGACATAAAAGATGAGAGAGAGAGAGCAGTCGACGATCTTTTTAATTGATCTCAATTGATGTATTTATAATAAAAAACTCCTTAATATTTATAGTCTATAGTCTTTTTGACATACAATCATATCTTCAACTTAGAATCTAAGAAAGAGACTGTGTAGGGCCACGGTCTAACCGCATCCTAGGAGGTATTACTTTGGTAAATAGCTAGCTACGTACAACAGCTTGCACGCACCGTATTTGCATCCGTGTGCATGCATGCATGGTAAGTTGGCAACTGTATAAGTACGACGTTAAGTGACACAGCTAGGTTAACTAACTATAATGGACGTCTGACTTCATCGATCCCCAGGAGTGTCTGAAACATCGAAATTAAGTACATTATGTGCTAATTAGATAGTAAAGCATCACCGTCAGGCCTCTGTGCGGGTGACCTAAGCTGTGAACCTGCGACTGACTGGGTTCTAGCGTAACTACTCTACTTAATTGGCCAAAATATTGAGCACATATGTGACAACTCGGCATACGTGCATATCACGACGATCCGTGTTATTTTTCTTTGAGAGAATAGTTTCTGTACCACTGGAAGTGGTTGGTTCGATAAGCTGCCATGTCGAAAATTATAACTATTGTATGTCACTGATCTTGAGAATAGTTCCACTATATGTCACTGTCATCAGTTAGCCTCCGTTTGACCCAGAAAAAAAGACGATTTTATCCTCAGTTCAAAATCTGTTCATGCGATAAAAAAAATTAAATACATGACAAATTGGCTTAGCCAAAAATACTAGCTTTTTTGGTGGATCACTCGGGTAGTGTACAACTCAAATATAAAATTTCATGAATTGACCGTCCCATCTGATCCATTTTTGAAATTCAAATCTAAAATCAGTCTATTTGAGATATTTTATAAACCAGAACAAATTCACTAAATAAAAATGTAAAATAATAATTTCTGAAAGCTATGTAATATCTTAGGAGCATGTGAGATTTTTTTTTCAGAATCTTTAGAACTCATGTAGTCTTTGTTTGTAAATAGTAGCCTTTATTAGCATTTAAATTAAAAATCTGAAAAAATTTTGAACAGTGCCTCAAAATATTTTTTAGCTCACTAACATATTGAACAACACTCGTGTGAATGTTTATAATTTTTAGAGGTTATTTGCTATTTTAAATAAAATAGGTCTTCAGTTCTTTGGTAGGGGTCTTTTGGTCTTTTTTTCAAAAGATAACGGTCTCCCTTAACGGTCAATTAATAACAGTGGCATATAGTGGAACTAATCTTAAGATCAGTGACATACAGTAGTTAAATTCTTAATCGATTATAGTTTATTAAACCGATAACTCCTCGATAGCATAGAATCTATTCTCTTTTTTTCTTAACTAGCGAGCTAGCTCGTAGTAATCACTAAAAGGAAACAAAAAAGAAAAGGAGAAGGAGAAGGAGAAGAAGCAAGGGTATCTTGCTAATTCAGCATGTGCTAGTTTCCAGTCTCTTTATCAGTCGGCACTTGCGTCCTGCGATAGGCGCCGCGCGTTCGGAGGAGAGAAACCAGCAATTAATTTTGCGTACGCAGCAATGATTGAGATACGGGGGGAACGGACACGTCGAGGTCTACGCTCTACACACACATCGATCCATCGTCCATATACTCCGTATACACATCAATTTTTAATAAAATCGAACTCGGTCGAGATCGAAAACGACCGCAACTACGTGCACGCACGCCCTTGGCGGACACCCTCCATCTAGACCCATATTTTGGACCGTCCGATATATCATGCGCGCTTATTTTTGACGTGTACTCGCGGTAATCTCGAACATCCAAATTGCAAGAGAAGCTAGTGTGTGTGTATACATGGAATGCAGCCGCCTCGCTCGCGATTAAGATATGTTCTTTTCCATTTTTCAGTTAATTTTTGATTTTAATTTCTTTTAACAATTAATAGCATCGCTCAATTTAACCTTTAACTTCTGTTTTTCACTACTCATTAATTTCTTTTTTCTGATTTTTTTATTTTTTGAATTTTTGCCTTTTTTTGTATTCCTTTGCATTGTCTGTGATGGGCTAACATATTTTCTCTATTTTTAAATATTTTTAAATTTAATTATGCCAAATAAGCCAACTCGATTACAGTAAAAGATAAGTTAGATATAGTAAAAAAGTCGTAACCCAACGTCATTCTGAGCATCCCAATATTTATTAGGATAATAAGTCGTATTCTACAAAAAAAAATATACCTCAATTTCATCTTGTTTGTCAAATCCGTGAGAGACCAATATTACAAAATAAGATAGACCAAAATTTTCTATGTTGGTTAGTTCGACCGGTGTGGCATCGGTTTTCTAGCCATTGTGCAGAGTTCTATTCCTCCCGGCCAAACACTGAATTATGACTAACGTTTTTTCTTGATTTCTCAAATTCAATCTCTTCACCTCCTATGTCGGGTAAATCTTAGGACAGCTGCCTGAAATTTGATTTGCAAGAACTCATTGCTTATACTTCTCAAATAGCTCCTGCAAGGCATCGTCTACCGTACAGTCTTAAGATTTAAGAAAGATGCAAAATGGCAGCACTTATTGTTTCAAAATTGCGTCAAAAAAAATTCTATTTTTCCACTAAATCTTCGGTCTTGGTGATCTTGTTTGTGTGGGCAGAGGTCAGCTGTCCTCTCCCACTGATATTTTCGATCTCGTTGCTTTCTCGCCATGCTCTCCTCTGCATCGTATCCAGCAAATCGGATCCTATACTGACAGGATAAATGGATTGGCGTCACTGCTTCAGCCTTATCTTGCAGCATATGATGCAGATTGGACTGCACGAGGTGCCAACCTCTTGCTGATGCCTAAAGCATCCTGCCTGCGCCCTCTCCTAGATGACCATAAACCGAGCTAACCTTACTTATCTGGGAGATGCATGCCAGATTAAAACATGTTCAAATATCGCCTTAGTCTAAGCAAAATTAAGTTGCATCCCTAAAAAAAATAGTCAATTAGCATCGCCAACACCAAGGTTTCTGAAATAAGCTCAGCCTCTTAATTATTACAGTAATTCCATGGATTTTTTTTTCATGAAATAGTCTAAATCCTTGGTGTTCTTTCAGGACTTACGTTCCAAACATGACCGGGTGTTTTTCGAGTTTTTGACCAAAATAGTAAATTTTAAAATATAATTAGCAAAAATGACATCCTTCTAGCCGTAATTACAAAAATAGCGCTCTCGTCCGCGCGGTACTGTACGGTGCTCCGCCATGTGTCGCCCTGTAGCTTGTCTGCACGGTAACCATGCGGTGCTCCGCCATGTATCACCCCGTGGTTAAAACCGCACAGTGATCGTACGGGCGAGAGCGTTATTTTTGCAATTACAGCTACAAAGATATTAGTTTTGATAATCATATTACAAAACTTGCCATTTCAGCAGCGTTATTTTTGCAATTACAGCTACAAAGATATTAGTTTTGATAATCATATTTCAAAACTTGTTATTTCAGCAAAAAAAAAACTCGGTGTTTTTCACCATGGCTTTTACATCTTCCCTTTTGTCAAACCGTTGTTCATCAAATTGCAGAGCCCAATCAACTTGCTTTTTGAGAGTACAAAAAAGTGACTGCCGATATAAATATAGTTAAGTATTGTGACACTTCACTACAACAGCTGTAATTTTCACCAACAACCATATTCCTTTCCAACAGTCCTGACATATAAACTAAAATAGTGGCCAACAGTCCTGTTGACAAATACACTACCAATAGTATTCTCACACATGATTGTATTATACCCGATAGCACTGTCACTTATGTTAGTTAGTGCCACGCTATACAATAGTATTTTTTTTTATCTGATACGGTTGGTAAAACATTTGTTAATAGGGCTTTTGGTAAAAGCTATTCTACATGCAACAGTCCTCAGTATTAGCTCAATGTAAAGATGGTTACCGGAGCTTGAAATCATGAAATTGGAATCTACGCGTGCATGTTGAAATTTGTCATATTCACACATTATCATATCTAAATTGTAAAAATATGATTAACTTAAAAAATAATTATTTTATATAAACAGTATTCTAATTCACTGGCACACAAGATCTTTTGGATGTATATATAATAAAACTTTAGTAGTTGCGATAGAAAAAATATAATTCATAAGAACATTAGTCTTAGGGTTGAACTTGTAAATTCGAATAGAGATAAACTAGTACTGTTTAGAAAAATAAACTAAAACTTAATCAAAAGGAATTGTTCACATAAATGGCATTATAGTTATTTTTTTTCAAATTTGACCCCAAACAACTGTTTTGTAAATTTAGCCCCTTCTATAGACATACCAAACTCGGTAGGTATTTACTGAGTTAGAGGAGCTTGGCAGGTACCTGCTGAGCAATAGTAGCTCAGCAGCATCTGTCGAGTCCTATATGTGGCAGCAATCAATGCAGTTGATTAGTGCTTAATTAAGCTACTGATTAATGTTAATTAATTATAACTAATATTAATTAAATACAATTAATACTAATTTAAAAAACTAATTAAGCATGCACAGTGCTGGTTCATGCGACCTACCGAGCTCCTCTAACTTCGTAGGTCTATGAAGAAGACTAAATTTACAAAAACAAATATCCAAAGACTAATTTTTTTTTAAAAAAAATTCTAACCAAAAACGCTGGAGCCGTTTTTGATTATTTTATTTGCAAGACAATTGCTTCCCGACAGACATCTTGAAACTTGGAATTGGAAGCCTTTTTTAAGGCTAAAAAGACCCACGAAGGCTGAATTCATTGCAAACAGGATATAAGACATAAGTTCATTACAAAGTGACGGTTAGAAAGGTTGCCAAGACTAGGCAGGTAATTGCATGAAGTACAATGGAACAGTTGTGATTTGCATTGGCGGAATGTTTTGTAATAGCTTCTTTTGCTAGTTGATCTGCCTCCTGATTATTTTGCCTGTTGATGTAAATGAACTGCACCTGCATGGATTGACACAGTTCTCTGATTTGCAGCAAGATCGGCCTGATCTTCCAATTATCAGAAAATATCAAGAGAATAATTTACAACTGATATACATTTATCTTCTATTGATTATCTATTAATATACAAGTATAGGAGTATGAACACTCTCACATGTAAATACTGAGCACTATCTCTTGTAGGATTATCAGTATTAATGAAAACATTAAACAACAGTGGAAACACACACTAATAGAAATACTAAACAACAATGAAAACATAGCTATCCTAGCTGTTTAACACCCCTCAATCACAACCAGTGAGATTGAGATTGTGTCAAAGGATCTTCAGTTGTTATATTTCAATTGGTTTGGTGAGACCATCGGCTAATTGATCTCATGATGATATGAACCGAATCTCCAATACCTTTTTTGCCACTCGTTCTCGGACAAAATAAAAGTTCACATCAATATGTTTAGTTCCGGCATGGAACACATGATTAACAGAAAGATATGTGACTCTAAGATTGTCACACCACAGGTCAGGCGTTTGCGATTGATAAATTTCATGTTCTCCCGATAGCGATTGTACCCGATAGCGATTGTATCCAGATGATATCTATTGTGGCATTTGTAAGAGCCGTATAGTCTATCTCAGTACTAGATCTCGCCACTATAGCTTGCTTCTTTGAACTCATGATACGAGACTAGAGCCAAAGAAAACCAAAAATCATTGGTTGCCCTTTTGTCATTTGCTGATCCTGTCTAATCTGCATCAGAGAATGCACTAACCAAACTAAAAGTAGACTTGCCATTAGAAGCCTCATTAGGTTATCGAAATGGGTGTTTCGCTCACTGAGATACCAGATTGTCTAGGGCTAGTTGTCACCTTTCGTAGTCATATAATTTCATCATCCGGTATTAAAAACTAACCCAAATCCATCCCAAAATTTTCCAAATTCACTCATAGCCAACCCATACCCGAAAGCCAACCACTCCTTTGCACAATGTGGCCTAGCACAACCACCGCACAAAGAACGCACATGGGAAGAGATAAAGCCAAGAGGGCAACAAGTGGGGGAGAGATAGAGCCATTTCACCCATGACCAGCGACCATTCACCACAGCCAAACACCAGCAGCACCGCAAGTCCCCATTCCTCATATCCATCCCATCCCCCCCCCCAAATCCACCTAGCCAACCGAGACAAAGAATGCGAGGAGGAGCTAGGCAACAAGATCAGAGGAGAAGAACGTGCCGGGAGGAGGAGGAGCAAGCATCAGGGGACGACAACCCTAGGAGGAGGCGACAACTTAACCAACTGCCAGCCAATCGGAACGCAGCCAAGCCAAGCAAGCAACCGAGAAGACCGAGCCTCGATTCTTTCCCTAATCAAGCCAACCATCATCCAACAAGATAGTCTCACAACCCATTTTCGATCTTGCCATCACTATCTTGAGTCCACACCACATGAATCATCATCATCTACAAACCTTCCACCGAATCCATGGCATATATAGAGGTAAGCTAGAGAAGGAAGAGAAGTAAGGGAGGGAGTAGAGCATATACCAGAGGTGAGATCACCACAGTGACAACGTGCCACCATCGGCCACCATGCGCACCCGACGTCCACCACACTCCCTGGTATGTGGGAACCTCAAGCCCCGTAATGGCAAGCCCACAGGTTCCACAACTATCATCACCTCCATCTCATCCTTGTCCAAAACAATTCAAAGTATAAATAGGGTAAAAAAACCAAGTACTAAAAGTAAATTGGGAGGGAAAAGGCAGCCCATGCAATCAACTTGCTCAGTCTTCGTTATAGATTCGGGAGTGCTGATCGAGCACTTTAGCTTGATTGGTTCCCTGCTAGCACATGGATCAATGCTTGTGTAATAGATCACCATGAGCCACTCCTGTCCCCACTTGCCATCCACAGGTCACACGGGCCTGCTCCAAGTGGCTTATAAGCCAGAGTTTATGCAACACATTTTCTCAATGGACTTACAACTGTAGGACGGAGATGCAGAACACATCAGCCGTTGTGGATACCCTAATCAACTGCTCCAATTTTAACTATTAAAAAAAAGGTCGCACCACGTGGTCGCGTAGAAAAGGTTTAGGTTTTTAATGAATGCTTAGCGATCTTCAAGATCTGTTGTAATCTCTTGGACTGGCAAGGGGAATCTTAATCAACAGCCTTGATAATTAATGCAGCTTGTTAAGCTAATTTAGCGGCATACAAGACAGATTTGAAATGCTGTTGGGTAAAACCTGATGTGGCATTATGGATTGGTTGGGTGGCTATTTTAGATTGCTTGTTGTCATTGGAGGTACAAAAGGAAGTACAATTATGCTGCTTATATATACTGATTAGAGTAAATGGCATGTTACATATAGGGTAATGCTCTAAGCACATGTGGTTTGTCAAGATGCGCTCTCTTTTCTCCTTATGGGCTATGGTTTGTCACACAGTAGCTAGCCAGCTTGGATCATGAGCTTTTCTCCAAAGCTTCATGCATCAACTTCAAAGGAAAACCACCGTGAGTCATCTGATCAACATCGGAATTGATCACGTCTTTGTTGGAGTGATATTGGGATTTTATGGCTAGCACTGTTGGCTTTCCACTATCAAATGGACAACAATCCCTCCTCACATTGATCGGATAACTCACGACATAGCTCCGGTAACGTCCCAAAAATCAGGACATTCGAAAATACATAAAACTTCAAACTTTTGATGTATCCGATTGATATTTGGATTTTCCTGAATTATTGTTTGAAGTTTTTCTGGAAATTGAGTTATGAAGATTAACATAAGAAAAGTTATACGATTAACAAAAGGTAATACAGGAGAGTTTACAACAAAATTGGTTTAAGGGAAACTAGAGGAAAAGCTGAAATTCAAATTTAAAGTATATTTCATTAAAATAAATCATGAGCAAAAATTTAAAGGAAAGAAATTGGGTAGGAAAGTGGAAGTAAAAAAAATCAAAATCCAATAATTTAAATTTTAGGTTACAAGCCATTTTCACATCAAGCCCAAATTAAAAACTCAAGTATGAGTTCAATTCAAAATTTAGAACTTAAAATTCAACTACAAATCAAACCATGAATTTCAGACTTAAATTCATAATTTAAAATTAAATTTCAAATCCAAAATGCAAATTTTGAAAATCTATTTTAGGCTTGGCCCATTTTCCTTCCCCTTTCCGGCCCAGCTCCATTCGGCCCAACCAACCCAGCTAGCCTACCCTTCCCCTGGCTCGGCCCAGCCGACACAGTGCACGCCCGGCTTGTCCTTCCCCTGTTGTGCCTTGGCCACGCCTACACCATGCGCTCCTTGCTACCTTGATTGTGCCAAGCTTGCGCGCCAGCTCCCTCACACGTGTGCTCAACCCCCGGCCCTACCGCACCGTGCTCAACCTCGCATCGCGCTCCTACATGCCCGTGCATGACCCACACCATGCACCAGTCGTGCCGCGCCAAGCGTCGCTGCACTTGTTGACCAAGTCGTTGCCATGTTCACATGCCACGCTTATCCACACCACCACCGTCCTGTTGCCTACTTGCCACATTGAAGTGCACAAGATGTCACTCGTAGCACTGACACGTTTATGCTCTGTTGTCTCATTGCCTCGAACGCCGCTTCGACGACCGACTGAGAGAGTGGCTCCTCCACACCCTCTGCACCTCATTGACTCGCCGTTTCGTCGTGCATGGGCTGTCCCATCGCCACCAATGTGGCCACACTGTGGTGATGCCAATCACTCCTACTCCGCTGCATCATGCTTTGCCTATGTTGTGACCACCCATGCCACCCAGCCACCTCCACAAACTATAAAGCCACCCTGAGCCTTGCCTTGCACCCTCGCAACTCACCCTTCACCTCTCTTCACTCAATTGAGCTCCTTCCTACATGAATTTCTGTCAGCGCCGCTGTCTTCTCCATTTCTGACTGAAATAGCCCCTTCACCGCCGTTGCTTCTCCAGTGAGTCATTGTTCAATTTCCTGCGTCTGAAGCACTGCCTTACCACCCTCTCACTTTACCCTCCCTAAATTTTGGCAGACGTAGACCCCAGCTTGCCAATGCCGTGATCCTCACTGCGTCACCTCAAGCTCAATTTTGTAAGGACATCCTGTAATTAGTTCATATTAATAAAGAGCATCTCCGTTTTCTCCTAAGGAATTTAACCATCTTTTTTATATTATTTCGTAAGATCAACAACTTGATCATCGACAATCTTCTTACTCGGTCCACAATGACGATGACAACGGTTGTGGCAACATGATCAAACAGTGGGTAGTTTCTACCCTTCCTTCCTTATGGGTGTGGAATTAAAAGAGTTACAGACCGCCACTTGGGTGTGTAAGAGAGGGAGAGCTAGTGAGGAAAAATGGGAGAGCTCCACTCCCCCAATCCCCACTTGGGACTTTATATATGTAAATAGGGAGGATGTGAATTGTCCATCCTGCTCTTTAATAATTACAAGAAACAATGTTATATTATTATATTCGTTTATACATGTAACACCATAATATTGGGCTTACTTTAAATCTCACTATGTAACCTTGATGGCCCAAGGGACTAGGCACCACCACAACAGGCATGGTAAAGGATCTGAATCTAGTAAGAGCAAAAGATCACCTGGTAATTTTGACTCTTGACTCACGTCCTACCTCAAAGGAATGGATGGTACTTGGATGACCGGCTAGCCCCATATCACCACTGGTGCCAAGTGACACAGTTCCTCCCGCACATGCGCATCTAGCCATCCACCCTAAAAATCTTTGGCCATGTGAGTGTATCTTTGAACTCAAAGCAACCATTTTTTTCACAATGAACCGTTACATCAAGAGGCCAGAAGGCGTCTCTCGCGACATAACGCAAAAGGAGGCGGTTGGTAGCTAGTGTGGTGCAATGCAACTATGCAAGGCTACGAGGCCAATGGCAGAATTACGAGGATGTGATATTATGATATGGATCTGTTGGCGACGAAGATACGGCTCCAGGCAACAAATCCCCATGAGAGTTTATTTATTGGGAGCGACTAGAGAAGAGTATACTTGCAACGATATAGCAATATATTTCATATAGTTTCAGTAAGTTTCAAGAAAACGTTCAAAAATGTTTTATGCTTTAATAGTTTCACATATTTGTAGAAGTTTCTAGAAGATTTCAAGCCAAAATTCAATGAGTTTCAGATTTTAAAACTTAAGTTTCACCAAGATCGATGAGTTTCAACAAGCTTCAGTAAATTTCAACCAAAATTTTCAAGAAGTTCCAACAAGTTTTAATTGGTTTCAAACAAGTTTGAAGAAGTTTTAGCTAGTTTCGGTGAGCTCACCTAGTTACGATGGTACTACCACGCTACCGAGGGCTGCCCAACACTACCTGTTGCCGATGCACCCTCTTCTCCAGCTTCAGCCCCGACTATCACCGCCGCCATGGAGCCAAGCACTGTCGCCCATCGCCAAATCTGTTCTCGAGCTCCGCGTTGAGCCTCCATCTCTCTCTTCCCTGGCTCGGGCCTAAGCTCCATGCCAAGCTACCGCTGGATCTGTGTGTCCCAAGCCATGTCATCGCCTCCCGTCGCTAGATCCGAAGCTGGAGGTGAAGCACTGTGTCACCGTATGCGCCAGATTTGGAGCCAGAGGTGAAGGAGAAGGGGGAGGGCGGCATGGAAATCGAATAAGGAGGTGAAGGGGCCCGTTGTGAAAGCACGAACCAATGGCCACCCCGCCACGCAAAACTATGGCTGCTCTGTCGCGCTGCTCTTGCTAGAGTTGAAGGAGGAGGTGGTGGGGCTCACCCATGCCTCTTCTCACTGGCCACCACCACCCCAACAATTTTTGACGAGGTATTTCATCCGTGTGCGCCTGCTAGCACCACTCGTCATCATGCCAAACGGCTGTTGCTCGCAGTACGCGACAGCTACACACCCATCTCTAGCCACTCTTCGCGCAACATGGTGGCCACCACCCAACCAGCTACTCACCGATGACAGAGATGATGAGGGGGATGAGATGCTAATTAGCTACTCATGGATGTATGTAAGATAGATGAGGTGTTGTCGTATAATGATAAGATAGATAAATGAGTTGATGGGAATGATTTGGTTTGGATAAGAATAGGGATTCTGTGGAAGGATTAGATGGCATGAGACTATACCATCATTTTAGCTACGTACGGTATATCGTCCACTAATTTTTCTCTTATTTCTTTGGGAGGACACGACGAATCGGGATTCCTTTGATTATAGCCTTCTCTAGCCGTGTGTTTGATCTGCTGATTGTTCATATGGTCTAAGTGTGTATTTCTCAGACCGTCCGATCAAATAATTGAATAACAAGAGGGGAATGAGGAAGCTACCGAGATGTAGGGGGTTTGACCTGTTCTTGAACAACAATGGTTGGTGGTGCACGGGCAAGCACATAATTTTTGCTTGAGGTAATAGAAGAAATAAGAATTGGTATTGGAGCATTGCTGTTTAATTTGACAATGATTTCTGTAGAGAAAAATCAGAAATATAGCAACTTGATACCAGAAATCAACATAATGCAAAACCACGAAAGAACAGTACAAGTCTAGTACGTTTTTTTTTTTAAAAAAAACGAACGGTACAAGACTAGAAGATGATGTTTCCAATCATTCAAAAACCAATTTATGTAACGTCGGTTCATTTGATGCAAAATTTGGAGAGAGAATTTCCTACAAAGAGGAGGGTAAAAAGGCCTTCGAGCCAACCCGACAAGCAACAGACACCTTACGGTGAATCTAAGCCATCCATGATCTCTACTGTTGGAGACATCCATATGGGCTTAGCGGAAGAGTACAAATGTATACTGATTCATATCTATAATTACCACACATGTGGTATACTTACTGGGGCTTTTAGCGATGGCTTCTGACTTTTAACTAAAATTTTACTGTAGCTAGCTTTTTTTACTGTAGTTGATTTGGCTTTTTAGGTATAATTAATTTAAAAAAATGTAAAAATAGAAAAAAATATGTTAACCTATTAGAGACAATACCAAGAAACACGGGAAAAAAAGAAAATACAGAAAGCCTAAAATATCTAAAAAAATTCAGAAAAAAACGAAATATTGAATAGTGAAAAAACAAAAGCTAGAAACAGAAATAAAAAAAAGCCGAAACTTCTACCACAAAACTGTTGTTCTCACCACGCAACAATACGAGCTGTAAATGAACATATAGCTCCAGGGTTCTACCAGCGTGAACTCAAAATTTACAGACCAAACACCAGAGTGAGAAAGCCACGAACGACACCACAGTGAGAAAGGCACGAACGAGCTTTAGACCCATGGGTCATAGGATGCCAAAAAAAAAAAATCACCATGTAAAAGTTCACTTTTGGTCTCGTTCCGTTGGGTTCCTCCCAATCCCAGCTCGCCCACGGCGGCCGCATTCAGCAGCGACCCGGTCTGAAGCTGCGGATGGCGACCGCGTAACAGCTGGACTCCCCCGTAGGCGTACACGTGACGTGACACGGCGCAGGGTCGGGTCGGCCCAAGAATCCGGGAGAGCGAGACACGGCGCGTGTGAACCGTCCCGGTCTTCCCCGCAGCCGCATCCCCCGCGATGGCAAACGCCGCAAAGCGGGAAGAAAAAAAAAACGTGCAACACGGCGTCTCCTTTCTGCCCCGGCCGCTCGACGAGCACCCCACCCAATACCGTGTTGGCCAACGCCGAACGAACCGTGCGCCCGCCCGCGCCGAGTAGCCGACGCGCGTCCGCGTCCGCGCGACATCCCGAGATCGTCGGGCCGGTGGCTCGGCGCGTGCGTGCGTGCCTCCAAGATTCTCGCAGATCTTGTGGCTGCGGGCTCGCTCGTAGCGTCCGATTTTCCTCTGCTTTCGGCTCTGTCGGCCGTGTAGCTGCCAGCCTTCTAGATGATCTGGCCCTTTGGGTGCTACCATGCGATCACCTCACCGTCGGCGTGAAGGAATTTGGCCGCCGTTTAAGGTTAGTTTGCACGGTCGAAGGAGATCGATCATCATCGATGGAGGCGGCTCGAGGCACTGGTGCTAGAGGATGAGAACCGAACAAAAATCAACGTTCTGTTACAATGGAGGGCTTCTCTTTGAGAGAGATACAATGCAGGACATTGAGAAACTGTGAGTAAGATGTTCACAAATTATGGACAGCGTTTTTGGATTGAGGATGGAAACACGAATCTATGCTAAATCAAAAGGGATAACAAGGGACAATTTCCTTTAAAAAAAACGTAAATTGTATCATTGTTATCTAGTAAGGTTCATGTGAAAACGTACAAAAGAACGGTATATGATTACTCTCCATTTTATGTCCACGGCTTCTGGATTTCTTTTTGAAGACCCGGACCCTACATGATTTCTGAATTGTTTGATCCGTGTTAGTCTACTATAAGCAAATAGAGCTGTGAAGGAATCAAATTCCATAATTAGTCTCTTCCATTTCATACCAGTCCCTTTGACTTGACCATTCACGCAACTTTCCCTTATTTTTCCGTGCCGCTTGTTGGATCAGTACTTGCATCATCCTTTAATCTCCCTCTCTTAGTAGGAGTATTTTAATCGACTAGAGCCGATGAAAATCGAAAAATGGCTTTTACAAAACACAAACGTGGATGAAGCAACGGTGACTATTTGGTGGCTTTTGAAAGCGGCTTAGAGAAGCCGTTTTTAGAAGTCGAGGTGTTCAAATTAGCTTCTAATTTGAACAGGCAAAAGTTGAAAGCCAAAGCCAAGAAAAAAGCTATTACTCACAATCAAGAATCAAGTTGAGGGCCTGTTCTTTTTGGCTGCAGCTGATGGCTTTTGGCTGTTTGCAACAGAGATTGCGAAAAGAGAGATACTCGTTTGCAATTTTTGATAATATAGATATTAGTTTTTTAACGTGTACTACAATTAACTTGTAGACCTCATCTTAAAAAAATATTTCATTTAAATGTTAGTTACTGTAGCAAAAGTCAAAAATAACTTTTAGAAACCGCAAAGAACAAGACCTTAGGCATCTCCAAGCTCAAGTGATCAGGGTCAGACAACCAGTGAATTAAATTCCTAGTTTGATGACCAAATCACTCATACTTGAACACAACATCAAACAGTTTTTCCTCCTCCTCATCTCCAGCTTGCACAGGAGCGAATGCCAGGAAATCTGCGTGATTTGTTTATTATTGAGGGGATCCCAAGTTACCTCTTTGTCATGTGCCTTCAAAAGAGAAGCAGCAAACAAGGCAGTACCAGAGCCCAAACTTTAAGGTTCCATCTAGGCCGGTGATGAGATGGCCTCAGAGAAAGGTGAGCTTCACATGCAATAATGTGAAATATTCTATGGCCCGTCTACCTTCACTTTTATCTTGGAGCAATTGAAGAGAGGCAGTTGGATCTCTGCAGGTCATGCAGATAGATGCAGCGAGGTGACGAAGATTGAATAATTCATCAAATACAGTTTCATTATATAATTAAGGCTCCAGACCATTATTACTATAGCTTATATGATAACACAATCCGAATACTTGAATAATTCATCAAATACAATTTCATTATATAATTAAGGCTCCAGACCAGTATTACTATAGCTTATATGATAACACAATCCGAATACCCTTTGGGCGGAGGGTTACTATTCATTTATCCAATCAGCTACTACTCGAAGAATCTATAATCCGATAACACGATCAGCTACTACTCCCATGTGCGGTGAAGGACTAGAGTGCATATGCTTCTATTTAAACTTTATGGGAGAAGACAAAGAAGAAACACATGAACACGGACGACAGAGGCAAAGAATAGCAAAGCTATTCCGTATTAGGGCTAGTAGCACTCCTTTATAATCACTCATCAAAAACAAGATATAATCCTATGATAGCAATAAAGATAGTCCCTTTTATCCTCTTTAATCCTTCTGTGAGGCTCGGATTTCCCTATAATTCATAAGATGGATGATTTATGGGGAGGCTTCATAGAAACTAAAGATGGAGGTACGGGCTTTTTTATTATCAAGAGGCATTGCTGCAATGCTCTGGTGCATAGCTAGAAAGCATCCATTTGACAAGTTGAGCTCCAGCATAGTTGTTAGCTGGCAAGCGGCAAAAAAAAAAAAAACGAAAGCACTATACAACATTCGACTATTTTTCAGAGTGAAATTAGACAAATTTCATACAATTCGATTTGTGCTAAGATTTGTGCTCTAGTCCACCTTCATCTCCATCTCTGGTGAGCGAGGCTCTCCATTGTCTTTTTTTCTGGCTGCTGCCACTGCCAACGTCTTCAACAGAAGTGATGAGTTACGGTTAGGGTTCATCGGTAACCACCGGGCTTAGACAAATGTCGGGGTGACGGCCGACCGAAGGTGGGCAGTGGCAGCGGTGGTGCGTCGAGGCAACGGTGGCGTTGCCTCGACCACGGGATTGGAGGAGAGCGATGGAGACAACAGGGGCAGCAAGAGCCGACAAGCAATTAGGAGGCGACGAGCAGCGTTGGCAAATCTAGCGGTGTGGTTGGAGGTTGAGATGCGACAAAGGAGGAGAGGAGGCGGTGGGTGATGGCACAGGAGGCGGCAGCGGCAGGGGAGGGGCTCGACAGAGGGCCTTGCCGGTGAGGCGGCAGGAAGTCGACGCATGGGGAGAGTGGGAGACGGTGGCTGGAGGGAGAAGGTGGGGTTAGGGTTTGGATGTTGGTTCATATTGGAGATAGGGAAGAGATCTGGAATGTTGGATCTCAATCCAATGGTCAAAAAATCGAGTGATTTTGGGTCCAAAAATGGTCGGTTGATGTATAGACATATCCAATTTTTTTGTTTTTTTTTGTATTGTTAGTTAGTATGTAAATACAATTGGATTTAGTACAGTCATATTACAGATGGACACATGTCTAGGCTAATAGATCAGAAATCTGGTCTGATTAATTAGACCACTTTGGTAAAAACAATAAAGAGGGAGCAATTCTACAAGTTCTTATATCAATCCCAAGATTTCAAGTCATCCATTCCATCATCACGTTGAAGTATGCGTATATTGCTTATCTTTCTCTTAGCAATTTAAACGTTTGGGTGAACTATTTGGTGTATGAAACTCAACACATCTTACTGACTCAAATCATGCGTAATTGCGCTGCCAGATCTTTATGTATGACAATTTTAAGTAAAGTTTGTCCATTTGATCGGAATTATACTAGTGTAACGTTGTTAGTTTTTTTTTTGCGAGGATGTGTTTGGGTAACATGATTATGCACATGCACCAAAAGTTAAGCCTTTGCTTAACACGACCAACGGTGCAAATTGCCTGCTTAATAATGTCAATTTGGCACAACTTGGTAATTATTCTCTCCCTTTAGTTTAGTTCATGTTGCTCTTCCCCAAAAGTTTGGAGTCAGATCATATTCAAAAGTGATGTGGCTTTTAACTAATTATGAGAGAGATTGAAGAAGTAAAGGATATTTGTGTTGAGAAGACATCCCGTTCAAAATGGCTATTGCAATGACTTCTATAAACGTCTTATAGAAACCACTTTGAGAAGACACTTTGTTTAAAAGTCAACTTCTAATAGAATCTGTTTAAAACAAAGCCATCCAAGGGCTCCTTTTAAATTCCGCAAACCCTCTCTCCCATGAAATGGTGAAGCGCACCTATGGTTGGGAGTCCAGCTCTGAAAAGGCTTGAAATAATACCGAGCAAATCTTGAAACGATCTTGAACAAATCCCTTGATTAATCCGTCGTTAGATCATTTCATAAGCACAGCTTGCTTGCCTAATAATAATGGTAGGGGATTATTTTACTCGTATTGATCGCCCTTAATAGTTGCTCTTCCCCAATAGTTTGGAGTCAGATCATATTTAAAAGAGCTATGGTTTTTCACTAATTATGAAAGAGATTGAAGAAGGACACTCGTGTTGAGAAGACAGCCGTTCAAAATGACTATTGCAGTGACTCCTATAAACATCTTATAGAAGTCATCTTAAAGAAAATACTTTATTCAAAAATCAACTTCTAAAAGAATCTGTTTGAAGCAAAGCCATCGAAGGACTCCTTTTAAATTCCGCAAACCCTTTCTCTCCCATGAAATGGTGAAGCGCACCTATGGTTGGGAGTCCAGCTCTGAAAAGGCTTGAAATAATACCGAGCAAATCTTGAAACGATCTTGAACAAATCCCTTGATTAATCCGTCGTTAGATCATTTCATAAGCACAGCTTGCTTGCCTAATAATAATGGTTGGGGATTATTTTACTCGTATTGATCGCCCTTAATAGGCTTGTCCCATGTGAGTTGGGCCCAAGTCGTCATCATAATCCACCAAACGTACGTCTTTCTGGTGGACTACAGGTTGCATTTGCAATAAGAAGTACTCAGAGCATTAGTTTGCAATACAGATCATTTGTTGCTCGTTAATTGATCTGTTTATCCCCCGGTTTAAGGGTATGTATAACAGTTCAGATGGCTGCTGTCTGTATATACATGTACATCATATATAGACAACAAAAAAAACAGCTAGTACAATGAGCTGTCTATTTAGTTGTCTGCTACCTCATCAAAAAAGATAACAAAAAAGACAGCTTGTAAAAAAGACGGCTCGTACAGCGCTCGTAACGCCGTCTCTTCGTCTAGGTGCACGAGCGCAAGCCGTCTCTTCGCGAGAGGACGGCTTGTGTCTCTCTCTTCTTTAATTACTGTTCACGTCAAATAATTTTGCTGTGTTAGCATGATAAAGATGGTACGTGTTTCTCCGTTGTATCTGACCTAATGTGCGGCTCCACTTCTGAGGGGTGCTCTGCTGAGTATTAGTCGGTTTAAAGCACGTATAGTAGATCAAGGAAAAATCTAGACAACCCTGTAGCGTTCAATGCCTTTCCAACCGTACAGCTTTTTACCGTTCGATCCACACATCCAACGGTGAAGGCATCACATGATCCCCTTGTTTTTCTCGAGTCCACCCGACGTCTCAACTCAACAAGGCAATTGTTCGTCCATTCCCTTAATGAAACTTTTTGGAACGTATTGAAACTTTATAAAATTTTTTTAAATATGTTAAAGCTTGTATGAAGCTTTCGTGAAACATGCTAAAACTTTTCTGAAATTTAATGTTTCCTTTTGAAACTTGAGTGAAACTTACGGATTTTACTGTGAAACATGTTGGAACTCTCTGAAATTTTGAAGTTTGTCTTTCTAAAACTCAATAAAAATTCTTCTTAAACTCGTTTTTAATCAAATTTCAGATTTGAAACTACAAGAAACTTATAGTTTTAGATTTAGAACCCATTGAAATTTATTAAAAACACGCTGAAACCTTATCAAACCAGTTTTAAACTCGTTTTAAGACCTGATGAAACTTGTGAAATGTGCTTCGAAACTGTGAAGCTTGTCTTTTTGGAACTCAGTTTAAATTCTTCTGAAACTCATTTTAAATCAAGTTTCAATTTTAAAATTGTACGAAACTTATAGTTTGAGATCTAAAAGCCATTTAAATTTGGCGAATCACACTGAAATGTTATGAAATCCAAGCAATTTTTTTAAACCTGATAAAACCTACAAAATGTGAATGAAATCTATTGAAACCAAGTGAAATATGTATGTACCGTTGAAAACGATTCCAACGTATAGCATGGGTAGCGTCTTCCATAGATAAAACCGAACAAGATGTCATGGGGCTTGGCAACTTTGGAGTACAATAAGAAAATATCCCCAACCAGCTAGCACTAGTACTTCAAAAGATTGTTCCATAATTAGTTCATTTGTTTGATGACAAGTTTTGATTTATTAAAAAAAATCTAAAGAGGGTTCTAAAAAATCCAAAGAGTAAACAAAAACTAATATTATGTGTACCGCTTTAATGCAAATTGCAATAGCAGTAGATTAAGTAGTTAAAATTGAGATGTGTGTAGTGTAACATTTATCTTGTAGCTGGATGCATTTTGCTATGCAATGGTGTAACAATTTCTCACTGCTACTCAAAGAGGAGAATCATCCTTAAAAAATAGTTCAACCAGGAGAACGATCGAGACTACATAGCAACGCAAATGGGTCAATTGATTGGCGTTCATCCGGATTTTATAACCCATTGCTTTTACTTATATTGAAGAAATTACCTGTGATTTACCTTCTCCAAGTTTAGTTCAGTGGATCAATCAAGCCATTCCTGAACAACCCAAATGCCCTAGCTTGTGGAGAAACAACAACTAAACTACTAGAAACGACAAAACCAATTTTACTAACATTTCACAAAACCTTGGCCGATCCCCATTGACATCATGATGAAGTAATACAATGGATAAAATATCACCTACTAGCTAACACAATACTTGTGTGAGAGAGATCAATAATCTATACTTGTCCATAGTACCACTATGGCCTTAATTTATAAAAAAAAGGGAAGGAAGAGGTGACTTAAGCCACCATTTGCACAGTCTGCAGCTCAAAGGAAAGAGAGAAGCGGTCGAGTGGTTCACACCCAACCAAGAGGCCTTAGAATAGTCTCTTAGCCCAACCCAGGAAAGGTTATATAAGGTGGTGCAGCTTGTCTAGTCTCCATTGGTGGAAAGGAAAGGAACCTCACCCCTCTCTCCATAGGTTGGTCTTCTTCCCTCCCCTCCCCTAATCAACACACACACACACACATACATCATTCACAACAGCAACTCACACATACGCACAGAGACAAAATGCATTGTTCATTGCATTTTGTGCCATGCTATCTAGTTCATTGCTTCATTTCTCTCTAACTGTTCTGTTTCTGTGTGCTTGTCATCAGGGCTAATTGAGCTCAAAAAGCAGTCTTTGATTTGGAGCTTGGAAGCGCAGGCGATCTAGAGCAATCTGCGAATGGCGACACAGTGGTTCTCCAATATGGTAATTCACTGGTCATCTCAATGTTAAATAATCGCATGGACGTGTGTAGTAGATGTGCGATGTGCTGATACTGCATGGTTTCTTGGTTCTTGGCATGCGAGCAGGTGATGGACGAGCCGAGCTTCTTCCACCAGTGGCAGTCGGACGCGCTGCTGGAGCAGTACACGGAGCAGCAGATCGCCGTGGCGTTCGGGCAGGGGGAGGTGGGCCACGCCGCCGCCGCCGCCGCCGCGGCGCTGATGCAGCAACAGCAGTACGCGGCGGGCGAGCACCGGCCGCGCAAGGCGGCCAAGGTCAACACCAGCTGGGACTCGTGCATCACGGAGCAGGGCTCCACCGCCGACTCCTCCCCGACCATCCTCTCCTTCGGCGGCCACGCCGACGCCGCCGTGTTCGCCAAGGCGCAGGCCCCGACCGCCCCGTACTACGGCGCCTCCGCGGCGGCGCCCGTGAAGCCCAAGCAGGAGGTGGACGCGACCGTGCCGTTCCCCCAGGCGCGCCCGGTCAAGCGGAGCTACAACGCCATGGTCGTCGCCGCCGAGCCCGCAAAGGCGCCGGCGGCCTCCCAGAACCAAGAGCACATCTTGGCCGAGCGGAAGCGCCGCGAGAAGCTCAGCCAGCGCTTCATCGCCCTCTCCAAGATTGTCCCTGGCCTCAAGAAGGTGCACACACATACACACACATAAGTGCATATCCGTGGCTTTGATCATGGGTCTAATTAGCTTAAGTGCGACGAACTGATTGGTGTGCATATGGTGTTGCTTGCAGATGGACAAGGCGTCGGTGCTCGGCGACGCGATCAAGTACGTGAAGCAGCTGCAGGACCAGGTGAGGGGCCTGGAGGAGGAGTCGCGGCGGCGGCCGGTCGAGGCGGCAGTGCTAGTCAAGAAGTCCCAGCTGTCCGCCGACGACGAAGACGGGTCGTCCTGCGACCAGAACTTCGAGGGAGGCGAGGCCGGGCTGCCGGAGATCGAGGCCCGGGTGTCGGAGCGCACGGTGCTGGTCAAGATCCACTGCGAGAACCGCAAGGGCGCGCTCATCACCGCCCTGTCCGAGGTCGAGAGCATCGGCCTCACCATCACGAACACCAATGTGCTCCCCTTCACCACCTCCTCCCTCGACATCACCATCATGGCCATGGTCAGCTCAACAACCCTCTTGTCATGTCATGCCATGTTCTTTAATTACTTCGTATATATATGCATTAATTTGGATGGTGTTGTTGATGTGCTAATTTGATGGTGTTTAATCTTGCAGGCTAGGGAGGACTTCACTTTGTCTGTCAAAGATATTGTCAAGAAGCTAAATCAAGCTTTCAAGTTATCCCTGTGAAGGACTTGTTCCTGATCAAGTCTAATTTAGATCTTACTTTGGTTTTTTATTTCCCCCCTTTTTATCATTAGCCTTGAGGATTTGAGGCTAATGGTTATAGGTTCTTCCCTGCTGGTGCTTCTGAAAGAGAGTTGCTTGCAATCCCCCACAGAGCCATCAAAGATTAGCCATTTCCACCGGTTTTTGCTGCATGGGTGAAAATCACCTAGTTACCAACCCTCGTCTATTTTCTCTCCCTTCACTTTTTGCATGGTTTGAGCTAGTCACTCCGTGTTCTTGGGAGAGAGTAGAGCGCGAAAAAAGAGACCTGTCTTTTTCTAGGGCTTGTTATCAAGGGGAGTTTGACTTTTACAAAACCTTATTTTCCTTTCTCCCCTTCTCCAGTGTTGCCCTTTCACCTTGTTTTCCTATGAGAGGATTGAATTTTTCAAACCCAAACACCTACCTTTGCCGTCCTCTCGATCCTAGCTACCACACACACTGTTCCCAAAAAGGCTTCCAATATTGTGGAGAAAATGGTGCCTTCTTTTTTTCAGCTCTGAGGGGGACTTTTGCAAGCCTTGATTCAGAAGTACAGTAGGGTGTGCCTCTTTTCTTTTTTGAGGGTCATACAAGTTGGTCCCAACTTGATGCACACTTTGCTTGTAGCTTCCTTGTGGGTTTTGTTGTAAGTTGTAACAGGATCAAGATGTAGCTGTGCTCTCTTGTTTACTTGCATATAAGTATAAAAATAAATAAATGTGCTCAGTTGTTGACTTGATGACTCTCTCTCTCTCTTGCTTACTTGTCTTTTCAGCCAACTCAAGATATGTCTTTTCTTAATATTGAAAAATATCCGCGCAGTTTGTTCATGGACCGGAATCGTAAGTCAATCGTTGTATTTTTTTTGTCTTAATAGAATAGTCTTATGCATTATTTGTCCACTAAATCAATACAGAATTATAAAGGCGGCGTTTCTCTGTCCATCTAAAAGGAAATCTGGAACAGTACAGTTAAAACTATGAATATATGTGTGTAAATTGACTACTCAACTTCACTTGATTATAGAATATAGAAAATCTTCCTGAGTAAATACACTCCTGAAGAAACAGAGTTCCATGTAATATTGTTCTGAGCTCTTCCCCCTATAATTCATCCCCTTGTTCTCCACGACTAATTTGTTGGGAACTTAAAACTTTCACCCTTCAGCATGACAACATGATTCCTTTCCATGTGAACTCCCTCACAATTCGCAACTTGGAAGGATACTAGTACTACAGTACTAGCACAATCTTAATAATCTTTTTTTTTGTGCCACAGCACAACTAAGTGGCTTGACAACTAAGGTCTATCTCTCCTCATCTGGTCATTAGTCAACTAATGCCTACCTTGCTCTGGTGGTAACAAGACTTGTTTGTTAGCCAAAGCATCTGATCTCCTGCAATTTGTTAAACCCACACAACCACTATTCTGGAGCAAGTGGGGGGCTGGCTCTACAAAACAAATTTGTCTCGATGTGAAATTTTCATATGCATGATTGAGGTGGCAGGATCCTATTATTCTTGGGCCAATGGGCTGGAAAAGATCTGACTGAAAGCTTGCCCTGGGATTTCTTGCATTAGAGTATTGCAACAGTCACTCTCAAACCCCCATCACAGATTGTGGTGTTGTCCCCTAGAATTAGCCGCTCACCCAATGGCATGCGAGCCCCCAAGAATGGGGCAACATAAATTCTTCCTGATGAAAAGTAGTATAGATTCCTCTTCAGAAACTCATTCGCAGAAATGTTGGAGGAACAAATAAGGGAGAAATGGTTCGGTTTGTTGTCGAAATAATCGCGCAACCATGCTGTCCCGGGTCAAAAGGAATGGTTTTGAGCAGCGAGGAGAGCCTCCAGTAAGATGTTTACGCGTAATCGGACGTTGGGAGCGTTCGTTGAGTCGTCGCACACACTCGAGAGAGAGAGAGAGAAGTAGTTAGTGTTAAGAAGATAGAGATAGAGTTGTATTAGGATATAGAGTAGTTGTATTAAGATATAGAGTTTGTATTCTATTCTACATATACCTTATCTCCTTAACAGTTAGAACGCTCAGAACTCAGAAGAACGGCTTAAGAGCCTTTCAGATCATCAGGATTTCTTGCAAAACTATGCAGGCAACAATGCTTTCATACGACAATTCCTTTTTCCCTTTTTTGTCCACTCACGATCGCTAAGGTGCCTTGCAAAAACAGAAAATGGCAACTTTCCCATTCAATCAATCAATCACACGCACCATCAAACGGGCCCTTTGCATGCATCTGTCTGTTGGGATCATAGGGCCCCTCTGCTGGTGGAGAATTGGAGATCTAGTCACCTAGACGATGCCCTGTGCGCTGTAGTTGGTTAGTCCACTCTCTCCTGTCTTGCCGGGCCGGCGCATCAGCGAACACTGGTCATAAGCTCCCACCACCGTGGCGCATCGCGCCAACTCAAGAGTAGCTTGCTGCGCCTGTGACCCTTCGGGTCAGATCTATCTGTGCTGTTTTTTCATCCCTGTTCCTTCTGCTTGTTCAGTTGATCAGAGCGGACTGTGCATGTTTGCTCCTGCTCAGATGTTAGCCACCGCCCACTGGTCTGAAGTCGCATACGGTGAAGAAACAGGTTTGAAGCTTGACTGCGCTGCACGTAAGTTTTGGTGGGAAAAACGAAGGGTTTGGTGTGTGAACTCTGCAGGTGGAGTTCCCCGTTTATTCACGTTGGTGTCTGGTTTTTTTTCTTCTAAGAAAGGGCAGAAGATGATGTTGTTTGATTAAGGTCCTGTTCGTATAGACTTCTACGTCTGGCTTATGCTTAGAAAAACCAAAAGATAATACGAATATCTGGTTTCTCGAAACGGCTTCTCCACTCTTTTCGCTACCGTCTCGCTCTGGAGATAAGGTAGGAGATCGCGGGTGCATCACGTACTCACTTCTCTCGCTTCTATCACGTATATGTATCTCTCTTACTTTTTTCATCGCTCGCTACTCATTCTAAAAATTAGTTTTTTCAGGTATTACTATTTTATTTAGCTAAAAGCCATGACTTAAAGCCAATACAAAAAAAAAGAACAAGAGTCCAGGTGGAACCTGTCCGGGGGAAAAGTTCGGGTCTGTTCTTTTTTGCTACAGTTTATGGATTTTGGTTGAAATTTTTGAATTTTAGCTGTTTGCGACAGAGATCATGGAGAGAGAGATACTCGCTTGCGATTTTGGATAATACAGATGTTGGGCTTTTAACGTTTACTATAATTAACTTGCAGACTTCATTTTAAAAAAATACTCCATTTGAAAGTTAAGTACTATACCAAAAACCAAAAATCATTTTGAGAAGTTGAAAAGAACATGCCCTTCGACGGTTACAGACTTACGGTGTTGAAAACCGGGGTAGCAGCACTACAGGCAAGGGAACAAAACCACAAGTCAGAGAAAGCCCTTTGTCGTTGCATTGCATTGGTTTCTAGTGGATGCTTGGAACTGAGATTACTGTGTTTCAGATGAACTCTCAGTATTGTCTCGAAAAAAATAAAGACGAACTCTCAGTATAGAGGAGAAGGGAAGGCATATAGGCATGTTCTTTTCAGTTTCTCAAAACGGCTTTTGGTTTTCGTTACAGTACCTAACTTTCAAACGGAATATTTTTTATAAGATTGAGCCTACAAGCTAATTATAGTACACGTTAAAAGCCCAATATCTATACCATTCAAAATCGCAAACGAGTATCTCTCTCTTCATAATCTCTATCGCAAACAGCTAAAATTTAAAAATTTCAGCCAAAAATCATAAACCACAGCAAAAAAAAACAGACCCATAATATAATTTTATCAGCCCAACCAATGAAGCCCATAACCACGTTGAACATTTTTTTACCCAAGCTGGGCCCAATCTGTTGGCCCGTTACAAGTAGGCTTGAAATTTCGACATTTGTTTTCTAGAGAGTAGCGGCACGGCCAGGCTGCAGGCGAGTAGGGCTCTTTGTTGATGGACAAGACAAACGGTGTATCAGGCTTGGGCTGGTGTATCTTTCCCCTCCCTAGTTAAACCAATCGAGAAATTCCAAGTGTTCTAGACGGGCCCTTGATGGACCGAATAGGAAGGGACCAGGCATTGGGCAGTTTCAGGATTGATTTTTTGATGTGGTTTATGATATTTAATTTATTTATATAAATATTTACATTAAAATCAAAAATTATAAATTGTAGTCATAGGATAGAAACCATGTTTTCCATAGGGAAGTAACTTTCGGCCGTTGTCTTGGCATTCTAAGACGAACTCGGCCTGGTTAATCAACTTCTAAGGGCCCATATGCTTTGTTAACCAGATGTCGATGTAACTTCCGACCCAAACATGGTTCTAGCCGTTTGACTTGCTGGACTCACGCCCATATGGTGATACAAGGCACCCTCTTTTCAGCTTCAAGTTGCTGTTTAGCTTTTCTATAGTAACCACCTTTCAAATAAAGTATCTTTTTAAGATATGGTCTACAAGTTATAGTACACACTGTAGCAACTTCATTTATATCAGCTAAAACCACACGAATTTCTGTTACTTCGTACTCTCTCTCACGAACAGCCCAAAAGCCGCAACCAAAAGTTGTAAGCCGAAGCAAAAAAGAACAGGCCCATAATTGGCGCAGCCCCGTCGTTTTTGTTCTGCATCCGCCAATAGGACTCGTGATCCGAATTCATGGCCAGCAATTAGCAAAGAATGCGTGGAAATCGGCAAACAACCTGAAAAATAATCTGAATCATTTGTGTATACTCTATTAGTCTATAATCATATTAGTTCACCCAGTAATAACATCGATATAATATAATCCTTACACAACCATAAATAACTAATTAACGAGTTTTAATAGGAAATAGCGGTTTTGACCATATGGTCGAGTTTACATTTATTTAGCCATGCAATGCTCGAGCACTAAAGAAATAAACTACAACGGAAAAAAGAGCACTAAAGAAATAAACTACAACGGAAAAAAGATAACTTCAGCAAAAACCCTTCTCATGCCACAGGCAATCAACTGGGGTGTTCGACCTAGCGATCAACCTTTTTTGTAGTACTCCTCCTCAAAAAGCGGTAGTAACTCTTCTTCTCCAGCAACTAATTTGTGATAGCAGCATGGGTGAGCACAGAGAGTACTCACAAGTTTGTACACATAATACAATATATATAGATGCAAGGCTTATTACAAAGACAATGGCTATCCTAGCTTATTTTGTATAAAGCTAAATTAACTTGTAAATACAATAAATAGGTTGACATCATAATTAAAAAATGATAATAATAAATAAAAAATAAAAACATTATCGCACATAACCCATCCTTCATATTCACATAGCTTTTTCTTCCCAGTTTTGTTTTATAAAATCTACCCCTCTTGTGAAATCCCTAAGTATGTCCATGACTGCGAATACGGCTATTTGAATAGATTAATTAACACTCTACAGAAGTTGTTCAACTTTCCCACATGATATAATTAACTCACACTGTTGGCTAATGGCACGCTTCCTTAGACATGCGGTTAAGATAATCATAACAAAGCTTTTCAAAAAAAAAACTTCATCCCAACACTGACCCCTCCTGATGAGCTTGGATCCGCACCACTCAACCCCTAACACAGCGTGAAGAGTGGCAAGGGAGTCAAATGGTAAACTATCCATATGATGTAACTCAACAAATGAGACTACACCCTTCAACCCTGGCACAAAGCTTATCCTACCACCTGAGGAGTTAATATCAAAATGAGATAACTTATTGAGCTAGGCCCTTCCCATAAGGCATGTGGTTGTACGATGAGGCTCAATTCAATAGCGCACAAAGTTAAATCCTTTAATTGATCAGGGTGCTACTACCCAATTTTCTAATTACACAAAGATTCATAAAGTTAGCACATAGCATGATCACACAGTTCTTTCAATCGCTTTGGTCTAGATTTCTTATGGTCGATTCAAGAGGGAGGGGTAGAGTTCCCTTACCCCTATTCACTTCGTGGCAGTGCACACGGGAGAAGGCCGATAGCCGTGGCGTGGCAGGGGGTCAGCTTGTGCACGCGAAGGCCAGCGGCGGTGTTCGGGCTGGCGACGCTTGGGAGAGGCAGCGTTCGGGTCGGTGGCGCACGCTGAGGCGGCGGCGGCCCACGGGGGCGTGACACTAAAGCTTGCGACCGAGGGGCGCCACGGCGGGCGGAGCTCATGCGAGAGCGCGACGCAACAGCCGGGGCTTGCGCGGGAGCGGCGCGCTATCCAGGGCGAGGCGGTGTAGGATCGAGGAGGCCGACTAGAGGGGGGGTTGAATCGGCGGTCTTAAAAATTATCTTTCAATTAAACCAATATCTATTTGTCTAAACCATATATATAATATGGAAGCTTAACTTAAATTGGTTTAGCACAAATATTGCCTAAATCAACTAGGTTCACCTAAGTGCACCAACAATCTATGCCTATGTCAAAGGTTTGCAATCCTAGGGTGACAAGTAATCAATTTAATTCTATGAATGTAAATTGCTTGAATGTAAATTGAGCACAAGTGAACAAACCACAATTGACACAATTACTTTTTACCGTGGTGTTCGGAGATTTGCCGGTCTCCCCTAATCCACGTTGAGGTAAGCCCAAACGATTGGACCGGTTCCACAAATTAAGCCAAACACCTCAATTCCACTAATGGTAGCTCTTCCCCGCTCCGGGTAGGTGAGCTCCAACCTTCACAACATGTCGGGTCTTCTCACAACCTTCTTTGAGATGATCACCGCGCACGACGTCTCTCACGTCGTCTAGGAGTCGGCAAACTCCAAGAGTAACAAGCCAAACTCTTTGCTTGACTTTCACCACGTGCAACGAATGCACAAGCTTAAGTGGATACAAAATCCACCTCTAGATGCAACACATGCAACTAGAGACCTCTCTCTTTTGCTCACAAGGTGCAACACATGCACAATGGAGTAGAGAAGCTCACACTACCTCAAGGAAGTGAAATGAGGTGCCAAAGAGTGCTCCCCAACCGGCCACAAGTGAGTATTTATACCCCACACACAAAAACTAGCCGTTGGAGCCAAATCCTGAAAAGTCGGAAATCGGTACTCTGTCAGACAAAGTGCGGTACTACGATTTCTACTGTAGCACAAAGTAACGGCTATGTCAAACTAGCCGTTGGAGTCAAACCACTGAAAAAATCAGGGAAATCGGTACTACCGCTGTACAAAGTGCGGTACTACCGCAGTGCGGTATTACCAATTTATTTGTGGTACTACCGCAGTGCGGTACTACTGCACTTCTATTTTTCAGCAGACAGCACTTTAAAAAACGGTCATAACTTTTGACTCCAATGTCGAAATTGAGTGATCTTGGACTCTATGGAAAGCTTATTCAGAGGGCTACACAAGCCGTCTATTTGCATGATCTCAAGCACATTAGATCAATGCAAAAAACACAAGAGATCTCATGGAAAATATTAGTCCTAAAATATGATTATCATTAATTACCAAAATATATCATTAACTCATAATGGTGTGTCTAGATTCTTCAATCTTCCCTTTGGTAATTGATGATAACCACCACAATTGCAAATAATTAAATATAAAATTTTAAACTCAAAGTGCGGTACTACCGCCGTACAACGTGTGGTACTACCGCACTGCGGTACTACCGCATTGAGGTGCGGTACTACCGCACTCCGGTTGTACCGCCATTCTAATATCGGTACTACTGATTTCTGGGAGTTGAAGTCCCCCAAACGGGTGCTCTCTGGAAAAAACATACCGCATAAAAATCGGTACTACCGCACTGCGGTAAAACCGCTGTTTACACGCCGGTACTACAGCACTGCGGTAATACCGCAGGTGGGTGCGGTGCTACCGATTTTCCTGAGAGAGTACAGTTGACTTTAAACTTTAAATTCAAATGCATGCTGACCTTTGTCTCGAGCCATATTGATCTTCTTATCAATCTTTGCATGCATCTCCAAATATTCAATCAACATCCGGGTCTAAACCTTTCCAACACTTGATAATCTCATTAGTCCCATATACAATTAATTGAGTGTAAAGCAATATGATTCAATGTGAGTATATATGAACTACACAAGTTTTATATGCTCAAATGATATATTTCAAAGTAGAGATCCCAATGTATGTGGAGAAGGAAATATAGATCAATACTAATGAAATCACAAAACATAGAGTAAACTCCTCCTAAATGTGTGCATACAAGAATATATAATAAAAGTATATGCGCATATTCATCCTAGATTTTTGGTGGAGTTTAATCTATATTTTGGATATAAGGAATGCACTAAGATGTAAATGAATGTAAGTGTCGAATGCGTACCTCTTTGATTTCACCTTTTTATCCAAATAAGACTAAGACATATCATAATCAATCAAATACATTAGTCTCATCCAAGTATTTGTCATTATCACCAAAATCAATATAATAGAGCTTGAACTTACAGGCGGCCGAGACGACGAGGAAGTCCATGCGAGGTGGCACTGGTGTGACTAGGTGCAGAGTTCAGTTGGCTTCGTCGCGCGATGCGGTGGCACGGAGCTCGACCGACGGCTCGTGTGGAAGCTGCGGCGGTGACGCTAGTGCGGCCAGCGGTGACACAACGTGGTGGTGGCTTGGTCGTGCGGGGCCGGCGACGCATGGCCAGCATAGCCACGTGCTGGTGACCGGGGCATGATCGCATGTGGGAGGTACGCACACAACTGGTGGTCGAACATTATTGTTGTTGTAGGGGTGGCCCCCGCCTAAACCCAGCTAGCCTGTCGAGAACTATGTACCAAGAGGGGTTTCGTACTACAGCCCTGCTGGAAAAGGTGTACGTATATATATGACGATATCGAGTCTTGGAAGAAGGGAGAGGCCATTTGTTTACCTAACTCTCCACTACCACTCTCTCTCTGTTTGGTCTGTAGCCACAACAGTTGGTGCCGTCCGTGGGGACGACAGAAGCAAGCCTCAAGACTGCAAGGGGGAGGATGGCACCAAAAAGCTTCATCGGCGCGAGGAAGAAAGAAGCGGCCGCGGCGAGGCCCCGCGTCAATACCAGGGCTTCGGCATCGGCGGTCGGGGAAGACAATGACGACGCTCATCGCGCGATCATCGACGTCATCGACCCCGCCACCATCGACGCCATCGACCCCGCCACCATAGACGTCACGATCGGCCCCAACCCACCCGTGGAACCCCAACTCGCCATTGGCGTGACGAGCCACCTCGACGACACTGGCCGGACGCTAGGGAGCGGTAGCCTCGACGGTCGTAAAGGCGCGACCACCGCCTCCGCACCCGGCACGGAAGTGCCAAGCGGCCCCACCGTCGGCACCAAGTTCCACGGCGCGGACGCGAGGGACAGCCCAGGAGCGCAAGCAGCGGTCGCGATGACATCGACCGCACTGCCAAGCGCGCCCGACACCCCATCTACGCCCGCTATGGAGAATGCCCTGTTGGCGGCCCTTGGCACGCTCTAGCGGGAATTGGCGGATCTCGGGGGGGCCGTGAGGAGTATGCAAGAGGCTTGGGCTCCGCCGCCCTCACCGGTGGTCGCGCCGGAGCCTGCACCCGAGAGGGTGGACAGCCGTGACGCCCAACGCCCACCGCTTCACTCCGACGCGTGAGACCCGGAATCCTCGTTATCGCGGCCTACAGCAAGTACCGTGGCGGAGGGTTTTAAATTTCTAGCTAGCTACATCGTACAAAGGCGACACGGACCCCCGCGAGTTCGTGAGTGTGTACGAAACCGCCATCGAGGCGGCAGACGGAGACGACACCACCAAGGCGAAGGGGCTCCCGCTCGCGCTACAAGGAGTGGCGCTTTCATGGTTCTTTACCATAGAGCCAAACTCCATATATGCGTGGGAGCAGGTACGCGACCGCCTCTATAACAACTTCCAGGGGAACTACATCGAGCGTGTCGACGCGGACCAACTCTTCGCCATCAAGCAGCATCCATCGGAACGGCTCCGCGACTATTTCAAACGCTTCGCGAAGGTCCGCTGTCAAGTCAAAGACGTCAACGAAACAACAATAATCAACGCGGCGGTGCAGGGTCTTCGCCCAGGGCCCCTGGCCGCATACAACGCGCGCAAGCCGATCAAGACAGTGGCAAAACTCTTCGACAAGATGGAGGAATATGCTCGAGCGGAAGAAGACGAGAAGCGACGCCAAGACAACGACGCCGACGCCAACCCAGCGGGAAGCGACGCAAAGAGCACCGATCCAACACAAGCAAGCTCCTCACGGAGCAAGCGCCGGCAGGAGATGTCGAAGGACACCTCCCGGCAAAACGACACGCCGGCCGACAAGGCCCACCGCGGCCGTCAGACGTCCCGGCGCGCCTGGCACATCTTTGACATCGAGGCCGGCTCCGAGGATAACGCCCCTGCCAACCGCGGAGCTAGGGCCCGACGAGGTCGGGGCCGAGGCCGAGCACGGGGCCGCGACGGTTAGGCCCGAGCGGAGTACGGCGACTAATAGCGCCCACAGTGGTGCGAGGTGCATGGTCAAGGCAACCACAATACCCACTCCTGCACCACCATCGCAGCACTTCGCCAAAGCACCGCCAGAGACAGGGACCTTAACATACGATCACCCGTCGTCGCAAGACGCTCGCAGCCCACCGGCCGGCCTCGAGGATTTGCGACCAGGAACCGCAGCCTCAGGAGGGCCCCCGGCGGACGCAAGCCCAGGCGCAGCAACCCCAGCAAAGCCCCCTACGGACCCACATACTGGAGGGCGCCCCACGCAGGGTCATCAACATCATCTCCGGCGGCTCCTCCTTGGAGTTTGCCTCGGAGCGGCAACGCAAAGCATACGTACGGAGGCTACACCACGTGGCGGCATACCTGGCACAACCGCCACCAGAGTGGGCGCAGCACGACATCACCTTCACGTCGGCCGACGCCGAAGGTGTGGAGTTCCCCCATCAAGATCCCCTAGTCATCCAGGTCGCAGTCGCGGGGTGCGATGTCCGGCGCACCCTGGTCGACGGGGGCAACTCCGCGAACGTCCTGTTCGCACAGGCCTTCGACCAGATGGTGATCCCTCGGAGTCGCCTAGACCCCTCACGAACCCTGTTGTAGGGCTTCGGAGGACAACCCCTATTGGCTTTGGGTCAAATATGCTTACAGGTCTCCTTCGCCCAGGACGACAATGTGGCGACCGGGGACGTCACCTTTGATGTCGTCGACATCCACTACCCCTACAATGCCATCTTGGGGTGACCAACCCTTAACTCCTTTGGGGCAGTACCGCACCATGCCTTCCTATGTGTAAAGCTCCCGGGCCCGCGAGGTGTCATCACCATTTTCGGTGATCAGCAAGTGGCCCGGCACCTGGAGTACGGAACCCGAAGCCCAAGCCTGGGAACTCACCGCGACCCCTAGGCCAGACGCGCCCGCATACACCCTGCGGCGGCCCAATCACAAGAGGCTTGCACTCATTACCACGGTAACAAGTCCGTGGTTCGCTCATATCCCGCTTGTACTGCGCACCGCGCAAACGGGAATTTAATAAAGTTCACCGTTTGCGAGGTTATTCGTGCCCCCTCCTCCTCCCTCCACAAATGTGCGAAGGCTCGCCCCCGCACGTACTCCACGGAGTATAAATAAGACGCAGATGTTTTCCCTGCGCACTCTACTGAGTATAAACAAGACGCGGGATTCCGCGCATGCGCTGGTGTTGTCACCACGCGTACTCCCCGGAGTATAAAGACGTGGTCGAAGGTCCCACGCACCACACGGAGACCCACCTCCGCCCGAGCACTACATGGAGACTCACCTTCGCACACCCAGGCATGAAATCCACCCCCGCACGAGCACCACATGGAGACCCACCTCCCCACACGCACTCCACGGAGGTCCGCCTCCGCACGCACTCTACGGAGTATAAATAAGACGTAGCGATGAGGTCTGCCTCCGCACGCACTCTACGGAGTATAAATAAGACGTAGCGATGAGGTCCGCCTCCGCACGCACTCTACGGAGTATAAATAAGACGTAGCGATGAGGTCCGCCTCCGCACGCACTCTACAGAGTATAAATAAGACGTAGCGATGAGGTCCACCTCCGTACGCACTCTACGGAGTATAAATAAGACGTAGCGATGAGGTCCGCCTCCGCACGCACTCCACGGAGTATAAATAAGACGCAGTGGGGGACGCCCCCGCGCGCACTCTGCGGAGTATAAAATAAGACACGGATGCTTTCCCTGCGCACTCTACTGAGTCCAAACAAGACGCGGAAGTCCCGCGCACGCGAGGGCGTACCCTCCGGAATTTGAATAAGTCGTGGTTGATAGTCCCACGCATCCTCCGGAGTACAAACAAAGACGCGGATGTTTTCCCTATGCACTCTACTGAGTCTAGACAAAACGCGGAGGTTCCGCACACGCGAGGGCGTACCCTCCGGAATTTGAGTAAATCGTGGTTGATAGTCCCACGCATCCTCCGGAGTACAAACAAAGACGCGGATGTCCCGCGCACGCGCCGGTGTCCTCGCCGCGCGTACTCTCCGGAGTCTAAATAAGACGTGGACGATATTCCCACGCACTCGTCGGAGTCCACATACAACGGAGCACGGATCCCCGGGCCACCACGCGACCTCGGCAAGCCGGGCGAGCCGTATGGACGGGTGGCCGCGAGTACAGGAGCGAGGCGCCGGAGCTCAACGTGGGGCTCGCGCTTCGCGCTTCTGCATGCCGATCAAGCGGCGCACGAGGCTCGGAGCCCGCGCCCCCACCGCAGGGCCGAGCAACCAAACGCTCCCAGTAAAGGCGTGCAACAGATCCAGACCCTCAAGACGGAGAGCGCCTGGGGCCGACGCCCGCCCTCGAAGCAGCGTGGCTCCCGGCAGCGCCACAAGCCGGCCCCCCTCCCCTCCTTCCCTCACCCCAAGCGTTTACTAGCTAGGGGAGGAGACGGGGGGAGAACGGGTGCCCGTGCGGGACAGCAGGACAAGACGAAGCCTCGCTGGCGCGCTATAACAATCTACTCCTGAAGTTAGGAGCGGCCCGGATGAAGTACAAGTGAATTGCCCACCACCCCGCACCACCCGTGGCTCTTCGGCACAGCATTAGTCGCCTTCTGGAGTCCCCTACACTATGGAGCGAAGTTGGAGTAAAATGAGTATGGGGTGCGGCGTATGGACGGCGAGTGCCACCCCATTTGCCCACCCGCCCCTTTTAAAGAGTCCCAGGGCCAAGACCACGGGCAGTACGCCGAAGAGTCCCATCGACGCCCCAGGAGCACGTGGTACGGCAGGGCTGCCCCATTCCACGCGTCCCCCCACCCTGCGGGGCCCAGCGCGAGGTACGACGGCCAAGGGACACCTCCATTACAGCCGTACTGCACCATGTGTGGATATCAGGCGATCCTGCCTCAGCTGTCCCATCGGCGCTCGATAATATAGCGAAATAGCTTCACCCGTGAGGTCCTCCATCGGCCACCAGGAAGCCGCGGACAGAACCCACGTGGCGCAACAGCAGCCACGCCTTACCTCTACCCCTACCCTAGGCGTCTGCCCCAACTAGCAAACTCCACTACGAAGGAGAAGCAAAGCAGGCGCATCCACGAACAGCAGAACGATGCATTTCCACTTCGTCCACTACAACGCTGTTATATTCTTACAAAACCGGCCAGGCCGGCACTACTCGTCTGGTTCCGCTGGGACGGCCCTTCGCGCCGAAGCCTCGCCCGCCGAGGATCGACTTGCCCAGCCAGGGAGTCTTCGGCCCGCCACCAGCGATGTAAGCGGCGCCGAGTTACAACGTCAGACACCAGCAGCAGGTCCCCATCAAGCAGCTGCTCGCAGCAAAGCGGCAAGACCGATCAACAAAGCGAAGCGAAGCGGTTTTTGCAATTCATTCCCGGCATGACATGCGTAAGATTACAACACACACCAAGTGTACGAGAGCCCGGAGTCACACCTGCTCTGGGCCATCGGTCCCGCCATCGTCGCACCGTGCAACCTCATCAAGCCACTCACCCAAGTTCCCCTCACCATACATGTTCCGCCGCAGCTCCACCTTCACTGCGGCCTCCCCAATATACTCCCAGATCCGCTCGTGAAAAAACCGGACGGCGGGCCTAACAGCGCGTAAGGAGCCGGACATCACTCCGGCTCCAGCGGGCATCTCCAGCTGGGGATCGCCCAAGTCATCAACATGGAGGCAGCCCCGATGCCGAAGCAGAGCGCATACTAGACAGGCAGTCACGTAGGAGCAGTGATTGCCAAAGGACGTTGCGGTCGGCTGAGCAAGATCGGCCGCTTCCGCAATCCGCCGGAGAGTTCGGGGAAGCTCTTCGGGTCCGAAGGAGCGGGGCGGCACCTCGGCAACAAGATTCTCAAGGGCACCCTCCAGATCCAGCATAGCCTCCCATGCCGTTGCCGAAGCGGCACCCAACGCCTCGTCCCGCTCCCTTAGAGCCGCAGCGAGGCGGCCGTTCTCTTCCTCCAGGGAGGCAACCTGCTGGAGCAGCCCGTCACATTCCACCACCGCCGCCTGCCGCGTCGATGCCACACGCTCCGCGGCATATGACACAGCCGCCACACGTTCCGAATCCAGTAGTCGCACGCGCTTGTCCTTCGCAGAATGTGCCTCCTCAGATGCACGAAGGGCCCCTTCGGCAGCGCGCAGCCATCCTTCCAGGGCCTCCCGTTGCCGCGCATGGGCCGCCTGTAGTGCCCGACTGAGGGCAAAAGTCTACACAAGGAAGCACTCAGCAAACACAAAAAGGCCACGGGCTGCTCGGGGTTAGGCGCTTACCCTCAGTTGGGAGACCTCGAGCACCCCTTCAAGCAAGTTAGGCCCGCCGACCTGCAAAGCATCGCGATCCAAGCTCGCGGCCGCGTCATCGGCGGCCCCCCGCCATGCCGCCAACACCCCTGCTCGAGGAACGAAGTCCGCTAGACATCGGGCGGCTTCCGCAGCAACAACCTCGCTGGCGCCAGGCGCCCCCCAACAAGTCACCTTCGGGCTCCGCTGCCCCGCGCCCGAGAAGCGACGTGACTGCCAAGGCACATGAGGTTCAGCTCTGTGAATATCTACCAGGCCACAGTTAAGTACATCCTACCTTCAGCCCCGCCCGAATCTGCGAGGACCTTCGCATCCTCGCCCGCCTCGTCAGCCGGGGGAGCTTCGGTGTCGGAACTCAGCTTCATCAAGCCCTCGCCGCTGGCAGCTGCAAGCTCGGTCGGGGCCGCGACGGCACCGAGGCACTCGGTCTCGGAGTCGGAGTCCCATAGGGCCCTGACCCGGCTTGCTACAACAAAACCCCCACCCGACCGTATGCGGGGCCGTTTCGCCTGCGGCGAGAAGGAAGACGGTTCAGACGGAGGTCCCACGGCCATGCATCGGCTCGCCTCAATACCTTCCGCGGCGCGGCTCGCGCCAAAGATCCCCGGAGTACTTGATACCAGATGGCGGCGGTGGCGGCGCGGCAATCACTCTTACTTCCACCCGCATGCTCCACTGGCGGAGCCCGCTCCACTACAACCCCTCCCCGCGGCATTCCGTTGAGGTGGGCTGGGAGCTGGAACAACGCGCGCCGGCACCCTAATACCTAGGGCCTCGCACACGCGATTCAACCGCCCTAGGCCCGCCTCCGCGGTTGCGGCCGCGCGCAGTGTGTGCTCCCTGGCCGTGTACGGCCCAAGGAATGCACTCACCGCCCGCTCCACGGCCTCCAGCGAAATACCTGCGAAGGGCACCGAGGCACATTGTCAAAAAAAAAACAGCCTCCACGAGCACCACACGAAAATGAGCTTCAGCACAACTTACGCGGACCAGAGGGTCCCGGCAGCGAAGACACGGAGGGACGGACGTTGTCACGTCGAAGCCCCCCAGGAACCAGGCGCCAATCCGCAGCAAGCGGCGCTACACCATACATGACGTACTCCTCAGCGAGGTCGCGCATGTTGAAGCGGGCGGTGATCCCAACAAGTCTCCGTGCTATCCGCTCGTCATCAGCATCTAGGGGCCTACTCGGCATGGCGCTAATTGCCACCGGTCGTCCCGAGCACTCAAGGCCGCTACCGCTCGCCACGCGGTGGTAAAACCACCGCTGTGTCCAATCTGACCCCCACTCCGCCCGACCCGATTCTGCGGGAAATATCTTCCGGCACTACGGGCGCAGTGTGAGGTCGACGCTACCGAAGGCGGGCAACACCCCGTCTCCCCGATCCTCTGCCGCGCATCGGATATCATGAAGAAACGCGAGCAGTGACGCAGTCGGCCAGCATGCCTCCGTACGCGCAGCCCAACTATACACAGCAAGCCGGGCAATCACATTCGGCGTTACCTGCACCAGCTCGACTCCAAAAGCCCGCAGGACGTCCCCGACAAGCCTGGCGGTCGGGATGCGCAACCCAGCCTCCAGGTAGGCGACGAACACGATCGCCTCCGAAGTGCTGGGGTGCGGTTCGATCTCGTCGTCCGCGGGCAGCCGCACGTCCCGGCGGTCCGACAACTTCCCCTCTCGAAGAAGGCCGTGGATCGTCTCTTCCGTCACCAACGTCGAGCCCAGGACGTGGAGTACAGCCTCCCTCCTTTCTCTGGTGCTGCCCACCACTCGCTCACTGCTGCGGGGCAGCGCCCCTCGAGGGTGTACGTCACCTCGAGCGGCGATGCCCGCTGGAAGACGGCGCCGTCGTCAGCTGCCCGAGTGCGCGCCCTGCGGTGTGCCGCCATTCTCTTGGAACTCCGGGATGACGAATAAAGAGAGAACTCGAGATAAGGGATGGGGACGCGCGGTTGGGAGAAGAAGAACAAGGCGATGAAAAGGCAAGTCGCCTAATGCAAGGGATACTTAATACCCCTCTGCCCTCCCACGCCATTGATAGGCGTAACTGCCGAGAGGTGAACCGCTCACATCCCACGGCGGCGCCGTGCACGCAAGACGCACATGGCGCACGGAGCCCACCAACCGGCGACATCTCGCGCCGCATGCGGCCTCGGCTCCGCTCCCGGCACCCACGTGCGACACCGTCAATGGCCCGCCGACCCGCTTTCCGTGAAGTCTTCGTCTCAGCGGAGCGACCGACTCGCCTCAACGCTGCTTTATTTGCCGCAGCAGCAGCCACGACCACACCACCACGCCAAAGGGCGCCTTTTGCTCCAATGGCTTGACAACCCGAAGTTTCTGCACTCTATACTTCTTGATTTTATCGCAACCGTTTTGCTATTCTAATGTGCCCCGTGCCTTTGTACGGACGCCAGGTTGCACGCAGCGCGGACGCGGCGAGTCACTTGGTCCAAGTACGCGCTGGTCGCGGCATGGTCAACCGGCGGCCGACGAGGCGACACAAGAGAAATGCGCACCCACCAGGAATGCGGGGCGGCCACGACAGACACGCCGGAGTCGACCCCGTCGCGCCATCGCACATCCCTGACCCGACGAAGCACGATCGCTTCAACTTGCGCCGCAACACGCCCCGCAAACATATTGCTCCAAGCTCGAGACGATCTTGTTCTCATAAACAGCGCGGAATCGACGACGCCTATTTATGAGAACAAGACCATCGCGAGCATGGAAGCACGCGCAAGTCCGAAAGCACGATGCTTCACCGCGCCATCTATGATCCACCCTTCGCACGAAGAGTCAGAATCTTCTCGCCACTCAAGAACATACCTTCTTCCTTCCACAAACATGCACAGAGCCGCTCAATCGCCGCCGGCCCCGCATGTTCGTGGGAGGAAGAGGCACATTCTGAGACGAGCCCTCCCAAAGAATGGTTCATCAGACCGCTGCGTCAGATATATCTGACCGCTTCCCGAATGCAATCGACGGCGATCCAACCAGCGTGGCCGCACCAACGGCAGTCCAATCGACGCAGCCGCACCAACACAAGTTCAACCGACACGCCCGCACCAACGGGAATCCAACCAACGCGGCCGCACCAACGGAAGCCCTACCGGCGCGGTCGCTCGCCACAATCGTCGAGCTCTCAGCCTTCGCAGCATGACGTGACTCGGCTTGCATCCGTCCCGGCGCAAGACTCGGCGCTGGCTTCACAAGCACCTCGGCTTCGACTCGCCGCCCACAAACACACGACTCACAGTGCGCAGGACGGAGGGCCAAAGGGCTCGGCAGCATGGCTTCGGCCTGTGAAGCCCTTCACCATGAGAGGCTCCTGTTGTAAGGGTGGCCCCCGCCTAAACCCAGCTAGCCTGTCGAGAACTATGTACCAAGGGGGGTTTCGTACTACAGCCCTGCTGGAAAAGGTGTACGTATATATATGACGATATCGAGTCTTGAAAGAAGGGAGAGGTCATTTGTTTACCTAACTCTCCACTACCACTCTCTCTCTGTTTGGTCTGTAGCCACAACAGTTGTCATTCATCATTTTTTTCTTTTCAGTTCTATATTGTAATTAACATATACTCTTTCATGCAATCTATCGATTTGTATTGTGCAGGTAACTTCAAGTCTGCTCGCGATAGATTAGAGCGGATTTGCACTGTAGAAAATAATTTGGAAAGCGAAGTTTACGGCATTTAAAGCGATCTAGATAGATAATTCAATCTACAAATACTTCGATGATTACTTTCGATCCACCAGAGTCATTTGTGCTGATAACGTGTTGAGAAACCATTGCTGGTGAGTCCAATTCGATCGATTCTTCTTATACAACAGAGATAGATCAAACACAATAATGCAAAATAATAAATTGAATACAGAGAGTAATAAATTGAACACAGAAAGATAGAAAGAGAACTTCTATTTTTTATTATTTTCTTCTTCACAAATACACTTTACAATAATTAAAATCTCTATTTATAACCTACATAAAAAGTACCCATCAATAAACCAATCTTACCGGCACAAACTAAGTTTTCCAACAACTTAGACCCCTCATAGTTGTCACAGCCTGATCCAAGTCACGCGAGTTGGTGGAACGGTTCATGACAGCCTGATCCAGGTCACGCGAGTTGGTGGAACGGTTCCGAAGCACCCGACCGTTGCTGCGTTGCATGGTGAGGAAGTGACCGGAGAGTGAGAACGAAGCGACTGCAAGGGTGTGCATGCAAAAACGCCCATCCCTTCGCCTGCACTCCAGGCTGTCCCGCTCTATAAAACGAGCCCAGTGGGGGAGGGAAACCCTAAGCCCGGAATAGGCGCCTTCGTACTCGCCTCTCTCCGCGCCGCCAAGCTTTCCTCCTCTCCCCATTTCGGTAGCCGCCTCCTCACCAATACGCCACCATGAGAGAGTGCATCTCGATCCACATCGGCCAGGCGGGTATCCAGGTCGGAAACGCGTGCTGGGAGCTCTACTGCCTCGAGCATGGCATTCAGGTAACGATCCCTCCGTTTCGCCTGTACTATGATTCGTTGGGGGCGTTATATCTGTGGTGGATCTGGGTGGTTTTGAGGTTTCTGGGTGTTGCGCTGTTCGATCTCTGCGTAGATCTGGCTGTCTGCGAGAGTGACTGTCCAGATCCGCGTTTGCTCGGGGAATTCGTAGATCTGACAAAATGTAGGGCTGTATGCTGTTGCTGTTGTGGTAGATCTGGTTGTGGAAAGGCGCAATAGGTTAATTGTAGAGTATTAGAGATTTGTGCGTATGGATTAGCTGAAATAGCCGTTCAATTTGCTGTATCTGAGAGCATATGTGGTTTCTTATGCAATCAGTGGTTGTTTTTGGGTTGAATGGTTTGTCCCTGTGGTAGATCTGATCAATGTTGGTCCCAATTTCAAAAGTGTTGTGTATTTTAGGTCAGAAATGCAATGAATCGTTCTGAAATGCCCCTTGGTAGGTAGGTTGCCATTTGTACTGCTATATGCCATAAATATATTTTATAAGTTACCGTTGCGAATTATGTTCTAGGTTGATTTGACGTAGATCCGTCATTGTTTGTGTTCAAACATCACCGATCTGGTACGAATTGGCTACATGATCGTTTTTATCTGTACATTTTAGATCTGTTAGAATTGTTCTAGATCTACTTATATGTTGTTAGATCAGTAGTTTGGTTGCCTTTATCTGTGTGACTTCCCTGATGGATCTGTAGAATGTACATCACACATAAGATTTTTAATTAAGTTTGGATGTCTTGTAATGATACTGATCTTTTACTACTTTAATTACATAAACTTCTGTGAATGGCATTTGTAGATCTTGCACAGAATTTTTAATTAGGCCTGTTTAGATGTTGGCATGTTGCGTGGTCTTGAGTATTATGCTTTTTTTGTAAATCATTTTTTTGATAGTGTGAATTGATCTGAAATGTTATGCCAATACAATTTTATGCCCCTTCAGGAATGCTAATATGGACTTCATTGCTATGAAATCCAGTTTCATTTACATTCTTGTTTTGTGACGAGTTGCTTATGTTTCATGTTTAGTTTTGCACCAGTAACACTGCTTTGTTTGCCCTTTGCAGGCTGATGGGCATATGCCTGGTGACAAGACCATTGGTGGAGGTGATGATGCTTTCAACACCTTCTTCAGTGAGACTGGTGCTGGGAAGCATGTCCCCCGTGCTGTCTTTGTTGATCTTGAGCCTACTGTGATTGATGAGGTGAGGACTGGCACCTACCGCCAACTCTTCCACCCTGAGCAGCTCATCAGTGGCAAGGAGGATGCAGCCAACAACTTTGCCCGTGGTCACTACACCAGTAAGTGCTGTGCCCTTTGTGTGTTGTCAGTTTTTGGATATATTGCTGATCAGATGACTAACATTTGGTGCTATTCTTGCAGTTGGCAAGGAGATTGTTGATCTGTGCCTTGACCGCATCAGGAAGCTTGCTGACAACTGCACTGGTCTCCAGGGTTTCCTTGTGTTCAATGCTGTTGGAGGAGGAACGGGTTCTGGCCTTGGTTCTCTTCTCCTTGAGCGCCTTTCTGTTGACTATGGCAAGAAGTCCAAGCTTGGGTTCACTGTGTACCCATCTCCTCAGGTCTCCACCTCTGTGGTTGAGCCATACAACAGTGTCCTGTCCACCCACTCTCTCCTTGAGCACACTGATGTGGCTATCCTGCTTGACAATGAGGCCATCTATGACATCTGCCGCCGCTCCCTTGACATTGAGCGCCCAACTTACACCAACCTCAACAGGCTTGTGTCTCAGGTATTATCTTGTTTCTTCTTCTTAGTACATGTTTCTCTATTTGCTGTATTAGTAATGTTGTACTGTCTTCACATATTGTGTTGGCCTCTAATCATTTATTACTTAATCTAATGTGCAGGTCATATCATCACTGACTGCTTCCCTGAGGTTTGATGGTGCTCTGAATGTGGATGTCAATGAGTTCCAGACCAACCTTGTGCCCTACCCAAGGATCCACTTTATGCTTTCATCCTATGCCCCAGTGATCTCTGCTGAGAAGGCCTACCATGAGCAGCTGTCTGTTGCTGAGATCACCAACAGTGCCTTTGAGCCTTCCTCCATGATGGCCAAGTGCGACCCTCGCCATGGCAAGTACATGGCCTGCTGCCTCATGTACCGTGGTGATGTTGTGCCCAAGGACGTGAACGCTGCTGTTGCCACCATCAAGACCAAGCGCACCATCCAGTTCGTCGATTGGTGCCCGACTGGCTTCAAGTGCGGTATCAACTACCAGCCACCGAGCGTTGTCCCTGGTGGGGACCTTGCCAAGGTCCAGAGGGCTGTGTGCATGATCTCCAACTCCACCAGTGTTGTTGAGGTCTTCTCTCGCATTGACCACAAGTTTGACCTCATGTATGCCAAGCGTGCCTTCGTCCACTGGTACGTGGGTGAGGGCATGGAGGAGGGTGAGTTCTCCGAGGCCCGTGAGGATCTTGCTGCGCTGGAGAAGGACTATGAGGAGGTTGGTGCTGAGTTTGACGACGGTGACGAAGGTGATGATGGTGACGAGTACTAGAGCCCGCATCTTGGTGCTTTGTCAAGGCCTGCCACTGCTATCCTATGATCTGCCGAGTGGCTGTATCTGTTCCGTCTGTTTTGGTCATTTGCTTTGTGGTGTTTGGTTTACAACCTACGATGTTGTAAGACCTATGTTGTGTTGAACCTGCTGATGCTTCGCAGCTTTGGTTATTGTGCGGGTCATGGTTATCTACATGGATGCCTCGTCGTCTATATGATGATGTGTGTTTGATTACCTTTTTCCTCTGCGCCTCTGTTGAATTACTCGGCGGTTCATTATCGCAGCGCGTGATTTGTCGAACTTTGGCTTGGTCATTTGGAGTCCGGTTACGTCAGTTCCAGTAATCACGCATGGACTTGGAGTGGACTGGGATGTTTTTGCCTTGGTCATATGTATGCTCTTGAAAATGTTGAACATGCATGTTGCGGTTTTTTTAATATGTACAGCAGATGCAAATTAGCTAATCGGTAAAGAGTAGGCCGTTCGATTGCTCTTGTGTGTATACACTTTAGGAATAGCTCCAGTGACTTCATTTGAGTGTGTGCCCATTGGACTTATGAATCTCAGCAAACTTGTCGAAAAGTATTCCACATAATTCCAGCAATGTATGTGTGAAATCGAAGAATTTTGGAACTCCAGCGCTGACCAATATGTCTGCACCCTCTTCTGAAGCTTCATATAGGATGTCAGGCCTCTTTGATATGGCTACGGTTTATAGTTTTTGGTTGAAATTTTTAAATTTTAGCTGTTTACGACAGGTATTACCGAGAGAGATACTTGCTTGTGATTTTGGATGGTACAGATGCTGGGCTTTTAACGTGTACTATAATTAACTTGTAGACTCCGTCTTAAAAAAAATACTCCGTTTGAAAGTTAGATACTGTATCAAAAGCTAAAAGCCGTTTTGAGAAGCCGAAAAGAGCAGGCCCGTCTTTCAGTCTAGCAGACCGCATTGTTTCTATGACAGCTCCAAATAAGTCAAGTTGGAATTTTGCATTTCCATGATTTGTTTCAGTTAGATCTGGGAGTCGAGTCGGGCTTATTTGTGCCAACCCAAGGCCCGACTGGCCTTGCATGGCCCAAGCACGACATGGACATGCCATGTGGCAGGCCGTGCCGGCACAACACGAATGCTGGGTCGGGCCTGAAAAGCCAGCCCATCAGGTGGCACGGACGGCATATCGTGCCGTGCTTGGCCCGGCGAGCATGGCCAGCACAGGGGGCATGGCCGGCACGCCAGTGGCCACCTTGGCCATAAGTCATTATAGAGCAGAGAGAGAAGGAGTAGAGGGGGAGGACTGAAGAAGTATATCAGATGGCCTTGATGTTGTCGCGGGTGAGGTGGAGGCTGGACTGCCGGAGGGTGTTCTGCAGGTCGTCTCCGTCGTCGTCAGCGTCGTCAGGGTTCTTGCCTCTCTTCATGTGCTCGTCAATGGCAGGTACCTGCCCCCACCATCTGACGACGATGGTGACCTCCCCCCACTCCCGAAGGCCTAGAGCCCCGGATGACAACGTGGAGGGGGTCACTTAGCCCCTATCTCCGGCTGGGGCTCCACCGCGCCTATCGTCGTCACTTCGAGGAACCAAGGAAGACACTAGAGAGTTGACACTAACTTAAGAGGGAGGAAGACACACAAATGCTACCCAAAGCCCCACGAGCTCAGTAACTCAGTCACTCACCAGCACACTACAGCAAGTCAACCAAAGACCAAAAGCAAATACCAAAGGTCCGAAGTCGAAGCCCACCAATAAATGAAATCAAGCTTTGAGGCTTTTGGCACTTGGCAGCACGACACAACAACAAGCCACCAAATTTCGATCCAGCACTCCTGTGGACCTGCGGCTGTGGTGGCGTGTTGGCGACGGTGCCGCGGTGGCGTCTTGGTGAGTGGTGGCAAGCAGACGTCAGTGGGTGTTGAGCTTCTTGAGGCAGTAAGGCCTAAGCAGGCAGCGCAACGGTCGACAGCCCACAACGGCGCAGCCGACCAAGTACCAGCGTGGTGCCTATCGGCCATTGCTAGATCTGGATCTGGTGAGTGCCCTGAGGGAGAGGGAGGGGATTGGGGAAGGCCGACCACTGGCTGGGACCTGGGAGGCCGGAGGCGGGAGGGGATTTAGATGGGGGAACCGGGAGAGGGGATTTAGAGGGATGGGGGTGGCCGATTGGGGAAGTCAGGCGGGAGGGAGGGATTTAGGGGATGGGTGGTCGAATGGGGGAGTCCAGCCGAGAGGGAGGGATTTAGGGGATGGGTGGCGCCGTGGCAAGTGGCCGGATGTGGGAAGCTGGTGGGGTGGGAGGGATTTAGGGGATGGGTGGTCAGTGGTGGGTGGCCGAATGGGGAAAGCCAGGAAGGACAGTCGGGAGAGGGATTTAGGGGATGGCTAGATAGGGGGATTGAGGAAGACCGGCCTAATTGTATCTATTTTTTTAATAAAATCAATGGCAATGATATGGTTTGATTGAAGTTTTTTGAACTGTAATTTAGGTATCTGCTGAGGGGGTTGGTGGCTGCAGGTTGTGGCAATGCATTAAGAGATAAGGGGATATCAAAGGTAGTGACTGTAAGGTATAAAGCACAAATCTACTTTTCAGTTTACGTGATTGTGATTAATATGGTATTTTAGTTTCATCTATTATCATTTATTGATTTGTAAAGTTGCAAGAAATAGAGAAACAAACATTGAATAAATATTTTTCACGCAACACAAGTATTACTCCTCATACTAATGAGAGTGAAGTAAAGAAGGCTCGAATGGATTTTAGTCCCGATGAAATTATCGCATCCGGTGAATTGCATACTTATTAGTGAGTATCGCAATGAAATTAGAAATCAAGTGAGGAGGGCGTATTTGTTGAGAGGTCCAACCTAACCAAAAGGCCATAATTTTTCTCACAGAATGCAAAATGATTGTTCAAGGGTATTTCAACAATCTTGATACAATAAATATGATTGGTTGGAATATAGTGTGGAAAAGGGTATGGCCTTTTGTTTCTATTGTTTTCTTTTCAAGAAACCAGATAGGTCTGAAAAATTTAGTGATGATGTATTTACAACAATAGGGTATTCCAACTAGAAGAAAGTTTTATGGGCATTTGATAGACATGTTGGTGGACATAGTATTTTTCACAACATTGTAAGGGGGACTACGAGGATTTTAGAAATCAAAGGGCAAGTGTGATTCAAAGATTTTCTAATCATGTAGAGAGTCTGCAATTGCATATAAAATGTGTTTGACTGCTTTTTTAGATTGTGCAAGATCTTTTAATGCAAGGTGAAGCTTTCCGAGGACACGATGAATCCTCAACTTCCATCAAAAAAGAAAATTTTAGAGAATTGGTTGAGTGGTACAAAGATAAGAATAAGAAAGTGTTCGATCAAGCCCGCTTACATTGTATGATGATTTCTCTAAAAATTCAAAAGAATCTTGCAAAAGTTTGTGCGCAAGAGGTCACAAAGGTGATTATGGAGGAGATTAGATATAGGAATTTCTCCATGCTTATTGATAAGTCACGAGATATATCAATAAAGGAACAAATGGCTGTGATTTTGAGGTAGTTTATTTTACGTTTTTACATTGTACTATTTATTCGTGTAATCGCATGGTTGTATTTTAACTTAGCATAATTGCTTGCAAAGTATCAAGATATCTTGTTGGAGAGGCTAGAGACTAGTAAAGCTGCCACTGGCACAGGGTTGTATCAAGAAATGAGTCTAGTTAGACCTTCAGATACTAGATCGGGCTCTTCTAAAAACCTTACTACGTATTTACCAAAGAACGTGGCTACACAGCAGTATACCGTACAGATCCCACCCAAAGAGATATATTTCAGCCATTAGATCCCATGTAAGTGGATGGCTACACCTGGACTCCTACCGCTTATCTGCTTCGTGCTGTTGCTCCTCCTGTGAGGCTGCTCCATGCACATGCGATCCCTACCACTATCCTGTTGATGTCATCGATCTTGCTCCGCCGCTCCTTACGTGAGACTACTCCATGCACGTACGAGCCCTTCCGTGACCTTCTTGCTGTCGTTGATTGTGCTCCATCGCATGTGTGAGACCTCACCACCACCGTCCACCGTGTTCAAGAGCATGCTTGAAGCCTTTTGTGATCTTGCCATCCATCGCGCTCCACCATGCATGAGACCTCTCCACCATCGTCCATTACCTATGCTCAGCACAAGAGCATGTGCGAAACCTTACTCCGTTGTGCACATGAGACCTCATTGCTGGCCTGCAACTCGTGCGTGAAGCACACATGAAAGCTCTTCACCATCCACCTTCACACGAACATGTTGCCATCCACCTCCACATGCATTGGAACCACATGATAGTCTCATTTTGGGTCTCACTGTTGTTTCAAAATTATTGCATATAATATGTTTAATGAAATGCCTCTTTGATGGCCTTGTTTGTTTTTGAAGTATCTTTGGTACGACGGACAAGATTCTTGCTTTTCTCCCCATGTCTGTTACTCCACCATGTTTGCTTTGGATGCACCGTGTTTGACAAAATGCCTAACTTGATTCTATTTAAAATTCTTTCAGTTGAATGTTTTGTGTACTGTTTCACTTGGTTTCTGTGCTCCAAATTTGTTCGTTTGGTGTATGTGCAAGCCGTTCCACCCGTGGTCAAAGGTATCAATATGACCTTATATAAGATTAATACTGAACAAGACAAATTGAAGGATGCCTTTGCAGAGGCTTTATTGGCCATAAGTAATGATCACAAGGATAGGAATACAAACAATAAAGAAATAGATCAACAAGATTCTGAACCATAATCAAGAGACTTGGACATAGAAAAATTTATGAAAATTTTATGAAACTTGAGACTTCGTGAAAATTCGTGAACCTTGATCATGTTACTTGAACATAGGACCTCATAAAACATAGTCATGAAACCGCATAAAAATATTATCAAACCTAGTTATGGTACCTCTTGAAAACGTCATAAAATTTAGTCACGGAACCTCATAAAATTTAATCAACTTAGGCATAAAACCTTATGAAACTTAGACATAAAAACCTTATAAAATTTAGTCAACTTAGGAATAAAACCTCCTGAAACTTAATAAAACATCATAAAACTTCGTCATGACACATCCTAAAACTTTATAAAACCTCATAAAACTTGGAGTTCAACTTCATGAATTCGCTACAAAAAAAACTTTATGAAACATGATGAAAAATAGACTTAAAAACCTTTTAAAACTTAATCAACTTAGGCATGAAATCTCCTAAAACTTAATGAAACACTAGAAAACTTAGCCGCGAAACCTTATAAAACTTAGTCTTCAAACATTCTGAAACTTTATGAAATCTCATAAAACCTGAAGTTCAACTTCATGAATCCGCTACAAAAAAAACTTTCAACTGCATGAATCAACTACAAAAAAATACTATGAAACACCATGAAACTTGGACAAAATTTATGAAACTTAATCAACTTAGGTATGAAACCTCCAGAAATTTTATGAAACACCATAAAACTTAGTCATGAAACCTCATGAAATATAATCATGAAACATCCTGAAACTTTATGAAATCTCATAAAACCTAGAGTTCAATTTCATAAATCCGCTATAAAAACCTTTAACTTCATGAATCTGCTTTAGAAAAATATTATGAAGCCTCATAAAATACCACACCATGAAACTTAGATATAAAAACTCATGAAATTTAGTCAACTTAGGCATAAAACTCTTGAAACTTTATAAAAATTAATAAAATACTATAAAACTTAGTCATAAAACCTTCTAAAACTTTATGAAACTTGGATGCGAATATGATTTAGAGTTTTTCAATAGATATGTTGTGTCTAGGGAGAACCTCATATAATTTTTGGAATCAAGTGAACAAAAATGATTAAGGAGCACTTGAGTACTATTGTGATGTTAAAATACACTCAAATTTTAGACACTTATCCCATCCAATGTATGTGTTCATTCAAAGATAGCCGTGGAAGATACAGTAAATGATGACTTCACTGATCATTAGCCATCACTTCATCAAAATATGCAAGGTTTTCATGCCATTGGCTTCAGCTCATAATGAACACTTGCTATGCCGTCCTGCACGTCCATCATGGTGACATCAATGGTCTCTATCAACTCCGCACGGTACGAGTACCTGCAGCTTGACGCCCATCATGGCACCATACAGCCAGTTTGGATCAGAACTGTTTGCTTTCGCAGGGTACCATGCCATGTCGATCACACAGTACTCCCCACATGGCACCAGCACCGTCGAACAAAAGACATCGTTTCCCATGAGGGAGGAGCAGCGTGACGAGAAAAGAGCTCAAATGAGGACTTTATGGAGAGCTATGGCGGGAGCACCGTGGGTGCAAGGGACCAGTAGGACGGCGGCGACGGCTACTAGCTATTCACGTCAGCGCCATATGGGTAGTTCTGATAAGTAGACAACATCATTCCTCATGAGCAACAACAACGTGAGGAGAGAGAGAGAGAGCTCGAATTAGGAACCCGTGAATGGTATGCAAAGAGTCATGAAATGATAGATTGTTGTGGGAATGCTTTAGGATATGTACCATAGTGATTAGATTGAACGGCCACATGCTGAACCGTTGAAACGCATCGAAACACTATAGCATTCTTTAGATTTTTCTTTTTACCAAATGTGAAAGGCAGTGTTAGAGGTACTAGAGATTATGAATAAAGATGCATGTCAACCATTAAGTCATGGTGGAGCATCAGATTTGATATAGAAAATAGAAAGTTTTTAATTTATTTTCATCTTACATTTATTAATAAACTTGCTAAGCATTATAAGTGAGTTATCACTTGCTTTGTAAAGGAAGAATCAAGATATTATTGAAGCCATAAGTTTGCTTGCAGATGTGAAAGTGTGCTTGCAGAATAAGACGAACAATAGGTGGGAGCCATTATTTCAACAAGTGAAAAGTTTTTGTGAAGCAAATGATATTTATGTACCAAATATGGAAGAACTCATTCCAGCTAGAGGTATGTCTACACATAGGAAGCATACGGTGACTTATCTTTACTATTACCATGTTGAGATTTTTATTATTGCTATTGAAGCTATTACATCATAGATGAACCATCGGTTCAATGAAATTTCTTTGGAGTTACTAGTATGCATGTCTTGTCTTGATCCAAGATACTCTTTCTCCAAGTTTGATGTCAATAAACTTGTTCGACCTGCTGAGATTTATGTTGAGAACTTTAACATAGTTGACCGTTTGTTATTAAGAAATCAGTTCCAAATATTTATTCTCAATGTCAGGAGAAGTGTAGAATTTTATGGATGTGGTGATATTCAAAGCTAGCTTAAAAAAATGGTTGAAACAAGAAAAAATAGAACATTCCTATTGGTTTATCGCCTCGTTGAGTTAACACTGATCCTTTTAGTGGCAATGGCATCGATTAAAAGAGTCTTTTTGGCAATGAATATTATCAAGACAGATTTACGCAATACGGTAGCGGATGAGTGGTTGAGTGACTTGATGATATGCTACATTGAGCGAGAGATTTTTAGAAGTCTTAATGATGATAGAATCAAAAAGCGCTTTCAAAGCATGAAATCTCTTATAATGCTATTGCCTCGTATTTGTACTACTACTACTTAATTCTAGCTAGTGGTATGTTTCATTATTTCTTACAATCTTTATAATTATTCACAATCGTAATTCCTTATTTCATCACTAAGTTTGCTAATTTTGGTGTACAGATAGCTGCTTACATATATTTACGGATTTTAGGAGACATATTACGTATTACCAAGATATAATCTTCTATGTATTTTGCATTTTTATTATGTTCTTGTCTTAATTATGTATGATTTTATATTATAAAAGATAATTTAATTTATATTTAGTTTGTTCTAGATCCGCAGCTGCCTACCAACCGAGGGCGTTGTTTTCGATCTGCTCTCTCTGCATGCAGCCGCGCACGTACGCATACACGTACAGGCGGCGCCGGATGTGTGAAGGCAGAGGTTGCCGTTACCCCTGATCAGCCGTCCAACGAAGATCGCAAGGCCAACGTTTCTGCGCCCATATGCTGGAAGAAAAAAAAAACTATTTTCTAATCGGGTAAGCTTCCACATACTCATCTTCGTAGTTCAGATCAACGAGGAGCCGATGGGATTGCAATGTTTTCCCCTCTTTGCGGAGAAAGAAGACTTTGCACTGATAGTAGTTGGTAATAATTCAACGGCGAAGAACATTTTTGTCCGTGCGATCGTAGTTGGACGGCTGATCGGTGGGGTAAAGGCAGATAATACGCATCCATCCGGTGGCGCCGGAAGCAGCTTTGCCGTAACGCAACTTCGTTTTTTTTCCCAGCCCATCATGCATTCTCTGCCAGTCATGAGCCCATTAAAACGGTCCAGACCTGTGTTATCCAGGCCCATCATGATACTGGCAACAGAATGGGCTGTCACCTCAACGGGCCGACTTAGGAGAACGTTAGAGCCGGCCCAGTCAATAGGCGCCGCTGCGACGTTTGGACTTTGGACACCGACCAAGTTTGAAAATACTACGGCAACATTTGTTCCAGTTGACGGTTGGTTCAGTTTAAGTTCCTCTCATCTTATATCTCGAATCTATTAGCGTCTCCTTTCCGGCTTAGGGCGTGTCACCCTCAAATCTGTGCGTGTCGTCACCATGCGATCTGGCTAGGATCAGGCGGGTTCGTGTGCGCATCGGATAGGATTCCTATCCCATGGTAGCTAGAGGGACTAGTACTATAAAATTTTGATTACGTTGGTATATGACCAAATTAAAATGATTTCAAACAAAGCTAAAGCAATTCGCATGCATGCTGTTATTACCTAGCTTGTTCGGTATTTGGAAGAACTATTCTGTTCCACCTAAAACTTGCGTGAAATCAAATCCCTACGTTTAAGGCTCCGCTTGGGTTTGAACTTCTGGGTTTCTGATTTATTTTTTTACTATTTATAATTTTCGTTTTTTTACTTTTTATTTTGGTATTTTGAGCTTTTTTGTCGGTTCTTTTTTTTATTCGTTTGCATTACACATGATGGTGGTGTAACCTATTTTTCTATTTTTTAGATTTTTTTAATTAATTATGTCAAATAAGTCACCGTCAGCTATAATGTAATTTTAATTAATTATAATAAAATTTTAATTATAAACTATTAAATTTCAATCTAACCAAATAACCTTATAAAGTTTTTTTTTTTGTGCTTTCATGATACGAGTACGACTGGGTGAAGTACATGTTCTGCATTTTTTTTAGTTCCCACGACAAGGAAAAAGGTTTCTAACAGGATGATGATGCCAAGTTGGAATAGTTTGCGCAGATGTGATGCCAAGTTGTCTGACACGCACTTAGGTCAGCTGGGCCATATCTTGGATGGAATCAACTAGCACTAGTCCACTACTACGCATCACTGCACCACCCTCTCCATGGATGAACTGTACCGCGCGTGATGCATCGGACAATCAGTACATCACTGGGAAAGTTCGTCATTTTGCGAGTTCTACATCACTGGGGCCTGCATTTTTGACAACAGTTTACTTGATGCGTTATCATTTTGTTACATCGCGGTCGTACCTGGTTTGCGTTCATGGCTTGCTTATTGGATTAATGTGGTCGCGGTGCCTGGCTCATGAGCTTGCCTACAGCTCTCTGCTTCTAGTGAGTGCCATGTACATGGTTTCCTACGGTTCTGGTGTGCTATACATGTTCTGCCACTTTGCAGTCCTCGCTCATGGTGTCTGCTGTTTTCATTCTTATGCAGGAGGGTCTCAAGATAGTTTGATATTTTGTGCTGCCAACTGTACTTTACCTGCATGTGGTCTTAGGGTGTCCGTTCTGCTTTGCTCTGTTTGACTTCCTTTCATACAAGGGCTTGGGTGGTCCTTATCGTGGTAATTATTTCTTCTACACAATTTTCTACTTATGTTCCTCATTTCCATTGATTAAGCCTGCATACGTTGTTTAGTTTACTTTCCTTAGTTTTAGATGGCTCATTCCCTGTTTTTTTACATTGTTTGCTTCAATGCAGATATATCACGTTGCTACAGCCTACCATGACAACCATGTCAATGGAAGCTATCTGGTTAGGCTACCACCTCTTCCATATGTTAATACCGATCGTAACAGAGATGGATGATTTCCGTACTATATATAGGGTGTTATCATGTTATTGGCCGCTTTTATTTTTACTTAGTTACAATGCTCGCCTGGTTGGTCTACTCAATATATCACGTTTGCACTTTAGAACTTACGATTGGCATGTTCCACATGGCAACTTGCATTTCCGATTAGTGCTTGCTATCTCATTTTTATGTGGTATTGTAGATTTCAGCTTTCCACTTTTTTCATAGACTTAGTATATGCTCCCTTTTTGGATGTTGTCCACATCGTGTTTGCCTAATGTTTACTTTGGATGTTGTCCACATCATGTTTGCCTAATGTTTACTGTGTGCATACTTGGTTCGTCTCCTTATTTGTTCCTATGTTTGTTGTCTGCTCTTCTTGCTACGGCCTTTGCATTGTCTATCTTAATTGTTTACTTCCATGGATCTAGCTTGCTTTACTAGGCTTTGCCATTAGAGCAACCTTTGCGGCAAGCATCCGATTACCTCAACGGTTTGTTCGTGTGATGCCATTGTTGATGGCACAGGATCATAGTTTGTAGACTACTTATGACTTGCTATCCTATTTATTTATAGTTGTTTGCTTAATCCTTCCTATCTGCTACTTGTGCTATTATGTTCATAATTCATGTGTTTGACATAGATGTCTAGATCTGCGCTTTGTTGGTTCATTGTATTGCATGTTTCTACCTTTGTCCATACTATCGGCATGGTGTTTGGTTTTTGCTTACTATATGCAAATTTGTTTCCATTGTCTTCCTGCTTCTATCCTCAGTTATTGATTTTGCCTACTTTTATTCTTTTTCTTGTACCATTCCTTTTTTATCTACAGCTTGGCTTCTTCGTTTCCATTTGTATTTAGTTCCTACACTTACAGTTAGTCTATTTCTACAACCCAATTTATATTTTTAGTTCGTAGTTCCATCGTGCTACATGGTTCTATTATTCTAACCGTTACCTATATTGGTTAATTCTATTTACTGCTGCTACTTTTCTAGATGTTTGGCGCATAGTATTTAGATTAGTTGCGTTGGCCATTTCACTGATCCAATTTGTCTGTGTTGTTCCTATTTCCATATTTACATTCAATCCATTTTCTGCATTGTCCTACCTTCTCGATTTGGTGCTTCGTTCTATTTATTACTTCTATATTTGTTCTGATGAATCCAGCCTGCTCTATTAGAGCTCGCCGTGAAGATATTTTGCGTGGAAAACATCCAATCACCTCAACGGTTCTTCCATGTGGTGACAATGTTGAAGCCATAGGTGAATGCTTCGCGTAGGATAAGTGTGTTAGTATTCTATTTGTCCACATTTTCTTACCCCTGTTTAAAATTCTTGAAGCGCTATTCATATTTATGTTCTTTACATTTGCGCCATCTTCTGCGCTAATATGTGCGTTCCAATTCTAATGACACCACCGTCTACTAATATTGCAACTACACTGCCATCTACTCCTTTAGGAATAGCTGCCACTTTAGAGGTAACAAACCTATCTGTTATCACACTTTCCTTTGCCGTATTGTCACGTAGAACATACATTATATGAATTCTACTTCACTCAGAGCTTTTCTTTGCATACGTTCCCATCACAGTTTGAGAAGAGGATGCCCGAAGCTATTGTACCTGCCGAAACAGAGTTTCAGGACTCACCTGAAGAAGCAAAAAAAGGTACTTCAACGCAATTCATTGTATTGCTGCTTATTACTCATGGACTCAAAAAATAGGTACCTATTATAGATTCTCGCTTAATACTCCCACTCACCATACCTTTGCTTTACAGGATAGTACATGCCGAACAAAAAAAGATTTGTAAAAGAGCTATTCCCTAATGTCAAAAGTGATGTGCCATAGCAGGTATGTTATACTATCTTTTTTTGTCATGTATGTTATTGTGACGACCCGCACTATTACCACGGGGTAATAATGCTAGTCAACGGATTACTATTCGTTTTAGCCGATAAAACATCGCTCTAACGAATAGTAAGTCCATCAGAGTATTGCAGCAGAACAACAATGAACGATAGCATAATACATACATTCACATATAGCCACGCAGGGCTAGAGTTTAATACAACCTAACTGGTTCAGCTATTACAACACCAACCAAAAGTTTAAACAGCCTTCTAATTACACCAAAAAGGCAAGAGTACATATACCATATCCTGGAAGTATATATATACACAATATACTGGAATTACCTATACCTAAGTAGTGAAGTCCCAACTATTTCTGCACCTCTAATCATCCCAGCCATCGTATGAGGGATATCCCCCATACGGCTCCACCTCAGAACCATCGCCTCTCTTCGAGAGTAGGGCTCCTCTGGACTAGCTTCGACTCCCTCCTCGGTCCTGATGAACTGGCCATCCTCTAAGAAAGGGGATTGATACAAGGGTGAGTACGGAGTACTCAGCAAGCTTTTTATATAACAAAATGCATTTTATGCTTCTATCCTTTCTCCTGATCATTCATCCTCATATGCCATCCCAATGTTGTGCCCATAGGAAAAATAAGGTTTTGAGTTGTAAAGATTTCGATTTCATTAATTTAAAAGCTACTGAACATTTGTATGAATAGCTAAAAACTTCCACCGTTTCGTAATCTCCTTTCCGAGACAGCATGAAATCATGATTTAGATAGCATCACAAGCAGCTTGTACCACTTTACCCATCATCATTCGATCCTAGTAGCTTGTGGAATCCCGCATTTCCTAAGATGCGGTGCTCGATCGTATCTGAGAACTTTGTATCTATCTCAGTATATTATATCTCCACCCAGTTATTCGCAATCGGCAGTCTGTGCGAATTATTACTATCACCAGACTCACCAAAAGTGACATAACCGTTGGTTGGGTCGGTTTGCTCAACCCTACCCAACACTCCACTGCGCTAATATATGCGCGCCCCCACCTCTGGCATGCAACCAGTCCTGGGTTCTTGTGACTATGGATCCCCCACCCCCGGCTCTTTACCGGCCCTGGGTATATCCCCTAAATAATACTTACCCTTGTGGAGAATATAATAACTTTGATAGTACTACTAACTCTGTCCGTCCGTAGACGAAATGTTGGCTGATACGATTTGATACGGTCCATTCATACAGACGAAGTTTGTAATTACTTATATTATATCCCATACAGAGGTCCCCCAACCTGCCTCTCTGTCACCTGCCAGAGGCAACCTCTGCCCGCCTTTTTATTAATTTCCCCGGCCGACTGCTCCATCAGCCGCCGAGGCTTCTCCATCTTTCTTTCTTTCTCAATTGATTCTCGATTTAAATAGTTTTCATTGCTATGCAAGGTGATATTAAAGTAATATCAAAGTACTTGTATATCAAATACCCAACAAGTTGTTCAACAAAATGCTTGCCTGAGTTATATAAAGGATGCTGAATTCCCGTACTACTCTGATATTCTTCCCTGGTTGGGTTTGGACCGTCTTCTGCAATAATATCGTACCGCTATATTACTCATGGCTTTGACGAAGAAAAAAAATGAATTGATACAATGCGGCACTATCGTCGTAAGGCTTGTAAATTTAGGTTTGGTAACTGGGTGGATTTTCAAAGTGTTGAAATCCTAGAATCGGTTACTCTCTTAACGCCTGATGCAATGAAATTAACCTAAAGCATATAATTCTGAAATTTGAAGCCGACAAGAAGTCAAACCTAGGTCAGCTCTTTGAGTGATTTTACAGGAATTAACCTCATTTCTATGCTGTCAAAATTTTAGGTGCAGGTTCTTACAAAGATTTTCCTCTTCTTTATTTACTTCCTTCATTTTCTACTCCCTTCTTTCTTTTCTTTTAGCCCGGCCGGCCCACTCCTGCCCCGGCCCACTCCCCTTTTTCTTTCCCCCTTGCCCGATCCCCCTTCTCCTTCCTCTTGCTCCGCCGCCTCCTCTACCTTCCTCTCACGCCGCTCTCTCCTCTCCTCTCCTCTTCCTTGCGCCGCCGCCTCTCCCCTTCACTCCCTCTCCTGCGCCGCTTCTCCCCTCTCTCCCTCTCCTGCGCAGCCTCTCCCCCTCTCCTCTCTCTCTCTCCTACACGCCGCCGCCTCATCTCGCCTCTCCCCCTTGCGCCGCGCGCGCCGCTCTCCCCCTTTCTCCCCTCTCTCCCTCTCTGCGCAGCCTCTCCCCTCTCTCTCTCTCTCTCCACGCCGCGCCTCATCTCGCCTCTCCCCTTGCGCGCGCGCGCCCTCTAGGGTGGTTCTCGCGCCGCCGGATCCGTGGCCCAAGGCCCGGATCTGGCCCTTCTAACCCGATTAATCTCCCCCCCTATTTCCTACTCTTGCTATTTACCAAGGTTTGCTTATTTTGATCTTTGAGCACGGTGGACGAGTGGCATGGAGGCGTGCTCTGCCGCTCGGCCTGTGGGGATCGAGGCCGCCGCATACCGGGGTGTGCGGTGGCTCGAGGGCACAGTGCTCGGCCACGGCGCGGCGCGCCGCCTCACTCGCCGAGATAAGCCTTCTATTCGCCCTTCCACTACCTTCCTCTGTGCCGAAAATACTTGTGGTGTCTAGGTGATACTACATACTAATCGGTTGATGGTTTGCTAGCTATTGCTGCTGGAATTGTATGCTAGCCTTATAGAGTATTGTGGGCTACCTTTGTGGTTGGTTGACTGTTGTTTCGATGAGATGATGGTGGATGCTGATGGTCCCTGATGTGTCAACGGTCCCTGGGATGGCCTCCTCTTTGCTTATTTCCGGTTGGATGATTCTTGGATGGGGGGTGATGGCTAGGTTTGTGGCTGAAGCAAGGTTTCGGTTTGGGGATGGGAGACAGGAAGATGACTTCTTCTTTTGCTCCTTTCGGCTGGTTGTGGTGCTGCTGTTTGTCGGCCGTAACGGTGTTAGCCTTTGAGCTGGCCGTGCTGCTCTGTGCTGTGTGGAGCTCTGTAGAGTTCTCTGGATGATGGTGTGCTGGCGGTTGGCTAAAGACGCGTGGGTTTCGACTGGTGCCGTGTTGGCTTGCTGGCTATGCTGGGGAGGCTCTATCTGGGCCGTGCTGGTCTGAGGGCTTTTGGGCATGTGTTGGTTTGGTCTTCTGTTGCTACAGTGTTTGTGAGGTAAAACAGGTTTGTTTAACGCCGAGTGATGAACCCTAGGTTGTGAGAGGTGCCGACTGGCCCCCGGACGGTCAGGTATCTCCGTGAACGGAATGCCCGGCCCGAGATAACCTCGAGGGCTCTGACGGCAATCTCTTCTCTCTCTATTTGTTGATTTAACATTTGATCTTTTGTTCGGTCTCTTTTGGTATAATATCTACTGAGTGGTTCTCAATTGAAGAAGTGCGTGTGGGTGTGGTTCGACAGCAATTTTAATGTATGAACTGAGTAGCGTGCAATAGGCTCTACCCTTATGGCAATGCAACCGTATGTGTACTATTTCTAATGTATGCGTGAATGTATGAGATGATTCCTATATGTAACTTGTTTTTCCTCTGTTGTAATTTGTAAACTTTTAATAAAGATTGAGATTGTTCAGTGTTTATACTACTTGTGCTCTTGTGTGCAATGGTTACAACAAAATTTTAAATTCTACTGAATCTCTCAACTAATCCTTAATCCCGTTAACCACTTAACTAATTAATCCACATGATTAACACTAATTGAGTTTATTTAACTAGTTAATTAACGCGGGGCGTTTCAACCTCCCCTCCTTAGAAAAGATTTCGTCCTCGAAATCAGGGTCTTGCTTAAAAGGGTTTGGGTAGGCTTCACATAGACCTTCCTTCTCTACAAATAACACCGATGCTCCTCACGGAGATACTCCCTCTCTAATATACCCCCCTTTTTTTTCCAGGCCTTCTAGTTGCGTTTTCAACTCTACCAATTCTTGCCCAGCATGGCCTCCCAATTGGTCAAGCTAATTATCTGGAGGTTTGCTAAGAATTCAATATCTTGGATGAGTATGGGTTAATCCCTTTGGATAGAAAATATTGTTATGCTTCCGACATGGGTATGAACTCCTAGTAACTTCTCTAAGGTTGTTCCCACTAACTCATTTTCTTTTGTAAACTCTTGAGAGATGAAGGAATGGTTTGCCCCTGGATTAAAAGAACAGTGCCTACTAAAAGCGGAATAGAAAGTTTACCTACGACCCCACCAGTTGCCTCTCTCAGCTGCTCGGTTGTAACATGAGTGAGTCTGGCTTGTCCTCCGATCTGACTTCCTGATTTGGTGATCCTTCCTGCTGAAGTCCCTGAGGATCCCTGTCCTCGTCCTCCCGCTGAACTCTGGGATGTGTTTGGTGTTCTGAAAGTTGAGTTCGGCTGTCCAGATGATCCTGTGGTCTTAGCAGGATAAGGGCAATTAGCCCGGAGATGCCCATCCCTTCCACAGTTGTAACACCTAGTGGCACCATAGCGACAATCTCTAGTAAGGTGATTCCCGTTGCACTTGTTGCATTGAAGTTGAGTGATTGTTTGCGGCTGGTTGGTGGGTCTTGATAGATTTTGCTGTGACTGATAGTTAGTTTGCTGCTGAGATGTATTTGGACGGTTGCGGTTGGAGCTACTGAAGCGTTGGTCATACCTCGCCTTCTTGCGCCTCTCTTCCACAAGATTAGCATGTTCCTTTTCCACAATAATGGCCCTATCAACCAGATCCTCAAATTCTGTGATCCTATGAGACGAAAGTTGCATTCTGATATATGGATCCATCTTTGCCTTAAATCGATCCATCTTTCGCTCATCTGTGGACACATCGTCGGGTGCATATCTGGACAATTCATTAAAGAGGTGTAGATACTCCGTGATGCTCTTACTCCCTTGGGCTAGGGCTCGAAATTCCTGCTTCTTAATTTCTTTCTGGCCTTGGGGAACATGGTAAGCACTAAAGTTCTTCATAAATTCTGTCCAAGTAATGGGCGTTCGTGCCTCGGCCATTGAAATTCACCACCAAATGGCGGCTGGCCTGTCGATTGATGAGACGATAACGGACTTTCTCTTCGTCCGAGCAACCCACTACATTTAATTTCTTTTCTACCTCCTGTGAGCTACCATCGCCTCCATTGGGTCCATCGCTCGCAAAGGTAGGCGGGCGAGTTTGGAGAAATTCTCCAAGACTAACCCTGCGTTAGGTGGTTGTTGTCCAGATGCGCCATCCTTGTGAACAGAGATTCCGAACCGGTTTTGATTTTCTGTGCTTCTTTACGAGTGTTCTCCATAAATTTGAGAATGTCTCCTAGGTTGTTAAGGGTGTTGGCCGCTCCCACATTGTTGTTATCCCCTACTGTGGGACCATTCCGAATTCTCGTTGCCCATTTCTTATCCTGGCGAGCCCATTGGTTGACCACTGTCTTGGCAATGTACCGCGTTGCCGGATTGGTTATTGCTTGCTAACGGTGGTGACCACGACTTGGTATTACGCTATGAGTACCAAATCGTGATTGCCTTCGACGGATTGGGCTCAAGCGACTCTAGTCCACGGTCCCGCTGACGGGTTCGTTATGGTGCTCCATCTGTAATAAGATCAATTGAGTTGATTAACCCTGACTTGAGTTTTAGCTCTCCTAGTTTTTAAGTAGGATTTTCTTAGATATTATTGGTGTGTGTTCATAGTGGTATATTGATTTTATGGTTCAGCATAATTTTGAGATGAGAAGTTAGTTTCCTTTTTAGTGGACTATTCTAATTTCCGCTCAACGTTGATCTTTCACTTTTCATCATGGCCATTCACATCACATCACATCACATAATATTGCCAAATAACTCCCAAGAAACAAAGAGATGCAAAAAGAACCAAAGTCTTACACTACTCTGGAACTACGTGCCCGAAGAACGCCGAGAACTCGCTCGAGACCGCCCAACGACATGCTTGGGACCACGCCGTGGCTTGCCCCTGAGTGCGAACCTACACTACCCTGGACTTCCGTGCCCAGGCACGCCCGAGAACTCGCTCTCGGGATCGCCCAACAATTACGCAGTTGGGACCACGCTCAGGGCTCATTCCTGAGTACGCCCAAGACTTCGTTCCTGGGTACGCCCGAAACTTACGCGCTCGGGAGCACCACGGACCACTCATCCGGGAAATCTTTTGTGCAGAATAGGATAAGGACACTTTTAGTTACAATGTTCTCTGCCATCTTTAAATGTTTAAACTTATTAGTGTATATATTTTCAGTTTATCATGATGGCAGCGAAGTTACTTTAATGACTAGAGTGAAATAGATAAGGAGTCACTGAATTTGGGTTCTATTTATTCCCTTTTACATCTAAATATCTGGTTTAGTCTAACCTATGCTACTACTAAATTCATATAAGACAATACAATTAATAACGATGGTCTAGCTGCATGCAGATGCAAGAACATGCGTATGATAAAATTTTGATTTCCCTATACTTCATTATTTAAGTCGTAGTAACCCCATGAATGCATGATGGTCATTATTAATTTAAAGAGGTATTAAAACATTTCTTTCAAGCATTCCTATCTATCCTTCTTGAATTTAATATCAAATTTTGTCTAACCTATGTTGCTACTAAATGGCATAAAACAATACTACTAATAAAGATGGTTGGATGGACTGTAAACATGAAAACATGCATGTGATAAAATTCTAATTTTCTATAGTTCATTATTTAATTAGTGGTATAAAGGAAATGTATGACAGTTACTGATAGTTTACAAAGGGTATTAAACTATCTTTCAGAGAAATCTATTATCATCACTATAATTATTATTACCGCTGATCCATGATGGCGGTGTCTTAATATGGGTTATCCTATGAGAATATAATAATAATAATTAGACTTGGTAGTCTGTTTAAAACCTAATAAGAATAATCAGAAATACTGAATTTTATAACGAATAGCATAATAAGATTATAGGGGATGAGAGTAATAAAGAACACTTATGGTAAAATATTAGAGACCTCTACCTAAGTTCCAATTTTTATCCTAGATATATGCGTGGCTCTCAAACCGTTGCTCTGATACCACCTGTGACGACCCGCACTATTACCACGGGGTAATAATGCTAGTCAACGGATTACTATTCGTTTTAGCCGATAAAACATCGCTCTAACGAATAGTAAGTCCATCAGAGTATTGCAGCAGAACAACAATGAACGATAGCATAATACATACATTCACATATAGCCACGCAGGGCTAGAGTTTAATACAACCTAACTGGTTCAGCTATTACAACACCAACCAAAAGTTTAAACAGCCTTCTAATTACACCAAAAAGGCAAGAGTACATATACCATATCCTGGAAGTATATATATACACAATATACTGGAATTACCTATACCTAAGTAGTGAAGTCCCAACTATTTCTGCACCTCTAATCATCCCAGCCATCGTATGAGGGATATCCCCCATACGGCTCCACCTCAGAACCATCGCCCTCTATTGGAGAGTAGGGCTCCTCTGGACTAGCTTCGACTCCCTCCTCGGTCCTGATGAACTGGCCATCCTCTAAGAAAGGGGATTGATACAAGGGTGAGTACGGAGTACTCAGCAAGCTTTTTATATAACAAAATGCATTTTATGCTTCTATCCTTTCTCCTGATCATTCATCCTCATATGCCATCCCAATGTTGTGCCCATAGGAAAAATAAGGTTTTGAGTTGTAAAGATTTCGATTTCATTAATTTAAAAGCTACTGAACATTTGTATGAATAGCTAAAAACTTCCACCAGTTTCCGTAATCTCCTTTCCCGGAGACAGGCATGAAATCATGATTTAGATAGCATCAGCAGCTTGTACCACTTTACCCATCATCATTCTGATCCTAGTAGCTTGTGGAATCCCGCATTTCCTAAGATGCGGTGCTCAGATCAGAATACAGAACTTTTGTATCTATCTCAGTATATTATATCTCCACCCAGTTATTCGCAATCGGCAGTCTGTGCGAATTATTACTATCACCAGACTCACCAAAAGTGACATAACCGTTGGTTGGGTCGGTTTGCTCAACCCTACCCAACACTCCACTGCGCTAATATATGCGCGCCCCCACCTCTGGCATGCAACCAGTCCTGGGTTCTTGTGACTATGGATCCCCCACCCCCGGCTCTTTACCGGCCCTGGGTATATCCCCTAAATAATACTTACCCTTGTGGAGAATATAATAACTTTGATAGTACTACTAACTCTGTCCGTCCGTAGACGAAATGTTGGCTGATACGATTTGATACGGTCCATTCATACAGACGAAGTTTGTAATTACTTATATTATATCCCATACAGAGGTCCCCCAACCTGCCTCTCTCACACTGCCGAGGCAACCTCTGCCCGCCTTTTTATTAATTTCCCCGGCCGACTGCTCCATCACCACGAGGCTTCTCCATCTTTCTTTCTTTCTCAATTGATTCTCGATTTAAATAGTTTTCATTGCTATGCAAGGTGATATTAAAGTAATATCAAAGTACTTGTATATCAAATACCCAACAAGTTGTTCAACAAAATGCTTGCCTGAGTTATATAAAGGATGCCGAATTCCGCACTACTCGATATTCTTCCCGGTTGGGTTTGGACCGTCTTCGCAATAATATCGCATCGCTATATTACTCATGGCTTTGACGAAGAAAAAAAATGAATTGATACAATGCGGCACTATCGTCGTAAGGCTTGTAAATTTAGGTTTGGTAACTGGGTGGATTTTCAAAGTGTTGAAATCCTAGAATCGGTTACTCTCTTAACGCCTGATGCAATGAAATTAACCTAAAGCATATAATTCTGAAATTTGAAGCCGACAAGAAGTCAAACCTAGGTCAGCTCTTTGAGTGATTTTACAGGAATTAACCTCATTTCTATGCTGTCAAAATTTTAGGTGCAGGTTCTTACAAAGATTTTCCTCTTCTTTATTTACTTCCTTCATTTTCTACTCCCTTCTTTCTTTTCTTTTAGCCCGGCCGGCCCACTCCTGCCCCGGCCCACTCCCCTTTTTCTTTCCCCCTTGCCCGATCCCCCTTCTCCTTCCTCTTGCGCCGCCGCCTCCTCTACCTTCCTCTCACGCCGCCGCTCTTCCTCTCCTCTCCTCTTCCTTGCGCCGCCGCCTCTCCCCTTCACTCCCTCTCCTGCGCCGCTTCTCCCCTCTCTCCCTCTCCTGCGCAGCCTCTCCCCCTCTCCTCTCTCTCTCTCCTACACGCCGCCGCCTCATCTCGCCTCTCCCCCTTGCGCCGCCGCCTGCGCCGCCTCTCCCCCTTTCTCCCCTCTCTCCCTCTCCTGCGCAGCCTCTCCCCCTCTCCTCTCTCTCTCTCCTACACGCCGCCGCCTCATCTCGCCTCTCCCCCTTGCGCCGCCGCCTGCGCCGCCTCTAGGGTGGTTCTCGCGCCGCCGGATCCGTGGCCCAAGGCCCGGATCTGGCCCTTCTAACCCGATTAATCTCCCCCCCTATTTCCTACTCTTGCTATTTACCAAGGTTTGCTTATTTTGATCTTTGAGCACAGGTGGACGAGTGGCATGGAGGCGTGCTACTGCCGCTCGGCCCTGTGGGGATCGAGGCCGCCCGCATACCGGGGGGTGTGCGGTGGCTCTCGAGGGCACAGGTGCTCGGCCGCTGGCGGCGCGCCGCCGCCTCACTCGCCGAGATAAGCCTTCTATTCGCCCTTCCACTACCTTCCTCTGTGCCGAAAATACTTGTGGTGTCTAGGTGATACTACATACTAATCGGTTGATGGTTTGCTAGCTATTGCTGCTGGAATTGTATGCTAGCCTTATAGAGTATTGTGGGCTACCTTTGCGGTTGGTTGACTGTTGTTTCGATGAGATGATGGTGGATGCTGATGGTCCCTGATGTGTCAACGGTCCCTGGGATGGCCTCCTCTTTGCTTATTTCCGGTTGGATGATTCTTGGATGGGGGGTGATGGCTAGGTTTGTGGCTGAAGCAAGGTTTCGGTTTGGGGATGGGAGACAGGAAGATGACTTCTTCTTTTGCTCCTTTCGGCTGGTTGTGGTGCTGCTGTTTGTCGGCCGTAACGGTGTTAGCCTTTGAGCTGGCCGTGCTGCTCTGTGCTGTGTGGAGCTCTGTAGAGTTCTCTGGATGATGGTGTGCTGGCGGTTGGCTAAAGACGCGTGGGTTTCGACTGGTGCCGTGTTGGCTTGCTGGCTATGCTGGGGAGGCTCTATCTGGGCCGTGCTGGTCTGAGGGCTTTTGGGCATGTGTTGGTTTGGTCTTCTGTTGCTACAGTGTTTGTGAGGTAAAACAGGTTTGTTTAACGCCGAGTGATGAACCCTAGGTTGTGAGAGGTGCCGACTGGCCCCCGGACGGTCAGGTATCTCCGTGAACGGAATGCCCCGCCCGAGATAACCTCGAGGGCTCTGACGGCAATCTCTTCTCTCTCTATTTGTTGATTTAACATTTGATCTTTTGTTCGGTCTCTTTTGGTATAATATCTACTGAGTGGTTCTCAATTGAAGAAGTGCGTGTGGGTGTGGTTCGACAGCAATTTTAATGTATGAACTGAGTAGCGTGCAATAGGCTCTACCCTTATGGCAATGCAACCGTATGTGTACTATTTCTAATGTATGCGTGAATGTATGAGATGATTCCTATATGTAACTTGTTTTTCCTCTGTTGTAATTTGTAAACTTTTAATAAAGATTGAGATTGTTCAGTGTTTATACTACTTGTGCTCTTGTGTGCAATGGTTACAACAAAATTTTAAATTCTACTGAATCTCTCAACTAATCCTTAATCCCGTTAACCACTTAACTAATTAATCCACATGATTAACACTAATTAAGTTTATTTAACTAGTTAATTAACGCGGGGCGTTTCAGTTATACTATCTTGTTAGCCTACAATAATGATTGCCACTATCTTATAACATCAACGGTTTAATGTTCTACATATCTCCATGTGGGTATACATGGCCCTTAATCATGACAGAAAAAAATGTGTTCTGCTCTCTATCCATATACTTTCAACCACATTAGATACAGGTGTACTTTCAATCAACACCACTGACACACCATTAGATACAGGTTGATTATTCAATAGATTTATAATTCACATTCTTTATCCATATTCAGATAAACCATCATACTAAATCAATAAAATAACCAAATCATCCAACCAGTCACACTAAATATATCCATATGCACTAAAGTCTTAGTATTTTACTAAAATTTATGGTTACCCTGTTGCTAACAAAGCCTAGCTTGCGCCGCGTACTGTCGTGCACATGCAGCTAGTAGTTTTGTTTATGCACCTGGCAATTCTCCATCATATACTCATATAGCACTATTATGCCACTGAGTTTCAGACAAGGATACATGATAATTTGCTCCTCGAGAGAAGAAAGATGATAAATTGGTCCATCTCGAACTTACGAACCCAAGCGCAGCATCGACCAGACATCATGCGGCTGTATCTTGCTATGCCCAGGCCATAAACATGAGAGATATTCTTAGGAGGTGATCGGAATAGTGATGGTTTTTGGTTAAAAAAATACTGTAGTTAGCTAAAAAAACACTGTAGCTGAGTTAGTGGATAGTATAGTGAATAGTGAAAAAAAACTAAAACTAGAAACTAAAACCTAAAAAAATCGAAACAATCAGGGCCTTAGCTTCTTACCTTTTGTTGCGTCAAAAAACAGCTTCTTGCCTTTTTGGCGTCAAAAGACAGCTTGTTGCTCAGTTCCTGTACGGTCAAATCTCTGCCGTACTGATGGCAGCCTGGTGGTCTCCCCCAGTTCTCAGTGCTTCAATCTGGTCAGGCTCAGCATAATTAGTAACGGACCGACCCTGCGCCTAACACCGTGTGACACTTCATTGAGCATGTGTTGGCAGCTAGGTCACGAGAAGTTGTACCCAACATAAGCTGTACACTGCAAAACCGGCCTGAAAACTAATGGTAGGATCATCGATGATAGTCAGAGAGATAAATGATTATAATTCACAACAAAACTTTTTTACATAATCTATGTCTCTTGGTTGTCTAATCTGCTAACACAGCAAAAATGGAAACAAAAACACAAAGACAGCAAAGGAAGAAAAAATATTATTTCTCTCTCTCCCGGTACTCAGCTACAGCGTATGGTACTATAGCAAGCAGCACATGTACTGTAGTTACAGTGCGTGGTATTGTAGCTACATTGTATGTTACTGCAACAAATTAAACAAACAAAGACATCGCTTTCAATTTTGTGCACAATGCTTTGCTGTAGCTGTGTGTTAACTGAGGAGGAAGCACACCGACTGAGACGAATTGGCACTGTGAAGTAATTTGCCTTGCACGTAGATCGTCGGACAGATGAAGAATTGGCTTTCACGCTGACCGAGGAGGAGGATTGGCCGCATGCGAGACGTGATGCTGTCGATAGTTTTTCCTTCAGATTGAATCTACTCATTCTTGGATCATTATATTTGTAGCTACAAAGTGCCCTATGGCACTCCTCAAACCTTAGCACAAAATTAGCATCCCTCAAGTTTTTCTTAGCACCTAAACACATTTTTATTTATAGTCTAGAGCCCAAACTATGACTTTACCCCTAAGACCATGAGTTCTTAACTAATTTCAACAAATAAGGGATCTGAAACCCTTATAGAACACATGGTTTTCAACTTTTGCCACACTACCTAATTTTTGATATTTCAAAATTAAATTATCACATGCCGCAGCCTCCGGATCATACCTCCGTAGCTCCAACATGCATCATCTATTTTTGATTTTCACACGTCCCAACTCGAGTACGACTATCTCCTCCAACATCGTTGACCCTCTAAACCACGACTTTGCACCAAACCATCTTCCAGTCCTTGCCGTAGATCACGATCGCCTCCGAGTTACCTTGCATATGTAAAGACCAAAGCAACATCTTTTCTCAGTATAAGTTCTTTCCAACTTGACCAACATAAGTCTACACATGCCACACATCTCAAATAATATCAATAAGGAACATTATCAATTATTCATCATAAATATTCTAGACCTAGATACATAATCTAACAATCTCCTTCTTAATGAATATATTGACAACACCTCAAGATAACATAACTTTAAACAGGTCTAAATGAAGAATTGAAGCCGAAAAAGCATTTTAAGCTTCAAGCCATAAATCTCTCCCAAACCTCTCACAAAACATACCGAGAAGCATTTAGTATTTTAAGCCACAAATCTCTCCCCCTTTAGCAATGTAAGCATCAAGGCACAAAAGGAAGAACCAGCAAAGAGAACTCACATCCAAGTATCATTGATCTAAAATACTTTTTTAAAAGAAAAACACACCAAGAAAACTCAAAAGATTATTTAAACTAATTAAATTAATGTGTATAGCGTCACGCTCTTATAAAGCTTGCTCAATCATAGGTAAGCATATGTAACAAAGCAGGCCAAAAGAAACTTATAATGTGATTAAGCAAACTACCTTACAAGGCAGACCTTCACAATAATGTCCAGTTAAATTAAAGATATCACTAAAGAAGATAACCATATAAAAACAAAGATTTAAATCTAGATGCTAGAATCAAGAGCTAAATGAGCCATAAGTGCTAGACTAAAGCACAAAGCTTAACATAGATTTACAAACTCAACGCATAGCACGTTTATTGACATTTGATTATGGCTTATCTCAGTAAAGCACGTCCTAGACTGGGAACCATCTACAACGGCTTCTTGAATTTCAGCCCAAATTAAATTTAGCACATTTATAATAACCTTTTTGAGCCAACTTAAATCATATTTCATTAATTGTAGCAACTTAAGCCTTACTTTTCGATCATAACAAGCCAAAATCCTTAAGATTTTATGATCTTGGTCATACAAAACTCCCCAAAGTTCATGTTTAGTGCAATAACAAGCTGTCTCGTAGGAAAGAATTGTTGAGATGCACACATAATTAGCAATTTCACCACAATTTAGCACATGTATTTCTAGAAAAGCTAAAAATTGATTCAAGAATGAACTAGAATAACTCAAACTTAGACATGACCTAGAATCATGATTTAACTAGATATTTAAACATGACACATCTCAAGAAATAATCACCCTAATCAAAACTTAACCAAATAATTCAGTCTTGCCATTTTGTTTGTGCAAGTTGACAAAATTTAATAAATAGCTAATTATGACCTTACTAAGCTACACATGTAAAATCAAGATCAAGAAAGCTCAAAATACATATCATGACTTGTTTCGTGATTATTGGATTAAATAATAATTCAAGTTCTCAAAAATAAAAACAAGCATTTACAATGATACACAAAAAGAACTTCCCCTTAGAACAATCTAATTAGATAACATACCCCAACTCACTCTGCAAACAAACAAACCAAGAAGTATCAAGTGGCTTAATGAGAATATCAGTAGTATGAAAAACAGACTCAACAAAGTATAGAACAACATCATCCTTTTCCACATGGTCTCTTAGAAAGTAAAATCTGATATCAATAAGTTTAGTTTTAGAATGTTTTATTCGATTTTTAGCAATATTAATAGCGCTAGTATTATCGCAATAAAGTGGAACACTACTAATTATAATCCATAATTCTTGAGTGTATCAGAAATCCATAGACTTTGAGAATAACTAGCAGCAGCTACATACTCAACTTTAGCAATGGATTATGCAACAGATAATTGTTTTCTAAAAGACCAAGAAATTAATGATATGTCTAAAAAGTGACATGTACCAGAAATACTTTTTCTATCAATTCTACAACCCATAAAATCACTATCTAAATATGCACATAGAGTAAGATAGCATGAAAAAGAATACAAGAGTTTGAAATCTAAAGTCGATTGGAGGTATCTAAAATATGTGTCTCATCTAGATAACTAGAATAGGGTGTATATATGTAGACATGTTTAATAAAAAAATATGTGTTTGTGTTTGTAAAATTTTTATACGTGTGTTACGCCACACACACGTACTGTGGTGATATAAACAAGATGCGAATTTTGTATGCGTGTCTTAAAAAATCCTTCTTGTTAAGTAGACAACAAAAAAGGGCCCGCTCAGTTCGGCGATTTATCGTGGCGATCGGCTGAAAATTCACTGTGCAACATTTTTCCAAACACTGTTCATGTTTTGTCCTCATTCAATTTTTTTTTTGTTTTTTTCGAATTTTTTAGTTTTGTTTTTTCCCTGTATTCTTTTGCATTGTTCGCTCTAGATTAGTGTACCGTTTTTATTTTTATATTTTTTAAATTTAATTATGCCCAATAAACCAATTCAGTTATAGTATTTTTTCAGTTAGCTATAATATTTTTTTAGCAAAAATTAAAAATCAACCTTATTCTGAACACCCCAAAATCCTGAGCAAACCGGCTTGGTGTGACGAGTCTTCCAAAGCTCACAGCTGCCAAGTCCCAACGACCAACCATACAGTGCCAAAGCCCCAACTCCAATTAACACAACGTGGTCAAGTTCTAAAAAACCAAGGAAAGTAAGAAAAAAAAGCAGATAAAAAACTCACGATTTCCTTCTTTACTTCCCTTAGGCCTTACTCAGTTAGATTTAAACTTCTAATTTTTAATTTATTTTTATTATTTCTTTATTATTTCTAACTTTTTTTTACCTATTTTAGGTTTATTATTTTTTCTAACTTTTTTTAATCTATTTTAGGTTTTTTGTATTTTTTCATATTCTAATTTTTTTACCTATTTTAGATTTTTTGTATTTTTTTCATATTCATTTATATTACTGTAATTATTAATATATTTTCTATTTTTAATTTTTTTAAATTAATTATATTAAATAAGTTACTATTAACTACGTATAATATAAAATAAATCAACTATAATGCTAACTCCAACCATAAACCGTCGAAATTCATCCAGCACCCTCGTACCCCTTGTGACCGTGAAGCTGCCTCTCCATCCACGTCGCATCATAAATCCCCTTCTCCCAACCCAGCACCTATCACCATTCCCCAATCACCATATGTACAAGACCCAAATCCACTATCGCATTTGTTTATCAGCTCCCTTTCCCTTCGATTTCACAGAAACAATCTGAGTACATACCTGTATTTAGATCCGGCCTTTCGCTAGTGGGGGAGAGGATTTAGGTGAACGGGCATCTTGATTTTGACCAATTTCAGCTCTACCCCCCCCTCCCCCTGTGTGTTTCTCTTTTAAATCTTCTGTGGTGGGAAAGAGAAGGCACAGCCCGAGCAGGAGCAGCTGCTTCGAACGTCTTGCTGGTATCCAAAGGTGAGCTGTTCCTGGCTTTCTTGTTCTGTTGCAGAGGTTGGATTTCTTTGCTGTACAGTGGCCATCTCCTGCAGGTTCTTCAGCTCCTTGAAGTGCCCCTTGGGTGTGGGTTTCATGGGACAAAACATTTGGGTGTTGTTGTATGCTGCCTTGTTTAGCTGGGGTTTGAGGTTTCTTGCCTGGATTTGTCAAGAAGTGCCAGCAATTAAGATACGCTTATTTCGGATTGTTTTCTCCCCAAAGTTCGAGTATTTCCTTTGATAGTAGGTGTTTCTGGTGTTTGCGCTGTTGGGTGATTGGATTCCTCACATGTTTAGGCCATTTCAACCAAACTGTGGTTACCTCGCTCCCCCCTTTGATTGCCCTTTCCTGCATCTATTTCTGGTGTCAAGTATGGTGTTTCCTTTGGTTTGGCTAATGTGTTTGGAGGTTGTCTGCTCTTTGCTCTGCGGAAAGGTTGGATTTTTATTTGTTTCTTAGACTTCTCAGCCTTGATTTGTGCTTGTGCTTTTATGGGGAGTAGTAATGTCGCACACGTTTCATTCTTGCTCCTTTTGCATTGTCCTAAGTAATTGATTTTCTATTAAAAAATTATCATAATTGATTTTCTATTAAAAAATTATCTTAGATAGTTGTTGTTTGGCACACATGCTTTGATTGAAGGTATACCTACAATTAGAATTGAAAGAGCAAACGAATATATTGTCCGTTCATTCAAGTATTTCATCAGCTTATCTGTTGTTAACTTCTCAATATAGGAACCGTCAAAGTGTTAAGTGGAGATATTGGGAGTAAAGTTTGGATTTTGGAGGTTGTTGCTTTACCTCTATAGATAACAATGTTGAGGCAGAGCTCTAGTAGAAACCACAGATCCAAAGGTCTGAAGCTAAAGAAAGCCCTTCAGATAAGTCTCTTGGTTCTGGTTTCCGTTTGGTTGCTCTACCAAGTTAAGCATTCTTACGAGAAGAAGGCATATAATGAAAACGAGGCCAATGACCTGCATAAAGATGACCAGAGCCAGGGGGACATGTTCAGATTAGGCAGGAAGGACCTGCCTCCGAAGATGGAGGCTGATTCATCAACACTGGATGAACAGGACAATGAAGAAATGGAGCAAGAAATGAAGCACGATGAGAATGATGACGATCCCATTGATGAGCCAGACCTGGACAAGGATGATAATCTTCCTGAACCTGGTGAGCGCTCTGCTGATAAGGATGAAGGCGCTGATGATGTGGGTGTGTTTGAGGATGACGAGCGAAAGGAGCGGTCTCAGGAGGATCAAGAGAAGAGCTTCCATGGTGATAATGTATCTAGTGCTGTTACGCACGACCCTCCTTCATCAGAGCGAGATGAGTTGTCACATCATGCCCAAGAGAAAATCTTGTATGTAGACGATGCTTCGACCGCAGTGCCTCATGAAAATCAGGATGCTGAACGCAAGGAGGAAGCTCGCAAGGCTAGGGAGAAGAGTTTTAGGGGTGACGACGTGTCAAGTTCTGTTGATCATGATGCCCAAGCGACAAAACCTCTCCCAGAGGAACAATTAAAGAGCATGGACAGGACATTTGAAGGCACCACAAATCTGTCAAATGGAATACCATTTCGAGGCCCTGGAGTGAATGGATCAAATGCTACTGGGGAACATGGGGCTACTCCAACTAATGCATCTTCTGAGCCAAATATGAGCACACCTAGCACTGTCTCAGAAAGCAAGACTGATCCAGCTCCAGTAAATTTGACCAGCAACCATACTGGATCAGAGCAAACTAATTCAACTTCTTTGAAAGGTCAACCAGAGCAGAAAGAAAATGCAACGGCGGTGTTGAACAACCAAATACAGCTCTTCACTGACCTGACATCAGCCTCCGAGTTGAATTCTCCCCCAAATGGAACCGTGTCTTTGGTTTCAACTGATGCCCGAAAGGCCACATCCAGAGATGGAGATAATGATGGTAATACTGGCACATCCTCCACTCCGTTGAACAATAAGGTCGAGCACGGAGATACTCGCAAAGCAGACCTAGATGTATCAGCAAAAATCATGAACAAAGCACTGAGTGAAGATGTTCTTCCGGAATGATAAGGAGTTCCCTCTTGTTAGCTTCTGGAGACTTGCTTTCTTCCTCTCCTGGACTTGGAGATGCAATACAGGCACTATCTCTATTGCCCCCTTTTTTGTATAAGTTTGGTAGGGATCTGCTTTCTATTGCCTAGTACATCATGATCTGGGGCATGTGATGAACAAGAAGCATGTGTCAGCAGAGAAATATACTCATTCAGCAGCTCTAAAGCTTTGCTGCTGGAATGATATGCCAACTATTAATGAGATATCAATCTTGTCTACGATTGTGTGCTTATGTTCAGTTGCTATGTTTGCAAAGTTGTAGCCTGTTTAGTTTTTGTTTTTTAAAAGCCTGTGTTGGGAGTTAGCAAAAACTCAGTACTTCGGGCAGCAACATTTCACACTGTCTCCCTGGGGCAGCCTACGCTCCATTTGTAGATATCGGTAAATCTGGCTTTGCTTCCGGATGCGAGCACGTTGATTTTTTTAATTTCGATTTTTTTTAGTTATTTGGTTTTTTTTACTTTTGTTTATTTTTTATTTTGTTCGTAGAGATATAACGATATTTTTTAATTGAATAATTGAGAAAAAACTAATCACCGGCCGGAAGCCGGAGCCGGATTGGAGGGTCCTAACTCGAGTAGGAACGGCCATGTTTCACTAGTATTTGTCTGCAGTCTACACATGTTCAATCGCGGCGACCAAACAGGAGCCGGGATAACCCACGTTGCCGTAATAATACGATCATCGAACGGTGCAAACAATTCGAGTTGCAGCAAACGCAATCACGGTTATCGCAATCCAGCGTGACTCAAAAACGCAACGAGACCAATACGAGTACAGTTGCAGTTTAGCCAGGGGGCCCAGGAGCTAACACGCGCATGACATGAACGAACTTCACTGCTACCATCCTTCGCCGGACAGATGCTTGCTGCAGGTTAGCGAGGAGCTAAACGCGTGCACACACGTCACGGCTTTATCTTCCCCTTAAGTTTGGAGAGAGGCGAGGTCAATTAGGTGTTGACCTGGATTCTCCCAGAGATAATCAACAAATCTGATGTGTTCTTCGGTCACTCGCAGAAGTCGACGAACCCCATGTATTCGTGGTTGTTGATCATTGAAATGCTCTTCTGTGTTCCAACAACGCCTGAATGTTGAAGAAACAATAAATCTTAGGAAAACTATCGAAAATCGTATATAAAGCTATAAGATTTAGTCAAGCAGGAATAGCTTTGCAGGCAAAATTCATTTGAGCTTGTTGAAAGTTGAAACCTTACTTCCAAAGATGCCTGTTACGGCCGAATGTTTTGTTGAGATGTTTTAGGGAAAACCTGTGAAACGTTACCTAATGTCTTTGTTGGCCGAATTTTAACGAGACTGATCATCAATGAGTGATTTGTTAAATTAAAGAAAAAGTAATGATCAATGAGTTTTTTGTCAATACCCATGGTAAGGGCACTGGCGAAGATGACGGAGGAGAGGATGAAGACAATCAGCGATGATCTCTTGAGCACATGCACGAGCTTCCGGACCAAGCACTGCCCCCAGAATCCAGCCAGTATGGAAACGCAGATTAGGTAGACAGCTACAGGAGGAAACAGCGCACGTTGTTATGAAACAGTAACTTTGGCAGGTAATGTTTGCGAGATTACTAAACAGAGTTTGGCAGCCATGGATTTACCAAAAGGGATTGGGAATCTGTGCAGGAAGTAGAACTCCAGCACGGAGAGGGATGAGGAGAACATCATCACGAATGTTGCTGTTGCACTCGCAACCTGGCAGACACAAACGACAGTTGTTCTTAGCATTATGTCCCAAGGGAAAAAAAGAAACATAGAATTTCAAAGACCCATAAGATAAGTGATAAAATCACACACTTCTTGATATCACGAAGCACAGTTCTTGTTCCTCTTTACAATGCTTTTGACTGTTTTATATTGCACATCAAAGTGCTAATAAACACATGAATTTTGCACCAATAGATTAAAATATCGATGAAACAACTGGGTTTTTTTTAGCTTGGCCCAATTCTGACCTATCAGTAGTCTATCACGCCAGTTGGAAGAGAGGAAGCTATTCATACATCTTGGACCACCCAGTGCAAAATCAATAAAGAGGGAAACTAAATATCCAGATTTTCTAAAGATAACAAAAAACTCAGTTATTGCACTATTCAACTTGATTATCCAGTTTCCGCTCAAATGATCTGTATGTCACATTCAGCATGCTCATACCATTAAACCAAACCCAAAGAATCTGGATAGAGCATAGCTCAAAATTTCAGTCAATAGTTCTAAAAAATGGCATTCACACCTTTCCTCTGTCAAGGCGTTGCAGTTGGCCGCTAAACAATAAATATCGCATGGGGTTCATACGACTCCCTAGTCCCTACTGCAAAGCCAAGTATCTAAGGTCATGTATAGGTGATGCCAGATTTGCCACCTCACTGTCACATCACGTTGGTGCTAGATTTTTATTTTTCTCAGTGTTTAACACAACTTCTCTCTTCAACACGGGACCCACAACTAAATAAAATATTTCGTTTTCTCCACCACCACACACTCATTTCACTCACAAGTGGATCTGTCTTCGGTGCATCTACCATGAATCTTTTGCCTGGCACCACTTAGCTTTTATCGCTGCAATGGTTGGCATCGGAGCCAGGAGGCAAAAAACTATCTGGCTCCGATAGATGGCCTATTTCCTTTCTGGATGATTTACAAGACAGTGTCCTCAATAAAAAAAAAAGGGCACAGTATTTTGCATGAGATCCAAGTCTGGACGAGAAAATTTAACAAAATGGGCATTCATCACAAAAATATAAGTGCGACCATATATAGATTTATGAGAGTTCATAGTCTCATAGTAATATTCACGGAATGCATTATATCAAAATTACTTAGGACCTTAAACTCCTGTATCAAACCTACTTATGCAGAGATACACAAATCTAAGCATTATTCCTACATCAGTAGGGTGCATCTAATCCATATCTTATCTGAAATCAACATCTATCTTAGATTTGAGTATACTAATCCATATAGCCCCGTCAATGATTCACATATGGCTGGGTTCGGCTTTGGCTTTTCACTTTTTGTTACAGTAATTAATTTTCAAACGATGTGTTTTTTTAAGACGAGATCTACTAGTCGATCGTAATATACACTGGACCGACTTCAGCTATACCAATCAAAATTATATGCAACTATCTCCTTCTTTGTACTCTATCGCAAACAATCAAAATTAAAAATTTTAAACCAAAAACCACAGCTTAAAATGATCCATCCATAGTAGTTAACCAAATATTTCTGACACAATCATATAAATAGCTACTGATGGAGACATCTATGACCAGCTTACTTTTAGCATAGTATAGTATAGTATAGTATAGTATAGTATAGTATAGTATAGTATAGTATAGTATAGTATAGTGCTTCTTAAAAGAAAAGTTTATAGTTGCAATAAAGAAATATCAGAAGATTGATAAATATATTTGAGAAACTAAAGAAAGTATGTGTGTAGTCACTACTTACAAAAGTGAAAAATCGAAGTAATATGTCAGCAGCATATAGTTTTCTTTAGCCTACTAAAATAATAATTTCTTTGTAAATACTGTAATATTTTATTTAACATGACCTAAGCCTCTAATACTGTAATCAAATTAGCAAATTCGACGATGCTCCAGAATCAGCGATTTCACAACACAGAATCAGCGATTTCACAGATAGAGCATTGCTAGCCTCTCTGGCGTTACTCAGTATCATTGTGCTACTATTGGTCATAAAATGTACACACATATCACTTGGTTCTGTGCGTCTTGGGAGGCTAGCAATGCTTGCATTTGCGCAACAAGCCAATAGCCCTAATACGATAATATGAATGAACGACAACACATTTGAGCCTGACAATATTTGAAAACGAACTGCAATAAGTGAAAGACTGACAAAACAAGAAAAAAAATCGAATACCTGAGGGATACACCCAAGCTCAAGAAGAAGTGGGCCGAGAATGAACCCGCCTCCAGATCCCAGAAGACCACCTACAGTACCACCGAGCAGACCGCAGAAGGCGCAGAAGATGAGCTGTGGTGGTGACCACTCGATAGAGGCCTCACAGACACACTCCCAGTTCCCATTCATGCGTCGAGCACGGCTCTCTCGGCACAGCCGCACGGCCTCCCACAGGAAAGCACTTACTGCAACTGGGACCTAAGGCGATCAAGACACATGATTAGATAGTATGAGATGACAAAGGTTGCAATGCAAGAGCCTAATTTGTACGATGTGCAACAGAATGAACACCCAACTTTCAATGTGGAAGCATGTAGACAGAACATGTAGGCCTAACGAAGCTTTTTGCATGTTCTGAAAAGACATTGTTGCTCAAACATAGACAGAACGATAACTTGAGAAGGTTACTGTGACAACTAAAGAGAAAGGGCCAGGCGGAATCTAATTGGATTCATTAAAAGAACTCTACCAGATCAAATACCCGTTTAGATAAAATAGTGGCAGGTGGCAGAGTAATTTCTCACCTGCAGAATGTTGGTCACCCAGTAGAAAGTGCCGCATGATTTTGAGTTATTCTGCATGGAAACGAAAATTTACAGCAGTTAGTCACAATTTTCAGCCAAAGGAGGCCAGGAAAGGCCTAGAGATAGAATGGTCAACAGAAGAGGAGGAACCACGCTGGGCCATGAGGTGGTAATAAACACTGACAAATAGACTCACGTATGCACATGTGCTCAAGAATTACTGACCCATGAACGGTCAGCATATCTAAACTTATCTCAATGCGCATCGCTACTATATTTATGGGAGAAAAGGGGCACCAATCAATGTTCTTTTTTTTGAGATGTCAATCAGTGTTAAGTGGTTGTTTTCAAATAGACAAAGTACAGAACCATGGTTGTGTTGCATGTGAAAGATAGAGACCTTGAGGACTTGCAGCACCAAGAAAGAAGACCAGACAACCATTAGCACTAGGATATTCTTCCCCCTCAAATTGAACAAAAAGGTTTCCTGGAATTAAAAAAAGCAGGTAATCAGTTATTAGAGTACATATGGACAAACTGTACTTTGGTTTTTCTTGTTTTCTTGCATGTTCAGAGCATCTACCAACTTCCCTAAACCATGAGTATAAAAACAAAAGAAAACATTCCTAAAGAAAACATTCCTCAACCACTCATCTGATGTCACATTCCTCAACCACTCTGTCATTGCTTCGAAAGGTGGGTCTTAACAGTTCGTTCTTTATTATACGATCAGGACATCAGGTCGTAAGCACTGATGTTGCTTAGCAAATCACGATATAAACTGACAGGTATTTGTGGCTTACCAGGGCAGACTTCTCCTTACGCTGAGGCTGAGGGAGGAGGGGCTCTTCATAACTAGGGTCAAGAACCACTGCAGAAATTGGGCCATAATATGTTAAAATCAGAAAATGACTATTGACCCTAAGTATGGGTAACTTGGATGATTTTTTTACCATCGCTCGTGGCACAGGCAGACTTGGATTGCTCTTCTCGCTCCCGCATCTCCATCTGCAATCATTCACGCGAGGGAAATAAAAATGAGATTATCAAAACACTGTAACTAGACAGCGAACGGGACAAATGTGACAAGAGCAAACCAGAATCCTGGTCTCCTCCCTCCACATGAGAATTCCTTTGTAGAACGACCGCGAGGAAGTACCTGCAAGGGATTGATCACACCAAACACACATCCATCTCAGTGATCTAACCAGACACACAAAGGAGGACAACACAAAAGTGTAAGCCTAGTTAACAACAAGCATGCAAGCGCCAAGCACACAGACTTATGAAGAGGATTATAATGAGGACGGTGATGAGCCAGTAGGGGAAGATGACGCTGAGCTCGACGCCCATGGTGATCCCGAGCATGAGAATGGGCTGGAAGAGCAGTGCGAGCTTGTAGTCGATGATGGGCGCCTCCTTGGTCGGGTGCGGCACCTGCAGGTTGTACCACACCGACGACACCGACGCCCCCATGATCATGCCTGCGCCCAAACCAAACGAGCAATCACGCGTCTCAGCAAATCGACCCCTCTCGGATACATCAGCATCTGCCAGTGATATGCCCTAGAGGCGATCATAGAGATAATTATATCACTTCTATATTTATGATCTTTTAAATAATAATAATATATTATTCTATCCCTTGAATAATATATTATGCTCATCCTTAAACGTACGGACTTCAGTAGAGATGTTGCTGCGATTGTAGCGCTGATCGGGACAATCCAAGAAGAAGACAATTGGCACATAGAGATCGACTACCGCTAGAGGGTAATGGACTTTCGAGGATCGTTTCCCAGAGATATTGGACAATTTACTGCTCTCTACCTTGAATAGGGTTACTTTAATTTTTCTTCCACTGCATCACGTAAGAGTGATAATAAATTATCATCACATAACTTCCTAGTTTATGCAATACAAATTTTAATTTAGATAGTATAGCATATCCGTAATCCCCAACATCGGCATCGGCAGGAGTTGGTGTGGATGAGCGGGAGCTTACATTTGGAAAGCGCGGCGGCGGACTTGGTATCGAATCCGATGACGAGGTTGAGCATGGGCACGAAGATGCCGCCGCCCCCGACGCCGCCGACGGTGCCGAACGCCGAGCCAAGGAACCCGACGACGGTGGCCACCACCACCCGCCAGTTGAACGCGAGCTCCTGAAAGCGCACCGGTCCGAGAGGTCAGCACCAGGCAGAGCAGCACGAGCGTGGACTGGGGAGGCGAAAGAGCGAACGGCTTACGGGCCAGACGCGCGACGAGCGCGAGGACAGGCGGAGGACGTCAGCGGACGGCTCGGCGGAGGAGAGGACGAAGCAGGCGAGGAGCGCGGCGCAGGCGGCGCCTGCGGCGACGTAGACGAGGAAACCCCGCGTGCTGCTCCCGTTGAGGCTGCCGTATAGGCCCGCGGCGGCGGAAGCGGCCGCCGCCATGCAAAAAGCGTTCGCTCTTTCAAGCAGTAGTATACTGCTACTCCAATCTGCTACACTAGGAGTGGGCGGAAATGCGGATAGGAAGCGGGGAGGAAATGGCGCCTCGCGTTTTATAGGCGGGGGAGGAGGGGAATTAAGTCGAAGAGGGACGCGGATGCGGATGGGATCGGGATGGAGAGAGGAGGGAATCGAAGAAGACGGCGTACTTGGTGTGGCCTCCTCCTCCTTGGTGTGTCGCGACTGACCGCAACGTGGTGGAATATTTGGATGCATGCCTATCTGGCTTGCATGCATCGAGTCAATTTCTCGACAAGTCCAGCTCGCTAAATCACCGCGCGGTAATTATGCATGCGCGGTAATGGAAAATTCAGATGACACCCTCATCGTTTGCTGCAAATTACTGCAAGTTTAGAAATGGAGGACACTGCGCATGTAAATTACTAACGTCGACCGGTGAGCACTGGACCATTGGCCTTGACTATTTTATGAAAATGATCGTCGTATGCGGTACGCTAACCCAGATTACTTCACTTAAAAATGAGAAGTATTAGCTAGGCTTTGTCTTACTCCACAACTTAAGAATCATCACACATGATTATATGAGTGCTACTCTTATTTGTATTGTGTAGGTTTGTCTTGCCTCTATCTAGGGAAAAAAAGATTAGATGTCTTAAACTCGTGACTAGAGTCTGCAAAACTTTTTCTTGAGGTCATAAACAAAGTACTGTAACACAACTGTGGTGATTTCCTGGCTTGTTTCCATGAGAGCATCTCCTGTTCTCTACGGTAGAGGGCGCGCGCTTAGGGTGGTTTCTTTACGAGATAAAACAAACCCTTAGGGCCGATTGATGCTTAGGTATATAAGACCTCATGCTTGTACATAAATGAATATTTTGGGCAGATAGTGCTATAAGTTAAGTGTGGAATTTCACTTTTTGGGAGGATAAATTTGCTAGTTCTAAGGAACAGTACTACTTAAAGAATACTATTTTTTCCACTAAACAGCAAGAGCACTTAAAGAATGTCGCCTTTGATAACCGGTTCGATCCCTCCCAAATGTCCCAAACCTACGAGATCAGCCTCCAATCAAAAAGAGCTCCGTAGAGTACTAAATAAATCTTGTATTTATCCCGTGACCTCTATTTAAGTCTTAACATGTGTTTTGGTAGAACACATATATATGATGTGCGGTGTGCGTGAGTATGCATTAATTCTTTGTTGTAATCTTGAAAAAAAGTGCTGCATGGATAGAAAAACATTGTAACCGTCGAGTAGGTGACCGGTAGGGAAAAGATATGTATAGAAGGAGTCCACCATGCATAAGCACAAACCGTACGAGCTAGCTCAATAAACACAAACAAAAACATATATCTAAATTAAGAGTCCACTCAGTTGGGCTAAATTTTGGTGGTTTATAGCTGAATTTACACTCTAGCTGGTTTATTTTGTACTATAGCTGATTATAGCTTATTTGGCATAAATAAATTTTAAAAAATTTAAAATAGAAAAAATGTTAGTCCATCACGAATAATACAAATGTACACAAAAAAAAAGAAAAGGCAAAAAAACTAAAAAGTAAAAAAAAAATACAATTTAAAAATAGTGAAAAATAAGTCAAAAGTAATAAGCTAAAGCCGAAATGAGTGAGGCCAAAGCTTTATTTATGCCACCTTGTGAGTCTCTACTCTATCATATCACCTTTTTAAATCAGCAGTACCACGGACGAATTACGTTGATCTAGGAAAATATAAGGCAGACGATGTTGATTTGTCCTCCGAATATTTTTTTGCGGGATTTTAAAAACATATGAATAGAAAAAACACATGAATAATACAAATATATATGTGCAAAATAGAGATTGGAAAATACATGAATCTTGTAATATCGGATGCTTGATTCATAAGAAGAGTAAGGGGGTGATCGGAATAGCGATGGCTTTTGCTAAAAAAACACTATAGCTGGCTGAAAAAACACTGTAGCTAAGTTGGTTTATTGAGTATAATTAAATGTAAAAAAATATTAAAAAAACCGAAAACAAAAAACGGGAAAAAAAGTATAAGTAAAATTTTTTTAAAAAAACGAAAAAATAATTTTCAGAAGAGTGTAATGTAGCTACAAGACTGCCATGATGAAATTAATCGCCACCGCCCACCGCCAGAAGCCCTTCTGAGCGGGGCCTAAGAACAAATGAATTTTAGAGTGAATAGTTATCTCGTTTGCTTTTAGTATAAATATAAGATATTATCACACTGATTTAACTAGTGGTACATGATAATATCTTGTTTGTTGGCCATTTACAAGTAGACCCAATAATCTATTTCTTATGGTTACACTGTAGACAATAGATATTGTAGCTTCGAGAGGCCCAAGAGGGATACTTAAAGCTTAAAACTCAAGAGAGGAGAGAGGTATAGATTGTATGCATAGTACTCAATTCCAACTCAAGTTTTTTCTTATATATATGCTCTCTCCCATGGTGCCTCAGGTAGTCACATTTATAGCCATGTGTGAGAGTATTTACATAAATACCCATTTTGATGTCTTAAGGGCATCTCCAATACTGTTATCTTAGCTGTCTCTTAGTTATATTAAATGAATAAAATTTTATGTAGAGGAGAGGAAAGTGAGGAGAGATAATGTGTTATCTCTTATGCAAGAGATGACTTGAGCCTGCAAATCAATATAAATAGTGAGAGGGTATGAGTTAAGAAGTTATGGTAAAATAGTATCAAATAGTTAGATAAATAATTTACTGTTGAAGAGGTTGTATGTAGTGCTGTCTTTTACGTGAGGTAAAAGCCTTAGAGATAACCTTAAGAGAAAAACTATTTTACATACCCTACTAGCAGGGCAAACATATGAATTCCTGTCCTTTGTGGACCAATTGAACCAAGGTGGGAGCATGTAATGCCCGCAACTGCCCCCGGGATATGTACAGTTGCGGCGTACCGAACAGAAATAAGTATGCCACAGCCAAACATGCTTACCAAAATAAGAACCAAAGTTTATTACAATATATGGCACATTGGTCAACTTTAGCGTAGCGGGGTGGCAAGCCCAAATAATATACATTACAAAAGAAGTCCTACAAGCAAGCCTGAGCGCGGCTAAAACCTAAAACCACTGATCCTCGATGCAAACTGGCTCTTCTGAATCCTCTTCATAACCTTGATCTTCACCTTGCCCAGCATTCTCTGGATTGTTGATTTAACAAGTCTGAGTACAACCGTACCCCATAAGTTACAATGGTAAACCCTAATTTATTAAATGCATGAGAATTTCAAGGAAGGGAGTATACGGGTTTTATTATTTTATGTGGATGCAGCTTTATTCGCAATTAGTTTAAAAACAATAACACCATTATACTAATTAAGGAAATGGGAGTCTCAAAGCATTAATTCTTTAATTACACAGTTTAAACCATCAGAAAACTACTTACACTTTGCTATTGGATTCACCCATCAAACACAGCTCTATTAACCGGAAGTATGGTGTATTCGAATACAACTAAGTTCACTCTGCAGAGTTGCTCAAATTTACCCACAAGAATTCTCAATTACCAATGTCAAGCTATATACACACTCCAGTTAGTGTGCGACTGAATTGAGAACGCAAAATCTTTCGCTGCTCAAGTTACTATATAGGCCCTACCCGATAGGTTACAATCTTTACTGAATTAGGTATCCACGGGCTAATACGGAACACGACCGCCCAAATTCGTAAAGACCTATCGTTGTATATACGGTGCCTACATATCCATATCACCTCTCCAAACTCCTGTAGGGGTTCAATTAAAAAGAGCAGGTACCAGATCAGGATTGACAATTCAATACTTGTGGTTGAGCGGTTACTGTGCTCTATACTCAGCATAAGGGTCGTGTCCTTATATTTTCTCTCGAGACTGCCAACTACAACCGGTAACCGATACATACACGTGTATCGACACCCGTCTGCTACAACCTCCACCCTAGGGTAGGGTTGTAGACTCGTCCACAATAGGGCACTCCATAGCTTCTGCCCTACGCTAGAACATTTTAAAACTAATTTTACCGGCGAACCATCAAGCTACTTGATAGCTCGTTAATTTATGTGATATCATGCGATATTGATTTTATACCTTAATTAAATATTACTAAGTTTGTCCAGATTTCGAAGGCACAGGGTCGGTCTAGCTCGGGGAGGCCTCAATTGAGCCGTCCACGGAGAGGGTGGCGGCAGCCGGAGAGGCTCACGGTGCTAGGCCAGTAGGGGCATTCTCTCGTGAAATTGGGCTTGGATATGCGGTGGCGGTGTAGTGGTGGTGCTCTGGGCCAGATTAATTGGATTTTGATCGGTTGAATCGGCGGATTGGCGTCGAGGCTTACCGGGACCAGGGGTGGGTAGCGGCGGGGCTAGAGGGGAGAGAGAGATCAATTGTTTGCTCTGAGAGGTAGATGGGAGGAGTGCGGTGCTACCTACGGAAGCAATCGGACTTTAATAGTCGAGGGAGGCGGAGGGGGCTTGGAGGGGTGCGCGGAGTCCATGGCGCACGGAAGAGGAGGCCGAGGGGACCTCATCCGGAGGTGAGGGCAGCCATGCCGGTGGGCGAGCGACTCTCGCACGACCTGGCAGGGGGGAATGGCGCGGGGATGGGCGGGGATGCGCGGGTGGGTAGAGCGGCGTGCCGCACGGAGGAGGATTCGCTGCGACCACTGGGCAGAGGGAGGAGCAGAGCGGTTGGGGCAATTGGGGACGGTGACGAGCGGGAGTGCGGGGCCACTTGGCAGGCTGACGCGGACGGGAGGTGCCAGGGGACTACGGCGCGAGAGGGTCGGGGCAAACAGGTGTGGCGGCATGGGCGTAGAGCAAGAGCAAGGTGACAGCACAGGGAGGCGGAAATCGGGTGGCGCCAAAGGGAGGAAGAAGGCGGAAAATGCAAGAGAGATGATTAGGGGAGGGCTTGAGGGGAGGATTAGGGGAGTAAACAAAGTTAATAACAAATCAAACTTTGTTTTGAAATTTTCAGGTTGTTTCAGAGCAACTCCTCCAACACCATTCTTATCCCCCACCACATCCCTGTCGTTCTTATCTACAAAAACCCATCCCAAGCCAGCGTCAACAAAGGGATCGAGGCTAGCAGCGGCGGGAGCGAGGGCGCAGACCAGCGGCAACAGGATCCAAGGCAAAGGCCAAGGTATCTACTCATCGCATTCTACCTTTCCCAAACCTGGCCAAATGGGCCGGGCCTACACGCCAGCGCACCGCGCCCGGTGATCAGACCCGCCCAAAATGGCACGCAGACGCTTAATCGGGCGGGCCAAGACGGCTCGCCAGATCGGGCCGTGCTCGGCCGAGGGCGCGACGGCGGCGGCCGACGCGCGACGCCTGCTTAGCACCGGCCGACCCGCGACGGCCGCCCGGCATGGCACGCAGCACGGCACGCCCCACGCACGCACGGCCCGCCCAACGGCTCTAAACGGGCCGTGCCGCCCGCACGCACGCCCGCCCGGAATTTCAAAAATAGCCGTTTTCTAACCGTTGGGGTAAAAATTCGAGAAAAATAGCAAAAATTCGGAAAAATCTGAAATTTTTCTATAAATAGGTGGGCATCCGGCCTCCATTCTCCACACCTCAAATCTCACTCTCCTCTCTCGGTTTAGCTGTGAAAATTCCGAAAGTGCTTGCACGAATTTGGTGAAAATTCGGAAAAAATTCCGAAAATTCAAAAATCTTTAGATTTTTTGTGAGAGCTGCAAAGGAGGTAATAATTCTGTCTTATTTTAATTTTTGAGTATTATTTATTAGTTTAATTTGTTGCTATTATTTGTTGGTTTAATAGGAAGTTAATCATTCTTTACTATTTTAATTTACAGTTGATTTAATGGAGAACTACGATTTTGAACTCTCCGACCGCCTCTCGGCGGAGGATATGCAACCGTTTCCACAAGCATATCCATCTGAAAATGCCGAAGAAACGATGGCCCCGGAGCGCAGGTCCAATCGATCCATCTTCTGCGGCTCAACAAGTGCATCCACGACTCAAAGCACGGGTGCAAAAGATCAAGAGCTAGTACATCAACAGTTTGGAATGATTTCGACAAGAAGTTCAAGACCGAGGATGATGGGACTTCGGTGAGGTATGCTGTTTGTAAAATTTGTGGTAATGAATTGACTGCAAAATCTTCAGGTGGGACGGGTCATCTACAACGACATGCTGCAAGTTGCAAGAAAAAGCAAGGAATACAAATGCGCCAGACACAACTGCAATATAACCCTGATGGCTCGGTACGTACGTGGGAGTACAACCCAGAGGTAGCTCGGGAATCTCTTTGTAGATTAATTGCTTCTCAAGATTTACCTTTAAATTTTGGTGAGTCTGATGCTTTTCAAAAATATATTAGGACTGCTCATAACCCTCGATTTAATACTGTATCTAGGCAAACAACAACTAGAGATTTAATTAAATATTATAACAATTGTCGTGATAAAATGAAAGAAATGTTTTATACCTGTACATTCTCTATTGCTTTGACTTCTGATATATGGAGTGGTAGAGCTAGAGAGGATTATATTAGTGTTGTTGCTCATTATATTAATGATGACTGGGTAATGGAAAAAAGAATTATAGGATTTAAATTAATTAATGTTTCACATAGTGCTGAAAATATTGCAGAAAGTATTATTAGAGTTGTAGAAGATTTTGGTCTCACAGATAAAATTTTTTCTATAACTTTAGATAATGCAGCTGCAAACACTAAAGCTATGGAAATTCTTACACCTGTGTTTAATTCTTATGCACACTCTTTCTTATTGCATCAACGTTGTGCTTGTCATATTATTAATATTATTGTTAAATCCGGTTTAAAAAGATTAAATGCTTGTATTGATTCTTTTAGAGATGCTATTTCATTTATTAATTGTTCAAACCAACGAATAGCCGCATATAAGAGTTTTTGCGTAGCAATGAATGTTCGTCCTAGAAAATTTGCTTTAGACATGCCTGTTAGATGGAACTCTACTTATCTTATGCTTAAACATATATTGCCATATAGGAGCACCTTATCTGTTTTCCTTCACACCCAAAGCCATCAATCTCGTAGCTCCTCCAAAGAGAACCCAAGTTAGAGACCCTGAACTTACTGAAGACGATTGGGTTGTTGCTGAAAAATATTTTCCTTTTTAGAAATTTTTCATAAAGCTACACTTTGCCTTTCTGGAATATATTACCCTACTTCTCCTATAATTGTTCATAATATTGTTGAAATTGCAACTCACCTAAAGGCTTTTGAACATGATCATATACTACGGGATGCTGTAGGTGCCATGAAAATTAAGTTTTTAAAATATTGGAGAGAAATTCCTATTTTATATGCATTCGCTTATTTTGGATCCTAGGCCAAACTCCAAGGATTTACGAATGTTTTATAAATTTTAAGTGAGGCTACCGATTTAGACTATTCTTCATACTTTACATTAGTTAAGAATAAATTATATGAGGTATATGATAAATATAAAAATAAGTTTGGATCTGTATGCGTTTGGAAAGACCCGGTAGTCCCTAGCACCTCTAGGGGCTATGCAATGGGGCAAGATTTTTGGTTCTTCGTCTAGTTCTCGTGCGGTACACATCGCTTAGGAGGAGGAAGGCGACAAAGCACCGAGACCTATCAAGCTATCTCAACAGTGATAGCGTCGCTTTGAGCAGGAGTTGAACATCCTCTCATGGTGGCAAGCCCAAAAGGTGTCATATCCAGCTATCCATATTAGCGGGATGTGTTGATCGCTCTGTCTCTACAGCCTCCTCGAGTCGCATTCGCCTTTTCCTAAGAATAATCGAGGAGCGACGAACAAGTCTGTCCAACGAGATGGTCGAAGTACTTATGACCGTCAAAGACTGGGAACAAACTGAATCAAGACTCCAACATACTGCAGAAAATAAAGATTTAGAAGAATCTTTTGAGAATTTGTATTTAGATAGTAATGAATAGGATTTTCAATATTTTTCTTCACATATAGTCACTAATGAGCTTTATAGGTTGTACTCTTTTTTCTTTACCAAGGTTTTCTCAAATTGAGTTTTTACTTGGTAAAGTTTTTAATGAGGCAGCCATCCCATGTAATTTAATAAGTTAATAAAGCTCATTATGTCATTGCAAATATTTATTTTTATGATTAGTAATGTCTATAAATTTCTATATTTTTTTTGAATTTTTTGAATTTTTTCTAAATTTTTTACAATTTTTCTTATTTTTCTACAATTTTTCTTATTTTTTCTGTTTTTTCGGGCTAAACGGGCTAGCCGGGCAGACGCCCGCTTAGCCTTAACCGCGTTCGGCCGCACGCACGGCACGGCCGGGCCGTGCTCGGCTTGCTCCGCGGCCGCTGGCGGCGGCACGGCACGGCCCGTTTATTACACGGGCCTTACCGGGCCGTGCCTAAACGGGCCGTGCCGAGCACGGGCCCGTGCCGTGCCGGCCCGGCACAGCCCAGTGGCCAGCTTTACCTTTCCCTCACCTCCATGGCGCGTGAGAGGCACTTCTCCGATCTCGTCACGGTGAGCTCCCGTCGCCAGCCACCTACTAGTGTTCCTTCGCGTAAACCGTCAAGACCAATGTGTTCAACTTGCCGAGGAGATTCTATTTTTGTGCTTCATGGAGATCCTCCACGCCTCCATCGTTGTTCCTTTCTCTCTCTGAGTTCTGTCTTTGCTCTCTTTCTCTCTTTTGCGTGTCGCGTGCGCTCAGCCGTGGGAAGATTTCCATCTAGTCCGAATGGATGTTTTGTTTTCTATAAAATTCCTCCAAAATCGTTGGAAGTGAATAGCGTTCCTATAGATTTCCTTGATCGGTTCACGCGAATCAAACCATGTGAACAGTCGCCATTCCTCTGGAATATGGTTTCCTACGATTTTCCTAGGAAAATCCTGCGAACCAAACGGGGCCTAAGCTCACAGCTGGCTGGTTGCAGAACACAGCACCTTCTTGCCTGACATTAGTTACGTGGTAGCAGAATGTTGGTATTCGGATGTGATCGAAAGAGCAAATGACTAGCTGTTGGTAGTTACCGCTAGTTAGTGCTAAAATGGTCCACGCTGCGCAGCATCGATCAATTCTCTCGGCAACATCGTCCAACAACAAGAAGTCGAGATGTTGACACACCAGCATACATATATATGCATGGCTGAAATGGTGGGCTATCAGTTCGTGAATCACGAGCGTGTCTCCGATGCAAGCGTCTCGCTCACAGCTGTTTAAAGAGAGAACGCTGCCATGTCAGCAAGCATCTACATAAAGCACCTCTCTTCGGGTACTTAAATGGTTTTAAGAACTTATGTAAGCACCAATAGTCTCCAATACAAACGTTTAGTTTCGTTTTTTTTTAAATATTTTGCACTGATCCCTTTTCCCTTTGCACTAGTCAACACTCAACAGTGGCTCGACCGTTTACCCTCTCTTATCCACGTCAACACTTTTCCATCCACCCCTCCCCCGATCAACTCAATCGCGTCTCGCGTAGGATGGTGTCGGCGGCGAGCAACTGCGCGAGATGACAACAAGCTGCAGCAAGTGGCTGCGACGCACAGCCGCCCCATCACGGCAGCGCAAGGCTGCTGGCCATGGAGCTGCCAAGTGCCAGCCAGAGGTGTCTACCTGTAAGATTTTATTAGTGATATATCTTAGATGTAATTATAAAGATGATTATATCACTTTTATATTTCTGATCTTTTAAATAATATATTATTTTATCTTTTGAATATATATCTTTTATATTGATTAATAAGTATGTGATCTGTTTATGGAACTCTTTATTTATGTTTTGATGTTATTCTAAATTATCTCTGATCTTATATCATTATGTAGGACAATTATAATTTACAAATCAGTACATGTATTGATTGATGATAATGTTTTACGGATTATGGATATAGGGTATCAAATCAATAATGTAAACACATGTTAAAGAATATGATGTTGGATTGACCCACCATGAGACACTGCGAGAATTGTTATATTCTTAAGTGTCATCAGTTAGTCTCATACATAGTGTATGTAAGATCCTTATATCTAATATCGATATTATTTTCTACATGTGTAATAGTTTACTTAGAGATTACCAAATAATACTTCGTAACTGGGTAATCATAAAAATAATTTTCGGATTTACTATGAAACATGTGGAGGAATATGAGCGATTAAGATGAAATTTACCCTCCTATATAACAGAAGAGATATCTCTAAACCTCTCGATGTGGTTGGATTAAGAAAGTATATAGCCATGCCAAATGTGATTAAGGAGTCAATCACAACTGAGTAATCCATTATAGGTTCAAGTAAAGCATCGAGCTATCATAGGATATCACGCTTCTCACCTTGAATTCGATCTGGTATCATAATGCAAAGGGATCAGTGCATAAGCACTATATAAGTTTGTCCGATATGATCTTTATGTATGTTTGAGAGTCGTTATGTCCGGATAGGGACTGTTACCGACTTATGGACCAAAAAGAAGTTTTCGACTTATGCCTAAATATACATGAACATATAGGGTAACATACTTAATGGGTTGGGACGATAAGGGACTAGATGATAGTTTCTGAGTGGGATTCAACCTCTACTCGTACCGAATAAGGATCCAATTAGAGGCTATATTAGAAGAGGTGTTAGTGCTGAGGAAGGCATCTCGAAACATATCCATCAAAATTCTAACTGCTACTTCTCATAATTTATGTGCACGCTAGTGCTAGCATGCCGACGCACAGTATTCCATCCCTAGACGTATGGACCTCGGTAAAGGTGTTGTTGCGACTACGCCGCTGATTGGGACGATCGCGAGGAGACGGTTGGCCAGAGGACGATCGACTACTTCAACTACATTGACGCGTTCTTCGTTGAATCGGCTGCTTCAATTCTACTTCCGCTGCATTGCACGTCTAGTGATAATGGTCTATAATCTCATACTCGTATGACTTTCTAATTTACATGGTAAAAAAAATTTATTTACGCAAGCATAACTTATCCGTATTCAACAGATTCCTCGGCATCCAACAGCAAGCTTCGTCGGCAGGCACAGCTACAGCCATCTGAGGTGCTCTCTCTCTCTCTCTCTCTCGCTTCGTGTGAATGTGTTTGGCTAAATTTGAGTTGTTGCCACTCTCAGATATGAAGATCTACAATAAGTAAAAATTGGGGATAATACTCAAGTATAATGCAACATTCAGATCTCAAGTATAATGCAACATTCAGATAATGTAAACACGTATTGACTTTGAATTGCAAATGATTTAACTAAATGATAGGAGAAACATGCATCCGAGGCCAACCATCTTTATTACAGAATAAAATTATTGGCAGCATAAATGCTATTTAAATCCTCCAAAAAAAAACTTGCCAAGTAAATGTAACCATAAATTTAGCACTAAAAAACAATATTGCTAATTGTTGATTTGACTTCCCCAAAACGTTGCCAAATATGCTCAATTAAGCCATCCTTGGATAGATATGCTTAATTTGATCTGTCAAAAATAGTGTTTCTTCCCTAATCATAATTCAAATCATATTAGGTACCGTATGAGTCTCACTCGTCCTCATGTTGTGTAATATAATACAAACATATATGATATCATTGAGGGCTGATAAATACCAAAACGGACTGGATTGTAGCAACCAAAAGGTCTGCCTAACTGCCTACCCACTGCTGAATCAATAGTTGCATAAGCAAACCTCACTGCCGGTGCACGTTTGCCATAATATATCAGCTTTGTCTACCAATCTATATAAACAATATTAAGGCACGGTGATCGCTGAGAGTACAATACTGCAAATTTTTAAGCGTTGGTGACAGATGATTTATTCCTTGCTTTCTTTTCTAACAAAAGGGTGTAGTTGTTGACATACAGTCGTCTTACTCGACAACAGAGAGGTTACAGAACAAATACCACAAAATCCACAGATGACCCACCAAACTTGCTGTAACTAGCGGGTCTTGAACCGTAACTTTTAGCTAGCCACTGGCATGAGGACAGCGTACTACTCATCTTAGCCATTCGATAAAGGTAATATTGTACTGCTCGTGCGAGCCATTGAAGAGAGAAAACTAGAGTGAAAGGAGCTAAGGACCGCGATGATAAGTGGTGAGCATTGGTGTTGCTGAAGAAAGTCAGAGACCAAAAAAGCTTGATGACGGAGAAGCCTTAGTAGAGAGATGAAACTTCCCAGTGAAGACGAGCTATGTACAGCATGGGGGTAGTTAGAAGCATGTGATTGCTTCTCCACATCATTAGATAATGACTAAAGCATATGTGCCAGCATCTATGAAGATATGAGGTCGCCATAGTTAGTGAGGAAGTTACAATGTTGAGTTGACCAATGTAGAAGAGGAGGAGGAATCAATGTTAGTGATATGCCCTAGAGGCAATCATGGAGATGATTGTATCACTTCTATGTTTATGATCTTTTGAATAATATATTATTTTATCTCTTGAATAAATATCTTTAATATTGATCAACAAGTATGTGACTTGTTCGTGAAACTCTTTATTTATATTTTTATTCTAAATTATCCTTGATCTTATATCATTATGTGGGACAATTATGATTTACAGATCAGCATATGTATCGATTGATGATAATGTTTCACGGATCATAGATATGAGATATCAAATCAATAATGTGGACACATGTTAGAGAACATGGTGTTGAATTGACCGACCATGAGACACCGTGGGAAGTGTTATATTCTTAAGCGTCATCAGTTGGTCTCATATATAGTGTATGTGAGATCCTTAGATCTGAGATCGTCATTATTTCCTACATGTGTAATAGTTTACCTAGAGATTACCAAACAATACTCCGCGACTATGTGATTATAAAGGTAGCTTTCGGGTTTACTATAAAACATACGGAGAAATGTGAACGATCAAGATGGAATTTGCCCCTCCTATATAATAGGAGAGATATCTCTGGGCCCCTCGATGTGGTTGGATTAAGAAAGTGCATGGCCATGCCGAATATGGTTGAAGAGTCAATCACAACTGAGTTATCCATCACATGTTCGAGTGAAGAATCGAGCTATCATAGGATGTCATGCTTCTCGTCTTGAGTTCGATCTGATATCGTGAGGCAAAGAGATCCGTACATAAGCATTATATAGGTTCGTCCAATATGATATTTATGTATATTTGGAGGTTGTTATGTCGTGCTAGGGACCGCTACTAACCTATGGACCGGAAAGGAGTTTTCGGGCCATAGCCAAATGTACATGAACCTACAGGGTCATACACTTAATGGGCTGGAATGATAAGGGTTCGGATGATAGTTTCCGAGTGGGCTTCTATATCCACTCGTATTGGATATGGATCTGATTGGAGGCTATATAATGAGAGGTGCGGGGGCTGAGAGATATATTCCAAGAAACCCTAGCCGTCATCTCTCATAACCCCTACCGTGCGCGCTGGTGCTAGCACACTGACGCACCATATTCTCTCCCTGGACATGTGGGCTGCGGTAGAGACGCTGCTATGACTACGGCGCTGATCAGGACGATCGCAAGGAGGAGACGGTTAGCCAGAGGACGATCGACTACTTTCGCCTACACCAACGCGTTTTTCGTTGAATCGGCTGCTTCAACTTTTCTTCCGTTGCACTACGTGTCTAATGGTAATGATCTATGATCTCGTACTCGCATGGCTTTCTGGTTTACGTGGTAGAAATTTTAATTTGCGCTAGTGTAGCCTTCCCGTATCCCAACAATTAACGCGGTAGAAGAGGACATTGAGTATATATACATCATACATGTGTGTATATATATGCATGCATCCGTATAAATAGAAATATGGATATATAGAAATAGAGAAACAAAGAGCTTATAGTAGAGATGGCGCAGCCGTAAGGAACATTGAGCATGGATTTCATCCCTAGCGAAGAAATAAAAAATGCCAGATTTCATGTATTTATGCGCATGTTTTGCAAAAAGAAAATTAAGCGAGAACAATTGGCTAGCACAACAATAATGGAAAATTCAGATGACACTCCATCGTTTTACGCAAATTATCGCAAGTTTAGAAATGGAGTACACTGGGCCGTTGGACTTGACTTTATTATCTCAACTCAGTTGTACACTTTTATCAGCTAAATAAATCATTTATTCTATTTTAGCTACAGTATTCCAAGATATCTTGAATATCTTGGATTCTAGATATTCTATTTTTATTTTTCTAAATTTAATTATGTCAAATAAATTATTATCAGTTATAGTATAAAATAAGTCAACTATAATACGATTCAATTATAAACCTGTTTAAAAGTCCATCCGAGCGATCACTTATAGAGCTCACCGTGGTCCTTTCTCCTCGCCCGCTTTTGCGCTCTTGGATCATCTCAAAGCGCCCACCTCCATCCGATTTGATCTGATCTAAGGCAATTTACCGATTTATATGTTATTTTATCATCATATATGATGTTTCTTTCGCTGTTGTTCGATATGTTTCCAGATGGAACTTAGGGGGCATTCGAAATAGCGATATCTTCTGACTTCTGGCTGAAATTTTACTGTAGCTAGCTGATTTTTTACTATAGCTGAGTTGGCTTATTGGGCATAATTAAATTTTAAAAAATATAATAATAAAAACGGCATGCTAACCTATCACGGACAATGCAAAGGAATACAGGAAAAAAATAAAGCACAAAAAAACCAAAAAAATCACTACGAAACAAAAACACTACAGCATTTTCAACGCTCACCGCGTAGCTAGAAGCTGCCGCTGCCGCTGTATTGAGCAGTGCCTTAAGCTAATCTTTGACTGCAGGTGGTGATTCTTTTATAAGGAGGGGCTGGCGTGGCCTCGTTTTTTCTTCTATCTTCAAATAAGTTAAAATAAAATAGACAACTTCTTAAAACAGATTCTTCAAATAGCTTTTTCAACTGAGTTATCCATCACATGTTCGAGTGAAGAATCGAGCTATCATAGGATGGCATGCTTCTCGCCTTGAGTTCGATCTGATATCGTGAGGCAAAGAGATCCGTACATAAGCATTATATAGGTTCGTCCAATATGATATTTATGTATATTTGGAGGTCGTTATATCGTGCTAGGGACCGCTACTGACCTATGGACCGGAAAGGAGTTTTCGGGCCATAGCCAAATGTACATGAACCTACAGGGTCACACACTTAATGGGCTGGAATGATAAGGGTTCGGATGATAGTTTCCGAGTGGGCTTCTATATCCACTCGTATTGGATATGGATCTGATTGGAGGCTATATAATGAGAGGTGCGGGGGCTGAGAGATATATTCCAAGAAACCCTAGCAGCCACCTCTCATAACCCCTACCGTGCGCGCTGGTGCTAGCACACTGACGCACGATATTCCCTCCCTGGACATGTGGGCTGCGGTAGAGGCGCTGCTATGACTACGGCGCTGATCGGGACGATCGCAAGGAGGAGACGGTTAGCCAGAGGACGATCGACTACTTTCGCCTACACCAACGCGCTTTTCGTTGAATCGGCTGCTTCAACTTTTCTTCCGTTGCACTACGTGTCTAATGGTAATGATCTATGATCTCGTACTCGCATGGCTTTCTGGTTTACGTGGTAGAAATTTTAATTTGCGCTAGTGTAGCCTTCCCGTATCCCAACAATTAACGCGGTAGAAGAGGACATTGAGTATATATACATCATACATGTGTGTATATATATGCATGCATCCGTATAAATAGAAATATGGATATATAGAAATAGAGAAACAAAGAGCTTATAGTAGAGATGGCGCAGCCGTAAGGAACATTGAGCATGGATTTCATCCCTAGCGAAGAAATAAAAAATGCCAGATTTCATGTATTTATGCGCATGTTTTGCAAAAAGAAAATTAAGCGAGAACAATTGGCTAGCACAACAATAATGGAAAATTCAGATGACACTCCATCGTTTTCTGCAAATTACTGCAAGTTTAGAAATGGAGTACACTGGGCCGTTGGACTTGACTTTATTATCTCAACTCAGTTGTACACTTTTATCAGCTAAATAAATCATTTATTCTATTTTAGCTACAGTATTCCAAGATATCTTGAATATCTTGGATTCTAGATATTCTATTTTTATTTTTCTAAATTTAATTATGTCAAATAAATTATTATCAGTTATAGTATAAAATAAGTCAACTATAATACAGATTCAATTATAAACCTGTTTAAAAAGTCCATCCGAGCGATCACTTATAGAGCTCAGCCGTGGTCCTTTCTCCTACCGGCCCAGTTTTGCCGCTCTTGGATCATCTCAAAGCGTTCCACCTCCATCCGATTTGATCTGATCTAAGGCAATTTACCGATTTATATGTTATTTTATCATCATATATGATGTTTCTTTCGCTGTTGTTCGATATGTTTCCAGATGGAACTTAGGGGGCATTCGAAATAGCGATATCTTCTGACTTCTGGCTGAAATTTTACTGTAGCTAGCTGATTTTTTACTATAGCTGAGTTGGCTTATTGGGCATAATTAAATTTTAAAAAATATAATAATAAAAACGGCATGCTAACCTATCACGGACAATGCAAAGGAATACAGGAAAAAAATAAAGCACAAAAAAAACAAAAAAATCACTACGAAACAAAAACACTACAGCATTTTCAACGCTCACCGCGTAGCTAGAAGCTGCATTGCGCCACAGTATTGAGCGAAGGCCTTAAGCTAATCTTTGATTGCAGTGGTGATTCTTTTATAAGGAGGGGCTGGCGTGGCCTCGTTTTTTCTTCTATCTTCAAATAAGTTAAAATAAAATAGACAACTTCTTAAAACAGATTCTTCAAATAGCTTTTTCAACTGAGTTATCCATCACATGTTCGAGTGAAGAATCGAGCTATCATAGGATGGCATGCTTCTCGCCTTGAGTTCGATCTGATATCGTGAGGCAAAGAGATCCGTACATAAGCATTATATAGGTTCGTCCAATATGATATTTATGTATATTTGGAGGTCGTTATATCGTGCTAGGGACCGCTACTGACCTATGGACCGGAAAGGAGTTTTCGGGCCATAGCCAAATGTACATGAACCTACAGGGTCACACACTTAATGGGCTGGAATGATAAGGGTTCGGATGATAGTTTCCGAGTGGGCTTCTATATCCACTCGTATTGGATATGGATCTGATTGGAGGCTATATAATGAGAGGTGCGGGGGCTGAGAGATATATTCCAAGAAACCCTAGCCGCCACCTCTCATAACCCCTACCGTGCGCGCTGGTGCTAGCACACTGACGCACGATATTCCCTCCCTGGACATGTGGGCTGCGGTAGAGGCGCTGCTATGACTACGGCGCTGATCGGGACGATCGCAAGGAGGAGACGGTTAGCCAGAGGACGATCGACTACTTTCGCCTACACCAACGCGCTTTTCGTTGAATCGGCTGCTTCAACTTTTCTTCCGTTGCACTACGTGTCTAATGGTAATGATCTATGATCTCGTACTCGCATGGCTTTCTGGTTTACGTGGTGGAAATTTTAATTTGCGCTAGTGTAGCCTTCCCGTATCCCAACAATTAACGCGGTAGAAGAGGACATTGAGTATATATACATCATACATGTGTGTATATATATGCATGCATCCGTATAAATAGAAATATGGATATATAGAAATAGAGAAACAAAGAGCTTATAGTAGAGATGGCGCAGCCGTAAGGAACATTGAGCATGGATTTCATCCCTAGCGAAGAAATAAAAAATGCCAGATTTCATGTATTTATGCGCATGTTTTGCAAAAAGAAAATTAAGCGAGAACAATTGGCTAGCACAATAATAATGGAAAATTCAGATGACACTCCATCGTTTTCTGCAAATTACTGCAAGTTTAGAAATGGAGTACACTGGGCCGTTGGACTTGACTTTATTATCTCAACTCAGTTGTACACTTTTATCAGCTAAATAAATCATTTATTCTATTTTAGCTACAGTATTCCAAGATATCTTGAATATCTTGGATTCTAGATATTCTATTTTTATTTTTCTAAATTTAATTATGTCAAATAAATTATTATCAGTTATAGTATAAAATAAGTCAACTATAATACAGATTCAATTATAAACCTGTTTAAAAAGTCCATCCGAGCGATCACTTATAGAGCTCAGCCGTGGTCCTTTCTCCTACCGGCCCAGTTTTGCCGCTCTTGGATCATCTCAAAGCGTTCCACCTCCATCCGATTTGATCTGATCTAAGGCAATTTACCGATTTATATGTTATTTTATCATCATATATGATGTTTCTTTCGCTGTTGTTCGATATGTTTCCAGATGGAACTTAGGGGGCATTCGAAATAGCGATATCTTCTGACTTCTGGCTGAAATTTTACTGTAGCTAGCTGATTTTTTACTATAGCTGAGTTGGCTTATTGGGCATAATTAAATTTTAAAAAATATAAAAATAAAAACGGCATGCTAACCTATCACGGACAATGCAAAGGAATACAGGAAAAAAATAAAGCACAAAAAAACAAAAAAATCACTACGAAACAAAAACACTACAGCATTTTCAACGCTCACCGCGTAGCTAGAAGCTGCCGCTGCCGCTGTATTGAGCAGTGCCTTAAGCTAATCTTTGACTGCAGGTGGTGATTCTTTTATAAGGAGGGGCTGGCGTGGCCTCGTTTTTTCTTCTATCTTCAAATAAGTTAAAATAAAATAGACAACTTCTTAAAACAGATTCTTCAAATAGCTTTTTCAACTTAAAATTATATATGCTGTCCACATGACGACTCTATCGTCTGCTATCATCTCAAAAAATATAGATAAAAACTATTAACCATAACTAAAAAAATATCTCGCAGTCCAAGAGAACATGGGATTCACTTAAGGGCGCGCTCAGAACGGCTTCTGGTCGTGGGCGGTGGGCGATTTTTTACTGTATTAGGTATTGTAGCTACAATACCTGCTACAGTAAAAAATTTTCATTTTTCCCTTTTTTTAATTTACTTATACTTTTTTTCGGTTTTTTAAATATTTTTTATATTTAATTATACTCAATAAACCAACTCAGCTACAGTGTTTTTCAGCCAGCTACATTATTTTTTCAGCAAAAATCAAAAGATATCGCTATTCCGATCACCCCCTAAGTATTCAATGCGGGTTCAGCACTGTCCTTTTCCAGTACCCAGATTGGTAGGCAAGATTCATCTGCATGTGATAGGATCTGGATTGAATGCAGGTAACCTTTGCTGAAGACTTGAGTTAGCCATGCATTCACAGATCTACGCATTCGGTCGTAGCTTGGGTTGTCTCACTCCTCTCGGGACTCATGGTAATCCTAATGCTGAATTTGAGCTTATCATGTGCGCCTCATTTTGTTCGAGAAATAACAAGGTTGACTCATGATAATCTTAATGCTAAGACAACTTGGCTGACTGACAAGAAGTGTCCGTGACAGGCGCGTTGGTGCGCAATGAATAGACGATCTTCCATGGAATTGAAGTCGTCTAGGAAGCAGAGTGCAGTCTTTTGTGCAACGAGGTCGCCTTGTCATTGGGTCCTGAAGCCAAGCCCCAATGGACATGTCTTGAAAATGTATCAAATGCTAACGGCACAAGTTCTTCGAAAGAGAAGACACACTAGCCATGATAAGCAACTAACGTCTTGGTAGGGCCTTGTTAATCCATCCAAACGATCATGCGTGACGCACACATCTCAAACGAAATCACTCTTAATTACACCACAGCTCATACAAAGAAGCAACTCTTACATCACATCTCAACTATGTGATGGATTCAGCATCACCATTCTGTACCTAACAAACAAACAAAAAAAAACCGTGCATCTAGTGCAGCATCTCCAAAACAACCAACTATAGCAGTTTGATGGATGGATGGATGAAACATCTCCGGATAACTGTCTCACGGATTCAGGATTCTTCGCTCCGCGCACCTGCACTTCCAGTTCAAGGGCTTGTAGTTGGTGGAGCTCTCGTCAACGCTATCACCGAAGGCTCTGAACAGGCGGGAATGGCCGGCCGTGCCCTTGTCCTGAGGAGCGACCGGCACCTGCACGGCCTCGCACCGGCCGCAGCGGGCGCACTTCCCCTCGCACCGCGGCGGCCTCGAGCCGATCAGCGCCGCCGCCCGCTTCTCCGTCCGCACCTGCATTGTTGCATCGATCGGCAGGTCGTTCGTATGTGCCAAAGAAAGATCATAACATGAAGAAACTCATGCATGGACAGCAAGGGGAGAGGCAATGCGTTGTCTCCTTACCTTTGGAGGCTCCTTGAGCTGGTAATGCAGTCCCCTACCTGCAACAAAGCGATAGTTGTTTATCAACAAGGCAGAAAAAGTGAGGAAGAAGCTGTGTAGTTTGGTTTAGGCACAGAAAGAATGCTACTACCTTCAGTGGAGTGAAGGCCTTGAGAGGACAGCAAAAGGAGGAGCAGGGATGAGGAGCAGAGTAGAAGAAGTTCCATGAGGAGTTTCATTGAACGTTGCTAATCACTGAATGAGAAGGAAACAGTAGGATACTACTTATATCAGAGGTTGCAACTTGCAAGATGGTCACTGTTCACTTGGGCAGGGGTTTCTTGTAGCTTTGGTGTTGGAAATAAATGGCCTAGAGAGAGAGAGAGAGCAGGAATTTATGTACATAGTGTGCCGATCAGGTCGTTGAACGCATCTGAGTTCTGAAGCCATAAAGGTTTGTTCTTTACGGTTTTTAAAAGTTATTTTTAATTTTTACTATAGTAAATAATTTTTAAATAAAGTATTTTTTTAAGATGGTGTCTACAAATTAATTGTAGTATATATTAAAAAACTAATTATGTACTATCAAAAATCGCAAGCGAGTATCTCTCTTTTCACAATCTCTGTCACAAACAGCTAAAAAGTTATCAATCGCAGCTAAAAACTATCAACCACAGTCGAAAAGAACAGTCCGGGCATTGCTTTGGCAGCAGTGAGACGAGATCATCAGAGAGAGGTCTGCCAAGGCAGCACAAAAGTTGGGAGAGAGACAGGCAGCAGGACACGAGGGCTGGGGCAGAGAGAGCAATGCAAAACTGACACAAGTCTTGCATGCTCAGCAGGGGCACAGATTAATGAGGTCCTTGAAAGCACTGTTCAGTGAAAAAAACAAATTGGTACCGTAGAACCGAGAACGACGTGCGTAGCAGTCAGGCAAAGTTAAAGGCTTTCCATATCTTTTTCTCTGGATATATATACACACACGCGAAGCTATTGAAATCATAAATTAAATCACTCGGAAAAAAGTTAAAAGAAAAACATAGTTAGATGGGACTTCACCTCCTTACCGAACAGACCGCCAATGAAGAACCAATAATACGATTTTAAATTAAGAAATGATAAAAAATTTTATCTACAATACTAAATAACTTAAAATTTAATATACATCTTCTCTAGAATATCAAAAATATATTCCAATCATGAATAATAAAGATCAATATAGAAATTTTGACCTTTATCCAAAATAAAAAAAGTTGCACTAAAACTAGATAAAAGAAAGAAACATTGATCTTCTCTTGCTGGTAAGTTTTTGATGATTTAGATGACCTTGGATGGATTCTCAAATCAAAACGCTCACAAGATTAAAACCCTAAAATCATCTTTTCTTGATCTAAAACTAGGCAACCTCAAGAACTTGTAAATAATAAGTGATTAGATGAATGAAATCTGGTCTCTAAGAGACACATTCGTCACTTACACATTCTTGTCATAGAGCAAGGTCAAGAGGGGAAAAGGAAACAACAAAAATCAAGCCAAATCAAGATTTCAATACTTAATTGCAAGATGGAAAGAACTGGATGAATTTTGATCACTATTAAACTTAGAGATAAATATTTACAGCCACTCCCTAACCATATACAAAGCCTAAGGATGACAAAAAAAACTCAATGACAATAGTCTCTCACAAGTTCTCTCCAAAAACCCTAACTCTCAAAAGCTAGACCTAAACTCTCTTAAGCTTAGCACACAAGCTATCTCTCTCCCTCCTTATATATGGAGTCTCACAAGAAAAATCCTAACCATCACCTTTAGTTGGGTTTTATCTATTTATATGGGCTATCCATTGGATTTTACACTCACACAAGCACGCCAAAGTATACATAACCATTAACCCGTTAGTAAATCAACACTTGATCCACTTAATATTGTCAGCACATCATTAATCTAAATCACCTCTCTTGCGTCTCCTCAAGCCATGGTTTGATCAACTTTTTAGTTTAGGGCAAAAAGATCATTTTTGCCCCTAAACCACTTTTCATAAAGCTTTACGCTTCCTTTGCCTTTGAAGCAACCCCATGCTTCATCTTCAACTCAATGTGGTCCCAAATGACTTGCTGCCAATTCTCTCACACATCTAGATTCTACAGAATCGTCCTCGATTGCAAACGGACCCAAGTCACACAGCACGCCACATGCCTTTCCTCGCACCATAATAGTACTCTGACTTACCCGACCACACAGATCTCAACTCTTCCCTAAGCTTAGTCTTGGTCCCTTGCCATTGCCCGTCATGTCCACCACCGGCAGCTCCCGCTCCGGTTCCTTGTCTTTCTTATTTATAACCACTCCGCTAGCCATAATCATCTTCCAATGGCATCTTGATCGCTCTAGACCTCAACTCTCTTAGCTTAATCCCGATCCTTGACCTCTTTGGACCTCAACACCCCTCACCTAGTCCCAGTCCCGTCTACCTCATCATGATCTAGTTCTAGAATCCTACAACCAACAACAATAAGCAAACTGTCACGTAGGACCACACAACACAAATCATCAATTCACACAATTGATGAGCTAAAAATCCTTATCTCACACCAAAACATCTTTGTATGTTTTGACACATAGCCCTAGTACCTAATGAGTAGTCGTCACGTTTTCACGCGTTCGGTCTCTCCCGAACCGTCTTTATGTACATCGGTGTCGTCACTTGGCGCACTACATGCAATAACTCACCTTTTTACGATCATTGTCTTCTCTATGCTCCCACTTGAGCCATGTAGCCTCATCCGGACTTACATGACCGCTCTAGATCTCAGCTCACCTACCTAGTCACGATTCATTACCGTTGATTGATACGTTCTCTAAGTTACATGCACATCCAAAGACCAAGCAAGCATGTCAAACGCAAGTTCCATATATTTGACTCGTGTTAGTAAAAAATAATGCATTATACAACATGCCACATCCAAGCAATGGCACTCATACTGTGCACGCTGCCTAACAGCACCGGTCAAACCACCCCTTACCTCCCCGGTAATAAGGGCCAGTCTGACCACGACACTCATGCCGGTCTGACCGTCTGCCGACCTCTGGTTGGACCGCTTACACACCCGATCACACTAAACCCGGTCAGACCGTCTCTGCTTGTTGGTCAAACCGATGTCTACGAGACAGCAAAATCAGAGAGCAAATGACACAAAATCATACTCACACTTTGAAAACAAGAACAAGCTAAATTAAATACTTATCACACACATAGAGTGGTCTTCACATGATCTCATAGGTACACACTAAACCTTGAGAGAAAGAAAGCAGGGGAGATGCAACAAGAGCAAAGCACATAGGGCTTGTTTATATTGGCTTCAGTTGCAATTGATGATTTTTGGCTAAAAATAAATAGTAGTAGCTGAAAGAAGTAGTTTTTAGAAGGAGGGAATGAGCGGTGAGGAAGAGAGAGATGTGTGTATGAGATGGAAGTAAAAGAAGTGAGATGTATGATGCGCTCGTGACCTCTGTCTTATCTCCAGAGTGAGATGGAAGTGAGAGGAGTGAGAAAGCCGCTTCTGAAAGCCAATTATTTTATATTAGCTTCTGACTTCTCTAAGTAGAAATCAGAAACATAAACCAACATGAGCTGGCGGAACTAGCCTTGTTACCAAAAACATGGGGGGCGGAAGGCTCCTTTGTCCTGTTCAGATTCTTCCATGCAAAAAGGAATCAGAAATAGGGCCAATAATTCTTCCCAGCAAAAAGGAACCAGAAATAGGGCCAAGAATTCAAGGGACAACTGAATAACGATGAAGAAAGAAAGAAGCTACTTGCCACTCCCTTGGTCCTCACAACTGTATAGTCAGATAGCATCATAGCAAAACATTCTTTTCCCCAAGATTTTGTTTCATTTCGCATTTCAAGAAGTACCTATTGATCACATACACTGTACAATGTAACAATATCTTAAACATAGCCAGTCAAAGGACTGGTGTAATGATCGTTGCAGCGGGCAACTGGGAATTAAAAGAGATTTCAGGTCAAGCTGGAAACTTTGCTACAGCAGCATGCACGGCAAGAAGTCAATAGCCGTAATTCTCGCTATGAGTTCTCTGCTCGAGATGCAACACATATCAGATTTTATTTTCAAGAAGTGCCTATTGATCACTCATACACTGTACAATGTAACAATATCTTAAACATAGCCAAAGGACTTGTGTAATGATCGTTGCAGCGGGCAACTGGGAATTAAAGGAGATTTCAGGTCAAGCTGGAAACTTTGCTACAGCCATGCATGGCAAGAAGTCAATAGCCGTAATTCTCGCTATGAGTTCTCTGTTCGAGATGCAACACATAGCACATTTTATTAACATGAACAACAGATTGTGTGGTCCATTACAAGCATGTACACTGTAACCACTGAAACCTGGAAAAGGACAAAAAGAACCTAGGAGGCCCAAAATTTACAGGAAGCATGAACCAAACACCTCATATTTACAACGGGTTCTACTTCTTCCAGTATATTTCTAACCCCGCCTTCAAAATAAGAAATAGAAAAGGTTTTTTCCTATTCAAATGATACTGATCTCCAAATAGAAGAGATTGACGCCACCTCATTAGCGCCCCGTGTTAATAAAGAAAATGGTCAATCATGTGAAAAATCACGTCAGCCCCATCAGAATTGAAGAAAAAGGTTTTAACCTGCAACACAAAAGAAAAGAGAAGAATGACTCGGTTTTCAGACGGTGACTACTTTGTATCTTTGCTTTAACCCAAGGATATGCATCTGACGTACTCATCAACTGACTGCTTGAATCACGTTTCAATTTTAGCATTGCAGCTTAGACAAATATTAGCTCCTAACTTCAGGTTTTGCCTCCTAAGAAATAAGTATGGCCAAAAATAGGCCACTGCAGAAGTAGTTAATTCTTATGCCTTGTTGGTTGCTTTCTGTTCCTTTCCTTTTTACAAGAAACAAGAATGAATAAAGCTTCCAGGACGTGCAAGTTGAGCTAAACCTCATGTTCTGAGTTCTCGGGTACGCATAGGTACCAAGCCAGCATTGCGTCTGTATTGGTCCGTGACAACCTACCAACTTAAATGGGAGCCTATCTCTTGTGTCGGTGGAACCATGCCCCACAAGATAAACTGCTGATATCACCTGACAAGCGTCTGTAGCATTCGGGAAACTGGCAGTACAAGCATGGCTAATCTTCCATTTAGTCATAAAAGAATGTTCATTTCTTTCCCTAGACCATACACGAAATTCTTGATGCTAAACATTTCAAAATAAATGATGATGCCTAAACAAAACCAATTCAGCTAAGAGTTTTTGGTAGACAGATGCTAATTAAACTTCAAAAGGTAGCCTTGTAAAAGGCGAAGTTTTTTTTGGCCTCTGTGCAATGTAATCCAAGTGTAGAAGGCATTATCCAACAGATAGCAACAAACAGGAAAATAAGGAACAGAAGGCCAAAGAGTTTTTAACATACCTATATTGTGCTATGAGCAAAAATTCTTTGTCTACTTTTCTCGAAGCTAACATCTACCCTTTCCCATGGAATTCTATTCAGACCCTTGAGCTTCAATTCTGAAGTTGAAGACAGGAAAATAATTCAGTTAAGAAGAAGATCATCTTAATCATCATCAATAAATGGATCATCAATAAATGGAACTAGATTCGGATATAATGCAGCACACACAAAATAAGAACAAAACTTCAGTTTCAGAGCAAAAATTAAACGAGCCTTAAAACATAGTCATTGAAAAGATTATTGTTTCTGCTGGTTTATCAAGAAAGTCCTTTGACAATAAACGGCAAATTATTGTGAAAGGTCTGATGCTACCATCAGTCCATTTATGCTCTTGTTATGTACTAAAAAAATGTGGAGACGTCATCAAAGAACAACTTGAAAGAAGGATGCCACTTTTTTAATTCACGGATCAGCACATAAAGAGCTATGAATGAACATGCAATAACTTGATTACAGTAAAAAAATTACAAGAAAATTCCATATCATACCTTCCATTTCACTTGTAGTTTTTGCCTGATAAATCAAATGCATCTGAAAAATCAACATCCTGAGCCTTTGGTTTTTCCACATACACAACATGTGGATATCTACCATCATTTATAAAATTCTGGTGCTGATGCAGGGCAACTTTCAAACATAAGAACCATGTTACAAACCCAATATGAGCTAATAATAAATACATTATTACCTTAGGAAGTTCATGTTGTTGGCGTATTGAAGATGTCCTCCAGCCAACAATGACTGAACTTTTAGTCAAGGCCATTAAATTCAGTGGTTTTAACTAGTCAATAGATAACCAATAGGTTTATATGGATCTACTAAGTAGAAGCATTTATGGAAGAAGGATACAATCACTACAAACATTTGAGTAAACGATATGGAGCTTGAAAGAACGCAGAGCTGATCTGCATATAGAAGCAAAGCATAAGATAATTACTATTATAAAAGAACGAGTTGGCGGTGGTACGTCCGTTCTCCTCCAACGGCCCTATTCCTTCGACTTCTCACTACTCTCTACTTCCCAACCGATCAAAGCAACCCTCTTTCATAGCATGCTTATTTATACATCCAATAAATTCCGTCGCAAACTCGCAATGCACGGGCACATGATTAGTATGATGAAATAATCAACATTAAAAACTTCCTGAATTTTTTAAACAAGGAGCACTGCTTCTATGGTTGTTCATCTAAAAACACATTTATATGGCATACATGAAATGGAGATCACCGTAATCAGTAACCATCTGAAGAAGTGGTGGTGGTTTCTCATCTTCAATATCCTTTAGGAAAAGATGTTTTCCACTTCTCCCAGCAATCCAAGACAAACGATATGCCATCTTTTCCAATTTATAGGAACCACGGAGAATGGGTATCTGCATGTGACAATCAATAATGGAGTCAATGACATCTGTTCATCCAGTCATTCATTGCCAATTTGCCACATGGCCATGTTAGATGCAGCCACTAGAGCCAGTAATCCACTAAATGGTAATGATGGATGTTAGTATGATATGAACAAGATAGTTACACACATTTAATACAATGGAATAAGAATAAGTAACACTGTGTGGTAGTGTAGCAACCATAGGAGAAAATGGAGATGAAAACATATTAAATTACAGCACATACAAGCGCAGAGTTTATCAGTATCTTATGTTCCATCAAACTGATTACCTTTATTGAAAAAACTCAGTTCATAAATGGTCCTTAATATAAAGAATTGACTATTTTTTTACTTAAGATATCCTATGATGCAAGTTGGAACTACACCACAATAGGTTGAGATCCGACAAAGGCACAAACTATCAACGGTGGTGCAAAATTTTGAACATAACCTGTTTATGTGATCTTGTACCAAGGTGTGGTGTTGCAAAAGTTATGAAGTTTATAGGCTCCAGACCAGCAATTCTGCCTCGATCAGTAGGTTGGTTGCTAGAAACATCAGTGACATGCTTCTCATACTCTTCATGAGATTCTGTTTGTGGAGCAGTCTCATATAGTAGAGGTTAATCCAAAGGATCATGCGGGAGAAAATAATAGGGGCTAATGATAATACCAAATAAAGCTGTTTATGATGAAAGAAAAGACGGGAAAAATATAAATATATGTAGATTATAGATCGTTCAGGCTAGCTTATCTTCGTATCATAATAATTTGTTCGATGTTAATTCATCAATACTGACCTCCTCTGCTAATCTCCTTCCCATCACATCAACTCCATCGAACGTTCGAGCTGATGAGTTGCATCCACTGCCTGTGCCACCCAATGAAAAATTCCCATTTACTAAAGTAAAGCAGTATGGAACTATGGATTCTTCCCCCCTAAAAGGAGATGTACCATTAACAAAACTGTGAGGCATGAGCTACCTACTTCTCAATTTTACATATCTGAACTAGTAGTCCATGCCCCAATTGAAAGAGTACTAGTTTTCATGTTAAACAAACTATAGGGCATAAAGAGTAAAAAAAAACTTTAAGTGATGCTCTTGAACTGACAGTGAACAACCACATCCTCAGGGTGTTTTTTGATGAAATGTTTTTCTGCATAACACCAATTTTCTGCACTGCATGGTAGAAAGGGCAATCATTTGAAAAAGTTCGAAATGGATGTCTCCTTGTAACACATTCTAGAAACTGCATGTTAACATTAGCTTACACACCATAAGGTAAAATGGAGGATTTTGCACATTATTACATGTCTTGAACACTTACACACCCTTCTGTTTTTGAGCATGTAAGAGCATACATAATACAAGATCACTGCTACTAAACTAAATACAACTGCACAATGGAACCTAGCTAGAAGGTAAGAACCTAAAAGACAAAATTTCCCATTTACATGTGTATTCGTGCTGGTTGCCGACATTGCACATGGAAACCATGAACCAAGTAGGCAGTCTCTGTATACCCCCAAGGAACGTGCCAAGATTACATCTGCTTGCCTCACATTATCATGTGGTTATATATGTGATGTCCATGTTATTGAACAGTTACTCCTCATGTCCTCACGGATCTAGGCCTACTGAGCATTGTAGTAACCGTTATAAGAAGATTTGTCATATCACAGGGCATTATTTGGAGCAAAAATTCAGATTTCTTGATGTTTTCGTCAAGGTTATTAAGGCGTCGCTTAGGCAACCTAAGCGGTAAGACGGTCCTGGGGTGGCAAGGTGTCACCCCGCCTTGCATGCGTGACTAAGGCGGCGACTAAACCAGAGAGAGAAGGGCAAAGACTCACCTGGAACCCTAAGTAGCGGTGCCTCCATCTTGCCGCTCTCGTCGGGGAAGGCGAGGCGTGGCCGATGGAGCGGCGGCACCTCCATCTTGCTACTCCTGTCGGGGAAGGCAAGGCATGGCCGAGGGAGCGGCAGCGCTAGGCGATGGGGAAGGCGAGGCGTGGCCAAGGAAGCGGTAGCGCTGGGCGATGGGGAAGGCGAGGCGTGGCCAAGGGAGCGGCAGCGCAGGGCAACGGGGAAGGTGAGGCGTGGCTGAGGGAGCGACAGCACTGGGCAACGACAGCGAGTGCGAGTTGGGCAAGCAGACAGCAGGGGAAGAGGAGGGCAGAGCAGAGTAGCACGGGCAGGGCGGCGGCGGGGGAGTGAGCTAGGGCAGGAGCCCTTCCTCCCTGCCCCGTCGCCCATATCACCCCCTTTCTTTCTTTCTTTCTTTTTTCTTTTTTTTTCTGGGTCTTACATCATCCATTGTCTTAACTGCTGCATATTTCATTCACTTGCTTGTCTTAACTTTAAATGGTACAAATGTCTATTACTCTTGTTCCATCTTTCTTTCTTTCTATTACATCTATAGCGCCTTAGGATGTGTCTAAGGCGTCGCGTCGCCTCGCGCCTTACCGCTTAAAAGGTGTGAGGGGGGTGGGTCGCCTTGCCTTGCCTTACCGTCTTAATAACCTTGGTTTTCGTGGATGCAAATGTTTACATTTGATAGAACTGAAGCTCTGACAAGATTCAGAGCAAGTTTTGTAATGTGAAAATGTGATGATGCCACTGATGATCAAGCCGCACAAGACCTGTATAACTTCCAACATTTCCGAAACTAACTACTGAATGCTAGACCCTAAACACTTCCAAAACAAAACTAACCAGCATTTCCTAGGCATCCTTTTGCGATTCACTACATTGACAGCCTTCTATAGTTATATACAGTAGCATAGGAGTAAAACATGAGGAATACTACTAGCAGTTTGTGCTCCCTGTTTGAATGCCATAGCAGTTCTCCTTATTTTTCGTCTACTAATAAAGAATGCACTTACAGTGTGCACACCATAACATCTAAAAAGAAGACTAGAAGAGTACTAGACGACACCTTCCACTTGAAAAGCATACATTTTGCCATTATAGATTAATTTAGCTAGCAGCGGGTTTGACTAATCGATAGCTTCAAAACTATCCTAAAATCTTCTACAGAGCATTTAGTTTTGTGGAACAGTTAAAAGCAAAAGAGTTAATCGGCTGTGTGCGAGTAGTTTGAGGTCCATGTGCCTGCTCTGTTCGTTAAAGTGAAAGTAGTAGGAACAAAAGAAAGAGAGCCAGAGGAGGAGGCAGAAAGATTACCTGCCGACGATTCCATTGACCGTTACCACCAGATGCGTCGGCGTCGGCCTACTCCTCCCCTCTCCCTCCCCCTCGCCGGCGCCGGAGCCCAACGGGCCCTCGTCGGCGGCGGACACCGCGAAGCACCCGGGCCGCGGGAGGCACGCCGCCCTCAGCAGCCGCTGCCTCCTCTTCCCCCCGTCCTCTCCCCTCGCCATACCTCTCTCTCTTTCTCTGACGTGCCAGCGGGCGTTGGGGCTAGGATTTTTATAGTTGGTGGTAGGATTTGAGAAGTCGCCCAAATTTTCTATCTAATCTACGCAGTGACGCGGGCGCGAGGTGGTTGCTGATGAGGCGTGGCGCGAGAGTTCAACCGCTCTCCTCTCCTGTGCCGCCGGGGCTGAATTGTTCGCTTCTGTTTGCTTGTGGGGGAGAAAAGGAGACGGTTAGTGGATCATCACTCCGCAGCCTTTACCCTTTTTTTGCTAAGGACATATATCTGCATCTGGAGGAGGTGGCAGACCAATAATCACTAACCAAGCAGTTTGAAAGATCAAGCTTTGCAAGCTCAGTGCAGCTCTCAGAAATGGCAACGAGGCTTGCATCGGTTATCTTGTTGTAGCCCTCAAGACTAACTTGCTTAAGAGATTTTCTAGTGCCTTCACCAGGGAAGAAACTGTTAGACCATGTGGCCATGTCTAGGATATTTTAGATGATGAATAATTGACAACGTTGGTTATGATTTTACTTATGGTGTGTTACGTGTGCGGATTGACGTTCGCGTGTATGGATCATGATATGCTCGTGTAAGGTATTGTGCGGATTGACTTGAGTCAAGTCGTGGACTTGTGCTCGTACGTGGTTGGTTGTTTATTCATGTGCAGGTGTTGCTTGAGGCGGAACATGGTCGATGACGGGACTGAAACTAGGTTCGGGTGGAACTGAGGTTTCGGGACTAAGTTCAGGGAGGAACTGAGGTCCTATTGGTCAAGGATGTCATGCGGGATGTTCGGGCTAGAGAACAATGCGCATGAAGTTGATACGTGGAGAAGATACAGGAGGTGCGGTCCTGGAGGCTTCGACACGTGGAAGGCTGGAAAAATCGGAGGTTGAAAAACCCGTGTTAAGAAGGGTTTTGGGTCCCTTGAAAAATAATGGGCCAAAAGCTCATTGAGGCAAAAGGCCCAAGATGAGTTGTATTAGGGCTGAGAGTTTGTATTGGAGTAGGTTGAGAAGAGCCCTAGATAAATAGAGGGCTGGAGGCTGCTTATTGCACTACGGCTTTTGATCTAACAAAAATAACAGAGGGCTGCGGCGGCTTTTGAGTCCGACCGTGATTTGGAGAAATAAGTGTGGCGGCGGCTGTTGATTCGCCGGGATTCTCTGTTGAGCGAGAGCAAAACATTCTAGCGCATCACGTCATCTCGTTCCTCGTTACACGTGCTAGAAGTACTCGCCGTGACATTGCTTGGCGCCTGCGGTTTTTGGCCGGCCGTGGTTTTTGCCGTGAGTCTTGGAGTTGAGAAACGAAGAAGACGTGGCAACGCAGCGAATCTTCAGGAGAAGAAACAGCGAGGCGAGAACGACTTCGAGTAGCATCGGCGCACGTCGGTTTTTGATTCGCGTGGAGAGAAAGAAACGCCAGAGCACGCGCGGTTTTGATCTGGAGAGTTCGTGAGATCAACGTGACTGTGAGCGTCCAAGAAAAGAATAGGCGAAGTGTCCGATCCGTGATCTAGAAGCAAGAAAAAAGGCATACGCGACGAGCAAAAGAAAAAGGTGCAGCGTAATTTCTATCGTCGTTTCGAGCATTGATTTTTGTCTTGGTTCGCTTGCATCTGGCTGTTTTTTCTTCCGTTAATTCCGTGCAAGGATATAGCAATCTTAGTTTGTTTTTTTGTCGCTTCTAATTTCTTGTGCACGTGACCAACTTTGGATGCATGACCATATGGTTTACTTTTAGTTGTACTAGCGTCTGGACATGAATCATAAAGCAAGCTATTTAACAAGTAGTACTTCACGTAGAGGCTACTAGAAAAGGAGTGTTTGCATGCATGTATTAGCAAAAGATAATTAGTACTTAATTAATTTTCGGCACTATCTGAATCAGTAAGTTTGTTTATTTTATATCTTGAGTTCTAGACCTCCGATTGATATACTTCCAGTTGGGTTAGTTCAATAACTTTCTCTAGTTTATTCTGACAAAGTTTGAGGTAAATCGGAGTTACGGATTTTTGTTGAGATCAGTTTTAATAAGAATACAATGTTCTGTCCAAAAAGTTAAAAGAAGCTTAAATAGGTTTTGTGTTTTAGGGGGAAGTCTTAAAATTTATTTTTAGTTTCCGCAATCATTCACCCCCCCTCTGATTGCCTATCTTAGTGTGTATCGATCCTACAGAAACAATTACATCTGTACCGTAGACCAGTAACTCGGCATTCGTTAAACTGATGAGCAAATTTCATTAGCCCTCTTTAAATTTTGATTATCGATCCGTCATCAACAATAAGAATAGGATCTACTGAAGACCGGCAACTCGGCATTCGTTAAACTGGTAAGCAAATTTCATTAACTCCTTCTAAATTTTGATTCTAGGTCCGTCACTGATAATAAGAATAGGATCCTAATATGCTTCTTGTCACAAAAATCTAATCAATTATATCATTAAAAAATAAAAAAACGATATTAAAAGATGCCATCGGGTTCGAATGGAGGGTCCAAAATATAAAAACGCGGATCAATTTGATAAAAGATACTATAGCTGTTAAAATTGTGTGAGGAATATAACTATATTTTTGATCGTGTAACAAACAACCGCGGCCTCTAGCCATGTGATTGCACAAGAAAAGCTCAGCTAGCTGTAGGACATGCTACACGCATCTTGTGGTATCATCGCACAAAGAAAATTAAGAAAAAGTTCTGGATAGCTATTCCTTTCCTCCCGTTCCCGAATAGTACTCGTGTGTAGGGGTGGAAACGAGCCGAGCTGAGCCGGCTCGAGTCAGTCTCGACCGAGCTCGCACCGAGCCGAGCCATGGCTCGGCTCGGCTCGTTTAGAAACCGAGCTAGAAGGCAGGTTTGGCTCGGACTCGACAGATGGCTCGAGCCGGCTCGCGAGCTCGCGTACAGGCTCGATGGCCGAAGACGCGGAAGGGGCCGGGGCGGCGACGTCGCGGAAAAGGAGCATTGATCGGCGGCGGGGCCCTTGGCTTCCCACTCCTTCACGTGCTTGCCGAGCTCGGTCTCCTTTCGGGAGCACAGATCGGCGACGAGGGGCGGCAGGAGGACAGATTGGCGACGGAGGAGAGCCGCGGCGGCGCGCGCCGGCAAGGGCGGGAGGAGGCGGGGCGGGGGTGGGGCGGGAATGGGGAGGAGGCGGTGGGGCAGCCGGGGAGGGAGGAGGCGGCGGGAGTCGGCGGGGGGGAGGAGGACGGAGGAGGCGGCGGGGAGGGAGGAGACGGCGGAGTCGGCGGGAGGGAGGACGGAGGAGGCGGCGGGGGGAGGGAGGAGGCGGCGGGAGTCGGCGGGGGGGGAGGGAGGACGGAGGAGGTGGCGCTGGGGAGGGAGGGGCGGGGGGGCGGGGAGGAGGCGGCAACGTCAGGGGCGGCCCGCGGGGGAGCGGGCGGAGTCGCGTAGAAGCGGGGGAGTGCCGTGGGCTCGTGGCCATCTGAGACCGGATGCAAGTCAGATCTCGTAGCGTGATTTGAGACCGTATTTTGGCATCCGGCTCGTTCGGCTCGCGAGCGGTTCGCGAGCGGGCTCGGGCTCGGCTCGTTTTTGAGTCGAGCTGAAACATGGGCTTGGCTCGTTGAGAGTAGCTCCGAACTCGAGCCGAGCCTGTAACCAGTCCGAGTAGCTCATGAGCTTCAAGTTTTTTATCCAGCCCTACTCGTGTGTCATCGTGAGTTTGCATCATCTGACCGCCAACTTCGATTGTTTGGAACGATTTCCTCGTATTCGCATCTGGGGACTAGCTGGTGAACTACTTCAGGGTGACAGTCTTGGGGGAAACCTGTACAAGTACGGCAAATAGGCACGGCATTCAGAAACTCAGAGTTCAACAACACTATTCGTACAGTCGTCGTTCCACGTCTAGAAGGGTGTGTTCCAAAACAGAGTGCAAGTTTCAACTGGATTGACTAATTAGTTCAGGAAACTTCTTCTCTAGAAGCAGACGGCAATTTCAACCTCTTGCAGCTCCATTGACGACGTCTAGACCATGATGACCATTTTCGGGAGAAACCTGATGAATGCATCCACGCAGGTGCGGATGGTAAGGTAGGCTTCAGCTCGGGATGTGAGAATATTAGTAGTGTATAGCTTAGGTGCATTCTGTCTAGTTTGAGTAGTATTATCAAGGTTCAATTCAGGTAGCTCATACAGACATACGGCCATGCTACCTACTCTTATCACAGATTTGGAGATCAATTGAAGTGGTATGCTTTGGACAGTTGAGATGTGAAGTTGAAGCGGTAAGTGGAATGAGTGGCTCAACGTTCAGAGAATGTTCAAACCGGCCGAAGGGTTATCATCTGCTGTGCATTCGATGTAGATCCAGCGGCCAATAGTGATGGTGATGTTCGGACCATCCGAACAGTTATCATCTGCTATACATCCAATGTAGATTCAGCGGCTAAGAACGATTTGACGTTCGGATAGTCCGAACGTCTAGGTTGAAACGGTTCGCACAATGCTGATCGGACGGTGGTTTGAGTTATAGAAGTCGTTGCCGACTTCAATTAATGAAGGGGTATATGTCGACAGTCATTCAATCCAGATTCAACAGCCAAGGGTTACTCAATCAAACGTTCAGTCTGAAGAGTCACGCTCAACGGCCAAAAGTTTCTTGGTGATGTTCGGATCATCCGAAGAGATACGCTTTACTGATGATTCGATCTAGATCTAACGGCCGAAATAGGTGGCGATGTTCGAACAGTCCAAAGAGTCCTCACCTGCTGTTCGGGCGATGCTTATCAATGGTGGAGATTCTGTGATACCCTTTCGCTCAGTTCGATCAGACCAACACTAGAGTTATGAAGATCCAATAACGAGAATTACAGCAAAACATGTTAGTTGCATCCCACAACTGAAAATCTAGTTAATAGCGATTACTATGTACTTTTATCTTGTTGTAATTACTATTCACCATCAAATGTCCTTTACTTTTGGATAATGCTCCAGCCGCTATATAAAGCTTATAAGACTCTTTTAGAAAATCATTGAAAAATGAAAAACCCTAATCGTCATACTAGTATCTGTAGTTCTTGTAGTTCATAACTCTTAGTTATCTACTTTACTCTTCCTTGCCACGATTTACTACTTGTCTCATCTTGATTGATTCTAAAATCGATCAAGAAATTCCCTAATCTTTCCAGGGGTCCTGATAGTTGGTCTTAGCAAATATTCATGATTTAGGCACTCAAATTATATCTTTATTATGTTATATTATTTATATTTTGATATCATACCATGTTTTTCTTATTATGTTTTATGTTTTAGCATTGAACTCAAGTTTCATATCAATAATGCAATTATGATGTACTTTTGTTATGTCATGGTATAAATATAAATTAGTGTTAGTTTTATGTTGTTAAAATTCAGTTCAGGATGTAGCCAAATCCTGGTTCCACTACTGCATCCTCATAGCAATTAATCAAGAGCTTTCTTTGAGAAAACTCCGAAACACATACATATTTGAAGGTGGCAATACGCCATTCTACACGAAAACAAGTAGTCTTAAGAGGGTTATAATTTGATGACTTGTTGGCATCAGGCCAGTCTCACTTTGTAAAAGCTAAGCCGAGTTTAGCGGTCGGTGATCTTCACGGCTCAATACGGGCAGTTCCGGAACAGAACATCAAACGACCTGTGAACAGGTGGAAAATGGCTAACTTATGACAAAACAATGAGATGGTAGCATACATCAATGCACATGGTGGGGGAAAATCGCTTTTACGGGGTCCATCATTTTGACATACTGCCTTGTCGTGGTAATCGTGCGCAGTCAATCTCTCAGCAGACAGAATGGAAAGCTCTGCTGTAGCCTGGGCTTTCGCATGTGTAGTCCGTTGCACATCCGCTGTGAGTCCCAAGTTCATCATCTTCGGGAGCAAAGATGCAAGAATTATGGTCAGGGACTACATTACAGGCAGAAAGGTTGCAAATTTATACAGAACAAATCTGCTCACCGATTGGTAGATGCTTGGCATAATATATCCCACAATCAGCTTGCTTATCATCTTTGACGCTGACTGAGGGGGGTGGAGGCAATGCAAATTTCAAGATGGCTGCTAGTGTAACTCTAGGGAAATTTCATTCAGGCATTCCTAGTCTAATACTAGAAGCAAGTGTTGGAAATGTGGGCAATATATTAATTTCAGATTTTACTAAAAAAACAAATATCACAAATAACTAATGATATATAAATCAATACTAATAGCAGACAACTCATTGTACTTCAATATATATACAGAAATAGAATGTAAACAAATCGATCGATCGTGTGAACGACTTACTGTTGGATCTGATGAAGAACAAAAAGCAGCGCAGACTTGATGCGGTCGTGGAAGTAGTCGATGTCAAGGAAGAACCCAAGCGGTTGCACAGATTGCGCTACCTAGAAATCTTATTGCCACCTCGTGCATGTTATCTTTGCGACAAAGGTTCGGAGATCCCACTCTCCACTCTTGTCGGTGCACGCCGAGAAGAAAGGTCGGTTTGGTTGAGCAGTTTGATACTACAACACAACTATCCAAAGTGGAGATGAAAAAATAGAGGTGGAATTCTCTATATTTTTCTGGACGTCTCTATGCCTTTTTAAGAGCACTGCAATCACTCACTAGTAACTGCAGCAATTAAACAGAGTGAACTCACTGGTAACTGCCTTATGAAACCACATAATAATATTTATGCTATGGTTATCACCTCCAGAACAGTTCAAAAATAAAAGATATGATGCACGATTCAGCAAAACTAAGTTAGACTTGGTCTGCCAAATAGTGCGCTATGCCACGCCACGGTCGCGCATCCTAAGTCACGAGTCACGCGATTTTTCATGCGAAAATACACGAATACGCACTTACGTGTGTGTTTAGCCAAAACTCTCCTCATGATATCCCCATCTATGTATTACATAATTTAAGGAGGGGCAAATGCTCCACCTTATAAATTAGCATCCTCCACATTACCTTAACAATATAGTACTAAACTATACATACTTTGGAATTATAGAAAATAGACCTCACTCGTATGGGTCTATTTCTAACAGCTAGTACTCATAGGTTGTCAGGAAATAAGATACTAATATCAGCATACTGTCAATAAATTCAGTACAAAATATTTGAACATGATAAAATCCAATAGCATAGAGTACACAATTATTAGAAAAAGTACAACATGTAATGTAGGACAGCTGAGAATATACCATTTTTTGCGATTTTTTCTCCATTTCATTTTAAGCCTATCCAGTTTCCCATCTGTGCCCAGGAAGCGACACCTGGAATTTTTCATGATCAACGACGGTGAGCTTGAAGTACAGACTTGAAATCTGAGCTTACTCTGGTAAGGAGCTGGGCTTGTGCGCATCAACATGTAGTAAAATATAGCAATCATCACCTAACAGTATGAGGCACCACACGATGATTTAAGCAAAAATAAAAGAAAAGTGAAAAATTATTAGGTCCAAAAAATAAGGCAAATTACCTAAAGTTATAAAGTTATACGGCGATGAGGCAGCACAGCTTGGCTTTGTTGGATCAACAACCCAAAGGACCTTATCGATGCCATCCATTATAGACCAGTAATCTCGTAATATCTTCAGGTGCAAGTTTGCGCGGACCCAACAAGATAGCACCACACAACATAACAATTTAATAGACGATACCCCATGAAGAAGCAGCTCATAAGACTGAATTAATGAACAGTGCAAAAATATTCACCTACCTCTTGGAACTGGCAGAGAACATATTTCAGTCTTGAGCTCTTTGACCACTGCAATTTTGGGAGATAAGGAACATCTTACAAAAAAAAGACAAGTGATATAGCATGCGTGATCCTTCAGAAATACCGGACATTGCACAATGACAATATCATGACAAATTGTGATAGAATCATTGATAGTTTGATGGAACGTACCGCGCCAATTGAAGGAGGACATGCAGGGTAGTTCATGGGCAGTGTGATCTCCAGTAAATGGTTTCGCCCCTGCTCATCCCTTGAAACCAGAGATGATACAAGCCATCAGCTAAAAGTAAATGCAACACAAAGTAAATATAGAATTGAACAGAAGTCAGAAACATCGCACGGATGAGATGTGCTTGATTTTTTGATATAATTCTATAAATGCGTCCAGTCTAATTTATTCATTAAGAATGCCATTTGCTGAACATTTTATCAAACAGACGAACATCAGTGCATTATGCATGCGCCAGAATCTCGCTCAACAACAACAGTTTCCCTTCCAATCTTTAGCACGGCTACTGGAGCAACTGCTAGTGCTAACTTACCCTCAAAGTGTCCCAATTATAGTGAGTATTTTGTCATAAACTGATTCCACCCAAAGAAAACACAAGATTGTCAACCATATCGAATGGTTCCAGAGAAAATTGGAAAGCAAATTCACTAAAAATACTTAGCTAGCTAGCTAACACGTCAGTGAAACAAAAGCAGAGTTTCCTCACGAACCATGGAAATCATCAAAAGAGGAGATGCATAAACAACACGCGTTGCTGAAACGTCACACAGTCAGGTACACACAGTGACACAGGAGAGAGAACCCTTACGGAACGCGGAGGGTGAGACACGACACGTTGTCGGGTGGCCACCTGGGCCGTGCCCACGCGGGCCGGGCCGTGGCACGCTATTGTAGGCCCAGCCCGGGCACAACATGGCACGATAGCTTGGACCGTGCCTGGGCCAGGAGACCAGCATGGCGGGCCGGCACGGTATGACCCGTTTAGCTCGTGGGCCGTGCCGGCACGGCACGGGAGGCACACAACGGGCATAAACAGGCCGTGTCGGCACGGCACAACATGGCTTGGCCCGGCTCCATATAGCTCATTATATCATTTAACAATGCATCTATGTAATATCATTTAACAAGTTAATAAAGTTCATTATATCATTGATAATAATTATCTTAATGATTAACAATGTCTATGATTTTTTTTATAATTTTTTGTATTTTTTTATAATTTTCTACAATTTATCCTCCATTTTCTACACTTTTTGAATTTTCTTGGGCTAAACGGCCATACTGGTATGGCCCATTTAGCCTTAACCGTGCCCGAGCCGACACGGCGCAGCCACGGGTCGTGTTTGGGCCTAATCCTCGACACGTGGACCGACACGACACGACCCGTTTATTAACCATACCTAAACAGACCGTGCCTAAATGGGCTGTACCGTGCCTGGGGCCATGCCGTGCTGGCCCGGCACGGCCCATTGGACAGCTCTAGCAGTTGTCGCCCGCGGCGCTCACAAGCCGCTCCCACCCGACCTCTTCGATCTGCAAGCAGAAAATGATAATGCAGGACCTCACCTGGGGGAAAAAAACTAAACCTCACCTCACCTGGGGAAAAAAAACTAAACCTCACCTCACCTGGGGAAAAAAAAAAGGCAAGAAACGATGCTCGCTCGCGACTATCCTCAGTGCGGCATTTCGCCGAGCGGCTGGCGTACCTGCGCGAACACGGAGCTGTAGAACAAGGGCGGCAGCCGCGGGCGCGATGGCCCCACTTCCCCTGGCCGTCCTGCGGGAGATCCAAGTGAGCTTCCGCGTCCGCCGGCGCGGACGGCACCATGGCTCGAGCGGGCTAGGCGGCTCGTTTCCAAACTCCGAAACCGACGGCAGACGTACCAAAAAATGGGGTTCAGGCCGGGGTGGAACCGTACCAGCCAGGGAAACAGACGCTCCGGCGCGGGACGAGCCAACACAACGCTGTTGAGGTGGGCCAATTCGGCAGTTGTTTCCGGAGCGCCGCAAGACAAAGGCCGACTGCCACCGCCCAGTCCACACGCAACTACGCGAGCCCGACCTGGTACTGCATAAACGCAGGGTCCAACCGTCCTGGCTGCACCGTGCCGGTTGGTTGCCCAAGGGCACGCCGCGCCGGAGGCGACGCTCCCCGTCCCGGCCGCGGCCGGCGCCGGCGCATGTCTCTCTCTACTCTTTCCAAATCTCCCCTTTTCCCCGTTGTTTCTTTCCCTGCCGTCCGCTGCTTGTGCTACCTGCCGGTGTTCGTCTCTTGATGACCTAGTAGTTTATTTTGAGTATGCATGACAGCACGGCAGACTGACGTTAGACCGTGAAGCGGAACACCGCCCAGCCCGATAGTAGTCGATAGGTAGAAAGTAAGCACAATCATCGTTAGGATACTTTGGTTTTCACATGCAATGGTAATACAGTTAGAACACATGTAATCATCTACTGTTATACCAAAAATATATTGTTCATTCCCACGTTAATCAGATAAAAAAGAATAAAATTATTTTAGCTCAGTCAAAAATGCTACCCAATGGCCAACAAAAACATAAACCACTTCAGATGGCTAGCAACCGGGGTCAAACCATCAAAAGTAGGCTTCTTCGAAAAAAACATACATGAACAAGGTAAGAAATAGGTTGTAAAACCATGTAGTGATAGCCATGAGAGTGATGAGTATTTGATTTCTCTTATACTGTATTTTTCTTGTTCAAATTTGATTTTAAGAATTTGTATTTTGAGTTGCTGCTGGCGATAGTACCAACGTTGAAGTCGTGATATGACAGGCTGAAGCAATAGTACCAGTTTGTGGTTACCGGTAGCTATTTTCAAATGAGGTCTTTTGGAGTTTTTGTGCTAAGATCTAATGCAGTAATACCGACGCTGTAATCGTGGTACAACCAGGGTGAAGCGGTATGACCGGCCTTGGCAAGGTGGTATGACTGGTATAAGTGCTGCGGTCATACTGGCCCTCATGCTGGTTAGTTTTGAGTGTAGGTTTTTGTGGTGTTAGTCAAGGTTGGAGTTCATACAAGTGTTATTTATAGGGAGATCGCATATGTAAGTTATGGTGTTTCTATGCATATGTTTTGCTAATTAAGAGTCAGTGTATATCATTTATACTCAGATCGATTGCTTTGTTCATTGGTGTGCAAGTGTTTAGATGATTGTTACGACTAGCGGCAAGACCAAGGCTATAAAAGGGGTTCTAAGGTCATATCATATCACGTAAGTCCAAGTTGAGCAACATCTCAAGTCGAAAAACATAGGAGAAAGATAAGAATCATGAAGAGGCAATGTGTGCATGTGTTGTGCCAATTAGATTTCTGTATTTGAAGTGGTAGCGTTTCTTAGAGTAGATGTACGACCTTAGTGGCAAGCATTGGGTACCACATACTATGATGTGATATTGGTGTGCTATAGGGTTGGGGTGTTTCAAATGGTAACGGTCTTGACATAGGTGTATGATCTTGCCGACAAGTTATAAGCATTGCATCGTTCATGAAGACCAGTGGTTGACAATTTAGGAAATTATCTAATACTAGGTGGAGCGGCGTTGATCTAAATGGTTTAGGTCATGTTTTTATGATTAGATTGTCTTATCTAGCTTGTGGACCTTATAGAAGTTACGTTTTGAAAACCGTACAAATGTGTGAGAGAGTAAAACTCATTTATGTGTGGCTTACCAGGTTTCCCAATATGTATGTGGTGTGATCCACTAAGGAGTTGATGGTTGTAAGGATTAAGTGAGAGGTGATGAGTCTTCACTATATAACCCTTATGTTTAGTTGAGTTTAAGAGAAATTTGAGTGTTTAGCGTTATGATTTACTTATGTTGGATCTTTGTGTGTGTGCTCTAGACTAAATGAAATATCTGCTATCCTGAAAGATTTACTGTAAAATATTTCTCTCTAAATGAAATAGACATCTAAAGTTTATCCAAGTAAATTGTGCCATAGATTCCCTCATATGCTTTAGATTTTCTTGACTTTCTTGTTTAGATTTCTCTCTTGATTTTTTCCAGTATTAAGAACGTGTAAGAGGTTGAAATATCTTTCAGAGATCACGATTTTATGGTTTTGATTTTGCGTGTGTTTTGGATCTCATTCATGCTGTGATTTAACTTACTATGATACGTAAAAGTGCATCTATGATCATCTAGAACTCATAGGTAAGAATATATCAGGACTTCCCTTTTTCTCGGTTTTGACGTACCTTTCACTCAAATGAAAAAAAAGTCAGAAGTTTAACAACAATTCTCATTCCTTGTTTAAAATATATCCGTGACATACAAATGAATGTGCTTACGTAGTTTTAAGGGCCTGTTCTTTCCGGCTGCGGCTAATGGCTTTTTAGCTGTTTGCGACAGAGATTATGGAAAGAGAGATACTCGCTTGTGATTTTTGATGATACAGATATTAGTTTTTTAATATATACTATAATTAACTTGTAGACCTCATCTTAAAAAAATACTCCGTTTAAAAGTTAGTTACTGTAGCAAAAGTCAAAAGCGAACAGAGCCTAAGTCATCTTGACCGATAGATAAAAAGTTTCATTGTTTTTTTAGTTTAAAATCATACCGCTTTTACTATTCCTACACCGATTGTACTATAGCAACAGTGTAACCACACCTTCTATCAAAAATTACTGTAGCAAGAATCCCTCACAATTCAGTGTGAAATAAGAAATTTAGTAGTCACTCTTGTTAGCTCCAAATTACTGTAGCAGCAGTAGTATCCACAACTTCTATCCAAAATTACTGTAGCAATACTACGCCTATTTTGCTCAACTTCATTTTTAAGTGATTGATATCTAAACTTAGTAACTTCTTAGAATGAAGAATCCCTCATAATTATCAGAGTGGAACACTTCGGTCATATTTCCATGTTACGAAAATCTAGAAGTCACTCTTGTTAGCTCCTATTTAACCCACATCTAGTCGCCATACTTCCTACGTAGCTCATATCGATCAAGAAACTCGAGCAGAATAGACAAACTAGCTAGATGCAAATTATTCAAACATGCACGTAGCAACAGACAGTGATCCATACGGTTGCGTCACGCGCGCATAAACCACACAAAAGCAGACTGGCCACCACATTATGCAGCAGCTCCTAAAAGCTTCGGCATATGCATACAAGTCCATGCATAGGCACAGGCATACTTAGCAACAAAATAAGCACACGGCCTCCTTCCAGCGCATGCGACATAGGCATAGACACTAACTAGGTCCTCGGTACTTCAGAAGAACGCTCGCAGCCATTAGAGTCGATCTAGGTCATGGAGACGGCCGAGCTACCCGAGCCTGTATAGGCCGCCGTCGTTGATGAAATGGCCGTCCATGTAGAAGGCGGCGTTCGTCGGGTGGTACCCGTCCATCATGACGAACTGCATCTCGTCGGACGGCTTCCAGTGCCGCTTCCTCTGGTTGATGAACCAGTTGTTGATCTGCTTCAGGTCGAGGCCGGTTGACTCGGCCAAGGCCACCTTCTGACTCTCCTGCTCGGCAAAGCGAATAGTTAGGCTGGTAAACTAAATGGTAAATTTTCGTCCTCGTTTGTCATAAATGCACTATTTCATAGCACAGAAGTTTGAGAAAATAGAAAAGCCTGTGGTTCATAAAAGCTTCTACAGAATTAAGTTGGCCTCGAGAAAAAGGTTACGAAAACCTAGGCTAGCATTGGATGTGCCAAATGTATGTTATAGAAGATTATAGAAAATCAAGAAAACATCAGTAGCTTTGGATGCATCAAATGTGTGTCATGCGTCACATGGATCACAATTTTATTCTTCTCGTTGAATCTTTTATTTTAACATCGGTGAGCATAACAATGTACCTACATATGAGTGCAGTGTACAGATCATGAGTGCCAACTGGGAAGTACCAAAACTGAAAGTAGCATCGATGTGAAGTTGAACGTAATGTATCTCATGACTTTGTATGGAAACTCGGGAAGACGCGTATACCGAGGGGTAAGGCCATTTGTAGTGCAGCTCCCACCAGTTGAGGAGCTGTTGGCGGGCATCCTTGGGGAGCTTCCCTTTCTTCTTCTTCTTTGACAGTTCTTGCTTGAGGGAGCTCAGGTAGCCACTGTACTTCTTCAGGAGATGGTGCTTGAGCTCCTGGTCCACACCATGTGCATCAATCTCAGGGAGCTCAGTCTCTCCTCCGCTACCTTCTTGGTCCTCCTCAGAAGAGCCTTCAAACATATCACATGAAATTGATAGTAAACAAGACAAACACATGGACTCGCATTCACATAGCTAGATTAACGCACACCCCATACTGGCACAGCACATATCATCACATTTACTATATTACAAGGCATGCAATCAGATTCATACTTGCTACAAGCTTAGACAGTATACTGAATTAGGTAGCAAGTTACATTTGTATTGTATACCATCCATGTACTTAACTGTGTTGGCTTATTGTCTACTAAATACCAGAATTATGTGTCGATGTGAAAATTGGTTTTCAAATAAGAAATATGTGTTGGTCTACAAGGTATGGTTGTCTAACTTGCATGGACCGGTGTTTGGAAACTTCTACTCTTTGATGAAAAAGAATATAGCTATTCTACAATCTCACCAAAAATATAAAAACTATGTTGCATGGACTAACATTCAAACAATATCATCCCCATAAAAGGTAGCATTTGCCGGTCAATAAACATGCACTATGTTGTAAGGACTAGTGTTCTAAACAATACCACCCACATAAAAGGTAGCATTTTTTAAAGGAAAAAGGTAGCATTTGCCAATCAATAAACATGCACACGAAACAAGCACAAAAATATGCATGCACAACCCTCAAAAATAATATCTTCAACATATTATTGGCCAGACCATTACGTATTTAGTAGCTAGACAATAATGCGTTGGGATGAAAGGAAAGAAATAAGCAGAAGAACAGGGTTTAAATGGAGTACGAGATTACATTTTTAAGTGCATCCACAGCTGAAAATAAATATTGAATTAGTATGTGTAAAGAATATGAAATTTCATAAAAATCTTTTAAAAATCAAATCCAAGAATAATAAGAGTCATAAAATTCCATAAAAATAGAGTGAAAGAAACACTACATATAAACCTAGGTTTTATTTGTAGTTTTTGTAAAGCATTTTAGGGTACTACACATAAAGTTCCATAAAATTAGTGTGGAAGAGAGAACCAGCACATATAAACCTAGTTTTTTTTAGATTTTTGTAAAGCATGAGGGTACTATGCTTAAGGGATGAACTAGATAACTCCCCTTATAGCTATGACAGAAATAAAAATAAATAGAATAGTTAAGGTTTAATCAACCTTTTGTAACTTTTAGGGCAAAGATGGTAATAGTTCATTAGATGTGAACCAAAATAAAAAAATAAATAGAATAGTTAATGTTTAATCAACCTTTTGTAACCTTTCGTAATCTTTTAATAGTTCATTAGATGTGAACCAGCATTTGAACCATCAAGCCTCATTTGGAGTTGGAGCACATGATTTCAACAAGATTTTCATGCGAAACCCCACATCCAATGAGGGTGTTTCCTTTGGTATGAAATTCCTATGGAATACCAGCATTACATTCAAGGCCTCAGCGAACAACATCCAACGAGTGTGAATGTTTCCCTTCATATGAAATTTCTATGGAGTTGTTATGTTCCATGTGTGGCCTCAATGAACATATAAAATGGCTAAAATAGTATTGAACAATGTTTCCTTAATTGGAACTTGCGGCATTCAGAGGAGTTACTTCCATGCTTAAACACATGAAAATTGCACAAATCCTAGAGCACATATAGTTAATAATTAATGGGTTAGCACTTAGCACAGGTGACAGGTCTGTCCTAAAACATGTTTACTTTGAAAAAAGAAGTGAAATTTTCTTTTGGTAGAGCATTGGCTTTTCTCACAATCCTCCAGTACTCCAATAAATGTTGGTCGTTATGGGATCTGTGTGGCAAAACCTATAAAATATTGACCTTTAATATATGTAAAATTGTCTGGATTGACCACATGAAAATAATGTCATTAGATTGGCTTGGAATATACTTTTCAGTTTTCACATTTTATAACTTACTACTTTTACTTGTATATTTATAAAAAAAACCATGTTATCAATATACTTAGTGAAGGAGCGCATATGCACCTTCTGATGGAGTGGCACGTTGTTGCAGACGTCATTCTTCAGCACAATTTGGTCGAATTTGTGCATGGGATATCACTATTTGTAGTTAATCATTAATTTGTCAGACGTTCAGAGGGAGTTGTCTATATGCTCAAGCTACTATGCCAGACTAATTAGCATATAAGATTTAGAGAAAAAAAATGCTATGCTATGATAAAAATATAGAGGATTTAATAACTTTTTTAAGCAAATTATAAACCTGTTAGCAATTCTAAAAGCCCTAATATTTGTGCATTTTTCATTTGATTAAGCATATAGATGCACTCCTCTATAGATAGGATGTTAAGGACCTTAAAAGAAGATTTGCATCTAAAAAGAAGATAATTTTGTACTGTGCATTTCTTCATAAGTGAAGAATTATTTTTATTGATGAAAAATGTCTTTCGAAGACATGCGCCACTTCATGGCATTTTCATATTTATTGGTTATTGGCACACATTCATAAAGTTCGAGGCCACATTTGGCATAGGACAGAAGTGTGCAGTAAGATTTCCAAGAGGATTGATCACAACTTACGCAAAAATGTGTACTTATGTTTTTGAAAGTAGCATAGAGAATTTGTTTGTCACTGAAGCAATAATAACTAATTAGGATATACTCCTGCCTTGATTACTCACAGGAACAAGTACTTGATGTGAAAAATCTGCAGGCAAAATGCCCTAAAACTGTCACATGAGGCATACCTAAAGTTTATTACAGTGTTGTATTGGACAAAATATTATCAAACAAACCAACTTTTAAAGAAAACAAAAGGCAAGAAACAATTAAGGACTTGCTTTTACATGCATTATAAAAAATAAAAGAATGCTGGACAAGCTGCCACATTTTACAGAACTTGGTAAATTTGGTATTGTATGTTCTAATGTATATTAAGCTAAAAAAAATGTGAATCCGTAAGCTGATAAATCTAAGAACAGAAGCAAATGAAGATGGCTTCATTTGCCAGTTGACAACCTCAGGCCACAGGTGCCCAAAGAATAAACACAGAACCATGAAGAAAAAAACTTGGAATGAAACTGACACCATCCAGAAATCACAACCATGATATTCAAATGATAATCTGAAATATTTGTTAATGACATGTAGATGGAAGTATCAAATCATCAAGTCCCACTTCTTTTCTTCAATTGCGTTCTCTCTTCCAGTGACGTTCCAATGCAAAATCAGCCAGCTTTTTTTTAACCTATTGTTTTCTTTTGTTTGCTTTTTACCAAGCATGTTTCAGTATCTCTTTTGGTCTTACCTCGAGACAAACGGAAACTCGTGATATCTGTGCGCCCTGCTTTTGCATGGCCTTGAAACAATGCATGCAACGAAGAATCTTGGAGTACAGATGCAACATCAATCAGAAAACAGTATTGTTGCTTTGTGATTAATTCAATTTATGTTTCTAATTGCCATTAACAGGAGATCTACTAGACATTTTGTTCTCATTTCCTTGTGGTCTTCGATTGACATTTTGTTCTACTAGGCAAGGAGGTTGTCTTTCTATTCAGAAAAGAAAAAAAAACACATGTAGACATGTAGTCTACCAAAAAGTAGGACAAAGAACAATTGAACCTGAGAAGAAATGTGAGTTGACAGCTGAAAAATACAGACGAAGTTGAACTTGGACTTGCCTCGGAAAGCATCCAATGTTTCTTGACCGCCATTATTTATGAGAGAGAATGCTGTCGTAAAATACACGGACGAATCTAGCTAGTAGATCGTAGAATGCATATAATATTGCCGAGGAGATCACACATACATTGCTGGAGATCTCACATCAAATAATGGGGCTATGCACTTGCTTAACAGTATCCATTTTCTCGAGGGAAACAGACCATTTTGTCCGTGCCACTGCACTGGTCAGAACACACAACAAACTAAGGCACATGCTATTTACTCATCTGTCTACCTATGCATCTATCTGATCATTTACTAATTTTTGCAGAGGATTGACCTTAACTTGTGAGGGTTCATCGGATGCATGGCAAGCTTCTTTCCCTACATGCTCCAATAATGAAGTGATTGTGTGGTATAGTACTACCAGTGCAGCCCTGACCTGAGAACTCTGAGCACTGATGAGGCTACTGTGTGGTAGTACTACTGCTTACTATAGCCTCGTGATAGGTCATTAGAAAGGCCCTGGCGTCGTCTCGAATCACCTGTGTGTGTATTTTAAATTTAGCAAAGACTTTAAGAAGCAAGCACACAAGCAGCCGGTCCTGTGCATGCATCATCCATCAACATCTGGAAGACCACACCACAACGCAAGAGATTCTAGGACAACAGGTAGCTACATTTCTTGAGAGGGAGAAAGATGACAAGAATGTTGTTCTGGCTTGCGTGACAGATGGGGGATGAGTCTCTCTCTCTCTCTCTCTACATGTTTCTCCCGTAACACTACACATGTGTACTTGTTCCACTGACATACGGCAGTGAGACTCCTCGGCCATGCACTGTTTGCTTGCACAGTGCCCCCTCCCCCAAACCCTAGAACAAGGTAGGGAGTACTCCTCTCCCTGTGTTTCCATCATGGAGAGAAGATGGCCGAACCAAGAACTACTCGGAGTAACATGCACATGTTCCATCGGAAATGGAATCAGGCATAAACTACAAGAACCAAAGAGAGGACGAACACATCAAGAGAAAACGATGTACGAAACCAGGATGATTTAATTTCTATAATCAGGACTTTTGTGATTACTGAGAGAAATAAGTATTGAGGAAACTTTAGAATCAGAGCACCTCATCAGTGCTAGCTGCACCGCTGCACATGTGCGAGGATTATTCCTTTCCAACAGGAGAAAGGATCGATGGAAGCCCAGATGGAAGAATCTCACATGCATGGCCAGGAAAAGCAAGCAGCTGTGAAAAGAATCTTTTGAAAACCCTGATTAGGAATACTGCGACATTAGAACATCAAGAGCACAGACAAGTCATTCAAGTGCATAGCATAAGATGCACGAGAAAATGATACAGATGCTTTCTTGCTACGAAATAGTATTTAGATCGATGCAAATATGCCGCCAAGAGAAGAGGGTAAAAAGATGGAAGAACAAAGAACAGACGGGGGCAACCGACGAGATCATGCAAGAGCAAGGGATATGGGATTTATGCATGCGGATGGTTGCAGCGATTTCTTTACCGGAGGAAAGGATATTGCGCAGCGATCTGCCGGAGATGGAGAGGGAGTTGAGCTGCGACTCCACCCTCCTCAGGAACTCCATCGCCTCCTGCAGCGGCCTCGTCAGCTCCTCCCGGTACTTCACCAGCATCTCATGGTACGCCTCCTGCACACACACGATCGAGCATACAAGAACAAGTCACCGTGTATAAGTACAGCTCGAGAACACCAAAAAAAATGTTCTTTTTCGCAAGAGCACTCGTCGAATAGCTCACCATGAACTGGTCCAGCTCCGGCTCTGTCGCGGCGCCGAGGCCACCGAGCGACGTGCGCTGCCGCAGCTCCAGGTCCTGCGCTACCGCCGTCAACCTCGCCGCCACCTCCGGCGGCGCCCCCACCTGTAGGCACGTACGTACGGCCACTCAGAAGTACTACTAAAAACTAGATGTACAGGAAGCAACATGCATACACTATAGTAGCTATGGCGCAAAAGCAAGCAAGTCTGCATGCGTCATGTTTGACGAGATGTAGGAGAAGCGTCCCATGCAGAAGCAGCAGTGCTACTGTTAGTACTACCACTTGCCTTCTGGCAGTCGAGGTAGGCGGCGAGGAGGGAGGAGTAGTGGGGGTGGGAGATGATCTTGGCCTTGATGACCTCGACGTCGGCGGCGTAGGACGACGAGGGCGCCGAGGGCTCCTTCGCCTTGGCGCACGCGTCCAGCAGGCTGCCGTTGGTCAGCTGCAGCACCGGGTTGCCGCCGCCGCCGCCGCCACTGCCGTTGTTTCCAGTGGTGGGCGCCGTGTTCAGGGTGAGCGGGGTGTGCGGCAGGCCGGCGGACGGCGGCTGCGGCGGCGGTGCAACCACGGCGCTGAGGGAAGACCCCCATGGGTGGTGGTGCTGCTGCTGGCCGTGGCCGCTCGCACCAACTCCGAAGTGGTGGGAGATCTCCTCCATGAGAGAGAGGAGCCGATCTCTAGTGAGGAAGTGGTGCAGCGATCGAGCTCTCCGCCCGCTACTGTCCCCGAGCTCCTGCGCAGCAGGAGACGGTTTGAGTTTGAGGTGAAGTTCTTGGGGGGAGAGAAAGAGGAAAAGGGTTTTGGGGAAGGAGAAGGGTGCCTGCCTGCCTTGAGCTCTCTCTCTAAGCTATCATTAGAGAGAAGAAGGGGAGGAAGAGATGGGGAGAGAGGAAAAGCTGGAAGCCAAAACACCTGCCTTTGGAGAGAGAGTGTAGTGTGGTGGTGTTGTAGTGTAGTGGTGTGTTTGTGGTGGTAGTGTTTGTGGGGGGCTTTCTTTTCCAGGTCAAATCAAAAGGCTTGGAGTGGCTTTGTAGGGAATTTCTAGCTCGCCAGTGGAGACGAAGGTGGATCTGTTTTCTGAAAAGAAATGGGGCAGTCAGGATACGCTTTACTTAAGTGAATTCTAGATGATCTTGTTATTTTATAACAATCCAATCTTAGCCCCCCTTTTTATGGCCGCTGCCCTTGCCGATCGAATGGAATGGCATCACGATCATCATCATCCTATATTACACCCGGGGAAGCGCCACCGGCCTGCCACATCAGCGAATGTGCAAATAAGCCCTCCAGTTCGTGAAATCACGTCCGGATCCTCGGGTTTTTACAGAGTAACCCCTGCCACCTTAGTGTTTTGCGAAAAACCCCTGTATTTCTCTAGAATTACGTACAGATCCTCAAAATTTTATAAAGACCCTTCCTTTTACTAGATAGCACCACACAATTTTTCGAAATTACATATGGATCTTTGGCTTTATATGAAAAAGCCCTTTCACTTCTCCAAAATTATCTACAGGTCCTCAAATTTTCACAGATTGCATACATGGAAAGAAAATTTAAGTGTTTCGAACTACAAAAAAACACTTATGTGTTGTTTAGTACTTTCCAAAAAAAATATTACCTCCTCTCCCACCCGACTATCTTTCTCCTTCACTCTATTCATTGACAGATGGGTCCATCTTTTTTTTCTTGGAACTGGTACTTGATGTGGTATTGGTGCTATAGAATCTTTCCCCACAACGCCCTTCGACACCCGTTTTAGGCTTCACTCCAAGAGCTTTTGACTATAGCTATTAGATAAAATTACACTATAATAACTGTTAATTTTCTTAAGTTATTCAATTAAAAAATAAGAAAAATAAAAAATTATATCATCAGGAACAATGCAAAGAAATATGAGATAAAGAAAAGTAAAAAAGCCAAAATTAGAAACTAATGCATTCCAAGTGACTTCTAATTTAAATAAACCAAAAACTAAAAAAATAGAAACTTAAACCGTTTAGAGCAAGGCACTAGCACCAAGAATTGTTGGGTACACGCAAAAGACACACTAGAGGTGTCATTTATGTTTCTGTTGGCTTTTGTGGTTGTTTTTGGTTTAAAACATAGTAATAACTAAGTAAGATACATACGCGTAATGGGAAACATGGGAGTAGAGTGTGTGATACATCCATAACACCCTGTTTTATCTCTGCAGTGAGGCGGTAATGATAAGAGTAGGGAAGCTGATTCGAATAGTCAGATGTTCATATTGATTTCTAGTTTTTAGCTTTTCTAAGTAGAAATTAATACAAACAAGGCCTTAGTCATACCGAGATGCAATCATCTTCTTCTTCCCCCACCGTTGGCTCCAGCTTCGGCTCCCTCGGGCGCGGACATGTCTCCCCTGCAACTTCCTTCACGCACCTACCATGCTTCCACTGCCACCATTGCCTACTCCTTTCATGGCTTACAGGGCTTTTGTGACCTCCACTCCCATCTGCAACCCCTAACACCTAACTCACTAGTCTCTCCACGCCGTGCCACCTGGTGTCACTACCCACCATCCTACTTCAAACCCATGCCTGGCGGCGCCACCGCCGCAAGCTGCTGGCTCACCATCGCACAACCTCCCTCTATTGTTGGGAGTTTTGAGGAACTATCGGGCGGCCACGGTCATCAAAGAAGAACCCCACCATTGTGGGAGAAGAGAACAATAGAGGTGGTAGCGTGTCCGAGGAAATGAGCTAGCATCGACACACAAGTATAAAATTTTACGATCATGCCCTGTTAAATAATAACATGACATTCCTATAAAAAAATCTTGTAAGGTTCCTGTAAACTTCACATGCTTCACACAAGTTTTAGAAATTAAATCTTCTTCATATATACATATGTATATGTATGAAGTCTTTTTCCATTCAGTTTATATAAGCTAGTTTATACAAGTTTTAGAAATTAAATCTTCTTCATATGCTTCACACAACTTGGCTGCCATTAAGGCTATACTCAGTTCGGTTTATATAAGCCGATTTTTTTTGTACTGTAACTGGTTAATTTTGTATTATAACTATTAGTGACTTTTTTGACGTAATTACATTAAAAAAATTAAAAAATCAGGTTAGCTTATCACAGATAATACAAATAAATATAAAAAACCCTAAAAATTAAAAAGTCAGAAAAAATATAATTAAGAAATAATAAACTGAAAACCAACGAGCGGACCTAATTCTCGAGCTCTAAAACCGCAAGTTAGGGGGTGATCGGAATAGCGATGGCTTTTGGCTGAAAAAACACTGTAGCTGGCTGAAAAAACACTGTAGCTAAGTTAGTAGATAGTGTAGTGAATAGTGAAAAAAAAGCTGAAACTAGAAGCTGAAGCCGAAAAAAGCTGAAACGATCACCCCTTAGTAAAGATCACGTGGTTCCCAGTGATGTACATATCTCAGCATCTGATCTCGTCTCAGAGAATCCAACATATACGTAGCGCAAGGCGAGGCAGAGGTATGGGTATGACAAGTATGATATTTCGCACCCGAAAACCCGGAGGAGAGAGAGAGAGAGCAGCAGCAGCAGCAGCGGAGGGGACAGAGTATAGCGTCGGAGATCGGGACTCGGGAGGACGAAGGGGTGCCTGTAGTGCAGCTGCCATTGTCTGTCTGGTCTAGCTAGAACTCTAGTTGCAGTAGTAGTAGCCTGCGGTGCGAGCACATGCAGCACACATGTGGGCTCCCGGCCCTCGTGGTCTCGCGGAATTGGACCCAGCTCCGTGCTTGAACCAGTACGCCACTGTTTACTGCTAGTCTCTCTCTGTATATCCGTGTGTGTTATGAATCATTGCCCTCGTTCTGTGTATATCTGTGTGATGAATCATTGCCTTTCGACTGGTTAGTGGAGCTCCACGCAGTACGCAATCTCTCTCTCTGAAGACGAGGGCTCAAACGAACATCACGGTAGCTGTCTGAATTGACAAATGATACGGTGCAAATGGATCAGATCTCCAGTAATATCTTGTTCTTAATTTTTAAGCACTTTTGATTGTAGGTTGCAATGATGAGCGGATGACATTCAGGCCTCGTTACAACACGGGAGTTTTTTTAAAAATTCCTGCAGAAATAAAACTATTGCATATAGATTTTTTTTTATAAAACTTAGTTAAATTTCTGTGTCCATGCATGGTTGCACTGTTAGCAGGCATTTGGTTAGGGGGTGATCGGAATAGCGATGGCTTTTGGCTTTGGCTGAAAAAACACTGTAGCTGGCTGAAAAAACACTGTAGCTGAGTTAATGGATAGTGTAGTGAATAGTGAAAAAAAAGCTGAAGCTAGAAGCTGAAGCCGAAAAAAGCCGAAATGAGCGGGGCCTTAGTCTCTGCATACCAAGGGCACGCCTACTGGAGTAAAGTGTACTAAGTGGCCGTTTATTTCAATTTGAGCTTCTGATTTTCAGCTTACTAAAAGGTTGGAGAGTAAAGATAGATTTTTTTAGGTTAATGACTTATGGTTTATAGTTTAACTATTTTAATTTTAGTTGTTTGCGAGAGATAATACGCATCGAAAAATAGTCGTATGCGATTTTAGCTGATACAGCTGAACTCAATATATTTTTACTATAATCTTCTTATTGATCCTGTCTTAAAAAAGTACCATTTAAAAACTAGTTACTGTAGACATTATAAATATAAGTCAACTAAAAGTGGAAAAAAAACCTAGCCTAAAGCTTAATAAACAATGAACGCCCCCATATAAAGGGGTTGGAGAGTAAGAGGCCGCTTGGATGGGCTAAAATTTGGTAATTTATAGCTGAAATTACATTGTAGTTGGCTGAAATTACATTGTAGCTGACAGTGGTTTATTTGACATAATTAATTTAAAAAATCTAAAAATAAAAAATATATTAACCCATTGCATATAATGCAAACGAATAAAAAAACCAATAAAAAGTTTTAAAAATTAAAAAAATGAAATTATAAATAGTAAAAAGTAAAGAGGCTAATGCAGCGATCAGTTTGGCTTCTGCGATCGCCAGCGACCAGCGTTCGTGCGCGCTATAGTAAAAAAAATTTCGTTTTTTTCTCGTATTCCTTTGCATCGTCCGCTTTAGATTAACGTGTCGTTTTTATTTTTATATTTTTTAAAATTTAATTATATTCAATAAACTAACTCAGCTATAATATTTTTTTAATTAGTTATAGGATTTTTTTAATAAAATTTAAAAATCATCGCTGATTAGAATCACTTCACTTCGCCCTGAGCCAGAGCCTGAGCTAGCTGCATGGGGTGTGGACTCTGACAAAGACTGACTGTGCCTGACTCTTTCCTGCTGGTTTGTATCATCTTGGGAAGGGAAGGAACCGGGTGCTCCAGATATCGTTCCCCATGCACGAGCCATGGTCATTGGTCAACAAGCGCCTCCTTTACACCAAGGGATAGGTTCCTCTACTACTTGCGAGTAGTTGAGACTGAAGAGTACAAGCTTCTTAAAGATCTCTTAGTGACTTACAGCTTCCTGGTACTGTTCATGCGCCGGATAAGCAGTAGTGTGAGATGGCTCCTGTGAGCAGTTTTTTTCTCGAAACAATTTCTTTAAATAATTTTTTAAATCTAAAACTATATGTGTCATCCATATTGATCTCTTTAACATTCATAACCATCTTGAAAAATACAAAAAACCATTAGCCGTAATCCAAAAAATCTCTTTAACATTCATAGTTATCTTGAAAAATACAGAAAATCATAAGCTGTAATCCAAAAAAACATAACATATATGGCTACAAGGTCTTGTTTACAATGAGGAAATACATTGGAAATCGAAGGAACTATGTCGTAGGGCGAGTTTGCAACCTAAGAATTTCTCGTTAATTTTAACAGCAATTTCGTACCTGTGGAAAAATTTTCTGTGTTCCGATCGAAGTCCGATATTATATAAAATTTCTATGTAACAGATATGACCTAGCT